>OX388161.1:10062500-12462500 GCA_947579745.1 Apocheima hispidaria | reverse complement strand
TTGGCAATCTCAAGTTTATGGCTACTCGCGCCTAGCAATGAACCAATGAGAGTAAATTTGTATAGGTGTATTTAGACCGATGCGTGCTGCGCTTCCATCGTCCTGACTGCGGAATCTAGCTGTCTGCGGGCTAAGTATACCCCCGTTTTTTTATATAGTGTATAAGAAGTACTGAACTGACCCTTCTCGTCGTGAGTTCTCTTGGTGCCGTAGAACTTGAGCGCGTCGTCCGCCGTCGCCTTCTGTCCGCTGTACAGAAGGTAACAACACACCATCGTGCCTGGAAAAACGCAAAGAATACCTTAAAGTTCAAAGTTCAAAGTTCTTTATTGGTAAACACAAGTTTATACGTCAAAAATAATACAATAATACCTATACAAAATAATTAGGTAGTTAAAGTCAACTAAAGTAATATAGTTAATTTTATTATAATTATAGAATGTCCTTATCCAAATGATGATGCTTTTTGCACCGCCTTACACACTTGGGGAAGATTTGACACCGTCGCAAAAGGACACATGCGAAATCAGAAGCTTCGACGACGAGACAAGAGACCTACCTCAAACAGTTATCAATTTCATATATGTATGAGATTTTGTATTGCTTTTTTTTTTCCGTTGCGAGTTGTAGTTTTTTAAATGTTTTCCCATGGTTTCCTAATGATTTGGGTGGTCCCAAAACCAACCGATATTTTAAACAATTACGCCGACAAGGCAAGACAGGCAGTTCGCAATTTTTAAAAAAAAGTTATTATGGCCCTACAAATTATTTCACGGGAAGGGCTAATTGCCCATTGATCTCCCAACTGTCTATTGACTTCCGGTATTAGGAGGCATGAAAGGCAATTCGGGTAATAAAAACTTTTTAATTACCTCGTTATCGGTTTATGTGGTCATTTGTAATGTTTAATTTGGTCAATTTGGACGTTATTCTAGTCTTTATGAAACGATTGAAAGCCGAAGGCTGAGCTGGTGAAATTGGATACGTCAAAAAAGACTTCGCTTCGAATTTTGAGCAAATTATGTCTTAGATATGTCTCTATGCGACAAATATTTGTCTCAGTCAAATCTATTTTTTGCTTTAAATCAGATATGATATTCAATCCAATTTTCTTTCAAAGTCGCTTCCGCGTTTCAATGCTCGAAAGCATCTTACGAGAATTCAAATCATTCAGAAAAGCATGAAATCAAAAGACATTTTGTAAAGGAACTTTCTTCAATAATATATCGTAAAGGGCGATATTGACCGTAGTTTTTTGCCCAATCTCCCGATCCAGGGCTATTTTCTACGTCCCTTTAGGGCAACCCACAAAAAAGAGGCGGTTTGAAAAGGACCTTTTTTAATTTACGAGTGCGATGTGAAAGCCGTCGGTGTAATCCGCCCAATTATGTGGTGTAAGGAAACTTCGCAATTACGCCTTTGGGCCGTTTCTTTTTCGGTTCGCCACAATACACTGTGCAGTCTACTCCTCACTTTTCTGTAGGCAAAAAAATGCCTCGTGTAATTTGTTTCCTTAACCTTTGTTGGGTGGAACGTTTCGGGACCTATTATGCGATTATGCAAAATTTTATGTTCTCCATCTGGGCATCAGTCTGCGAGATAATTTATTCTTTTCATGGTGTCGATACGTTTAAAGGACCGGGTTTGAATAGGGACACTGAGTAGAAAATAATACAGATAATACTCTTGACACCATTGAAGGTAGCTGTATACATAACCGGCATGCAGTGCTCTTCGTTAACAAACAAAAGAAGCATAGGCATACCGCGGGATTCTGAAACGTTTGTTAACTTTGACAACAGATTAAGTTTATTCCTCTTTGTCATTTGCTTAGTGCCAGACAAAGGCAGCATTAGAATTAATCTGTTGTCGAAGTTAACAAACGTTTCAGAATCCCGAGGATAGTCTATTAAGACATTAAGTTGGCACAGTTCTCCGCCAGGCAGGTGGAGATTGCCTATAAACACCCGATAAATAAACAATGTAGGCGCTTTCTAATTTTGGTAGATCGTGATTTTATGTGTCTTGGCGCTTGCTTATCTGTACATACAAAGCTACATGCGGTTCTATGTTCTTAAGCACTGTACGTCGGTTGATTTTCTCCTCAGTGATACCAGCAAGGATCATTTTTAGCTGATGACTGGGTGGATAACTCAACAGTTTTGCAGACGCATAAATATGAACAGTTTACGATGATAAGACCGGTTCACGAGGGTAAGTTTGCTTTTGTCAATTCCGATACAAAGGAACGGGCCTGACATTGACATTATGGAGTCTTTTGTAAGCGGGAACGTAAACTCTGTAATTTTTAGCTACAGCGCGACCTGACTAACCTTCATAAATAATACAAATCTCGGTTATCTACTTGCTTTGTTACTCGGGTACATAAAATTGCCGAAACTATCTCTGACATATCGACGGCGACCTTTGAGAGTCTTGTCTAAGCTTTTGTATAAAATTTGTGATTTATTAGACGATGCTTCACCAAATAACAAATAATCGCTCTACTTAGGCCCTAGGTATTTGACACCTTAGAGGTAGCCTCTGAGGACACTCCTGTTACGAGTACCTCAAGTTCAGACAAGAGAGACAAGAGAAGACGTGATATTAGACGCCCAATCGTGCTCAGCGCGTCACACCAAGCAGGTGACATATTTTATACCGTGAATAACGGATAACTTCTCTCTCAAGACCGCAGTCACGTCTTTCGCAACTCAGTTACATCGTTCCCAGTTTGTTACATGTATACCAAGCTTATCCAACCTTATAACAGGAGTCAGTGACGTCCATCCCAAGTCTGTTACGTCTATCTCAAAAGTCTTTTGTATCTAGCTTAGTCATGTGGTCTAGTAGGCTAAGCCTGCAATATCAATCTTTAATCTGTTACCTGCTACCCCAAAATAATTGTACTAACTTGCATGTTGGACTACATTTTCACCAGTCCGTCCCTACTTCTCCTTTCAAAGTAGCAATTAACGGAGGCTACATGCTTCGAGTCAACTCTAAGACAAACGAATGCTCGCGTCCTCGAAAACGAATGGAACTTCTAGATCTCGGGCGACATTATGATCTTCGAATGCGTATCTCTAAAGTCTTTACGTCGCGTCTATGCCAAGTATTTTATGTTTATTCCAAGTGTGTGTGTATTTAAGTTTATACTTTTGAAGTCTGCGGCCATACGTTCTTTGCGATTATTCTAAGATTGTAACATCAATCCCTACGTCTAACTTAAGTATGATATGTCTCAAAGTCGTCTTCGAGCCTGTCATCCCAACGACTGTGCTAATTTTACTGTAAAGCTATGTTCTCACCAGTCCGTCCCTTCCCCGCCTTGCAATGCACGGCGGCTACGTTCTTAGGATCTGCGCTCAGCCACTCGTGCACGTCCTCGCAGAACGGCTGGATGATCTCGATTTCGGGAGGCATGTGGTCTTCGAAAGCGTATCTTTTCACCTGGAAAGAATACAGTGGCACATGAGTATTGCACGGGTGGGTTTCAGAACGGGAAATTCTCCCGGTATTTCCTGAGGCAACGTACTATAAGGGCACCGGTGCGTTCCTATGGAGATCCCTTTAGCTTCTGTACCCTCCATCGGGCTACTCGGCATCCTTCATAAATCGGCTGCACCCCAATACAGCCGAATGTAGTCGAAGATTTCCCCCAGTCAGAAAAAAAGGAGTGGGTTTAAATTCTCGACTAATCTTGGCCCTTTACCACGTTTCAAACGCATATCGACTAAGCTTCTAATTCAAAATTACAATTTTTTGCGAAATTGTTATTAAAAGTTTAGTACAAAAATGAGAGCATTTTTTATAACTTTTAAATTATTTATATTAAAGTTTCTTTATAAAAAAAGAATTAACAAAAACATTGTACATATTGAACAGATATGATTTTTTAAATAAAAAGTGCTGCAAACCATCTGACGCCGCGATGGTAAGCAGTAACCACCGCCTATGGACACTTATAACATTATCGCCGTTGTCGATGCTTTGCCAGCCCGAAAGGGTTTTTGTAGATAAAATCCATTAATTCAACAATTAATAAATGTACCGGAATTAAACGCATATCATTTTCTACAATCGAAATGCACAAACTCATTAAATACAAATGATTTAATCAATTTATAACAATGACCACTATCATCATTATACACATCACGTTATTCCTCACTGATGACCGCCGATAACGTGTCCGATATTAGTGAACAATTAAACCTCGTGTAACTCGAAAAATAATAGCCTATTGGCTACCCGATAGCCGCCGTCTTTTGTTTCGGTAGATGGCGCAAGTTCTCATTTCTGTGGTACATCGTACATCCAACCATAGCAAAAATCATACATAACTGTGTAGTAACAGTGTTGTAACTGTGTAGTGTCAAAGTTAACAAACGTTCAGTATTCGGGGGTCAAGTGCTCAAAGCCAGACATGCAGATACAAGAAATCGGATTGCTTTTATTTGATAACTTACATATTTTACTTATATCAATGAAGTCTCTAAATTGTAGAAAATAATAACACGCGAACCATATCCAAAACAAACGCCCGGCACCAATACCTAAATCATGACATGAATACCATAGACAAATAGATGTTAGATAGCGAGTATCGGCGTTTGGCGGTGGCCATCGTGCCTAAGCCGCATTACCGCACCGCTTCTTGGAATCAAGAGTGGTTTTACTGGAATCTGACATAGCCGGTGCGGTGCTGTGATAAGCGCTATCGGTGACTGATAGCGTGTCGGGCGGCCGCCTGAGGCGCCATCTAGTCTGCGTCTAACTCTATTTTTACATTTCTACAAATTGTTAGTATGTTTTTCGAAATGTATAGGTTTAAAAGTTATTTTGGTTCTTATCTAGAAACATTTTGTTCTATGACCTGCTGTGAGTACTTTTTTATTTATTGTACATCATGTTAAGGTCATAAGGCCCTTAATCACCCAGTTGTCTTGCTCGAGCATTCTCACATCATTGAAGATATAAAATCACTAAGTGTGTTTTTTCCAAAAGTATAAAAACAAATGTTGTTTATGATAAGTTTATATACAAATGTGTAAAAAAAAAAATTCTTTTTTAATGTGACGGAGGATCTCGAAAAAACTTCCTTTTATTTATTTTTCTACAGAAGTACCATATTATAATATGGTGCTTCATCAATATTACAATCTAGCCTTGAGACTAATAAGTAGTTTAACTTTAACTGCCAAGTTGATTAAAATCTAAGAATGTGTCCACTAACACTTTTCTTATTGTCTCTATTTAAGGGAAAGACACTTTGTTCTCGTGTTCTGTTAGCACTGTAAAACATACTATTTACACTGTCACTATCACTATACTAACTCAAAGGGTTTCGTCCGTTTAAGCCTTCTCACTATATTCGTGAGATACCTTCAAATTAAAAAATATCACAATGAAAATGTACAAAATACAACATACAGTTTTCGCAAATTCACACTTACACTTTTGACAGACAATAGTGTCTGTCAAAAGTCTATTTCTTGTATAGACAAGAAACTAAAGCGACACTATACAAGAGACTAAGCGGGCCTACCACTCTTTCAAATCTATATAATTATAAATAATAAATGAACCCCTGTTTTTCTTGGTCACGCTATAACTTGAGAAAGGCTGGACCGATATTGATGATTTCATTTTTTTTTTTTTTTTTTTTTTTATTTGTTTGTGATTGTGAGGACAAGGTTTGTATGAAGAGTTTAGCGAGGCCGTAGGCCGAGCTTTGCGGGCTAGTAACAGATATTTCTGTCACCTGTCACACACACACACACCATGTTATTTAGATGGGTTAGCAAGCGAAATGTTTATATAAAGTTATGAAAGGCGAACATAAGTATCGATTGGCTCCAGAAATCTAGAATTGGCTCGCAGGTAGATATACAATGTCGGAGGTTTTGGTCTATAAACTTCGACACTAGGGTTTATTTTGTATGGAATAGAGACAAGATCGCTATATCAAGCGATCTAGATGCAAGAGAACAGTTCAAAGACAAACAGCCATCTAACATAACGTACTGTTCACGAACGTTTACTGCTAAAAATTGTTTATATCAGTCGTGAGAGCACGCACCAAGGACATAGCGGCTTATTTGTTTAAAGCTGTCGCCGTGGCCGATTACTGCCTGGAATGCATTATCATCGACATCATCAGAGATACAAATGGGCAAGCAGGCCTCCTGATCGTATGGACAATTATTCCCGGTGCGATGCCTATTGTTTAAAAAGGCCTCATGAGGAAGAGGATTCCACAAATTGGATGTATGCGGAAAGATCGTCAAAAACGAATCGTTAAAGATCCACAATATGAGGACGAGCTTTTTGACGGTGACGGCGTTTCTGTAGTGGAAACGACAGGCTTCAGTGGAGTGAGGAGTGAGGGTGTTCCGGGAGCTCTTCAGAACAGTCGCCGTGGTTATACTTATATATTATAATAAAATAATAAATAAAGTAGGCTCAGCGATCCAATGACTCTACGTAAATGTAAGGGTTCAAGCCTGTTTTCGGTTAAGCCTGTTTGTTACATTATCAGCAAGTTAGATAAATAGCTATTTAGGGGGCTATTTAGGGGTTGGCTACTAAGAGCATTTATAAGGAAAGCAACGGAGAAAGTGTGAATGTGTTTTGTCGTCAAAGACCGATAAAATTATACTTAGGTTGATTTCACAATCATGCGTACGGACCGTAAGGAGTGTCCGCATGCGGGCAGGTGCGGGGCGGAGATAGCTTGTTCCGTACCACAGATCACAGCCTAGATTCTGCATTCAGGACGCTCGAGGCGCACCACACATCAGTCTAAATACGCTTATAAGAAATTACGCTGATTGGTTGATTGTTAGGCGCGAGTATGCGTAACCTTGAGATAGCCAATGAGAACGCTCGGTCGCACACCCCGCGACCTGCACCTTCCTCAAACTTTAATGACTTTTTGTAGGAACAACGAATATCGTAATGTGATATCTAGTGTGATTTGTGTTCCGTGTGGAGCAATCAGTGTCACTGTAAAATGACGTTCTAAGCGCGGAACTCCGCGCGGACGGTCCGCAGATGTGTCCGCGTAGCTGTGAAATCAGCCTTATGTTAGTTATCGAAGTGACTGATTGACACTATCGCCGTTCGATAATGATGCCCGTCCTAAATATAGGCAACCTTAGCAGACTGGAGGGCGGTGCTCTATGAAATCAGCTATATCACTGAAGACGGATTATAATAATCAAAGATTTTAATAATCTGTTCCGTTACTAATCCGTATTAATATTAACCTATATACTTTTTAAAAATGTGTTATCGTGAAACTCGTTCGATATTTGATATCCAGCATGGTTTTCATGACAATTAACCTTTCAGGTCCAATTCACTTATGGGGGCAGACACCTGACCCTTGTATTCTTTCATTTTATGCAAAGGGTCTATCGGAACCCACCAAATAGAGATGCAACAATAGCTCATTTTGTGCAAGATGACTGTCGAAACCCACGTGAGAGAAAGATGGAACAGTCGTTCATTTCGTGTAAGCGGTCTACCGGAATCCAGCAAATTGAAAATACACTCTGCCAATTTGTGCAGAGGGTCTATCGGAAGCAGAACCTGCATAACAGAAAGATTGACTCTTTCAACTTGTGAAATACCAATCAGAATCCGCCTGACAGGAACTTCAATCTTATCTTTTTAATAACAAAGTGTTAAATTGTTCATTGGCTGATGTATAAGATAATAGAGAACTCTCCCGTATAGGAGTATATTCATCTGGCGTGTTACATCTCTATGCCAAAAAAAAAATACAAGCGCTCGTGCTCGCGTATGCGAGATACACGAATATGTAAAACTCGTAGATTTGTGACGTCGATACCGCTGACACGTGCCAGAACATACCTATGGTACATGTATACCTACTCGGTACTAAACTAATGATGACGGTAGTCGGTGCCATTAATTTAATATTTTAGAGGGAAAATTACATAATTTTGGAACCATGTAGAAATATGAAATCATGGAAAGGATTTAGAAAATTAATTAAAAATCAAATTACAGCCCCCAGATTTATTTCACCAAAAGAGTGAAACCTAACTTCTAAGGTAAAATAAAAAAAAACTGTTGCGAAACATGGCTGCAATTTCCCAAACTTTTATCTGAAGACGAATTGAAAGACACATCTGAGTCACTAAAAATATTTTGAATGATTTATGCCTCTGGGAAAAAAAACAGTGAAAATTAATTGAATGTATCTCTTATTCTACTATTCAACTTAGTGACGAGACAAGTTTACGATTAGCGCGTCACGCTTGCCCGTGACAGTTGAGTGCAATTCACGATTTCGGACTTCAACGGACTCTTGCTGGATCCAAGACGCCTCTCTTTTAATACTGGTTTTTTTATTTTATTTCGTGAATTCAAACCACAACTCTGATGACATCATCCATCTATCTGGCTGATGGTTTGCCTAGCGGTATTATTGCAACGAACAACATTCAAGTCTCCAATAAAAGTTTAATTTTTAATCTTCAAAAAGTTTTGGAGTATTTTGTCTCTATACTCATTCGTTACACAGCAGCACGAGGAAGCAGGCAGGCACAATGTCGTCGGTCCACCTTGTCCCACAACATTGTGAAACACATTGTGAAAGTCGCGGGCAACCGGTGGATGCCACTGGCAAGTTGTCGATCGGTGTGTCGGTCAAAGGGGGAGCCTTGGAGGCCTTTGTTCTTCCGGCTGATGATGAAGATGATGATGACTCATTCGTTACATTCCGCTTACGTTAGCGATTTCAGCTAGGCATTTTTTTGCACAGACACGCACGTTTTCCATTGTCGCAGTTATCCCACTCGCGCATTAGTCAAGTTTTTAATATAACATAAGTGTGAATTACCAAAAAGTATTTTTATGCTGTTTGTTTGTGACCATTAAAAATGTCTTACAGAAACTTTCCGTTTTATATAGAGGACTGTTTATTTTACTGTGACTGTATGGATATATTCGAATTCTTATGAGATACGGGAAAACTGAATTCAACCTCTAAACGGTAATAGAGCCCCAAAATGTATATTTAAATTTAAAAAAAGAAAAGGTTTTTTTAAAGTAAAGAAAGGCATATCTCAGATTTTTCAGAAATGAACCCTAAAGATAAATGGGGTGTTTATTTAATTCAATATAGGCTTATAAAATATTGAATATGCGAACGAAGCCCTGCTGGAAACTAGTTTAGTTTAATTAGTTATGTATGCAAATCCTAACTAATATAAATTCGAATGTAATTCTGTCTCCCTGTCTTGGTGTTTGTCACGTTATCACGGCTAAACGGCTGATCGGATCAAGTTGATTTTTTGCATAGATATAGCGGGTCGGAGACGGACATAGGATACTAGCTGTTACCCGCGGCTTCGTTCGCGTGGTTATATATTTCTGTGGTTGTGCAGTTGAGGTTCCTCGTCAGCTACACGTGGATTATTATTTGCCAGCGTTCCATTTACTTTGTAAATGAATCGCTAGATAAGATAATATACCTTCATCTACACGCTGCTGGTGTTAGGGGTGACATGTTAGGTAGCTAAAAACCTGATTATACGGACGCAGAGCAACGAGAGAAAACAAGAGGAAAATATATTTATCTCCCTTTCTATCTCTTTGTAAGACGGCGGTCGACGCCAACCAAATTGTAAGGTCTTATCGACTTTTAGTAGTAACTCTTTAGTAGTAACTCTGTGAGAACTTCCAGGGGAAGGACCATATATTTGCCAGTCATTCAACCGCCAAGTAGTAGTACGCAGACGTCACTGTGCCGAATTGAGTTTTATTCTGACGTAGAAAAAGGAAAAAAACAATTATTACGTCTTTTTCCTTCTCCTTCGTCAAAAGAAAAAATATTAACATGAAAATGCCTACAAAACATTAGTAATTGTTTTCTAAAAGTATTAAATGGTAGTTTTTTTTATAATTTACAATCCGTCCTTACTTCATCACGTAATGCTTATTCAACTGAAGGTTGTCTGGAACAGGTCGCTTTTAACGATAAGACCGCCCTGTTGTGTCTGTCTCTAATGTTTTTTTCTTGTTATGTCCCTTTGTGGTGTCAATAAAGTGTTATTGTATTGTATAATTGTACAATTATTATATTTTAAAAAAGAAGGTGGTAAAAGTGCGAACGAGATAACGAGAATGTCACTGGACTGTAGTGACATGCGACGTCCTTAAATATTTAGGATCCTCTGAGGATTCCTGCATACATACTATCTGGCACAGATTGTATAATAAAATTCAGTCGACTTGAGAACCTCCTCCTTTTTTTTGGAAGTCAGTTAAAATATAATAGAAACGTCGACCTAAAACTAAAATATTTACCCTCATACAATGTTGCCCGGCTAAAACACATGTACCTAGGCCAGTGAAAACACCTGTAAATCCTGCTGACGTTAAAACGGCCATCTAGAAAATAACACGACCGAAATAAACTGTTATTTATTGAAATGATTTTCTAAGTCTGCCAATTTTAATTTTTATGCCTAATGTATGATAATTTCTATAAAAAAGCCGTCACAAAAAAATATAGCAATATTATATTGTTTTAGAAACTGGCACCAGATATGCAAACAGAAGAGCGGAAACGAGAATGCTATGCAAATCACATTTCATGGTGATTTTCAAAAATTTAATTGTTAGTAAAATAGAATTGATCAACTAAACGATTAGACGATTTCTTTTTTTTTTAAAGTTTTGATCAGTTTTGGTCCGCTGTTGGGGAAAGGGCTCGACCAAGTCGATTCAATGTTTTCTCCTGTATAGTTCTGGCTTATTGGCAGGAAGGTGGTCCAGGGTTCGACTCGCGGCCGGGCAGATGTTTGAATGATAAATTTAAATATCTGCTCTAGGTTAGTTGTCCGTGTCTGTGTGTGTTTTCCATGTCTTTCCCGACTGGGAATCCTAGGAAACGTTATTTATTTTGTTAAACAACCAGCTGTTACCCGCGGCTTCGTTCGCGTCGACGTAAAAAAAAGTCCATCTTTATGATTAACAGATAATAAAGTTTAATAAAGAATAACTCTTTATTAAATTTTATCAAGATCCGTTCAGCCGTTTAGCTGTGATAACGCTACAAACAGAGAGAGTTACTTTCACTATTATAATATTAGTTAGGATATTCGTTGTCAATGTCAATATTAGGGCTATTGCAGGAGAATATTACAGAAAAGAACGATATTTGCCCTACAGTGGAACTGCGCAGGCTAATCTAAATATATAAAAATGTGGAGTAGCTGACTGACTGACAATCGAAGCACAGCCTAAGCCAGAGGTAATCATCATCATCATCAGCGTCATCACCCATAAGACGTCCACTGCTAAAAATATGCCTCCCCCTTAGAGCGCCACACCGATCGACCCTGTACATAGATTCGAAATTATACACCTGTTTACTTCCTAATTTTAAAGTGGGTTCATTTGACTAAAGAAAAATAATAAAATTAATTAATTTGTCAACTAATCCCGCGGGATCAGTTTGAGGCAGGACCAGTTGACGTAAGAGCCCAACGGGCCACTTGCATCCACCGGTTGCCCCCTCCAACCACACAATGACAAACAAATTTAGCCCACGCCCCCCAGTCCGCGGCAGCTCCTCTATTCCTGGCCTAGGTAGCGGTTCAGGTAACACAGGAGCAGGAAGTGCTAGGAATCACCGGTAGAGGTAACAGAAACGTGAAATTTTCAGGGCAACTTCCTATGCTATACTAGGTTTTTCGAAAATCCACGCCCAAGGGGGCGCATCTAGTAGTAGTATAATCGACAATAACATCTTAAACTCGCATTGCTTCAAGTCTTTTTCTAAATATGGTGCAGCAAAAAATTCGAGAAACCGGCGAAGTTACAGCACGTGGCTAAATAACGAGCGTTTATATGATTATGGTTTTCTCCTTCAACCCGATACGTGTCAAGGTCTCGTTTAATCTCCACTTCACATCGGTAATCTTACATGAAACACAGTATAAACGATAGTGCAACCTGCGGGCTTATCCTCGTAAACGTTCGTAATTCTGTCCATCCAAAGGTTGTCTGAAAGAAATCGCTTTAGGCGATAAGGCCGCCCATTATACTACCGTTTTTTTAAAAAATATTATTGTTTTTTAAGTTTGTCTGTTTTGGTATATAATAAAGTTATATTGTATTGTATTGCGAGAGCATGCCATCTCGCTCGTATCAACTTACTCGCACTATGCGCGGTCCCGCTTGCGCAACTCTCGCTATCGCTTTCAGAGTTACGGGATAAGCCCACTGTTCACTTAACTTCCATTTTCCGCATATGTGTTACACGTCATCATCATCAGCCAGAAAACGTGCACTGCTGAACGAAGGCTCCATAAAGAGGGGGTTGCCATAATTCCTATGCTTGGCAGGAATCTTGGGGATCACAGAACGCTCATCGTTTACTTAGATAACGCTGCAGCCACCGGTGTTTCTGGTCGCAATTTTAGGACATACACACATTTTGTTTTAATAAAACGGGAATACTCACGTTAAATTGAGTCGGTTATTCCGACTACAGTTTCGATCACATTCGGTGACCTTTATCGAGGAATGCTAAGCGTGACACGCGCGCGAACTCGTCTTGCCTTGCACTGACAATCACCGAATGTGATCGAAACTATAGTCGGAATAACCGACTCAATTTAACGTGAGTCTTCCCGTTTTATTAAAACAAAATGTATCAAAACCAAGTCAGTTTTCATGACTTACACACACATTTATTAAAGAAAACCAAACGTTATCAAACAGCTGATGCTCTATTCTTAACAAACCATAAATGTAAAGACAAGTGTATTCTGGTTGTACAAAAAAGTTAATGATATAGGGCTCTAAGGCGTCACATTAGCACAGATGGCGAATTACACCTGCCTTCAAATAAAGATGCAAATTGGGACGTGGCAGCGGCGAAATAAGTTCGAAACTCGACTGGTGTTCTGCCAAGTACCTAGTGCGTGACGTGAGATCGAACACGTATATCTAGATGACTCAAGTCGCGTTACATGCACAATACATTCATGTAATTATGTATGTACATAACTATAATTCAATCACAAAATAAATCGGTACAGAAGGCCGGGTCCATTCAACGGGCGATAACAGGCGCACGAGAATCTCGGAACTAGTCGGCCGATCGAACGCCAGTTGCGAGTGTACGCCCTTTGGCGATACATTTAATTATTTTCTTGTTTATGTCATCATTTTCAGCCCGTAATCGCCCGCTGCTGAGCATAGGCCTCTCTTCTTGTACGCCACTCATCCCGATCCTGTGCCAATCTTGTCGAGGTTCGACCCGCAAATGTCTTGATTACACTTGTGATAATTTACACTCAATTTACAATGATTATCTTGACATCAATGACATCTTATCGGGATTGTTGTGTGATGGGTGATTTAATAAAACATTAAATAAACAGAACAGATACGTTTTTGAATTAAATTGCAGAACAAAAGATTGAAGACAAAAAGTGTATTTTCGGATTATGAGAAGACACGAGGTTATTCCCAAGTCTAAGCTTTTCAAAGAATTTTGTGGGTGTTAGCTACGGTTGACCGTAGATAATTACGGCCGGAGTTAGCCTTCTGTATCTACTTATTTTGAGATTCAACAGTTGCGTAACTTAATCAACCCCCCTTGGCATTGACATTGAGTCCTGAAACTTTTCCTAGCTAATGTCACGTCACGTTACGTCACGTCGCACGTGTTTTTATCGAACGTGCCATAAAATCTTACCACTGTTTAGCGATGCGCCTGTGAGGGCACGAGTTATCAAAGGAAATCAAGGCCAAAATATCAATGTAGTTTAGACCTTAACGAGACGGACGTAAGGTCGGCGCAGCGCTCGCGGTTCCATTGCATTTCGATCGGACAGATTGCCTTTCACAAAGTCATAGGGCAGACAGTGCGAGGCTCTTATTAATTTACAGCATTAGTACGTGATTTGTCTATGCCATTATATATTGTTAGCATTATTATATTCAAGGATTCTGTCTGTCTGGACTGAACTGGACGTGTTTTGCATAGTTGTGGGTTACTTTTACTGTATAGTATAACTAGTTTTAATATTTTAAGAAGATATAGAAATACTCTTATCTGAATGCACGGAATATATAATAGCACAAGCTGTTAGTAAATTAAAGACAAATGACTTTCCCCAAACCAGTCTGGTAAGTCGCATATTCCCTAACGCAATAAAGCATTCGTCCGTCCTTTGCCCAGACGAATAAAAGCAATGGCCAAACCTGCGCGTCAGCGATGCGGGAAGCGGCTGCTGAAGCAAAGTCGAAGTTTCTCGTTATGGTCGCGTAGATGCATGGCGCCATAAGGAGTCATGCAGACCTAGCATGCTCACCGCGACCAAATCTTCTCTACTCTTCACGCCGAGAGACAACCGTATACAATACATAATAGTAGCTATGTCTTCTTTTTGCAAGACAAAGAGTAGAGAAGCCATGCTAGCCCTGATGGGCAGCGTGCGCCCGCGCCGCGAGCCTGACGTTCCCACTTCAAGCCCCGCATGGTAAAAAAAACACGAACACCAGCCAGCCTACGTCGCTATAGGCCTCTCACCAGGTGGACCAATGACATTGTGAAAGTCGCTGACAACCGGTGGTTACCAAAACGATCATCACTCACTGCCACGTTAGCGGCCCTCTAAGAGGGAGGCCTTTCTCCAGCAATGGACGTTATCTGGCTGATGATTAAGAGACGTCATTATACACCATTTTGTCGTATATCTTTGTCTAAAGTTTTGGAGTTACGTATTATCGATCGCGCTTATGCAAGCTGAAGCTGAGGCTGGTTTGACCCTATAGTGCGTTACATAGCGGAATATTTTATTACGCCATGGCGCATGGCGCCCCGCTGCGTGTCGCTGACGCGCATGTCTGGCCGTAGCTTTAGACGGTCAGTCGCGTTTTTTTTTTATCACAATTTCTTTCCGTGCTTTATTTATATCGCTTTTCCCATTAATACAAAATTGCTTGCTAGTTCTTAAGAAGAGTTAAGTTTTTTTCTTTTTTTATTTCGTTATTTATTTATCCCATTTAAAGACACTGTTCCTGTGCATTGTTCATGTGGTTAAAGCCCCAGAACTTGTCTCGAGTAATCGATTTTTATGAAATTTGCAAAGAAGTTGCATCATGATAAATACAGAATAGTTTTACAGCAGAAAATCCGCAGTGCACTGCTATAAAAACGATTTATTCCACACTATACCACCACGCCAAAGGCCAGGGCGTTATATAAGTTAGACCTATCACATTTGCGATCATCGCATATTTTGACAGCGTCGATCACAAGTGACGAGTTCTATGTGGACAGAAGAGATCAGATTACTACTCTGTAAAAAAATAATATTATACCTCTGTGAAAAATGCAAACTCACCCTTTCATGAAACTTGCTCGAATCGTAGGACCGCTCGGAGCACAGGTTGTATATCATGTAGCGGTCCTTGTGCATCGTCTCCAGAAACCTGTACACCTCGTCGATGTGATTCCGGTAGACGCCCTCCAGCTTCTCCGCAGGGAAGCCCATTGCTATCAGCCTATCTGTGATATCTGTAGTACACGCTCAGGAACATTAAAGATTTTTACACAAGCAAAAACATTATTCAAAGAAAAAACCCGACTGCATAATGTAGCCTATGAATCGCATGCACATGAAAAGCTGTCAAACAGGATGACAACCTTACCTACAACAGAACAACCTTTCTTCTGCACAGTCGGGTTAAAAGAAGCTATTTGCGCTAAGCCCTTCTTTTGCTGGCTTTGGTATACTTAATAGTCTTTATTTTCGATGTCTAATCACACAAATATTATAAATGCGAAAGTTTGTAAGTATGTAAGTAGGTAAGTATGTAATTGTGTTTGTTCCCGTTCAACTCTGTAACAGCTAAACGGATTTGAATGAAATTTGGTATGGAGGTAGCTTATACACTGTATTAACACACAGACTACTTTTTTATCCCGAAAAATATTTTTTGTTTTATTAATTTATTATTTTAGTAAAACCGCGGGGCGCATCTAGTATCAGTATGATTGGCTAATAAAAAAAGCCATGCTTTGGTCAGACAGAGGCAGGCGAGCGATTCGCTCATAGGTGCGTCCCGCGGCGAGATTCGCCTGTTTGTACGAAGCTTTACAGTCAAAACTGACGACGCTTGGCATACTTATCTTCGTAACATATCCTAAAATTTGCTATAAGAATTTCTCATTTATTATAAAACAATAATGAATAAATTCCACATTCAAATGTAAATTCGACAATGGCGCAAGATCGTTGTTAGTTGGTGTTTTTTTAATTTTGAAATCACGTATTATATAGTTACGTTCAGAATACCGGGCGTAGCTATCTCGCTCGCGTATTTTATGTATTGCGTGTGCTTTTGAAAAATATACTTCGATAATTTTACGATGTTACAAAATATACCAAAATATTCAGAAAAAAAAATAATTGTAGGTATTCTTTTTTATAATATTTATAATTGCTTCATCGCATTTTCGACGCAAAAAAATTGTCATAAGTGCCTATAACAAAAAAAAAAACTGCGGAATTGAAAAAAAAAAACAGCCAGTTTTTCACGGAGATAACATAAAAAAAAACATTGAAATCGGATAACATTTAGGGGTGGGTATAAGACTAGGCTTTTTGTATGGACGAGACGGCGTTATACTCTCTTAAGTCCAAAATGATCGAAGCATATCTTTCTCAAGTACATACCATAATAAAACATCAAATGCGTAAGCCAATGGACTAACACATAGGCTACTATTTATTCCGAAATATTTTACGGTTCCTGTAGGATTACGGGTGAAACCGCGGGGCGCAGCCAGAGTATTATAATTATGATAAATTTAAATACAGATTGATGATAATGAGGTGACAAATACCAAAGTCATGACAACTCGCGATGTCACCATCCAGTTGTACAGTAGTTTTTAGCCTAAAAGCTGACGTCAAAGCACAGTTTGCTTCCTATAGATTCCCCACACACCACGCATCGGTCAAGATATTTCTATAAAAAAATTCTCGCTCATTAATTCTTTGCTACCCACAGCTAAGGGTTACATTGTAATAGCCAATGGGAAGGCTTTATCTCAGTCCCCGTAATCCGCGCTACCTTTTTAGGGTTCCGTAGTACTACAAGGAACCCTTATAAGATCGTCATGTCCATGTGTCTGTCTGAATCCTTTACAGCCTTATAACTTCCAAAGTTATAAGCTTACATGCATAAAATTTGCTTACATGCGCAACGGTAGTCTAAGTATAGACCTACAGCTTAGAAAAATAAAAACACTATTTTTTGTAAAATAAGGTAACATGTAAGGGAACATGTAAAGAGGGGATGAAAGAATAAATTTCGCTGTACCCCATCATGTAGGGTGTCGCTTAAACCATTTTATAACCATTATTTTTTTATAAGACGTACCGCAATGTGTCTCCCCCTCCCCTGCCATTTCTAAACTATGCATCTCAGAAACTTGTTAAAAAAAAAACGGATAAATACTTCAAACGTCCTACGCACCTACGGAACCCTACTAAGCATAGCCTGACATGCTACAAGTGATTTTTAACTCCTTTACTTATGTCCGTGTTTTACCTTCAATTCTTTATGTCCGCCTTTCCACTCGCCTGTTGGCAACGCGGTGTGGTCGAACTTTTACACGTTTTTGTCGGTATAAAGATCTGGTAAGCGGTATCTATAGGGGTTAGTCTGCGCGTCAAAGTAAAATTTTGGCTTGCGTGAGACTAACGAAACAGTTGCCAATTTGAATAATTTTATCATTTCTGTCACAGAGCGTAACACAGTTGCAATGCATTGCTGAACGTTTCAAGCGAGACCAGCCATTGCACCCGTTCAACAAACGTGCGCGAAATATTAAAAGCACTCGGTTATCCGGCGTAAATTTAACGATGACAGCACAAGGGCGTAATGTGCAATTGTAAATGAACATAACGATTGTAAATCAGCCGTTTTATTGCCTGGTATAAAAATAAAATATCCAAAATGAGCATTGAGCCATGACAAAATTAATTATTTTCAGCGTTGCGAAAAATGCCCGGTTCAAGATTCGTGTTCTCCGCTGCACGTATGCAAATCTGCACCAGCCTTTAAACATTCCACTGCTGGAATATCGGCTTACCCTCGAAGGATGACTAGGCTTTATCCACCACACTGGCCCAGTGCGGGTTGGCGGATTCAAATATGCCATCGTATTTCTTCTCCGGAAATATTCAGGTTTCCTCGCTATATTTTCCTTTACCGAAAACTCAGTGGTATATATGTACGTAAGTTCCAAAGATCTCATTGGTACGGGCCCGCCGGGGCTTGAACTCATCTACCACGACTTGATATACTAGTAGTTCGCCGAACAGTAGACCTCGTATCCTCAAACTTTTTTGCACGTCCTCAATTCCATAATTTCATAGGTTTTTTGTCGTCGGCTATTTTTGATTGGGGGGTTCGATGTCCCGAACTGAGACCTCATTTTCTTGTTTAGAATTGGGTTCCGAATGTTTTTGCAGCAAACTTGGGGGAAACACTCCTCCAATCAAAACATGTATGAACAGCTACGCCTGACCGACGTCATCGATCCACGTCAGGATCACTCTTATCCTGGCCTTATAAGGTTACTAGCACACATGACAACCACAAGCCGCTGACCAACGAGATAAAATATATTTCTCTCTTTTTACCCGATTGCTGAAAAAGGAGAGTAATGTTTTTATTTCGATTGTTAGATGGCGTCGGTGCCAACCAAACTGATTACGTCTTGTGTTAGCACAGTAATTATGGGCGAAGTCGAAGACAAACGATAGAGATAGAGAGACGAAATAATACTTGGATGAGAAAGAGAAAGAGATAGAGAGAGGATAGAGGATAGTCCGCTGCATTATCATAAGCAGAAGCATATTAGTTTTTAAGCTAAACGGTCCTCTTGAACAATAACTTCTAGCAGGATTTTTGAAAAAAAAATGGGAGATCCATTCTTTTAAAGTGGAAAAGCCAGCGAATCTTGTGTGATATAATCTCGCCGACGATGGTGGATTCAGCCACCACTTAGGTATATAACAAGCAGTGGTTTGTTATAATCATCATCATCATCATCAGCCGTAAGACGTCGAGTGCTGAACACAGGCCTCCCCCTTAGAGCGCCACACCGGTTGCCCGCGACTTTCACAATATCGTCGGTCCACCTAGTGGGAGGCCTACCTACGCTGCGTCTTCCGGTTCGTAGTCGCCACTCACTTATCCCCTCATAATTTTTTATTATCACTCACACATACAAACGTAAACTTAGCATCGTAGATCATCACATTGTCCATATAGGACAAAAATAGAAAATTACGCACCGATTGCATACGTCCTACGTGGGATAAACGTTGATATGGAATTTTATTGATAGATCGCACGAGGCACGCGCGCTTTGTTACATTGACGTGCATTGTCATTATCCTGTCCAGAATCCGTACCGTGAGCTCCTCATTGCGATGATTGTTAGGTTCAGCCGTCGACGCTGCGCGACCGTGAACCTTATCGCGGCGGCTTTAGGCCTGGGACGTTTTAGCATGAGTCTGGTGGCGATGGTAGTTGCGTGCCACCTCGCTCGCGCCAACATCTCGTCCCATTCCACTCGCGTGTATACTGCATGAGCGCGAGCGGGATGGGACGAGATCACCACCGCCATCAGATTCAGCAATAAGGCCTTGAATTGACTGCCCAATACTTTCGGGAGAAAATATATTTTCTCCCGAAAGTATTGGGCAGTCAATTCAAAGCCTTTATCAACTCAATTCCTACCGATTTCAGTAATAATACTATGAAAACTATATCCGTTGGTCATTGTCAAGAAATGCTAAATATTGTTAGCGTGACGCGCGCGCGACCTCGACTTGCCTTGGCAAGTACGCAATCTTATAGCGTTCCTTGAAAAAGAACACCGGATCTGAACGGAACTTTATTCAGAATAACCGACACAATTTAACGTGAGTATTCCATTTTATTAATACATATTTTTTTTTTAAAGTAATTATTAAGAATAGAATATACCGACGTCTCGTCCATACAAAAAGCGTATTCTGATACCATCCCTAAATGTTATTCGATTTCGATGTTTTTTTGATATATTTTTTAATTTCGCAATATCTAAGTTGTTTTAAAGTGACAATTTAAGGCGTTAGAATACCATAATATTTTTTTGAAAACAAAGCATATATCGACATGGATTATTATAGTTTATCCAAGATTGACATTGACACCAAAAACAAAAGATTTTGTTAACATTTAGGGGGTGATAACAGATTACTCCCGAAACGCTAATTTCATCAAAAAGTTAGGAAAAATCACAAACCCTCTCTACCGCACGCACGAGAAACAAAGCGACAGTTATACAATTTCAAATATGGAATGTGCCAAAGCCTCGCGGAAGGACTATCCTCTTAAGAGGTAACAAATTATGCGACCGTCTATTCTATACAAACGTATTCTCCTGTTGCGCCTCTGTATAAATGACACAACTGAAAATATTTTTTAACATAAAAAAAAATGGTAGACTACACATATACAATTTTATCGTCATTGGTTGCATCGGCTAACATCGATTGATACTCAAATTCGTATTAAGGTTTTAATACGAATTTACTAGGTACTTTATACTTAAATCTACACAATTATATAAAAATATAACTTGCATTTTTATGCTATCCATACTTTTTTAATCCCTTTGCCGTGGTTGAGCACTTGGAACGATTTAAGAAAAAAAAAAAAATTTTTGTTAAGCTAGTAATACGATTTTGGGGTGAGTCAAGAAATGGGATGAGACCGCTGGGACGAAAACGGAACTACCCAAAATGTAATGTCCACCGCCCCACCTCAAAGACACCACGTGCGACATAATATCAAACGGTAGACTAGAATAATTTATGTACCTACTTCCCTAATACAATAATGTTCCTCCAACATTTCCCCCCATTGTTTAATAGGAATACCGTACAATACCTACACAGATTATTTCCATTCATTAGTCACTGTCAAGTTTGCTAAATTAAATATGTAACACGTTATATTTAAGTGTGCGCACACCGCATTAGTAGTCGTACATATATCTATTCTGTGGTAATAGGTAGATAGAAACTCTGTGCCACGCGAGGTCCTTATTGTGAGATGCAGCCGCCGTCAACGCGATCGTGAACCTTATCGCCGCGCGATCTTATCGTAGTTTGTCTGTGGCGACTGGTCGCGCGACGGCACTGCTCCCGGAGCGGTAGCTTCGCACGATCACTGTCGCTTGCGAATCATTGTTTGGGGCTCTTAAATTCTTAATAAGGAGAGGATCGTGCGACGCGCTTAGGTCGCCATCATTCAAATACTAACCAAAAACATAAATTAGAAAGAAATAAAATAGGCTGACGCAAACTTGTAAAGTGTTACTAGATATAGGACATGTCGACGAAACTTACAACTGCGACTAGACAGCTTGGAACTTCCAACCTGTCTGTCTGGTTGGAATCGAACATGTGCTGGCTAACATCTATCACAATAATATTTTAAACGACTTAGGAGGTTCTCGTGTTGACTGGATTTCTTTTTTCGTCATTTATAAACCGTTATTTTTTTTTTCAATGTTTAATACTTCCAGGTTGATAACATTTGTTCCAGTTCTAATAAAGAGATCAATGGGAAATTGTGGGAAATCCTATATATATGTATATATAGCAGCATAAAGCATTTGCATGCAGAAAAGAGTATTTTGTTAATATCAGTTTTTTTTATTTAAAATTATTGCAACTGCTAAGTTTGTCCTTCAATCCGACATACCTTTACGCTAGAGCAATATTCTGTGCTCTTACATAATTTAATGTAAAAAAAAGTTGTACGGAACCCTCTGTCCGCAAATCAGACTAGCACTTGTCAAGGTTTTTTTCAACAATGTTGAAAATGCGCGAACGAGATAACATATGAGGGAAGTGCGCTCTTCAACAGACACAGTCATAGTATTAGCGCCCCATCACCTAAACCTAATGGGTGAGAGTCCCATTCATTCCAAGCTATGTCATGTCGCAATGTAGCTAAATAACAAACGGTGCCAGTCACTGAAGACGATGATTGTACGAAAGAAATATAATAACAGCAATTCAAACAAAGCGATATATGGTAGCCGGTAAAAAGAGAATCATGTAATTGCCTGTTGCCAGGCAGACCCGCGCATAATTATAACGGCCGATCTAACGTGCCGTACGCAAAGGACGCACTGATTGCTACAACTCTGGCCGAGGCAATAAAGCATTTTTATGGTGCCTTTATGTTCCAAGCGCCGTCTATTAGACTGAATTTGCATGAGAGGAACCTAATGAATCAGCTTCAGGAATCAAATAACAGGCATTAGAGAGCAAATAATCGAGATTTCCTATCGAACAAAATGTCCGCGGATTTTTCCTACATCGGTTTTCAATAGTCATGTAATTATATGCACAGCAGCGCCGCCTCTGTGAGACAATGTAATTTTTCGTAAAAAAAAAAACCTCGTTCCGGATCTTTTTTGCTCTCGCTAAAATGTCCATTACAAAAGACTGCAGTCAGAGAACCTAAAGAACAGTAACGTGAAACTCAACAGGGTCGAAATTCCACCTAGACTCCTAGATCCCAGCCACTTCGCAACCAGACGGCAACGTCGGCCGGCCACTTCGCAACCAGACGGCAACGTCGGCCGGCCACTTCGCAAACAGACGGCGAATATCGTATGGCAACAAAGGAGTTGCATAAAGGGCATTAACCCCGCCAATCCTATTACACACAGAAGTGCGCCGCTGACGCAGCAGCTCATGTGACAAGTGGAAAGGGATTATCAGCGAATGCAGTATCCTATTGTCAGCGGCATATGAATCACCATACGACTAAAACAGTATGGATTCCTCCTACAAAACGTGATTCCATGTCATCGTCATTCTCTTTGATTTAAATGGAATTGAAACGAGACGCAGTCATTAGTTCGCATTCACAGCTCGGGGGTGGTCTGGTTAGAGTTGGAGCTCTAACCATCTGCCTAAACGAGCCCAGGGAGGACGACGGTGTCAAATAGCTGACGTTGTCGTAGACGAAACGCGGTGCTGAGGATCCGATGCGTTCCCTTGGAGATCCCGGAGCCCTCTGTCAAACACCAAGGAGCAGGCCACCAGGGAGGGTTTTAGTGTTTTACATGTACACGGCATTGGGAAGAAGAGTTAGGGCGAAAACATTGAAGCAAAACATTAGCGCAAAAGCGCCTATAAAATAATGTTCCTTTAATGATACGCCATTATCCATATCGGACCAATCTTAACGCACTTCAGCAGCTTGGTCGAATTGCGAATTCAGATATTAAGTCTGATCATAAGTGTCAAATCTTAAACACAAAGCTGTCATGCTCCTTATCCCTTTGTACAATACACTATCAGTAACTCAGATCTATGAATTTAAATTTATGTAAGTGCTACTTGACAAGAGCTCTTACTGTGTATAAAGTATGAACTAGATATCGGTCGATAAGCGATTAAATAATGCAATCGAAGAAGACCGGTAGACGTCGCGGAAGCTGGAATCGATCGTGCTGTACTGGCTGGCTTCAATTACTCAGGCCGATTGTCCGAGGTAATGGTTATGTCGTCGGCAAATTGTATAATTTGGCATTTTACAAACGGCGTGGTCCGTTTACAAAGGCTCGCTTGCAAAATCATCATCATCATCAGACATAAGACGTCCACTACTAAATATAATTTTTAACATTTTCTCCGTATCCGTATTTGTATCCGTTCCAGTCCAAGAGATTAAAAACGTCCTCCAATGCGTTCGTGAACAGCTTCAGATAAATAACGTCCACCTCTCACGCCTTTCTACAATTGGATTGGGAATTGGATCTCGTCCAGCAATCGGATTGACATGGTGGCGTTTCTATAAAAACACTTCATCACCTCGATACACCTATAGTCGATAAGACATCGCTGAAGGGACTGCAATATGGCCCAGGTCTCGATGGAATCGAAGGCTTTTTCATAGTCAACAAACGCCAGGCATAATGGCCGGTTATACTCTTCAAGTCTTCTGTGTAACCTTTTCGGAAACCGGCTTGTTCGGGTGGCTGAAAGTTATCAAACCTGCGTTCGAGACGGTTCGTAATAACTCTCGAAAACAGCTTACAATTTATTTTGCATTTTGCAAACGAGCGAGCGTTTTAAACGGACGACGCCGTTTGTAAAATGCCGAATAACACAATATGCTGACGACAGCTACACATTCATTAGTTTAGGCAAATATTGGAAGATGTATTTTCAGCACACCGTATTTTGAATTATACCCTGTGCTGAAGGAAAAATAAAGATTATAATTTTAAGTTTATTTTGAGTTTAGAAGCCACGAAGAAAATAGAACCACCACTATGATCCAGAACAATTTTATTTATTTATTTATTAACTAAAACGGCACAATAAGCCAATTACATTAGTCAACCATACACACAAATCATAATAATAATATAATACAATGTCGTACAAAATTACTGTAAATTATTACAATTAGTGAATTTATAATAAATTAAGTATTATTTGCAACAATAATATAAAAAAATAATTAAATTGAAATAAAATTAAAATTAGCTTGTAAAATAATGGATGAACAATGGATCTGGACAAATTCTAACGTTTCGCTCTGTGCACTAAATTCAAAATTTCTTGCGTTTCTGTCAATTACAGCTTAGTTACTCACCGTGGATCTATCTAAAATTTATAAAATAGGTTGTATAAAGAAATTACGGCTAAAATGAGCGCCTAGATAACATTGGTTTAGCTACAAATTTAATGTCATTAAGCTGATTTTTATCTAGGTTTTTGATTTAGTGACAAATGTTTTCACCTTGATTTTGTCGTCGATGTAATTTCGTGATACTACCTATATATTAGCGCAAAATTAGTTTTTATGAATCCCGATGAGTAATTGAGCTGTCTATGATTGTCAAAAACCCAAGAAAGTTTGAATTTGGGCTGACTGACAAGTAAGTACTCCGCGCCAGACCAGCGCCGCCTCTCCTCACAATCATGTGAATACAAAACGGAGTTATACTATGCGGCTTAGGGTCTATTTTAGATTTCTCCGCAGATCTGTTAGCACTATAACTACACAACAGAACGTGGCCCAGCAGGGCTAGCATGCGCACCGCGACAAAATCTCTACTCTTCATGTCGTGAAAAATTAGACAAACGTATACGGTACGATCAACTATTTTACCCACCGTAAGGCCAGGATAGAAATATTTTTTTTGAAAAAATAAACATTACTATTCCTTTATTCTTATTTAATTAGGGTATTAGAAATATCATCTACTCTAATAACCTAGAAGGGCAGCGAGCTAATTCGTATTTAGGGCAGTTTTTATTTAAAAAACTAAAACACATACCCCAGAAACTGTCACCTGAGTTACCTGCATTCAGTGTTATATAAATGGTGAATGAAACACGAAAACTTTATTCAATATTATTTATTTACTCTTGCATGCATAATCGAATATTTTGGAAAAATCAGTCTTCATAGTATTCTTAAATTTAAGTACAAAACTAACTCACATTGGTCTTTTGCGTTACCTTTATACAAAAAATTATAGCTAATTCTTAATAAATCTAAATATAAAAGAAGTACAAATAGAAATGAATTATTTATAGAAGCTCGCCAACTGTAAGAATAAAGTACAGGTAATATAAATATATAATGGAGAGAAATTAGCATTTTATGATCGGAAATATAATGTTTATATTGGGGACAGTAAGTAACTCCAGAGACAAAATTTGGGTAACGCTTAAGACATACTATAAAAATATTGGTATAAATAATGGACGGCATATAATTGAATACACTTACCAATCATTTGTTATAAAAATTAAAAAATAAACTTAATAAATCGACAACAACAATCATTTTGGATATTCCAATCTCACTTTTCGAAAATATCAATAGGGGTTTCAAATTTGTATTGCCCTTTTCCCAATAAGGCTGGTGTTGGCAAGATTTTTATAATGTCTTCATAACTGACATGGCTCATATCATTCGTATCAATTCGGTCCTGCTGAATGAAAATCATCAAACCTAACATCACCCATCGATCTATGTTTGTTATTTTCTTTGTTATGCTTTTGATCTGGCTCTTCACCATCACTATCAGATGAAGATCCATAAATTGCTCTATAAATACTCGGAAGTGGCTGTATATTTTGAATTTCTTTCAGTACAGCAAGCGGCACGTCATCATCTGATATATCTGGAGAATAATATCCAGAGAGTTCCAATCTCACTTCTTTCGAGATCTCCGCGTTTTCTGGTCTTGTTGTTTCGACGGTCAGCTTTGTCGCGGAACTCACGGACTCGATATTCACCTTATATGTTTTGGGATTGAGACAGTTGCAAAATCCTCTTTTCGACGATTTACAAAAGCAGGTAAGCCACCTGTACTTCAACGAATTTCGTTCTTCTGTAAATATTTGATGGACTTGTAAAGTTCCATTAAGTCGTGGGATTGATTTTGGTAGCTCATCTTGAACTTTTTGAATATCTTTTTCTTCTATTAGGAATAGCTTGATTTTACTGGCGCCATTCAATTTATTCATAAATTCTTGTGCATTGGGAATGTCCTTACCTGTAGCAACAATCTTATCAGCAGTGCGCTTTAGAAAACATCCGATTCCATCCGCAGGGCCTTTACCATGGCCCGCTTCGAAGAAAGACCAGGTGGTAGCAGCAAAACCATAGTCAAAGTATTTTGTGCAAAGCAAGTAAAAGTTTTGCTTCTGCCGGTATTGTGTCGACGGAACATCAGAAAAAAAAATGAACAGTATCCACAGCTTCATGTTCATTTCTTACCCATTGCAAGATTGGGTGTAAGTGTGTCCAGATGGCGGCAGGCTGGTGACAATTTGACGATGAAATTGTACAAAAAGAGTTCGCTAAATATTTATTTTCGGTGTCGTAAGTATAAACCATAACTGTATGCAAGGACACTTGGTTCCGAGAGCCTCCAAAAGCCTCCAGCTGATACTGAGACATTGTGGTTTTTATGACTTTTAATTTTCTCATCTATGTATTTTAAATTATCATTACTAAAGCAACTAGAATCCAGGTCCTTATATACAATTTGTGTACATGTCGTGTGTGATAGCATCATCAGTACCTCGTGGAGTGTTTATAACTTACACTTCGCGACATGGTGGAGATGCTGGGATCGAACCCGGGGATTCGAACTGGACTTCTTCGTGATATTTACAATTATAGTTTTCCCTGAAATCGACTATAATTGCGCACTCATTAGGTTGTAGATTGTTTAGGCACTCCCGAAAATTGTGAAACTGGATTTTGATATTAAAGACATGTTTTTTAAAGCGGATAATATCTTCCTCAAATGTTTGCAATAAGCGCGCAGCATCAACACATTGTTCTTCTTTCACATTTTTCATTGACTTGAAAATTTTCCCATCTTTTTCATACTTTTCTTCCTTTCTTATCCATTCACTGTACTTTATGGCACCAGCTACTTTTTCTTCTGCATATTCTATCCTTTTGTCTTTGCATGTCTTACATTATTGTACATACAATCCTTAGACCGATCGTTTCAAACTGTGCTTTTAATAATTGCATTCAAATCGTTGGTTTTGAGGACACCTTGTTTTTTCAGTGCTTGAGCCTTGTACGTGATGTTGGCATGAGTTTTACACAAGCATGTTTCTCTAGCATCGACTGATGCACTTTTGACGAAAAATGGGCGGTTCTTTGTGAAATAGTAGTATGAGCAAATCGTGCCAAGGTTTTCTTCTTTAAAATCTCTATGTAGTTTTCGCATTGTGTCCAACAAATACCTCTTCTGTACTTTCTCGCGGTTCCGAGTCACTGTTTCTTTTTTAGCAGCTGTAGCTCTGGAGATATCATCACGGAGGAAAAATTGATGATTTTTTTTCTTAAGTAGCACATGGCTTAGTGTCGTTTTCTTTTTAGCGTACTGTCTGTTTAAACCCAATGTTTCTCGTAGTAATACTGTTTTCTTTCTGGATTTTTCTATGTTATCACTTTTAAAAATAATTTTGAACAATCCTTTCTCCTTATGGCTCTTAATCCTTTCATATCGCTCTTTAATCGAATTTGTCAATAGCTTATAATGTTGTTTCTCTTTTGGATCTTCAGATTCTCTTTTTTTAATCTTGTATCTATTCAGTCTTTTCTTGTACTTCTCACAGTTTTTCTTCAACTTCTTGTTTTCTTCTTGTAATTTTTTGTTTAGTCTATGCACTTTACTTCTATCTTTTCTTATTTTCTTACGTCCGGGTTCTCGGGATGCTTTTGATGACGGAGATTCCGGTTGTGACTTATTGTGAAAATTGAGTACGCTTACTGGGGAACTTGGTGGTGTTGCATCCAAAATCGATTGTAAATTCTTCCTCTTCTTTTCTGTTCTCGTTGTCTCATCTTGCAGATGACGTTTGCTTGTTTCTTTTCAATTGGCGTCAAGTCTTTTGCAAGCCGTTTAACTTTGTTGTAGTGTTCACGGTGCTTTTAGCCTCTTCGTATTTTTCGGTGTTCTGTTTGAGTCTCTCCCTGTACCTCCTTTGTTTTTCAGCCGCCGATAGTCGCGCCATTTCACGTCAAATAATATTTCTGAAAATATTATTTCCAATTTATATTTGTATGTACTTACCACCTATCTTTTTACTATAACTTTAGTCATAATAAACAAAGTAGTAACAAGTAGTTTGAAAATTTGTTGAAATAGAGTATATTTTATTTTATGTGCTACAAGCTAATCCCACTAAGTACGTAAATGTCTTAGGAGTTACCAAGAATGTCTATAGAGTTACCGCCAAAGTAACTCAGTATACAAGTAACTCAGCAGACAATCGGAGCATTTTCATGAAAAGAGCACATTATAATTTGGTTATGGTACTCGGCGTAAACTTTAATCGAAAATATATGTTAGGTACTACAAATACATCTGATTATATTAAATAAATAATAAACTTACATCGAAAAATCGCGGTCACTCAGTAGACGACACAAAAAGGCACGCACTCTCTCTGAACGTTCTTCGAGGACTGGCGGCTCGACGGCGCTATCAAAGGACACCGCCGCGCCATGCGAGCGAAAGCAAACATAAATGAAGCTACCTACGGCAAACAGTGCCATCTATGTGTCTCCGGGTGAAATTAACGAGTGTAACTCAGTATACGAAGGTAAAGTCATTCCACTAAGGGACGCAGATTTGATATTTTTTTTTAAAAAAGGAATGAGGCCTTTTTGTTCTTTGTTATGTACACGATAAACTATAATATACCAACTTGTTGTGTAATAAAAGTTAACCGAAAGCAAGAAGTATAAGTTAATTTAAAATGTAAGTTCACATGGTGAATGTGGGCTTCGGACAGCAATATTTTGTATGGAGCGAATTTTTCGTGTACTGAGTTACCATAAAATTTCATGGAAATTAAAGATTTTCGAGAACGTAATCAAGTTTCCCGTAGTGCCTAATAATCTTAGATACTATTGTTATATTTGTTATGTATGTAACTATAACCATATAGCGTATTTTAATTAAAATATGTCGGGGACAGCAAAGTGTGGGTAAAATAGTTGATTGACCCATACATATATAATACGTATACTAAGTACTTCTCTCGTCACTTTTCTCGGTACTCGTCGAGTGGCCGTAGCATAAGATTTCACAAACAAAAACGGCCGAGTCAAATGTTGCACGCAGCAGGTCAATCAAGGCTCCGGCACTAGACCAGGCTGCTTATCTCGTACGCGGTAATGATCTCGTGAAACGTGATTTCTGATAGCATCTCGCTCGCATGAGGCTCGCCAACTCACTTCGTTACCGCGATCTATCCTCCGGGAGCGGCATGCGATACTATCTGGGGTAACCGTCTCATAAAATCATGAATAAAATTTCGTTAGCGCCGACGACGCCTAGGGCGCAAAACTCGAGATTAGATTTTAATTAAGTCGTTAAATCGTAACCCGTATCCCTGCAGCCGTGAAACTGTTAACTGATATGTGGTCCAGTTTCGAATGTGATTACCTTGTCCTATTACCAGTTAATGAATGAGATACTGTTCAGATTTAGGTACGAGATCGTCCGCTTCTGTGGGGTATATTGATCTTCGTCGGCCATTGACTTCCCAATATCTATACACCTACTTGTGGCAGTATTATCTAATCTGTGCCAGTTATCTAGAGTAGGCTGGGTTACACGTGTAGCCAATTTTTGCGACGCCCGTCGATAGCAGAGTGGCGCAGTGGAAGCGTGCTGGGCCCATAACCCAGAGGTCCGTGGATCGAAACCACGCTCTGCTATATTATTTTGCTCTTCAATTTTTGTTTCGTCAAACAATTTTTGAAAGAAATTCTGGACAGTCGCGATAAAAGTAATTCCTCGACCACAGAGTAAATTAGGAGGGTTCCTTCCTTGTTAGGGGGTTAATAGTAACAGCAACTGACTACATGAAAGAAACTAGTTAAATAAGGTATCCCAAATAACCTTTCCGCTCGATTTAATCAGCATCGTAAACCATTATGGGACCCCGCTTGCGGACAAAGCCCGTCCAATTTTTTCCTTCAAGAAACTGGATTAGGCCCACTATCCCTCGGAACTCGCAACGTCTACGCTTCTCCTTTTATTTTTCCTCTTTTGTTACCAGCCAACTAAACTTTGCTTCGGGGAAGTTACACAGAAGTAGGAAATAACGAACGTTGTTAAGCAAATTGGTCGTTTTTAAAGTTACGGCCGTGCAATGAGGCGTTTTCCGAAAAAAAAAAAAGTAGTTATAAAATACTTACTAGATGGCGTAACAGACCTATCGTTTTACCTGTCATTGTCATTTCTGTCGAAATATTTTGTTTATTTTTTAAATCGTAAATTTTGGCTCCACACGTTGTGTATTTAGCCAGTGTCAACTATTGTAATATTTCAAATGAAGTCAAATACATAGTTACGTTACTTGAAATTGTCTAAATACACATGTCGACCCAAAAAACACGAGAGAAAAAAGGCACACGTACATTTTTTTGTCTTTCATGGCTTGACAGTGACAGAAAAAACTCAAGGTACATCTAACGCCATCTATTGGATACTTTTATAACCAGGTTTTTTTTTTTTTTGGAAAACGCCTCATTGTCATATTGCGAGACGGAATAGACTGGTTGGTGGCATCGTTACATTTATGGGTTTAGCCGCAGGAGGTTTGTTTCTGTTCTATGGAAAATTGTTGTAATTACTGAGAACAACATAAACATTCGTACGTGAATCATTTTTTCCGTAGTGTAGATTGACGACGAAACAAACTCATTAACACTGCCCACAATATTATCTACATTTAATTTTTAACAAACTACGAAAAAAAAAAGGGGTTCTCGATGAGGCGTTTTAAAAAAAAAAAGACCCGGTAATAAAAGTACCCAATAGATGGCGTTAGATGTACCTTGAGGTTTATCTGTCACTGTCAAGACATGAAAGACAAAAAAATGTACGTGTGCCTTTTTTTTTCTCGTGTTTTTTGGCTCCACATGTGTATTTAGACAATTTTAAGTAATGTAACTATGTATTTGACTTCATTTGAAATGTTTCAGTAGTTGACACTGGCTAAATACACAACGTGTGGAGCCATAATTTACGATTTAAAAAATAAACATAAAATATTTCGACAGAAATGACAATGACAGGTAAAACGATAGGTCTATTACGCCATCTAGTAAGTATTTTAGAACTTTTATTTTTTTGAAAACGCCTCATTAGATTGACTTATTTTTGTATCTGAAAGGAGATGCTTCTAGGTTGATCCCGTTTTTATCAAAATCCAGTTCTGATAATGGGATCCACGAGGAATTGAGGGAACTACTCAAATATTATAGGCATACATACATAGTGTTTTTTATTGTTTGTGCAGATCCACGGACTCCGAGGTCCATGCCCTTTGTCAACTTTTACATTTTTTTGTCAACTAAGTAAGTATTACTGATATATACAGCGTTATAAGGAAAGGGTATGCTAAGCCGAAAAGGGCTCATAGTACTCATCATTACGAACAACTTTTACTATGGGACCAACCCTGAAATAGAGAAAAAAATATCAGCTGTTCCATAGAAAAATGTCAATGACACTCAACAAAATGTATGGAACTGCTGTTTTTTTTTCTCGATGTTAGGTTTGGTCCCATAGTAAAAGTTGTTCATAATCATGGGTACTATGAGCCCCTTTCAGCTTGGCATACCCTTTCGTTATAACCCTGTATATATAAAACTAACAACATCACAAGAGGAAAATCTACTATACTTATTACTATGTTGCGTGTATACACAATATAGTGATTTTGGTATTTTCATCAACAAGTCCAGCATTTGCATTTAGAAATTATAATTTGGGTGGAAAGTTGGAACTGATGAAGAAGACCACAGATGGCCACCGGAACTCCTCAATGACACGTATTTCCCGGGTGACGGGGAAGTTTCAGTCCATGATAATCTCGATAATGATAGTTAAGCGACTATGAAGAAGCAAATTTAAATAAATGGTTCTGATGTAGTCGGTTTTTTATTTAATTTAAAATTATAACCGATATACTGAAATTGCTACCTCGTTATTACCAAGTTCACGGCAGAATTCAAGTTCGTTGAAAGACATTGAAAAGGAAACATCGGCCTATTCGTAGAAAAAATGGCGAAGTAGCCATCAATCAGCCCAGTCATGTCACGGGTGACGCCAAGCTGTCTTTACCCGGGGTTATCAGTCCGAGCGCACGTTTTACATATATTTCAGTTGCCAGTACACGCAATGACGCCACAATGATCGTGAAAACATTTTTTTACATAACTAGACTACACATTTTTTGTAAGCGCGTTAGCGGGTTAGCGGACCTGCGGATTTGCTTCGCGCGGATCGCCGCGCTGTCTAACAAAAGAGAGAGAGAAATATATTTTCCTGTTATTTTCTCTCGTCGGCTCGCTGTCCTACTACTTTTCTTCGTCATATTTTAGACAAAAAAAAACAATGTCACGTAAGGTGCATCGTTTCGCGCAGCGCGCCAAATTCAAATTTTCTTGCGTTTTTAGTAAATTACAGCTTAATTCCTCAACGTGGATTTATTGAAACCTATTTCGCGACAATAAATAGATTGTGTCCAGAATTGACGCCTAAAATGATCACCTAGATATTTATGGGTTTAGGTACGAATCTCAATAACCTGATTTTCATCTTGGTTTTTGTTTTAATGAGAAGTGTACTTATACAAGCTTTCATCTTGATTTTTTGGTTGGTGTAATTTCTTGATGCAACCTATTTATTATCGCAAAATTAGTTTTTATGAACCCACGATAAGTAATTAAGCTGTAAGTAATTGACAAAAAAACGCAGGAAAATTTGAATTTGGCGCGCTGAGCGAAACGTTGCACCTTAAGTGCCTATAACAACAAAGATATAGCGAAATTAAAAAAATATCAAACATACAAGCATAGTTTTCCACGGCGTAGATAACATAATGTAAAAATATCGTCGAAATCGGATAACATTTAGGGGTGGGTATCAGGCTACGCTTTTTGTATGGACAAGACGGCGGTATACTCTATTCTTAGGAAGATAAGTTGAATTTTTTTTTTTTTTTTTTCGTGCGGTGCACCTCATTAGTTATGTAGATTAGAGATCTTTTGTTAAGATATATCTTCTTTTTTTTGTTCTATCATCTAGAATAGCTAAGAGAGAAAACAAGATAGCATGACATTTTCTCGATTAAAAAAAAAACATTGAAAAGACCTCGATCGCTAGATCGAGTGATCTTTTATTTATTTTGAGATTATGATTCTAATAGAATTGTAATAATAATATCTTGGATAGCATAGAACATTTCCTTTGATTTGATTGATTTCCTGGTTCACTTCTGGGTAATTATCAAAAATTATTAGTTATTATTATTATAGCTTACGCTTACGCTAAAGCCATCTCTTTTCACATGCACGCGAAAGTGTATAGCCCTATCTTCTTCTCGAATTAGCCCCTTCATTCTTCTGCCTTAATTCAATTTGTCGACTTGTCGAGTTATAAAACTTTCTGACAGCACAACTACGTAAATCGTGAATCGAACCAAGGTCCAGGTAGAAGTTGACCTTTACCGAGCAACCGCTGAGCAACCGATTCCTGAGCTACAAGCTTATTGATGTGACAGTTGAACTGATGGCTCCAAGATAAAGCCTTCAAGCGATTGAAGATCGTTTCTAATGTGTCTGGCTTGAAGTGGCTTGATAGCTGACTGACAAACAATAGCAGGAACAATTCTAGCTTATTTATAGTTAACTACTAGTGAACAGATAGCAGTATATATGGTTATCCCCAGTTGACACTGCCACTGGCTTTGCTCTCCGGGGGCCAATGTGGAAATTTCCCAAGAAAGGAGAGCAATGTTTTTACCCGTCTGCCCAAAAAGGAGGTTAATGTTTTTAGGGTGTACGTAAGTATGTTTGTGTTCCTATATGGTACCTCCGGTAACCAAAGCGGCTTGACCGACTATTAAATGTTAGATTCATCTTAGATTTCATAGGCTATATTTTATGTTATCTAAATATTATCTAAATGTTATCTACACCGTGAAAAACTATGCTTGTATTTTTTTTTTTTTAATTTCGCAATATCTTCTTTGTTATAGGCACATAAGGTGACAATTTATTTTTGTAGAAACTACGACAAATAAAAGTAGTTGTTATTAGAATACCATAAACTTTTTTTTTAAACAAAACATAGCGGTTATGGTTTATCCAGGCCATTGACACCAAAATAAAAGATTTTGTTAAGATTTAGGGGTGATAACAGACTTCCCCCGAAACGCTAATTACATCAAAAAGTTAGGAAAATTCACTAACTCTCTCTATCGCACGCACGATAAATATAGCGACAGCTATACAATTTCAAATATCGAATGCGCCAAAACCTCGCGGAAGGATAGTCCTCTTCAGTACTTACTTGTAATTCATTTGTCTTTAATTATATCGACTAATCCCACACAGACCGATTTATCGTTCTCTACTGAGGGCACTTGCAAGATATGGCATGCCCTTCCCCCGAAGGTCTTTCCGCAGAGATACAACAAATCAGCGCTTGAAGGGCTTCGCACGTTAACAAACAACATTTTAAGTTACAGAGAGGAAATTAATAAAAGTTTATCATTTAGTATTTTTAGAATACCATTGACAGTGTTTTATAGCAAAAAAATAAGTGTGGGACGAGTCAATAATCGAAAGTGAGTTGACTTAAGAAAATGACGTCATGGGATGAGATCTGTTGGGGCGCAAGCCTAATTTGGATGTTATTATTTTTTATTTTGGCGAAGAAGGAAAATCTCGAAAAAAATGTTGATGAAGTGCGAACGAGATAGCGATAATCAGGGAAGTTAAGGGTGTCTAAAAACACCTTTCCCGCCTGCCAAAGCATCGACAACGACAATCCTTAAATTGCCGTCTGTCAATTTTAATACAATTTACGAACCAAGGTTGGAGACGTCACTATCGGCGCCCATCAACATAATATAATTATAGTACTGAAGGAGAAACGTAATGGAAAATATATGTTTGTCTAATGTTAAAAATAGTTCGATCGAATCAACCTTTGATCACCGACACGAAATAGGCGTGTCCATGACGACTGTCCGTCTCTACCTCATTCGTTCTTCTTTTTATCCGACTGCCTGAGGAGAGTAATGTGTTCAGGGTGTATGTAGACAATAGACAATTAAGTCAATAATTTGGGTTTTTCTTAATTTTATTATGTAAGCATATAAGTGAGTATTTTTGTAAGAATGTATTTTTGTGTGTTCCTCTATCACCTTCTGTACCATAAACGGCTTGACCGATTTTGACGAGTTGTCGTTGGATTCCTCTTGTCTGCCAAAAGACTCAGTCGGGTTTTTTGTTTTTCTTTATTAATAGTACTCGTTATAGTACTTTGAATATTAAAACGAACTCTTTTACGTAAAAATCAATCTACGTTTTGCCTTTGAACTGGTTGTGCGATTTTCATACCAGAGAATGAGAAAACTAGTTTTGGGGACCGTTATGTGGATATCGTTTCGATGTCAACATTTAAGTTAAATAAATAATTAATATTACTGAATGAAACATCATTTTAACACTATTTGCCAATACTGTTTTAGACTCGCGGTTTTTTAGTACATTTATGGGGCACTCAAAAATAATGCAATTCGTGGTAAATATCCCGTGTGTAGAAATGTGTTTTCAATATATTAGAGGCACGATTAGGTTTACGTAGAATGTTCTGTTCAAATACAATACAAAATTTCTTTATTTCCAACATTGACCTTGAAAATATCTGTGGGCTTCGGATCTCTAAACTAAGCTAAAGCTTGTATTTCGGTCACGGAGATGTACCTAGGTAATTGTCCTCTCCTGTTAGCTTAATTTATGTATGACTAGCTGTTACCCGCAATTTGGTTCGCGTGGACCTACCAAAAAAAGTGCTTTATCTATAAAACAATTTGCAAAATTTCAGCTCGATCCGTTCAGCCGTTTAACCGTGATAAAGCGACAAACAGACAGATAGAGAGACAGACATACATAGAGATAGCGAGACAGAGTTATTTTCGAATTTATAACATTAGCTATTATGTATTTATCTATATAATTGCCGCTAGTAAGTGGTTTGAACGAAAGCACTGTTTCATGGATAAAGGCCGCGCCCCCGGCCAGCGCTATCTCTTTCACACATTTTCAACATTTTTGAAGATAAAAAAAAACAATGAGGGAATTTAAAAAAAAACAGTCACTATTCTTTAGAATACCTGTGCCAATGTTTTTATAACACTTTCAGTTATTTTTAGGTTCTTGTCGCAGAAAAGTGAAAATTACATTTCCATCTTGGTGAAAATAGAATGTTAGGTAACACAAACATTGCTTTAAAATATTGGCAGTTATTGGGATGATTACGAAATGCTTATTTTTATTTATGATTACGGTGATTTTTTTTGTCTTCAAAAATGATGAAAATGCGCGAACAAGATACCCCAAGAACAGATGCGTAACGCAGCAAGAGATCAAGTCGTAATCCGAAATGGTACACAAAAAGACGCCCGCTTGTCCACAGCCTAAAAGTCAATTAAAAACAAGGTTCAGAGCCCAGTTATGTAAATGAAGCATTGTTGCCATGCGCGCTCGCTCGTAAAATGCTTCACTAGAACATCTCTTCGCAGCCTTGAACTAACGCGTTATATTATAAGTACATCTATTATAGAGAGCGGTCCGAAATAATCGCGAGTTTAGTTCCGTAGGTAACAGTACAAAGGGTCAACGTGCAACTCGGATAGGGGAGAAAGTTGCGTACGAAAATAGTCTTGCTTTTTGGATTATAGAAAGTGACTCGAAAGTCGAGTTTGAAAAAGGCAGTTTAAGATTAAAAGGTCAGGCTTGTTTGGAAGATATTTCGTGTCTAGAAGTGATAGGGTTGCCATCTCTAAAATTTGTCAACCCCGGATTTTAGAGCCCAGCGGGCTTATCCTCTAACTTTGAAACGTTCGTGATTCTGATTGCGAGAGCATGCCATCTCGCTCGTACCAACTTAGTCGCACTATACGCGGTCCCGCTCGCGCAACTCTCGCTATCGCTTTCAGAGTTACGGGATTAGCCCACTGGACAGGTTGACAGGTTTTTTTTTACTGCGACGGGAGGGGCGGGGGACACGGTGAATTTATCGAGTCGGTTCGTAGGTTGATCGCGGCGTGCGAGCACAGTGCGTGTCGCGGCCCAAGACTTTAAATTTTTAAACCCGGAATACTAATGGAGCCCCGCCAGGACGCTCCCCGGATGCCCTCTAAGCTAGGACAAATCCGGGGAAGCCCGGACGGATGGCAACCCAAAGAAGTGAGTACGTTAGATAGCTATACAGTGGCGTGGCGTGCCTAGCGACAGCGCGGCGGGGAGCGGCGGGGTGGGGAACGCTACTTGACTTGATGCATGTTTGGAACGAGTCAAATACGTCGGTTTACTAAACCTGATAAGGAGGTGTTCCCAATACGACGATCCATTGTTACCGATTTTGTCGTATACAGCCAATCCGTACACTTACAATGTAATATTGACCTCGCGAGCAAAACTTTTTTGCAAAACTTCGATGGGGATTATCGCAAATTTCTCGACCTCCATTTTTATTTTAGACTAGCTGATGCCCGCGAAGGTCGGCCTTCGGCGTCGCTAAACTCTACATAAGAACCTTGTCCTCACAATTATTACGAACACAACAAAAGAGAAATCGTCAAAATCGGTCCAGTCTTTCTCAAGTTATAGCGTGACCAGGAGAAACCAGGGGTTCATTTATAAATATAGATAATGAAAATATAGAGCAATCTAAGACGCCATTTTTTTATGTGTTTATTTTTAAATTAATTACTGAATTTTGGAAATTTCCCGTGTCTGATGACGTCATCTGCATCAGCCTATAAACATCCCACTGCTGAGGTATCGGCCTACCCTCGAAGGGTGATTAGGCCATATCCACCACGCTGGCCCAGTGCGGGTTGGTGGATTCACATACGCCATCGAATTATTCTCCGGAAATATGCAGGTTAAATAAATATAAATAATTATAAATACACTGGGACATTTTTGCACACACGGTCATCTAACCCTAACTAAGCAAAGCTTGTAATATGGCTGCCAGAGACTGATATACGTACATAGATATGTTTAAATACATACTTATATAGATATTAACACCCAGACACAAATATTCATCACATTAATGTTTGTCCTAGATGGGAATCGAACCCACGCCCCCAAACACAGAAGATAGGTTCACTACCAACTGAACCACCGGGGCAGTCAGGTTTCCTCACGATGTTTTCCTTTGTCACCGAAAACCCAGTGGTATATCCGTGCGTAAATTCCAAATAACTCATTAGTACGGGCCCGTCCAGGTTCGAACCCGCTACCTCACGAATGTGAGGCGAGCGTGCTCCCCTTGAGCTACCACGACATACATGGATTTACATATTGAGGCCCTTGCCTCTAATGATAAAAAAAGTCACTCAATGTGTCAATGTCAAAAGTTTTGATTGGGCTGTTGTTGGTGTCATTCTTGCAGGGTGTAACAAAGAACTTTCTAAATTCCATGGTTTTAACTTATGTGCCGTTTTGTTTTTTTTTTTAATGCCACACAAATATGAAATCACTTTTAAAAGGTTATGATCCCGTTTTAATTTTCTGTTGTTGCTTACATTGACAATGCAATGACATTCGGCACTTTTTTTAATTCGTAGGCTCAAGCATTTCTTTCCAATTAGCCACGAGTGGTCATAAGGTCAAATGAAGGCCGTTCACTTAAAGCCTCATCATCATCGTCAGCCAGAAGACGACCACTGCTGAACATAGGCCTTCCCCTTAGAGCGCCACACCAACCGACAACGTACCACTTGCATCCAACGGTTGCCCGCGACTTTCACTATGTCGTCGGTCCACCTAGTGGGAGGCCTGCCTACGCTGCGTCTACCGGTGCGTGGTCGCCACTCAAGAACCTTTCTTACCCCCCGGTTATCGGTTACTCGAGTTTTTGGAGGAAACAATCAAAAACAGCCGACGAAAAAAAAAAACTATACAATTATAGAACCTGTATACCAAGTTTCATCAAAATCAGATGTAAAATACGATTAACTTAGTATGCCTAGTTAAATTTAATTCTAAACTTAAGTATTTTTTTTATAATAGTGACTTGCCTGTAATATTTAATGTTATTTATGGCCAGTAAATATTTCTGATTTCTGATTTCTAACATACGAACAAACGAAAGCTAATTTTGCCAGTTACAGCAGAGACTTCGTTCGCTTCGCTCCATCGGTCAATAAATAACAGAAAAAAACTTACTCAAAGACGTAGTGGGAAAGGACTTGGGCACCAAGGGTTCCGTACAAACCGGTCTTGTGTTGAGTTCGTTGTTTCTTCATGATACCGATCGAAAGGGTCAATCATAAAGAACAAATCGCTATAATAAACATTGCATCTAAATTTGAGGAAGACCGTGAAATGCAATCGCAAAGAACTGAGTAGTTAAGTTTATTTACTTCTATTAGTGAGTTAAGTGCAGTTATTTTTATTTCTAAAAATAAAGAAATGTTTCCTTTGAGTACAACTTCCTAACTTCAACATTTAGGATACTTTTCCCTCCGGAGGGCATTGGTTTGGTCGAACCTGTAAAATATACATGACGGTCATTTTCTCCACAAATTTAAACGTAAAATCAAAACATTACTAGAAATTATTGATTTTCTGATTTTGTTCCTTTACTTGAGCTCCAAGAACTCGCTTCTTGCCAAATTCCATGATTCCATTTCAACGGAAAAAACCCTAGGTTGAGAGTTCCGTATACATATTTTTTTATTGCGTTGACTTAGAAGCTTGATTATTTTTTTACAGCTCCAAGGGACCGTAGTCTACTTCTTCTTGGTACCTTCACGGGTTCTTGAGAAAACGGGTCTTGAACTCTTGACAGATAGACTGTAGGAAAATCGCTACTTTAAATTTTCCTACATGGATTATTTATTTCTAGGTTAATGTATAAAAATACTAACAGATTACTTATTTTGCTTTTCAGACAATTTTCTTTGTTTTGTCTGCTATTTGTTTTGTTTCCTTTTAATATTTCTGAATAATTCTTTATTATTTTCTAAAGAAAACCTGAAAACAAATAGTTTGTTTGTTTACTTTTCGTTTGAAACATTGTCAAAAGTAGATGTGTCAATTCTTTATTTTTTATACGTCTATGTCGTAAGATTCTAAGTTTAGGTTAAGGTTATATCTAAAATCTCATATAAATTCTCTTTATACAGGATTTTTTGGCCGAATTTTATATTACAATCTCTGTGATGATCTAAATTTTAATTTAGAATACTTAAAAAAATAACCCTGGCTTATTGTATTATTCAAATTTTGACGTAAGGAACACCATGAAAGGTATAAAAGGCAAAAATTCTGGAAAAAGCTTTTGATGAACTTTAAGCAAAAGTGATATATGTTCTTCAAATGTATCACTTATAATGATAATATCATCTAAGTAGCAAAAGACCTTATTTTCAAATGCAGGTGTAAATAAAGTATCCATGAGTCTCTGCTGCGTCGCTGGAGCATTAGTCAAACCAAAAGGCATAACCGTGAATCTATACATTCCTCGACCCGGAACGTAAAAACCAGTCTTATCTCTATCGTCAGGATGCAGTGAAATTTCCCAAAAGGCTTTAGCGATATCGATACTAGATAGGTATTTACAATTTCTAAGATTATCTAGTATTTCTGAAATAAAAGGAAGACTGTAGGCATCTTTTCGTGTAATTGCATTCAACTTTCTACTATCAACGCAGAAACGCCATTCACCGTTCTTTTTAGGAGTAATAAGAACTGGGGAAAGCCAAGGACTTTCGCATTTTTCGATAACATTCAATTTCAGCATTTTATCAACTTCAACGATAAGAGCCTTCTGTTTTTCAGGAGAGAGACGATAGCAACGTTGTCTGATGGGTAAAGCATCACCGGTATCAATCCGATGGCATACTAAGCTAGTACGGCCTAATTCACCTTTTTGTTCGAATGAGATCATTTTAAAACGTTGTATCAAGTCTTTAGCAATATCAATTTGATTTTCAGAAAGATGATCGAACGACGTGATTTTATTTTCAGCAACAGATGCTGTAAATTCATTACATTTCAGGTTATTTTCTAGGGAAAGCGTCGCGGGAGATAGTTTAAACGCTTTCCAGAAGTCCCAGCCAAGAATCAATGAAGGAAAAATATCCGGAAATGTAATGAATTTACAGCATCTGTTGCTGAAAATAAAATCACGTCGTTCGATCATCTTTCTGAAAATCAAATTGATATTGCTATTTCTAGGTTAATGTATAAAAATACTAACAGATTACTTATTTTGCTTTTCAGACAATTTTCTTTGTTTTGTCTGCTATTTGTTTTGTTTCCTTTTAATATTTCTGAATAATTCTTTATTATTTTCTAAAGAAAACCTGAAAACAAATAGTTTGTTTGTTTACTTTTCGTTTGAAACATTGTCAAAAGTAGATGTGTCAATTCTTTATTTTTTATACGTCTATGTCGTAAGATTCTAAGTTTAGGTTAAGGTTATATCTAAAATCTCATATAAATTCTCTTTATACAGGATTTTTTGGCCGAATTTTATATTACAATCTCTGTGATGATCTAAATTTTAATTTAGAATACTTAAAAAAATAACCCTGGCTTATTGTATTATTCAAATTTTGACGTAAGGAACACCATGAAAGGTATAAAAGGCAAAAATTCTGGAAAAAGCTTTTGAATTCTGATTTTACCATCTGAAGCTCAAAATCTTTAAGGCCATTTCCCGGGCCAGGCAGGCCCGGGAAACTCAAGACTGGCTCGAAGCTTGAAGGTCATAATTTGAAGCAGTTTAAAGGCCATAAAACTTCAAGAGGAACAAAACTTTTCTCCGACAAAATGAAAACAAGCCGGATCCGATGCAACGAATGGATTTCGATTTGAATTGACTACTACTGATCTAATATTTCAGATTTGTTCCTAGATCCAAAGGGACTACAAATTCGTAACAAAAATACTGTGAAGTGTTTATTGACACGATTGACGAAAAGAGGACATTTCCAGCGCAAGAAAACATAAAAGTGAACCAGAAAAACATACCCGAAGTCATCTAGGAAGGGGTCCATCATTTTTCCAAGGTTATCGACAACAGTTTTAACTATAAAACCTTACTTACGTCAAAATTTACAAATTGGTCTACAAAATTGTATTTTTTTTTAACAGTGTAAATCATTGGTTGTTATTAAATTCTGTCTAAATTTCTCTTTGGTTTTTCCTCAATTTTAGGGTCCTCCCATAGATAGGTTCCTAGGTCCTAGATAAACTGACATTACGTCCCCCCTCCAGAGGGCGTAACGTTACAAGACGGAGAACGAAGTGATCCTATAACGGTTCCTTTTTCCTTTTGATGTACGGAACCCTAAAAATCCAGTTTGAACCCACAATAAATAGGACAAAGTAACAGAAAACTAAGTATTACAGGTCTTGATTCCCGCGGGGTGAATCGGGAAATGAGGGCGGCGACATGGGTCGAAACCACAGATGGTCGAAACGATACTCGTATTGTCATCTGATATGGCAAAATCTTTAAGCAACTATTTTAAAATATTATATGAGGTAGTTAGTTTATTACTTGTCTGTTATATTATTATATTTCTGAAAGTACTCGAACGATACTAAAAATTTTTTCAGTAGGCACCTAGTTGCTTTCAATATATATGACACTGGCTATTTTTTATTTAGGCGAGTGAAGCCGCAGACAAAAGCTAGTAATTGATAAAATATCTAACATAGCCCGTGCCTAATTTTTGTGCATCAAATCGCATGCAACAATGGTAGTTACGACGTGCCATTACTTATAATGTCAAGAACGGAGTGTCGAAACAATCGGCCGGTCAAAAACTTCGTTTATCGCTAACCATTGTTTATATATTTTATAATGCAGGCCTTTTGTGTTAACAGGGATTAGGTATGAATATTCTTACAATTGCATAGTTATGTGGGTGTGTGGAGTTCGTTGACCCGCCACACATATGGCCGTTGCAGACGTTTTTATTATGATTCCAATGTATATGTATATATCATAAATATATATATATATATATTGTATATATGAGCGTTTGTTTAATTTGCATTACTATTCACATGAACAGCGTTCTAGAATACTAGACTGTCTCGCTTGAAGTGAATCAGGGTCACAAATGCGATAAAAATTATGGCGACGACGAACAGGCGGCTTTCATTTCATTTAACGCACCTCTACACTTTGCAATCAGATTAACTATTTTTTTAGTAGGTATGTAGTCTATATTATTATTATACAGGGTTATAAGGAAAGGGTATGGTAAGCCGAAAGGGCCTTATAGTACTCATGATTGTGAACAGCTTTTACTACTTACGGAAACAAAAAAAAATAAAAAAAATTTGGTTCATGTTAATCTTAACGTCATGTAAGTTTCTACATAATTATGTCTACAATAAAATATTAAGTATACTAAGTGTTGCTTTCCTTGTCTAATAGACTCCAACGAAAATGACAGAGTAATATTTTTAGTGAGTTTAGATTTGTCTATTAGAAGCCTTTAAAACTCCCTATTCTCATATAACGAAAGAAGACATATTTCGGGGTTGTTCCGTTTTCATACTATGACTTCTCAGCTTGAAAGGTATAAAATATGTAATCAACCTAATAGTGAAAATAATGTAACCAGATGAAATAGATTTACAAATAATTATTTTTTATATATATTATAAAAATATATTATAGTATATTTATATGTATTTCGTTTTTAAATAAGTATTTATTTTTAGGTACAAGTAACTTCTTATAGGCCGAGTGGCTGTCCCTGATGTCAGAGTATTTAGGCTTTAGGGGTTTATAGTATTGTCACAGTTGTCTTACTCGGCCATTTGCAAGTTTTGGTAGATAAGAATATAAATTTTCAAAAACTGTATGATTTAATATGTAATGTATTGATGAAATTTGTGTAAGGCCATAAAATACAATATACAATGATGAAATATCCGACAGAATTATTTTAAAGGAGTTTTCATCGGAAAAAGAGACCGTTTCGGGCTGTCACGGACCAGGAATTGATCACAGTAGGGAAGGTACTTAACTGCCTATAAAGTAATTTAAAGTTTCCACATAGCGATTTGTTATCCCATTACTTACACAGATTTATAATTTCGATAAACTACTGTACCCTGAAATGCTCTCTCCGTACGAGATTTTGGGCTAAGGTGTAATTCCGGATGCACACCCTCGCTGAGATAACTAGAAACCGTATTTAGAGCGGACAAATTACGACGGCTCGCGGCACTATGCATTTTAAAAGCGCGCGCGCCTTCGTAAATTGTCCAGCACTGGAAGTATGTAACTTGCGAACACAGCTTGCGAATCTTGCGGTGCGATCGTCGCTGACAATGTGTGGAAAAAAAACAGTCAAGCCCTTACAAAATATAATATATAATATATATATATTTTTGGTAATGTACGCTGATCAAAATTAGTCCAAACTTCATCAATCTACTGTTAGTTACTGAGGAGTTCCGTTTTCCAGCTTCCGTATCCATCATCAGATCAGCTCGCTGTCATAATATTGTATTGTCATCGGAGCTTGACAGGCGTGCAAAATTTCCACTTAAGTAATTGAACAAGGGGAACTGGTCCAAAATTCAGTTGCAAGATTTGACCTTAACATACATACAAGCATTGCAAGTTAAATAAAAGCTTGTAAAATAATGCTAATCGCAATTTTGACGTTTACATTAGCAAGACAATTTTTGCCGCCCGTCGCTAGTCGCGCTAGCTTCTATGTAATATTGCAACTAGCGACCGTCATAAATTGCGCAAATGCAATCGCAAGCAAACGTCAAACTTCCGCTGACAAGCACATGTATTGACAGCGACGATCATCTTACATTACATTAGCGCAGGTGTCTCGTCGAGCGTGTACACTCGGGGCTAGGTAATCGATTTATTGGTATTATTGGGTGTTCGCGATTCATTAGGCAAACGAATCGTGCGAAATCTAACCAGCTTGGAATACATTAAAAAGTGTAAACAGGCGGTTAGGATTCCGAAAGAGCGTCTTGTGAAATCGCTTTGTGACCAGGCAACTACAGTATATGTACATAATTATAAGCCTCTGTACCAACCAGCTTACATAAAATGATTACTTGGATGATCTTGATGTATTTAATGATTCTTTAACTGTTTTTAAAAACAAATTAGTAAAGTCTCTAACCAGAGATAAATAATGGTTTGATTATGTTTTATTTTTATTTTTGTTATATCGTAGAAAATGTTATGTTCTAACTAACATTCCGATTATATTATAGTTTACTTTTTTTTTATTTCCCTGTCTAATCACTATTTATGGCGAATGTTGTATATGCCTATAAAGGGTGATCATATCAGTTCCATGTAAACTCGTAAACTCACGTAGAAATATATTATACGAATGTAAAATATGTTCACTGTTGGCGTATCTCAATTTCCTCAATAAATAAATAAATTTTTAAAAAAACTAACGACTTACTGACAGACTCTGACTTACGGTCAGACTGTGCAGTTTAACCAAATGCTCTGTTGTTTAGTCGAAAAAATTATAGAATTTAAAAAATCCACAGATGACCCTCTTTTTCATTTAGTAAATACGACGCTGGCTCGCACTCAATTCCTACAGATAACGTGCTCGGATTGCAGCACCGAGCATAATACAAAATTACCATATTCCTAAGACCGTAAAACACATAACATTTTCTTTAAAATGCAGACAACTATGAGCAAGATGATCAAAATGTGAAATCGAGAATGTAAGTATATAGAAGCAACAATGGTGGTGCGATGAGACACCCCTTAGCGTCACCAGCTAAAATCTAGAATACCTAGAATGCGAGATTGACCTCACGTACCAATGCGACCTCCAATACCTAATGCCAAAGAACTCATGTCATGCTTTTACTTGTAGGTCGATCGAACACGTACCTAACTAGTACGTGAAGAAAGCTGATAAATAATATACCTAAGTCTCTGGTAACCACAATAACGTTTCTTGAAGTCTGCTTAGTAAAGTCTATTTTCAATCGTGCTGAAATCCTAGGAAATCTAATAATGAACCTAACCAATTATTTTAGAAGAAGTTATTCGTAAATATGTACACACACCTACTTCGACTAGCCCATTACAAATAATACCTAAATACTAGTAATTAAGTTAAAGTTCCATTTGTATCTACGAATTTGATCCAAAGCCAAAGATAATAAAACCACTAAATCACGCATGCTGAAAAATATATATTTAAAATACAACTCGCCATGCCGCCGCCGCGCCGCGCCGACCTGCGCGGTACGAGGGCATAAGAAAAAATATGAATATTAATTTATTTTACATCGGACTGGTGGGCTCTTGGGATAGGCGATCTAATTGGCGAGTTTATGCTATTTTGCGTGTAATATTTTCATGACCGCTGACGGGAAATATAAACGCTCAGTCAACCGGTTACATGGTCTGTGAAACCAGCCAAGCATGCCCAGTGGCTTCATTCTTCAACTTTAGTATGTGCAAACTGCACTTCCCACTATCAGTTTAATTTGAAGATTTTAATAAGTGTCGAGATCCTCAGATAGATAACATAAATAAAGGGCAGTTACCTACGCATTTGTCGTAATTTGTTTTTAATTGTAGGTAATTACGCAGCCTTGGTTTCACTACTTTTAGGGTTCATTTTAAAGGTGCGACTCAATCACCAGCCATAATGACATAATTTGAACACATACAGCGGAGGTACACTGTACTAAACGACTAGTTATCTCACTCACACTTTAGCAGTTTTTGTGGACAGAGAGAATTTTCAAAACTGTAGTGTATACGTAAGTTGAAACAAATATAAATTAAAAAATGTAAAACTCTCGTTTTAACCAGAATGTGAGCTGATTATCTTCAAACGGCTGAACAAATTTCTTGAATCATATCTAAGAACACTCGATCAAGTCGAACAACGAAAAAACCGTTCATGTGACACCCCTCCGAGTCGTAGGTCAAGACAGACGGATAGACTGCAACAGGGTTCCATTTTGGCCTATAGTAACTACCGAGGAACCCTAAAAAACGCCAATACCGTGCTCAAATTTGTAACTAAAAAAACGGCAGTCAAATACCAAGATTGAATGCGAATTGTTTATTATTAATTCGCGTGTAATAAAACGCCGGTTTCCATGCGGCCAGCGCATCGTATACGAGACCCATTCGGTATACGATCCGCTAACGCTTAGCGTTTTTTAAAGCTGCGGCTGCAAGGTAGCTTCTAAATTAAGATCGGTTTAATGATACCTTTTGGGATCAATTGAGAATTACTGTTGCTATGCGCGCAGCGGGCGAAGGTCGCCGGCCGGAGTGCCCGACGACCGTACTACGCGGTCCGCGCCCTATGCCGACAGTATGGGGATTTGGAACGAAGAGTAAATCTGTGGGACCGACTGTTATACTACAAACTAGATGCTACTCTTTCCCAGTTTTGTATATTGTCACTTAAAGGAATGATAGTAAAGCAGAGCATTGATTTATTATGTTTGTTTCGAAGGGGGGGAAATAGCTCTGCATTTCATACCTATCCACCGTACAGTTTTTTCTGCGTTTGATTGATGGCCTATTAGAATTATTTGTGAAGCATCATCACAAATGCCGTAAACCGAGAATTGATGTTAACGAAAAAGGTGATTTCTCGCAACTTTTTTCTAGTTATCGGACCATTGCACATGAAACCTTTTCTTCTCCGGGGTTAAGGCGTCTGATGACACCATTTCACCAAAAACATGTTGATACGCGACTGTTTTTAATGGCGTGCTTCCCGCCTTTGTAAGCTCTGCCTTATGTTGCTCTTTTTGGCGCTTTTTTTATGTTCTTTGTGAAAGAAGAGTACGGAGACACTATCACAAACTAACAAACTGCCAGCCTCTAAAAATAGTTATCTTCTAAGTATGCGTGTTTCATCTTCGACAACATTGAAGCTTACCAACAGGCGAGTTGGTGGTCGAACACCGACTTATATGAGTTAAAAAAACCCGATTGGGTTCTCTTTACTTTTGAGACTTTCTACTCGGATTTTCTGATCTATGCTAGTTATTTTGAGCATGCTTTCGTATTTGTACCCTTTTAGGCTACTGCTGTTCGCGTGTAGTTGCTATACTGTTCGTACAGCGACAGTACCGTTGGAGAGTACGTGCGCGTACGATTTCTAACCTCATATGTTTATTACAATGTCTTTTCCTTACCAAACAGGTGAAGTAATATAGATTTTATAATTTGAAAGCTAAGGACGAGATTGCGTTACGTGATAATTTTACAGATATGTTAATTTATTATCTATTTAGAATATTAATTTAAAACAACAACTTTGTATATTCTCTTAATTAAAGTAAAACAAAACAGCTGATTTAATGAGATGAAAACAAGATTACGTTTTATACCCGTTAAAAGACTTAATATTTAAGTGATAAGCAGTTATTTTCACAGGAGATCATTTTCATTAAAATTTTATAAAAACAAAACATTTAAAAATACGTGTAATATAATTTTGTCTGTCTGTTTGTTACGACTAAAGAGTTTTACTGAAATGCGGTAAACGGAAGAGTTGACATTTCTACGGCTGCTTCGGCGCTCGGTTCACGGAGCTGGCCCAGTCAAGCTACGGGACTTACCCCCGAATACTGAAACGTTTGTTAACTTTGACGACAGATTAAGTCTGTTGCTGCCTTTGTCATTTGCTTAGTGCCAGACAAAGGCAGAATTAGAATTAATCTGTCGTCAAAGTTAACAAGCGTTTCAGTATTCGGGGGTTAGTATGGAGAACCAGCGGATTTATCGTCTAACTTTAAAACATTCGTGATTCTGATTGCGAGAGCATGACACCCCGCTCGTACTAGCTTAGTCGCACTATGCGCGGTCCCGCTCGCGCAGTATTACTATCGCTTTCAGAGTTACGGGATAAGCCCGTCGGACATACTTAATTCGTAAAATAAATATTAAGTTAAGCAGTCTGGAGGCACAGACATTTCCGTACCTCCAGACTGGTACGGAGGCTCCAGTCTGGAGGTACGGAGAACGGAAGTGAAAAATCCATAAAACATTATCGTCGCCGACGACTCACTGCCGTGCTTACAATCGTCATCTGAAATAGACTCTAACATAGCGCATTTAGAGAGGGTATTGCAAAATGTAAAATTTGAGTCCGTTCCAGATAGGAATTTTGTTTAATTATTTAATACTAGATATTACCCACGACATCGTTCGCGTGGACCTACAAAAAAGGCAACGTTTTCTGTCTGTGGCATTTAGGCCAATGGGAGTTTATATATTGTATATACTATCTGCAATATGCAGTTTTGCCTGCATGGACAATCCCACAGGAACAGTTAGTTTTTCCAGGATAAAAAGTGTCCCAATTATCAAACTCAACTGTCAAACTAAGAAACTGCAAGTAAAACTATGATACACAGAGCTAGAACAGCAGTGGCTCAACATGGTCAGCAGGCCAAAAAGAGAAAACATGGGGAAAATATTTTTCTTTCTCTCTCTCTCTCTCGATTGTAAGTCGGGCGCAAGCCGTGGTAGCTTTGTGGCAGAAAGCTCGCCTCATATTCGTGCGGTCGTGTGTTCGAACCCGGGCGGGCCCTTACAAATGGCTTTTCGTACAAATATACCTCTGGCTTTTCGGTGAAGGAAAACATCGCGAGGAAACCTGTATATTTCCGGAGAAGAAATTCGATAGCGTATGTGAATCCGCACATCCGTACTGCGTGCCAGTGTGGTGGATACGGCCCAAGCCCAATCACCCCATATTGGTAGGCCGATAACCAAGCAGAAGGATATTAAAAGGCTGATGTAATGAGTCAAGCAGTTGGCTTATCCCGTAACTCTGAAAGCGATAGCGAGTGTTGCGCGAGCGGAACCGCGCATAGTGCGACTAAGTTGGTACGAGCGAGACGAAGATAAAATTTTATTAGACTGTATAGTTTAATCATGCCTTTGTGTGAAAACATTCAGAAAGATTTGGTTCGAATTATGTTCAAATCTCTCTCTCAGTTCTTATCTCTTTCTCAGTCGTCATCAATGCTCATGATGCAGATGGAGAGTGGAAACGCTGTTATTTCAGTTAAAAATAAGGCAGGAGGTTATCTATGGAACTACTTTGATTCTGGAAATAACATTTTTTTGTTCCTACGTATACAGGTAAATTCCCAAGCCAAATAATTCTAGCTAATAAAATGCAGGCAACATTTGCAATATTTGATCAAAGCTATTAAAAACATATGAATGCAATAATTCTGATATGAACCCTGATAGGTACAAAACCTATTTTAGCTATGTAGGTGGGTGAACGACCTCTGTAAGCACTGATATACACATATGAAAATTATTTTTCCACACAATATGACTGCTGGTATTTGTCTTGGTAATGATTTGGATATTCTCAATTTGTCTAGAGCTCTAACAGTAAAGTCAATATAGTGCTAAAGAAAATACAACGGTGGCTCTCGCATTGACTCCAGAAATAAGTTATTGTACTTCCTAGTTTGTAGTTGGCATCCACATTAAGCCCTGTATACAGGGTTTACACAGAACCATAGAGAAATTATATAAATATATATTATATAAGTGCCAATGGCCATAGAAAGTTGCATTACCTGATTGTAGTAACTGATAAGGACGTAAGATGTTATTATTGCTTTAAACTGCGACATGATCATCACAATTTTTGCTCGACTTGAAATAGAAACCCAAACTAAAACGCTACTAAGTTGTTATGAATATATTTGCATTATTAATTTTTAATTTTATTTGGAAAACCTCACTGGATTCTCAAGAGATGGCGTTGAAAACATGATTTTTTGGAAAACATATTTTTTACGTCATATAGGTATTGTAATCTAATTTGAATTAAATGTGGACATCTAATTGTTTTCGTTGGCTTTTATAGTAGTTTGTGCACTAGCTGACTAAATACTTAAGCGCCATCCAGTTTATAAAATATCCATTCCATAGAATAATGTCTATTACTTAACGGGGCAACAGTTTTTTTTTTTTCGTTTTCTCTGGTTTGGTCCTGTACTACAAGTTATTCATGTTGATGAGTATGTTAAGCTCTTTTTGGCTTAGTACTACCGCCCATGTAATATTGGATATGTAATAAAAAAAAAAACAATGTATCCCAAAGTAAAGTTGTTAATTAATTATTATAAGCTCCTTTTGGCTTAGTACCTAAGTTCCATGTAACCGTGCATATGTATTTAAAAAAAAAAGGTTAAGTCAGCAATTTAAAATTCATGCCTAATTTTTATTTCACTTTGAACCTAGTCATGAAACATCATAATGGCAATAGAGGGTGAGGCTTATCACAATTTCATAGCAGATGTCGAATCAAAGAAAAAACAAATGAATTAGTACCTAATACCTATTTATAGTAAGGTATGATAGATACAAGTTTTTTTTTAAGTTTAGTTAGTTAAAAGTACCATTACTATTTATAAATCCCCCTTAGCGGTGGAAATGAACTGACCTAGCCCAGTAATTTCCTGCTCACATCCTCTGAAGCTAGCAGCCAATAAAATGCATCATAGCCTTGATAACCATTACTCAAGTAGGTTCTTTGTCTCCTAAATTATAATTAGTAGTTAGTCCAGAAGAAGTAAGAAGGCTTAGCCTTTGTGAGTGCAGGTTCTGTGGAATTTCAGAACAAAGTTACCAAAAAAGAGGTCATATTAATTATTACGAAAATGTCCTGAATAATAGGCAGGTACTTAGTAGGTATTGATATCATTGTTAATTATAACCACAGACCTGTAATCTGATAAAATCCAAAAGAAATTATAATTCTGAAGTATCTGCACCACTCGACAATGATTATCAGATAGTTTCTATGTACAGAGATAAATAGGTATCTACTGAGTCTATGTACACAAACTCTTAGTTTATACTTGTACCACAGTACAAGTAACAGTTGCCATGCAGTTTTAACACTATTCTAGACAAACCGAGTGCTATGGTATCGTTACTATACTGTTTGAAATGAGGTTTTACTAAATCATAGTTAGGTTATACTCTTCTTTTATAATGTACTTAGCATGTATTAATGTATGTAACCTACCTACACAGTGGAATGGTATTTTTTTCTACTGTTCTTGGAGACCTTGTAGCTTTGACAATATATATCTGATAGCTTTTTTGATACTAATGTCTACAAACTATTGTTTGTTCTGCATAGCCTTAGTCTAACCTGAAATAGCCACGATTTTTATCAGCAGTTTTATGAACGTAATTTGTAGGTTATAAACCAAGTGCCCTTGACATAAGTAAAGGATGGTCATGTCAGGTTATCAAACTGATTCGGAGATGATTCGGCGGATTTGGCGCAGGCACAGTCCTCCGAGTTTGAGGGTGTAAGTAGGGGTCAGAAAGAACACATAGGGACTCACCTATTCCAACATCGATCTTACGCCAATCTAAACACCACTATAACTTCACAACACATAAAAGGATACAGGCTAAGTCCAGGTTAAATCCGTCCTTTTGGTAGCGTCTCCGACGCTTGCTGACGATGCCCTTGATAGGGTTGGTCATTTTGATATTGGACATCGAGTTGGCCATTGTTGGCAGTCGGTCCAAGCGGCGCGGCAGCAGTTCCGCCGCCGCAGCGCCCTTACCGAGCCCGCCCGCTCCCGGCACCGACCTCTTCTCTGGTGCCTTCCGCTCGCGACGCCGGCAGCTCACGCAAATACCCATAAAATAACCTCCGCCGCGCAGAGCGTGCCGCGCTCATCGGGCCGGCGGCGGAGCGCGAGCGGCCGCGGCCGGCGCTCAGCTCGCACCCGCCATGTCTCTCCTGACGCCTCAAGCGTCTCCGGGCGAAGCCACCGCCTCACCGCTGCTGAGGCGAGTTCTCCCGACCTGCGACAACCTCTTCGACACACCACCGCCAGACCGTAACCACTGCACACGATACGCACTATAGCATAGCTCCACGCCCGCCACACAAAGCTTATGGTTCTCGCTTCACGACCGCACAAAAATGTATCTCGCGCGAATGGCGTCCATCCTGCGTTTGCAGTGCACTAGAACACGGACGAAGAGAAACAGTTGCACAAGAAAGAAAGATGGTTTGACGGCCGCAAGTTGATTGTGCATCTCGTTTCCTCTACGTCGATAACTTTGTGACTGACAGAGATAAAACACAACCTTATTTCTCAGATGGCTCCCAGCTCTTTGTTCAGGTATAGTTATATTTTTGTTCACTAGGTGCCGCTGTCAAACACCAAACAGTGGCGCTAAAAATTCAAATAGGTAAGTAGTATTTGCTGCGTAAACTACCTACCCATGCAAATTATGTAGACAAATTAAGCTACACACATATCCTTAAAAAAAAAAACTGGAACACATTCAATAGAGGTTAATTTAGCATTTTAAGCACTAGTAAAAGGTTATTTGATTATTAGATAAAACCTTGTAATTAAAACACCATGTTGCGCCCTCTGAATAGGCACATCTCCCGATATGACTGTGATGTACTTGTAGCTTCAGAATTTTACTCTAGATGGCGCTAGTAACTACAAGATAACAGATTATACAGAATACAGACATAGAACTCTCGGATACATTGTAATATTTTTCATATCACGTTTTTTGTGCTATAAAGTCCATAGTTCCCGGACAAAGGAACCTATAAAAAATCCTTGCTTCTAGCGGATAAAGGATTGGGGGATGAAGTAGTATAATAATATATAAGTAACTAACTATGCAGCCGGCCTGACCTTCGGATATTTGTTTGAGGGAGCTATCATTGCATTTTCTGAGCTTTGACAACCACCCGAGGCCGAATTTTTGTAATCGAAGGCTTGTAGGAATCTTTTGCAAAGTTCGCCTGTGAATTACCACACGTTGGTCAGCTATACAAGTAGTAAAACAGTACTTACGCATAAAGAGATTAAAATCGAATAAATATCCCAGCGGGTAATAATGACTGCACCGCATTGCCGCGGATGGCTGTTGAAGTTCAAAGTACTGGGTGGTATGGGCAAGCGCCACACTACCATTAGGCGAGCGACTAGCTTATCCCACCACTCAGTTTTCTAAAAAAAACAGTTCCAAGTTTTATGTATGTATCCAAGTTATCATTTTGCCCATTTCTTGTGTATCTCTTCTTTCTCTCTGCACTTGTACGAAGGATAGTCTGAACCACACAGATGAATAGAAGATCATCTGTGTCTGAACCATCTGTGGTCACTGTGTCTGAACTTGTATGGCATGGAACCCAGAGAGAAATATATTATCCCCTTATTTTCCCTCCAAGTTTTATCTATGTATCCAAGTTATCGTTTTGGCCATTTCTCGTGTCTCTCTCTCTTCTTTCTCTCTGCGTTTGTACGAAGGATAGTCTGGGACCCTATTCGGAGATATGACATTTTATCTCGGTCACTCTCACTCCCATTAAATTCTAAATTAGAGAGACAGTGACCGAGATAAAATGTCATTTCTCCGAATAGGGTCCCTGAACGGAACTTGTATTGCATGGAACCCAGAGAGAAATATATTATCCTCTTATTTTCCCGTGTTACTTAGTTCGCTGTCCGTGGTTTTCAGGATAACCTATATAAGTATATTAATCTATATACGAACATAAGCATTTTCCTATTATAGCAGGAATCAAAACACAGACCAGCCCGCTTATGATAGAGATATGGAATTTGAACCCAAAAATCCTCAAATGGTGAACAAATAGAACGGATTTTGCGAATTTGCTGATGGGGCGAAATGGCCACCCAAAGTTTGTATGGAAATAATTTTTATTATTTAATGCTAATAAGTTTGTTTGAAACATTTCTACCTCATTTAAGTCGTGTTCATTTTTACGTTATCATTTTTGGTTGAAAATGCTAGGCTCCACGAAAAAACAGGAATTTATAATTATTATTAATTATTAATTGTTTGTAGAGTTATGTAATGTAATGTAGAGTTCTTGATTGATTACAGTGATTACAAGTTACCGGCAGTTCATTTTGACTTCAGCGGATAATATTATAAGTTCAAAACATTTTAGGTTATTTTGTGATCTAACGTCCACGCGAGTGAAGCCGTGGGCACAATCCACCAGCCCGCACTATGCCAGCGTGGTGGCTATCGCCTAATCACCCTTCGTTGGTAGGCCGATATCCCATCAGCCACAGCGGCAATCGCTATTCCACAGACAAATGACCTTCAGAAATAAATAGAACTGTAATGTAATTAGACCTGTCACGTTACGTCACACGTTATCTAGGACTTAGGACCTACCTATTATAACCTAAACTGGGAGTTTCTAAAGGTTTCCAAGAAAACAAATATAAATTTAGACACAGAATTTAATAATTGAGTACTCTAGAATTGTCTGTATAAAGAAAAATAAATACTTAAGTACAATGTTTTAGAGATTTTTTCTATAAATTTTGACGTAGTTTTATAAAAAAAATAATGATAACCTTGGATTAGGAATCCTTTCTTCTTGTTTTCGAAATGCCTTCTTCCCTGTCTTTAAACAATTGTTCTTGAAATGTTTTCCTTTGAGAATCTTGATGAATGAGCTCTTGTAGATTACCAAACTGGATAAAATAAATATTTAGAGCAGGAATAACGATGTTTGTTTACCGAGCGAAGCGAAGGTCTCAGAGTTTACTGGGACAAATCGGCATTTGTATGTATGTTTTTTTTTTTTTTTTTTTCTTTCCTCCTAAGTGGATTTTGGCGTCGCACGTCTTATGCATTTGCCAGTGTCAAGTATACATTTATATTCTCAAGTTTTGTTAGATATTAGTTATTATTACAAGTCATAGTCACGGTCAAAGTCGAGCATAGCAAGTCGCGGTCAAGTCCAAGTCATCCCCCAGTAAAGTGGTGAAAACTTTACTAGAGCCTTCTATGGAGTTTTGGAAACAACACGAAAATTCACGTTTCACGACATTGTACCATTTACCAACACTCATGCATGTACACGAACACTTAACGGGTAGAAATTCACCGTTTTTACACATTAACATTCGAAATAACACAAGTTTTGGAAAATAATAAAATGACGCGACATGAATTCTTCACGTTCCCGCCAAAACTCCTGTATGTATGTTTGTATGTTTGCGTGTATATTTGTCGATGATCACTTGTGAACCGTTGATCCGATCTTCATGAAATTTTGTAGGCAAGTAGTTCATTTCAATACAATTTTTAAGTTCGATATAAGCTGAATCGGTCCAGGGGTTGTGAAGATATAGGGGTCGCGAGGTCTCAGTTCGCCGCGAACTACTAGTAAATAATTTGCATCAACTTCAGGCTCCTTTTCGCCAGGAACTGTTTTTTTTTAAATCAGTTTTGAATAAAAATGACTTCTTCACATTCCCGCCAAAACTCCAAAGGTCGTTCATTCAATTCGTTCAATAGCCAAAAAAAAGCCTTGGCAGAGTCTCGAGTTCCCGGGCCTGCCTGGGACCCTATTCGGAGAAATGACATTTTATCTCGGTCACTCTCACTCCCATTAAATTCTAAATTGGAGAGACAGTGACCGAGATAAAATGTCATTTCTCCGAATAGGGTCCCTGGCCCGAGTTAGATTTCGAGTTTCATAAGAACGTATGGTAAAATGTATGGACTTTTTTCCGTTTGATTCCACAATAAAAGTTGTTCTTATTGATGAGAAAAGACGTCGTTTAAAAGGACACACAAGCCTTGTCATCGTGATGATTACGTGCAATGCGGAAGACGACATAATCGCACAATCGTGCAATAATGATATTTACCTGCAAAGTTTCGACGGATTTCCTAATAGCAATAAATTATTTAAGTATAACTTTTTTTTTAAATTAGTTATTTATACTTATTTACCACACCATGTGGGTCTGGTAATATCACACGGAACTAAACTCCTAAGATACAAACTTACGAAGTTATTTTTAATTTACCAAAAACCTCAGATTATTACAATACACCTTTAGTTTCATGACTTTTACTTATTCTTAGGCCGGGTTGCACTATCTAGGTTAACTTTCAACTACATTCATAACTGCAGTTAAAACTCCGCAGAAAAATGTGTTGCACCATTTTAAGTTTTTAACTATGGTCAAAATGACGGATAACACATGCTGGCTTAAATTCATGAATTAAGTTATAGTTAATTTAAGTTAACTAATAGTTCGCGGCGAACTGAGACCTCGCGACCACTATGTTTTCACAGCCCCTGGACCGATTCAGCTCATATTTGAACTTAAAAATTGTATTGAAATGAACTACTTGCCTACAAAATTTCATGAAGATCGGATCAACGGTTCGCAAGTTATCGTCAGACAAATATACACACAAACATACATTCATACAAAAGCCGAATTTTCCCAGTAAACTCTGAGACCTTCGCTTCGCTCGGTCAACTATAACAGGGATTATGGTGGAACGCAGCCTTAGACTGTTTTTTTTGTGAAAACTTAAAAAAATGATAGTAATAAATTATGTATGGAGCCAAAATATATCTATGAGAGAAAAAGCGCTATTTGTCACAAAGGTAAAGCTATTGCAGTCTAAGGCTGGGTTGTTATAGTTAAATTAACTATAATAATAACATTTAAGTACCTGAACCATGAAGTTTAGCCAGCATGTGTTATCCGTCCTTTTAACTGCAGTTATGACTGTTCTTTAAAGTTAACATACGTGGTGCAACCCGGCCTAAGCGGCTGACAGTTACACCAAAATAATACAAAGATAAAGTCCTTATTTCAAACTTTAAATATACTTAAGTATATAAATTTTTGGGAATGTACTTAATAACATTTTCTGAAAAGTCATGGAACAAAAGTTGTCAAATAAGACGTACGCTAGTATACATTCTTATCTATGATAAGACGTACGGAAGCGAGGATGGTGTAGACTGCGAGAGGATTTGATAAATTTAAAAAAACCGTCTACAAAACGAAACCAAAATAAAAGGGAAAAAGAAACGTGACGTCGGGAAAGAGGCGATTGAACTAATAAGATTCGTTTTATCATACTCGATTGGTGGTCGCTATCGGCCACAATCGTAAGTAAAGCAAACTGCCTTGCCCTATCTATCGACGCATGGCAACAGGCAGTCTATCCAACCACGATGACAGTATCTATAATAACCTAGCTACACCAATGTATTGGATATTTATAGTAAATATATTGCTACAAGGTATATACCATATACCTTGTAGCAATATACGTTTGTGTGTTCTTATATTTTACCTCCTGTATCCTACAGGCCTACACGACTTGACTGATTTTGATGAGTAAGGTGTCGTTGGATTGCTCTATAGGTATGTCCGGAGTGCCATAGGCTACATTTTGCAGATTTTTTTTTTGTTTACTATTTTGGTACAGAAACCTAAAAAACATGTCGATTCGTTGAATTTAGCGTTCCATGTAGGTATAACATGTCAAATAATGTACACTACAAATTACACACCACAAATATTTAGTACATAGTAGAAAAGAATGGAAGCTGAAGCACCTGATCTTCCTCTGAAAAATACCTATGTCGAATCCCACTCCCGCGTAGAATTAGGTCAGTGTTACATTGAATTTCATTCGAAGCAACGCTCAAGGTCGTTGTTAATTACTTACCAAATGAATCACTCTGTCACCAGGCGTTTTTATCTTCGGTACCTACTGGCGTAACAAGCGTGTAGGCACAGTAAGTAGATACTTAGTAAACTAACAGCTGTTCTCTACATCTGATGCCTTTAAAACATCCCACTGCCGAGATATTGGCCTACCCACGAAGGGTGATCAGACCATATCCACCACGCTGGCCTATTGCGGTTTGGCGGATTCACATCATCATCAGCCATAAGACGTCCACTGCTGAACATAGGCCTACCTTAGAGCACCACACCAACATCGGGCCACTTGCATCCACATACGGTGTGATTCACATACCATCGAATTTCTTCTCCGGAAAGATGCAGGTTTATGTAAGGTAACGTGGGTAGGCGGCTGACTTTGTCGCGAAATATATGGTCACTCGTGAAAATCGATCAAGTCGTATAGGCTACAAGATGAAAACACATACGTACTTACACCACTACTTACGCAAGTTATCGACCGACAAAATTAAATATAGTTACAAGCAAACACACATAGCAGCATAGTTACAAGCCTTTGGTACATATAAATGCTGACTGTTCCCATAGGCCAATGACGTCTATGCCAGTATTATAGACGTCAATCACAGGTTCTTACCTAAGCTGTGCGTCAGTACCGTATACCTTTTTTTGCGAGGGGGAAATCTTTACTAGATACCCGACTGCTTTGGGGTGCAGCCAGGTTATGTGGGATTATACCCACTAAAATCCCCCAGTTGGCCTGCCTTGGTGCTAAACCGAGGGCTCCGGGATCTCCAAGGAAACGCACCGGAGCCTTCACTACGCTTCAGCTCCTCCCGGGACAGCTGGCAGCTGTCGTGAGACGTCTAAGCCTACAACAGCGTCAGCCACTCGACGCTGTCGTCCTCCCTGGGCTCGCTTATGTAGATGATTAGAGCCCTACCTCCAACCATCCCCGAATCCAGAGGTCCCTTCTTAGTACTTTGGCATAGGCAGGGAATACCGATGCCGTATTCTAGTGCCCCGGCCTCAGGGCAACAGTACCGTATACCTACTCAGACTACACCCAGACTTTTTCGCTCTTTCAAAAAGCCTAGTAACAACGAAAGTAGAGTAAGGTACCTACTTAATAAAATTGCCATTTGAACGTAATATGAAAATTGAAGTAATGACGGCCAGACATGATTTGTGAAAGCACTCGTGGTGAGTGAGGTACTTAATTAGATAGAGCTTCAAGGAAAACATGTGTTGTGTGGCTAGGTACATGCTAGTAATGTGATCTTTATGTGAGCAATGATAGCAAGCCACGTGATCGCGTATGCAAACAAAAATGGGGCTTTTACCGCTAGTTTCGACGAGAATTCTATGACGAGAATCCAACATCAACTCGGATAGAGAATATCAGTACTGCGTTGCGCGCGCGTGCCCTCTGCCTCCCCACCATTTGTCACGGTCATCTATCACCTGGCGCCGAGATGGCCGATACGGCGATATGAGCACTATTTCCGTAACTCACATAGCCGCCGTGCTATAACATTTCCAAAGTAATACATCAATTTTGTCTTCATTTCATTTCAGACATGAGACCCCTTGCCAGACCGATAGGAAGATCATCGAATTCACGTCAATGTTTTAAATATATCTAGCACATATACAGGGCTATAAGGAAAGGGTATGCTAAGCCGAAAGGGGCTCATAGTACTCATGATTGTGAACAACTTTTACTATGGGACCAACCCTGTATTCGAGACAAACCATACGTGAAAGAGATGGCTATATATGAGATTCTGAGGAGCGAAAGGGAGAAGCTATAACCAGCTATATATATAGCTATAAGTAGTTTGGTTCTTTTGCTCCCGTGAAATTCAAGTCTAGCTGTCCCTTTCGCACGATGTCGGGTCAGGTAATGTAGCGAGGCCGTTATTTGTAGAATTTTAATCTGAAAGAGATGGCGTACAGCTCACTCAATATTTACCGTCAAAACTCAGATAAATCAGTAATTTGCGGTGAACAAACCAAACCAGTCCGTTCGCATCACGGTTTAACCGGTTAAGAAAATTAACCGGTGTTCGGGCCCTGTTCCTTATAATATAACTCTCTTTAGTAACTTAGTTACTGCATTTGATTACGCGCATTATAGACATTTCGATTGAAACATTAAGGGTTCTTCTGATACAATCATATCACGTTTTCAGATTACGTTTTAATGATGAAGATAAGATATCTTCTTAATTATGGCCTGATATTTAATTTTATGATTTATTTATATAAGCTTGATGTACCGGAGCGATAAAATATTGACATAATGAGTCTAGATAATGTAATTATTATCAATGACCTTTGTCTGCGAGTCAATTAGCGATTGAGTGCGGGAAGGAAACCATTCTATTATACGTAAGTGGCTTCCTAGTCACAAGATACAACCAACTCAGGAAATAAACATTTTTTAATACATTTTTTAATATATATTTTATATATATACACATACATATTACATACAGCCCGTAATGTACGGCCTGTATTGTACGACCTGATAATTGGCAGCCCGGTACGCCAATTATCGGTCATACATTCCCGGCCGTACATTATCGACACCCTCTGTTTTGTACAACGGCGCAATGCATATAAAGCCTAAAGCGCCGGGGCCGAAGGGCGAACACGGGGGGTGGGCGGCAGGGGCGCGCGGCTCGCGCGTTCTCGTCACCTACACGTTTGAACTTGTTTGCACCTAGTTTTATCCAACAGGGATTGGTTAGATCTAGTTGTAGCCAGCATAATATCGGCTAGACCTAGTATCAGCCACTAGGGTTTGGTTGGACCTAGTTCTAGCCGGAATGATAACGGCTAAACCTAGTTTTACCCGAAAACAATCGGCTAATACTAGATTTAACCAAGGGTATGTGGCTACACCTAGTTCTAACCGGTTAAAACTAGGTGTAGCCGCACTTCGCGTTTTAGCTGTAACATATATAAACATACGAAATAAAACGTAATCATATTAAGTAACATTTATAGATCTGTATTACATTCTAAAACTATGTATGCCTAGTTGCGTTATATTAAATGAATCTGAATATACCACCACTAGAGAAGAGGGTATTTCTGTTATATATTGCCGTTATATTATGTAATTTAATTATTAGTACGTATTATTATTAGTTAGTATATCTATATTTATACTGGTTTATTAGTGTATAAGTATCACATAATCTCCATCATTGCACACCTCGTCTTCTACCTCTTCTATGAATCCACTCCATCCTAAGGTTGCTTGGAAGAAATCGCTTTCAGTGATAAGGCCGCCAGTTGTTACACTATTTTTTAAATTTATGTAAAATTTTGTGTGAACTAAGAGTTAATCTATCTATCTATCAATAGGCGTGATAACTGGCTATTTAATATTGCTTTGTAAAAAATATGTCCCTAAATATTAATTTAGAAATTAAAATACTAAATAGTATTTTAATATGAACTATGACGTCACGGTTCACGTGAGCTCTATAAATTCTATACTTACACTCGCTTTTCAGGAAAGAGACAGAGCATCGCTATTCCAGGGTACCTCTAAACCTAAGAGCCCACCTAAAAACCAAGGAAATTGAAACAACGGGAGAAAATATTAGGAAAACATATCTCGTTTACCTATTGAAAAGCGGTACGTGCGAATCAAATCCACTAACACAAAGAACCTGGGCCGCTAGTCTGGACATTTCGCTATGCACTTTGCGACCGAATTGGGTCGCTATGACGCAAAATTCAACGCTATTTTTGCGTTTTTCAGAACAATTAGTGTTCGTTGTCGAATTTTTATGTTTTTTCATTAACAATTGGTGTTCCTTGTCATATTTCAACGCTATGTTTGCGTTTTTCAGAACAATTAGTGTTCGTTGTCGAATTTTTATGTTTTTTCATTAACAATTGGTGTTCCTTGTCATATTTCAACGCTATGTTTGCGTTTTTCAGAACAATTAGTGTTCGTTGTCGAATTTTTATGTTTTTTCATTAACAATTGGTGTTCCTTGTCATATTTCAACGCTATGTTTGCGTTTTTCAGAACAATTAGTGTTCGTTGTCGAATTTTTGTGTTTTTTCATTAACAATTGGTGTTCCTTGTCATATTTCAACGCTATGTTTGCGTTTTTTCATTAAAAATTCGTGTTCTTTGTCGAATTTTTGCGTCATAGCGACCGAATTCGGTCGGAAAGTGCTGTAGCGAAAAGTCGAGACTAGCGCCCCTGGACTAGGTCGGCACAGGACCGAGCCAGATGGCATAGCAAGAGAGAGGCCTATACCCAGCATTGGGATAAGGAAGGCTGTGGATGATGATGATGATGAACACAAAAAAATATTGATAAATAGTATAATGTGAAACGTGACTGTTTGTGTTGTTTCCAAAAAACAACAGAAACCTCTAGTAAAATCTCTATTACTTTACTGGGTCATGACTTGGACTTGACCGTGACTTACTTTATTTGACTTAGACTATGACTGAGACTTGTTTTATTTGTGAAATATTTGACTTAACTTAAAATATAACAAAACTTGACACTGGCTAAATAGACCACGTGAGCCAAAACATAAGAGGAAAAAAAAGTCGCGAACCACCCGGATGCTCCGCTTGGCTCCGCGATATTGTGAGAAAATAATTGAAAAAATTGGAAAATGCATTAACTTTGCAATATAACGTGTAAATAGAACAATTCATTTACTGTTCATCATTCACCAAAGGTGTCACTTTCGATGAACCGTCTAATTCAGCCCTATCTAACCTAATTTCGTTAAAAGATTATTCAGCCCTCACTTCAATCTAATTATTTTTTAATTTACTTTATTTCCCGTGACTTTGTTAAAATGACAGCTACAGCACAACGCGTTCAAGGTTACGAAAATACATAACAACCCCCAGACGTTGTAAATACAGCGGTTGTATACGTTACACAATACCAACTTACCTCTAAGAGTTGGCCGAATAGCGGACCTAAGCTTTAGCATCGGTTTTGTTCCAAAAATACGATAGTGGCTCTATCCATCTCTACAATGTCGGTTGGTGTCGTTATCACAAGGTGTAGTCCACACGCGGTGATAGCGCGGGTCTACAGACGCAGATAAGATTAGGGCCTTGACAACATATTATGCTTTTTTTTCTGGCTCTACATTACACGGTTATTGGTAACTAACGCAATACCTCACGTTCCCTACATCATTCCTAACAACTTCAGTTCTATGACTATGACTAGCCTCGGGATTCTGAAACGTTTGTTCACTTTGACAACAGATTAAGTTTATTGCAAAGGCAGCATTAGAATTAATCTGTTGTCAAAGTTAACAAACGTTTCAGAATCCCGAGCTAAATATTTCGGTTTTCTTTAGCTTTGATTAGATTTTTTACGCCGTAGGTATATTGCAAAAAATCAAACGTCTGAACGCAGAGAGAACGTTCACTCCGGTTCTTCGCACATCTTCATTTGATGATATAATTGAGAAAAGATGAACGTTCATTCGCTATGAGCGTGAATTGAATGAACACTATAAAATTCATTCGAGTGAGCATCCGCCCGAGTGTACTGTCTGATACCAATTCAACAACTAAAGAAAAAAGAGGACCTGTTACAAATCGTATCATTTCCGGCACTTTGAATCACATTAATATTATAAATGCGAAAGTTTGTGTGTTTGTTCCCGTTCAACTCTGTAACGGCTGAACGGATATGAATGAAATTTGGTATGGCGATATCTTACACCTTGGAATAACAAATAGGCTTTCTGTAGAATAGCGGATGAAACCGCGGGGCGCAGCTACTATCTATAACAATATACAAGGTGAATTTTGGCGGCAACATGAAGAAGACATGTCGCGTCATTGTATTATTTTCCAAAACTTGTGTTATTTCGAGTGTTAATGTGTAACAATGGTGGATTTTTTTCCATTATGTTTTCGTGAGCGTGAAAGAGTGTTGGTGAATAGTATAATGTTGTGAAACGTGACTCTTCGTGTTTTTTCCAATAGTCCATAGAAACCTTTAGTGAAAACTCCACCACTATACTGGAGCACGACGTGGACTTGACCGTGATTTACTTTGCTCGACTTAGACTTATTTTAATTGTGAAATATTCACTTCACTTGAAATATTACAATACTTCACACTGGCTAAATACACAACACGTGGAGCCAAAAAGAGAAAAAAAAACAATATACAAACAATGAAAAAAATAAAGTTTAATCAAAACTTGAGTTTGGAGTCGGCCATAGTGAGTATCCTGTCGGCCTCCCCCGCGCGCTCCCGCAGCGTGCTGGCGTCGGCGTCCGGCAGCGTGGCGCACTTCTTGCTGGCGTTCTTCACGAGGAAGTGCCGGATGAACAGCCGGAGGCTTTCCCTGAAACAACAAACAAATGGTTTAAAATGTTATTATGAAAACTGACGTGGTTTGACATTGTGTTTTAATACATTACACGCTCACACTCACATTATATACCGATATTTTAATACTTTACGTTGTGTTTCATTAAAACATAATGTAATGTATTGTAACACAATGTGTTTAGGTCTAAGACCCCACCGACACACATTACACACACCCCCATTCATACACTCTCGCACTCACATTAAATACCGACACACACGCACCCACACATAAACACACTAACAATCTCACAAACACACACTTATTTGCAAAGCAAATATACTGCTGCTTACTAATATACTAATGTTGTTTTAATAAAACACAATGTGTCTAGGTCTAGGACCCCACCCACACACATTACACACCCCCATTCACACAATCTCACACTCACAATCGTTGAACTAACTTTTATACTTCAGTCATCTAGGACCCCTCCCACACACATTACACACATTCCCGTTTACACACAACACAGACACTCTTTTACGCTCGCATTACACACGTACATACACGCACCCACACATAAACACACTCGCAATCTCACAGACACACACTCACACGGATTTTCAAATATACTGCTGGTTACTAATTTGTATTGATGTAAATTACTTGAAAGATGGAATCTCATTCTTACTTTTTTTTTGTCTAACCTAGTGTTTATCACGCTACTGATTAAATTAGATTAGTATTAACACACGCGAGTAGTTGATCTTTTACACCCTCAAACTGTAAGCGCCCTCCTCGCTTCGATCGTCGTGAGCCAAAACATCATGTGTGTAAAAGATCACCTATATTATATCCTTTGTGTAACAAACTATTATGTTTGATATGTTAAGTATCCGTGGGTAGTTGAATTGGGGTAACCTGTAATACCCGCACAATGGAAGGTAAATTAAAATTCTCACGACTAAACAGCTGAACGGATCGACTTGAATTTTTGCATAGATATAACTTAAGGGTAAAACTAAAAGAGGCTACTTTTATTTTGTAGATCCGCGCGTACTATGTCGCGGGTATCAGCTAGTAAATTTATAGAGTATGTGGAGACAAACCTGAACATGTGCAGTTTGGGAGGGCGGGAGATCCTGTGGAACACCTCCAGGGAGGCCGGCAGGTCCTCATTCATGATGATGGAGAGCAGGATCTGCCGCATGAACCTGACCGACTGCTTGTTCAGGTCTGAGAATTGGATCACCTGCAACATATACATAGAAAACGTTTATTTTTACAGGATTGTCCGAAAAGAGTAGAGTGTTATGTAGTGGAAGGGCTCTTCAGCAGAGATAGAAAAAAAAAAAAAAAAAAAATTATACGTCGTATATTGCAATCTAATTTATTCTTAACCACAGCATACATATAATCATACTATTTTTCTATATTATTATTATATATTTTTTTTAAATATTTTTTTTTTATTTTCATCGGCTTTTATAGCGGTTTGGACATTAGCAGACTAAATACGTAAGCGCCATCAAGTTTAAAGCAGATTTTTTGGGAGCCACACTTGTTTGTATGAGATGGTGAATCTTCGTGTGAAGATTTTCTTTGGTACTTAATTTACCATTCTTATTTTTTAGTCGGAAAGAAACATGTAATAGTTGTCTTTGCTTTCTCTGCCTACGATTATTACACATTAGCATTTTAAAAAAAAACTTTGAACCTAAAACTCAATTTAAGACTTCCTAAAAACATTCTGTAAGTTTGGCTAAATAGGCAAAAGGCATGGAGCCAAGGTATATAAAAAACAAGTAACCTTTAGCACGGACAACGGCAGTCCTTTCTCCATGATCAAGTGCGTGAGGAACTGCGCGAGGTTGGCGAGGCCCTGCTTCGACTCGTTCTCCAAGTCCTTTATCTTGTCCCACACCGCGAACTGGACAGAGACCTGGAAGTATACGACACGAACATACTTATTAACATACAGCTCGAAAACATTAAAATACCTACACTAAGAATCGCTTCTTGTGTCGTATGTATTTGTTATGTATTATTATGTATGTATCTACAAACCTTCATAATTATACAATATTAGAACAGCCAAAATCGTAATTAAATGTTATATAAAAGAATTAAATTGGTGAGTTATTACAATATCTTATTTAGTTTCAAATTTAATTATATTATATTAATAATTGTTGTAGTTTTTCTTTATTTATTTTATTCATTTATTACAAATAAATTATATGGAAGTTAGTATTTATGTGTGGACGTGTGGTGTATCATATGTGTGTGTGTGTGGGTGTGTTTGTGTGTGTGTGTTTGTGTTTGTGTGTGGATGGTTATGGGTGTATGAGGGTGCGAGTAAGAGTGACAATAAGCAGCGTCGCGTAGCACCAGCCTCGTGGACTCGCGGCGGTGCTCACAGTGTGTGTGCGTATGTGTGGAAGTTATCCTATTTGCCTGTATGTGTATATGATAGTATGGTTGATTTGTCATGTCGCGTCATTGTATTATTTTCATAAACTTGTGTTATTTCCAGTGTTCTTGAGTATCAAGTAATATCGTTAAAAGAAAAAGAGAATACCCGACTGTAAAATGTAGTCTATGACACTCCGGACGTAAAGAGCAATTCAACGACACCTCGCTTGTAAAAATAGGTAAAGCCATTTACGCTACAGGACGTCTTATAGGAAAACACAAACATACATACTCACATACACCCTAAAAACATTATCCTCCTTCTTGGGCACTCTGGCAAAAATGGTGGATGTTTACCCATTAAGTGTTCGTGAACTTGCAAGAGTGTTGGTGAATAGTATAATGTTATGAAACGTCACTCTTCGTGTTGTTTCCAAAACTCCAGAGAAGCCTCTAGTAAAGTCTCCACTACTATACTGGGGCATGACGTGGACTTGACCGTGACTTACTTTGCTTGACTACTTATTTTAATTGTGTATTTAATTGTATAGCGCCATCTTTTTCTCGAATTAGCCCCCTTGACATTGAGCTAGGTGGATTTTTATTCATTACGGTCCGTGAAAGTGCAGTACTCGCAAATACGCTGTTCTTCATTACTTTACTGGGGCATGACTTGGACTCCACCGTGACTTACTTTGCTCGACTTAGACTATGACCGAGACAATACAATATAACTTTATTAAACACCGAAAATACAATTAAAATTAAACAAACATTAAATATCCGGCAGTATTATTGGCGGCCTTATCGCCTGAAGCGATATCTTCCAGGCAATATTAGTATGGATAGAAGTTCTAAACTTGAGACTTGTTTTACAAAAATGTTCACCTGAAATATAACAAATTTGAAGCCAAAATATACAAAAAAAAAAGTTCTGTCCGTAAGTAGTGACGTCACTGACCTGGTACCTCCTGTCAGTTTGAATGAGCTTGTTAGCGAGGACGCCGTAGTAAGGGTTGTAGGACTTCTCGTTGAGGCAGCAAGCGAGGACCACGTGCACCACTTCCCTCTCCTGCTGGCCCTTCAGGCCCAGGTGTTGGAGCTTCTCGAACGCGTCCATGTAGTCCTGCAAGATGTTGGGAATTGGTGTTGTATAATCATCATCATACTATGAAAACTGACGTGGTTTTGATACATTTTATTTTAATGAAACGGGAATACTCACGTTAAATTGAGTCGGTTATTCCGACTATAGTTTGACTTTAGTTTGTTTTGAGTGCAAGGCAAGACGAGGTCGCGAGCGTGTCACGCTGAGCATTTCTTGATAAAGATCACCGAATGTGATCGAAACTATAGTCGGAATAACCGACTCAATTTAACGTGATTATTCCCGTTTTATTAAAATAAAATCATCATCATTATCAGCAGCAGCCGTGGGCGCCGCCAGGATTACTTTCAGGGAGGTGTACCTGCATCTAACACTATAAGTTCTATCAACTTATAAAGTATTAGTTTTTACCGGCGACTTCGTTCGCGTGGACCTACAAAAAAAAGGAGCCTATGTCCGTCTCCGACCGTTAAGCTATATCTCTGCAAAAATTCAGCTCGATCCTTTCGCCGTGACAACACGACAAATACCCAGACAGAGAGACAGACATATAGGCAGCGACAATTACTTTAAAATTTACAATATTAGTTAGGATAAATTATAGATACCATATATGCATGTTATGTTATAACTAGACGCTACACTAACAGCGCTAAAGAAACGAGCGGCAACACGGCACAAATAAACTAGTAGTTCGCGGCGAACTGAGACCTCGCGACCCCTATATCTTCACAACCCCAGGACCGATTCAGCTCATATTCGAACTACTTGCCTACAAAATTTCATGAAGATCGGATCAACGGTTCGCAAGTTATCATCGGACAAATATACACACAAACATACATACAAATGCCGATTTGTCCCAGTAAACTCTGAGACATTCGCTTCGCTCGGTCAGTTACAAAAAAAAGGTCATTTCGAGTCGAGCTTCGATCTACGAAGTCGCGAGCGTCAGCTAGTTGCGTAATAATTTTTACCTCTGCCGCCATGATGACACAGAAGATGGTCCGTCTAACGTCGGTGTTCATCCTCTGCTTCCTAGCGAGTTCTAGAAGCTTCCGGTGGCGCGAGTCGGCCGCGGGCGGGCCGGCGGAGTCCCCGGGGCGCTCGGCCCGCGCGCCGCCGGCGCTCCCTTCCCACGCCGACCCCACCACCCACCACTTACCTCTTTCCTCCGCTGCAAATATTATTCTAATTATATTCAAAATCAATTTACTCAAAATATGGAATTGCAATTTAATTTCATTCAATTATATTGTATTAATTTTAATGTGAATATTATGGATTTATATCTGAAATAAAAAAATAAATAAATTGAGTTTGATAAAAATAGCTCGTAAAGGGGTTATTATTTTGATAACCTTCTTTGAGCAAGTCGGTCTTGCCGCGCTACTCGAATAAGCCAGCAAAGTTCTATGCAATCATTGCTGGCGTGTTTCGGCCACCAGCAATTGCCTTTAATTGCCTTTGAAAATCCATTATTGTCGAGTTTTGTTTCAAAAGTAGTCATGAAAGTAGTTTCAAAAGTTGAGTTTGAAATCCTACTAACCTGCGGGCTTATCTAACTTTGAAACGTTCGTGATTCCGATTGCGACAGCATGCCATCTCGCTCGTACCAACTTAGTATCACTATGTGCGGTCCCGCTCGCGCAACTGTCACTATCGCTTTCAGAGTTACGGGATAAGCCCACTGGTTTTATTTAAATGACTCGCATTGTTTGAGTAAAGCACTATGCAGGCCTCGGTCGGCAATGACTGCTCTGCTGGCCACGCTATGACGGCGTCGAGCTACGCTAAGCTACGCTCTCGGCCTTCAAGCTTGGGCATTATTGCAGCCCGCGCTGTCCGCGCTGTGATGGTCTGGATCTGCGCTAAGCTTCGCATTCGGCCATCATCATCGCTGCCAGCAACACAGTCATTACAGACCGCGACAGTAATGTACTATTATTGCATAACGGTATCATACATTAATAACCTTAAAAACCCACCAAACTAGGTGTGAAAACACCTGTATTTTGTTGGATAACCTTTCCGTCATGATTAATTTATCTATAATATATATTAATATATCATTATCATCATCAACCAGAAGACGTCCACTGCTGAACATAGGCCTCCCCCTTAGAGCGCCACACCGACCGACAACGTGCCACTTGCAACCACCGGTTGGCCGCGACTTTCACAATGTCGTCGGTCCACCTATTAGGAGAACTGCCTATTCTAGATGGCACTGCAACGTTAAGGGCAGGCGTGAAGCTTAACATCAGGTGAGCGACTTGCTCGTCTCGTCACCACGTTCAATAGAAAATACGTGATGTTTTTGTGAGGTGTTTGTGTATTCCTATCATAGAGAAATTATACTAAGCGTGCTAATGTCCATAGAAAGATGTGTAACCCGATTGTAGTACTGATATGGAAGAAAGATGTCGCTAGTAAGCTCGTCACAATTTCTGCTTGACTTGAAATAGAAACCTAAGCTAACTCATTCATAATGGTACGAAGAAAAAAACTGCTTGTTATTAATATTTTTGCATTGGTAATATCAGTAAAATTGAAAATTTTATATTTTATTATAATATATATATTTAAAAAAAACTTCGACATTCAATCGGAACATCCGTCCCCGAACACATCGTATTCAGGGTGCCATACAACAAACAACATTGCCCTTTCTCGGGCAGTCGGGTTAAAATAAATTTCAATTTACCTTTCAACAAATCCTCGAGCCTAATATTGAGCGGTGTGATGTAATTCCCCTTCCTCACAACAGTTTTGGTAATTTTCTTCAAATGTTCCTGATAGCTCGGGTCGTAGTTCGGGATCTTCATCAGATTGTTGTTCTTTATGGCCATCAGCACTTCTAACAAGAACTTTATACGGGACCTGAAAAAATATTTTAGGAAATTAACAAAAAAATATATTAACATTACTATTAGTACTCACGGGATATTTACCACGGTTATTATTTTTGCAAACGGTTATTAAGTTCAAAATTCTTGGGGACACTGAACTGTTATGGGCAAGCCTGACGCTTACAATCAGGCGAGTTATTTGTTCATCCCGTCATTCAGAAATTTAAAAAAATATATTGTATATTTTTACCCGACTGCCCAAGAAGGAGGGTAATGTTTTTGGGTTGTATTATTTATTTATTTATTTCATTAGTAAGGTATTAAACCAATTACACTAACTACATTACAATTAGATTAGATTAATTAAAGCGTTAAGAATTAAACATTAAGTAAAGTATTAAGTGTATGTATGTAAGGATGTATTTGTGTTCCTATAGTACCTTCTGTAGCCTAAACGGCTTGACCGATTTAGACGGATGCGGTGTTGGATTCCTCCCTACGTATTTTGTTTTCCTTTGAATGGTATAACTGGTTCCTGCAGTCGTGTCAGAGGTCTCACCCGGCGGCGGCGCCCTCGCTGAGCCCCGCGGCGCGCGGCTGCACGTCCTGCACGAGCGCGTGCAGCTGCGCGGGCGCGAGCTTCCTGAGCGTGGCCCCGCAGCAGCGCAGCGCCACCAGCGCGCAGTCGATGCGCTTCTCCGTGAGGGAGCTCAGCAGCCGGGTGAGGATGTCGTGGAGGAGCGCCGAGTCGAATATCTGAACGTTTCATATATTATTACTAGCACCGCCCCGCGGTTTCACCCGCTATACTATAGAAATAGTATATTTTTCTAAGAAAAAAAGCCTATTTACTAATCCAGCGTATACGCTGGATTAGTAAATTTCATCCAAATCCGTTCATCCAAAATTACATTAAAATACATTACATTAAAATTTAAAAAAACAACTGACAAACTACGTTTCCAACTTATTTTCTCTAATTAAAAGCTGACCTTAAAGTTATATAGTTGTGCTAGACAAGCGACGAGGTTGTCCAAGCTCTTGTCCTCCAGGGGCGGCGGCGTCTCCATCATCAGATCGAACTGCTTCACCAGTTCCTGCAGGAAATGGGCACCTACGAAATGGATGTTACATCTTTATTGATTTTGCCAGAAGATGTCCTTTGAACAATGGCGTCCCACGTAGAACAGGGTTGTAATAATCTCGACGCTCACTATGTACTAAGAAGACGCTAATACCCATCCTCCGGTGGTTCTGTTCGCAGTGTTAGGACATTACCCAGATTCGAGTTTTTAAACTACTTAATATGAAATAACGAACCAAGTCACCTATATCAGAGCCTACATTAGCATGCAACACGGAGACCAACGCGGCATGCTCCGCCACTAACCTGTCCGGAGTTATAGATGGCGCCACCGTCGCTTCCAACCAGAGCTAAGAAACACTGGATGAACATACAGCTGTTCGAATATGAACTCCAAAAACATGATATAAAGTACAAACTCACCTATCTCAGAGCCTACATTGGCATGCAACACGGAGACCAACGCGGCATGCTCCGCCACTAACCTGTCCGGAGTTGTAGATGACGCCACTGTCGCTTCAAACCAGAGCTTAGAAACACTGGATGAATATACAGCTGTTCGAATATGAACTCCAAAAACATGATATAAAGTACAAACTCACCTATCTCAGAGCCTACATTGGCATGCAACACGGAGACCAACGCGGCATGCTCCGCCACTAACCTGTCCGGAGTTATAGATGGCGCCACTGCCGCTTCCAACCTCAGCTTAAAAAAGTGGATGAACATACAGCTGTTCGAATATGAACTCCAAAAACATGATATAAAGTACAAACTCACCTATCTCAGAGCCTACATTGGCATGCAACACGGAGACCAACGCGGCATGCTCCGCCACCAACCTGTCCGGAGTTGTAGATGACGCCACTGTCGCTTCAAACCAGAGCTTAGAAACACTGGATGAATATACAGCTGTTCGAATATGAACTCCAAAAACATGATGTAAAGTACAAACTCACCTATCTCAGAGCCTACATTGGCATGCAACACGGAGACCAACGCGGCATGCTCCGCCACTAACCTGTCCGGAGTTATAGATGGCGCCACCGTCGCTTCCAACCAGCGCTAAGAAACACTGGATGAACATACAGCTGTTCGAATATGAACTCCAAAAACATGATATAAAGTACAAACTCACCTATCTCAGAGCCTACATTGGCATGCAACACGGAGACCAACGCGGCATGCTCCGCCACTAATCTGTCCGGAGTTGTAGATGACGCCACTGTCGCTTCCAGCCACAGTTGAGTTAACACTGTGTTTACGGAATTACGACTGTTGTTTGAATACAAGCTTTCTATTGACGTGCACGCCCAGTGGAGGTTTGTACCGGCTAATTTGTTCAGGACACCTGGAAGAGAAGACATCCATGATTTTACTCAAACTTGCTCGTTTATTGGAGTCAGAGTTACATTCATTTATAATATTAATTAAGGTGTACGACTATAATTTTCAAGGTTCTTACTTTTGATTTGCCTTTTCAATTGTGCCAGTTGTTTATCTGAAGACGAATCTTTGTTTCTCAAATGCGGAGGAATGTAGACGCCCTTTTCTTCCTGTAACATTATTCTGTTGATATTATTTGATCATTACATATCGACTATGCACAATAGAAAACCAAGAAAAATGGTTTTGAATTGCTCAAATTAAGTCCTTTCTCATGATATGCCATGAGACAATACAACCTTAAAAAAACACATTTTAGGATCTATAGCATTTCAAGGATTTCATCATTGTTAGGAAAGCACAAAAAAAGTAGGTGAACATTGTCCATTGTGTGCCAAATTTCAAGTTGTTAGCCTTAATAGTTTCTGAGAAAATTAACACACAAACAGACAAACAATGAAGTCTCGCCATAAAGGTTCCTTCTTATAAGCTTTCATTTACAATGTATGTTCGGGTCAAATTTTGCAAGTGAATTTTAGACCAGTTTGCGTTGTACAATTGAGTTGAAATTTCGCATGTCTGTCAAGTTCTGATGACAATACAATTATGAGAGCGAGCTGTTCTGATGATGGAGACGGAAGGTGGAAAACGGAATTCCTCCGTAACTAACAGGAGATTGACGGAGTTTGGACTCATTTTGACCAGCTTACAGTACCAATAACGGATTTTATACAAGCTTGTCTGGCAAAATATATTTTTCACACAAAAACTTTAACATTTAGGTATGGAACCCTAAAAAGGAAGTGTGCTTTCAGTTCTCTCTTCCTACCTTGATTATATTTCCTTCCTTGTCTCTTTTCCTTCCATAAATATCTTCCCAGACATCTGGTTTTTCGTCTTTCTTCTTAGAATCATCATCGTTACCCATCTCATCACCTGAGAACCCTTCTAAGTCATCATCATCACCAGACAGGTGAGACACTTCATCATCGCTGAAGACTTTACTCAGTTCGTCAGCTTTTACAATTCTTTCTTTATTTTTTGTTGGTTTTTCTTTGCATACTGTGTTTGATATCTTTGTTTCTTTTGTTTTTGTCTCCAGTTTCTTTGATTTTTGTTTCTGTAAATTTGTTGGTTTTTCTGGAATATGACAAGAAATTTGTTTAAGTTGTAATAAGGGAAAGGGAAACAACACCGAACACTCAAGAGTCAATTTCAAATCCAGCCATGTTTGCTACCAGCTTAGCCAGGAGGCGTCAACAACTAATATGTATTAATTATACTTAAAACAATTAGATGATTTTATATTTAAGTTTTTTTACCTTCAGGCTCTGATTCTTCACTGTCTTCACCAAAATCACTCACATTTTCATCACCACTTATATCACCTTCTTCATCACTTATATCTTCATTTGCACTTGATTCTTCACCTTCACTTAATTCTTGCCCTAAATCATCATCACTCATTCCATCATTGTCTATTTCATGATCATCATGTATATTATCTTTTTTTCTTTTCCCCCTATCTGTTTTACTTATTTTTTCACTTAATTCTTCATCTTCACTCATTTCTTCATCACCACTCATTTCTTGCCCTGAATCATCATCTATTTCTTCATCATCTTTTCTTTTTCTCTTCCTATCAGTTTTAGTTATTTCTTTGCCGGTGACAGTTGCTAGATCTTCATCAAAGTCTGAATCCCCCTCTACTTCTGCGAGGTGCTTTTCCGCTGCCACAATTTGTTCTGATGTTGCTCTATCACATACTTCTAGAAGATCTGCAGGAGAGTCAAAGGTATTGTTGTACTGATTTTTATTAAAACTAGCAGTTCTGCAAACAGTAGACCTCACAAGCATAAACAATTTTGCACAACCTCAATTCTACAATTTCATAGAATTGTTTGGTCATTAGCGATTTGTCATTGGATATATGATATAGGTCCTCAGTCTATATGATATAGGTTCAGTTTGATGTCCCGAACTGAGAACTCAACCACCTTATATCTGGACAACCTCTTGTTTGATATTGCTCATATTCAAAATTCTTGTTTAGAATTGACTACTAAACGTGTTCGCCAAATATTATTAAAATCGGATGGAGTATGGCTCCATAGCAAAGTTTAGAAGGGATCCCTCCAATAAAAAATCGGCGAAGACAAAAAAAATACTATTAAATTGTAGAACCCCGTATACCAAGCTTCATCAAGATTAGTCCAAAATACGACCTGTACGTGAGTACCAACATACGGACAGATGAAAGCAAAGTCAGTTTAAGCAGACACTTCGTTCACTTCGAATCCTACAGGAACCGATATTTTTTTCGGACAAAAAGTAGCCTATATGTAATACAGTGTATAAGCTACCTCCATATCAAATTTCACCCAAATATGTTCAGCCGCTACAGAGAAGAACTGGAACAAACACACAAACTTTCGCATTTTTAATATTAGTGTGACTAGCTGCTACCCTCGACTTCGTTTGTGTGAACCTATCTATGGAAAAATTCAGATCGATCCATTCAGCTGTTTAGCCTTGATAATGCGACAAACTTCCAGACAGAGAGACAGATAGATAGACAGGGTTACTTTCGTCTTTACTTTTATAATATTATTTAGGATAACCTATCACACCTCCTGGTTGTTGCAAAGTGTGATCAAAATGCTGGCATTTATTTGGTGCAACGCACAAGCATGGTAATGCCGCCAGCATGCTGGGTACGCTGCCAACGGGTAGTATGCTGGAACATTTGGATTATCTTTAGACCTTCAATCGCCTCTGAATAATCCAACTGTTACTTTTAGGCTAAGTAGTTTAGGTGTATTTTTTTTTCTTAATAAACCCAATTCCCAAAAATACAAAAATGCCCAATACAAAAAAAAAACAAAACAAAACTTACAATTGAACCAATATTAATTAAATTTTGTAGGTCTAAAAAAAATGTTCAAGTACGCATTTTTAGACCTAGCTTTAATTATCGAGTCAGCAAGAAGATTTTGTAAAGGATACAATCCAGGCCTTCATCAGCAAAGTAGTTATTTTTATTCTTCGATTTGTTTAGACCCAGTTGTTTTTCTAATTTTTTTATCATCTTGTCCTCATCTTCATTGGCTTGGAGTAGCATGTCTCGCCTGCGCTCGTTCATCTCCGACTTGAGCTTGTTGGCTTCTTTCAGCTCTTTATCTCGCTCTATACTAAGGATTTCCTGGGCTGACGGCTGGAGTTTGGGTTTCTTTTTCTGTGAATGTATCAAAAACCAAAATACTTTATAATAGTTCCGAAACAAAACTGGTCAAAAATATGAAAAAAAAATATACTACGTACTTGGATTAGTTTTTCAGGTTTTATATCGTCTGCGGGTCGTTTAACGAACCTCCCTGGGGTATATTTAGGCTGTTCTATCACAGTTTTTTTTTTCAAATAGTGTTCTTGCCTGTGTACCTTCTTTTGAAGTCTCTTTTGCTTGCGCTGCGCTTTGCGTGAGTTGTCTACTTTAGGTTGTTTAATTTTTTTGGCGCTCTTCATTTTACCCATTTTGCAAGTATTTTGTTAACAGTTTTAATAAAATAATGAAAGGTTATGTTTTATGTTTTGATTTGCTTCTTATAAGGTTATGTTTTGTTCCTGGAGTTTATGTCAAATCTGAAATTATTTGCGGATTCCAAGCATGATCGTAACAGAGATAGATGATTTTTGTGCAGGGACTACAAAAGACACATATATAAAATTGTATGGTAAAATTATTTTTCTCCTTCTCCTTCTTTGGTTTTGGAACACTAGTTCTCTACGTTCCATTTTAAGCAGAATCTTACAGTTTTTTCAAATTCATATTTTTTTTTACTTATACCATAGACTACTGATTAAGTTTTTTTAGATCTTTTTACCAGTCATTTGTCAGCTGTCACCATGCTGTCACTGTCACTTGTTTAAAATATCTTGTCTATGGTTCAGAAATTCACAAAAAGCATGAGGGACAGGAGCTGAGAATTTCGCGAAAATCTGAAACTCCTCCACAATTATCTAACATCTAAAAGCCCACTCGTTTGAGCAACTGCCCTGTGTTTGATTCGTGACTGTAATTGGGACAGTGAGCCGGCATGATGGTGGAAGGTTCAGCATTTACTCGAAACGATGTGTTCCAAATGGCAATTCGCGTTGCATTCGTGTCTGCAGTGACTTACTTCTCGATCAAATGGCTGGTAAACCAGATAGATCCGACTTCCAAGAGTCGGAAGAAGGCGGAAGAGCGAGCCCGAGAACAGTTACGCAAGTGAGTACATTATTGATCGTCATATCTCTGTCACAATTTTACATAACTTCCCTTAATTCCTGGCCAGAAAAATACCTTGTATAGTTGACCTTAGATGCTATTCAGATGTCAAAATCTTATAATAATTAGAAGTTTATTATCTCAGAAAATCCAAGAAGAGAGTCCACTGTTGCTCACAGCTTGTGAAGGCAAAAGCTACTATATCTTACTTGTGCTAATATATCTTGGCACCACATCTAACATGTCCTTACAAATACAATTATGCATCTATCTATTAATTTTACAAAAACCATTTTCATTAGAGAAGTCATAAACTTCAATTTATACTACAAATTTGCAAAATTGGGTGCAAACACGCAAAAGAGTTATACCCATCGTTAGATAAGAAAATGACTAATAAACTACTAAAGTTAACTAGGTCAGACCTTCGTCTAATGATATGTATTATCACAGGACACAGTGAGCTAAACTATCATTTGCACAAAGTTGGAGCTACAGATAGTCCTCTATGCCGAGGCTGTCTGCAGGGAAATGAGACCGTGGAGCATGTGCTACTGCACTGCAAGGCCATAGAGGACATAAGAGTTAGGTCGGGACTCCTTCAAGAATCTCAACACTAAGTCTCCAATAGCATAACATCTGACGAAATAGGAGTGGAACAGTTGTGCCAGCGACCCAAGGCCGTGCTCCGTTACTTTAAGGAGCTGTGCTGGTTTGGGTAGGCTGGCAGCGGGGTAAATGCACAAAACACCCTTAGCGGGACGTCAGTGCAGGTCTTATCGCCCCAGTTAGAATTAGAACTACAAATTTTTATAATCTAAACATTTCTCTAATTTGAGGCAAAACATGCCCATAATGAAAAACGACACGGCTAGCCATGTCGTTTGCCCTTAGATCGAGGTTTCTTTCTGTCAGAATTTCAGACCAGCATTTTGGATACAAGCTGATTTTTATTTGCATCTATCTTATGCTCATATATAATAACGGATCCAGAGGCTTAATAAGACACACATATTCAGTATAATTTATTTTATAAGTCTTATGATTTAAAATCTGTTTGACTAACTTCTTATATCAATAGGCTACCTAACTAGTACCTTCCTAATGGCAATAGGCTACTTAGCTAGTACCTTCGTCAATAGGCTACCTAGCTAAGCTAGTACGGGCTACTACCTCACCCCCGAATACTGAAACGTTTGTTAACTTTGACAACAGATTAAGTTTATTGCTGTCTTTGTAATTTGATTAGTGCCGGACAAAGGCAGTATTAGAATTATTCTGTTGTCAAAGTTAACAAACGTTTCAGTATTTGGGGGTCAAAGTATCAATACCAAATTCTGGGGAAGTTTGTACTTACTTTTTTAACAAATTGAAGCCTAAACCAATTTTAATCTCGTAAGGTAACACATTCAAAAGGTTTTTCAAAAGCATATATTTTCAAGACATGCATTTGATAGGTTTCTGTAGATATGACCATAGTCGAGTATATTGATTGGTTAAAAAATAATGATGTTTGAAATCCTTAAACATTTAATTAATCCATTCTACAAATGAAGTGAATATATGTCAGTGTAAGAGAAAATTTTTGGAATCCTAATTTTTCTGTAATGTACAAACGGAGTAAAGTATAATAAATATCTACCGGTCATAATATTATTAAATTGTTTAAAATATTGATTAGTTTGCCTATTATAGTTAATATAGTATTTTTAGTTTGCCAAAAAAAATTTTTTTTTTTACTATTATACTTACGTAGTTTAATTTTTTTGAAATCACTTGCCTGTAATATTCAATGTTATTTATGGCCAATAAATATTTCTGATTTCAGTAAATAATTCCTAGTTGTGCTATGGAACTACTAGATAGATACACATTGATGAGTTTCAATACAAATACTACAGATAATAGTTTGTGCTATGTGCCTTAAATAGCTATGAAAGGTATTGAATAGTGTGGTGTATGTTTTGAGGGTATCTTCCAGAGCGGGACTCGGAGGCAAGCACACCGTCGCGCTGGACAAACTCACCGACCACGAAATGATCATCGCTTCACAGCTCGTCGTACCTGAGGAAATCAATGTGAGTTATATATACTACCCTCTGTATCTCTACATAGTATAAAATAAAGTCACTTTTAGCGCTCTGCATCAGCCTTTATACATGCTGGGATATCAGCCTGCCCTCAAAGGATGATATCCACCATGATGGCCCAGTATGAGTTGGCGGATTCAGATACACCATCGAATTTCTTCTCCGGAAATATGCAGGTTTCCTCACGATGTTTTCCTTCACTGACAAGCCAGTGGTATATCCATATGTAAGTTCCAAAGAAGTTATTGATACGGAAATCGCGATTTCAGGGTTGGTCCCATAATAAGAGTTGTTCATAATGTTGAGTACATTTATTTATTTATTTAAAGCCATTTGTTCCGAACATTGGTAAGTAATGTATAATTTGTATTAAATTATTTTCACAAAATGTCCCTCTGCTCGGTGTGCCTTTTGGCATAGGCCTCCTCCAACTCTCTCCATTGACTGCGGTCTTCTGCCACTCTTGTCCAGTATGGCCCCAAGGTTAATCTAATGTCGTCATCCCATCTTCGTATGGGACGTCCCTGTCTTCTAGTACCATCTCTTGGGTACCATAAAGTAGTTATCTTACTCCATTTGTTTGCTTTACAACGCAACATGTGTCCTGTCCATCTCCATTTCTGATGGTCAATGCGAAGGAGTATGTCGGCAAGTTTTGTTTTTTGTCTTATTACTGCATTCGGAATTTTATCTTTTAATTTTATTCCCAGCATACTCCTCTCCATTGCCCTTTCGCATTTAACTAGTTTTTCTCTGTGTTTTTCAGTAAGAGACCAGGTTTCGCATCCATAAGTAATGCAGGGGAGAATACATGTATTAAATGTTTTCTTTTTGATGTGTGTGCATAATTCTTTACTTTTCATAATTTCTTTGAGAGCCCAAAACTTTTTCCAGCCACTAGCAATTCTTTTGTTTATCTCCTTAGACATCAAATCATTGGGAGCAATTATTTGTCCTAGATAAACATACTCATTTACGTATTGTAGCATATTACCGTCAATTTCTATATTGGCTTCTATGGAGTTAGTCATCATTTTTGTTTTATTGGCATTAATTTCCAGTCCGACTTCTTTACTCTTATCAGCGAGGGTTTGAGCCATAACTTGTAATTTTTTTGGGTCTTCTTCTAACAAGATTAGGTCGTCAGCAAATCTTAAATGGTTTAAGCAGGCACCGTTTATGTTGAGGCCATAGTTTTCCCAGTTTAAGTTTCTGAAGATATTTTCCAACACTGCAGTAAATAGTTTGGCAGACAAGGGATCGCCTTGCCGTACACCTCTGTTTATAGAAAATGGGTTGCCTTTCGATTCCAGCTTTATGCAACTTTTACTTATACTGTATATGTTTTTTATGATATCAATGTAGGCACCGTCCACTCCTTGTTGCTTTAAGCTCGACCAGATGCTGCTGTGGTTCAAACTGTCAAATGCCTTGGAATAGTCGATAAAGGCTATGTATACAGGCTTCTGGTATTCATTGTATTTTTCCATAATTTGTTTGATAGTGTGAATATGGTCTATTGTACTATACTTTTTCCTAAATCCTGCCTGTTCCACAGGTTGGTTTTCATCTAGTGCTTTCGATATTCTTTCTAGAATTACTTTAGCAAACACCTTGTATACATTTGATATGAGGCTTATTGGTCTGTAGTTGCCAATGTCATCTTTAGCTCCTTTCTTGTGCAAAAGAATAATGTGCGATTCTCCCCACTGGTTTGGTATCACACCTGAATAAAGAATCTCATTAAATAATTTTGTTAAAATGGGGCTTAATTCTTCGACAGTGCCTCTGATCAGCTCATTCAATACATTGTCGGGCCCAGGAGCTCTATCTAGTTTTTGAGAATTAATGGCTTTTCTTACTTCTGCTACAAGTATTGGTGAGACATCTTTATAACAGTGAATGGATGTGATATTGTCTGCCGTTTCTTGGTTAGCATCTCTACTAGAGTAAAGCATTTTGTAATAATCTGTAGCTAATTTCTGAATTTCCTTGCGCTTGGTCGCTTGGTTGTTATGGTCATTTTTCAGCCTAGGGATCCACTCTTTTCCTTGATCACATAATTCCTTAAGAGCTTTTTTAGTTCCACCTGTCCGTTCTATCTTGTCTTCCAATATTTTAATCTGTTTTGCTTTTCTGTCTTTTCTCGTATCTGTTTGCTTAGGCTGGAGATATTGTTTTGGTTTTCTTTTCTATTTTTTTTATCTGATAACAACATTTTTCTTTCTTCTAGCAATGCTATTGTTTTATCACTAAATTTGCTATTATTTCCTTTATGTACTGTAACTATTTGCCTTTGTGATAATTTCTTATTTAAATGTTCATATTTTTCCTGTAGACTGATGTTGGATTTGACTATTTCCAACATTGTTTCCAGAGATGATGAATCATAGTTTTTTGAGTCATATTTTGATGATGAAACTGGATTATTTGCTATGGCCTTTCTAGATTGTTTAAGTGGATACAAGTTTAAGTGACAGCGTACCATTCGGTGGTTGGTGTTGAAGTTTAAATTCTGAATGACATGTGCGTCACTAAAAAACTTTACTCTGTTTGCTATAATAAAATCAATCTCATTTTTGTACTTTCCGTCAGGGGATATCCAAGTCCATTTGTTTTTAGGTTTTTTTTTGAATACTGAATTGAGAACCGTTAGGTTGTTTTGTAGTAGGAACTCTATTAATGTGTGGCCATTAGCGCTTCTCTTACCATAGCTATGCTTTCCCAATATGTATTCTTCACCTACCTCTCTGGTGCCGATCTGAGCATTGAAGTCTCCCATAACAATGAGGTGGTTGTTGTAGTATTTTTTCACAATGTCTGATAGGTCATTATAGAAGTTTTCAGTCTTAGCCCTGTTAGCTTGCTCGGTGGGAGCATATACTTGTACGAGCGTCCATAATTTCTTGTAGCCAGGTAATTTGATGTTGAGTATTGCTAATCTGTCAGAAATTCCTATTAGCTCTTGTATATAGTGTTTCATGGATTGCTTTATAAAAAAACCCACACCTCTGTGACCTGCTGTCTCACCTTTGTGATATAGGATGTAGTTTTTATATTCTTCTATTTTGTCACCTAGTCTTCTCATCTCGCTTATACCTAAGATGTCACAGTTAATACTTTCCAGTGACTTTTCTAATTCCAGTAAATTGTCCTGTGTTCTTAAAGTTCTTGTGTTGAGTGTTGCTATGCCGAATGATTCACGTCTTTTTGTTGGAGGGTATTGGTCCATTACTCCCGCGGGGACCAGCCGTATTGGGAGAATATTTTTTTGTTGTGATTTTTGTAGCTGTATTTTTCCGGTTTTTGAAGATGCTGTTTTAGTATCTATAAGTGTTTTTGTCTGATAATGAGTATGATCTTTCGCGCATGAACTGAAATGCATCCTTCTTCTGTACTTTTGGAGTATTAAGTTTTTGGCACTGGTTACCAGGACTCGGAGTTTCTGATCTTTTTCGTTTTTCATTGTCTTTCTTGGAATTATTATATTTTTCCTTTTTTAACTGTAGTTCCTCTTTTGATAGGTCATGGGTGATATAGGTATTTGGTTTCATCTTCATTTTGTTTTTCAGTATTTGTATTTTTTTCTGCAGTGTAGTTGTGGCCAAAACAATTGGTCTTGTTTTGTCTCCCGTTTCACCTCTTTTTCCTAACCTCTGCAGTCTATCAATTTCTTTTTTCTCAAGTTCCACATCTATATCCTTTAGAGTAGATAGTACCATTGAGGTTAAATCTTCGTGACTTTCTTCTTTTGGCTCTGCGAGTCCGTGGATAATGAGGTTGTTTCTCTTACTATTTGTTTCCAGATACTGTATCTTTTTACTTAGTTTCGCTACTTCACTTTTTAATTTCTCATTCTCTTCTAGTATCGGCTGAATTTTTTCATCAACTTTTTGTAAAACAGCTGCTGTAATGTTTTCAGATATTGTATTTGTTTGTATATTTAACTGTTCTGTCATTTTTGACAATAGCAGTGACATCTCAGGTGACAGTTGGGTTGTCATGTTTTCGAGAACAAAACGTTTGGGTAATTTCCGAACGCACTTTCTTAAGTTGGTAGCAATGACACCACGTTTTAATGTTGGTAGTGACACTTTTTATCCACTTATGTTGGTAGCAGTTTTTGAACTGTCGGTTTACAAGTGACAGATTAATCCGTCAACTATAAATCGAAACTTTTCACTTGAGATTTTCACTGTTTTCTTCTTATTTTTGGTGTGTTTCGTATGTATTCCGACTATCCCACGCACGGTCAATGTTTTAAGTAACAATATTACACAAACTGTTTGATATTTCTCACTAAAATTGATTAATTTGCAAGAGCGATTCACAAAGCGTCTGACGTTCACAACTGCGGAACCGGAATGTTGAGTACATACATACCTTTAAATTTTTTTGCACCTTCCTGTAACATTTTTTGTATAAAGCAGTAACTTCACATTTTTCCCCTCTTTTTTTTTATTCTAAATTACACCCATGCAAAGCAGGTCCTTGGTAAAATATAAGTTTCAGTTCAATAATTAAAATAATATAAATAATTAATTCAATAGTTCATTACATTTATTGCAAATATCATGTAAGTTGTAAAGCTTTAGATAAGGTACAAAAGAAGACTCGCTCCGTGATAACAATAAATAAATAGACATTGCTCTATAGCAATAAACTAAATTTTAACACACACAGCAAGGTAACTTCTCGCTATAAATACCTACAGGCGTGAACATGTGCGAGAAAGCGAGAGTGATTACTCAGTCACTTCCGCACTTGTTAGGTTACTTGTAAAATGTTTACGGGTTTCTATGTTGTCCTGGTTAGGATAGAAATTCAATGAAGCTAGGTAGAAATGTCAGATTCTATAAAAAAAACATTAAAAATAAATTACTCTACGTATCGATTTTACTCAGTACCTGTAACTAGAATAAATTACTTCTCGCCGTCAAACTCAAGATATTATTATATGTTCTGTGCTCAAGGTTAAATACCCATTGAAATTAAATACTTATTTCATAATGAATTTGCACTCTTGTATCATTGAGAATTGCTTATAAGTTTTTGTTGTAGTACATTGCCAACTTAGCTGTAGAGTCGAACGGGGGAGCCACCATTGTAATATCTTAACAAAATTACATACATACATTTTTAATTACATCATTCGTCCAACATTACAGTTGGTGGTCTGTAGAGTAGATATCTTGCTACAATGTCCATTCGTAATAGCTTTTGAAATTAAAATTAATTCCTAGATATTAATAGAGCATAATATTTGCCATACATTTTATAACAATCACACTAATATTATAAATGCGAAAGATTGTATGTAAGTGTGTTTTAACGGCTAAACGGATTTGAATGAAATTTGGTACGGAGGTAGCTTGTACCCTGGATTAACTTTTTATCAACAGTCTGAAGACGTCCACTGCTGAAAGGCCTCCCCCTTAGACCGCCACACTCAACGACAACTGGAACTTGCATCCACCGATTACCCGCGACCTTCAAAATGTCGTCAGTCCATCTAGCGGGAAGCCTACCTACGCTGCGTCTTCCAGCTCGTAGTTGCCACTCAAGAACCTTTCTTACCCATGGGTTTACTCGGTGTCCTCTGGTTTACCTTTAGATAATGTCCTTATAAACTTTCTAGGTGAACTGGAAAGACATCGCGGGCCTGGACCTGCTAATCCAGGAGCTCCGCGAGACCGTCATCCTGCCGATACAGAAGCGGGAGCTGTTCGCCGACAGCCGCCTCACGCAGCCGCCCAAAGGGGTGCTGCTTCACGGCCCACCTGGTATATATCTTCCACACTTTTTCAAGGCTTTTTCATGAGCATCGGGACAAAATCTCAACTCTTTATGTCGTACGAACACGAGCTAAAAGTACACTACAGGGTTATAAGGAAAGGGTATGCTAAGTCGAAAATGGCCCATACTTTTAGCATGGGACCAATCCTGAAATTACGGAAACAATGTCAGATGTTCCATAGAAAAATGTCAATGACACATGAGAAAATGTATGGAACAGCTGATATTTTTTCGCGATTTTAGGGTTGGGCCCATAGTAAGGAACGATATATATAGCCTTGATGTTAGTTGCTGAGTTTTATCAAAGAAAATCTAGACGAGAAGAATAACAATCTCACACAGAAAAATCTCCGCTCAAACCAAACCGCTCAAAAATCTTTTTATTTTCGAATTTTTTGAATATTTATGTTTGAAAATCCTTAGTGGACAAATCAAGTATCAAAATCGGACTTATATTTAATATTATGTAGACTTATATTATTTTATAATTATGTTAAGAATAATGTATACCTCAGTCTACGCTTTTTGTATGGACAAGACAGCGGTATACTCTATTCTTAATAACTATATATACAACTAGAATGTTTGCCTGAATTGGTAATAGTACGTCTTAACTTTTGTTCCGCTTAGGAATGGCTGATCTTATGTTACATTTTCCAGGTTGCGGCAAAACCCTGATCGCCAAAGCGACAGCCAAGGAAGCGAACATGAGTTTCATCAACCTGGACGTGTCTCTTCTGACTGACAAGTGGTACGGGGAGACGCAGAAACTGGCCGCCGCGGTCTTCAGCCTCGCCGTCAAGCTGCAGCCCTGCATCGTGTTCATAGGTCACTTGGCTTTTATTTTACTGATTTTTTATATATTTACCAGTATAGATTTAAACTTTTTTTTTCGGGAGACGTAGCGTAGGCAGGCCTACTAGGTCATTGTCCCTAGACAAATTAATGGCATCTTATGTTATTCGAAAAATAGTACATTTGCTCTAAAATTAGTATTTCTTATTTTACATTATTTCCATGTACCATAAACATAAATCCTAAAAAGATGGTATGGAGTTAGCTTATTCCCTGGATTAACACATAGGCTGCTTTTGTCCCGAAAAATAATCGCTTTCTGCAGAATAGCGAATGAAACCGCGGGGCGCAGCTAGTTGTATATAAGTACGTTATGTTGTATGTCCTGCAGACGAGATCGAGTCGTTCCTGCGCACGCGCACCGCGCACGACCACGAGGCCACCGCCATGATGAAGACTCAGTTCATGTCGCTGTGGGACGGACTCATCACCGACCCCACCTGCACCGTCATCATCATGGGTGAGTAACGACAACACATGGCTCACGGGCGGCCTAAAACTCTGACACCAGGGCTGGCTTACACGAACTTACAACACATCGTAAAATTTAACAAATGTAAAATTTCGAGCGAAGCGAGCTTGAAAACTTTTAGCTATTTGTGTTAGGACAAATGTATTTTTTTTGTCGTGAATTGTGAACTTTACGCGCAATAAAATCAACCGTGAAATTTTCTAAACCTATTTATTATTCGTCCGAAAGTATCCGCTGCTTTTATTGAATTTAGTAGAAACGAGCTTTATAAGTTCTGATGAAGAACGTCATAATTGTATATAATCGTGTTGAAGAGCAAAGAATCTAGATAGTCCTGAGCGAAGCGAGCGCGATTTTTTCCCGAATAGATTCTAGGTAGGAAAGGCTTTAAGCCTGAAGTGGGATAGTACAGGCTAATAACAACACACTAATATGAATAATGCGAAAGTTTGTGTGTAAGTGTGTTTGTACCCGTTCAACTCTGTATCGGCTTAACGGATTTAGATGAAATTTGGTATGGAGGTTGCTTATTAACACACGACTTTATCCCGGAAAAATATATTATTCATGTGGTATAGCGAGTAATACCGCAGGACGCTGCTAGTATAATAGTACAAGTGTGCAAGCCCAGACGGAGGTTTTTTTATTTATTTAAGTATACATTGCCACATAATAATAATTCAGAATGTACTAAATTATACATTATACCCTGTTCTAGGGTGTTGTCTACGTACTAAAAGTAAAACTACCCATTAAAAAAATACAGAAAACTTATAAGACTTATAATGACAATTTATACATTTTTATGTTCTAGAAATTCTTCTATATTATAGTAGCATTTTTTTAATAATAAATATTTTAATTTCTTTTGGAATTTTCTAGGGATTTTTTCGTCTCTTATCTGTGTTGGTAGGTGGTTAAATATTTTGATCATCATTTTTGCGTTTGATTGAGCGCGGGTCACGCTTAGAGCATTCCTTGATAAAGATCACCGGATGTGATCGAAACTATATTCGGAATAACCGACTGAATTTAACGTGAGTATTCCACTGGCTTTACGGTGAAGGAAAACATCGTGAGGAAACCTGCATATTTTCCGGAGAAGAAATTCGATGAATTATGTAAATCCGTCAACTCGCACTGGGCCAGCGTGGTGGATATGGCCTAATCACCCTTAGAGGGTAGGCTGATATCCCAGCAGTGGGATGTTTAAAGGCTGATACAGATTCCCGGTTTTATTTAAATAAAAAGTTTATTAGTGAATAATAACGGTCCGTTTGTTCGTCAGGAGCGACGAACCGGCCGCAGGACCTGGACAAGGCGATCCAGCGCCGCATGCCGGCCACCTTCCACGTGCCGATGCCGAGCGAGCCGCAGCGGGAGCGCATCCTCGCCCTCATCCTGCAGCAGGAGCCCGTGGCGCCCGACATCGACTACCGGCGGCTGGCGGCCAGCACCGAGGGCTTCTCGGGCTCCGACCTGCACGAGCTGTGCCGGCAGGCCGCCGTCTACCGCGTGCGGGACCTGGCCAGGCAGGAGATTCACAGGGACCAGGTATTATAATAATAATAAAGCTTTTCGTATTTGACCTACCCTAAATCACTAACTACCAGAGCAAATCAGTAATTCGTACCCTAACTTCTAGAGCAAATCAATAATCCTAACCCGAACTTCAAGAGCAACTCAGTAATTCCCACCCTAGCTTCCAGAGTAAATCACTAATTCCCAACCTAGCTTTCAGAGTAAATCACTAATTCCCAACCTAGCTTCCAGAGTAAATCACTAATTCCCAACCTAGCTTTCAGAGTAAATCACTAATTCCCAACCTAGCTTCCAGAGTAAATCACTAATTCCCAACCTAGCTTCCAGAGTAAATCACTAATTGCCACCCTAGCTTCCAGAGTAAATCACTAATTGCCACCCTAGCTTCCAGAGTAAATCACTAATTCCCAACCTAGCTTTCAGAGTAAATCACTAATTCCCAACCTAGCTTCCAGAGTAAATCACTAATTCCCAACCTAGCTTTCAGAGTAAATCACTAATTCCCAACCTAGCTTCCAGAGTAAATCACTAATTGCCACCCTAGCTTCCAGAGTAAATCACTAATTCCCAACCTAGCTTCCAGAGTAAATCACTAATTGCCACCCTAGCTTCCAGAGTAAATCACTAATTGCCACCCTAGCTTCCAGAGTAAATCACTAATTGCCACCCTAGCTTCCAGAGTAAATCACTAATTGCCACCCTAGCTTCCAGAGTAAATCACTAATTCCCAACCTAGCTTCCAGAGTAAATCACTAATTGCCACCCTAGCTTCCAGAGTAAATCACTAATTGCCACCCTAGCTTCCAGAGTAAATCACTAATTGCCACCCTAGCTTCCAGAGTAAATCACTAATTGCCACCCTAGCTTCCAGAGTAAATCACTAATTGCCACCCTAGCTTCCAGAGTAAATGACTAACTCCTACCTTACCTTCCAGAGCGCGGCCAGCGCCGCCGCGGGCTCGGAGTCGGAGGAGGAGTTCGTGGACGCGGTGCGCCCCATCACGCACGAGGACCTGCGCCTGTCGCTCAACAAGCTGAAGGAGTCCAAGATCCAGTGCGGCACGCTCGCGCCCTCCTCCAGGATAGAACTTGACTAGGTCACTCACACATACATAACATAATACATTTTGTTTTAATAAAACGGGAATATTCACGTTAAATTGAGTCGGTTATTCCGACTATAGTTTCGATCACATTCGGTGACCTTTATCAAGGAATGCTAAGCGAGACGCGCGCGACCTCGTCTTGCCTTGCACTGCACTTGCTTCCCGTTTTATTAAAACAAAATGAAAACTGACGTGGTTTTGATACATTTTGTTTTAATAAAACGGGAATACTCACGTTAAATTGAGTCGGTGATTCCAACTATAGTTTTGATCACATTCGCTGACCTTTATCAAGGAATGCTCAACGAGAAACGCGCGAGACCTCGTCTTGCCTTGAAAAATAATCCATGATTGGATAATCGAAACTATAGTCGGAATAACCGACTCTATTTAACGTGAGTACTCCCGTTTTATTAAAACAAAATAAAACAAAATGTATCGAAACCACGTCAGTTTTCATAGTAAAACATAATATATATGTCTTACGGACCATATTGCTCCTGTCCTCGAGGCTTTCTTGTGGTATGGGATATGACTTGCGTTGTGGCTCAGTACGAGGATTTCCACCTACTGAGCTGTAGGTTGTGGGTTCGTTTTTTTTTTTTTTTTTTTTATTTATAAATACAGATAATTTACAATAAGTTTTAGTATTGCCTTAAAACCTATATTAGGTTTGTCTAGGCAATTAGTTCTCGATAATATTCAATCAAGAAAAACAATAAGAGTTAGTAAGCCACTTAAGTATTAAAATTAATACAAATACAATAGATTCTATGTATGTGTTTACAACAAAAAAAAGTATTTATGTATTCTATTAATTATCTGGTTCCCATAGTACAAGCTTGTTTTTTTTACATGCGCCACGTTCACGGGTAGATCAGTCAACAACGTAGTAAACAACCGCGAAAGTCTAAAATAGTATTTTTTTTTTTTTAGTATGTACAGGGCTAAATGGAAAGGGTTTACTAAGCTAAAAGGGACACATAGTACTCATGAAAAGCAGAATGATAAAAAGTAGCCCATGTATTAATCCAGGGTGTAAGCTACCTCCATACCAAAATTTCGTTCAAATCCGTTACCGAGTTGAACGGGGACAAACACACTTACTTACATACTTACACACAAACTTTCACATTTTATAATATTAGGTTTAATAAACATTTATTACCATTATTAACATTTATTTTATCCAGCCGTACCCACTACCGCCGAAAACCTTATCGATAGGATAAGAGTGGCGCTGGACACGAGGACGACCGGAGCGAAGGTCGACCGAGTACGAAAGGCCAGGAACAGAAAGGTTATCCTGAGCTGTGGTACGGAGGAAGACCTGAGCCTCGTGCGAACTTGTGTTCAGTTAGACACTTCTCTAAGAGTAGAAACCGCAAAAGCGGGAAACCCACTCGTTATAATTAGAGATGTCCTGTCCTACCACAAGGACTCGGAGATAGTGGAGAACCTCCTGGCGCAGAACAGAAACTTGCTACAGGAGGTCGATTTGAAGGAAAGTACCATCAGGGTCAGATACAGGAAGAAGGCGCGCAACCCGCACGAATGTCATCCTGTGCTGGAGGTCTCGCCTCGCATTCACAGGTCGCTTATAGACGCAGGCAAGGTCTATATTGGACTTCAGAGAAGGCCAGTCTCAGACCACTCACCCTTGGTGCAGTGCACCAAGTGCCTAGGCTTTGGCCACACCAAAGCGATCTGCCGGGAAAGGGAAGAACTCTGCAGTCACTGCGGAAAACCCCATTCCTGGGCTCAATGCAAGGCCAGAAAAGAAGACCTTCCACCGAAGTGCAGGAATTGCGCAGCCGCGCACCCAAACTGCTCGAGTAGGGAACTTGCTCATAACGCTTTCAGTAGTGAGTGTCCTGAAAAGGTAAAATGGGATGGCATAGCGCGGTCCCGAATCTCGTATTGCTGAGGGCACTCAAGAGGTACAAGGCTCAGTCCCCCGAAGAGTAGGAGTAGCAGGTCTGCGTTTCATCCAGGCAAACCTACATCGCTCCCAGAATGCAACAGCAGAACTCCTGAAGGTCGCGAAGGAAAGAGGAGTTTCAGTCGCCCTAGTCCAAGAACCTTATGTAGGCAACAAAGGCGTTATGAAACAGTACCCTGGAACTCGCATCGTTCAGTGCAGCCTGAACAGGCAGAAACCAGTTAAGGCAGCTATAATAGTCTTTGGTGACAAGTTGGAGGTTATCCACGACCCCCAGCTTGTTACTGAGACGGAAGCGGCAGTCTTGCTGGCAAGCGAAGGCCTGAAACTGGGAGTGATCTCCGTCTACTTAGAAGGGGACCAGCACGTCGATCCTTACCTCAACAGGATCAAGGCATTTAGCGAAAAACTAAAGACCAAAGACATAATAGTCGCCGGTGACGTTAATGCCTGGTCCCACTGGTGGGGAAGCACATCAGAAAACAACAGAGGAGAAGCTGTCCACTCTTTCTTCAACGAGATGGGTTTACACATTCTCAACACAGGTGATACACCAACCTTCGAGGTCGTCAGAAGAGGCAAACTCTGCACAAGTATAGTAGACGTTACCGCATGCAGTATGTCACTTCTGGGGAAAATAGAGGGCTGGCAGGTAGACAGAAGTCTCACAACATCAGACCACAATGCAATAACCTTCACCCTGCGCCTGGTAAAGGCCCTCGAACATCTGAGGCCCATCACAACACGCAGGTACAACACCAAGAAGGCAAAGTGGTCAGACTTCTTGTCACGCCTGAAAATCTCCCTGGAGAAGAGGCACATATCACCGGAGTCAGTCAGGGAATGTGAAAGCTCAGAAGAACTGGAGTCCATAATCACGAGCTACACTGCAAGTATCTATGAAGCCTGCGAACACAGCATTCCACCGGCAGGTGCGCGCAAAGGGAATCCGATTCCCCCATGGTACACGCAAGCGCTCGAGGATTTGAAGAAAGAAGTTCTTAGAAGAAAGAGAAGGATTAGGAATGCCGCTCCCGACAGAATCCAGTTTGTAGTCGAACAATATCAAATTGCTAAGCAAGACTACAAGGAAAAAGTCGATAAAGCTAAAACGGAAAGCTGGAAGGAGTTCTGCACGAACCAGGAGAAGGAGAGCATGTGGGATAAGATCTACAGAGTGATCAGAAAAACCTCGGTGAGGCAAGAAGACTTGCTCCTGCGAGATACCGAAGGAAACACTCTGTCCCCACAGCACTCTGCAGAACTACTAGCCAGAACTTTCTATCCCGACGACTCTGTAAGCACAGACCAGCTGTGCCATACAGAATTGCGGGAACGGACTAAAGAGACACCGACGGACTTACCGGAAGATGACCCACTATTTACGTCAGCAGAACTCGAATCAGTGTTGCAAACGCTAAAACCGAATAAAGCCCCTGGAATAGACGGGCTAACCGCTGACATTTGCGCCGCAGCAATCCGTTGCGAACGGGAAACCTTCTTGGCAATAGCAAACAAGTGCTTATCGCTAAGGTACTTCCCCAAGCAGTGGAAAGAGGCACATGTGGTCATCCTACGTAAACCCGGTAAGACAGATTATACACATCCGAAATCTTACCGTCCTATTGGTCTCCTCCCCGTCCCCGGAAAAATCGTCGAAAAGCTTTTGGTAAACCGACTCCAATGGCATCTTCTCCCCACAATCAGTCAGAAACAGTACGGTTTCATGCCCCAACGAGGAACCGAAGACGCCCTCTATGACCTGGTAGAGCACATAAAAAAAGGAGTAAACAGTAAAAACATTGTACTCCTAGTGTCCCTAGACATAGAAGGCGCCTTCGACAACGCATGGTGGCCCGCCCTAAAAGACCAGCTAGCGAAGAAGAAGTGTCCAACAAACCTCTACGAGATGGTGAACTCATATCTTGACGACCGTAAAATCAAGGTCAACTATGCTAGAGCAGCTTATGAGAAGGAAACCACGAAAGGATGTGTCCAAGGATCTATCGGCGGACCAACCTTTTGGAACGTAATCCTAGACTCGTTGCTACGACTGCTAGAGGTAGAAGAAGTACACTGTCAAGCATTCGCGGACGACGTCGTTCTCGTGTTTACAGGCCATTCATCATCTATTACCGAGCAGCAGGCCAACAACACGTTGGACATGATCGTAGAATGGGGAAAACGTAACAAGCTCAACTTTGCAGCGCAAAAGACCAATGCGATGCTCTTCACCAGGAAGTTGAAGTACGAACCCCCAAACCTGATCATGTCTGGTGTTCAGCTTGGCCTTGTCGAAGAAGTCAAGCTGCTTGGTCTGTTGATCGACCGAAGGCTCAATTTCAAAGCACACGTAAACGCCCAGTGTAAAAAGGTGGCGAACATTTACAAACAAATCTGGGACATTTTTGCACACACGGTCATCTCACCCCAAACTAAGCAAAGCTTGTAATATGGCTGCCAGAGACTGATATACGTACATAGATATTTTTTAAATACATACTTATATAGATATTAACACCCAGACATAGAACGAACACAAATATTCATCACATAAATGTTTGTCCTAGATGGGAATCGAACCCACACCCCCAAACACAGAAGGTAGGTTCACTACCAATTGAGCCACCGGGGCAGTCATGAGACTTAGACACACTTACATGAGAATCAATTACATAGAAAAAATTATATTGTAGGTCGTTCTAGTTAAGGTAGGTACACAATTAACGCATTCTTAGATAGAATAGTTAGTTCATTAATAAACATTTATATTAACAATAGTAGTGTGATTAATCTGTGAAGTCGCTTCTACAATTATGTACAGAAAAAAAATCCTGTTATTTGTTACTTCCGCGCCAAATTGACTGGGCTTTGCATTATCTTTTTCCTGTCGAATACATTCAAAAACAATGTTTTCGTTTTCAGATGAAATTCGCGCTAATATATGGAAGCAGCACCAAACCTGGGCTTATCCCGTAACTCTGAAGGCAATGGCGAGAGTTGCGCGAGCGGGACCGCGCATAGTGCGACCAAGTCGGTACGAGCGGGATGGCATGCTCTCGCAATCAGAATCACGTTTCAAAGTTAGAGGATAAGCCCGAAATATAGTTATGTCCTAGTGTAAGCGCTGTGCGTAACTCTCCCGGTGTCTATGCGAACAAAAGCTCGTGTGAATAGAACTTTAAGGCGAGGACTGATCGTGATTTGAAATGAGTATTGTCCCGCTCAAAGTTCTAAGGTTTAAAGTTGAAAATCGCATATCATACTTGATGAGAAAACGGTAAATTGTAGTTTTTCATTGCTTTTTTGCCGATTATCGGAAATATATAAATCAAATAAAAAAACTACCTGGTTCGCCGTATAAACCACTAGCCTGGATATTTAATTTGTAAAAGAAAATTTGTAGTTACCGCTGAAAATTAGGAGCATTTGATTTCAGAAGGGTTTTTCAGGGGGTCATTTTGCGATTTTTTTATTTTGTAACTAAGACAGATTTTCGAAATTTCATTCGGTTAAACGTAATTTCAGTTTTATTTTCTATCTGCAGTATTTTTTGCCCCTGATTAAGTAATCTCGTCACTTCGAACAAAGCGCTGAAAAATGCTAGTTTTTGTTGTTTTGCGATTGGACCTCGCCTTAAACACCAATCGTCTCGTACGATAGTGGGTTTAATGAATGTTGAAATTGTCAGTGGGTTTTGTTATCTGTGTGTTTGTAGTAGTTTAAATAGGCTATTTGACTACATAATTATATTGAAAATATTCTGCATATTACATCACCAGCCAGAAGAGGTCCACTGCTGAACATAGGCCTCCCCCTTAGAGTAATTTAATTTCAATAGGTAATAATAAATTATTAATAGTAAAAAAATAATGATTATTATTATTAGAGCGCCACCGACCGACAATGTGCTACATGCAACCACCGGTTGGCCGCAACTTTCACAATGTCGTCGGTCCACTTAGTGGGAGGCCTGCCTACGCTTCGTATTCCGGTTCGTGGTCGCCACTCAAGAACCTCATTAACAACATCAACATACTCAAAATTAACATGATATCGTGAAAAAGCATAATTCATTGATTTTTATTTAAAGACATAAAAAATATATATTATGTCCGTCTTTGTGATGTACTGTAACTCCTTATAAAGTTTTATCAATATCCGTTCGGCCGTTTACGCGTGATAACGCGACAAAGTTACTTCCTATAGTTCGGTAGATGGCGTTGATCCATTTATGTGCATTTTTTGACGTGTTGTTTGGACTGATGTAATGTAGGGAGTCCTGAATCGCGCAAGCGAAGCTTTTTCCTCGAGACGAACGTATTAAATTGTATACCTCGAAGCTTTATTGGTCCCACTACGACTGCGGCTATATTCTTCCGAGTAATAATATTAGTTAGGATATACTTGCTTTCTGTAAAAAACGCGAATAAAATAATTTAATTTTTGATATTTGATCACGTGATCGAAAACGCTCTGTGATGGGTAAACAACTGTATCAATGCAGTTGTTTACTTATGTGTGACGTGACATGTGTGTGACAGCAAAAGTTTGATACTGGTAACTTATGTGTGACGTCACCAGGGGTGCAACCCGTCGCAGACCGTTTTCGATCACGTGATCAAATGTCAAAAATTAAATTATTTTAATCGCGTTTTTTACAGAAAGCAAGCATATCCTAACTAATATTATGATTCAGAAGAATATAGCCGCAGTCGTAGCTGCATTGCTGCAGTTGTTTACTTATGTGTGACGTCAGTGAGTCACGTGACCGGCGCTTGGCGTTATGGCGCGATATTTTTACATTCAAAATTTTAACATCGATTTTTATCGCAAATACGACTGATCTCCAGAAAATATTAATGTAGTTTGTATTAAATTATATCACACAATAGTTTTTCAATTGTAGTCAAATAGCCTAATGCGTCCATGCTGTTATTTGAGGCTTATTTGTATTACCACAGAATATCTATACTTGTCTATGGGTAAAGGTTTTCAATAAACCAAACGGTCTACCTCTGGTTCCAATGCTTTATATTATGCTAGTAGCGCCCGACGGATTCACCAGATATTAAAAAAAAAAGTTTTTTTTCCTGGGATAAAAAGTAGGCTATGTGTTAATCTTAGTTATAATACCTCCATACCAAATTTCATCCAAATCCGTTCTGCCGTTTCAGAGTTGAAACGGACGAAACACGCACAAACTGTCGCATTTATAATGTTAGTGTGATGCGCGAATATCGTAGTTATCGTTCGTCAAACTTGACATCTAAAATAAAATAGAATAGAATAACACTTTATTGTTCTACTGTGTGCAAAGATATTAACGGTATGTATGGTAATAAGAGAAAAAAAATGTTTTTGTTATTTTTTTGTCAAATATCAATAGTGTTAGAATCGATAATACTGATTTTATACAAACGTCAAATTTGTTGATCGATAAAACAGTACTTGCACTGCAGGTCTGAAAACAAAATTACTTGTATAACCAAACCGAATAACAGTTCATAAAACTTTAAGAGTCTGTAGGAGGGCTTTAATAATTGACATTTACCGTTGATAAATCTGTTTTGTCAATTCTAATCGTCAAATTTGTCGAACGATAACAGCAATACGATATTAGCGGTGGCTGGGCTTACTGTTAGGGATACAATAAAAAAAATTGTATCACCGGGCAGGATTCGAACCTGCAACGATCCGGGATTACGCCTCCCTTGTACGCTACGTTCTTATCTAGCTGACCTTCGAAGTTTCGTTTTTTAAATTCGTTCAATCAGATGGTAGATTAAAAGAGACATAATTATATCGTTTTAAAAAAAAGCTAATTTTACCATTAATTTTAACCAACAAATTTAACCAGATGAATTAATATAATGTTCAAAATCCACAAATTGTTAATTATCTGATAAATTTAGATTTTATGCGTTAAAAAATATATCATATATATACATTCTTCAAGAGTGTAAAATTTACTATGAAAAGATATTCAAAGATATATGTAAAAAAAGGTTTATGAAACTTTAAGTATAAGATGGATTATTTACCTATTGTTGGACGATGATATTATTATGTATTTAAATCTTATTGTAAATAAAAATAAACTTTACTAAGTAGGTAGTGTTTGTGCGCTTTTGAGGGAGTTGATCGACTTCTGCAAATCGGAAAGTAGCGTCAATTCTGTAGTATACTTTTTGTTAACGAAACAAACAGCTGTGAACTGCCAGTGTCGGTCTCTTCATTTCAATAATGAGAGACAAGGATGGCAACAGTTTTAGAGTGTCGATTTGAGTAAAATCATAGACAGGATCGTCGTCTTCTTTTATGCTTAGTAGTTGATATAAATATTTGTTGTAAATCAAAAAACTGTGTGGAGATTAATATTTCCAATTGATACAAACTGTTCTTCGTATTTAAACAAAAATGGCGGGCATTCAACCAATCACAAGTTACAGCGTGTCGACTGTTATTTATACTGTGATCATTGTGCTGTCACTATCACTAGTTTCCTAATGTTCTTGTCGTTAGCTATTCCGCCATTTTGTTCATGATTTAGACATGCCAAAAACAAATGTAGACATGCCAAAATTGATAAATGTAACAAGTAAAAATTACGTTAATAAACGGACGTTAATAAGACGTATAAAGTTTAAATTATGACATTGAAATTTGAGCCCTAAAATCCTAAAAATATATGTTTTAGTACCTATAATTTATATGCGGTGATAGAGACTACCTATCTTTTATCCTGCTTCACGCTTTGACCATTGTTATGTGTCACTAGATATATATTATTTTTGTATAGTTTGTATGGTCGATTGTGAGACAGATTCTGAAATAATTCGAAAAACATGCGAATAATATTTTATATAGATTAAAAAACAATAGAATATATTAAAAAGGAATAAAATATCGTAAAGTTACGTAAATCTTTATTCGATTCGGTATCTGTCTCGTAGTTACTAGGTTATTATTACCCGACTGCCCAAGAAGGAGGGTTATGTTTTTAAACTGTATGTAAGTATGTTTGTGTGTTTCTATATTACCTCCTCTGACCTAAATGGCTAGACCGATTTTGACGAGTGAGTTGTTGTTCGATTTCTCTTTTCGTATAGTGTGAATAAGTCTATATTTTGCAGTCGGGTATTTTGTTTTTCTTTTAATAATATTACTTTTTTTTGTAAATATGATGATGCGTAGACATTTTTATCATTTAGGGCGTAATATGGCACAATTCTTATACCTTAGGAATTATGATCTGGGTATGTCCAACAACTGCGCCACCGGAGTACGGCCAGTAGCGTCTTCTTAGTAAACAGTGAGCAGCGTTGGACTTGACCGTGACTTACTTGAATTGACTTTGAATCTGAATTAGTGGACTATTTGAAAATAAAAAAATGCACAAGTCGCGTGATGCCAAAATCCTCATAAGAGAAATTAAAAATAAACATGTCAGTTTTTATTTTAGTTCTGGTAGTCGGTCCGGTGTAAGGTTGGTACAGTGCGCTATGACCAGAATGGTGCTACGTTACGCCGTGAATGTAAACTTGAGAGCGCATTTAGACATTTTGAGTGCATTTGTATTGCATCATTTTTGTATAGTTTTGTATTTTGTATCGCGTTCGTTCAGGGTTGATTCGGGCTGTGTTCTTAAATTGTTAGGTTACGTTTGTACTTTGTTAACTAATTTTCTGGTATCTCGATGTGTTGTGTATACGTAGATCACTATATTAGGTGGAAGCTTTGAGAAATTTAAAAAGTAAACGCGTTCATACATAATATATAATTATGTTTTTATAAACAATATTTTTTTTTGGAGTGAACTTGAAAGCTTTACTAAGCTATTCGAAAAATGCATTTTTAGAGTATATTTCTTCATCAATTTGCGTCCCCTATATTGAAACTGCCGAACGAAAGCTTTTTAACATATTTCCTTCAGAAGACCTAATACCTTCAGGAACTAGAAATGGGAAACTCGTTTTTCATAACCGCCTGTCATCAAAAATTTAATGGAACTCTCTCTAGTCTGTTCACGGAAAATGTCTAATAGGGAAATCGGGATCTGCACGTCATTAGATAACGAACATAGGTGCGTGTGCACGAGAGCACATGTCAGTCCAGTAGAAAGGAAAAGTGGGCGTCGCGTTCGAGCCAGGCACGTGAGTAAACATTTTTTCATATAATATACGTCAATGCAACGAATTCCGCTTGACAGTCCTAAACGCAGGCTAACATTTCAAGTATATTTTAAGATTGGTCACACCCATAGGTCAATCACAGTCACTCACGTGCTGGTGCCGTCCTTTTCACTTTCATACAATTGTGCAAGAGAGAGCGCTCAACATTAGACATTATCCGTGAACAGACTATAGATTCTAGAATAAAAGCCTTTTTTATTCATTTTAATTTTTCAGGGCTTTAGTACGATTATGCCAGCCCCGTTTTACAACACTATGTTAACAATAAATGCCTTTGTTGTCAGAGATTGGTGCTGAAATTCTTTCACAAGAATATCCCAAGTTTTTTAATTCTTTATCTTTATTATTCTTTATCCAATTTTGGGGACGAAATGATAACCAACAATTATTTTTTTGTAATAGCTGAAACAAATTGTTCTCGTTTGTCTCATAAATAAGGTTGTTTTTTACAAACATGAAATATATTTAGAAGCGATACATTTTTATATTTTTTATTTTCATTATAGTTTTCTGTTTTTATATATCTCATAACTTATACCTAAATTTTACTTATGATGCTGACGGTTCGCTGGCGACCTTTAATAAAGTACATGTTGTTTTGTATATTTTGGAAAATTACTATTAACGCATTAGAAAAGCTTTAGAAAAATCGCTTGAAATGATCCAGTTTTTTTCATACAACTGTAAAGGTGGCGTTCTTATGTTACATCGCGCGACCATATTGCCTTTACGCGAATATCGACTCTAAGCACTCGATATTATGGTAGCATATCAGTGTAGAAGCGAATCTTCGCGGCATAAGTGTTTTGATCTCACAGGTCTTATTATGTACCGCATTACGAGATCGTCGATCAACCAAAAAGTTACAAAAGTTGAAGGAAAGCGCGGGTCGCGGGGACAGGACTAAGCGTTTTTATCTATTGGCTATCTAAAGATTACGCCTAGCGTAGCAGTAAACCAATGAGAGTAACTTTAAATAGGTGTATTTAGATCGATGCGTATGAGGTACGCAGGGTACGCTTCGAGCGTCCTAAGTGCGGAAGCTAGGTGTAATCTGCGCTTAATCTGAACGCTACCTTATTATCAGGCGGTTAGTGTGTATATTCGCACGAGGGTTAACAGCACGGCAGCGGTCTCGCGGAGTCTACGTCAGAATGTCAATGTAAAACGGCTGAATCAAATCCCTGTATAAAGAAAAAAATGCCTGCCAAGTACTACCAAAAGATGTAAGTAATCGTACATAGATTGTATTGCCTGAATATGCTAGTGCGACCTGATCTTGGATGTTGTGTGTGTGCGGTTCAACTGCTTCTAACTAGGCTAAAGACGTAAAGGTTGAAAAATTACTTGATTTACTCTACAAAAAAGTAGACCGAGCACCGAGATGTTTTGTCTGTGTCCGGACTTACAGTGCTAATTATTTGTTAAAATGTTTTGTTGAATACTTATAAGTTTCAACCGGGAAATAAAACGTTTCAAAACAGTATGAACTTTTCTGGCGAAGGCTAGATGCTCACTATTTCTCACGATCCATATCTGATCCATCTATACGCTAGGCTACACCTGTAATCCGTATCACGATCCATCTATACGCTAGGCTACATCTGTAATCCGCAACACGATCCGTCAATACGCTAGGTACACCTGTAATCCATAACACGATCCGTCAATACGCTAGGGTACACCTGTAATCAATAACACGATCCGTCAATACGCTAGGCTACACCTGTAATCCGTCTCATGATCCATCAATACGCTAGGCTACACCTGTAACAATCCCTGGAATCGCAATAAATATTGAAAAATCTTCCCTTCGCCTCCACTACTGTTTGCCGTCTTATATATTCGTTTATTACTGTTTCCGCTGGCGAAAGTCACATCTTTTTTGAATGATACTTGTCAACTTTGCGTTACTTTTCAACCTTTTAGGCGCACCACACACCAAAGAAACATTTGTGTGCAGTAAGACATTTGTGTTACATGACACACTTTTTGTGAAGAAATGTGGTGTAGCGCACTCGTATTTAAACGTAGGTCTACTATAAATGTTTTGTGTGGTTACAACTTTGTAGTATTGGTGTGTGGTGCGCCTTACGTGTGTAACATAGTTTGGGAATCAAATGTTAATTAAATTATGTCATAGTAAGCTTCTCGTTTCGAAGCCAGAAACAATAGTTAAGTCGTTATTCGATTTATTACATAAAAAATAAATAAAAAATTAAAAATGTAAATAAAAATTTAAACTTGAAATTACTTTGTACTTTATTTCATTATAAGTGGAGTTTAGACCAACAACAAAACTTTCCGCAAAGCGAACAATCGCGGTAATGTTACTTTCGAAAGCTGGCAAGTCACTAGTGGAATAAAGGCCTCGCTACATGGCCTGACCTGACACCGTGTGAAAGGAACAGCTAGACTTGAATTTCACGGGATCAAAAGAAACAAACTATTAATGTTATAGCTTCTCCCTTTCGCTCCCCCAGAAACTTATATATAGCCATCTCTATCACACGATGTCAGGTCAGGCCATATATAGACACTCTAAATCACGAGTGTAGTTTTACTAGTCTTCACTTTATTATTTATTTATTTCTGGAAAACAAACAGCTCTATACAAATAGAACGACTAAATAAAAAAAAACAAGCCATGTCAGTTTTCACAAGTGGCAGAAGGATACAGTCCAGTATAATTACGAAATTATATCTAAGAAAACGTATATTTAAATGTAATTAAATATTTAGAGTAACAGATATTGAATTTATGAGAGCTATGACAATCTTTATCATTAAAAAGGGAAAATAAAATAGAAATAAAGAAGTAAGACAGGCTATGATATAGGTACTAAATCCCCACATAAGAAAGTTTTTTTTTAATTCTTTATTTATTATGAGCTTGAGTCACTGCGACTGTGTCAGCTCCATGGTGTACACTCAGTATCTTCTACTTAAAAATATTATACATCAATTTAAATAGTGTCCGTGCCGCCTCACTCAGTGGGGCGGACACACAGATGAATCTGTGGGCGGACAGGACACTTTGAATAACGCCAATAATAACTTCAGAAGAAAGTTGAAAAAGCATGATATTTAAAGAAATTTTGTCTCGCAGTAAATAAGTCTACATCCTTTCAATAACCGACATAAAAGTGTTGCATTGTGAGCTATTTAAGGTACATTGTGTCGCTCGGCGCGACAAATTCAAATTTTGTTAATTCTAGCTTAATAAATCCTCGTGGATTAATTGAAACTCCTTTTGCGCTAATAAATAAGTTGTTTCAAGAAATTACGGCTGAAATGATCACCTAGATAATAATAATTAGTTTAGCTAAGAATCTCAATAAGCTGATTTCCATCTTAGTTTATTGAGAAGTGTAATTATATTTAGCTTTCATCTTGATTTTTTGGTTGGTGAAATTTCATGATACAACCCATTTATTTGGGGTAAAATTCGTTTTTATAAACAAGATTGACAAATAACGCAAGAAAATTTGAATTTGGCGCGCTGTTTGTTTGTTTGCACCCACAGATCACACCCTAGATTCTGCACTCAGGATGCTCGAAGCGCACCACAGATCAGTCTAAACAGACTTATAAGAAATTACTCTGATTGGTTGAATGTTAGGCGTGAGTAGGCGTAACTTTGAGATAGCCAATGAGAATACTTGGTCGCAGTCCCTGCGACTCGCGCCGCGACTCAAACTTTGGTGACTTTTTGTAGGAACAACGAATCTTGTAATGCGGTATCTAGTGTGATCTGTGTTTGACCCTAAACGTACGCGTAGGTACAATTTGTTTTAACAGTAACTAAGTTATGTAACTGTCATTTTAAATTAAGTTTATTTTGTATTTGAGACTCTCCATGACAGCCGCTACCTCCAAAAGCTGGACTGAAACAAAAAAAAAAGCAATGTCACAAGTTGAAGGATGGAGAAAGTTTATATCTTAAATGAATACTGAAGTACCAAAGTCGCGGCAGTATGGGTGATTGAAGGACGGTTGGAGCGGTATGCTGTGTTTGATGGACGATTGGCGCGTTATGCTGTGATTGAAGGACGGTTGGCGCGGTTTGCTGTGATTGACGGACGATTGGCGCGTTATGCTGTGATTGAAGGACGGTTGGCGCGGTTTGCTGTGATTGACGGACGATTGGCGCGTTATGCTGTGATTGACAGATGATTGGCGCGGTATGCTGTGATTGATGGACGATTGGCGCGTAATTCTGTAATTGACGGACGATTGGCGCGTTATGCTGTGATTGATGGACGATTGGCGCGTTATGCTGTGATTGGCTGCCCGGTTCGGCCCAATCACAGCATAGCGCGATTGGCTTTTATTGTTGAGTTGTACTTTGGATGCCTAAGTGTGTTCTAGGGGCGGTATCCTTCAATTTTCTTTCGTCAATGTAATGGCTGCTTTCACGCCCTACGGTCCCTCTCCCTCGCACACTCAACAATATTATTAATATACAGTTACTGAGAGAGACTGTCCAATCACATCATAGCTATTTATCATACCTTTACAAATAAAAAATAAACCTTTTTGATTATGCTAAATTTGATGGAAGTCATTGAAACAAGCGATTTTATAAACAAAAAAACGTCAAATTTAAAAATATCAAAACTAACATTTATTTATTTGTGCATCTATGATGTATGATGTTTGTTTGTGGAAATTCACACACAGTGATTTTATATCTTCAACAATGTGAAAATCTGCGAGCGAGACAACTGTGGAGTACAGTAAAAAGTCGGGCTAAAGTCCTAGAATTCACTAAAGTCGGGATCGATTTTACTGTCTGAGTGCATTTTAAAAGTTTTTATTTTAATCATTTCTTTTAAAAAAAACTTTAATTATGGGTTAGTATGTCTCACAGATTACTGACAAAAAACACCACACTTGGAGAAAAGCGCGGGTTGTAGGGACTAAGACAAAGCGTTGCTAACGGCTATCTCTAAGCCTACTCGGGCCTAAGAATGAGCCAATGAGAGTACATTTTTATATGTGTATTTTGACCGATGCTTGGTGCGTTTCAGTCGGCCCGAGTGCGGTATCTAGAGGGGTAATGCTTTGATTGAGGTATGTCCTTAAAACCTGCCTACCCTTCAATATGGTTAATGTTACTGTTGTTGCAAAATAAAATAATTTTCTTCTATGTTATTTATCACTAGCTACGCCCCGCGGTTTCACCCGCTTCTACAGAAACTGAATATTTTTCCGGGATTAAAAGTAGTCTATGTGTTCCAGGTTCCAGTGGTTCTAGTGTCCTATCCAGGGTATAAGCTACCTTACCATACGAAATTTCATTCAAATCCGTTCAGCCGTTATGGAGTTGAACGGGAACAAACACACTTATACTCTTACACACAAACTTTTACATTTATAATATTAGTGTGATTATTATACAGGCTTTTTTCAAATATTCTTACCCATTTAGACTTGTATGGCTTGACTTTTTTCTTGCCTTTGTGTTTCCGCCGCTTGCTGTTTTTCCTTGGCGGCGCCACTGTGCTACTCGCCCAGTAGTACGGTTTCACGTAGCTGCTGTACATCAGTCTTATAAGACCTGGGAAATTTAATTTTTCTAAGCGTGGACACCAATTGACAAAAACTAGACGGTTGTGAAAAAACAAAGAAAGTTTCTGTAATAGACTCTTAGAGTCTTGGGGAAACATAACACCTTTGCCAGCTATTCAACCGCCAAGCAGTAGTGAGCGATCATTACTTTATTCCGGATTGAAGGGCAATACAATATAACTTTATTATACACCAAAAAAACAAACTTAAAAAAATAATGAACATTTAAAAAAAATAAAGTAATAAGTAATAAAAAACATTTAAAAAAAAGTACTGAGCATAAAGAGATTCAACATTTAACAGCGCAGGGCGACGAGTACAGAGCATTTGAGCAGGGTTTTGAACTGCATGGGCGAGCGTGACGCTTACCAATAGACGACCGATTTGCATGTTTCGTCGCTCTATTGCACCAAAAAACTGAATCGTGTCGTAATAGTGTTATTTTTATGTAGCAGAATTTCACATTTCAACGACATGTGGGACAAATGACAGAGTTGAGCGGCGTGACTCGTTTTTTTTTTTTAGTAGGTAGTATATATTTAAGTGATTCTTACCACCACCAAAATGATACTTTTTAGGGTTCGGTAGCACTAAAAGGAATCCGTCTAAGTTCGTCATGTCCGTCTGTCTGTCTGAATCCCTTACAGCCTTATAACTTCCAAAGTTATAAACTTACATGCATGAAATTTTGCAAAACAGTAATCTAAGTATTTGACCTACAGATTCATATAATTAAATTAGTTTATGTATTTATTTAGTATTTTTTTTGTTTAACTAAGGGGGGGGTAAAAATCATGGGTCATGTGGGGAATCTGTGAATAGGTCTTTTAAAGGTAACAATTTGCAAAGAATAAAAAAATCATAATTTTATTTTTATGAGGTGGCCGTCACATGTAAAGTGTGGATAAAAAAAAACTCCTGTCCCCCACATGTGGGGTATCATTGAATAGGTCTTTTAAAATAAAGTTAAGGTTTCCTACGCCATTTTTTTTTCAGATGTACCGCTTGCGAAATTTGAGCCGACAAAGTTGCTTACAATGGACATATTGATAACTTTTTTTTTCACAGTAGTTTACGTGTTTACTGAGAACAACACACATTCTAATAATAAACTAAAAATAACTTTATTTATTAAAAAAAAAAAAAACAGTTTTAAGTTTTACATAAGCCTGCGTGCTTGCGAGAAACAATATCCTTTTTAATTTTCCAGTGTTTTGTACCGCTAGGAAAAATTTACACGAGCGTTAGTACTTATTGTATTTAGTTTAATGTTTAAATAAAGACGTATTAAAAAATTGAGTTCCTCGATGGATCCTTAAGGATGGATATGGTACAACCTCTGTGGGTACGACCGAATCAATGTCACTGACATAATAAGGGAAAGTAATAAATAAATAATATAAACATTCATAAATATTTTATTTTACAGTTATATAATAAAAGGTTTTGGCACGTCTGAAATCGTTTAAATCTTAAGAATACTAGAAAATCACAACCTTGTACTATCACTCCCTAACTTACCATACATATTTAGAACCTCGGCCTTAACGCCAATTTTCCATTTAGACATAGATATAAATTAAACTAAATTTTAAAAATAGCCTCAAAGTTCTCAAAACATCTCCAGCTGTTCTGTTGCAAACTACGGTATTGACTGTGGTCTGACTCGTTTTAAAGTCAAGGTATAAATCCTAAACTGTTTGTGATATGCATAGACTCACCGGCTTATAACTCTACCTAAATTTCGTGCCAAGTCTTTCATTAATCCAGCAGTGTACAGTGTTTATATTTCATTTATCAAAGCCTGGTCGAAAAAATCAAAAGGTTATCTACTTCTTATTACCTAGGTCATTAAGTTGTGTTAGCAGCAGAGAATCCACTGGGAAGTACTGGTCGGAACTTCCACCGGACCCTCCAGTGATGGCAATATCAGAACATGCTCCAAACGTTTCCTGATCACCGCATCCGAGACCTTGAGTTCCATTCTTGCAGTCTCCCCAGTTATTTCCACAAGTATACCGCCATTGGAGAACACAATTCTCACAGGACAGGTCATTTGGCAGTCTGTAGTTCACAACGTAAGTGTTAGCGCCTTGCTCTGGATAGTATTTAGTTCCTCCCACTTCGAGCTCCAAAAGGTGTTGGTCGAAGCAGTCTTGCTCGATGGAGTTTGGGTCAGGGCAGATTCTGAACTCCCAGTAACCCATGTGATGGGCGGTGATTTGAACGGTGATGGGGACGACAGAGCCGGCTTCGTAGGAGGCTGCGATGATGCCCGAGTCATAGATGCCTCCTCGCTCGTGGGCCCTAGGGAGTGGGGCGTCGTAAGGGTCGCCGCAGATGCCGCATCTGCAATTGAACAGGACTTAAACCCACTCGTTTCCGAACTTAGTTCAAAGCGAGCTGTTCTACTCAACAGTATCCAAAAGAGCAGATAATCGTCCCCCGGTAGGAGATGACACAAAAAAGGATAAAGGAAAAATCGATCCTCTAAAATTTAAAGAAAACTTGATTGCTAGTAATGATAAAAAAGCTGATTGACTTCGACGACCAACAGTTCAGATCAGAATCTACTATATATAATAAAAGCCTTTATTAACAATCTTATTTATGTTACATTTCATCTTAAAGCTAATTATGTACTACTAACATTAAACATGGTTGTTTATGAAAGCAACGTAGTTAAATGTTATTATTTGTATCAGACACCGGTTTCGTGATTGTCTTGCTCTTTGGCATAGGCCTCCCCAAGTGTTTTCCACAACGATCTATCCCTTGCTATCCTCATCCAGCATGGTCCTGCTTCCTCCCTGATATCATCCTCCCATCTGAGATGCTGCCTGCAAAGGCCTGCAAAGGCAGGCAGCATCTCAGAATCTACTATACTAACCCGCAAATACTGAAACGTTTGTTAACTTTGACAACGGATTAATTCTTATGCTGCCTTTGTCTGGCACTAAGCAAATGACAAAGGCAGTAATAGACTTAATCTGTCATCAAAGTTAACAAATGTTTCAGTATTCGGGGGTATGTATATTTATTGGTATCTTTACCAACTGTTATTTATTTAGCAGTTACACAGTTATGTTATAAATGTTTGACTACGGATTATGTCAAGGGAAATAAAGGTAAACAATGAACGACACAGTTGTTTTAGACCCAGACTCAGGGTCACACTGTTATCTAGTCTGTTGTAGGTACAAATAGTAGAGACCTTGATTAAGGTTCTGGAAGCCATTTACGAGCAATCGACTTTATTATTCTTCCAAGGCTAGACAAGGCCCGTGACGTTCGGGAGATGCTGATATCCAGCAGTGATTGATCGATGATCTCGTCTTCTAGGATAATATTAGGTATTATTACGTTGAAGAATAGTAAGTATAGCTCGATTATGTGTTCTTAACTGATCACCGGTGGCACGCAACAGACGACAAGGGCCTTATCCCGTAACTGTGGTGGCGATGGTCTTCGTTTGCTATCCTGCTCGCTCGCTTGGTGCGAGTAAGCTGGCGCGAGTGGGACGGCACGCGATGATCATTGCCACCAGATATACGGGATAAGGCCCACGGTCAGTCTTCTGATGGCCGCGAGTGGCATTTACAACAGCGCTATCGTTGGTCAAATGACACGTTGAATCGAAGGTCACGGTTGTTTCGCTCAGCCATGTCAGAGGCCTTAAGGCGCCCTAAAAAATCTAACATCAGGACTAGCCACTTGCCCTATAAGAACTTAATTATAAACAAAAAAAAAAAGAGAGACCTCTGTAACGAAGGACGTAAAGTAGGGTGTGAGTAGGGTATACTGTATACTCACTTGCCCCCATTAACAGAATACTGGTGGTAGAATCCTCCACAATAAAGTCCGTCATCATCGTAGTTAGCCTTAGCAGAGTACCCCAGCCTCCAGAGCGTTCCTCGACCAGCGGGGTCCAGCACACGACCGTGGCCATGCGCTAGTGCTGTCGCCGCAGCCAGGGTAAGCAGGAAGGTCCACATCTGGAAGATACTGCCGTACAGGAGAACGGGTGAGTCGGTTTTTTGTTTTGTTACCTATTCGGATTGATAATGTTCTTTTTAAACGAGTACCTACCCAAAAAAGAAGTGTTATATTTATTTTTAAAAGGTTTATATAAGTCGATTGCAATTTGTGTGGCATCGCTAGGGTGCATTATTCCTTGAGGCTAAGGCAGCCGCGTTCTTTAATTGACTAAAGTTTAGAAGGTTTATTCGTCATTGGGTGGATATAGAGCGCGGTCCGAATTATTAAAATAACGCTTATGTCGCAAACGAAGGGTCTGTTTTATTTGAGAACGCTCACGCTTGTTGGCGTGCTATCAACTGGTTCCTATGAGCGTGGGGGTGCCAACGGTGATATCACGCGGAACCCTGAGTCCCGTGAGCGCTGGGCAATGCCACCTCTTTCATGTGACAACGGCTGTTGGCTTTAGTTCATCGAGATCGGCCGTGAGCGCGCCAATACTGACAATACCTAGATAAAATCAGACTGCGTCCATAAGGAACCTAACTAGTTTTGTGCGCGTATTTTCTCGCAAAGAAATCATTGACACAAAAACTATATTTGCGTCTTTTTTTTTGTATCTAAGCTACAAGTAAGAAAGTACTTATCTGCTGCTTTCAGGTTAATATGAAAATTCCAATACGGCACATAATGTTTAAATAATATTTTTAATAACTTAATGTTTAAAATCCTTAAGGGTTCTTATTTATGTATATCTCTATAATCTGCTCATGGTTAGTATAGTATTAATTGAGTTACTATAAAATTACCGTTTGAAATGCGCAGTAATATTATATAGTGCTAACTGCTAACCACATGCGGACACGGTACACGCGGACCGCCGCGCGCCGCTCTAGCCTCCCTCGCCTTCAACAATTAAACGACAAGACAAAAGAGTGAAATATATTTTCTCTCGTTGGTCTGCTGTCCGTGGTTTTCAGGTGTTTTGATGGTATAAACATTACAAATAGACTTGAATTCATATAGGGCACTCTAGATCCCGAAAATATGGGAAAAATAGGGGGTGAAAACTGCAGATGGAACACGGGTGAAACTATTCCACGCAATAAGACCCGGGCATGTCCTGTAAATACGACCGAATCACCGGAACCCGTTCCCAGCAGCGTCCTCGTAGTAGACGATGAGCGCTCAGCGATCCCCGAGCGTCCTGTTTGAACAACTCGGTACCTCACCGGCCCGAGCTCCGGGTCGGCCGGACGCCTGGGAATCTAAGCGTGGGGACGTTAGGGACGTCATAATCCCCACGCTTAGAGCAACACAGGCTAAGCTCGATTTTAGTGTTCAGTGAAACGATAACGGCACCCTGTTTGTACACCGTATTTTTTACAAATCAACTGAACTAGAGACATCTTTGGACTAGGCCTATTCATCTGTGGACTAGGCATACACTGACTGTACACAAACCCATAATATAAATTGAAATCTTAATTTATAAAACAAAGTCGGGTTTGTTCAACACTTATAACTCAAGAACGGCTGGACCGATTTTCATGATCTTTGAATTATGGAATTTGTCTCCGCCCCGAGCAGTATAAACAAAGAGTTTAGCGAGACCGAAGGTCGTAAATCAGCTAGTAAATAAATAAAACAAAATGTCCGTAGAATTGTGTGGTCATTGTCATTGTTCTATCTACTATTTAAAAAAAATGTTGACGTGTTAATTTAATTTAATTTATTTTTTGTCAACTAATATATAATATTATTATTTAAATAATTTTGTCATTCTCAAATTAATTATCTCGCACAATAAATATAATCATATGAAATAGGTAGAACTGACTGTCTGCATAGATCAATAATATAAATCGCAAAATTTGTATTTATTAAATAAGATGATTAATTTGCCTGTTCAACTGTTTGGTCTCAAAATTATCAATTGAACCGCAAACAAATAAAAAAAAAAAAAAAAAACTATTAAAAAGCACCATACCTTTTAACTCGAGAATCACTAATGATATTTATCAGCCCTCTCGTCTATATTTATTAATAAGGAAGAAAATTCAACCTTTGTCTCAAAACGAGCGGAAAAATATTCTTTTGATATTAATACGCATGAAAAATTAAAACAAAACACGATACCTTTGTTTTTCTTTTACGCTTTACACGGTCAAGTTTAAAAAAAAAACTGACTTCCATTTCTGATCCTGGGCGTTATATAGTGGCTAGTATAGTTATTGATAAGGATCCTTATCGGTTGTAGAGCCATTGATAGGTATTACAAGTGTAATGCCAATAGATTCAATCAGAACGATTAAACTGATGTAAATTCATATCTTTTGATTCCTTTATTGAGGATCATGTTGTCTTAAAGTATAATTTCCGTTCAAATCAATTTTAGGTAAGTTTCAATTTTTTTTTTTTGTGAAACTGAATGTGAGATGATCAAGTCGCGCGCCTAAAGGTAAGCGTCACGCCTGCCGTAACAGCTTGGTGTCATCCAGAATTTTACTCGTCAGACTGAGATCTCGTAATTTCTGCCCAGTAATTTGACTTGAAATTGTCTTTTAGTTTTTTCTTTAAGACATTTGGTTGTCATGGAAAATCTCACACTCTCATTTTCTTCGTAAGATGAAAAGTATTTTTTTGTGTATTTTGGCTTCCTATTTTTTAATAATTATTTTTGAAGAAGTCAATTAATATTATATAATATTTATATTAACGTTATATTATAAGGCTTTTGTGTATCTAGTAATTATATTTCTGATTGTAAGTTTTAGTTTTCTATGTAAAATAAAATAAAATGCAGAAATTAATGTCTGCAGCTAGTTGGCAGCTAGAAATAAAGTTATCTAACTAAACTAAATATCTAACTAACTGTTCAACGCGGATTCACCAGCAGCTAGGTAAAAAAACTAAGTGGTCGAGCCATTTTGGAATTTTTGCGAGACGGTTGCGTGCACGGCAATTGTTTTTTTTTTCGTACATTTTGTCGAGTGTTATTGACATTAGTTTGGTTGTTCCCGTATTAAAAGTTGTTAATAATGAGCCCTTTTCGGCTTAGCATACCCTTTCCTCATAACCCTGTATAGATAGATAGATTTTAACAAACTGACATGGTGAGTAATACTTTTTGAGTAATTTTTAGACTTCTGTGCCCGAAGTGTGTCCCGTCCAAACTTTAAAAGGCTCTACTTTTTAAGGTGCAACGTTTCGCTCATCGCGCGAAATTCAAATTTTCTTGCATTTTTTGACAATTACAGTTTAATTACTCATCGTAGGTTTATGAAACCTAATTTTGCGACAATAAATAGATTGTTTCAAGAAATTACACTAACCAAAAATTTTAGTTGAAAGCTAGTATAAGTACTTTTCTCCACCAAAAACCAAACACCAAAAACCAAAAACCAAAACCCAAAACCCGAGACCAAAAACCGAGATGAAAATCAGCTTATTGAGATTTGTAGTTAAACCAATGTTATCTAGGTGATCATTTAACCCGAAATTTCTTAAAACAACTTATATACTGGCGCAAAATTGATTTCAATAAATCCACGAAGAGTAATTATGCTGTAATTGACAAAAAACGCAAGAAAATTTGAATTTCGCGCGATGAGCGAAACGTTGCGCCTTAATAGTGAGGTAATAATAATATCTAGGTTTGCATGGCACAGAATCTTCATTGATTTCCTGGCTTAGATGCATTTAGCAATAATTTTATCTGGTTGTTTGACTAGCGCTTGCGCTTCATCTGCGCGCGACAGCGTACAGCGCTATATCTTTCTCTAGAAATACCCTCTTAACACATTTACTTATTCATTTAAATAGATGTTTGTACAAATTAACATTTTGCTTGTAATAATGTCGTTGAACTATTCATGACAAAGTGCAGTTCTGGTAAAGTCACCGTTTCTGCCGGGCTCGTGACGGAAAGGAGGAAAAAGGAAACAATGCGTGATTTCATACAATCTTCCGAAGCTTTTATCAACATTTCAACCACACAAAGACTCAGTCAATATGTTCGACGCTCGTATGACTAACATTGATATTTGTATCCCTTTCCGTAGGTATTGCCGTCAATGGAGTGCATCGCCGTTCATCCCCAAAATCCCACCTCTCAAAAATTGTTTTTTGTTACTACTATTGTGGTTTTTCTAAGAATAACCGCTATATGTCGGAAAAAAACTGGGCTCGGACGTCGATGTCAGGACGCACTGTATGCATACCGAGCCCAAAACGTATAGATATAAGCACTTAATTTATATTTTTTAAATTATTAATAGACCAACAGCACAAAAACATAGTATACAAATAATCTTAAACAAAAATTAAAGTAGCCTAGGTATTAATCCAGGGTATAAGCTACCTCCATACCAAATTTCATTGAAATCGGTAAAGCCGTTACAGAGTTAAACGGGAACAAACACACTTACATACTTACATATTTACACACTCACACTAATAGTATAAATGCAAAAGTTTGTTCCCGTTCAACTCTGTAACGGCTGAACAGATTAGAATGAAATTTGGTATGGAGATATCTTATACCCTGGATTAACAGATAGGCTACTTTTTATCCTGGTAGAGTAGATCTGTAGAAAAGCGGATGAAACCGCGGGGCGCTGCTAGTAGGTACTATAGATTAGAAATAAACAAAAAAAAAAACAGAACAATACACACAGTATTAGAATCAGTGGAAAACAATTATATATAATATTTTGGACAACTTTACTTATGGACTAACAAAAAAATATCAGAAAAAACATGTGTTTTTCCATGCATAGAAAAGTATCATGGGTACTGCGCTGCGGAATCTCACACCACACTCAACGAAATGTAGGTATTTTCACATCTAAAAAGCATAAATATATGCGACGAATGTTCATTTATTAAAGTTTAAACTAATAGAGGCTCTTTTTAATTTTACCCGACTGCCCAAGACGGAAGGTAATGTTTTTACCTGACTGCCCAAAAACGAGGGTAATGTTTTTTGCGTGTATGTAAGTATGTGAGTATTTAGGTAACACTCAGGTAAGTATGTAAGTTTGTGTGTTGCTTGGTCCTGTATTACTTTGCTTCTGAACCTTAAAACAAAAACAAAACATACATAGTTTTCCACGGTGTAGATAACATATAAAAAAATCATCGAAATCGGATAACATTTAGGGTGGGTATCAGACTACGTTTTTTTGTATGAACAAGACGGCGGTATACACTATTCTTAACGTTATATTTTTAGATAGATAAGTCATTATGTCCTTAGATAGGTAAATATAAGTAGATAGGTTACTCACCGTTTGCCGATGATAGCTAGATGACGCCCTCGCCCCTGGCATTCGAGCACTTCAATAGATAAGAAGACAATACATTATTCAACTATCCAAATAACATTTCGGGCAACGCCATAAATTTTATTAACTCAAAAGTGCCGGTTTATCAAGTTCATAGTTAAATTTTATTGATTTATAATCAAGGAAATTTCGCACCGTAAAATGTATATCTGTTATCAAATTCAATTCACTTTTTCTACGTAATGTGTAAATTAATAAATGAATGTGATCGGTCGGTGAGAAGGCCGCTCGGTAGGTATCTTGCGATCTTGATAACTTCTGCACTCTTACTCGGAAACTATATAAAGAAAAAAACGACACTATTGTACTTAACGGGGCGCTATGCCCCTATTTTTTCACAAGTATCTAGAAGTCTTGGAAAGCTTATCATTAAAAAAAAAAACACAAAATCAAGGACATGCATCGGACAACGAACGGATAGTGAATTAAAAAAAATTCGTGTATGTGAGACCAAAGACAAAAAAATAAAACAAATAAGGTATATTTAAAGTTCTGGCGGAAAAAAGTGATGTTATTATTTTTAACGAACTTGGTTGGTATAATGTTTTCCGGGTAGTCTTTGCTAAAAGCTGCGCTAGCATCCGGTGGTCGCCGCCGGCGCCCGTCCGCGGCAAACTGAAGGGAAAACCACGAATTTAACGCTCTTTCTAATCAAACAGATTGATTTCATCTGACTTTCTCTTAATAAGATTGAATCACAGCTAACCGCGACATTACTATTCCGCTACGCTCGGCAAAAACTAAATTTGCTTAGCCGAAGTAAGTCACACGGAAAATCTAATGATGTTTCTTTGTTAGTTTTTGTCGCTAACCTATGATGCTTTTTGGAAGCTTTTTTATTTATGTATTGTACTACTTTAAGATTCGACTTGACTTAATTTGAAACTCAATTAAAAAAGCTTTAAACAGTAACTAGACCAATGAGGAATTCGAGAATTGGACTAAACGAATAAAAGACTAAACGTTCAATCATCATCATCAGCCATAAGACGTCCACTGCTGAACATAGGCCTCCCCCTTAGAGCGCCACACCGACCGACAACGGGCCACTTACATCCCCCGGTTGCCCGCGACTTGCACAACGTCGTCGGTCCATCTAGTGGGAAGCCTACCTTGGCTCATTAAACGTTCATTAGACCCATGATATTAAACTATACCTACAGGAATTGGACGTAACGGATAGGCCAGACTAAAAGACTAGGACTAGAGGACCGTTGTACCGCCTAAAATTAAAAAAAAAAACTGCCTAAAATAATATATTCTAATTCTGCGTTTGACTAAGCCACTATACACGTATTGTAGTAAATTTAAAAAGTACTGGATATAATAAAAACCTTCATAAGATTGCCGTTTTTTGAGAAAGACACAAAATACCAATGATATTTTACTATGAAAACTGACGAGGTTTTGACCAAGGTGCAAGGCAAGGACGCGCGCGTGTCTCGCTTAGCATTCCTTGATAAAGGTCACCGAATGTGATTGAAACTATAGTCGGAATAACCGACTCAATTTAACTTGAGTATTCCCGTTTTATTAAAACAAAACCAATCATATCGTTATCCGTTGTAATTATAGAACTTTTTAAAAATATTTTACATTAGTGAAATTGTCATGAGTGTAACTGTATGTAGCAATAATAGATACGGCCAAATTCAATAAATTGCTTAGTAATTCAATCAGTTGCCAGATTTCAATGAGTTAGTATACCTACCTATTATTTTTTAGCTATTGAAATCATATTTTCCGGTAACTACAAGAAAACAAGCTGAAATAAAAAAAAAACTTGATTTATTTTTTTCGTCAAAATATAAAATAATATAAAATTTGGCAGTGGTTTTCTTCTTACTGGAAATTATAGTGTAATGAAACTGGAGTACAAAAAATATATTTTAAAACTTTCCTTCGCATAGAAAGTTTTTGTAGAATCGACAGGCTAGTGGTTTGACCACAACTCGCCTGATATTACATAAGTGACTGTGGTCGAAGACGTAGTGATTATTATGCTCTTTGGTCGAAGATAGTAAACACACATAGCCAGTAATGATTTCATTTTATTTGCAGACAGAGTCTCTTTGTGACAGAAAGAAAAGTTTTTGTTTACCTTTTTCATTCTAGAATGTATTTATTTATGAAATAGGTAATTAAGATTTAAAGATCCCAAATGGAACCTAGTGCCTTCTACAAACAAATTAATCTCGTTTTTAGATCTGAAATTGTTCTATACTAAATGTTCCAGTCCAGTGGTGGATCGCAACTGGAATCGGAACGGTGTTCCAGTTATTTACCTCAGACTAATAAGACCACATAAGTAATAGTCAACATTTCCTACAAAGCTGGGCACGGCCAATAAAAACAGCGAAAACCAAAACAAATGGAAAAAATGTTTGCGTAAAAAACGAAAACAATAAAACAAAATATATTTATACACAATAAAGTTATTAGGTATGTCTGTTTGTTACCTTATCGGGACCAAAAGGTTTGAGGCACAGAATTCTCCTTATCAAAGTTGGAGGCAAGGAAGCTCGCATAATGAGGTCGTACATAAGGTAAGATGTACTTAAAAAAATAATAGAAAAAAAGGAAAAAAAAGCGTGTGTAAAATTGCGGTGAACAGTTAGTTGCTTATAATCAGCTGGTTAACATTCAAGTCGAGTTGCCAATAGAAATCAACACGATCCACTTGCGCCGTGACTGGCCCGTGAATCAACAGTGAAATGATTAATCATGAATCACAAGTCTGAATATTAGCCCGAAATGAACGAAGCTAGTTCAAGCTAGAATAGGACGCTAGTAACTAGCTCCATGATAGCAGAACTAACTAACCGCTATGTTACTGGAGCACGGTGGAGTTGTGCTGGCTTTATGGCCAGTTTACATGATTCCAGTACAGCATTCGGTTAACCCCAACCGTCCATGCTACTTCAGCGAACCATTTCAGTGTTGGATTGCAACTGGAATAATCTAAGCAATGCTCCGACTTTTGAATCCAAAGATTAACCTATAAACCTCAGCTTAAATCTTAAAATCCAGTGTCAATAGATGGTCAATAACGGCGATAGCAGACCTAGTACAGTGCTGGGTTCTACTTACTGGATATATAGTGATCACTGCAATTATTCGAACCAGCAAATGCTCTATTTATTTATTTATTTATGTATACATTGCCACATAATGCGTAATGGTGACATTTTATTTTTATTTTTCAGAATGTACTAAATTACACATTATACCCTGTTTCTGTGGGTGTTGCAAACAGTATTGTTGCCTACATACTCAAAAAGTAAAACTACCTATTAATAAATATATAAATGCATAATAATACAGAAAACTTATACGACTTATAACTAAAATTTATAAATTTTTGTCCTCCAAATATTCTTCTATATTATAGCAGCATTTTTTTATTAATAAATGTTTTAGCTTCTTTTGGAATTTTCTAGGTGATAATTTTCGCTTCCATTATATTGACGCAAACCCGAAACCGCGGGCCTGAACCCAAAGATTGGCAACTTCATACAAAGATGTAATAGCATTCCACAGCAAGAAGCGATAAAGTAAACTGCAATATTACGAAACAACTCTTTTATTATCATAGGAGTTCCTTGCCATAATTTTAGGGTAAATAAGTTAAATAATAAAATCACAACTTAATGAATACTTAAAATTAACTCGAACGTCAACAAGTTCAAATTTAAAATTTTGAATTTGAAATTTTATCAACAATCTACCTCGAATAGCTAACCAAAAACGTCTTCGAACAGTAACGTTAACTAACCGCAATTCACTTATTTCTATGGCAGGTAAAATGGAGTCAAAAATCAATTAAAAAATATTTAAATACCAATGTGAACATACCAAAGGAACATATTGGTTTAAAAATATCGCATATTTGCTTAGTAACGCAAGAGCACACAGTTGGACCAAAGATTTCGGATCATAAGAAACGCAACTGAATAGACTCTAGTAATTGGATGGATCAGTTCTATTTGACACGTGTTTAAAATTACGATTTATCACCAATGTTATTTCTTATGAAGCGAATATTGTAATAAATTTCACGTTCTTTGTACTGATACTGAATATAGCGTAGAGACATTATTCTGTAAAATTAAACTTTTAAGTTCAGATGCAGTAAGCCTATTTACAGTTTTCCAACAGCATACAACTAGCAATTAAGTGAAATACGATTCAAATTATTAACTTTTACCTAAATATACATCACAGATAGAGATAAAAAAGAACTAACATCTATTTTGTGTGTTGCTTCAAGGGTGACGATATGAATTGTGACTTTCATTCGCGATTAAAACGACTTTATTTTTTAGACGTCGCAGCAAAACGTAAATTTGTTTTTTCTTTATACAAAATCAACACAGTGCTTTACCAGACAATGGAACATGAAGAAGGAACTTGAAGAAAAGAAATACAAAACAAATTAAAAACTAATCACGTAAGTATAGGAGAATAGAATAAGGTTTAATCATTCAATGCTTTTGCTTCGTTACCGGGAAGCTCGTAAAGTCGAATAGAAAAATTGGCAAGCACTTACATATTAATTGGTAAATCTTACGAATTACAAGATCTGGTTACTTCACTGACATTTGTTAACAAAATAATGTTATTTGACTAGAATAAATATTTTTAAACCTATAAGCGTACAAAAGGACCTGAAATCTGTATATTATAAATAAGAATCTTTAAGTTAACATCAAAATGAGTGATGATTTTATGAAAACAAACCTTAATAAATAATATAAATAAATAAAAATAAATAAACGTCTACTACAAAAAATTTAAATGGCGAAACAACGTACAATAATTTAAGAACTCGCGTAACAAATAAAATGCACTTTTTAACAGGAGACATATTATTTACTATCCCTTTTTTTCGTCTCCGCTGGTTTTCGTATCATTCTTCCTAGTTGTCTCGTCATTTTTTGAATCTATACCTTTATTGTCAGCATCTTTACCATCTTTCTTGCTAACAATTTCATGCGATTCAGAGTGGTCTTGTGATTTTGATTTAGATTCACCCCTATGTTGAAATTCTTCATTTATAATCTTCTCAAATTCATTTGACACTTTATTCACATTCTTTTTCATTGCTGCGTCTGGATAGCTCTGCAATTGTGGGGATTTTTTAAACGTGAACTATGGCTACATTACTGTTATGTGTCATCTTGTCTGTAAATGTTACCTTGAGATATAAGCGCACGTTATTAAAAATACGCCGAAAGTCTTGCACGACCTGCTCGTATTCGTTGTACGATGAATTCTTCAATTTCGTCGATATATCATGCAAACACATAGGATACTTTACAATTTCGTAAAATCTTGGAGCCTGGAAGGAAATAGATGGTTATTGTAACTTAATATATAATTTATGATTAATCGTAATCGTACTAAATCTCTTTAAAGTTGTTTATTCATGAAAGTTCAGCCAAGTTGTAATCTAAGAAACTGTCAACTGTTTTTGAGAGATTATGGGAGCAGTGTTAGCAAAAAGGCCCTGGTTCGGCAAGATAAGAGAACGCGCAGGTGAGGTGATATGCTAAGTGAGCTTGCACTTTTCTTGCCCATCACTGCAGAGAAATGTCAAAATATCGAATTGTTACGATAAGGAATTACAGACAAATGTGATCACTAGATGTTGAAATTTTTCTACAGTATTCAGGAGGGCAAATGAAGGTTCACTTAGCGCCGCATCACACTTGCGCGGTCACTTAGCTTGCAGAATACACGTACTGAACTTGATTCCGTTTAGTTTTCAAACGGAGAAAAAGAGAGAAAGAGATAAGATTAAAATCTTACCACTTTTATGTCCATGTCATGTTGAATAAAAGCGGCTTCTTTAATCTGAGACAAGTTATTTATTACATTCTCGAATTTTTTAATAGTATTCGCTGGAAGTGGCTTCTTTTTCTTAGGATGATACCACATGCCTGATACTGATACCTTAGACTTGCTATGCTTCTTCTGATTTTCATCTCTAACACAGTTTCCTGAGTGATCAAAATTAGGGCAACGTTTACTTTCTTTGACTTCTTCATTTTTGACGTCCGGCGTATTGACTTGATCATCAGGCTCTAAAGTTTTAGCTTCTGTAACGTGCTGGTTATTATTATCTTCAGCAAAAATATTTTGATCTTTCATTAAGTAATCATTTTTATTAGTACACTGATTCCATATACCGGTCAAATCTTTAGACATGAAATTGTTTGATGCCAGGCCCATGAACCACGCATTGTGCTGTTCTAAGTCTAACTTCATTTGCTTAAAATCTTCGGGTAATTCATCAGTGGTACTGAGGCCCAAAGCATCGTAAAGTCGCGCCGTGTCTGATTTAGATCCTTCGTGAATAAAATCCATTAACTTAGGTGCTGATTGCTTTGCAGCTTCCCATGCGCGGTCTTGTGTTAATGCGCCGAAAAGATCAAATGTATCAGCATTTCTCATATCCAAACAGGGAACTCCATGTCTTGGCATTAATTTTGGATCATTGCCAAAGACTTCCTCGCTTCGTCTAGACATCAGACACGGCCAAGACTCAAGGTTGTATTTCGGTTGCGGGGCCAAAGTGACCGGTGAGAACGCCGCTTTAATTTTCATATCGTCTGCCGCAACATTATCGAATGTCACATCCTGAGATACGCCTGTTACGAATGGAGATAGCGGATCCGACGGTTTTATCGGAACCTTGTAGCTTCCGGGCTTCATATAAACTTTAGACATTTCATGGTACTCATCATTTTCCGCATCAATAAATTGCACGGGGCCAGAGATATTATTTGAAATCACAACGTTCGGTGGTATTTGAACATTGTGAGTGTGATGAGCTATAAATTCATTAGGTTCTTTTTGGACCATCTGACCCCACGCCGCAAAAAAATCAGCCTCTTCCTTAGTATCGCCACAGCTGTTGTTTTTTTGCACGTAGCTTCGCATCTCTGCAGCCGTCGCCATGCTCGGTATTAGGCTTTTTTCGACATGACTCAAAGGTATCATTTTAGCTTTTAGCTCCAATTCTCTGCGCTGCATTAAATCGCACGGAATATTTCCCAGTACGGGCTGTCCCGGTGCCTTACCAAGCTCTGCATCCATCTTGTGTTTCAGCTGATTGTATAGTTCTCGTTGCTCAGCGTGGCACATACCCTCGAGGGCACGAAAATCAGGCACATTAGTGATAGTCCAAGACTGCCGAGGTTTGGCCTCGCGAATTGTGCAGGGATCACATTTGTATTGCGACTTCTGGTATGCTTCCAAGTCACTCTGATCGTTCAAAGGATAGAAGTTGTGAGAGTTTGGTGGTGGAACCACGGGGAACTTTTTGTATGCGACTCCAGGTCTTACCGGCCAAGGAACTTCGTTAAAACTCTGCGAAGTAGATTGATTCTGACTTTGCACCCAGGGAGGCTGAACTGCATTGAAAGGTTGTGGGGATGCGTTCACAGGTCTCGGAGTGCTGACGTGAGACTTAGACGCTTGAAACTTCTGATTCTGGTGTCTCGGGGCTGCCGAATTAGTAGCATAATAATTGTGTGTGAAGCTCTTCTGCTCCATGGTGAAGCCGTGATCGAGGCACTTGAAAGTTTTGTAAATGTGAGTGAGCATTTCCTTCGTGACTGCCTGCCACTGTACGAAACATTCCCTTATGTTAGGGCTGTAATATTTATTCTCAATTCTGGAAAATGTGTCGTGCTTCTCGCTCAGTAGCTCTTTGACTCCTTTCCACCCGTCCAAAATTCTTACAAACGAGAATATAAAGTTCTTGATAACCCACGGGATGCCTTGAGAGTGGAGATTTGCCACAGCACTATCCGGTTTCTGGACGTTAGACCTAGTCTTTGCGCAGATAGAGTGAATATTCTTAAAGCATGGCCTATTGTGGTGAGCGATAGCAATATTTTCTGCGTCGGTGCACGCTTCGATTGCCAATTGAACAATCTGATTTGGAATCTGATCGTGTATCACAATCTTATCGAGGACACTTAGTAATAACTCTGATGAATTGGACGCGGAAGATTTGCCTTTGTCTTCCTCCTGATTTGTCATTTTTTGATTTTGTTTTTGATTGTTACCGTCGGATCTAGAATCTGGTATGTTGCATAGTTCGGAGACCATTCTTTCTCCTTCAGCAAAGAAGTCTAAGCTCGAAGTGGACTCAGAAGTGAGATTTCGATCTTGCTTCTTATGACGTTCTGAGTCAGCATTGTCTTTGTATTTGTCGTGATACCTTGGATCAGCACTATAGACGTTGCGTTTCTCCTGGCTTTTCACTATTTTCTTCTTGGCACCGGTGCCGATCGGTTCTTGGCTGGTCCAGTTTTGCGGGCGTCGGTCTGTGCCGCCCCGGTCACCTATCATGCCGGGGCCGCCGTAGTTCGGCGAGGAGGGATCAAAGACGAGGCCGACCAGCGGCGAGTTAGGTGGCGAGCTGAACGTAGGCGCCGACGGATTGTTGTATCTGAAAGTTTTATTCGAGTTGAATCTATCTGGCAGACGTAATATGGGCATGAATCGGACTATTCTACCTCGGGTTCTGATACTGCTGGCTGGATGAGGTGGCCTCGTAGATACTGCTAGCGACGCGGCAGTAAGTCGCCATGTTCTGATCGGAGACATCTTTGCTGGAGCATCCTGCAACACATTAGCGACACATTCATTAGTCCTAGACTCACAGTCTAGCATCCACTTCAGCAAACTATTATTTTTATTTTCAAAATAACTTTATCAATACTTCAAAGGAACGAAATTTTGTGTAAGTTACAGGAAGCCTAGAAGCATTCAGAAGTTGAGCCATAAAACGTATCAGTCATGAACAATCTCAGAACAATGGACCGGCGCGACACGTCAGTCCCTAGGGTAGTTTATTGACACTTTGTCATCGGTTATTGGTGTAGATAATTACGCTATTTTAAGTTTTACTGTTGCGCATTCTTCCTCGTTTAATATCCGCTATCTGTTATAAACATGTAATCAGAACTTTTGATGTTGCCGAGAATGACGTAGCTTCTCAGAATTTGTTTCAATATAATTTTGGTACCTATTTCGTTGGACTGCGTAGAAATTGCGTTTTAAATGTGGCATTTTGCACGTACCTAGTTGAGTTGATCTGGGTATAATTAAAAGTTACACAACACGGGCCATGAATGTTGGTCAAAATTTTAAGTGGTGGGATATCAGCAGTACCTTCCGAGGGTTGGACGGAGTGGCAGTGAAGATAAAGAAGAGCATAGGAGGGCTTGCCCCTTGACATGTCACACCTCGTCCGTCTAAATCATTTAGATTTGCATGGTATAAAGCTGTTCTACAACTAAGAAGTTTACATTTTTGAAGTTAAAAATAAGAGAGAAGAAAAGAAGTCTAAACCGAAAAACTACCGTAAGACCGAAAAAGAATCGTATCACATGTCTCTAAAAAATACTTTTAAAATCTCGACTACGTGTTATTTGTAGTCGGTCACAGTTTCGCAGATAGCAGATATCCATAACCACGACTCGACTATTATTTACCTGCTATTCTCTGTATATCTTCAAAGTTTAGAAATCTCTTGAAACCACGACAGTACTTACCATAGCTCTTCTGCATCACATAAGACTGATACTCTCTTCGGTCCCGCCCGTCGCCGCTGTTGTCGCGGTACTCCCCTTGCTTGCTCGACGTGCCTCCATAATCTTGCATTGGGCTTGCAGATGCCTATAAAATCATCTATTATTATCATCACGAAGTCCAGAAGTGGTTCGATAAAGGATCCACTTCTGGACAAGGGCCTCTCTTCGGACACGTGCTCACTAAAGTATTCCTTTCAGTTGAGCGTCCTTCTCATCCAGCGAAACTTCTCTACCAAGCGAAATATTGTCATCTTCAAGTCACGGGTGAAACGGTTTCTTCTAAGCAAGTAGACTTCATCCTCACTTAACTATCGCTTCTTCAAAAGTACTGCGCAAGTGGCGCTTGTTTTCCTTAAAGTGATTTTGTTTTTGTAAGGTAGTTCTGACAAAACGCAGAGTTTGATGTGGTTGAAATTTGGAAAAGTACGTTTGGAAAATGTTCCAAGAGCGAGGGTGGAACCGCCCAGAATATTTCTTTATGGCCCTGCAATACCCTCGACTTTGATAAGCTGTTTTTTGATAATAATGCTATTGTTATATTTCGGCAGATCCGTCATTAGAATGATAAGAAGATAATATTTTATAGTTTCCGCGAGCTATTGCCATTGTTTGATGCAGATTAGATTTTTATTCGATGCGCTGTTTTGCGCGTCCATTCATGTCCAATATTCGTCATTGGATATAGAGATTCGGTATTATTGTGTTTGAAACTATTCGGAGTTTGCTACGAATCTTAGAAATCAGGGAACTTTCAATAAAGAATCGAAATATAAAAAAGCTAAAAATAAAGCTATGATTTTTATTTACGATGAATGAATGGTGTTCAATAGTATTCATGTCCCCAACATGAACACTATTGAACACCGAATAGAGTGTAAAACAAGGCTAAGTTTTTTTCTTATAATGTCAATCGGATGAAAAATATTTTAGTCTGAGGAAAATCAAAGCGCCGGAATTCATCTCACCATTTGCGTCCGCTTACAGGCAAAATAAACCAGCTTACAGCAGATATTACGTATTTTTGGCAAAATTGCGTATTTTTTTTTTGACTATTGCAAAATCTTTTCCTGTCTGACGTATTGAGGCAATTTTCGACCAGATCTAGTTGGTATCGATCTCGTGAAAAAATTGACGGAAATCGCGGAAAACTGCAGAACTTCTCGAGAAAGATTTTCGCGATTTTATCACAAAAAACTTGGCAAAACTACTGTGCGTACGCAGTAGATATAGAACGATGTTAAACTTGTAGTACTAGTCTAAGTACGAAGGAAAGTAACTTATATCGACTCACCAAGTTCTCCTGCCCGTTTCCTTCGCCAGGGGATCTATTAAGCGCTCAAAACATCTTTCAAAATTACTCCTACAAGCTGATTGTCAAAAACTAAACGTCTGTTTTATCTTAATCTTACAATAGTTCAGATTTCACGAGATTCAAATTACTCCGGAACACAATCTACGCTTCCTTATGCCTAACTGTTATATGTCTTAGTTCTTTTTTATCATTATAATATTTTTTTACTACAGTTACGATGTGAATAGTATGATGTCTGACTTGCCAATTGCTTGAAATGAATCATATGATTTCCTTCATTTGTTTCGTGACATTTTCTATTTTTGCTTTTCCTTTGAAGGAAAACGGTCGCAGTGTTTTATATTCCATGCAGTTTTAACTGCGTCAGCTCAAGAGTTCACTACAGTGGGTAGGAACTGTACTTTGTAATGGGAGTTGCAGTGAATACCAAAGTGTTATGCATTTGCTGGAGTAATAGCGCTCCGGTTCACATCTTTTTTTAAATTTAATTTGGTGATGAGACGAGCAAGTCGCTCACCTGATGTTAAGCTTCACGCTTGCCCATAACAGTTCAGTGCCACCCAGAATTTTGAACCTCAACAGTTCAATATCATGCGCAGCAATGCACTGCGCTCGTCACCCTGGGATATTAGATGTTAGTGATGTTTCTGAATTTAATCATGCAAGTTTGTTGAAATATTCGTCTCTATATCATCAATTTGTTAGTAGGTAAATAATTAAGTCAACTTTACCACTGAATTGTTCTTTTGGCGTATTCGATATTTGTAATTGTATAGCTGTCGTTCTGTTTCTCGTGCGTGCGATCGAGAGAGTTAGTGATTTTTCCTAACTTATTGATGAAATTAGCGTTTTGGGGGTAGTCTGTTATCGTTATCGTAAAGTTTCTCAACTTTAAGGGATGATATTAAAAAATTGCTTAAGTATGTTTTGAAAATGAAAGTGAAAATGGGGTGTCAATGTTTAAATGATAATAAACAGCCCGCCGAAGCATCTGACCCGGCCCGCGGAATGCTTAGCAGTCACACTAAACTGTCTACAAGAATTACTACACTTGAAAAATGCACCGATCGTGTAGTGTATGGCTCTACACGAGCAGTGCATTTATTTCATAGAGCAGTTAAACGGGAAAAACAACCCTGGACACTCCACACTAAGCTTCCTTAAGGTTTTAAGTTGTGTCGGGATTGTTATAGAACACAGACTATGACACGGACAAGTAACATCCAGAAATTTAAATTCATCCCCCAAAAATATGCCTGGCCGGGAATTGAATCTACAACTGCTTAAGCACTTACAACGTACACAATAGCATCCTAAAATATAAATAGTCTACTTATAAGATCGCCATTACGTTTTTACTAGTGCTACGCGGGCGAAGCCGTGGGCATAAGCTAGTTACCATTTATAAAAATCATCGAAATCGGATAACATTTAGGGGTGGGTTAGACTACGCTTTTTTTATGGACAAGACGTGGTATACTCTATTCTTAAGGACATGTATATTAAGTTATTGACTATTATTGTTACTATTATATTATTTATCATTATTGGCATCAATAGAAAATTGGTGTAAATATATCTAGGTATATCACTAAGATATTGGGTAGTGTACAGCAAAAACATTGAGCATCTCTGTACCGACCCGAACGGTAAGCCGGAGGCCAGTGTTGCTCTATGACTGCAAAAGACCAATGCAAAATGACAAAAATTTATTCAAACCCAATTCTTTTCTACACTATACCAACATTAACATTCATTTATTCACAAATCTTGCTGACCATGACCATGATCGCGGTGGTGACCAGCAAGTAGGTGGCGACGGTAGAGTGGTGACCACTGTTGCAGTAGTCAGTTGAACAGGAGCACACTTCCTGTCTACCACCGTATCCTGCCCGGTGGTAGCAGTTGCCCTGAAAATACGAATAACATCTACATTACTTCTATTATCTACATCATCTAACACTACAGAACAGATTTTCTTGAGGCTACCTAATCCATCACATCATCATCCATCATAGCACACACGTCTTCTACGTCTTCTCTGAATCCTCGCCTATTAACAACATACAATATAACACATATTTTTAAGCTTTTTTAAGTCTTAAGTATGAAAAATCGGATGAGAACAAAATTTCTATCTAATTCTATGGGGGGTCTGGGTCTGTCTGACATCATAAAGACGACAGGAAATGTATAGAAACGTGCAGCAAGGGCCAAGGATTGATGCAGAATTCGAGGGAGGCCAATCCTAGCAGCATAATACTTAGAGTTGAAGATAGATGATGAGTCAGTCGGTAATTCCAAATTAAAATCATCTAATTCAGACTACAAATGTCCATATAACACATTAAAAAAAAACAATCATATAATTGCATTTCTGTTCCAGCTACTTAGATAATGCTTAGATATCACTAGTTTTCCATTCTTAAATTGTAGTTCAAGTACAGAATGATTTAAAGTTTGTTTTTGTTGTCGGGACTTAACCACGCTAAAAACTATTTCATACTAAAACATCGTCAAAACGAACCAACTTTCAATTTCATAGTTCATACTAAGCTAACTTTCGCAATTGTATGCAAGTTTTAGGAAAATGGTAAAATCCATAACACCACGAATAAAATGTAATGTTCGAATATTCCGCACAACCACAGGTCGGCCCAGCTTTGTCGTTACATGCAAATGATGCTTAGTTTTGTTGTTTTTGGCGAAAATAACCGTTAGCGGAGCTCGTCAACTTTGTCAGCACTCCAGCAGGTCAAGTGCTTAGGTCTGGGTCAAGATGCTAGTTATTTATATTCGACATTGTTTAGGAATCTACTCAATGAAAATTCTAAAGACTCACTGACAGACACCGACAACCAAAAGCGGTGGGCATATAATTTGCACAAAAGTTTCTTTTTTATCGTATGTAGGTCACTATGAATTGGTATGTAAAACTGAGACTAGAACCACCGCAGGACGGGCAGCAGCGTCCTTTTCGTATACGATCCCCAAGCTGCCTGCCAAGCATAGCGGACGTCTTCTGGCTGATGATGTGAGTGCTAAGAAAGGATTTTTAAAAATTCATCCCCTATGAACCAGTGATACGGTACTTTGTAATTTTTTTTTTCTTTGTTTTTGCGAGGCCGATGGTCCAGTAAAGCCACGGGCATCACCTAGTTTATAGACTAGGATGCGAATTTCAATAATCGGTACGTATATGGCATAGGAAGCGAATAAGCCGGCCGAACGCCTGATTGTATACAGTTACCTTACTTTGAATATTCGTAAAGTTGGAGGTATGCCCACTTTGTTTTTACCCGACTACTCTTAAATCTGAAGTGACATAAGATACATTTTGTATAGTTAAGTTTTTTATTTTTTCTTATAACAATGATACTTGTTTTCTTATAACCATGGTGTTTTTAGGTCTCTAAATATTTTCTTGTTGAATGAAAAGGGCAATCTGGTTTTGTAGCCCAGGAGTTGGATTTCACGCCGCAGGGAGCCGCACTCCGCAGTCATAAGACAATCATCATCACTACTATTATAAATGCGAATGTAACTGTCTCTCTGTCTATCTGTCTCTGTGTCTGGGTGCTTGTCGCCTTAACACGGCTAAACGGCTGAACGGATCGACCTGAATTTTTGCATAGATATACTTAGGTAGGAGACGGATATGGGCTACTTTTTTTAATTGGTTCACGTGAACGAAGTCGCGGGTAACAGCTAGCAGTCGTATATTAAGGTAATAATAGCTTATTAATGTGATCGCTTAGATCTGATTCCGATTTACTATATTTGGACATTGAATACAATTCTAAATGCAGTCAAGACAAACTGCTAGAACCATTGAACATTTTAGGGTCTCTATTTTTGGTACATGTTTCGTTTTCTTATTGTGTAGTAATTTTTTTGGTAGCAGATCTTAGAGGTCTCGAAGTATTTTTTGGTGCTCATTCGATTTGTTCCCTTTTATTTGACTACCCTCGAGTTGAAAATCTATCGGCAACCACCTACGATATGTTCCGGCAGCCTCGCTTGAGAGCCAGTACACATGCCAGGCCAGGGGCCTTATCCCGTAACTCTGGTGGCAATGGTCATTGCGTGCCGTCCCACTCGCGCCAACTTACTCGCACCATGCGAGCAAGCAGGATAGAAAACGAAGACCATCGCCACCAGAGTTACGGGATAAGGACCCAGGTGTTTACTACCTTCGATCATTCTGTTACATAACATCAGGTGAGCTATGGTCTGTGGTGAGCACTTAGCTTGTCGACCGTAAAGGCCTCGCTACATGGCCTGACCTGACAGCGTTTGAAAGAGATGGCTATATATAAGTTTCTGGGGGAGCGAAAGGGAGGAGCTATAGTTAACCTTAATAGTTTGTTTCTTTTGCTCCCGTGAAACTCAAATCTAGCTGTCCCTTTCACACGATGTCAGGTCAGGCCATGTGTAGACACCCTATAAGGGACCTTACCTTGTATTTGCTTTCGTCCCAGCCACAGCTTCTGACTACCCGGCTGTCTGGTAAATTGCCATTCACTCCGTAATCCACATGTTGGATTATCTTCCTGAAATAAGAAACGTAGATTCTTCTTCACTGAAAACGAAATTGCTGTGCTTGATGCTTCTTTGGAATGAGATAATCTGAGTTTCTAATAACCAATCTGTCTTGTCCTGCCGCTGCAATATCGCGTCTAGTAGGCACAAGTAGTAGATGAATCTATAATGTGGATGTTTGTTCTTTTTCTGGGTGTTTCTATGTTATTCTATGTATGTATTAACAAAAAAAAAAAAAAAAACTATCAGTCATCTGGTTCCCATAGTACAAGCTTGTTTAGTTTGTAGCTACATGGCGCTGTGTGTGAAAAACGTACCTACACCATTTTTTTTTTTTTATATTGTTTGAAGGAACTGGATCTATACACGAATGCCCAGTATGTTTGCGTGTTCCCATATTACCTTCTGTAGCTTGTCTGTTCTGTGGCTTTACCGATTTAGAGGAGTGAGGTGTCGTTGGAGTCCTCTTTACGTCTTGCCTACGACATACGAGTAGGCTACATTTTACACGACTGCCCAAGGAGGAAGGTAGTGTTTATGCGGTATTTGTAAGTTAGTAAGTATGTCTGTGTGTAGTATAGTAGTATATAGTACTATGTCCTATCCTTTATAACCTCATCCAAAACAGTTTGACCAATTTTGACTAGTTCCTCTTTATGTCCAGTGTCATAGGCTTCTTATATTTTGCAGTCGGGTTTTTTTTTTTCTTTTAATAATAATAGTTGTTATATATGTATTTTGACCGATGCGTTGTAAGCGTCGATCGTCTTGAGTACGCAATGTACAGGAATTCTGTGTGACCCAAAGATCATCCGTCGTGCGGCAGACATTATGTTTAAAAACGGTTCGGTCTTGTGCGATAACAGCTCAAGTTTTTTTTTTTTTTTTATAATTTATTTAAAGGGCTTTGTCGCTCAGCGACCACATCGCCCTGTGATTCACACTGTACATAACACATTACATTGACTAAACAAATAAAAACACAAAATTAGAGCTTTTTTTTTTGGAAATAGGCCTAAAAAGATCACGATTTATACAGTTGTAAATAGTATTCGTATTTAGAATAGTGACCTGCAGAGCGTGTGAGTGACCCCTCGGTCGTGCTCCGAGCAGTTCCTCTTCAGACTGTCCGGAGGCACCTTATCGCTGCACAGGGAGTTGATGGCGCTGTTGCACTCATAGCACATTATCGGTGAACCTAGGGTAGAGTCGGGGGAATTATTAGTACTTATATGAGAAAAAAAAGTTTTTTTAAATTACTACTTTTTTTTATTGTTGCGACCGACAAGACGTTCATCTAATGTTACGCATTACGCTTGCCCATAACAGTTCAATTCTACCCAAAATGTATCCGGTCCACCTAGTGGGAGGCCTGCCTACGCTGCGTCTTACGGTTCGTGGTCGCCACTCAAGAACCTTTCTTCCCGCCCTTTTAGTAGGTATAATCCTGCATAACCCGGCTGTGGCGACTATTTATTCTAAACTTGACTTTAAAAAAACCAATAAACCACAAACAAAAATTACAAATCCAGAGTAACGATCTGACCGTATCCTTTAGTAGATATTATTAGATAACCTCGTACAGATCACACACAATCATAATATATCGTCGTACATGAAATCGTGTTAAATCGCATAGCAACGTTCCCCTCTGTGTAGGTGCCCTAGATATTACACAGATTGCCTCATAAATTGTACTTACTTGCCCACGGATACGTCTTTATCCTAATCCTAGCTCATATTATAAATGCGTAAGTAACTCTGTCTCTGTGTTTGTCGCGTTATCACGGCTGAACGGACCGACCTGAATTTTTGCATGGATATAGCCATGGTACCTACTTGTATCATGTGAATGTGCTTTATATCATGATAGGTGCTTCGGTTCAAAACTTTAAAAGTTATGAATGCCGTGACAGATCGGGTCGGACAGACGGTTGGACACAACGATTTTATTTATGGGGTTTTTGTTATTATGGAAAACTAAAATAACTAGGCAAATTATAATTTAATATTACTTATTACAATACATTTTTTTGAAAATAACTAGGAACGTTATACTTTAAAGTCAAAGTCAAGTTCAGTCTTTAATATTACTTTTATTATAAATATATATTTTTTTATGAATAACTAGCAGCACCCGGCGATGTCATCCGCATTCCGCTAACCGTACATTTTTCCGGGATAAAAATTAGGTTTAATGTTAATCAAGGGTATACCTACCTGCAAACCTGTACCTGTACCTATATATTAGCTACCTGCAAATTCGCTCAGCCGTTACGGAGTGAGTGGGAACAAACACACACACACTTTCGCATTTATAATATATTTATTTATATTATTAGATAACCATGAAAAGCATCTTTCATAAACAATTAATTAAATTTTAATTTCACTTTATCAATCTAAAACTTACCATATTCAAAAAGTCCACAAAGTACAAGAGCCCCGAGTAAATAATTCCACATTTTGACTGTTGACCTACCCTCACCACCGCTCACTCAAGTACTGTTACCACACCAGAGTGATTTACTGGCCTGCCTACCACCTACCGAACCACCACGGGTGAGTGGTCACTGCCACGGAGGAAATGAACCATTACCACGGTAAAGGAAGCCACCGATTTGAACCATTTGACTGTTTGTAACAAGATTCCATTGACACTTATCTAGTTATAACCGTAAGCATACTGGAGATATCTGATTTGACTGAACTGGTTACACGCTGCATGGTAAATATGCGTCGATCAAATAAAAAGTCATATATTTTAAAATTTGTCCGAAATAAAATGCAGAAATATCATTTTCATGTTTTAGACACCGAAAAACACAAAATGAACAGATATTAGACATAACAAATGTGACAAACCGAAATGGTTGTCACGAAATATATGCTAAAATATATGTGGGCTTAAGCTGGTTGTAAACAAACAGTGCTGGGTTTCTGTTGGCTTTAGGAGTCAGTGAAAGACATCATCATACAAATCTTTTAATAAATACGTCAGCAACTCAAACAAACATAACAAATAGCTATACAGTGGGTAATAATCGTCTCAGACGTAAGATTAACGTTCCACTAGGTTATCTAAGTGCGAACAGCAAATTAACATCTATTTACATGGCATCGCTAAGTTAAATTTACATGTAAAGACTATTTTTCACACAATCCTGAACACTAGAGGCATTCAAAACATAAAATAAATACATTATTATAAACTAACATCTCTTCGTACTACTTCATCTTTCGAGGAATTTATTTCTACAAATTTATAGGTTTAAAAATAGCATCTTCAGTATGTAAATAAACTTTACGTTTAATCTAACTTCTACTGCTGAGTAAAGAGGTTTCAGTTTGATCGCATTTTATTATGTACCTAAATTCTTTAAAGCTATTTCATTTCTTGTACAAACCATTGTGACTACCGATTGACTACCTTGGCTACAACGCTGGTGGGTGGATAGCCGACCTAAGACTTTTGTTTGTCAGAACTTTAGACTCGAAAATTTGCATTTCACAAATCAATTTGCCATCAAACAAAGCAAACAGAAGACTTAAGAGGTTTGACAGAATCTTCACAGGCTTTTAAAAATATCACTCTGTTTATTTTGGTTGTCGCAGCCTCGAAGTCTGACTTACATTCACAAAATTTAACTATGGCATGTAAGTATTTTGTCTAGAACCTCAAAAGCGCGAATGTGATGAGCATAACCACCGTGGCTGCCACTGGGATGGAGGCGGAGTTACAGCCATCTTCCAGGCACGAGCACACCTCTTGTCTTCCGCCGAAACCGGAACGCTGGTAGCAGCGACCCTGGGGTGAAAAGAAGATTATGTTCAAATTCCTCTAACGAAGACGCTGTGTCAGTTGAAATTAGCAGTTCAGAATGTCAGCGCTCAAAGAAGACTCTACCTTGGTTGATATAGCGGCGCTGGGTTAACCAGAATTGATGGATGTTTTGTAGTAATGATAGCTCCGTGGTCAGCACGTTCAGGTCGAATGCCGCAGGGAAACCGCCGGCGAAGAAAAACATCGAGTAGAAACCAAAGAAGGGTAGAAAGAAGGGTACTTTCTATTAATCGGCTGGCTAGCATAGCTACCAAGCACCAAGCTATTAAGTTAAAAATTTGTCGCGAAGCATCTCAGTTTATTCTGGCAGCCTCACTTGAAAGCTCATTCCACCAAGGCTTAAATTAGTTCACATCTGACTAAGATTAGAATTCCCTGCACGTTGAAAGCCCTGCTGGAGGAAGCAGCTGACTGATGGACATGATAATCTAATTGTTAGGACAAAGTTCGTTCACTTGGCTTTAACTTCAAAGTACTAGAGTCTGTTCAAAAGGCTTAGGGCTACATTGACTGGAGTATCAAACTGTTTAATATACCAAACAGACAAGCTTCTCAAATTGTCCAGTCCCAAAATGTACAGTGTCCCGAAATTACTAAGGATCCATAATGACGTGGGCGTAAGATTCGAGCGTTCAGGCTGACAATGTCTATTGCCCTAGAATGTCTAGTATGGTAGAGAGTGTCCTATTTCGTCCAGGGCGCAGCTACGTTAAACTACCGTTTTTGTTTTACAACAATCGGTCGATCATAGTCCTTTCCATTTTCTTTTTTGTTTATGATTCTGAGTGATAATATATTTTCAAAAATTATATTTAAATATGAAATCGTAATGCTAGTTAACTTTTTGGCCACGACGACTCTCTTTCTGAACAGACTCTAACTATACGTTAAACAAAACATTGTATAACGTAGAGTGGGTGCTAATCACAGATAAATTCATCTGCGGTGCTAATATAACAGGTACAATCATCTTAAATCAATGGTAACTCCAGTGCCTTTTATCCTCATTCTTATTCTCTGAAATTATTCGATGGAATCATTCTCGAATTATATAGGAATGGAAAGGAATCATCCTCTCTGGATTCAATTTGAGATCACTAAGATCTCGCGCCGGATGTTCCTACTATGTCGGATATTTGGGCATTATTTACCCAAATTGGCATTAGTTGAAATTTTAAACTGTTTAACCTTCTATGGCATTGGAATGCCTTCAGTCTACCTACTTGTAGTACCTACAAATATCTTGTATATGAGATCTCGCGACCTATAACTTCACATATACTCATATTCCAACTTAAAAATTGTATTGAAATTAACTACTTACCTACAATTTTTATGAAGATCGCATCAAACATAAGTATATGTATATATAGTATATAGTAAGTATATATATATATAATAACATAGTTAAGTACAACTGCCTATTGGCTCCCATAGATCCGTAGACAATCGCTTCGCGCGGTTAGTAATCCTTGGCAAAGACATTTTCTACCACGTGTTTCAGTGGAGTAACGATATGGTGGAGCAGGCCTTTAAAAACTTCTAGCCTAGTCGGTGGTTTGCGTTGAACCATGATCTCGCGACCCCTCTATCTTCAAAACACATAAGGATCGATGCATTTTTCTTTCGTGAAAAAGAACTACTTACCTATAAATATCGGATAAACGATTCGCAAGTTATCGTTAAAAAAATATGACACACATACTTAACATAAAAACATGTTCCCGTACCGTAGAGTCAGAGACCTTCGCGCGGTCAAATAGAGTTAACTTTGGTTCACGTATAGTATTAGGTATATGTATAAACAGCTATAATAATAACTTAACCAGTTACATGTAAACACATCATATCAGTAAACAATTAAAGCGACATAACATACAGATAGATGTTTGTGCCAATTATTGCCATGATAGTACGTGGTATAAAATACTTAGGCCGGGTTGCACAATCTAACTTTAAACTTGGTTAAGAAGAAAAATTTGTTGCACCATTTTAACTATGGTCAAAATGACGGATAACACATGCTGGCTAAAACTTCACGGTTAAAGTTATAGATTTTACTGTAACAGTAACTTTAATTGGGATTATGGTGCGACCCAGCCTTAAAGTCGCTTTCCGCGCCTGTCTGTATATCCGTTAATTCCTCCTAAAACCATCAGCTAGATATTTTTTCACGGAAGGTAAATAAATAAATATATATTTCTTCTTAATTACACCCGTGCGAAGCCAAAGAGGGTCGCTAGTTTATTATAATTTATGCATGTGGGTATATATTTAAATTTTTCATAATCCCCACGCTTGATTGTCGGTTTGAATATAGCAGAACTCTCACCATTTACAAAGAAAGTGCTGCTGTGACTTAGAACATACCAGAGTCTCGGATCCACTGTAGCTTGCTAATGATAATCATCATCATCATCATCCTCATCTTCCTGCTCACTTCCTCTGACAGCCGTCATCTCGACATTTACTCTCCTCTCACTCACATATTACATTACATTATCAGCCAGAAGACGTCCACCACTGAACATAGGCCTCCCCCTTAGACCGCCACACCGACCGACAATGTGCCCCTTGCATCCATCGGTTGCCCGCGACTTTCACAATGTCGTCGGTCCACCTAGTGGGAGGCCTGCCTACGCATCGTCTTCCAGTTTGTGGTCGCCACTCAGGAACGTTTCTTCCCCATCGGTTATCGGTTCTGCGAGTTATGTGGCCTGCCCATTGCCACTTCAGCAAAGGGCAGTATATTTCACTCACATATATCCTAGGTATATTATATTGACTCACATATATCCTCATATAGTTATATAGCTTGCTAAAAAGAAAAGTCAGTTCTCACCTTATAGGTACTATCATCCCAGCCGCATCCCCTGATGACCCTGCTGTCCGGCGGCATGCCATTCATCTCGAACTCCACCACCTGCGAGATCTTCCTGCACATGGTGTCTTTGGGCCCGCACGGTAGCCGCATGGAGTCTGGCAACTTGTCTAGTAGGCAGCGCGAGTCGTTATGGCTGTTGCATTGATAGCAGTTTATCGCTAGACCTGCAACAGAAGGTTTAACTTCAGGATAGTTGAGGAAAGGCCTCATAACAGCTGTTAGACGTCCACTACTGGACGAAGCTCGAAGCCCCCTATATTTGCCATAACCCCCTGCTTGGCAGGCGGCTTGGAGATCGTAGAACGTTCACCGCTTACTAAGAGGACGCTGCTGCCCGTCCTCCGGTGTGTCTGGTCGCAGTTTTATGACATATTGGTCCCCGGGAGGAAAGTCGGCTGGTGATCAGTCTCAAGGAAGATCAAGAATAAATGCCCCTGGGTATTCTGGTTATGTTGAAACCTAGCCAAGATCAAACACCCGTGGCGTACGACACCCTAAAACGCGACATTGTGGCTTATCCTCCAACTTTGAAACGTTCGTGATTCTGATTGCGAGAGTATGCCATCTCGCTCTTACTAACTTAGTAGCACTATGCGTGGTCCCGCTCGCGCATCTCTCGCTATCGCTTTCAGTGTTACGGGATAAGCCCAACTGTCAAAACTATAGCATCTCAAAGTGGGCGATAACGCCCCCTTGTGGACCATTGAGACTTTCACGGCAGTAGAAGATCCCGAGAAAATATAGAGGGCGTCTATATCGAACAGAGGGGCTGTGGGCATGTTAAAAAATATAGTCTAAAAAGAACATCCTCATCACATCTTAATGTATAAAACAAAGTCCGGTTTATTCGAACACTTATAACTCGAAAACGGCTGGACCGATTTTCATGGTTTTTGATTTGCTGTATTTGTCTCCGTCCCGAATAGCAGAATAACTATAGTTTAGCGAGGCCGAAGGCCGAGCTTGCATCGTGTACGAATTCGTATTTCGAAGTATTTCGTGAAGTGGATGAAAATTTAACTGAAAGATTCCTTTACATTCAGATATAAGGTAAATTGGTTATGATTGCTGTTTGAAATTTTTTAAATTCATTATAGGGTATGTTTTTTTTTAGATACTATTTCACTTATTTTCATCTTTCAAAAAAAATCCAATGTGATCCTATCTTACGACGATATAATATTATACGTTTTAATATAATCGTGGCAATAACTGTTTCAGAATCGCAACAGATGAAAAAAATGGGGGGCTCTAGAAAAAAAAAAAGTGGGCGGTGAGCAAAATAAGGTTGAGAGCCGATGGTCTAAACTAAACAGTACCGCCTCTGTACCCGAAGAATGTAAATGGGACCCTATTACTAAGCCTACTACTAAGCCTTCTGTCTATCCGTCCTATCTTTAAAAGGCTCTATATTTTAAACGGCTTATCAGTATTAATATCTGACACATTATAAATTGTACTGCATCAGCCTTTAAACATCGCATAGCTGGGATATCGGCCTACCCTCGAATGGTGAATAGCCCATGTCCACCACGCCCAGTGCGGGTTGGTGGATTCATATAAGTACGCCATCGAGTTTCTTCTCCGGAAATATGCTGGTTTCCCCACGATGTTTTCCTTCACCGAAAAGCTAGTTGTATCCGTACGTAAGTTAAAAAGAACTCATTCGTACGGGCCCGCCCGGTCTCGAAAAAGCGACCCCACGAATGTGAGATGAGCGTGCTACACAGATATAAAAAATTATAAGTAAATCCCCAACCTGATAATCTTTCCTTTTAACACTAACTGTTTAGCAGAAGGCGGTGCTGCCACCTACCTAATTAAGGTCTGTATGGTCCTACTATAGCAAAATAGCCAAGCTCAAAGGCTCGGCCGCTGCCTCACCTGATGGTAAGTGGCGACGCGGGACATGCGGCCAAACTGTTGGCAAAACGATGCTGGGTTTAGAATTTAGGATTCGAAATCAGTAACTCCAGAGCCTTTGCAATATTATCATCTAATCTATATAATATTAAAAAAAAACCTTTTTTTAGGAATAGACGCACATACCAAACTTATGATAGAGACTTGAAATAGTCTAGTCTAGAACAGGCTTTGTGACATTTCACTTCTAAAGGGGTAAAATGGACCCCCAAAGTTTTATGGAAATAAATATTTTTCCTGGCTAAGCCAATGAAACTCGGAAAACATAAAAAAATAAGAAGGGCATGTCTCAGTTTTTTTGTATATCAGCCCCTAAAGAGTTGAAGTGGGGTGTTTTATTTACTGTAGCCTATAGATATGCGAAGCCGTGCTGGCAAGCTAGTATCGTATAGGCATGGCTTAGTTCTAAGAACAAGTGGTTCATTGCCTTTGCAATTACTTACACTTACAGTTTGCACAGTTTGTATAATTACTTACACTTACAGTTTGCACAGTTTGTATAATTATTTACTTTCTATTCGTAACTAGTAAAGTTTCTAACCAGAGATAAATAACGTTTTTATTATGATGTTTTATTTTTGTTTTATCGTAGAAAATGTTATATGTTCTAACTAACATTCCGATTATATTATAGTTTACATTTTTATTTCCCTGTCAATCACTATTTATGGCGCATGTTGTATATGCCTATAAAAGGGTGATCATGTCAGGTCCATGTATTATCACGTTGAAATATATTATAAGAATGTAAAATATGTTCACTGTTGGCGTATCTCAATAAATAAATACTCAATTACTTATTGACTTTGTAGATAAGAATCGAACCTTCCTACCTATCTAAAGAGAGACGTCCTGCCACGATGTTTTGGGCAGTAGGTATTTCAAAATTGTATTGCTGTTCTCTGCTCCCCATATACCATATACCATCCCATATACCCATATACCATATATATATCCCATATACCTAGAGAGAGTTATTCAATTTACCAATTTTTTTTGATAAAATCAGCGCCCCTCACTAAAATATTGCGCGTTAAATAGCACACAAATAGATCGGCTATGATTAACCGGGTTTACTATGCGCAAATTGAAAGAATGCATTTTAAACCGCCAAATCGTGCAACCTATCACTACGGCACAGTTATCTTACTTGCATATTTTAAAGATACAAAGCGAATTACCAGAAACTGAAAGCTTGTATCTGTCTCACATAATATCAGAAAAAATTAGGCAATTTTCGTTTTCAAAACAAACCGAAAAAAATAATTCTTTCAGTCTTCGGTTGCAAAAAAATTAAAACGAAAGTTTCTTTCAAACAATGTCATCTTATCATAAACAGGCATTTATATGGCATTGTATTTTATAGTTTATGGCATTTTATACCGTCAATAGTGTGAAAATGCGTGAGCGAACTGTGGACGGGACTCGATCAAGCGGCTTTATTATCTCTACTTGTTGCTTTGTAGATATAATCAGCGAAGTGTGCTCTAAAAGTTCTAGCGGTAAAATGTTATTATTTAAATAATGCTACGAACCCAAGTGTAAAAGAGACTACTAAAAGAACAATTCAATCAATTCAATTCAATTCATTTATTCGGATCCTGGGTTAGCACAACACTTGGTAACGTCAAATACACAGTTTTCATATGAAATTAATTAAATATTAAATGAACAACAATGAATAGTACAGCCCTCTTTGTGCCTATCTCTGTAATCACCTGTTGAACATGTATTGTGAAAGTATTTCTACATATTATACCCGGTAGAGGCTTTGTCTAAGAATGCTGTATCAACTGTTTTTTTAGTATCCACGATGTTTTTCTGGACGAAGTTTTTTTTGGATATATGTTATTGAATGTGTCAGTGAAACAATCGTGTACAATGGTTATCTAAGGGCACAACTTTCATAAAACAGATTAGCTTTACGAGGCCATAATTTCAATGAAAGGAGCGACAATACCTCCCACACAATCGGACACGCCATTTCGGCCGAGCCCTGATACGGCGTTCAACGAAGCCCTACCCAGCACGGGTCAGCGACCACCGCACCCCAATAAAATAATGAGACGAACCTTGTTGTAGCAAACTGCACAGTACCACCAAAAAGTAAACGATCGTCAGCGCCATTTTGGTTGTTGGATTGTAGGTCTAGTTCACACCGGTATCTCCCGCTGCAAGCCGCGCGCCTGCCGCCACTGACTCGCTCTGACTGAGGTGCTGCCGCCACCTTGCTCTACACTCTCTATACCCCACGAGATCTATACCCACGTATGATATACGGAATAGGACCGCTTATCCAATTGCTCTTCAAATTGACTGTGATGGTATCAGTTTCGTAACCCTAAGGACGGAAGGTGTCATGATAGCTTCCGCCGTGCGTCGCTGTGCAGAGATTCATTCGGATTTTCTGCCGATATTTTAAATTGAAATACTTTCAGAAAAATGTACTACAAGTGCATATATGTACTACAGCTTGCTCGCACGGCTTCGCTCACCTAGGCTACGGCAAATGAAACCTCATTTTCACCACTTTTCATCTCTTTAGGGGTTGATTTTCGAAAAATCCTGGGACATGCCTTTATTTTTACGCATAACACACAAACCTAGTTTGATTGGCTTAGCATGTTTTTTTTTTATTTCCGTACTAAATTTGGGTATCCGTTCTTATTGTTCACCTAGACCATTTGAGAAGTGTTGGAATCAAATTTCACGTCTCTATCATACGCGGATTGGCCTGTCCGTTGATTCCTAGAAAAGGGCTTTTTCTTTTATACATGGTGAAAAGTATACACGTATACTTATACATACATGTATGTACTCATCATTATGAACAACTTTAACCATGGGAAATCTGAAATCTGAAACCACTTTTTTTTCTTTTTTTTTTTAATTTATTCAAAGGGCTTTGTCGCTCAGCGACCACATCGCCCTGAGATGCACACTGTACACAACAAATATACATGGATTAAATAAATAAAAACACAAAATTATCTTTTTAGGCCTATTTCCACTAACGTATATAAAACTTTGGCTTTGTCGGACTCGGGCTGGCCATAATGCAGTTACAAAATCCGACGTCAGTAATATCGCTCCGATTAAACCATAGTCTCCTAAAGGCCTCGTTCCGCACACATTCCATCAAATTGTCTGGAACCCTGAAAATTGCGAAAAAAACAGCTATTCCATAGACAAAATGTCAAAAACACTACAAAACTTATGGAACAACTGATTTATTTTTCACGATTTTAGAGTTGGTCCGATAGTAAAAGTTTTTCATAATGATGATTACGTACAAGCCTATCTATTTTGTCGCACCTTTCTGAGACACGTTGTACCAATATATAGACAGTAGTAGCATAATTACTATCGGTGGTAATGGCAATTGCACATGGCAAGTATACGTAGCTAAATGTATTCAAAATGGAAGAACGCCTATCGGGTGTATCTAAATGGAAACTACAGTAATTTGCTATCAAATACGTATCGAAAGCTTTTTTGATAGCAGTTATGCTGATAACTGATTCACAGCAAAAACTGTTATTAAATTAAATTATTTATGAGACGATGTTGCTGACGTTAAATTGAGTCGGTTATTCCTACTATAGTTTCGATCACATTCGGTGACTATATCAAGGAATGCTATAAGCGTGACACGCGCGCTACCTAAGCTCAAAAACCGGATTGAGTCGTAATTACCGACTCAATTTAAAGTGAGTATTCCAGTTATATTAAAAAAAAATGTGTCAAAACCACGTCACTTTTCATACAAAAACCATGTAGCTGATACAACCTTGGGAAAAAGACAAGTTTGCGAATGATATCGGAATTAATCTAGCTAGCTTGGAAGCTTCCTACTTAACTAAATTACAGGTACGTAACTGTTGAAATTCAATACTTCCATTTACGTCTGTAGAGTAGAATCAGTAGAAAATGTAGAGCTCTGCATTTTATCAGTTCTGTCCTGACTCAGGACGTTTATTCACACTTCTCAGTCTTCAAACTAGATGTAGATAGCAAATACTATAGTAACTACTGCCTGCTGCTACTTAAAACTAGTTCAACCGCCTATCGGCAAACGTGATTCTAAATTTTTTTTTTTTTTAAATTAAAATTATTTATAAATTATACAAACTTATAATTATACTCTGAGACCTACGCTCCGCTCGGTAAATAAACGTGTAATAAACAATTTTGATGAAAGTTCACATGCACTAAGAAAACTAGAAAATCACATAATGCATCTAATTTCTAAAATTTAGTTAAATAATTACGTGACAAAAATGTAAACTGCTCTATTGATCTATTCCTCAAAAGAAAAAAAAAAGAATTAGAACGAAAAGAAAAAGAAATGAAAGACATACATTTGTGTGATAAACATGGATATTTCAGGATCAGAATCAGAATATGTTATTGTGCATACTGTGTTAATATTTATCAGATATTAAAAATAGGTTAGGTCACAACAGCTTTGTCCTTAATGGACATATAATGTCATTATTTATAATTACTTCAAATATATATGTTATGTAATATATAATATAAACAATATATGTTTGTTCGTTGTCTGGGTGTTTCTAAGTATTAAATGAATAGAATAGAATCATTTATTGGCCTTATAACAATGGCCAATACAACAATATGTGTATTTATGTATTCTATCAGTTATCTGGTTCCCATAGTACAAGCTTGCTTAGTTTTGGGCTAGATGGAGCTGTGTGTAAAAAAGAGAAAAAAAAAGAAGAATTGTGTTTTAGTGGTGCGTGGAGTGATATCTTTCCTTTTGAAAAATCTTTATTAACTGTCTCCGTTGAGTAAGTAGCAAATCAACATTCTGGATCGTAATTGAAACTGAACCAGACAGATCTAATTAATTGAAATTGCAATTTCCAGCTTCCTCTACTCAAGTAAGTAATTGAATCGCAAGGGCCATCAAGAATCATATTGAGGATTTCAACATGATATTCAGGTCAGCTTCACTAAAAAAATAACTACAATTGAATATTATGGTTATTTTTAATTAAAAAACATATAAGTGGTTTTTGATAAATTAATCAGTCCATAATCCCGACCGCTTGTAATTTGACTGAGACCTGGTAAATTATCGTCTTATACAATGGCATTTTATGTTTGCGTGTAGAAGCTTCGTTCCTAAAACATGCCTATATTGTTAACGAATAATCTAATCCTTTGTTAAATCAATAACACATGTTGTCATGCGGTATTCGAATGGGCTGTTCCAAGATATCGCGTGACGAAAGAACATCCATTCCTCTGTTGGTCCCTAAATGCTCCCCCGTAACACCTACAATTGCCTGCTGAGAAAAATAACCGGAGTTTTCTGCTTGTTATCTAAGTATTTTAACATCAGTAATGGAGTCGATATCTGTTCAGTCACCGGAGACGTTCGAGTCATTTCTCTCAATTGCTAACAGAGCTATATTGTTAGCTATGTTGTTGCTTGTTATTAATTATATTTGTTAATTTGATATCCAGTATTCAAACAGTTTTTGTAAGTGACGGTGAAGGCTATAAATAGATTAATTCCATACCTAATATCACACACAAGTAAATGACATCAATGGCGGTGTTGACCGTATGTCCGCCCTCACACCGCGCCCGTGTCACGGAGCAACATTGCCTGCATCCTGTCTGGGCAATGCTACAGGATAAACTGATATCTTACATTGAGAGAATATTCATTTTGTACCGTACTACTACCAGCTTTTAGACGTCCACTGTTGGGCGTCTAACGGCTTGGCAGCCGGCTTGGAGGTCGCGGAATGTAGACACTGCTGCCCATCCTTTGGACCCGGGTATTTCCTCTAGAACCTCTATTGCTACGCTGTTCTCGTCTAGTCTGTCAGTCTGTCTGTGTTGTACGAGTAACCACATTGGAAAGTAGTTCCTTTCCCTTATAATTCGATATTTAAACTTTTCTCTACATAGTTTTAAGCATGGATTTAGGTTTTAAGAAATGGGCATGCTACGCCGATAAGGGCTCATAGTACTCATCACTATGAACAACGTTTACTACGGGGCCAAACCTGAAATCGAGAAAAAAATATCAGCTGTTCCATAGAAATATGTCAATGACACTCGACTGAATCTATGAAACAGAAGATACTTTCTTTTTGCGGAACCTGATGAGTATACTAATTAGATATTGTTTAATTTAATTCTATAATTTTGTAGTTCAATAAACGAAGATTTCATGAAATGTACTTTTTGACCGAGCGAAGCGAAAAAATAAATAGCCGAACTGAGAACTCGCGATTCCTATATCTTCACAACCCCTGGACCGATTCATACTCGAACTTAAAAACTGTATTGTAATTAACTACTTGCCTACAAAATTTCATGAAGATCGGATCAACGGTTCGCAAGTTATCATCGGACAAATATACACACAAACATACAAACTTACATACAAATGCCGATTTGTCCCAGTAAAATCTGAGACCTTCGCTTCGCTCGGTATATAATAATAATAATTAAACTTGCGTGATTATTAAGCTTGCAAAATACACCGGCTGGAAATAAGTGCGTTGGTTTTCTAGTATGGCCAGCAGCACCACTACATGCGAAGTATGTACCTATACTGTGATTGTCATCCACAATTGCCTGAACGCGCGCCTTCCGCCCGCTCTTCCTCTCGATGTAGGCCGACGAGGATCCAGGAAAAATGATTACTCCATCAGGTGGACAAAACTAGAATGGTGACTGAGGGGGGAACTTACCCCTTGTGGTATGTCCAAAATTTATAGCTTTTTAAAATGAGTCGCCTGTCTCCATCCACATCTACGCAATCTTAAAAAAAAAAAAAAAAAAAAAAAACTGTTCAAGCTGTTTTTTTTCTCAATTTCAGTGTTGATCCCATAGTAAGAGTTGTTCATAATGATGAGTACTACGAGCCATTTTCGGCTTATCATACCCTTTCCTTATAGCCCTGTAGAACAAGTGTTTTTTTTTTGTTGAGATTTTAGGGTTTGTCTTATAGTACCTAAGAATTTTTCAAATGATGAGTACAATGATAGCATTAGAATATATCTGTCGTGTCTACGCTGTTGGCCTCTGTCGTGTCTACGCTGTTGGCCTCTACCGGCCACTACAGCTTTACCGGACTTTGGCGAACGCATCTGGCGTCAAAATCAGCCCTAAAACTATTGTTACGGCGCTAGGGTGACTAGCGCAAGGGCACCGCTACGGTACGAACCTCGGCTTGGGCCGTCACCCGGGAGGAGGAAATCAGACTTGCCCTGGCACCCCTGAGGGGATGTGCCCTGGTGCCCTAGCGGTTTTGTTATTATCTGTTTGATTATTTGGAGATAATCTAATCGACCTTCGGACAGATCCTAAAATTGTTCGACCACTCTATGCCGCAAAATGCGGATTATATACTCGTCCGAAATGCTCGATACCTTTTACGGACGTGTATGTACTAGGTATGTCTATCTCGTTTTTGCGTTTAACTTTTTAACATTTTTTTTTAACTTCGTGACGTTAGGTTTTACTTTGAGTTGTTTACGATTTGATGAATAGAATTTTAGGTACCTAAGAAAGTACTTACATTACGAAGGCATTTTTTTATTCTAGAAATCACGGTGCTTGAAAAGCACAACGTGACGGCGCTTAAAAAAACCTCTGACATAACAGCCTACAATTATTAAAAACCCCGAATCCAATCATGGCTTCATGTACTCGTATTAGATCACGAGCAATACTTAGTTTATAAAAGCACGCACACCCAGAGATCGTTACAATGATCCACGCGGCGTGTAGAGTCTCAGAGATTTTCCTTCGGAATCAGTTTTCTCTCGCCTGATCCAGGTCGGATAAAACGTGACAAGGTTCCATGTACTCTATTAAGGAGGAAGCCCAATCAGAGCGGATGATAATGACCTTGTCACGTGAAAGAGTGAGACGTAAACTCAATCGAGATGGATGGAAATGGAATGGAAATGGTGGAAATCATTGTTACGGAAGTTTGTGATTGTTCTTGTCGAGCTAGTGTTGGTTTTACCATAGAGAATTATACTAATGTCCATAGAGAGATGAGTAACTTGATTGTAGTACTGATAAGGACGTAAGATGTCGCTAGGCTACATGATCGTCACAATTTCCGCTCAACTTGAAATAGAATCACAAGCTAACTCATTCGTAATGGTGCGGAGAAAAAATACGTCTTGTTATGAATATTATTGCATTACATAATAAAATCAGTAATTAACTATCCATCGGGGACCGCACATTTTCCTGATACGAAGTAGCCTATGTCACTCTCCAACCCTTAAATTATATCCATGTAAAAATACAGGTCGATCCATTGCTCTGTTGCTGCGTGAGAGAGAAGCAAACAAACCAACATAAGTCTCGATATAGTGACATAGGCCACTTTTTACACCAAGAAAATGTACGGTTCCTCAGGGATTTTTCACGCCTGTGAAGCTAGTGTTATATAATCTGTGTCCTATCTAACCGATCACCGATGTTTAGCAACGGACTGCACGGTTAGTCTTTGGATGGGTGACCGCGAGAGTAATTTACAACTAAGCGCTACCGTGGGTCGGATGTCACGTTAAATTGTAGGTCCCTGTTGTTTGTCATACTACAACAACCACTAAGCCTAATCAGAGGTCTTAAGGAGGCCTAAAAAAGCGCCTAAAAGAGCCTAAAAAGGCCTTATACCATCGGATGGGCCGTCTGCTTTGCCAATTAATCCAATAACCCCACTAACAAGAACATAGATCAAAGGCCTTACTTTCCACAAAATATCTAGGTTCTGATTGCATCACAGCTATTTTGGTGACCCAACTTCTCAACGACTTACCTGAAAGTTAAATAAGGGTGCCACCATCATATTCTCAAATTAAACTATCATAAATCAATAAAACATTTTAGTTCAATCATTTCGCCAACCGTACCAATAACTTGGTGGGTCTGTATCACAGACCATATTACCGGTAGACATCTCGTACATATTCTCCATCACGCACACGAAAATATTACGCGCCAAATAAGCTCGTCTATGTTTAAGATGACCCGGGCACGTACTGAAACTACGATTAGAATCACCGAAAGAAGGACAGCAGTGTCTTCTTCGTAAACGGTGAGCGTTCTGCGATTCCATGGCCCTGCCAAGCGTAGGGATTAAGGCACCCCACACCATGACAGATTGTGTTTAGTATGGCTTTGGCGGAGGCCATTGTGCAGCAGTAGACGTCTTCTGGCTGATGATAATGATGAATCGTAAGCGCTATTTATTAATTATTTCATTCCGGCCCCGGCGAGTTGATTTGTATTTCGTTATAGTACTTAAACGTGAAGCAGTGTAACGTCCCAGACGGGGGACAGACTATAGGAATAAAAACTTTGATCTGTCCCCACGTCGGTGACCCAATTTTTTAAAACTACAACTACTTTTTTCAAACTTTTTATTCCTAACAGTCCCCCTAAACACAGCAGAGGGCTGATAGGAAATAATTAATTTCATCTGTCCCTCGTCGGTCAAGGGGAACAAATCGAACTTTTCATTCCTGTTTGTCCCAGTGCAGGGAGACAGACTGGAATAATCCCCAGAACACGAACGAGGAGTTTTGTCAATAAGTACTTAATTTTTTGGTTTACGGGACGTACAAAAAAGGATTATTTTAGTAAAAATTGGTATTTTCTTATTTTCACTTGGCTTAAGATTTACTTTTAAAATGGCTTATTGGCGTACAGAGCACACTTTACAAGCACGCACTTTACTTTTTTTAAAGTATGCTCTTTGATGTTTTTTATGCGCGATCTCGTGGTCATATTATCCTCAGTCTGTACCAAAGACCTTCGCGAACAGATTCGGCGTAAACCCATAAAGCGGTAGCAAATCATAAACCGGCAAAAATAGTCCGATTCCGTCCAGTTATGACGTTCCGACGTTAACTCACGCCTTGACCCGTGTAATGTAAGCTGTGTCAAAATGGAAGCAGACACTTTAATTTAAGTACATTTCCAGATACGAAGGTACACTATGGCCTTTTTCAATCTCAAAAGAAATCATTGATTTGTTACTTTCCGATTAGTGGAAGGTGGCGAGCAAAAGTCTCAAGTAACCTTTATTTTTGTGTAGTTTATGGGTTTATATGACGGTTAAAGTTAATTCGAAATTTTGACACTAGTACTATACTAGTACCTAGTTACTTGCCAGTTACTACTATCCGCCAAACCGCACTGGGCCAGCGTGATGGATATGGCCTAATCACCCTTCGAGGGTAGGCCGATATCCCAGCAGTGGCTGATGAGACAGTTACTTTTCATTTTAACCGGCGAGCACTTGGGACTTAGTAACTAGTCGATGATGAAAGAGGCCTAATATACGTACTGCAGGGCTAGCATGCGTACCGCGACAACATCTTTTTGTTATGCAAGAACAGGACACGGCTACGATTATGTATACATCCGTCTCATTTTTGACGACATGAAGAGTAGATAAGATTTTTGTCGTGTTGCGTAGCTAGCCCTGCTGGAGTATGGAGGTCGTATGAGACGAGGGCACACTACGGCTATTGTTGAATTAGATACAAAGAAACAGCACGACTTTTTTGTATGATTTGTTGACTTGTTTTTGTCAAACAAAATACTGTACAAACTACAAAAAAACACGAATTATAAGAATTGAGCATTTGTAGGTGGCGATGCTATCAGGTAATGAGAGTAAACATTACTGATAATTATACAAATGACATGTTTTATTTTCAAGTTGTAATCTAAGATGTATTTTTTTTAAACAAAAAAAGTCCGACTACTACAAATGTAGGCAGGCCTCTCACTAGGTGGACCTACGACATTGTGAAAGTCGTGGTGTGAAAGTGGCACATTGTCGGTCGGTGTGGCGGTCTAAGGGGGAGGCCTATGTTCAGCAGTGGACGTCTTTTGGCTGAATGTAGCCTATACAAAACCTAATTAATCTAGCAATTCTGAGATCTCGTCATCCTACGATCTCGACATTCTGAGTTCTTGGTATTATCAGACGGACTCCAACATCTTGTCTTGCCATCCTCTATATATGAATAAGAGGTCACTGAACATGAAACACATACCTACTTATATTGTCTCATAATCACATACTCCCGTCAAAAGATAAAATAAAGAATTGAATTGAATTAAATTGACATATTATTAACCTCGGCTATTGAATAGTCGATTAAAATACCCTAATGTCTAAAATCTTGGTAATAAGAGTAATGATATTTTCTATAATATCTTTTTTTGTTATTATAATGGTAGTTAGTGCCTATATTAGTGCTAAGACCCTTTGCAGAGTTCGCCTGGAGAAGTGCACACCTACATATGCCAGTTGTTCGAGCGGCTCTGCGTAAGGTGGCCTAAAATTCCACCCCTACATATATTATGGCTTTCAAGTAAAGTTGCCACGATCGCTATAGATTTATACTAGCTTGCCCGCACGGCTTCGCTCGCATAGCCTACAGTAATTTCAAAACCCGCATATTTGCGTAGAAGAAATTCGATGGCGTATCTGAATCTGTCATCCCGCACTGGGCCAGCGCGGTGGCTATGGCCTGATCACCCTTCGAATGTAAGCCGATATCTCAGTAGAGGAATATTTAAAGGGATGATGCAGTACCGATTATGTAAAAAAACAAAGAGTACAAGTTTTTTTTGTACTGGGTCCAAGGCCAAAAAAAATTGTCAAAATGCTATCACCACGTTTAGTCGACGCCGCTGGTGATAAAAGAGCTGGCTCATTCCTCGCTCAAAGAATTTCTTTGGCTATTCAACGCGGGAATGCAGCCAGCGTTCTTGGTACTTTACCACACGGACACCAACTCTTTTTTGTTTTTTAATAGGGAGAAGTATTTAAATTATTAAGTTATTGTAAAAAATATTTTTGTTTTATTCGTCGGCCTCTTTTCTGGTGCTGCAATGCCCGACGAGAAATAATTATGACAGTGTTGATTGTTTTACCACTGTCGACTGTACGGAAGCAATAAACCACCTGAACCTGACATCACATTTGCACAAAAGTCATCCTTTTGTAATCGGTCATCGCTTGCCCAAAAACTTCAATCATCACATCAGTTTCGTTTGGAACGTGCTAGACAACATCTAGATGTAGTTAGACATAAACTTCGATGGTAATTTCGATCCGGAAAATGTATGGAGTAGGATCCCACCGGAATTTTTCAACTAGTCACGCTTTTATTAATGTATCCTCTCTTCTACTTTAGCAGTATTATTAAGTCTGTTACGCTGCTTGTATCTACCCTTCCCTTGTGTCACGATGAGAACCAAATTGCACCGGTTCATCCCTTTGTGTGGAATGACTTTATAGCTCGTGGCCCAGTTATAAAGTCAGGTTAACATGTTGAGCAGACAGTCTCCAACTCTTACAAGTTAGATGAACACGTTATTTAGCTTTTAACGTCTACATATAAAAAAAAACTGTATAAAAAATCGTTTAATATAAATAAATCTGTACCTGTGCAAATAAGTTCACATATGTAAATATTTTAAGTTGAAAGAAATTGCTCAATATTTTAAAAAAATACCTTCTTAACATTAATCGAAAAAAAAATGATATTTGCGTGCAAAAAGTGTTTAAATAGCCAGTGAAAAAAAGTTTTTATATATCTATAATCGTGATAAAAACGCCTGTTTGTTTTACGTCAGCAATCCACGTCAAGTTTTGCGCTGAAGTGTAGGCAGGCGCTACCAAAATATGGCTCTAAACGTAAAGTACGCTGTTATAAGTGTTATCCTGACTGTCATGTTCTGTAATACATGTAGGTATGAGTTTTTTCACGTTACTTCTCGTATTTTACAATCAATTTAAATTCTTACAATGCCTGAATTCTTATCAATCAACTGGAAAACAAAAAATAGTCTCAAAAGAACATCTGAGGTTCAAGTGAAAATCAAGAATAACATAGAAAATTCGAAACAGCTGGACGTAGCTTTCATGAAACTGGCCCTGAATCTGTTCACTCACTAAGGCAAAGTTGCGCAAGACAACAGCGGGTGTGAAATCATAACACTGATAAATAGCCTCATCATAACTAGTAGTTCGCGTCGAACTGAGACGTCGCGATCTCTATAACTTCACAACCCTTATACCGATTAATCTCACATTCGATCTTATACCATATATTACCATCTACTTGCCTACAAAACATGAAAATCAGATCGACGGTACTCAAGTTAATTTATTCCCCAGATAAATCATCTTTGGACAAATACAAACGCATACAAAAGTCGACTTGTTGCCGACTTCGACTCCTTCGCTTCGCTCGGTCTATACATAATTGAGTTTCATAAACCATAGACCAATATAAACAAGACAACAACTTGTTATATTGATCTATTTTATTATTTTATAGAACTTAAAAAACGGATAATAAAGAGGGAGGAGGCTTATGCTCTGCAGTGGGCTGAATAAGCTGCAAATGATGATGATGATGATGATAAAGAAAGGGTATGCTAAGCCGAAAGGGACTCATAGGACTCATGATTGTGAACAACTTTTACCATGGGACCAACCCAGAAATCGAGAAAAAATATCAGCTGTTCCATACATTTTGTCGAGTGTCATTGGCAAAGTTGTTCATAATGATGAGCACTATGAGCCGTTTTCGACTTTGCTATATATTTATATCATACTTTTGTTCTTTCCCCAGGTCAATCAATAAAATGCTTTAGCTGCAGCAGCGCCAATAACTCTGCGTGTCTTGACCTCTCTCCGGGCAAGATGCGCTCAATAGTGCCCGTCGTGGACTGTGGGCAGGCGCTGCCGAGCGTGATGGCCAAAGACTTCTTCTGTAGAAAGATGATTCAGACCAGTAAGTAGACCAGTAGACCAGCAGTAGACCCGCAGTAGACCAATAGACCAGCAGCAGATTAATAAAGTAACAGCAGAGTATATTGGAAGACCAACAGTAGTTTGATAAGCTAGATCAGCAGACCGCTACCCATCGCTTATGGGCCTGTCTCTTTGCGTGTGTACATTATAACTATAAGGACTCTACTAGTATTTCGCGCCGAACTGATCGAGACCACGCAACCATTTTTAAAATTTTAATTGATTTATTTCAAACAATTGAAAAAAAAGTAAAAATCAAATCAAATAAACTAGTAGTTCGCGACGAACTGAGACCTGGCGACCCCTATAACTTCACAACCCCTGCACCGCTTCAGTTCATATTGGAATTTAAAAAATGTGTTGACAATTAGTTCACGACATGCGTACAAAATTTCATGAAAATCGGATTAACGGTTCTCAAGTTATAAACAAATAAACATACATAAAACTGCCGATTTGCTCCCGTAGACTCTGAGACCTTCGATTCTCTCGGTCAACAAAAGACACAATTCCAAAAATATCGCATAATTAGTCGCATACAAATCCAAAGCCAATCACAAAAAAATTGCAGTAATTAGGGACTTGTCCCACCGCCGGCAATGACCGCGAAGCGATTAGAGCTAGGAAAACGAGTTAGCGAACAGCGAGAAGCGAGCATAGCTCCGATAGTATTCTCCCTGGGCTACAGCGAGTGTACGAGTGCGACGGACGATTACTCGCACTGTATATAGTAGAGAATGACAGCTGGGAGTCTGTCGACGAGTGTTCTCACCGCCCAGCAAACATCGCTCAGCGAGTATTATCTTTGCGGTAGCTCTTGTCGCTGCGATAAACTATAAGAGAGAGTTATCGCCGGCAGTGTGATCGTCTGCGATCAACTATCAATTTATGTGTCTCTTTTATTCACACGGTATCTTCATCTGTTATACGTTTCTTGAGCGAGATTATAGTCGACAGTTCGTCGCTTCCTTGTCTGCGGTGAGACAAGTGCTTATTCAGTCAGTTATACTTTTTCTTCGGCATTGGTACTACAACTTGCTGTTAGGCTGTTACAGCAGTGCCGAAGAGATCATACAAAACCACAAACCCATCAACATTATTAAAAGCGCTGATTTTGTTCCCGTAGACTCGCTTCGCTCGGTAAAGTAGACAGACAGATACCAGCGTATCAAAAGACGTCATTCAACTAATCTAGCTTTCTGGTCCAAGCCGGTCACACGGTCATTAAAGACATAGACCGCGTGATGCATCACTACGGATTAGCCCGAAGAGACTCCGCACTCAGGACAATGGAAGCGCAGAAAGCATCGGTCAAAATAAACCTATAAAATATACTCTTTTATTTATTGCAAGGCTTAGATTGTAGCTCAATGGTGTTAGGGATGATTTGTGAGGCTATATAGCCAATGAGAACGCATGGTGTCAGTCCCTGCCTTAATCCCCAAGCTTGACAGGCGGCTTGATGATCGCAGAACGGTCACCGTTAGCTAACGTTGCATCCCGTCCTTTTGTGGTTCTGGACCCAGTTTTAGAAAATACCCGAGACTCGGATGTGCAGAGTTTGAAACTGTTGAAGTTCAAAATTTTGGGTGGCACTGAACTGTTATGGGCAAATGTGACGCTTAAAATCAGGTGAGCGAATTGCTAATCTCGTCAGTCAACATTAAAAAAAAAAGTCTTTTGCTATTCTTTTATTCTGTGGCATAACCCAGTACACCTGCTATCTAGGCGCGTATATTCAGCCATGAAGTCAATGCTATCAAACGAGCAATCGGCAATCAGCACAATGGGATAGGGCCGTCCGAGCATTGTGGGCGAACATTCAGAGTGTTACTGCATCTGTAACTATTGTTAATGAACGTACCTAACTAGTTAATGACACGCGTTTGATTAACAGTGCGTGCCCGCGGACCTATTCTGGACATGGAAAGACCACACATTTGGTGGTATATGAAGTCTTTTTTTTGGCGATGGGGAAATCTTCTCAAGATACCCAACTGCATTGGGGTGCGGCCGGGTTATACCCGCTAAAACCCCCCGGTGGCCTGCCTTGGTGCTTGACCGAGGGCTCCGGGATATCTAAGAGAAAGCACCGGACTCCCGGGACAGCCAGCAGCTGTCGTAAGACGCTTAAGCCTATACAACAGCGTCCGCCACTCGACGCTGTCGTCCTCCCCGGGCTCGCTTCGGTAGATAGTTAGAGCCCCACTTCTAACCACTCCCGAGCCCAGAGGTTCCCTTTTAGTAGGCTCTTACTACAGAGGATACCGATGCCGTATTCTAGTGCCCCAGCTTCAGGGCAAGGTATCTGAAGTCAGCCGCAACGTTGAAATAATTTGAGAACCTGATGACCTGATGCATCAGATCATCCAGAGTCAGAACTGGAAAAATGGAGTATCCACATATCCAGTTCCAACTCTGGATGCCCTCTTGTCTAGGGAAAGGAAACCGTGAGATTCAAGACTCTGGGTTTCTCTTCCCTTAACAGACTCTGAACTTCAGGGTCCAAAGCGAAACTTCGAAGTGGCAAATCAGGTCATGCTATCGTCTCTACTTGACACTTCGCTGACGCAGACAACTGTGAAATACGAAGCCGGAAGAGACTTGAAACTAAATCTGAAACTATTTCGAAGACTCTTGGATGTAATCTCTGTATCAGCCTTTAAACAACCCACTGCTGGGATATCAGCCTACTCAAGAGATGATTAGGCCAAATCCACCACACTGGCCCTGTGTGGGTTGGCGGATTCACATAGGCCTACGAATTTCTTCTCCGGAAATATGCAGGTTTCCTCACGGCCCGTCCGGGTTCGAACCTGCGACCCCACGAATGTGAGGCGAGCTTTCACTGAGCTACCACGACTTCAAGTTATTTTATATTTATTTAGATTTTTAGTGGACGATTCATACCTCTTCCTCACGATAACTATCTCATTTCCTCAGTAATCTACGCCGAACGAAGCCCAGAGGTCCGCGTACATCGCGGCTGCGGATGGGTGAAGCACAAGCGAGCCTGCTACAAGGCAGACAACGCAGGCCATTTAGAGACCGTCTGCCAATGCTTCGGCGACATGTGCAATGCGGCAACGGCGCTGCAACACGTCAAAGTGACAGCTGTAGGAATTGTTGCCAGTCTTCTAGCCGTCTACAGAAGTTGGCGAGGGAGTGTTTAAATAAAGACTTGTTTTGAATAATTCTTTTATTTCTGGAATTTCTGATTAATCCACTAGCTAGCTATACATGCTGGAGGGAGTAGTCTAGGGGATTATGACCCTTTCCGAAGACAAAGATAGGTAAAGAGCAAAATGCCTTTATTAACCAAACAAAATACATACAAATTAAAATAAACTACCTCCTTAGCTATTTAGCCTACTGCGGAAACCGAACAGTCGAATTATCAGAGGCCTTTGAAGGTCTAAACATAATTTAATCCAAGTCCTCAAACCCACTAAAGTTGGTTGGTGGTGTTTGGTTTTGTGTTTCGCCATATACCTACATAAACGCCAGCATTTTGGTTATGCGTCGCATATGTCCTCTAATAGAAAATGAATCTTTTTGAAAATGAAATCCATATCCAATGTCTCAACCCCTTGTTACCACTACCGAGATTTAACATGGCAAATTAATGGAACTATTCTTATGATCGAAGATTAATAGGCACCTGAACCACTTGCCCTGATGCTGGGGCACTAGAATACGGGGTCGGTACCCCCTGCCTGTAGTAAGAGCCTACTAAAAGAGGACCTCTGGGCTTGGGGTAGGTTAGATATTGGGCTGTAATCATCTATCTAAGCGAGCCCGGAGAGGACAACAGCGTCGATTGGCTGATGCTGTTGTTGGCTTAGGCGTCTCACGACAGCTGCTAGCTGTCCCGGGAGGAGCTGAAGCCTGGTGCTGAAGGCTACAGTGCGTTTCCTTGGAGATCCTGGAGCCCTCGGTCAAGCACCATTGCAGGCCACCGGTGGGAGAGGTTTTAGTGGGTATAGTCCCACATAACCCGGCTGCACCCTAAAGCAGTCGGGTATCTTGTGAAGATTACCCCCTGGCAAAAAACAGGCACCTGAACCACAGAGCACTAATAGTTCTACGCCTAGACAGCCTGGGGGCAGACTAGTATTTCAAAAATTGGTCATGGTTAGATCTTGACGGCATTTATGGCACATTGCCTTGATAGCCCTGGATTTACACCATAAGATAAGATTAGTGAAGGCTCTGGGTGGCAGGCTTTGGGGTCTGGCGCGCTGTACATTACTCAGGCACTACTACTGGGGACAGACTAGTGTTTCAAAAATTGGTCATGGTTAGATCTTGACGGCATGAGGCCTTTCTTATTTTTGTTACTTTCTGTAATAAACGAGTATTTGGGATAATCGTCTAAATGTACATTTATACAGGCTGGGGAGAATCAATTTCACCGCGAGTCAACATAATTTAGTTTGAAAGGTAAACCGGTACAACAAAATATTTGTCTACAATTTCACGGCTAATATTCATATTCATATATTGCGTAAGTACTATTTACATGTCAACTTAAAAACTTAGATTACATTAAAAAAATTAAATTATAATAAAAATTATTAATTTACAATAAATGTTAATTACATAATACTAAATTTCAATTTTATAAAATTCGTCAAACCTGTAAAAGCATTGTTCGATTAGCCACTTTTTAAGTTAGCTTTTATAGGAGTGCTAGTGGCTATAATAATGGTAATAATAGTAATAGTATAATAATGGTAATAATAGAAATAGTATAATAATGGTAATAATAGTAATAGTATAATAATGGTAATAATAGTAATAGTATAATAATGGTAATAATAGTAATAGTATAATAATGGTAATAATAGTAATAGCATAATGATGGTAATAGTAGCTTTAGTTCAGTCACGACGACATAATATTGTTAATATTATATTTGTATATACAGGGTTGTAAGGAAAGGGTATGCTAAGCCGAAAAGGGCTTATAGTTCTCATCATTACGAACAACTTTTACTATGCGACCAACCTGAAATCTAGAAAAAAAAACAGCTGTTCCATAGAAAAATGTCAATAACACTACAAAATGTATGGAACGGCTGGGCTTTTTTTCTCGATTTCAGGGTTGGTCCCATAGTAAAAGTTGTTAACAATCATGATTACTATGAGCCCCTTTCGGCTCAGCATACCCTTTCCTTATAACCCTGTATTTAGACACATAAGTTTAAAATTTATTGACAAGGAGATATATTGTATGTACCTTCGATCAAAATAAAATAAGTGGACGGACGGGCCCAAGTAAAAGATGTGTTATTCCAGGAAATAAGCTGCCTCCACACAAAATTTCATCCAAATCCGTTCAGCTGTTACAGAGTTGAACGGGAACAAACACACTTACATACTTACACACTTAGACAAAAACTTTCGCATTTATAATATTAGTGTGATTATTATTCGCTATCTCTTTTTTGTGACAAATGTACTATACATACTTTTAAATGCGTATTGAAGCCTATATTCGATTGTTGTGACAACACTATGATTCATGCTATCTCTATCTTGTGTTTCTATTTAGTAATAGACAGCGATAGTTTAATTGCGTTTAGTGAGTGCACGGTGGAATTGTGGCCATCGATATTCGCTAATCGCTTTTTATTTGTTATACACCACACGATTGAAAAATAGAAAACATCTATACCACATCTATACGCACTGCTTCACGGATCTGTTGAGGACGATTTCTATTTGATACAATAACCCCCGAATACTGAAATGTTTGTTAACTTTAACAACAGATTAATTCTGATACTGCCTTTGTCTGGCACTAAGCAAATGAGAAAGGCAGCAATAGACTTAATCTGTCGTCAAAGTTAACAAACGTTTCAGTATTCGCGGGTAAGTCCTCCCATAGATCCAACTATCAACAAATTACAAATATAATATTGAGTTGAGATACTTTTCAACTCTAAAAATGTAAAAAAAATGCAGGCAAAATAAACCTTGAATCTTGTCAATGATATACACAAAATGCATAAAATCTTCTATTTACCAATGGTAATAAATAACACTTCGAAAATAAAAAAGATACTCAGGTAACGTTTGGTATTATAGGTATGTAAATTACATGAAAACAGGATACCACTGAGTTATACCTGCTAGTTATGACAACGTGTCGAATTGATTGGCCATCTCTAAAAAATACATGTCCACTGCGTGTCGTGCCACGATCGTGGTAGGGTTCTTTTTTTTTTAAATTAATGCCTTTAGTAAAGTAGATAGATCATCCTTCATTGCTCACATAAAATTTTATATACATTTAAAAAGAGGCTTAAAAACTAGTGTAACAACTGGCGGCCTCAAAGCGATCTCTTCCAAGCAACCTAAGGATGAAGAGTATTCATAGAAGAAGTAGAAGACAGTGTGAACAATGATGGGGATTGCGTAGTAAGATGTCAAGTTCGTTTTGACTCTTCTTACTTCAATAAATATGTTAGCTATTATTCTGGTAAACTACGTATGTATCTTACTTAGTCCTAGTTAATAGTAAGAATAATTTTTTTTAAATAAAACTAGTACTGCAAGTATTTTTTTTAAATGCCTGTAACCTTGCCTGACAGCTGGACCGACTCAGAACAAAATCGAAAATTACCCTTTCACACATGATAAAAAACAAATAGGACATGATTTTGAAACCATCACGTCCAATTTTTGTGATATTTATTAATTATTTAATAATGAGTGTTGTTTAATTACCCTTTCAACGTTAGCCCACACAATGGGGTAATTTATCCCCGCATTTTATGTAGGAGCCCTAGCACTCTCGCTCATTTTTTTAAATGAAACTGGTTGATGCCTGATGGTAAGCGTCATGCTTGTCCGTAAAATATTAATGCTACCCAGAATTTTAGCTTAAAACACTGCGTGGTATTTTCCTGCGTTCGTCACTTTGAGATATTAATCCAGAACACAGTACTGTTTACACACTCCTGTTTGGCGGTTCAATAACTGACAAAGATGTGGTACTTCCCCAGGCAGCCTCTGCAAAAGAGTCGTGCTGTTGTAAAGATGGACAAGCCAAACTAAGGCTTCCTTAATTAGCTACGGAACCCTAAAAACACAATAAGCTGTGAGAGGACGCACAGATCGTTTCCACCATGTCGAAATATGCGTGTACTTATTTTGAAAATACAGTGTTTTTCTAGAGTTTCGACGACAGCTTAAGTCTTCAAGCTGGATTGAGAACTAGGTCCAAAATGAAGCTACACCAGAACACATTAAACCACAAACAAGGTAAGATTACAGATGTTTTCGTAGGTGCCATGGGAATCATAATCTTATTACCTTAGAGACATCCACAGTTGTCCCGCTCGCGCATTTCACAAAAATGATGATATTTAAAAAAACAACGTCTTGTTGTTGAGTTAATATTTTATTTTATTTCAAATATTTGGTAGGTCAGATTGTATAGATTGTAAGTAACGTTTTTGTATTTAAAATTACTTTTCAAAAAGTACCTACCTATATAATGATGTACCTATCCGTTTGGGTACTGCGACATCTTACACCACATGTAGCTGGCTACGGTGCTACGGTAAGTTTTTTTGGTTTTTATGTTTACTTTTGTAGTGATTTGGCGGCTAAAAAAAAAAAACTTCCGATCTAAAACTACCTAAAACTAAATCCACTATCTAAAACTAACATCTAAAACCAAAATTTCTTTAAAATATCTCAGGTGGTGTTATATTTGCATAGATAAACATATAGGTTTCTACTATCTATAAAATCTTGCAAGTGTGCGAGTGTGACACGACCCCTCCCCCATCCCTCTTCATCACCAACAGCCTGAAGACGTCCGTGAACATAAGCCAGAACCGCCACACTGAACGACTATTTGTAACTTGCATCCACCCTCTACCCACGACCTTCAAAATGTCGTCAGTCCACCTAGCGGAAGGCATACCTACGCTGTGTCTTCCATCCCCCTTAGTGACCCCTTAATTTGTATAAACTTTTTTTTTCACCATCTGATTTCCAGCATCTTTTTTCTAAGTATTAAAAAGCTGTTGCGGCTTCTTTTGAACAAACTTCAGTAAAGCAAAAAATATATATAATTTTTTTTCCACAATCGTATATCCATCGTAATGTAAACCATCAGTTACTCACTGAATACGGACACGATCGCAAACACTCTCAATTACAACTTTAGAAAACAGTTCGTCTGTATCGCTCACTGATTTAACTCGCTTCGGATAGACCAGTGATCTTGTAACTACGTTATTTATTTCTACATAATAATTATAAATAAAAAATATGCTGGCGAAGTACGCGCTCGGTTCGTTCCTGTTGGCGGTTTGCGTTCGACTTGGTGAGTCTAGGTTATTATCGTCTGTGACTCCGATAAAGGGTCAAACACAAATTAATTATTGTACGAAGACAAACAATGGCTCAAAGATTATGTAATGCTACGTTCAACAATGACCTATATTATTTTTACCCTACTGCCCAAGAAAGAGGAGAAGAAGTTCGTAACTTTTTATCCGATTGCCCAAGAAGGAGGGTAATGTTTTTAGGGTGAGTATAAAATATATAAGTATGTTTGTGTGTTCCTATATTACCTCTGTAGGCTAAACGGCTTGACAGATTTTGAGGTATCGTTGGATTCCTTTTTACGACTCTTTTCTACATTTTGCAGTCGGCTATTTTGTTTTTATTTTTGACACGCATTTATAGGACCGGAAAGGCGAAAATTATATTTTGTGGCGCAACACAACGCCACAAAATATAATTTATTAGAATTTGTATGACCTCGCGGCTATCCGGCTCTTACGTCAACTGCACCCGCAGGATCAGTTGACATAACGCATATTCTGAATTGGACTACTGGACCCGTTGACAAACTCTTTAATTGGTATAGGACACGGAGAAAAGTGTTTGACATTCATATTACGAAAATATTAGAGACAGCCACAGAGACGCAACGCACTTAAATTTTTTTTTTTGTTTTTTAACGAATATGTCGTTTGCCTGATGGTACCGCACTATAGAGGCGCGGCGCGGCTGATTTGCCTTTGGGAGAATATTTTGCGCCGCGCCGCACCACCGAAATGCGGTTTCAGCTTTACTACTGCTATTACTAGACCACAAACTCACCAGGGGCGCTAGTCTCGACTTTCGCTACAGCACTTTGCGACCGACTTCGGTCGCTGTGACGCAAAAATTCGACAACGAACACGAATTGTTAACGAAAAAACGGAAACATAGCGTTGAATTTACGCAAAATGCAAAATTCAACGCTACGTTTGTGTTTTTCCGTTAACAATTCGTGTTCAAAGTCGAGTTTTTACGTCATAGCGACCGCATTCGGTCGCGAAGTGTCGCGAAAAGTCGAGACTAGCTCCCCTGGGGCTCTATTCGGAGAAATGACATTTTATCTCGGTCACTGTCTCTCTAATTTAGATTTTAATGGGAGTGAGAGTGACCGAGATAAAATGTCATATCTCCGAATAGGGTCCTTGGGCCCGTATTCTCTATTGACATAACTAGCTTGTTACGCGCCATGTTAACTCCGTGTTAGTCGCACGAAACGGTATTCTCTAGGTTTCTTAAATGCGCGATTCTTCACGATTAGGAACGGATTTTGGGAGCCGCGTTTAAGTTTAGAGCATGTTATGACGTCACGCGTTATTGGCAAGTTATCTCATGTGCGATAGAGAGTAAGGGCCTGACAAACATAAATAATCCTGATGCACCTTTGTACTTCCCTTCTCTATACTCAGCATCATCGATCCACTGCTACGACTGCACCAGCGTGAACAACTCCATGTGTCTGGCGCCAGATAAATACGACCATGAGACGCTGGTCAAGTTCCTGCCGACCAGCGCCTGTGGCAGGGGCGTCTACTCCGATGACCGGCACGGCTTCTTCTGCAGGAAGATAACACAGATCAGTAAGTAGCCGCATTCTGACAATTAGTGTCAGAAAACAAAACCGCCGGCGAAATAGGTCCGAACGTTGAACGTTGACACTAATCACAAAACATTTCACACTAATATCATAAATGAGAACGTTTGTGTAGTGTGACAGATCTCAGAACAAGACGTGATCATTCCCACTCAACTCCGTAATCAAACATCCGGTCAGCCCACAGACTATTTATTCATCTGTGGGTCAGCCGAACGGATTTTGATCAAATTTGGTGAGGACACCAAATTTTCCCTCTACTTTTCATGCTGAAGATACATACCTACGGTTCTTGTATTATAGCGAGTGAAACCGAAGTGCGTTGCTAGTCAATCATATCGCAGACTGCAGAGAATCAATATGTCCAAGCCAAGGAGAGGTTATCTATGTGCATATAAATTGTTTTACGAAAAATAAAGTAACCAATAACAAAAATAGATAACCAATTATAATCATCATCATCAGCCACAAGACGTCTACTGCTAAATAAGGGCCTGCCCTGGAAGTTGCCATACTCTCCACGCTCTCTCCAGGCGGCTTGGGGATTGCTGTACGTTTACTAAGAGGACTCTGCTGCCCATCCGGTGGAAGTAGTCGTAGTTTTATACCCGTGTCCTGATACTTCCTGGTGGGAAGTTATTGGATTATATTTCAGGCAGTGGCGTAACTAGGCCTCTTCGGCTTAGCATACTATTTCCTTATAGCCCTGTATAGCTGATTTTTGTTATTTTTCGTCCGCAGTCCTGCACAAGGGCTACGAGCCCGAGGTCCGAGTGATGCGCGGCTGCGGCTGGGTGCGCCACCACAAAGACTGCTACACGGCCGATAACGAGGACCACCTCGAGACGGTGTGCCAGTGCTTCGATGACGGCTGTAACGCAGCCGCCGGCCTCGGCAGCCTGGGGGCGCTCGTAGCGCTCTCTGCACATGGAATTATCAAGGCGATTCTGTAGTGTAAAAGTACCTGGGTACTTTTATTCCAACGAGTAGCACCAAACTCGTCACATGTGTCTGGTTGCGAAGTTTTCCCATCGAGTAACACTATCGACCTAATCTCGATGGGAACCGTTTTGAAAAATACGTTGCAACTAGAAACAATGTGACTCAAAAGGATTTTATAAATGTTGTTATCCCATCGAGTCACTCGCAGTATTCAATTTTGCATGCGCCAAAAATATAATTAGACATAATACGTCAAAGCAAATTGTATATTAAACTACCATTATTAAACTACCAATTAAATGTCCAGCTTTATTTTATTATACCCACCTCGAGTTTTTGCGGGAACGTGAAGAATTCATGTCGCGTTATTTTATTATTTTCCAAAACTTGTGTTATTTCGAGTGTTAATGTGTAAAAACGGTGAATTTTTACCCGTTAAGTATTTGTAAACATCCACGAGTGTTATAAAAATAATAATAATAAATATATGGGACATTTTTGCACACACGGTCATCTGACCCCAAACTAAGCAAAGCTTGTAATGTGGCTGCCAGAGACTGATATACGTACATAGATATTTTTAAATACATACTTATATAGATATTAACCTTTGACTGTGGCTATGACTTATTTGATAATATATAACAAAACTTGAAAATATATATGTATACTTGACACTGGCAAATGCATAAGACGTGAGACGCCAAAATCCTCTTAGGAGGAGAAAAAAAAACCTACCTCATAATAGACGTTCAGAAGTAGAAAAGTCGACGGTCGTAGATAATGCAGTTGCAGGGCTCGGTGGCGTGGGGGCGCTACTGGTGGCGCTCTGTATTCATGGAGTTACCAAGGCGATTCTGTAGTGTCGTACTACCATTTTTCTACTTGTACGCACTTTTATGCGCGCTGGCTCAGATGATCAAAAAACACTGTGAAAAAGCCAGTCATTCTGGTGCTTGCCGAGGTCGTCCCGGCATCGCTTTCTTGGTCTGCCGCAAGTTCGTTTGCGATCTGGCAAACTGGGTGGTAAGTAACTAAGTATAGCGCAAATATCATACGACATGCGGCTTGCGGCAGACATTTGTCCTCATGTCCAACGCAATCCCACTTCATAGTACCTAAGCGGCCTTTTTGGTAACATCGGCTATTACCCTCTTTCTTGGATAAAAACGACTATCCCGTGTGTACAGACAACCTTCTCGATAATTTAGTGTTACCACAGAATAAACTATTTTACATACTACTAGAAACTACTAGAAAGACAGAAATTAAACCTAAAACCATAATAGAATAATGTTCTGACTTTTTCTTGCGTATCTATGTTTTAAATTATGTGTATATATGTATTATTATTTTTCAAACCACGCTTGTAACGGTGAATGCTATAAGCACCTGTTACTGGTGTACATATCAGAACTGTATCTGATTTTAAAAGTGTTACCCCATAGATGATAATTAATATGTATACTGTTGGTGTTTCTTTAAATAAATAAACCATCTAACGAACAAAAAAAAAGCAAGTTGACGGTGCCAGTAAAAGAAAGACATCCTCAGGTACAAGCACTGAGTTAGCAGTGGGTAAAGAGGATGAGAGAATAAAAATAATTATCACATTCATTTACACAATTATCATATCGCGGATCCCACACAACCACCTAACGTATTAGATTTAAATGATATTAAAAAAAAAATGAAAGAGCGCCACCTAGTATAAACACAATGTACCGTTTTAGGCGTTAGTGCTTTAGTTTTATTGTCGATGCTAGAGTTACACAATAAACACGAAAGATGTCGCAACGTTTAGTGGAAGACTGACTATGTGATTTTATGTTATGTGGAAGGTTGTGACACTAATTTTTAATTATACATTTTATTAATAGCTCCTTGTCTAAGCCTAACGATGAATGTGATGAATAAATCCAAGCCTTGATACGCCTTTAGATAATGGTATGTCATAAAGAAATTATAAAGCCACACGTAAATATGTCTTATCGTATCTAACATGTTGGAAACCTATTTATTCAGTGAAAGTGATCGAATTCATATTTTAGGACATCATATTAAAAAATTTAACTATATTTCATGATTTAGGCAAATTGCCAAGGAAATGTTATTTATAATGAGAATTTTGACACGTCTATCCAAGTCAGGTTGGCCGAGTGGTCTAAGGCGCCAGATTTAAGCTCTGGTTCCCGAGAGGGAGCGTGGGTTCGAACCCCACACCTGACAGTACATTTTGCATTTTTTTTTCTATGTAGTTTAGAAAAAATACTTCATGCAATTATGTACTTACGCTTTGTCTCATGTTATAAAAATGACACATTTATTGTTGTTACTCTTCAACTTTTGTTAGGAACAATATTTTTAAATTAAAAACTCGATTATCAAGGTTCCGTAAACTGACCTTTCTTACCTGACTGCCCAAGAAGGATTGTTTTTATCATGTTTTGATCGGTCATATTTTTGGGGTGTTTGTAAGTTTGGAAGTTTGTGTGTTCCTATATTTTACCTTATAGCCTAAACAGCTTGACCGATTTTGGTATGTGATTTGTCGTTGGGTTCCTCTGTCACTGATTTCTATTTTTGACAGAGTGAGCGAAACGAACGAAAGTCCTTGCTTCAACTGGCAAAATGTGCTTTCATCTGTCCGCTCTTTGCGTAAAACGTATTTTCCAACTATTCTTGATATTCAATCAATAAAAAGAACAAACCCTTTTCTAGGAACACAGATCATCTGTGTCTAGGAACCAACGCACAGCCCAAACCGCTAATGATAGCTAAATTTGAACCCAATACTAGTTATTCCACAGAAGAGAAAAAAAATACTTCTTCTTTTCTGTGAGTTATTCTAAGCACAATACTCCTGAATGAACAATAGGAACGTGTTTTGCGAAATTTCACCTCTAAAGAGGTAAAATGGACCCCCAAAGTTTGTAAGTAAATAAAATCTATTTTCATAAGTAAATGAAACAACTAAATGAGTCAACGAAACTCCGTTTATGTAATAATAAAAAACCGTCGACTTGAGAACCTCATTTTTTTGAAGTCGGTTAAAAATAAAGAAATATATGTCTCAGAATTTATCAAAAATCAACCCTTGGAGGTAAAATGGGTGTTTACTGTTTACGACCAGCTGTTTTTTTTTGTTTGTGTTGGTGGCGTATCTTCTTTCCACCACTCAGCCGCCGTTGCGCGATAACTGCGCACTAACCGCGTGCATTATCTACTAACAGTCACATAAACAAAAACAAATCTTCTGGAAAATTACCAATACTCATCTGTTTGGCTTATTATCATTTGCAAAATTTACTCTGCTTTTTAATACACTCGTATTTCAAGCATCTAAAGTTTATAATAGAATAAAAATTGCATGCATGTGGTTATCTATGTTTTTGACACACATGTCATTACAGATAGTGTCTCCGATTGTTGTTGACACGCACACGTGGCCGGGAAGTTATGTATGTGTGAGTGCAGTGAACTAATTTCGCTTATTTTGCTTCTGCCAATAAGCTATTGCGTACTAGAGGTGACATCGCAGTACTTTGATATGTGCCATTTAATCGTGGTTTCATAACCACACTTCATACTCACTTTCAATATGACTCACTTCACTTCTCGCTGTATGTGTTATTCACATTAATATCCTCCTTGTTTATAAGGTGGTACAGAAAGTGACAATATTGAGAGATATACACATCTCTCAATAATTGTAATTAAATTAATACACAAAAAAAATTACTTAATTAGGAGTAGGTACGCCAGTTTCGGATTGACAATGACTAATTCCATTGCCGCTCTGTGAAAGCCGTAATGAGAAGTAACGAACAAATCCAGATCCCGGTACCCGTCAAGCGCAGCATTCAGACGGCGCACTGCCTGATGCTGCGGGGCCTGTCTCCTGAATTCAGTCATACAATCCACCACCATATAACAGCTTGTGCCGACAAGCTCTAACATCTGTGCTGCACCGAACGGTAATAAGCGTAATTTGCTCCAGCACTGATGAGTTACTGAGACACCCGACAAAAATTCGTATTACATACTCCATCAGTGAGACAGTACGCCTCACTTCTAGAGTATTGTAGCCCGTCATACCAAGAAAACTACCAAGTTCACTTGGATATAGATATGGGTAGTACGTAGTACCCATATTGCTTCTGGTAGAGCCACCGGATAAACTTTTTTTGGGTTTTCTCGACCATTTGTATATACTTTATTATTCGTGCGGACTCCAAATCACTGAATCGCTCTCCAGCTTGCTTCTTACAAAGGCATTGCACAGCACTTTTATAGCGAGAATGCTTTTTTAAATGCCTGCCGCAACACAAAACCAAGAGACCAGTAAGCTTGTGTGCACATTTTGTTTATGTGGCTTCGAAACGATAAGTCTTCGCTCTTTATAACTCCGCTTTAACCAACTGTGTACGTGGGATTTCTGAACTACCGAGATGATATTGTACTGTCAGTGGGCTTTTTGATCGCGTGAATGAGCATTTTATTCTCATAAAACATAGCTAATTACTTTCACTCCATTGGCGCACTCTGTCTATGTCCCGTTGGAAAATTAAACTATCATTGCTGTCCCTGTTTCTTCGAAAAAGTTTCAGTTCATCCGCAAACAACAAAAGCGCCGTGTCGACAACTTCCGGCAAGTCATTCACCATCAACGAAAACTCCAACGGCCCCAAATTGCTACCTTGACTGACGCCTGAATACGTATAGTACGGCTCGGAAACATTACCTTTGTACTGCGCATATTGACAAGGATTACGCAAGTATTCACTAAAACACTGAGCAAATGAGGAGCAAACCCCGCCTTATACAGTTTTTACAGAAGAACATCATTATCAACAGTGTCGAAAGCTTTGGTCTCGATCCTGCGGCGATCCCGTACACGTCTTTTCATACTTACTCTTCTTCCACCTTTCTACTTTCATGGTTCGATAGTAGACCGGACCAGTGGCGGATTTACCAGCAGGCTGAGTAGGCTTGAGCGTGGCTTTAGCCTAGGGCCTAGGCAGAATTTAGGGGCGGCAAATTTCGAAGACCGTTTTTTTATTACCTTTGTAGCAACGCAATCCAAAGATTTCTGTAAGACGGATTTCCCGTGTGCATACATAACCCTGTGTTTTAAAATTGTAAGTTGAGCTTTAAATAGCTCATATACTCAAAAATATTTCTGTGCAAATGAAACAAAATTACAATAATAAAGGCAACGCCAATTGTAGCGCTAAGGGCGGCAAAAATTGAACAGCTTAAAGTAGGAAAATGTGTAAATCCGCCACTGGACCGGACTCAAATCTTGACTGAACGTTTGTGGACTGATTTGCTCATACTTGCGGCGACGCTATACCGACACACCGATTAACACAAAGACCATTCGAAAAAAAATTAAATCCGTATGGCAATAAGGTCGACCACCGTCTGTGACCTTGGTACGTCATTTCTAAACAACTACGATGGTATTCTGCATCTTAAGTAACTATAGTTTTGTCTGTGTCCTCCAGGTGCTATAGCGATACTATTGATCTAGCTATTTTAGGAAATGAGTCACTTTTCCTCGAAACTGGTGGATCAATGCGTCACAGAAACCGCCCTAATGTATTACCTAATTAAGTAGTCATCGAAAATTTGGAATTACAGCGAAAATAATAACTTAATGTTGTAGGACACGCCCTAGATATTTTGATATGGGTAACATATAGAATAACACGATGACGTATGTACCTAATACCTTGTGCTTTTTTACTGCTTGTTAGTTTTTGTTGTCGATATTTTAAAGATTTGTTCAAACCAGTATTTTAGATTGCTTAAAGTTTATTTATGTACCCCCTATTTTTCTTCTTCCCCTGCACTTCTTCGCAAACAACTGCATCGTACCGCGCGTGACGTCACCTGCCGGCCCCAACAGAATACCAGGGACCCTATTCCTGTGCGCTCGAGATTATCTCGGTCACTGTCTCTCTAATTTAGAATGTAATGGGAGTGAGAGTGACCGAGATAATCTCGAGCGCACAGGAATAGGGTCCCAGCGCTGGCTGTTTGCAGCCAGCTTATGCTGAGTTGGGGAAGGTTTCGTGACAAATATATAGGTACACTTCCTGTCTATTATATTACGTGTATATACAATTTATTATTATGTTTCTTTTGTGTGTCTGTATTTTTTGTTACGAAATCAATATTTGTGTATTTTCTGTATTTTAAATACAGGGTTACAGGGCCCGACCTTGAAGTCCTTTATTACGGGGCATGTTAGGTTCAGGAGCCGAAGTCTACGCGACCGTGAACAGACTCGATACGGTTCGTGGTCGTGCAGCGTCGGCGGGTGAACCTAACAATCATCGGAAAAGGCCCAAGTTCTTCATAATAAGCCGAAAGGTCGCTCTCTTCATTATAACATCAGTTTTTACTAAAACACAAAACCTAAACATGCGGGAAAAATACAGTTGTATACCTAATTAAAAACAAAAAAAGTTAACCTTCACCTTAGTTCACACTCAACGAAAAGTAAGAAACTATTGTCTTTGTTTACATAAAATAAATGAGTAGGAGTCATTTATTTATTTTTAACCAATTAACCATAGGCTACACGTCACTGATTTTAATTACACTTTTGAGTACACATCCTAACTAATATTATAAAATGCGAATGTAACTCTGTCTCTCTGTCTGGGTGTTTGTCGCGTTATCACGGTTAAACGGCTGAACGGATCGACCTGATTTTTTTAAGACAGACATAGCTAGGCTACTTTTTTTAACTGTAGTTTCACGCGAACGAAATCGCGGGTAACAGCTAGTTAAAATAAAAGAGAATTAGCCAATAAATAACAGTCAGTAATTAATGATTAAACGAACTTACCTGTAAGTGAAGTTCTATCATAATTATACGAAGGCTTCGTCCGAAGAGTTCAGAAATAATCAAGAGACGAATAAGTAACTACTGAATTTGTTTAATAGCATTTCGTCTAAACTTGTATTGAATATTTATAACAAAAATGTCTAGACCCCGAATATAAAATTAAACAAAGACAGGAAGGAAACGGACCTGTTTATGCTTATTATGGCTTATAGAAGAAAAGGTTCTGAGGGTTGATATCACATCGTGACGTGCCAAAACTTTTTACCCGTCTCCCCAAGAAGAAGGGTAATGTTTCTGGGGTGTATATAAGAGGTTACTGTAAATTAAATTGTTCAGGTTTTTTTGTTTTCCTTTTAATAATAAGACTTGTTTTTAGGTTTTAAAATACTATGCTTTACTTTTAAAATGACAAAACTTGACACTGGCTAAATAAGAACATACTGAGTGTGGATACACTAATGTGTGGAGTCAAAAATTATTAAAAGTAATATCTGTTATTGTGTACTTACCTTAATAAATTATCAGTTCCACACATGCAAAGTGAAAAATATATGTAAAGCTAGGTAGGTGTTTGTAAATAGATTACTGGAGCACGTGTGTTGTTGCTATCACCATTCGTGCTCGACACGTGAGACAGTGTTGCCATGCAAGTAGGGTAGTTACGTAACCACACATCACATAATCGGTTGACACCTCGTATCTTTCCCCCCCACGAAAATCATCATCAGCCTGAAGACGTCCACTGCTAAAAAGAGTCACACTGAACGACGATCTGCCATTTGCATCCACCGGTTGCCCGCGACTTTCACAATGTCGTCGGTCCACCTTGTGGAAAGCCTGCCTACGCTGCGTTTTGCGGTTTGTGGTCGCCACTAAGAACTTTTCTTCCCATCCGTTATCGGTTCTTCAAGCTATGTGGCCTTCGAGTCTGCCCATTGCCACTTCAGCTTGCTTCAGCTTCCTCGTTCCGGATTATCGCGCAAAGTAACTCCGCCCGCTGCGTGACTCTGAATTTCCCTAAAAGGCGAGGAGTCTCAGTTCCATACTATTTATTATGAATTAACAAGATTACCTGTATACAAAGTTTCATCAAGTTTAATTGAAAAATAGAAATAGAAATATTTATTGGCCTTATCTGAATTGTCACATTAGGCAAGTCTTTTTACAAAATTGTAGAGCTTATACATTTAAAGTAAGACGTTTAAAATAAGTCAGTACCGTGATGTCCTTGTTGCGATGATTATTAGGTTCAACCGCCGCCGACGTGCGACCGTGAACTTTATCGGGCGGCGATACGATTCGCGTCGCACAGCCTCGACAATTGAACCTAACAGTAATCGCAATAGGCACGTGACGTCCTAGCATACGGAAAGACGAAAGCCCGCTCCGACAGCTCCCGCTAACAGGAAGTATTTTTCAGTATTTGGTACGCAACCAATACACCGACCTCACAGGCGCGGTCGAAGAATCCCAGGATCTGTCCGAAGATCGATTAGATTCTCTCCAAATAAGCAACCGCTAGGACTTTTTTTTTTTCACTTCAATTTTGGCTTCACACGTTGTGTATTTAGCCAGTGTCAAGTTTTGTAATGTTTGAAGTGAAGTATTTCACAATTAAAACAAGTCTCAGTCATAGTCTGTCAAGTAAAGTAAGTCACGGTGAAGTCCAAGTCATACCCCAGTAAAGCGGTGGAGACTTTACTAAAGGTTTCTGTGGAGTTTTGGAAACAACACTAAAAGTAATGTTTCACGACATTATACTATTCACCAACACTCACGCTCGGCTTAGGACTTCAGGGTTTCTGGGGTGCCAGGGCAAGTCTGATGTCCCTTTCCCGGGTGAGGGCCAAAGCCGAGGTTTGTACCGTAGCGGTGCTCTTGCGCTAGTCACCTTCACGCCGTAAACGCCATAAGCGTTCGCCAATAGTCCGGTAAAGCTGTAGAGGCCAACAGCATCCAAAAAAAAAAGGCAAAAGCTTATTTTGCTGGTTGGTGTTCCTTCGCTTCGCTAACTCGGTCAATTTATAGAGATCGGTTTGTGACCTAAGTTACCGCCATGCCATACCAATCTGGGGATGAGTGAACTAATCCTAAAGCCCAAAATAATGTTTACACTCAATCGAGTCTTACCCGTGGTACTACTGATCATTATGGGAGAAGATAATCAGCAGCAGACTATAATAAAATAAATATAAACATACAAGAATATAATCATGTGAGTGTTTTGTTTTGACGCACTCACACGTAAAAACCTAACACACATTACCATACGCCGATATGAATCGCTGCAAATAACTGAACACGCACACATGCAAAAATACGTATTTTTCTCGATAGTGAATGACGCATGAGGGGCGAGGTAGCGACGGAGGGAGGGAGGCGCGGAAAGCATTGGACGGTTTATATAGGGCGCGCTAACGCAAACCTAACCAGTTTTCTTCTAGAAGTAAACTAAGTCTCACCTCCCAGAGGACAGTAACAGTTCTTCGACCGGCTAAGGCCAATATGGGTACGTTAACTACCCTATACACTTATATATGGGTTTATTTCAGCTTGCACGTGCACTAACACCGCTATTTATAATAATAATAATCACCATGGCAACCTTTGTTTTGGTTTTTCATTTCCTTTCCGATCTCCGAATTTACGAATTTCAAATCGAGGATTCCTTCCTCGTTTTAATCGATTTTATATTTCGCGTCACTAATATTCGAAACTTAAATGCATGATCAAAACGCACAAGGTCACATCATCTCGAGATATGTTTGAGGATATTCAGGATTGTTCTTGAATTTTCTTACGGATTGTTTTTTACTAACAAAATCATTTAACTTGACCCAAATCAAGTAATACTATTTAATTTTCTTCCCATTAAATGTAACTAGTAGTTTTTTTGTTATTGTTTTATCATTAGCAATCACCATTTATTACTTCCATTGTCTATTGTTAGTTCCGAGATTGTCCACATTGTTTATCGGGTTTTATTGTGCTCTGTAACGAGACGAACAATTCCATCACCTATATATCCTAAGCATTATTTAACTTGCTATAGGTAAAAATTAATTAATTTTATCATTAACTTTCGCTGACAGTGCTAAATATCCGTCCTTGACTAGTTTCCACTGGCCGATCGATGAGTGGTCTACTTTGCATCACCTCGCGAACTGCGTCACGAAGGCGCTTCGCCTGATCTATTACTTTGTGTACCTACTGGTTTCTTGATATAGTCTGATATAATGTTATATTGCGGTCATTATGTGAATTCATATACATTTTTATCGCTTGGTAGTTTTTTCTCAGCCTCAGTTCATTTTATAAAAGGTTCTATTGTTTAAGTTCCTATTAACTAGCCTAAAAAAGGATTACCCCGAGGTTTTTTGTTTGGGACGCATGAAATATAGATATAATTATTAATCCAATATTACGTCCTTATAAAAATTGAGTCATATTAAACATTTGCGTCATTTTAATGCTGTCCTGTTATTGTTGGAGATATATGCTTCATTGTGTTTCCCCGGATGATATATTATAGGTATTGTATATCATCCAATGGCGATATTGGCGGTTATATCCTTAACACCAGTTTTCTATAAATATAATATAAATAACGGGAAAAAAGTCTGGATTCTGGAAAGGCAACTGGAAGCAGATGATCGAGATCTGGCGCAACGCCATATTCTGTATATAGCCGTATCTGACGCACTTGGTCTACATTCTTAAATTTATATTCTGTTTATAAAAGTTATAGGCATGGAAGTTCTTTACATCTAATACTAACTATCATATATTCTGTGCCATTACTGAGAAATATACGGTTTGTAATGAATGTAATTAGTCATTCTAACGTCAGTAACGTATGACGCAGGTGTACATTGTTATGAAATTTGGGTTTTACGGTTATGCAACTTTATAAAGTTATGCAACTGTCTTATAGACTCGCTAACGACCAATACATTCATCCACATCATTCATCCATTCCTATACTCTACTCAAATTCCAGATTATAAAAAAAGTTACTCTTCTTTTCCAGATACGTTAAATATAAAACCGTTAATTAAGGGTAAAGAGTGGTCTTCGGATGCGCCATCTGGCGTGGAGGCCACTGGGGTCGCAGGATCGTACGGCCAGGGCCCCGCCGTGCCTCTCGCCTCCACCTCGAGCGAGGAGCGCGCCATACGCCGCGTTATGGGCCGCTGGGGTGCCGAGTGGTTGAGCTGACTCAGCTCAGACGGCAAGCTCACTGCCGGCCCACAGTGGCCGGCAGACCACCCCCTCCCGCCACCGCGGTGGGGGGCGCCACGCCCGGCTTTGCACCTGTCTCTCCAGAAATACGAAGAGCTGGTAGCTAAAGCCGAGGCGCTGTTGAGCCGTCTCGTCGTCTCAGAAAACTATGACTCAGTCAACAACTTCATGAGTCTCTTTGACGCCTATATGGCATCACCAGACCAAACTCTGGCGGAGTACTATCCCAAGTATAACCCGCCTATCCGTGCCCACAAGCACACATGTGTCGGCTTGGCCATGGAGGTGATGAAGCGTCTGAAGGTTTTAGAGAATGATTTCCCTGGAATAACTAAAGCTATGATGCTGGTGTCTTGCGATGAGAACATCGAAAGCTTAGAAGACTACGCGACATCCAGTCCGGGTCCGCAAGAATTCCTGATCGAAACCGAAAAGGACCACGTGATGCTGGCGATTCACGTGAGGGTTGAGGGAAGACCTGGAATATTCCTGTCAGATTTGGGTTATCACATCTCACGAGTCGTCACCGTGATGGCTGACCGTTGTTACCCGCATACTGGTGAGTAATCGAAACAACATACGTCTGAAACTGCCGGAACCTTTCCTTATTCTTCAAAATGCTAAAAACCCCTAATCTTCTTATTTCAGGCTGGTTTACGCAGTCTGACGAGCCTCACTGCCGCAAGGAGTACAACTATCAGTTCAATATCCACAACATCAACTACGTCGAGTGGCACGAGCGGGAGACCCGGGGACCCATCGTCAAAGAGCGCCTGTCCCTGATCTATGTCGCCAAGGCCTATCTGTCAGCTGTCAGCGTCACTGAGAAGAGGAACTTGATTTGGGACTTAAGGTAAGAACAACACCTGCATGACCTCAAATGTGACGTAAATTCATTCTATCTTGTAAAACTTAGATGGGATGGGATTGTGCGGAGGCTTTAGGCTAAGTTAACAGTTGAGGCAGATAAATCTGAATAAAGCGTATCTTATCTATTGATTTATGAAAGAGGTTCTATTGGTTTAAGTATTTCTGTCATATCAAAAATCTTGGAAACTTCCATTTAGATAACTAGATAGGTAATCATAATATATTGATGCACACATGATAGACTGATAAATTAACTGGATGTGATTACTGATAAACACCTATTTGACTTTTAGCTTTGCAAACAGGCAGGCACACGATCTTCTATTATTTTATGCATATTGTTTTTGTTATCTAGACAAAACTACATAAACTGCGTGCTAACAACGTGACTGACTGACTGGGATATTTATGAAATGTGTTGATAATGTGTACTGTATGTACTGATAACTGTAACTAAACAAGTAGCCATTTATTGGAGACAAAATATATTGCTGTTATAACTAACAACAACAATATAGACCACTAGCCGATATCACTTGAAAAAAGTACCCAGGAGTAAGCTAGGAGAATGAGACACTCCCCGTGTTAAAAAGGCTAAACATTTTTAAACTGGATTCCTCTGAAAACTGCCTTCATAAAAATACTAAATATATTTTGCTTCAATGACCTCATTATCGACGGTGTAGAATTTCCAACCCTCGCCCTTTCGCCACCCTATGCCATAAAAAGTCTACTTCCTAGACAGAGATGACACCCTCCCGCAATTACCCACTATAAGTAACCTAGTTGAATATCTGTTAAAAGTTATTTTCCGTTTTGAATATTCGATTCCCAACGAGCCCACTGTTAGAGATGTTAGTGGGGACGTTAGGACCAACTATATTATAACATGATAAGTTGAAAATTTGTAGAAACTCTGGTCGTACGTCTTAAATTGTTATTGTTTTTAGGCTGTAGTTTTGACTAAAGCCAACCCTGATACTTTTGCTCATCATTTTTGGTTTTGCTCTCGTCTTAAAGAAATGATTTTGGTTTTAACATTTCCACATCACTTTTTCCAGGAGTCTTCTCGCCAGGAATCCTAAGGGTCACCTGGTTGCTGGTATCTACTTCCCCTTGAAGCCTAAGGACAACCAGTTCACCATGTTCTTCGACGGTATCAACGGAAAGACTAGAAAGAAGCTCAAGTTTGAAACCTTCGTGGAACTGCAAAAGGTAAATTTACTCAATTAAATTATTACCGATAACCGATAGGGAAGAAAGGTTCTTGAGTGGCGATCACAGCCGCAAGACGAAGCGTAGGCAGGCCTCCCACTAGGTGGACCAACGCCATTGTGAAAGTCACGGGCAACCGGTGGATGCAACTGGCACGTTGTCGGTCGGTTTGGAGATCTAAGGGGGAGGCCTATGTTCAGCAGTGGACGTCTTCTGGCTGATAATGTAAATTATTGACTATTAAGTATTTTACTAACTAAACAAACTAAAACTACCTAAACTACTTAACCTACTACATAAAACGAACAGTTAGGTCAGTTGGCAGCGTATCCACCTTGCTGGTGGCATTACCATGCTGATAGGAAATGATTATGCGTGCGCCACATATACGCCAAATCCGTCGTGCGAGTTTTCCCAATTGCGCTTACCTATTCGATATAAAAGCATACAAACACAGAAAATTAGTATAAACAAAGCCAATTAATAAGGAGAATTCTGTGATCAAAGCTTACAAATCATAGTTAACGTTGACCCGATCGAATAGGTAAACACAATCGGAGTAAGTCGCACTAGGGCTTCTGAAGAGCTCCGGTGCGTTCCCTTGGAGATCCCGGAGCCCTCGGTCAAGCACCAAGGCAGGCCACCGGGGGGGGGGTTTAGTGGGTATAATCCCACATAACCCGGCTGCACCCCAAAGCAGACGGGTATCTTAGTGAAGATTTCCCCCACGCAAAAAAAAAAAAAAACAAAAGGGCTTCTGAAGAAGAAAACATGGATCACAAAGTCAAAGTTATTCATTGGTAAATATTCATCTACAAGTCAAAAATAATAACCTTTTGTATACAGTAGTCACATTCGTGTCTGTAGGTAATGGCAACTACATTTTCCGTTAAAGTATTATTAAATACTTGTATATATAAATAATGGTTAAAGTATTTCTGTTAAAGTATTGAATATCATCGGTCATATAAACATTTTTTTCATGAAGACGTCATAATATCTTGGCTTTTGCCCAACTTGTTATATAGTTCAAACACTTTGCTTCCATAGAAACAACGAAAATCGGGTTAAAATACCGGAAGATTACAATTTTGCTACTGGACATATTTTTTTTATGTATCTATTTAATTTCTAACGACCCTTTGTCCGTTCGCTCACTGCTCATCATTGTGTTGCTCCCGATCCTCTTTCCTCAGATTTCTTATTGTTACTATTAGTACTCACGGGATATTTACCACGATTATTATTTTTGTTGAGTTCCCGATATTTCGGCACAGTTGCATGTTTGTTCCTAAACATCCTGTTCCTAAATTTTCGTAACTTTTTATCATCCACCCGCATCGTCAGTCTATCCGTGAACATGGCGCATGCAACTGTGCCGAAATATCGGGAACTCAACAAAAATAATAACCGTAGTAAATATCCCGTGAGTACTAATAGTAATGTTGTGAACCACCACGAAAGTATAAAACAGTATTTCTTTTTGTTATTCAAAGTTTCTGTTTATTTCTAGATCCCAGACGAGATAGTAGATGAAGTGGAGCAATGTAACGAGCAGCTCCGCCTGAGAGATGGTGAACTCCTGCGCATTCTCAACCGACTTGCCACCATTCTCACTGACGAAGAATATATGGCAGAACTCCTCGACATTAACAACAAAATTGTTGAACTATCTGCTGGGCAGTAAACAACCATAAAGCTGATGAATCAATAATAACGTTAAATCTATGATTCGAATGGAACACCTGCAACCACCAACAACAAGATTTAAAGTACTGGTTGATGCTATGTAATCGTCCTGTGTAGCTTTAGATGTGTAGGAAATTAGATCTTTTCACATATACTTTGCACTGTTGGACTTTATGTTCTTAAGGAGTTATTCCTCTATCTTCACTTTAATATATTTAACTAGTTTATTTACTAGTAGTTCGCGCCAAACTCGATAAGACATCGCGAACCCTATAGCTTCGCAACCCCTTAACCGATTTTGCTCATATTCAAACTTTAAAATTGTATTGAAATGAACTACTTGCTTACAACAAAAAAAAATGTTAATCGGATCAACGGTTCGCAAGTTATTATCGGACATATACATACAAACGCCGATTTCTTTGCTAATACTAAATACAGTAATTAAATTATCGTAGTTTAAACTGTCTCTTTCATTGTACTTTCACAATTAGCGACGCACTTAGATTTTCGTCTTTGTAATTATATTATGTCATCAAAGTAGAATTGTATCTGAGACAACGACGAGACGCAAATAAAATTCTAAAAAGTATATGAGCTGTTTGATTTTACGCCTATATCGCACCACCCAAAAATTTTGCTAGGACGGCCACTGCACTCGTTTCTACTAAAAAAAACAAGAACGTAACTCATAAAACAGCCAGCCTGGGAGGAGACTGGGCAGGCCGGGAACTTCTGCCGCCGGAACCTTTTTGATACCAAATAACAAATCTCTTTAGTCCACAAAATACACACAATGACATCGATGCGAACTGAAGGACTGGATAACAGTAGCTCAAGATCGAGAAAATGGATGGAGAGAGAGAGAGAGAGAGAGAGAGAGAGTAAGGAAGCTTTCGCCCTGCATTACGATTGCGACATGAATGGCTCACAATAATACCTAATAATCATTTTTAGAAACATGTGCACAGTTACTACATATGAACAATTAATTAATATGGAATAATTATGGTAATTCGGTGTAGTTAATATGGAATCGATGTAAACATACAACAAAAAACTAACTATATAATACATGTTCGTATGTTATTTATTTTCATGTATAAATATGAAGAATAGGTCAAGTGAGAGTCGTCTGGCTCTGCTACTACAAAGGACAATTCAACAGCCTCGAACACAATTGGCCCCAATTGAATTGTAATTAATTTGCGTGATAAATAATTGAACCCGTAGTGAAATAAGCCACTTTCTAAGTTATTTGTAAATATATTTTTTTTCGGACTATTCAATAATTTAATAAAGGTTTAAAATAATAAACATTCAGGTTAATGAAACACAATGCAACAAATACAATGCCCAATTATTACAAATAAAATAGATTACCTAGACTTTTAATAAAACCTGTTTTAATAATGAATCGTAAAATATCGATCGACAGATATAATTCGTAATGACTTTGGTACTAGGATTTCACAAAAAAGCATTCTGCGAGGTTCTTATTTTTAAGATTAGTGCCTGGTCCGAATGATCGTGTTAGATAGATAGATTAGCCCTTTATTGTCACACATAATTTTACATACATTTAAAAGAAAAAGAAACAATCGAACCATTCGTGTTTCGAATTATACAAAAACCTTGAATATATTGATCTATTGGTGAAACCGTAAGAAAATCCATAGCGCTTTTCTTTAATCGTAATTTTCCAAGATATTCGAAGGCAGACGAAGCCGAAATACGAAGTGAAAATGTTAGTAGAAGTAAATTTACTTTCGCTTTTCAGTCATATACTTATGTCGTACAAACTTAAATAGATTGGTAGTATATGAGTTTATATGTATTACATTTGGTTTCTCCACGTGAGCAATTGATTAACATTGGTAGAGCACGTGCGAGATACGTCACGCTCGGCCTATCGATGAACACGTAACAAAATACTGATGATTTCATAACACAGAATCTGCACCTTACACTTTTTTTTCGACGCAATTATACATAGGTGCATTTACGTATAATTATCCTGTTTGGTAATAACATATGAACAAACAAATGAAACATATTACAAACGTGAATTATACAAACATTTATAGCAGGAGAACTATTTTCAACAAAGGCTTTGTTTTAATTAATATAATGTACTTAGTTTGGTTGCGTCATAAAATTGAGTAAGTAACAAAAGATGATTAATTAGGAGTTTTAATGTACCTAGTAAGGTTTTGGTTTTGATTTACATAAATCAAATAAATTTGTAAATAAAAATAATAATAATAAATAGTCGTTTGTATAATATTAACAGTTAATATGGGTTTAGAATATTAATACAATACTTTCTTTGCAAAGGACTTCCAAGTGTGAATTATCTGAAATTAAAAGGAGTAGGCAACAATTAACCTATTATACATATAGCTATTATGCATATATTATAATAATGCATGTGTACTATATTATTATATTATATGCATAATATCGTATAATGTATATATACACATACATTCAAAATACGATCAAAATGCAAACAATGAATAGCAGAAAAGTTTTTTAAAACACTTTTTATGGCTTTTACTAAAATTTCGAATACATTTTTGTGAATGCTTCTCAAAAAGGTAAATACTGATACCAGAGGTAACTACTTACTACCCAAATCAAAATACTGAATCAACAAGTACCAACGCGTGACAAGACCCAAAGAGATCAATAAACTGCGTAACTACGCAATTTCTTGATCACGATAACGCTACAACGACGCATGTCTGTGTATTACGGAAGCCGCATAGTGCAAAAATGATAACAATCCTCAAACAATTAAAGCATTAGCAATATCAGCTGAGCGGTTAACTCACGCTACATACAAAACATGTGTCACGTTGTTCTGAAACGTGAGGGAACAATAGACCGTGAATGGCACGTGAATCTACTCTACTTCTACGAACTTAAATCGATATTTTCTTTGGTACACCCACTTAGCCGTTTATCTTCTTAGAAACTGAGGACGATGTAGCGTTCTGTCCTACATCGACCGTTAATCGCATGATCTTTGACCTCTTTGCATTGTACTTGCTTTGTTAACGGTAGCAGGCAGCCTGTATTAGACTAGACGCGTGATGCAGGGCTGTCTCACCAGACGGGATGAGGGTGGAGTGAGGCTGTCATGCGCAATGGCCATGACGCTACACCGACACGTGCGGCGACTTGCCAGTAACTGAAAATCTAGTAGCTGCTAGGCAAAATGATTTTAACATGTAATGAAAAACAACAATAGTTATATTTATGCTATTATTCAGATAAAATAAAACTAAAGGTATAATTTTAAACCTTTTTTTTTTAAATTCAAGTTATGTACTTAGATCAGGGATTAATTGCTTAAATTAAAATAATGCATACCTTTAGCAATACTTTCCATACCTTAAGCAATAAATATTGATTACATTTATTGGTTTACAACAGTTTCATTTTCATGATTCGAGCTCAAAACTGGACCAATCGCGGTATAAACTAAGCACCCACCAATTTAATCGGTTAGCATACCGGTTAAAAGCAGTTACGAAAATAAATAGCGTTCGCACATATATACATGCTACGCCCAGCACTACTGCAAATATAATAGAGAGTTGCCAGGTCCAAACAACGATCAGTTTGTCTGTTGTGATCGTTGGGGACGCACGGCCGGATAGCGCGCGCTACACACACGAACTATTTTTCTTTTTTTATTTGGCTTCTAGCCGTTGTATGGGTAAGTGTCTTTGACACTTTTTTATAAAGCCTCTATACAGCTTGTAATCGTATTTACAATCGTTTTTCTTTGTGTTGTGATGTGATAGCGAGAGCTTAGTGAAAGATAGGGGTTCTCTTTCACCTGTAAGCAAACATAAACAAGACGCCGCGTGGAAATTTGACGCGTTTCGCGAAAATGCTGTTTTCTGTTAGGATTCCAGCAATAGTTTCACAATGTTTTGTCATTTTTGTACCAAAGATACCTTTGTGACGTTAGAATATTTAAGAAACCTTGTTTATTACTAATTCCATATCTATAAATTCTTGCGTATATTTAATGTTTTCGGTAGCTAACGCTTGAACTATCTGATTTAGGTAACTAGCAAGTTCACTAAAGTAATTAGGATCAATAATTAATTACTCGGCTTTAGGTTTTTTGAATCTTGATTATCTTAACAAAGGTCAGCTGTTATTACTCCTTTTTTCTTTGATCTGTTTTTATTATTATTCTATATTAAGTATGCACGAGTATAAACTATATTACACAATATTTATATTACATATAATTATGACAAATTTACCTGAAATTGCATAATAATTATATACCATTCCTTTCAATATTTTAGATATTTTTTATCAAGTTAGGTTCTTAGTCCTAAGCATAGATTAATAATCTACAATGTTTTAATTAATATCGTTAATTACATTTTAGATAAGATTATTAATCTACTCAAAAAAATTGTATGACTTTGTACTTACCAATAACTAACCAAACCTCACAAGTCCGTTCGATAAATCCATCGATGTGCTTATCGCCTGATCTCACGCCTCATGTGGATCCGGCCTATATTGCGATTTCCAATTTTTATGGCGCTTGGTTTTCTTTCGTTAAAATGATTAGAATGATCTTAAAGTAAGACTAATTTTAATTGAGAAATCTCAGATGATAGACTTACGAACAATACTAGTCAACTCTACACCCCCGACATTTTCAAAAACGTCATAGATTATGGTAACCGCCGACTGGTGGGCGTCAAACGTCACCCATCAGTTCCAATGCTATATCGTAGGTAGCAGATAAAGTGCAGGGTCGCCCACAAGGATTAAAAGAAAGGTTGTGTAGGTAGAAAGGTAGGTAGGTTGTGTAGGTAGAAAGGTAGGTAGGTTGTGTAGGTTGCATTTTAAAGTGAATTCTAGGTCTTACATTAGGGTAAAGACTAATCGGTCATCTAAGAATAGTTACAAGGTTTGACTGAGAGTTTTAAAAGGTCGGCAACATATCTGTAATGCCTGGCCATATTAGGCAACGGCGATCGCTTACCATCAGGCTACCGCTCTGCTTGTTTACTACTTCACCTTGACAAAATAATAAATAAAAAAAAAAGCTGTGGCAATCAAGTGGTATTGTAAAGGTTCCGAATTTTTATATTTATTTCCTCTCTGTAATTTTTATACATATTTTTTTTTAAAGTGCGACGAAATAGCGACATTCAGGGTTGGAATAAAAAATGTGCGAAAAGCGTGACCAAAACGAGTCACTAAAAATCGTTCGGCTTGCGGAGTTCGCATTGCAAGTCATACTGGACTGGACTTTCCTGATAGGTTTCAAGAAAAGATAAACCTCTTGATAATGTCCGTAGAGATACATTTTCTTGCGTCATTGTGATTGGTGGTGTGTGGATTACATTGCGGTTTGACAACACTTATCTTTAAAAAAAAAATTGTCATTTAGTTTAGGACTAAATGCAAATACAAAAATATTGCTACCTAGCTGAGTCTGACTGTTAGACGTAGGTACTCGGTAGATTTCTTAGTTACTTATATTATAAGAGCTACTAAATGGGACCAACGCTGAAATCGCAAAAATCGGCAGTTTCATAGAAACAATTCATTCAACCTCGACGAAATATTATATAGGAACACTCGGTGCGCCTGCGGTTTCACCCGATATTCTACAGAAACCGAATATTTTTCCGGGTTAAAAAGTAGCCTTTGTATCCATGGTATAAGTTATCTTCATCCCAAATTTCATCCAAATCCGTTCGGCCGATACAGAGTTGAACGGGAACAAACACACTTACATACTTACACACAAACTTCCGCATTCATAATATTAGTGTGATAAAAGCTATTTTATTTCTTCGCGACTTCATTTTTTTTTCGATTTTTGGTTGGTCAATGAGAGCCTCGGATATGTCCGTCGTCTAATCGAACACCCATTTAACTTCTGCTTCCTGGATTTCATTCAATATTTTCGATATAATACGGTGTTTGTAAGAAACGCCAAGCTTAGTGTGCAGAAAGTTGGCACCAAATATAGGTCAAGCAAGCAAGCCAAAGATTTATGCCTGGCGTCGGCCAAACCGCACATAGGATTATATTCCGGCATTTTTAAAACCGTTCAGACTACCTCGGTCGCACTTTTAAATATTTTTTTTCATTATTGGGTTTTAAAAATCTTGTACTACTGACATTCGCTTACTGGTTATATTTTGGGGTGTTTTTTTTAAATAATTTATATATTTACTTAATACCCAATTATTAATTAGTTCGTGCCCATATTGGTGTTGTAATAGGGCATTTTAAAATCTATACGCGAGAACTGTTTAGGCTTTTATTTAAGCTCCATGCAAATAAAATTAAATAAATAAAAATTACCGAGAGACAACATGGCTTTTTCTTAGTCAAGGTAGTTTTTTCACGACGTTGCTAGCCAAACAACAACAAACAAAAAATCAACAAACAACAAACAAGTCTCCGATTCCCTAACTGAACGAAGCAGTCCAGTCTGGGCTTCAGGAAGCCTAGACTGGCTATTACCAGTAAAATTACAATAAGGACAATAAGGTGCTGGAGTGAGTGAGGTCAAACATGAGCCCCATACCATCTCAACGAACTCGCGGGGTGGAACCAGAGCGTAGATGGTTCAATCCACTGGTGGAACCAGACCGTAGATCCTAATGGAGTTGTAGTATTACAGGATCCAGACCAATAATGGATCACAGTGAACTCCAGAGTGGTATTCAATCCACTGGTGGATCGAGTCAGTAATCCTAATGGATTGATTGACCTGTATCCGTCTTGATCACTTATATTTCGACCACTTGTGGGGACAGTCACCCCTCTAGGGTGAAACCCGGTTAATGCTCCACACTGCAATGTGGGTCAACTATGAGATCTTTTCAAAAGAACGTGTCCAAAATCATACTTTCAAAATGCCTCAAATACATGACATGATGTATCCTTGCGACATTCTCTGCACGTCCTTAGGTCTACTTAATCTCACTCACGTGTCTGCAGGCTTTAAGGCCGTCGGCACACTGCCCTACTTCCGATATTTGCATGCATGGAGACACGCGGATCCCGCATCAACTATTATTCAATCTGCGACTGTTACGTATACACAGACCAGACTGGTACCTCGTTCTATTATCTATTCTGTGCTGATACTATCGAGACCACTTCCTAGTCGACCATCATTTGAGAGCACAGGTTTCCAAGTGAAGGTACTAAAAGTTTTCTTTGGGTACTCGGAAAATCCAATAATGGCTCCGAAATGGTGCAGATGCTGGAAATCTGAATTTGATGAATATTCAAATTAAGTTCACATTCGTCTTCTTGACCCTGTTTATGTTCAGAACCCAGCAACAACATCCTTTTGATATTGGCTTACAAAAAACATATTCTGTTTTAATTAGTTAAATTCTTTGTTAGTGCTCCAGTGCTCGTTTGCTGACAATATAACGAAACCTCATAAAAGATATCATTATCTTTTCCTCGTTTCTTTCGTTTCCTTCGTGTAACACACACTCCCCGGTTTGGTCTGCTTTTTACCACAGAAATTCTCCCATATTACTATAGAAAATTATAGCAGAAGACAATCCCTTACAAAAAAAGTGTACCCCCGAAAAAACAGCATTTACGTACTTACCCCCGAATACTGAAAAGACAAAGGCAGTAATAGACTTAATCTGTCGTCAAAGTTAACAAACGTTTCAGTATTCGGGGGTTGAACAGCTAATCTTCAAACCGCTATAAAAGCCAACGAAAATATGGTTAGTATAGAAAGGTTTAGTTCAAATTAGCGTTCAATATACGACGTAAAAAGTATTTTTCCATAAATTTTCTTCTTGCAGACGTAACAATGCATGTTGATGGTCTTTGTTTCGGCTCTAAACTCGTTTCAGAGTGTGTTTTCCCGCAAACAATTTATCTCCGTTACCTCATACAAGAGGTCATTGTGTGTCTATATGACTCAGATCAGCTGACGTAGTAGTAGTACTGAACTTCTGACTCATTATTGCATACCATCTGGTTTTCCGAACATCCGGGCTTGTTCGCGGAACGTGTCGATGTATGTGTTATTTTCGTTTAGTCGTTTACTATGCGTGACGTAGGTCACTTTTGAATGTATTGTTTGGACAACGGCGAATCGTGAAGGTGATAGCCCCTCACCTTCGGGTGGTATTAGTACATTCCGCCTTCAGCGTAAGGTCGTTTAAAACAGCCTTTTACCAATTTTATACACGTCACAAAGGCTACGCTAGTTTTAAAAGTAAATCGTTAGGAAAGGCGTCTATGTCCAACCCCCGAATTTTGATACCGTTCGAAAGCGATTCAATTCCAAATGTAACTTTCTGTTTGTGTTATCCTGCTGTCGGTTTGGAAGATTTTGAGTTAGCTGAGAATATAGGCTACAAATGGGATTAATGTTACCAGACAGAGGGTTTCATTATTACGCCACGGAGGCAGTAAGTTGTTTTCAATAAACGCTGGCAGAAGACGTCATGCCTGGAATTTACTCCACCGATGCTGAATGAATAAGTTCTTTCTAGCGTGACAATATGTTCCTTTTTGTCGACTCCGTTCATGAGTTATTGGATTTACTGACTGACACAAATAATTATTATTGACTAACTATTTCTGGAAATTTTGTGGTTTGCATTTTTGTCTAAAGATCAAAGAATTTTATTTTAGAAGCTTTTATTTAACTTGCAATATTTGTATGTATGTTAAGGTCATATTTTGCAACTGTATTTTAGACCAGATCACCTTGTTCAATTGAGTTGACATTTTGCATACACGTCGAGTTCCGATGGCAATACAATATTATGACAGCTAGCTGATCTTATGATGAAACCGGAAGGTGGAAATCGGAAAGCCTTAGTTACTAAAGGAGGAGGTCTAAACATTTGAAAGAGTTTGGACTCATTTTGATCAGCTTATAGTACCAATAACGGATTTTTTAAAAGCTTGTCTGGAAAAGTAAAATTTTCCACAAAAACTTAAGTTATGTACTTAGGTTAACACTTAGGAAATCGATACTTATCTGAAAAAGTATTTAGAACATATCCAAACGCGAGTGGTATTCTTTAATGTATTCACAGCTACTTTTTGACATGTTCCCAGAAAGTTTTTATTATGTACCTAATTAGTTACCAGCAAAAATGGTTTCTGAAAAAAATCGCGAACATACTTAGGTTCTTTAAAAAAACAGATTCTCTTTCGTCATAGCGTCAATATATTTCGTTCTTAAAGGAAACCTCAAGCTTTACCTCTAGCAAAATGATTATCGAAAAATCTTTATGACACTATGCTACAGTGACATCAACCCAAGGATTCTCTTTCGTCATAGCATCAACGCCATCAACATATTTCGTTCTTCAAGCAAACCTCAAGCTTTACCTCTAGCAAAATGATTATCGAAAAATCTTTATGACACTATGCTACAGTGACATCAACCCAAGGATTCTCTTTCGTCATTGCATCAACATATTTCGTTCTTCAAGCAAACCTCAAGCTTTACCTCTAGCAAAATGATTATCGAAAAATCTTTACGACACTATGCTACAGTGACATCAACCCAAGGATTCTCTTTCGTCATTGCATCAACATATTTCGTTCTTAAAGCAAACCTCAAGCTTTACCTCTAGCAAAATGATTATCGTAAATCTTTATGACACTGTGCTATAGTGACATCAACCCAAGGATTCTCTTTCGTCATAGCATCAACATATTTCGTTCTTAAAGCAAACCTCAAGCTTTACCTCTAGCAAAATGATTATCGTAAATCATTATGACACTGTGCTATAGTGACATCAACCCAAGGATTCTCTTTCGTCATTGCATCAACATATTTCGTTCTTAAAGCAAACCTCAAGCTTTACCTCTAGCAAAATGATTATCGTAAATCTTTATGACACTGTGCTACAGTGACATCAACCCAAGGATTCTCTTTCGTCATTGCATCAACATATTTCGTTCTTCAAGCAAACCTCAAGCTTTACCTCTAGCAAAATGATTATCGTAAATCTTTATGACACTGTGCTATAGTGACATCAACCCAAGGATTCTCTTTCGTCATTGCATCAACATATTTCGTTCTTAAAGCAAACCTCAAGCTTTACCTCTAGCAAAATGATTATCGTAAATCTTTATGACACTGTGCTACAGTGACATCAACCCAATAATTCTCTTTCGTCATTGCATCAACATATTTCGTTCTTCAAGCAAACCTCAAGCTTTACCTCTAGCAAAATTATTATCGAAAAATCTATTAACGAAATATTTAGCGAGTACATATAAAGGTGTCAGCTGATCCGCTAGGAGACCTTGCTCACTTTTTACCCCCTTAGGTAACACGAACTACAGAAATAACAGTTACATGCTAGGAGCAAGCCGCAGTTTCAATAACGCCTTTCACAACATCGATTTATTAAGACGTCGGTCGAGGTTAGCGACTGCATTTTTCGGTTAGAATCTTTTGTCTACTAGATGTAACTGGTTAATTAATTCTTCCATTAATATACTTAAGTGGAATCTTTTAAGTGGCCGTCGATATTTAAACTTATGTAGCTATAGGTAAGATTCCCGAATAAAATAAAATAAATGTATGAAAAATGTGAGGTTGATGAAAAATTTCTTAAATTATTTTTCGATCGAATTTATGTTAGGGCCTTCATGTTCTGCACTCTCACGAGTCAGGTTCCGAGTCCAATCTATAGGACACATGAACTATAATTCCGTATCTGGAGCAATGCAATCTGCACTGCAATTACAGTAATGGCTCAGCTGCAACGGAGCCGTTGCGTCGCGTCGCCCAGCTAGTTCCTCTACTGTTTATTCTGTGTCGTAGCTACGACAGGTACTCAGTAATTGCTTCCTCATCCTGCTTATTATCTATTCTATGTTCTATGCAAGTGCTGTTAGTGTTGCTGATAGTTAGTTTAAATCTCTATTATTCGACGAGACTAGCTTTGATGGTTAGCGTGATACTAACCACCACCAAAGAAAATCTACACGAGAAGAATGACAATCTCATACAAAAAAGTGTAACCCGAAAAATATGCTTAGATGCCGTTTACGTATTTAGTCAGCTAAAGCCGATGAAAATATAGACACATACTTAGTATTGGTATATATCCGCAATTTAAGGTTTAGTTCAAATTAGATTGCAATAAACGACGTAAAAAATAGGTTTAAAAAAATAACGTTTTCAACGCCATCTCTTGAGAAGAAGATAAGAGAAAAAAAAGACTGGCAGGTGAGCGTTATAGTAAAAGCCTGTCAAAAAGCCCACTCAGTTAAACGTAACAATAACAGGCTGTTTGGTTGTCCAACTAAAATAAAATAAAATAACAACAAACAAAGCTTCGTGGTTAAAGTTATAGTTATATCCCATCCTTAGTTGGCGTTGACCGCCGTCTAATAACAAACAAGACAGAAATATATTTTCGTCTTATTTTTTTCTTGTTGGTCTGCGAACGTAGTTGTCAGGTGTGTTAGGGGTCTTACATTCATCTCAAACGCGTCCTTATAAAGACCTCCAGACTAATGACCGTTTGAAGTTTTTTGCCCTCTCTTACCCTATATAAAGGGCAACGTTTGGTCGAATTAGACAATTAATTATTCAGAGAACCAAATAAGTTCCCTTCAAATAAATTTGTATATTTTTTTTGTTTGGTTTTACATTTTGTCATCAGAATATATTTTTACCTTAGAAGGTAGTTTTATAATACGTACCTGTTAAAAACCCTGAATGTATATACTTATATATAATGGAGCTGACTTAGTCGTGAAGTGACTCAAGCCACTAAATGTTGAGGAAAAAATATATTTTTCCAGACACGCTTTTATAACAATAAAAAATCCGTTATTTTTTTTCTCTTAATTTTTGGCTTCACTTGTTGTGTATTTAGCTTATCTCAAGTTTTGTAATATTTGAAGTGAAATAAAATATTTCATAATTAAAACGAGTCTCGGTCAGAGTCTAAGGTCAAGTAAAATAAGTCGCGGTCTAATCTAAGTCATACCCCAGTAAAGTAGTGGACACTTTACTAAAGGTTTCTAAGGAGTTTTGGAAACAACACGAAAAGTCACGTTTCACGATATTATACTATTCACCAATACTCGTGCACGATCATGAACGCTTAATGAATAAAAATCCACCAATTTTACACATTAACAATCGAAATAACATAAGTTTTGGAAAATAATGTTATGACGAGACATGATTTCTTCACGTTCCCGCCAAAACTCAAATCCGTTATTATCAAAATGAGCCCAAACTACATCAATCCAGATACTGTTACGTTAGTCTGTTACTGTCAAGGAATATAATACTCGAGAGGTTACTGTTATCTAGTTACTGTTCGTTACGGAGGAATGCGCTTTCCACCTTCCGTCTCCACCATCAGATCAGCTCGCTCTCATATATTATATTGTATTGTTGTCGGAACTTCACAGGCATGTAAAATTACAACTCAGTTGAACAAGGACAACTGGTCTAAAATGCAGTACTTAGCAAGTTTTTTTTTTTAAATATTTGACACATACATTTTGTTACATTGACATTTTTTAATGGAATAGCTGATATTTTTTTCTCGACTTCAGGGTTGGTCCCATACTAAAAGTTGTTCATATTAACAGTACAAACAAAATAATACATTGTAACATACCTACTCCATTACATTACCATCCTTCTTGGGCAGTCGGATAAAAATTGTATTCACCCTCCTCCAAATGTATGGAGTTGAAAACTGTTTATGCAGTTTCAGTGGTGGTCCCATAGTAATAGGTGATTATACTTATGAGTGCACTGATATCCTAGCTAGAATATGCCCGTCATCTTCGAACATCCTGTATGTTTCTTATACGTAGGCTCGAGGTCATTACTCAAGGATTCTCTGATCGATATATTAATATCGTACCTATAGTACATAATTTTTAATCTGTGCACACGAGCCTGAACTATTCGAAAAGGAATCTATTTTCACGGGAGTAAAAGAGACACAATTAACCCAGTTAGTAGGGTAAAGTGTTATAAGGAAAGGGTAAGCTAAGCCGAAAAGGGCTCATAGTACATCATTATGAACAACTTTTACTATGGGACCAACCCTGAAATCAAGAAAAAAAACAGGTTTCCATAAAAAAAACATCAATGATACTCGACAAAATGTATGGAACAGCAAATGTAACAATATGTATCGTAAAAATTGTTCACAATCATGAGTACTATTTGCCCCTTTCGGCTTAGCCTACCCTTTCCTTATAACCCTGTATTAGTAAAAATAACCACTTACTGTAGTCATTTGTTTCATTTACTCCAATGAAATTATTGTCTAGCTATCCTCTTCCCAAATATCAGATTAGGTCAAAGATGTAAAGTTCAAAAAGATACCTTATATCCTCAGTATGTCTTAGGTCTTACGACATCTCCAGCAGTCATGAAGCACTCTCTTCAATAGTGATGGTTGCTCTGTTGTCAGTGAAGTAGCTTCCAGCGTCAGATCGCACGCCTCTGCGCAGGGCATGGTTTCAAATCCCTACAAAGACCTTGAGCGACTGGTGAAACATATCGTGAAGCAACCACAGCATAGTGGTAGGGTAGTGCTTTCGTGAAAGGAGTTCCACGGCAAACAGAACTAACCCAATCCTTTTAACGCAACCTTCCCGTAGCGCGATGACAACACCGCGTCTGGAGGACTTCATTCATGAAAAGCACTCTACTTCTTGCTCGGCTGGATAGCTACCGCTCGGTGACGAGACGAGCAAGTCGCTCACCTGATGTCAAGCGTCACGCTTACCCATAACAATTCAGTGCCATCCAGAATTTTGAACTTCAACAGTTCATAGCCCTGCGCGGCAATGCATTGCGCTCGTCTCCCTGAGATATTAGATGTTAAATCTCTGTATGCCCAGTAAATACGCTGGAAACATTGCCCTTCAATCCGGAACACAGTAATGTTTGCACACTATTGCTTGACGGTTGAATAACTGGTAAAGGTGTGGTACTTCCCCAGGCGGGCTCTGCAAGAGAGCCCTACCACTACAAAAGTTGAAAGTGTTTCGCCAAGCTTCTAACGATAATGTTCCGACAGCCTTACTTGAGAGCCAGTTTCGTTTACAGGGACCCTATTCGGAGATATGTCATTTTATCTCGGTCACTCTCACTCGCATTAAATTCTAAATTAGAGAGACAGTGACCGAGATAAAATGTCATTTCTCCGAATAGGGTCCCATGCTAGGCGTGCTTACGTTACAAACACACCTCACGTCACTTGTTACGTTAACACCCTCGCCCACACCGTGACACCGTCACTAAACTAAATATCAGATGAGTTTTCAGTGACGTCTAGGCTGTTAAAACATTTATGATCATCTGCCAGTCACTTTTCCCCCAGCTTTTCTTTTCTTCTTACTGAACGACATAAACGTTCTCCAAAACAAGGAAGAGGTTCCCAATTCGTTTTTTTTATTAACTCCGTCATTTATAAACTGATTTGTTGTTTTTTTTTATTGGAAAGAATTATACTTCCAGATTGGTCCCATTTTTATCAAAATCCACGAGGAAGTGGCAGTGGAAGTGGTGGTGGAAGAGAGAAATTTGTTCAGAAATCAGGGTTTTTACTTGATAGATGGTTGTGAGGTTAGATATGACTAACTTCGTCAACATGCATGATAGATGACGCGTGCATAAAATTAGACGCAGACATCGAGGTTCAGTGGCTGTTACGAAGTCATGAAGAAAAAGGTCGTTGTAACGTGAAAAATATCGTCTGTTTACTATGCATCCCTCGTTATCATATCATCACACATCTGAGAAACAAATTGTATGACTTTTTACCGGACTGCCCAAGAAGAGGGGTAATAAGAAGGGGTTTTTAAAGTAGGTAGATCTAGTTATAATAACAACTGCTACAATGACATAAAAGGCGTTCCACTGTAGTATACACAACAGGAAGTTATTTTAAATCTTATAACGTCCTTATTTCAATGTTATTACTTCTTCAGGAGAGAAGGCGGTGAAACGCAAGCAAATTATGCAATTAAATAAACTTCAACAGTTCAAAAAGCCTTATCGTTTCTTACGTAAGACGTTTGCTTTACAGAGCGTGAAAAATCGTCATCATTGTTGTTGGAGAGGCAACGTGAAGCGCTCGCGAAGGGCGCTGACGTTGCGTCGAAGAGAGGACGCGATGAGGCACGCCGGCACGATGACGGCGCCGGGGCGGAGGCCGAGGCCACGGCGCCCGCCGTCGGCCGCTGGGGCGCCGAGTGGCCGAGTTGACTCGCTTCGGAAGCCGACCGGCACCTGACCAGGCAACCCCTGCCGCCCGCGCGCTGGGGCCCCCCGCGGCGGCCCGTCGCCCTCTCCGCCGCGCACCACGAGGCGCTCGCCACCCGGCTCGAGGCCATCCTGCGGAAACTGCTCGTCACCGACAACTACGACTCCGTTAGCAACTTCATCTCGCTACACGACGCGTACGACCATTCAAGGAGACCTCTCTACGACGTGTACGAAGACTATGCGCCGCCCATTCGCAAGAAGAAGCACACGTGTGTGGGACTTGCGCTGGAATTGGTTAAACGTTGGCGAGGGTTGGAGCGCTTATACGCGGGGTTGGCGGAAGCGACGGCTCTCGTCTCATGCGAGGAGGCAGTGGAGCGAGTCCGGGAGTACGTGTCGCTAGGCGGGCCCGATGCCGTGCTCACGGCGGAGAAGGAGCACGTGATGGCGTGTGTCCATGTACGCGTGGATGGCCGGCCGGGCGTGCTGCTCGCGGATCCCGGATACCACGTGCCCAGGATCGTCACCGTCATGCTGGACAGAGCATACCCGCACACCGGTTAGTTGACACAATATTTTATGAAAATATTAATTTTTGATCGTTTTATTTTCATTTGATTTCCGTTGTGGAGGTGGAGCAATGTCTTTGTTCTACCATGTCAGGATTTGTCATTTTAAAACTCTGCCTACCACTCCGTACAACTGGCAGGCGATATAAAGTGGATATCTGTAATAGTCCAGAACCCACAGAGTTCACCTTATAATGAACCGTAGGGCTCTCAGGCGAGTGCATGGACAAATGAAGTTCTTTGTTCCACTGATACAATGATTTGCATGTGTCAAACAACTAGAAACTAGATGATACAAATCTGTAATGCCAAACCCAGGAAAAAATGTACTTCGCATTATTCTTCTTGGACATTCGACGGGAAAAAAACAAAATCAGACAGTTACCAACTTTACTAACTTCAACGTTCTTTCTTTCCAGGCTGGTTCACGCAATCAGACGAGGCGCACTGCCGCAAGGAGTACAACTACGTATTCAGCCCGCACAACAACAGCTATGTGGAGTGGCAGGAGCGGGAGACCAGAGGGGGCTCCCTCAAGAACCAGACCTCGCTCGTGTACGTCGCCAAGCCATATCTGGACGCAGTCAACGTTACTGAGAGGAGGAACTTGGTTTATAACTTCAGGTGAGAATTTCAAACATCTGATTTTTCTTGGAGACTTATTGAGACATGTTTAAACTTATAGATACTAAACAATTGCTGGCACCACATTGTTTGCTCATGAGAATCTTATCGTACTTACCTAAAACACTATAAGAACAAAAGGTCGCGCGACATATATACCTAGATGTATATGATAAAACTGCAGTCTAAACAAACTCTGTTAAATTTAAAACAATTAAGTCCAAAGTTCTATCTTAAATTATTATAACTCCACATACCCATTGGCAAGAATGTAGTACCCCTATGTGGGATTGTATTCAATACCCCAAGTAGCCTGTACCCACAGAATATGTGACGAAAGCTCCCGAGATGTGTTTATTGCTTCCCTTCTCCTGTTACTACGGGCACCGTTACTTATGGCTTCTTACAAAAACGTAACCTGTTGGCCAATCCCCTCGAAGCGATGACGAAATCGATACGCCTTTCTAGGCACAGAAAGTTAATATGTAGAACGTCCGTCGGTACGTCCGTCGAGAAGAGACAAGTTCGGCACGCTTTTGTTAGGACCAGAGGTCGTACTGTAGAGCTTCCTTATCTACCATTGCACCCAAAGAATGTAGACGCCTGTTCTACACACGGGATAGGACAGGTCATACACCCAAAACTCTTTTCCCCAAATTGCCTGCAATAACCTGACTTCTGATCACTGCCCTCGGAATCAAGACAATAAAGCTTTGTAATTTTTAGTATCTACCATTCCACCTATTGGAGATTTGAAGATAATGTTGAGAGTGCCGCTGTGTCATTATTTATATACCCAACTTGTTAGGTTAGTTATTTAGTTTTTTTTTCTTCTGGCCTAATATATAAGTGTTTCTTTTCTGCTAATCTAACAAGTGTTTCTTCAGCAAGTTTCTTGTCTTTTAAGCTAAAAAGGGTATCTTTCTCCCCAGGAGTCTACTCTCCCGCGACCAGAAGGGCCACCTCGTGGCCGGGCTGTACTTCCCGGTCGGAGCGTGTACCAAGGACGCGCATTTTACGCTCTTCTTCGACAACGGCAACGAAAAATGCAAGAAAAAGTACAAATTTACAGACTTCGCTGATCCTAAAAATGTGAGTTAACATTTTATTAGTATTTTGTAATTTTTTTTGACAATTCCATTCTATTGCTCTTGCTATTACTGCTAGGTATCGTATTCATACATGAACATATAAAATGAACAAACAAGACAAGACAAAGACAAAAATCAAGACGAAAATCATGTCGAATGCCCATGTTGCACCCGTACCGGTAGTTGTTGGTAACGATGCGCTCGAAGTAGTTGACCATTATAACTACCTTGGACAGACTGTCCAGTTAGGTAAGTCCAACTTCGACAAAGAGGTCGCCCGAAGAATCCAACTCGGATGGGCAGCGTTCGGGAAATTACGTGATATCTTCTCGTCCAAAATCCCGCATTGTCTGAAGACAAAGGTCTTCGATCAATGTGTGTTGCCAGTGATATGGAACTGAAACGTGGTCCTTGACTACTGGCCTTTTGGAAAAACTCAGAGTCGCACAGCGGGCAATGGAGAGAGCTATGCTCGGAGTTTCTTTGCGCGATAAAATCCGGAACGAGGATATTCGTCGAAGAACCAAAGTTGCCGACATAGCTTTCAGAGTTTGCAATCTGAAGTGGCAATGGGCAGGCCATATCACTCGAGGAACCGATAACCGGTGGGGAAGAAAGGTTCTTGAGTGGCGACCACGAACCGGAAGACGCAGCGTAGGTAGGCCTCCCACTAGGTGGATCGACGACATTGTGAAAGTCGCGGGCAACCGGTGGATGCAAGTGGCCCGTTGTCGGTCGGTGTGACGCTCTAAGGGGGAGGCCTATGTTCAGCAGTGGACGTCTTATGGCTGATGATGATGATTATGATCGTATTGAAACAAAAAAAATGGTAAGTATTACTAATAGCATAGAAATTCATTGTGTTGTAAATACCAAAATTAAAGCTACAGATGCTCTAAGCTCTAAGCTCTATGCCGAGGCTTTACCTATGCAGGAAAACGAGACCGTGGAGCATGTGCTACTGCACTGCAAGGCCACAGAGGACATACGAGTTAGGTCGGGACTCCTCCAAGAATCTCAACACCAATTCTCCTATAGCATAACATCTGACGAAACAGGTTGTGGAACAGTTACGCCAGCGACCCAATGCCGTGCGGAGCTGGGCTGGTTTGGGTAGGCTGGCAGCGGGGTAAATGCACAAAAGACCCTTAGCGGGACGTCAGTGCAGGTCTTATCACCCCTAGTTAGAATTAGAATACCAAAATTGTATATTTGTATGTACCTATAATGGTACATATAGTATGTACTATGTCGGTACGTACAGATATCTATATCATTTTTAATGAGCACGTTAAATTTTGTATACTGTATGAAAACAATCGCGTTTTGTCTGAATGCCTCTTTGGCATTACCTAATCTTATCTGATATCATTCGAAAGGGATAACTAAATGTACATTTCATGGAAGCAAAAGCGACACACTATGACCTGTTTAGTTCGGTTCATCTATTCCCATGAAATTCAATTCTAGCTATCCCTTTCGCATATATTAGATCGGGTGCGTGTGTCGAGGCTATGAGTGCCAAAATGTCTGAGACGTTTATAAAACAAACCATACACTATTTATAGGTACCAACTTTGCCACCAACTTATCTGTAGAGGTGGCCAAACGAGGGAACTAAAAGTACTCAGTCGTGGCTGTCAGTTTTGCTTATAACAGATACTAGTGGCTTCCCTATCAACTCCTTTGATTAGTTGGCGCACTGTCGTGAACTCAATCGAAACTACACTAGTTAATTGCGGACGGAAGTCCGGTTGGCATAGGTTTATACTTCCCTAATTCGCTTTCAATGGGCCCTTTGCCAATAAAGACAATTATTCTGGGTGTCAGTTAAACGACGGCCATATTGTAGGATATCATTGTACTCAAGATCTCAGCTCATCTATGGGACCAATCCTGAAATCTCAAAACAAAAACCAGATGTTCCATTTCCGTCGAGGTTGAATGAATTTTTACGCCGATGTTACTTCTAATTCTAACCTGACGAGTGTGAAAGTGACAGCGGTTACTCTCGCCTTCTCGCATACGTTGCGCGCCTGTGCGTGCTATCACGAGTTATATTCCCATAGACCCAGGGTTCTTTACCAATTGCACAATGTTATTTTTTTTTAAATAGGCATATGATTAAGTACTTAATAGTTACTTTGAAAACTATAGTCAAAGCGTAATTACGAAGTACGTTTATCTTTGTAAAATAAGAGTAGAGGGTATGGTTTTCAACGTCCTCCAATTTATATTCACGGCGTAATTGGAGGGTAGTCAGAGAGCTGCATCAATTTAACCAATGTCACAGAATAAATAATTGCACTAGCCCTTAGACGAAGCATTACAAGATCCTTGCACTAGCCAATCTTAAATGTCCGTCTATTACAGGTAGAAGAAAATTTCATGTCATTGCCTTTTTTTTAGTTTATTTTCCAATGTTTTTTTTAATGGTTTTATTGTTTTCTTATTCATAACCAAAATAAAAAATGTAGCATAAAATTGCTTTCAACCCCTAATAAAACCAACTGCATTGTTATTCTAAAGATTAATGACAGTGATTTTTTTAATTCTCACTAATTTTTTATCTGCAAAAATTTTCAAAACGCGAGAAGATAGCCTCTGGGAGAAACGAGCTCATAACGCGGCTCGAGTACTTATATCTCGTATATAAATATAAATCCTCTTTTCACTTTGTTGCAGGTTCCTAAAGGTTTATCGGAAGAACTACAACTATGCAACACGCAGCTGAACTACAAGGAAGGCGAGCTCCCGAAGATCCTCTGTAAGCTTGCCAGAGTAATGTCTAACGCGAAATTCATCGATCAAATGCTGGAAATCAACGACGACATTTGTCGCCTGTGCATTTGACAGTGGGACAAAGATGACCGCCCCGACAAAATGGCCGACCAAGCCAAGATGGCGGACATCCAACAAGAACTGTCACAACCACATAGTTCTGACACCACAGCGTAGTGTTGCCCTTTTTTCATTCATTATTTCGTAGACTAGTTATTATTATTGGTTTTTGTATAATTTAAATACCTTTTATGCAATTATTATTATGTATTAGTAATTTTGGGTAATGGGATTCTATTTGGTGTTTTAGTAGCTATTAAGAGTGATAGATTGAATTTTATAATTTGGACTATTAGAAGCTTTATTATTTACTGAATGTAAAACTTACTTTCCTATTAAACAGTCGTTATTTTGTCGACAAATGTATTTTATTGGACCTTTTCAAAATGAAAGACATTTTATCTTGTAATTCACTAATTTATTCTAATTTCACCACACATTAAAGAAAATTATTGTTTCCTAAAAATAAATTACGTCTAAATGTTTATTACTAAAGTCTGGCCAGTTAATCTTGTCACAAGAAAATAAATATCAAAAGTTTTTGGTTTCAGTTTTGGACTATGTTTAGGCGACGATATCGGACTAAAATTGGGTATGTCTTTCCGTGTGCACTTTAATGTTTTGCTAGATAAATCTTTTTTTAATCTGTCGTGACAATTCTCTAGCCAGACTAAAAAGCCGGTTATTAACCGAAAGGATACCAGTCGAGAGCCAAGATTCGAGAGAAAATACTTTAATTAAAAGAATGAGCGTCGCGAGTCTATACGCCATAGCACGAAACACTATAAGTTTCTATAGCAAGTATAGGCGATGATACGACTGTTCATCAAATGGTTCGTGCTAGGATACAACACCTCATTTTTGTGCGGTTGATTGACACAAGAAACAAGAGAAGGAATATAAATCAATCATAGTACAAGTCAAAAAAAAAATAAGAGACAAAGAGAAAAGGAGAAGATAAGACAACTGGATTCACATCACACTAAGCCCCGGCCCTCGGTAATGGCCCGAGGGGGGCCCGACACAGAAAAGTCAGCTTTATATCACGTTGCATACAGCAGAATTTCTAATGACACATTAACGAAGCCAAATTTGAAGTTTTTGAATAAAGTTCTCTGTGCTCTTAAATTAAGGGTACCACACATATTTAGCCTACTTTCATAATATTTCACACTAAAAAACAGTCCTTATCATAGTCTTAGTCGACAATCCAGTTTAAGTCTAGTCCAAGTAATATTCCAATAAAGGTGACGGATACGGATGGGATTTGAAAGCGAAGTGCATTCTACGGTATGTCATTAGGAATTCTTCTCTAAGAGACACGTAATAGGGCTCCCAATTCAATAAGGGTCGCCGCGCCTATACGGGGTCCAGCGTAACATGAATAAACCGTTAAGATTTACCTTTTTAACAAAAAAAAAATCGGCTTACGAGGTAGGGATTAAGGCTAAAAACTCAACGGCAAGTTGAGATCTGTTCTAAACGCTTCATTAAACCTATTTCACTACTTCCTTAAGGATATTACACGTCTATTCTAATTTAACTCTATTTGTGAAGACACTATTACAAAACTATAGCTGTCGCTTTTTATATTCAGATCAAATGAAAGAAATAGTTATAGTTTTGTCTGCGGGCATTGGGGCAATATACTGGATACAAAATGAATTTTTAAAACAACATTGACGTCGATTCTGATATGAACTTTTGCCAGCTTTAAGTTAGTTGCCATCTTTTCTCAAATATAAAAACGAAGAGTGACGCAGATAAATTTAGAGCTGTCACTGTCAGATAAATTTAGAGAATGAAATGAATGAATGAACGATTGAAACAAAATCGACTCAATCGTTCAGCAAACAAAATGATATGCTATTTTTATCAGAATTTGTAAAGCTTTAGACATTTGCCAAGTTTTATGTAATACAAAGAAACAACTTATTTTACACCATAGTTCCGAAAAATATTACCATATAATTAAATTGATTATATTACAAGTCCGTACTTGATTTAAAAATACATAAAAAGACGAAACAAAGCACAGACTTACATTGTGAGTAACACAGTTAAATTTTGTGTTACGTGTTCAATAAATTACCCAATCTACCCCATCCCAACTCTTAAAAATAGAACCAACTATCGACCAAAGAATATTCTAGAAAAATATTTCTAGAAACGTCATGCACTTTAAACTAGAAGTTTGTTTATCATAAGGCTGGGTCTTATACCTTATACCACGAAACGTCGTCATAGCTATAGCTATCTACAGGACCTCGTCAGCCTTCAGACGTCTACTGCTTAACAAAAGCCTCCCCCTTTGGCAAACCGCCTGCCAAGCGTGGGGATTGTGGCAGCGGGTAGTAAGACTTATAATGGAAATTAAAAAAACCAACAGGTCATTAAAACAAATCACACCTCCAATTATGCGTTGCTCCTTAACGCACTCAAGCGAAGGTCTTATCACGATAAATATCGAAAAATATATTTAGCTATCGTAATTCGATCATAATATTTTTTATTTCGAAATATAACGCAATTAAAATAATGACGAATTATTGTTTGTCAAAATGTCACCCGCCCGCCACAGCCGACTTTTTATGTAAGCTGAGGGTTTGACAGCTCCAAATGGCCAACAATTTTAAAACGATAAAACATTTTATGGTGTTCTTAAAGATGAACTTTAAAATTCAATTTATAATATCAAGACAACTAAATTAAAAAAAAAAAAAAAAAAAAAAATTTTTTGAAACTTGAATTTCATGTAAATATTTTTTTGAGATTTCAAATCATGGATGTGTTGGTAATAAAAACTTCAAAAAATGGTCAACCAGTATCGTAGAACAAGTATATCATAAAAATATTTAAAATACGGTAATACTTAATATGAATTTATTAGGAAACAAAACCGAGGTTACCTTTTTTTATTACTTTTAGACAAAACCAATCATGAAAAACGGATTTATAATTTTCAACTAAAATAATATTGTTTTTTAAATAATTTTGTGATTACATTCTGAATCGAGTAATAAAATGAAAAAAAAAGCAGGTACATCAGAAACATAAGCTTTCAATCCATATTCCATATATTCTAAGAAATGACTAACAGAATTATCAAATGGAAAAACTTACAAAGACCAAGCAATTTAAAAAGACATGGAAAAACTTACAAAGACCAAGCAATTAAAAAAGGTACCACGCATATTTCGAAATGGTAAAATAATAGTATAATAATGAAAAAAAAAGTATTCTCCTAATCCTAATCACAAAATTTACAAATAAATATTTGAGTACAATTTAGATTAGACGAAAAACAAATTCATGGAACGCCAAACAAAATCTTAAAATTTTACATACGGTGCTTACTTAATATAGCGACGTTACATCATATTAGAGACAATGACACTAATTTTGTAGTTGCTGTCTTCGGTCACAATTGTCATTGTCACAAAAAGTGGCGACCGACAGCCTTTGCCGCTGTCAATAGTTGCTATTGTCCCTGCTTTGTGACATTTGTCAGACACCATGACACTGGTTGTGGCTTTCTGACATTCATTCTGATGTAGCCACGGATTAGTAAAGTTTTTTATGTCTACTGCGTTGAAAGTTACTCAGTTGTTGATATTATGCCATGGTTTATGAAATTTACTAAAAACCTTGACATTTAGGCTGATATATCATCTGTCACATCTGCCGTAGCTGTTGTCACATACTGTGTTTTGTAGTCGCTACGGATTAGAAGTGTTGTCATATGTCTACTGCTTTGATAGTTATTCAGTTGTTGCTATTGTGCCATGGTTTATTAAATTTGCCAGAAAATTTGACGTTCAGGTTCAGTTTTGACGTTTGATATTGACGTCATACCGAATTGCTTTTGACACATCTGCCGTTGCTGTTGTCACATCTTATGTTGTAGATGTTGTCTTATGTCTACTGCGTTGATAGTTATTCAGTTGTTGCCGTTATAGCATGGTTTATGATAGTTGTCAGAAGCCTTGATATCCAGGCTGATGTCATCCTCCGTTGCTGTTGTCATATCTGCCGTTGTTGTTGTCACGAATTAGTAAAATTCTGTCACATGTCTACTGCGTTAATAATTATTTTAGTTTCTTGGAACATTACATCATTGCTTGAAAATCGCTTTGCTGATTGTTATCTGTGTTGCTTTCAGGACCATATTATTAAAGGGCTAAGTCAAGAAAAAAAAATTGCGCTTTCCACTTCCGCGTGCAGTCGAAAAGAGGGGTTGAATACATACTAGGGGCTAAGTGTGTTTAGTCTAGGTTCTTCAGTTACTTTTTTAACGAGTACATTTCATGTATGTTTTTCTATTTAGCCATACTAGACGAAAGAACAAAAAAAAACGATTTGCACGACTAATGTCAGAAAAGGCAAAATTTCCAAAAGTAAAAATGTCTAATTATAAAAATAAAATATCTAAAAACGAGATCTCTACATAATTAGATAACCCACTTTTTTTCAGTAGTTGATCGAATCAGGCGTTACTTTGCGGAACTTAATCTTCAAACTGGATCATCTAATGTCTAGTGTTCTTACGCTGCAATATCGCTTCTATTTCCTATTGCACTAGACGCAATATTGCAGGGGGAAAACATTAGAGATTTTTTGACGACACAGTTTTCACTTTTTTTGTTTGTTTTAGCCCCTTAACTCATTGTTCTCGTGAATACAATTATTTGTAGTATACTGCGATACTACTTATAAGACCATGCCAGTTATATCATGGTGGCACTTCAAATCGCTTTTCGTGTATTCGCCTTAATACGACGATTTGAGGAGTATTTGTATGTTATTCGTCTTATTTGCAGAAACCTGCTTACCTGTTATAGCAACGTTTTTAGTGTTGCAAAAAAAAAAACGGTTTTTCTTTTGGAACATGTTTTAGAAAAAAAACTGAATCTCAAATTTGTAAGGCATCGATTAATATGACTGTTTCAGAGTTTTTATTAAATACTAATTTTAAATTTAATTAAAACTGAACCGGCTGAACTGAACTGGCATCATTGACCGAACAAGCTTTGTTGTATGTAATTATAATTACAGTAGTAGTAATTCAGGTTTACTTATGAGAGCGAAAGTTTATTTCTTACCAGATTATTTTGTTTTATTCGATGTGATTATAATAAATTTAAAAGAAGACCAAGAGCTTGAAAAAAATAATTAATTTTGTCAAGATTTTTTCTTCAAACAGTTAAAAAAAAAACCGTCTGCAACACTAGTTTTGGTCACATCAAGAGATTGAAATAAGCCAAATAGATACCTTTACAGATTCCCCGCACGCTAGGATGTGTATTTGGCATATTTGCTACTGCCGTCCTATCGTGGACGGCGTGTTCGTGTTATTTGGGTGACACACGAATATTTGATAAAACGCGGCGAGCATACCGAACACAAATAGCAATGTGAAATGCCACCATTTAACATAAACCCTCTTTTGAAAGATAAAACAATATTCGAATAAGTTATTAAAGTACTATTAAATACTCGCTGCTTCGAGGCCATAAATCATCGATGCGCTAGGGAGGAACACGTGTGTTGGGCTTATCGATAACCTCATATCGATACCCGGAAGAATGAAGGCGAGTGCGCAACCTATATCAGATAGTTTATGCAGTGTTATAAGGAAAGGGTGTGCTAATCCGAAAGGGAACAACATCATGATCATGATTGTGAACAACATTTACTATGGGACCAATCCTGAATTCGAGGGAAAAAAATCTGCTGTCCCATACAACTTGTCGGGAGTCATTGACATTTTTCTATGGAACAGCTGATATTTTTCTCGATTTCAGGGTATATTCGATCCCATACTAAAAGTTGTTCATAATGATGAGTACAATGAGCCCATTTAGGCTAAGCATACCCATTCCTTATAACCCTATATACCTAGTAAGATTTTATTTTTTTATAATACTGTTGAATAATATTGTTTTTACTTACTTTTTTATCGTTTAATACGTTAAAAAAGCAACGAACATCGATACGAAATTGTTACATCACTACGTCTTCCCATAAGATATAAGATGTGCGAAAGAGACCACAACAAAAGGCTCCGCGGGCAGCGAATGTTTAATACTACTAGTGTCAATCTATCGCAGTTAAGGTGCTTAGTTGTCAGTGTCAATCCGCAGTAGAGTCCCAGTTGTAGCAGAGGGAGCCACTGTGGTGCGCTAGTTGTCGTGGTTGCGGTTTCCGTGCTTGCCGTGTTTGTGGCGCCGTTGGGGATGCGAACCCCCGTATACTTCGCGCACGCTCGTGCTGCAAGTAAGTAGACGAGTCATTTCCACTAGCAGATCTGTTAATATTCCTAAGAAGCAAAATTCGATCATCACTTTATGATTAAGATCAATTATATTTTACTAGAGATACGGCTTTAGACCACGTAAAATGAATCCAAGGACACCTCACTCATCATAATCGGTCAAGCCATTTAGGCTACAGCAGGCAATATAGGAACACATAAACATACTTACATACACCCCAAAAACATTACCCTCCTTGGGCAGTCGGGTAAAAATATTGGATGATCGATAGGGATCGTATCCCCCATAAAAACGATTTTAGGAAAGCCCATATACATAAAATATTTTATATAGTTAGATAATACTTATTTCTAAAACATCCATGCTACAATAGCAGAAGCGAACATGCTAAAAACAAAACTGAAAATAAATAAAAATATAACCAAAAATCCATAGCAAACATTTGTACAGCCTCGAAAATATAAATAAATATATTTTAATTCAAGTTACGATATTTAATGGTAGTATCTCCTCCTCCAGTATCTGGAACTGGTCAAATAGAAAAAGTCTCATTAATTTCGGATTAGCTAATTAATAATTTTAGTAGCGATATTGGTCTTGTGTTTTTTTTTGTTATTAAGGATGGCTATGTTTTATGGATTATGAAGAAAAATTTTAATTAAAAATAATAATATTACAATGTAAAAAAATACTAAATTCACCATGGAACTTGATAACTAAAATGAAGTTAAGTTTTCAAAAAAACTGTCAAACTATTTTTAAGTGAGTTAGTGTCGCACGCACACTAAGATGTGCACTCGTAATTTACGTGCACAGTTGCACACTAATACAAAATATTTTACTTACTATTTTTTTTTAATGTTACTCAGTACACTAAAAATCAGTGAGAACATGAAGTTTAACGGTGTTTTAAACATGGATGGTAGTGGAAATGATTTATGCAGTGTATACACTAGGCTAGGGGGTCCAAGCGCCAGCGAAGAATGTGTGTATTTCGAGGTCTTTTCAATGATTTTTTTTATCGAGAAAATTTCATTTAATTTTGTTTGCCCTCTTGGCTAGATGATAGGACCAAAAAAAACTCATATCTCAAAATAAGATTTTTAATTTACATTACTTAATAAACAGACAAAAACTTTTTTAAATAAACTTCTTGAGGGGGCCCTGGTCCTCGCTGTCTCGTTCGCACTTTATCAACATTTTCTAATACAAATATAACAGAGAAGACATAAAAAAAATATGTCTTATTAATGACTTTAGAATACCATTGCCCATCTTTAATAATAATTCTCGTGTTATTGTTTTTTAATTTGACTAAGGAAAAGGCCAAAAAACCAAAACAAATGTTTCGTCTTCTCCTTCGCCAAAAGAAAAAGGTACATGTAAATTGCTATAAAACATTGACAATGGTATTCTAATTTTTTAATTTTTTTTTTTTTTAATTTCCTCTCTGTTAGTTTTATACAAAAAAATGTTGATATAGAGCGAACGAGACAGCCAGAACCAGGGTATGCGCCCCCTTAAGGAGGTCAGCTGAAAAAGTTGATGGATTTTGTGACTTTTTTTTTTAACGGGTTTTAGAATAATCGGATTTCGCGGGTTTTCTTTACTACCACAAATTTAGTAATTGGTAGTATTAAGTTGCAGCAAAAATAACGGAGTGCAGTTTCGAGGAGTGACAATGAGGATGACGTGTCGGTTAGTGACCAGTGTAACTAGACCCCAGCTTCCTCAATTTACCTGTGAGTAGCGAGCGGGCTGGCGCTGGTCCGCAGCGGGCGGCGCGCGCCGGGCCGCCGCCGGGGCTCCTCGCTCGCGCTGCAATGGAGAGCCCTACTCATGTACCCCTACTCACTCACTAAGCGGACCGGGGTAAACTGGTATACACCCAAACTCAGCCTAGATCCAACTCCCTATCACAATTCGGAAGGTATACTCCATTCCACATAGCCTGGTGCAGGTGACACGAGGGTTTTTACTGATAGCCCGGTCAATTTCGCGTTTGACCAGGAAGTAACTAATAACAGGATTTTTGTAGCCATTAAATGGCCATCATAACTTGAAATGTTTCACTACATTATATATATTTATTCGTTTTCTCAGATTTAATATATTAATATATTTAAAATATACTGGACTGTATCCTTCTGCCACTTGTGAAAACTCTTAAGGCTTGTTTTTTTTCTTATCTAGTCGTTCTATTTGTGTATTTAAAGCAGTTTGTAATCCAAAAAAAATACAACTTTTTGCACGCTGACAGTACAAACGGTAACTATATGTGCGCTTTTTATGCCGTACTCTTGGAGAGAGGTCCGTAATACACTAAAAGCGGCAACAACTGTAATGAGAACCAGCACGGCAGTTCTTTGTGACTGATTCTTATTATCGCTGCTAGCGTCGATGGCGCTGATGGCGCTGATGGCGCTGATGGTGACGGTGGCGGTCCTTCGGCGTAAGCGTGCCCACTTTGGCGGCCGTCATTGCCAATCGAAGAAGGTAGCTCCATTCATATGCCGAACTCACGCGTTGTTCGAAATTGAAAAGGTTATTTATAATCAAACTTATGTTATATATTATACTAGCTGCGCCCCGCGGTTTCACCCGCTATTCTACAGGAACGGTTACATTTTTCAGGATAAAAAGTAGTATTATTCCAGGGAATAAGCTCCAAATTTCATCCAAATCCGTACAGCCGTTACAGAGTTGAACGGGAACAAACACACTTACATACTTACACACAAAACTTTCGCATTTGTAATATTAGTGTGATAGTTTCTGTTATAACAAAAAAAAAATAGTTTTTTTTTTCTCGTTAGACTTTAATTCTTAGTAATAAGCCCCAATACAATAGTTTATATATTTAAAGTACCGAAGTAATTTAGTATCCGTTTCTTTTAGACTGTATTCTGTTTTTTGTGCCAATAAACTAAAAAAATAAAGTATATGATGGTTACTTTATTTTTTGAGTATGAGATTTGTCCCTCAGTCGTCGACGGGTCGAAGACAAAACAGTTTATTTCAGTGACGATTTATAAAGGATTTAAATAAATATTGCTTATATTAACAAAGTACTAAATAAGGTAGCCATGCAACATGTCATTTTTCTACGTTAAAATAATAATCAACTGAAGTTAGGCACATACCCATCTACCACCGATCCGCAAATAAAACTACCGAAAAATATACAGTGGAAAAGCGAAACTACAATCTGCAACATTCTTAAGCCCCCTACAGACTCGCAAAATCAAACACAAGATCACTAAACATATAAGGCTCGCCACACATTAAAAATATACATATATTGGTGGACGTTTTTCACACACAGCGCCATTTACCCCCAAACTAAGCAAGCTTGTACTTGAACAAACATCCTTGTTTATCACAAAAATGTTTGTCCTGGGTGGGAATCGAACCCACAACCTACATCTCAGAAGGTGGAAATCCTCCCACTGAGCCACAAAGCGAGTCAGATTTATAGTGACTAGATCACAAAATTAATAATAACAGAAGACCATATCCATACAATGAACGATAACCAGGCAAGAAGAAATCAAGTCAAGATCAAGTCTTTCGAACAGACTGACCAACTAGATCAAAACTCATATTATTGCTCGTTGTATGGAACCGGTCTTCTGTGCCTATTTATTTATTTTGGGAAAGGTGTAAATTAACGACTCCTGGGAAGGATGCACGTATAATTACATGAGTGCATCCCGCTCTCGCAGACGCCCGTGTTTCAAGTTGCGCAGGCGCAAGTGACTTGAACAAGGTCATGAGCAGTTACATGAATGCATTCAACCCACCCACGCGCGTAAGATTGCTAGCTCCGTGTGCAAGGGGCCTTAGCTTAGACGAGAAGTTAAACTATTGTCTAGCGAGTGTGTAGAGGGCATAAAATAAAAGATACAGCACAAAAACATGCTAGCGTCTACGACTAGGTACATAATAAAGAATAATAATTTTATTTAAATAAGACGGTAATGCTCACGGTAGATTGAGTCGGTGATTCCGACTCGTGACTAGTTTCGACCTCCGGTGATCTTTTTCAAGGATCGCTATAAGCGAGCACGCGCGTCTTCGTCTTGCCTTGTACTGTCAATCTAACGTGAGTTATATTCCCGTTTTATTAAAATAAAATCTGTCAATTTTTCATAGTAAGGATATTTTTTATTATAGCATACCTAAAGACAATAAATTCTCATAGGCACAAAATGTATTTTTTTTTAACTTGATGTTTTTTTTAACCTGATGTTAAGCGTCACGTCTGCCCATAACATTTCAGTGCAACCCAGAATTTTGAACTTCAAAACAATGCGCCGCAATGCACTGCGCCCGTCACCCTGAGGTATTATATGCTAAATCTTTATGTACGCTGAAAACATTGCCCTTCAATCCGGAACACAGTAATGTTTGCAAACTACTGCATGGCGGTTGAATAACTGGCAAAGGTGTGGTACTTCCCCATGCGGACACTGCAGGAGAGCCCAACCACTAACAACATTCAAATAACCCAAATTATCCTGTTTGTTGTGAATCGTAAGGAAAAACCTGAGACGTTCAAGATTACAAGTTCCTGCGGTTTCGATATTTACGTGGAAGTCATTTGAATAATTATGTATTTTTTTTATGGTTTAACATTTCACTCAGCGCGCCAATTTCAATTTTATTGCGTATTTTGTTAATTACAGCTCAGTTACATAACGTGGGTCAAAACCACAGACCACACTAGAAACTAGATACCGCATTACAAGATTCGTTGTTCCTACAAAAAGTCCTACAAAGTGTGAGGCGCGGCGCGGGTCGCGGGGAGTGCGTAGTTACACCTACTCGCGCCTAACAATCAACCGATCAGAGTAATTTCTTATAAGTGTATTTAGACTGATGCGTGGTGCCCTTCGAGCGTCCTGAATGCAGAATCTATTGTGATCTGTGGTCAAAACTAATTTTGCTATAATAAATAGCTTGTATCAAGAAATTACACCAACCAAAAGTGAAAGCTAGTATCTCATAAGCAAACTTTATCTATATTTTTCAATAAACCAAAACATTACATTATTGACATTTATATATATATTTTTTTTTAATATTTCTCCACGGACTCCGGGGTCCGTGCCATTTATCAAATTTTACAAATATTTTATTAACTAAAACTGAATATAAAAACTAAATACTTTACAAAAGGAATATACCAACGAATATACTATTACAGAGCTAAATTAATGTTGTAGCTCAATCAGTGTTCCAATCTAATCTAGGTGATCATTTTAGCACGCGCCCATGAGGCTAAAATGATCAAATTGATCGTATACCAGGGTATACGCATACCCTGGTATACGCCACCGCCACGCGCCACGGTATACCATTATATACCATATGGTGAGAGCGAGACAGCGTTACACAGAGAATACGCTTCCTTAATTTCTTGATACAACGTATTTATTAGCGCAAAATTGGTTTTAAAAAATCCACAATAAATAATTGACCAAGCCAAGCGAAGGTCTCAGAGTTTACTGGGACAAATCGGCATTTGTATGTATGTCTGTATGTATATTTACTCTATGATAACTTGTGAACCGTTGATCCGATCTTCATGAAATTTTGTAGGCAAGTAGTTCATTTCAATACAAATTTTAAGTTCGTTTGTGAAGATATAGAGGTCGCGAGGTCTCAGTTCGGCGTACTACTAGTTTAGCTATAATTTGACAAAAAGCGTAAGAAAATTTGTATTTGGCGCGCTAAGCGTCAAGTTGATGAGAACCCTGAACTGTTATGGATAAGCGTTACGCTCAACATCAGGCGAGCGGCTTGCTCGTCTCGCAACGTAGCAATGTAAGCGTAAGTATTTATATTGCCAATTTCAATTCTACCAAGTTCTCAAATTTTAATCCGTCCGGGGTCGTCCATTAATCACGTGAGGCTCGAGAGGGGGGGATGGGATTCAGCAAAAAAAGAGGGGGATTGTGTAGTGAGATATCACGTGTATTTATTTTTTCGTTGAACACGCAATTTCTAATATTTGATTTTAAGTGTATGTAGATTAGTACCAAAAAATACATGTAATTTGGGGGGGGGGGGGGGGGGTTAGTCAAAACCTTACCACGTCTTAGCAGGGGAGGGAGGGGTTAACACCTAATAAAAAGCATCACGTGATCAACGGACGAACCCCTAGTATTGTGTGGCAAGTGATGACTATCTGCAGTGGTACGTACGTGGGCGCGGGCGGTGCGGGCGGCGCGGGGAGCGCGAGGCGCGGCGGGTCGCGGCGCGGGGCCCCGGCCAGCGCCCGCTCGCGGAGCGCCCCGGCCTTGTGCTGGAACTCCCTGGAAACCGACCCACCAAGTTTCATCTTATAACTAACTAGCTACGCCCCGCGGTTTCACGGTTTCTGGGATAAAAAGTAGCCTACGTGTTAATCCAGGGTTTAAGCTACCTCCATACTAAATTTCATTCAAATCCGTTCAGCCGTTACAAGTTGAACGGTTACAAATAAACAAACTAAAAATAACTTTCGCATTTATAATATTAGTGTGATTGTATTTAGGAATTATTTATTGACAAATCTTTCAAATCATTCGAAATAAAAATTAAATTTTAAATGAAGCAAAAAATATTGACGTATTATATAATTTACAATATTTTTTTTACGAAATTATATTTTTATTTTTTTTTGTAATTGGCGTATATAAATATCATTTTAAGAAAAAACTTCCGTTTCTTTACAACCACATAATACCTACTATAGAAAAAATAAAATATACATTTCGAAAAAAAAAAAACAACTGTTTCATACATTTTGTCGAGTAACAATGACATTTTTCTATGGAACAGCTGATTATTTTTTTCGCGATTTCAGGGTTGGACCCAAAGTAAATGTTATTCATAATAATGAGTACATACATAATATTGCCAAATCTTTCAGTAACACCTTGTATATATTTTTTCTAAATCAAACTCGTGCGAAGCTATAAAATTGTGTGGTAAAGAGCCCTCGGTACACGAGTCGCACTTGGCCGATTTTCTTAATTAAACTATAGTATAATTTGTCGGGATTCTTAGAAAGTTATAAAAATAATATACAATACGAAAAGAAACATTTCCACCAAATTCAAGAGTTTGGTTCAAAGTTTTCGAAGTTTGTTACCCAAAAGGAGTTTCACGGGTTTCAATTCCTTTTCAAAACGTTTACTAAAGTTATACTTAGTTACAAATTAGGTACAAACAAGCCAAAGATCGGCCGAAGCTAAGTGGTGTGACTTGGGAGAGGCCTATGTTCAGCAGTGGACTGTTATGGGCTGATGATGATGACAAACAAGCCCCTGGACTCATGTTCTCAATACCTGAGAGTCAATCTCGTCTCGAAAAAAATGTCGGACTTCGAGATTTCTTATTCTCGACGCTATCTTTCGAGATATTCACTATGGTTCAATTCAATGGTATGGTTAGCGTGCGAGATACATCGAGTGGTCGGAGGCAATCGAGACGAGAGACAGCCGAGATTAGAATCTCGAAATCGACATCAAATTGGTCTAAGGTGTATTTTCGGTATCTCGTTTGCACCTTTTCAACAATTACAGAGGGGAAAAAACGCGAAATATCTTAAGATTTCTTTGTTTTTAAAGCAATTTTCATTTAAATACTTGTTGTTTTGGCGAAAGATAAGTAAAAAAAAAAACAAGTCTTTTTCCTTCTTAGCTTCTTAAATTTAATTTAAATTATAGTCGTATCACAACTTTCTTACTCGAAAGGGTCAAAATTAAAGAAAAAAAAAGACTAGACCGACCTGTCAAAATCTTCAGCCTCGTCCTCGTCGAGATTGATGAAGTCCTGGCGTTCCTCCGCGTCGCCGGAGTACACGTTTTGTTCACGCTCTATGACGTGCGCTCGTTCGCCGATGTGGTGCCCTGTAAATGCGGAAGCAACTTAAGTCAGTTAAGAAGCTAATTTGAAAAAAAAGTTTAACTTTTCTATTCACGCATTAGATTCACGAAAAAACCGCATTAAAAATATATATATCATAATTATAATATAACATCAAAATAACTCATTTATGTGGGGGGAGATAAAAAAAAAACTGCCTGTGAGGCATCATCATTTTCAGCCCGTAATCGCCCTCTGCTGAGCATAGGCCTCTCTTCTTGTACTCCACTCATCCCGGTCCTGTGCCAATTTTGTTCAGGTTCGACCCGCGATTTTCACAATATCGTCATCCCAACAAGCTGGAGAGCGACCAATGCCTCGTACGGTACGCGGCCACCAATCCTTCGTTTTAGTCCACCTGCCATCACTTTGCCTGGCAACGTGTCCTGCCCAACTCCATTTGAGTTTCGTGATTGCCGTCCCAATGTCACGAACCTGCCTGTATAGCTCGCAAAAAAATCAATAGGTACAGTCGGTACGTGTTTTTTTAGAGCAATGCAAATCGGACATGCATTGACCTAAAACAACAGATGCAGATGTGCTCGGATCCAGACCGCTCTCAAATGCAGCAAGTGTAGACAGATAAAGTATAAGACGGCTGGATACACGTCTCTTTCCCACAGAAAAAAAGTGTGGAAAATTAAGTATTACTCATGAAGAGAAGTCATATCATTAAAATAAAAAGAAAATAACCGACGACGTAAGCGGATGTCTTTACTTCTTTCCATCGACACCTCACTCGTCAAAATCGGTCAAGCCATTTAGGCTACAGGTACTATAGTAACACACAGACATACATGCTCACATACTTACATACACCCCTTTAACAACATTACCCTCCTTTTTGGGCAGTCGCGTAGAAAGGACAAAGTTATAATAGTTAGTGTTGTAGTGTTTTGTGCGTAAAATAAATGTTTTTCATTCTTTTTTTCTTTCTTACTTCTGTGACTTAGTGTATATGTTTTTTTTTTTGGACTACGTTTAAAAAATGTATTCGAATTAATCTAGTTTATCCAATCAAAATTCCATTCAAAATTGTTCAACTCTGTGCTAAGCTGCTTGAAGCCTACACACTATACACACACTCATCAAATTATCGCTGCTGTTTTTATTCCAAAACTAACTCTGCGGTCACATTATCATTATCATTCTTCATTATCTTGCTGTATCAGCCCACTGCTGGGATATCAGCCTACTCTCGAAGTGTGATTAGGCCATATCCACCACGCTGGCCCGGTGCGGGTTGGCTGATTCACATACGCCATCGAATTTCTTCTCCGGAAATACGCAGGTTTCCTCACGATGTTTTCCTTCACCGTAAAGCCAGTGGTATATTTGTAAGAAAAGCCATTTCTAAGGTTTCTAAAGGTTCGAACCCGCTACCACACGAATGTGAGACGAGCGTTCTCTCACTGAGCTACCACGACTCATATTCCCCCTTACGTCGCTCTCCCCCGAATACTGAAACGTTTGTTAACTTTGACAACAGATTAATTCTAATACTGCCATTGTCTGGAACTAAGCAAATGACAAAGACAGCAATAGACTTAATCCGTCGTCAAAGTTAACAAATGTTTCAGTATTGGGGGTCTATCTCATACCTATCTCGCCTGTCCTTGGACTAACGTTCAAATAAAAGAGAAGATCGGCAGCGGGCGAGGCGAGGAGCATGCCGAGCGCAGGACGAGTAACGTGGCCATACGTCTCTGCCTACTTCCTTCGCCACTCGTCGAATACATGGGCGCAGCACACAAACCATACTAGATACCGCATTACGAGATTCCTTGTTCCTACAAAAGTCACCAAAGTTTGAGGAAGGCGCGGGTCGCGGGGAGTGCGACCAAGCGTTCTCATTAGCTACCTCAAGGTTATGGCTACCTGCGCCTAACAATCAACCAGTAGGAGTAATTTCGTATAAGTGTATTTAGACTGATGCGTGGTGCGCTTCGAGCGTCCTGAATGTAGAATCTAGAGTGTGATCTGTGCCGCAGCATAACGCAAGTTGGACTGCGATGCCAAAAACAATTTTAAATTTTAATTTATTTCTATTCTAGACATTTCAACAGATCTCACATTTCAGATATATTCCAGTAGACTATTTTTAGAGTCGATGTAATCTCAGTCTAGTCTGAGTAGTAAAGACAACAAACATGACGTCATGGACTGCTAAAAATGGAGTAATGGACTGTTTTTGTATGGAAAAATAAACGATTGATACGCTGGGTTGATTGACTCAATATCGCTGTTAAATCATTTGCCGTGACGATGGAATTTATTCTCCTGTGCGCTATTTCTCGACAAAGACGTGGTTTGGTAGTGGTAGGACTGTTTCGCAGAATCCGCCTGGGGAATAGCCAAAGCTTTGCCAGTTATTCAACCGCCAAGCAATAAATAAATAAAATAAAAATCTTTTTTATTTCCAAATCCTTAATTAGCAATTAATTTATTATAAATTACATATTATTTTTGGTTTTCATTTTACTTACATATGATCAAATTTTATTTATTTTTATTATGTTTACTTATACTTATGAATAATATATATTTTCTGTTACATGCTATGGAGGGCACATGAACGCAGGCAGACTGCCCCGGTGGCTCAGTTGGTAGTTGTGTCAGTGGTTGGTGGTTGGTAGTGAACCTACCTTCTGTGTTTGGGGGCATGGGTTCGATTGCCATCTAGGACAAACATTCATGTGAATATTTGTGTTTGTTCTACGTCTGGGTGTTAATATCTATATAAGTATGTATTTAAAAATATCTATGTACGTATATCAGTCTCTGGCAGCCATAATACAAGCTTTGCTTAGTTTGGGGTCAGATGACCGTGTGTGCAAAAAATGTCCCAGTTCCTTCAGCGGCAGCACAGTAAGATGTAATGGCGAGTGGGCCCAATGACAAGCCACAGTTTAGTTAACTGTAATATTTTTGCCAGTTATTGAACCGCCAAGCAGTAGTGCGCAAATGTTACTTTGTGACGGATTGAATGGCAATGTTTTAAACGTAATTACTGAGCATAAAAGGATTTAACATCGAATATCTCATGAAATTCAAAATCCTGGTTGGCACTGAATTGTTACGGGCAATTGTGACGCTTACCATCAGGCGAACGACTTTTAAAATAATGTTTTTACTAAGATCTATCAAGATGGAAGATAACAAGTTTCTGAGATTCATAGTTTAGAAATGTCAGAGGCACATTACAAGCAACTTTGTCGGCCCATATTTCGCAAGCGGTATAACTTTAGAAGTTATAATGTTGCTAAGGATTCAGACAGACAGACAGACGGACTTGACGAACTTATAAGGGTTCCTTGCAGTACTTCGGAACCCTAAAAAGGGCTTCGTTCACTGTCAAATTTTATGCTGGGGACAGACCTAATAATTGCTGGTACAATATAGGACAGAATTTTGATTGACTTCCTTGTAAGTTGTAATTAGCAATTTACAGATTTTTGAGTAGAGCGCGCTAAAACCATCTTTTTAACCGCTCGCGAATGTATACAGCGCTATTCTGTTCTGAATTAGCCCAAAACCAAGCTGACTACACACTTGTAAATTCGAAAATAAAGTCTAGTTCAAGGCCAAGGCATAGTGTCAAAAATTATCACCGACAACATAATTAGAACAGTCCATTACAGACCAGATGACAAATGGTACTAATTTGCCTGTGAATAAGACAGCGCAGTGTAAAAAACCATGCATTTATTTATCTTTATTCTACGAAAATTCTAGAAGATTATAGAATTTTGGTCTGTTTTCCATCGTGATATCTATCTGGAGATTGTGATCCGAACTCTGTGTCTTATGTTCGGTATTTGTAGATTAAGAGCAGGCTAGCCTGATTTATCTATCTCGTTCGCACTTTTGAACCTTTTTTTTAAATATAAAATTACAGAGATGAGATTTAAAAAAAACACGTAGTGTTTCAAGAATACTATTGCCAATATTTTAAAGCAACTTTTATGTTATTTCTTGTTGCTGTTTCTTTGGTGAAGAAGAATTCTTTCTTTTTAAAAAAAGAAATTTTTCGAGATCTTTTTCCTCCTTCCTTAGCTGTAACCACAGATCACACTAGATACCGCATTACGAGATTCGTTGTTCCTACAAAAAGTCACCAAAGTTTGAGGAAGGCGCGGGTCGCGGGGAGTGCGACCAAGCGTTCTCATTGGCTACCTCAAGGTTACGCCTACTCGCGCCTAACAATCTACTTTTTACAAGTGTATTTAGACTGATTCGTGGTGCGCTTCGAGCGTCCTGAATGCAGGATCGAGGGTGTGATCTGTGTATGTGACAGACGATAGAACCAAACTACTCGTCTCAAGAGACGTTGGGCCGTTAGAGACCGGGAGCTCATCTTATTTTCAAAAACTTATCAGAGCGCCTGGTTGACGCGACGCGTGACCAAAATGCTGGCGTTTATTTGGGTCAACGCATAAGCATTGCCATCCAGCGTGGTAATGCAGCGCCAGCATGCTGGGTATCGACATTTGGATTAGTATACATGCTAAGTAGTTTAGGTAGTTGTAGTTTGTATGTATTTAGCTTAGTCTCAAGAGAAGATCTCCAATCTACGTAACTAATGAACAAGAAGTAGAAAAACCATATTTTTTTCAGTTCCATGTTTATTTTTAGGCCGCGACGCCTCCGCGAATGACAAACGCCTCATGAACGATGCTATTTCGGCAGCACAAATATTACAATAATAATTATGTATGTGCCAGGAAATATTTCCGCGGTGAGAATATAAATAACTAGGATATAAATAAGGACTAGCTTTGTCTCGCGGTTATGCTTTTCTATACTTGCTAGTTGTATCGAAAATCTTAAGAGGATAGTCCTTCCGCGAGGTTTTGGCGCATTCGATATTTGAAATTGTATAGCTGTCGCTCTGTTTCTCGTGCAGCGACAGAGATTTAGTGAATTTTCCCAACTTTTTGATAAAATTTGAGTTTCGGAACTAGTCTGTTATCACCCCCGAAATCTTAACAAAATCTTATCTGTCAAAATATGCGGCAAATGCCGTTTTTTTTTTTTATTGGTTCGGTTTACCACGCATTCCTTAGAAAAAGGGTCATGACAGACAGACAACGAAGTGATCCTATAAGGGTTCCTTTTTGAAACTGAATAGGCTATTTGACTACTATTGGGAAACTATTGCACATTATTGTTTCATATAATTCAATGCGAACTACATTATTATTTTCTGAAGATCAATCGTATTTGAGATAAAAATCGATGTTAAAGTTTGAATAAAAAATATCGCGCCAAAACGCATAGCGCCGGTCACGTGACTCATTGACGTCACACATAAGTAAACAGCTGCAGCAAGACAGCAAAAGTTTGATACTGTTGAAGTCTTGGACGAAACAGTATGATGCTAAATCCATGGTTGAAGTGTTAAATATTGGTGGACGTTTTTGACACAGCGCCATCTAGCCCCAAACTAAGCAAACTTGTATTGTGGAAACCAGATAACTGATAGAATACATAAATACTTCTTTATTTTTTTTAAATACGTACAAAGAATACATAGAAACACCCAGACAAAGAACAAACATCCATGTTTATCACACAAATGTTTGTCCTGGGTGGGAATCGGACCCACAACCTATAGATCAGAAGGCGGAAATCCACCCACTGAGCCACAAGGCTAGTCTTAGTGTTGACTTATGTGTGACGTCACCAGGGGTGCAACCCATCTCAGATCGTTTCCAATCACGTGATGAAATGTCAAAAATTAAATGATTTAAATTGCATTTTTACCAGAAAATAAGCATATTTTAAAATAAAAATCAATGAAATATGCCTTTTCACGATGTCATGTTTAGGATGATGTTAGCAGAATATTTTCAATACAGTCAAATAGCCTATTCACGGTAGTGAGCTCAGACGTCACACGATTCCAGTACGTGAATAGGAAGAATGTGCGTAGCTACATTATGACGACAAACCACAAGTGACGTAATTACCACGCACGCGTCATGCCTTGATAAGTTCATACATAAAATCTGGCAAAATAATAATGAAAAAACTAAGTGTGTCCTATAGGCAGTCTTCTGTAAATAAATTTACATCATTATGGTAAATATGTATTTGTTGTGTTTATAGTTTTATTTGCTTTCGTGTTCGGTATACCGTTCCGTGTGGTATCAGTGGGTGACGTCACCGCCGGTTCCAGCGGCAGACCAGCGCTGGTTGTTCGCTACCAGTATCACGTTGATGGATACAGTGTGTGGCAAAAAAAAACAATGTAATTTGTTATGATATTTTCTTTTGTTTTGTGTAGCTACTTAATTTGTTTTTTTTCGCCAAAAAGAAAAAAAAAACTTTTGCCTATTGACATATTCATTATCCCCCTTCAAGTCTACAGTAAGCATCAATCCAACTCCTTTCTACAAATTAAGTGAATACATGTCAAAGAATCCTCATTTTTGTACGAACAACAAACGGAGTAAAGCATAATAATTACCTACCTGTCACGATATATTATTGATTTATTTAAATAATTAACAACTTAGTTTGCCTAATTTAATTTAATTCTAAATTTAAGTATTTTTTATAATAGTGACTTGCCTGTAATATTTAATGTTATTTATGGCCAATAAATATTTCTGATTTCAATTGGGTTTTTACTTTGCTTATTTTTAATGTATAGATGACAATAGGGCCCGTACTTTGAGGTCCTTATCGATAATAAATTGTTAGGTCGACGCTGCGCGACCGCGAACCTTATCGCGCGGCGATACGACTCGTGGTCGCGCTGAAATAAACAATCATCGCAATAAGCACGTTACGGTATGGACTTTAGGCGGGAAGGATTGTGATAGAACATCATCATACCACAGCCTAGTTTATCTTGTGATAGAACATCATCATACCACAGCCTAGTTTATCTTGTGATAGAACATCATCATACCACAGCCTAGTTTATCTTGTGATAGAACATCATCATACCAGCCTAGTTTATCTTGTGATAGAACATCATCATACCACAGCCTAGTTTATCTTGTGATAGAACATCATCATACCACAGCCTAGTTTATCTTGTGATAGAACATCATCATACCACAGCCTAGTTTATCTTGTGATAGAACATCATCATACCACAGCCTAGTTTATCTTGTGATAGAACATCATCATACCACAGCCTAGTTTATCTTGTGATAGAACATCATCATACCACAGCCTAGTTTATCTTGTGATAGAACATCATCATACCAGCCTAGTTTATCTTGTGATAGAACATCATCATACCACAGCCTAGTTTATCTTGTGATAGAACATCATCATACCACAGCCTAGTTTATCTTGTGATAGAACATCATCATAACACAGCCTAGTTTATGTCACTGCTAGGTATAGACCTTTCTCTTGCTGAATAGGCAACAAGTATTGTTATTAAAAGAAAATACCTAACCCGACAGACATAAAGAGGAATGCAACAAACCTCCCTGGCAGGGTTGGATATTGTACTTTAAATATAGTATTTATCCTACAATTTCATGCTTCATACGGGGTTATAAGGAAAGGGTATGTTAAGCCGAAAGGGGCTCATAGTACACATCATTATGAACAACTTTTAATATAGGATGGACAATAACATCATCATCATCTATATCAGCGACTTTGCTTCTTCGACGAATATCCTCTATATATATATGACGAATATTCCGGATTCTATCGCGCAAAAAAACTCCGAGCATAGCTCCATTGCCTGCTGTGCGATTCTGAGTTTCCCCAAAAGGCCAGTGGTCAAGGATCACGTTTCAGTTCCATATGTCATCACTGGGAACACACATTGATTGAAGAACTTTGTCTTCAGGCACTGTGGGATTTTGGACGAGAAGATATCACGCAATAACATACCTATGGTCATCTTTTTGGTCCCGGTGCGCGAGTCCTGCAGAGTCTTCCTTATTTCCTTCACGCCGTTCGGGCCGATCTTCGTGCTGCTTGAAGAACTGTACACCTGACGAACATCAAAACAACAATGTACATACACATTTATAAGCTAATTCAGACAGGTGTGGCAATATTTAAAGGCGTTTACTATAGGACTCCTGAAATCACGAAAAAAAACAACGTTCCATAGAAAAATTTCAATGACACTCGACAAAATGTATGGAACAGCTGTTTTTTTTCGCGATTCTAGTATTGGTGCTATAGTAAAAGTTGTTCATAATGAGTACATACATACTTTTCAATATTGCCATACCTTTCTGTAACACCTTGTAACAGAAGAAACCTTTTTTTTGTAATGTTTAACATTTTAGACATTTGACCACAATCTCACCGAATGTTAAGTGATGGTGTGGTCGAGGATGGTAAACACACCTAGCCTGGAATGGGAACTGGCTCTCAAGCGACGCTGCCAAACAGATTTTAACCCGAGGATGGTAATTACCCAGCCAGTACCAGAAGTAAAAAGTAGTAAGTTTCCTAACAATGTTTTTCTGCACCGATAGCTCAAGCTTATTGTTGCGATTTGAGCTCACGCTGTGATGTTTGGACTAAATGCAACCACTGAGCTGTCATTGCTATTATTATTTTTTGTGGTACCAAGTGATCAGACGAGTAAGACGCTCGCCTCATGTTAAGCGTAACCCTTGCCCATAAAGCGTTATGCTTCAATGCCACCCAGAATGAGCAGCAATGAGCTGGCCACCCTGCTATATTAGATTGTTAAGTCTCTTTGTGGCCCGTAATTATGCTATAAACATTGTCCTTCAATCCAGAACACAGTAATGTTTGCACTCTACTACTTGGCGGTTGAATAACTGGCAAAAACCAGTTAACCACAGATCACACCCTAGATTCTGCATTCAGGAAGCTCGAAGCGCACCACGCTTCAGGCTAAATACACTTAAGTATACAAAATTACTCTGATTGGTAGATTGTTAGGTGCGAGTAGGCATAACCTTGAGATAGCCAATGACAACGCTCCGTCGCACTCCCCGCGACCGCGGCTTCCTCAAACTTTGGTAATGGAATCTCATAATGCGGTATCTAGTGTGATCTGTGCAGTTAACTAACCTGTGGCTTGCCATTGGGTCCGCTCGACATTACAACTGTGCTGCTGCTGAAGGAACTGCCCGCGTTCATGTGCCCTCCATCCAGATCTACATCCAATTTTTAAAAGTTCAGAATTAAGCAACAGATAATATTTGTACACAATTCACCGTTTTTGAAAAATCAGCCCATGCCCCTTTGGGGTCGGCAATTAATCACGTTATGTTTATCTAACAAATTTTAATTTTAAGTGTTTTATATTGTATGTTTTTTTTTCGAACCCTCTCCCCCTTACGAGCTTCCTTTTAAAGGTTCATTTTTCAAAAATGGAGAAAAAGATTAGCAAAAGTCAGTGCTACAATTTTATATGGGTAAACAAATTATTCAACATTATTATTATGTTAACATCACTGCGGAAAAATAAGTTAATAAAACACTTGGACATATTTTTATATGAATGTACATTTTACTGTACTTGTTGTAAATGTTATTTGTACTGTTCATTAATATTGTAGTGTACATCAAAATGTCCTTATCTTAATATCTTCTTGATAATGTATCTTTCATGAACCTGATCTGATCTCATGATTATTATACTAAACTACACTGTATTTGTGTCTCTGCCTGAGTGCCTGTTTGTTACCTTTTCATGTCTAAGTTCTAAGTTTTACATATCCTGATAAAGTTTGGAAAACAAGTAATGTATATTGTATATTAAGACCTTTGTACACTTAGTGGCAAATAAAGAATATGAATATGAATATTATGACAACAGATATTGAGTACTTTTTATCTCCCTAAAAAGGCAGAAAATGGTGTATAACTTAGCACAATGACAGTGAAGTAACAATAGCAACAATTACCTGAGAATAATCTGTTCAGTGAAGGCATCTGAGGCATATAAGGCATTAGGGCTCCCCCATGTCCTGGACCAGCGATAGCGAGTGGCCCTCCACCTCCAAACATCCCAAAAGGATCAGAGAATAGCGAGTTCATCATGTTATTCATTTGACGCATGTGCCTCATGTGGGACCTGGAGAAAATGGCATGTCTCATATTAGACCAGAGAAAAGTGGCATGTGAATCATGTATCTGTGGAACATGGCATCTGCCTCATGTACCTGGCAATCATTGCATGTGCTTCATGTACCTGGGTAACGTGGCATTTGCCTCTTGTAAAACCTGGCTTTGTGAGAACTAGAGAACAGGGTATATGTCCCTCCTAAACCCCTAGGGAAAATGGCATGTGCAAATCAATCACTCGAAAACAAACTCATGACATGGCCAATTCATGCATTTATAACTTTGTATTACAAAGCTAACGGACTACAGAAAGAAACTTGTAGATCATGTAAGGTACATATTGGTGAATAGGTAGGTTAGTTGAAAATAATAATAGAGTTATCTACCCGAAGAAAGGATCGTCCTCCACGTCGCCCATCAAAGATCCAAACAGCGACATGTTTCCGAACCGACACTCACTTCGAAAATTATACAAAACACAAAGAAATGAACTCAAACAATAACACGTTTAGCTAGAATTCCGTATTGCAGTTCGTTCATAGAATATCTAAATAAATCAAATCGAAATCGAAACCTCTAGCAAATCAAGCAACAACTGACAAATTGACAAACTGACAATGACAACGGCGGGCGGCGGGCGAGTGTTTTTTTTTTTTTTTTGTTTATTCGCCCATTTCTGGGCTGGCTAAAGCCATACCGCCTTCTCTTCCGTATTTTTTCCCTTTTTTTTTTGCCTCAGTAAAGTGGTAGACTTTACTAGAAGCTTTTATGGAGTTTTGGAAACATCACGGAAAGTCACGTTTCACGATATTATACTATTCACCAACACTCGTATACTTTCACGAACACTTAATGTATGAAAATTCACTATTTTTACACAGTAACAATCGAAATAACACAAGTTTTGGAAAATAATACAATGACGCGACACGACTTCTTCACGTTCCCGTCAAAAAAATTGTTACGAGGATTGATAATGTACAATGTACAACCCAATAATGTACGACCCGATAATGTATGGCCAGTGGGCTTATCATCTAACTTTGAAACGTTCGTGAATCTGATTGCGAGAGCATACCATCTCGCAACTTAGTCCCAACTCAACTTAGTCGCACTATGCGCGGTCCCGCTCGCGCAACTCTCGATATCGCTTTCAGAGTTACGGGATAAGCCCACTGATTTTCCATTTACATGTACACCAATTATCATGCTCTTCAATACGGGCTGTACATTATTGGGTCGGTAATTATTGTGTCGTGCATTATATTATAAATGTCTCCCAAAATTGAAATGAAAAGTTGTTTTTGTAATTGTATTTAATTGAAAAAGACCATACATAGTGAAAGATGATGAATGAAATTACTATTAAAAAAAAAAGAGGATGTAATTACACATCCATGGAAAAAGAAATTTTACTAGATATTTTGAAGGGGTAAGAATTTGTTTGTGTGTTATTTACTTAGTGTGTAAAATGATAGTGGAGTTTATGAATGATAATGTCTTATTTTTTAGACATAAAAACATCGTTGAAAACAAGGAAACGAATGGCGTAATGATTAGAAAGAAACAAAATGCATGGACCATAATAACAAGACAATACAATGCAGTTGCAACGAGTGGCCCCAGAACATGGGTTCAACTGCGGCACCTCTATGAAAATATTAAGCAAAGATCAAAAAGAAACATTGCAAAAGAAAATGTAAGTTTCTTAGAATATTGCCAAAGAATTATTATGATAGTGCATACATATGTTCTTTTATGTTTATTGAATTACATTTTATTCTAATTACAGGGACAGCAGATTTACAAAAGAGAAAAAGAGCCAGGTATTCATGACATATTATTAAAGGCACCTTCATGATAAGGTATAAAAGAGATGTTACAAAACTAGATAGCGCTTGGGCCATAACCTTGTACGGTATATGATTTGATGGTTATTGTGATAAAGGAACTTTATTTTCCTACAATTATTGCAAATAATTATTTTCCATGTAGAAAAATATTTTCATGTTGGTTATCTAAGTACATTTCATGTAAGTACTTTTCGATTTGTTCCAGTTAAATGTTAAAAACCTATATGTTACCTGCTATATACTACACTTTGATGTTTGTATGTGGAAACAACAAAGAGGTCCAAACATTTATAAGCACCATCTCTCTACCATTTGGCTGAAATAGTCTTCCAACATAATTGAAAATGCGAAGAACAAGGCAAGATATGAGGGATGCAAATCTACCTAAATTCTTCTTCATGTTGCCGCCAAAACTCTTACAGTGACATTTCCTATGTGTAAATGCGGTCATGCGTGAATGTTTTAATCTTTTTAATAAAACATATGAGGATTTAATGTTTCGGTAATACCATCATCCAACAATATAATTTAAAAATATTTTTCTACACTGTAATAAAGCCGTAAATTCTGATTTTATCGTAACAACCTTCTAATTTGTATTTTTACGCGTGCCTCTAACCACCATACTATGTGATGGCCCTCAGTGAAACATTACCTTTCGTCATTGGACAGGGAAGATGCTAACTCATTTTCATCATAATTATTCATCTTCATCACCACCACCATCATTGCACTATTGGAGCAGTTGTGCCAGCGAACAAAGATTGTACACCGCTATATAAAGGAGTTGTGATCAGTTGGGTAAAGTCTGGCTCAGTAGACCTGCATTTATACTTCTTTATGTAATATGAATTACTGTACTTATATTTTAAAGAAGCAAATTATACAAATTGGCGGTGGAGCATACAATGTTCTAACAAAAACCGATAACCAACTAGCAGTGGAAACCTCCGCAAATAAAACCTATGAAAAATCTTTATGATGATGCAGCAGCATACTTTGCATCATCATCATCACTCTTAGAGCGGCACACCGACAGACAAATCGCTTGCATCCACCGGTTACACATTTCACATTGTCATCGGTCCAGTTTGAAGGCTTGCCTACGCAGCGTAGGCTACGTCTTCCGGTTCGTGGTCGCCACTCAAGAACCTTTCTCCCCATCTGTTACCGGTTCTTTGAGCGATGTGGCCTGCCCAGTGCCCATTGTCACTTTAGCTTGCAAACTCTGAAAGCTATATCGGTGACTTTTGTTCTTTGGTGAATATCCTCGTTCGTTGGTTCTTGTTTAAATAATAAATAATGCCGTTATTTATAGATCTACCAAAAATAACTATTCTGTTTTAGATGATGTTGAAGAAATAGCTGAAGAAATAGAAGTGGAGCCAATTGTGGAATGCACAGAACTCGGCTCGGAGGCCGCAAGCGACCCGCTCTCAACACATGAGTGGCCCGACAGTCAACTAAACTCTTTTAAGCGTTTGTATTATAATTTCAAATTTAAAAAAAACTGCTTCGTCATAGTCGCTTTTTTTTATGTTACTCGGTGACGAGACGAGCAAGTCGCTCACCTGATGTTTAGCGTCACGCTTGCCCATAACAGTTCAGTGCCACCCAGAATTTTTAACTTCAACAGTTCAAAACTATGCGCGGCAATGCACTGCGCTCGTCACCTTGATGGTAGATGTTAAATCTCTGTTTGCCCAGTAATTACGCTGGAAACATTGCCCTTCAATCCGGAACACAGTAATGCTGGCACACTACTGCTTGGCGGTTTAATAACTGGCAAACTATCATAATCGAGATTATCTTGGCGCCACTAGTGAAACGTACTCGGTATTTCCCGGGGGTATCATTGAGGAGTTCCGGTGGCAATCTGTGGTCTTCTTTATCAGTTCCACTACACCAAATGATAGTTTCTGAATGCAAATGCTTGACATGTTGATGAAAATACCAAAATCGCCTATATTATGTATGCTTATAATATTTGAGGAGTTCCCTCGATTCCTCATGGATCCCATTATCAGAACTGGATTTTGATAAAAATGGGAACAATCTGGAAGTTTAAAAACTTATACCAAAATTATTTTCCAAACTATAGAATGTTCTAGGCGCCACCCGTAAAATACTTATCTGATATACTAAATTTCTGGTGGCCGTCTGTGGTCTTCTTCACCAAATGATACTTTCTGAATATTTGCATTCATTTTCTTGACTTGTTGATGATTCGCTAATATTTGAGGAGTTCCCTCAATTCCTCATGAATCCTATTAACAGAACTGGAATTTGATAAAAAATGAACCCATCTGGAAGTATTTCCTATAAAATAAAAATAAAAAATTCAAAATTGATTCTGAGGTAACAAACATAAAAAATATATAAATAAACAAAAAATACAGTTGACTTGAGAACCTCTTCCTTTTTTTTTAAGTCGTTTAAAAATTTTTTTTTAACAATAGGCGCCAGCATTCTCAGAATATCTCTCGGTCCGGGTGGGCCCGTACCAATGATTTCTTTGGAACTTACGTTCGCACATACGAATACCTACCACTGGATTTTTGGTGAAGGAAAACATCGCGAGGAAACCTGCGTATTTCCAGAGAATAAATTCGATGGCGTATGTGAATCCCCAACCCGCACTGGGCCAGCGTGGTGGATATGGCCCAATCATGATTCGAGGGTAGGCCGATATCCCAGCAGTGGGATGTTTAAAGGCTGATGCAGAAGAAGAGATGTCTGAATAAATTTATTTTTTAATTCTGACTCAACGAGTATGTTTAGCTCATACTATGCTCGATTGGCCCCTTTTCCTAATAAGTCTACGTTTCTCTGTTTTTAGAGGAAGTTCCTGAAATACCTGAAATCCAACCAACTACCTCAAATCCTAAACCAATAGGTTTGTATTCTTACTCTGCCATTTTTTGTCCTCAATATTCAAGATGAGCCATTCATTCCCCATGGCATCGCCAAAAAGACACCATCTGCAGGCCTAACACGGGCGCCGGGATAAAGTTATGTCCACCCGTTTTGTCTTCGCGTCAACGGGACAAAGCTAGAATATGGATACATCCGTCTCGTTCTCGCGGGATAATATGGTGGACAAAATGTTATCCCGGCGCCCGTGCTAGGCCTGCAGGTGTTACATAGCACTGTTCCCCGTAAACAATCCTGCGGGCTTATCCTCTAACTTTGAAACGTTCGTGATTCTGATTGCGAGAGCATGCCATCTCGCTCGTACCAACTTAGTCGCACTATGCGCGGTCCCGCTCGCGCAAATCTCGCTATCGCTTTCATAGTTACGGAATAAGCCCACTGGTGATGTTCTGTTTACTTTTTATTGTGTACTAACTGTTACACGCGACTTCGTTCCCGTGGACTTACAAAAACAAAAACATACATTTTCCCGAGAAAAAAAGTGTGTTTTCGTCTCCGACCTTTAAGCTATATCTATGCAAAAATTCAGGTCGACCTCTACAGCCGTTTAGCCGTGATACCGCGACAAACACCCAGACATAGAGGCAGGATTCTGTGATCCTCGTTCTCTCGTTGGTAATTTTTGGGAAATACAGAACGTTAAATAATATCAGGTAGTTTTCAACCAATCTTGACGAAACTTGGTATACAGGTGTTGGTACAAATACCAGGTGTTTTATAGTTTTTTTTTGTCGTCGGCAATTTTTGATGGTCCCCTATTTCCCCATCAATCAAAAATCGAAACTAGAACTTTCGTCCGTTTCGCTCACACTGTCAGTAAAAATATACTTCCCCATGACGAATGTAAATTATACTAGAAGAAAAAAAACCAAAGACATGCATAATCCTAACTAATATTAAAATACGTAAGTTACTCTGTCTATCAGTCTCTCTGACTGGGTGTTTGTCGCGTAATCACGGCTAAACGGATCGAGCTAAATTTTTCATATATGTATATAGACTAAGGATCGGAGATAGACATAGGCTACATTTTTTTTGTAGGTTGACGCGAACGATGTCGCGGGTCGCGGGTATATTATATATATACTACCTATTATATCACTAATAGTCTTATTGGCGGCGCCACGAGGAAGGAATGAGATGACTGCAGTTACCCAATATTCGGAACTTAGGCTATTATTAAATACTTAATATAATGTTTTTTTATTTTTCAGATAACGGAAGAAGACTGGTCAGAAATGGGAAGAATGCGAAAAGTACTACCAAGGAGCAATATTTTAAAGTAAAATTACACACTGCGAGACTAGAAAGAAAGTTCTTAATTCAACGGCATGAATTGGAAATGGAACTACTAAGAGCAAAACTTAAAAAAATCAGTGGTACAAAGCGCATAGCTCAATATTAGTTATTTTTTACTTAATTTTAGGTTTGCTACATTAAATAAAAACTAATTTTAATCTGTAAAATATGTACTTATTATTGAATTCCTTACAGTAAAATTTTCACTACCTACATATGATGCAGATTCCTGCACTGAGTTCATTTGACTGGTTTCCAAATCATCCTCTTCCATAAAATCTTGCCTGGATACAGCTATGTTGTGCAGCACTGTGCATGCCACAATAATTGTAGGGACATTTTTAACTTTTACTTTGAGACCGTTCTGCAGGCAAGGAAATCGTCTTTTCAGCACACTGAAGAGCCTCTCTACTGGTTTTCTTGTGCTAATCTGAGCCCGATTGTATGCTTCTTCAGCTGGAGTGGATGGGTTTGAAAAGGGTGTTAACAAATAACTACGGCAAGGATAACCACTGTCACCCAATAAATGCATATTTCCATAGTCACCATGTTCTAGCTGTGCACATAATGGAGAGTCATCAAATATGGTGCTGTCAGGAACCGAGCCCGGCCATCTGGCTATGATGCTGCTTACCATCAGTTTAGTATCGCATACCATTTGGACATTCAGGGAGAAGAAGTTATTTCTGTTCCGGAATGTTTCTGCTTGTGTTCCACCTAAAAACACAAATCTTTAGATATCAAGAAAATACTACTTGCAAAAAAATCTACACGAGTAGAATAACAATTCTCATACAAAAAAGTGTACTCCTGAAAAATTGCTTAAAACTAAATGGCGGTTACATATTCAGTAAGCAAACCAAACCACTATTATAAAAATATAGTATTGGTATAATTACATCTCGTATATAACGTAAAATATATGTTTTCAGTGCCATATCTTGAGAACCTAGGGGGTTTTGCAAATAAAATATAATTTAAATAATTTGACATATTATAAATGGAAAAATATTCATAACAAGTCGCGTTTTTTCTCTGTACCATTACGAATGTGTTAGCATGGGTTTATATTGCAAATCAAGCAGAAATTGTGACGATCATGTCGCAGATTAACACTAGCGACATCTTACATCCTTATCAGTAATAAAATCAAGTTACGCATCTTTCTGTGGACATTATTACTTTAGTATAATATCTCTATGCCACTAAGCAGGTGGATATAATAGTTGTTAACAACAAACAAGTATGTAGTCTTACCAGGTGAATTGATTTTTATGTGCGTGCAGGCCACAGCACCAATCACACGAGGAAACCCTGCGATCGCATAAAATTCACATGCAATTAGGCGTTGTTCGCTTGCGGTGGGCATTTTTATGTATATGTTTTCTAATTTCGCCAACTCTGCTGCTACTCGGTGTACAACACGGTGGACAGTTGGCTGCTCAACATGAAATATGTCTCCGATGACCCTCTGGTCAGTGCCTGTGGCAAAAAATCGCAGTGCGATCAATAACTGATCAACTGGTTGGATTGGCCGATTTCGCTTTGTGAGGGGCTGGAGGTTTTCTCCAATTATGGAACATAAATATAACACAGTTTCTTTGCTGACTCTGAATAACATTCTAAATTGTTCATCATTATACTTTTCGAAGGCGTTTAGTTTTTCTTCATTTCTTCGACTCGTGAAAGCCACTTCTTCATCGGAAAGCGATGATAAAGATGAAAGAGACATTATTTTTTCTATCAAATCCAACTTGAGACTGGCTGGTCAGGTCACAGGCACTCTTAACTATTTAATTTGAGTTTGAGAGTCTTGAAAGCAAACTTGAAAAGCTCAGCCCAAGGAGAATACAAAATAAACAAATACAAATACTACGTTCAAATTCAACGCCTAATGGGTGTTGCCATCTTACTTTTTGAAGAGAGGCTATATACGAAGTAGACCTGCGGGCTTATCCTCTAACTTTGAAACGTTCGTGATTCTGATTGCGAGAGCATGCCATCCCGCTCGTACCAACTTAGTCGCACTATGCGTGGTCCCGCTCGCGCATTATCACTATCGCTTTCAGAGTTACGGAATAAGCTCGCTGTTATTGTGTCGGTCACGACCGACTGAGTCAAATCGACCGGCTCGTAACCCATGCGTGACCGAGTTGGCCACCGATATCCAAAACACTCGACCAATTTTGACCTACAGGTCGACTAAATTAGACTTTATGGTCATAGATTTACGGTGTTAGATAAACGTTACTGCTATCTATGTCTCTTGTGTTGTTTCGATATTGAAAAAAAATATACTAGTGTCTTTTTACTATAGGGATACTTTTTCTTTGGCATGTAGAAAGGTGTAAAGCGAAATGATAATGGAAACTAGTAGGAAGTTAAAATGAAGCCTTTTCGTCGAATGCACTCCGTATTTAAGAAGGGCTAGATTTGCTATCAGGTTACCAAAAAAAGGGTTAAAAAAATAATATTCATTCATTCATCTAAACAATATTATAAGAACTATTAAAACCGTAGACTAAGAATACTATTGTTAGTACCGGATGTAAAATAATCACATTTTGCATTAGTCTTTATTACCAATTTTCGACTAATCAGGATGCTGTAATAATCCTGTTTCCTATTGTTGTGAATCATTCTATCGAGAGCCGCAAACGGCTGGATTACCCCTCTTGGACCAAAGCAATGAAAAATGGAATCTACCGTTGTAAAAAAGCTAGATCTAACCCGAATATGTCTAAGGTGGCATCACTGACCCTAATTTTGCGTCACTTTGATAGCTGTCATACATCATTAATGTTTTTTTCTCTCTTAATGTTTGGCTCTACTCGTTGTGTATTTAGCCAGAAACACGGCAGAGTTTTTAATAGATACACTTCTACTTAGTATATTGTCGTATTAGAATGGTAGTTGTTTCACTGTTAGCACGTAAAAGATGATTATTTATTTATTACTAGCTGATGCCCGCGAAGTGCGGCTTTCGGCGTCGCTAAACTCTTTATAAAAACCTTACATCATAAAAAGAAATCATCAAAATTGGTCCAGTCTTTCTCAAGTTATAGCGTGACCAGGAAAACTAGGGGTTCATTTTTATATATATGTATTCGATAATTTATACGGAGCCGATGTTTACGTGGCGAGTAGCGCCCTCTCCTCCTATGATGTATAGCGTGCTATAAGACAACTCCATAATGCATGCTCGCCATGCAAGTCTTATCCTCTAACTTTGAAACGTTCATGATTCTGATTGCGAGAGCATACCATCTCCCTCGTACCAACTTAGTCGAACTATGCGCGGTCTGACGTCTTCTGGCTGATGATGATGATGATGATCATGAAGTAGCCATTAGTTCTATCTCGCTAATCCTTTTCGGAGCTTACACCATAGATGAATGTATACTAGCGTAGCTTACACTGTTTATGCTTGACATATATGATCTAATAGCACTTGGTCCAATACGCATTTCGTCCAACTCGCAGAAGGTCAACGCGGAATAATATGAGGTCAGTTTCAAAGAGTACAGAACCACTACGCTCTAGTCAGCAATAATCTAATGCAGAATTTCTTCCAGAGTTTCTATACTTATATGATTATGATCCAACCCCTACCACACATACTTATCTTTGATGAGAACATGTGTTACAAGTTCCTCCGGCTCCCAACGTCGGTAACAATACACCACAGTAATCCTGTGGTGTAATCTATACATAGATTGATCCGGTAATATTGTTAATTATTCAATATATGGAAGTTCCTCATAATAAGCTAAATGTTAATGTAACGACTAAGTTTCTGTTTAGTTAATTCATTTGATGCTCTGTTTGATTTTTAAATAGTTAGAATTATTATTTGCTGGCAATTATTTTTGGAGATAACAACAGCGAGGGCAGTGTTGTTCTCCATACTGCAATTGCCGTATTATACGGCTTTTAGGCACGCTGCGCTTCAAATATACGGCATACGGCAGCACTTTCATCGCCTGGAGACATGTTTCAATAATACAAATGTGCTCATCGTAGTAAATTATTTTTATTAATTTTTAACATAATTACGACCACATAAGACCAAAACAAAATAAACTATTCACCTAAACAAAACCACTTATCCATAGACCATAACATTTTTAACCGCGATAACTTCACAAGGATAGGCATCATGAGGAACGTTTTCACTGTGGATTTTATGCTCTGCTTCTGTAGCCTCGATAGCCAGTATACTGCATTCCACCGTCCCCATGGAAAGACCAAGCAGCAGAAGTTGGATATGCCGTGTACACCATATCCTGGAGACCATTTCGATTTCGTAAATTTCCAACATTCTCTTGCACCTTTGGTGGTCCCTAGAAGACAAAATAATGAGTATTTTGTTACAGAAAAAGCAATAATAGGTAACCAACAAAACCTGCGGTGTTTCTCTGGAGACTCCGGGAAGTTTTTGGTGGTTATAATACTAAATGGGTTTCTGGGGGAGCGAAAGGGAGAAGCTATAACCTTAATAGTTTCTTTTGTTCCCGTGAGATTCGGGTCTGGCTGTTCCTTTCGCACGATGTCGGGTTGGGCCATGTATAGCCACTCTAACTGCCGCTTGTTGTTTTTTATTTTATTTATTGGAGCACTTTGTATGTTACTTTGTTAGTGGTGTTTTTTAAAGCGATATTGTTTATACTACTTAAAATATAATAGACCTATAATTGGCTGTTTTATATAATGTATCTATGTTCTTTTTTTGTATTATTGTGCTGTTGGTCTTAAATAAATAAATAACCCAGCAGCACACTACAGAAACCGAGTATACTCTGAAGATTTCAACTTCATCAATAAAAAGAGGTAACAAAAAGAATTATGTAAGTAGATTGTTGTAGTCGTAGGACAGAGGTAACCAGTTACAATAAGTTGACTGTTTGTTTTTTCCTTCTTTCATGTTGCATCATATTCCACAGCCTTCTTTGTTATTCTGTTGATTACCGCCTCTTCTCTTGTTATGTCACCACCTTTGACCTGATCTTGAGCTGTTCCTTTAATTAAAAATATGTAAATGGTATATACCTTAGTTGGAATCATATCAGTATGGGGCTTATAAGCTGCGGGAACATCACCATGCTGTTCAATTGGCTGCTCCTTGAGAGGAGGTAGGTTGTGCAATATTTGATTGTTGGCAGCAGTATCACCTCCCACTCTTTCCACAGGGACTGGACGCGGCTGATTCATAGTTACCCTCTGAGCTCCGAGCTTTCCTTCCGAGTTAGTATCGTTTTGACTAGCCAGATTTCGAACATTCTGCTGGGTGTACGAATGAGATCCCTTGTATTGATGGTAGATATTCTGCATTTTACTTCTGCTCGGAGTTCTTCCTATAGGTTTGTTTCCCATTAGTGATGTCTTGCTCACAGTTGATTTAACATTGTGTCCTGACATGTCATTTCGAAGCTTTCCAGATGGGGGCTGAGGACATAATGTCTGTGGCAAATTAGTTTCTGGAGCGCTATGGTACATTTTTGCTGGTATCATCTGAACAGGTTGTCCTAAGGTATTGTACTGGTAAAATCTTTGACGTCGCATATTCTGAGGAGGGTTGAAGGGCCTGGAAGAAGTATCAGCAGGGAATATCGGATCTTGGATCATGAGCTGCGGCTCAGGGGCCGATTCATATGTATAACTTTGGCCTTGCTGCTGTGCATTGACATCTCCTCCAGCTCCTGGATTTACAGCTGCAGAAGTTTGCGGTGCTCCAGTATTAGGATCTACTATTTGTTGCAGTCGATATTGTTGCTGTGGTGGTACTAGTTCCTGATTTGTAGCTGGAGCTCCAGTATAAGCTGGCTGCTGAGCAGCTCTGTTGGTTTCATAATATACTTGTTGTCGACTTGGATGGGCCAGTGTTGCTGTAGCGTTAATATCACTGCCATACTGCTGGCTTTGGGCCATTGATGTAGTATTTAATCCAGGTTGACCATGTAATGCTTGCTGATTAGAAGGTGACACATTTTCTTGATTAGTGAGCGCAGCATTTTCCCGGCCAAAGTTTGATGTAACAGCATTTGCACCAGCTAAAGCATTGCTCATATGCCCTTTATTTCCGTTCATCATTTTGTTCATTTGATCCATAGCATTCCTTTTATGATTTTCAGGATTCATTTGTACGGCAATTGCCATAGGATCGAAACCAAGGTCTCCGCCTATCACTCCGGGAAACATTTCATTAAACTTTTTCATTCCTTGGGAATGCTCACCGTAGTTGCGGTTAGCTGAAGCCATTTGCTGACCGGCTGGATTAAAATGCCCTGTTTGGCCTGTGTTGGTATTGGCCATATTTTGCTGCATGTTGGGATTTGGCATACCTTGCTGCATTTTAGGATCTGCAATACCTTGTTGCATATTAGGATTTGCCACACCTTGCTGTATGTTGGGATTTCCCATGCCTGGTTGCATATTAGGATTTCCCCTACCATGCATGCTAGGATTTGCTTGACCTGGCTGCATGTTCATGGCATTGTAATTTTGTTCATTGGGATTGAATCCACTACTGCTCATATCCGCACCAGTCACATACTGATTTGTGGGGGTAAATAATTGCTGATTTGTATTGTTTATCATGCCTCCTTCAGCGTTATACATTCCTCCAGCGTTCATCGGCGTAACGCCTACTTTTCCATGAGGAGACTGTGGAGCATCGATGAGCATCTGGCCTGGCATTTGGCCACTCTGTGGTGTTGAGCTCATTGGTTTGGCGTTACCACCACTTTTCATCATGTTGACAATGTTTGGCCCCATTCCACCCATCATTTGCTGAACCCTTTGGTTTGTCATATCATTTCCAAAATTTCCTTGCATTTGGTTACCCATCGGACTTGACATCATTGGATTTGTGTTCATGGGAGTAGCCCTTTGGGCATTTCCTCCTTCCATGGAATAGCCTCCTCGCATAGCGTTTCCTCCATACATAGTATTTCCACCTTGCATGTAGTTTATGTCTTGGACGTTTCCCCCTTCCATAGAATATCCTACTTGCATGGCATTACCTCCATACATAGCATTTTCACCGTGCATGGCGTTTACTCCTTGCATAGGATTACCTACTTGCATGGCGTTTCCTCCTTCCATGTTGTTCCCTCCTAGCATAGTGTTCCCTCCTAACATGTGATTTCCTCCTTGTATAGGATTACCTCCTTGCATAGGATTACCTTCTTGCATAGGATTACCTCCCTGCATAGGATTACCTCCTTGCATAGGATTACCTCCTTGCATAGAATTACCTCCTCCCATATTTCCCTGCGGCGACAAGCCCATCTTCGCAGCCATTGAGTTATTCATCACCGTATTTTCTGGTGTGATACTTTTCAAGTCATTGTATACTTCATTGACCGTAGGCTGCATAAGATTAGTGTTTAAATAGTTGTAGGTATCCGCGTAAATTTTACGCGGATTGCAACTACCCATGCAAGGTTCTCCGCCGCCTCGGCCGAAATTGAAACCACCGCGACCGTGACAACACCCTCCCATGCACCCGCCGAATCCTCCAAATCCACAACCCCCACTTGGTTGAGGATTACTCATAGTCCCTTCTCTGTCACTTGGATTCGAAAATAATTTTCCCATGCAGCCACTGGAAATAAATTACACACTGTGATTACACACGACTATTAAATGTATTCGAAAGAATTTGGTATGAATTTAGGAGCCTGTCATTGATCTTAATTGTTAGCGTAGTAGATCAATGGTGTTTGCTTCGATTTAAATCTCACAACAACCTTCATTTAATGCGATAAACAAGAAAAAACACTCCTATGTAACAAGGAGATAAGCTATTGAGGAATCTGACCATTTAATTTGGGTTAATTTACAGGAGATAGAAGTTTGTGGATGCGTACTCACACTCAAACATACAATAAAGACTGTTTTTTTTTATTACTCTTTGTACATGAGCTACTTATGTACGTAGACGAATTCGCTACAACTGCTAGAATCGAGCAAATCCTGTGAGTTATACATACCAGTCAGCACTTTGTAGTTTATTCATAACGCTTCCTAATTCATTTAAAATACCCTGCTTATCCAAAGCCATTTCACTGCCTATCCTGTAATTTTTTTGTTACACCACAATTTTTACAAAAATTTCGAAATTTCAGAAAAATCTAAAAATATTTTTCAAATACAGTATTTTTGTTTTTTAGATATCCATCAATTTCGGAAATGGAACTTCAGTTGATTCAAAAAAGTGGGAGCAAAAGTTCATTAAAAAGTTTTTTACCCGTTTTTGTGGCGGGAACGTGAAGAAGCGATGTCGCGTCATTGTATTATTTTCCAAAACTTGTTTCTCGAGTGTAAAAATGGTGGGTTTCTATCCATCAAGTGTTCGTGAACGTGCACGAGTATTGGTGAATAGTATAATGTTATGAAACGTGACTCTTTGTGTTGTTTCCAACACAAGACTCCATAGAAACTTTTAGTAAAGTCTCCATCACTTTACCTTTACTGTGGTATGACGTGACTTGATGGTGACCTAAATATCTGGCTATCTCATGGAGTCCAACGGCTATCTTGTGGAATATACGTGTGTGGAGCCAAAATATGACAAAATAAAACTTTTTTAAATTATTGCGCAAAAAAAAATTGTTAGGGGTGTTAGTTAGGGTGTTAGGGGTGGAGTGTTAGTTTAATGAGGCGTTTTCCAGAAAAAAAGAAATCCTGGTTATAAAAGTACCCAATAGATGGCGTTAGATGTACCTTGAGTTTTTTCTGTTACTGTCAAGACATAAAAGACAAAAAAAATGTATGTGTGCCTTTTTTTTTTTCTCGTGTTTTTTGGCTCGACATGTGTATTTAGACAATTTCAAGTAACGTAACTATGTATTTGACTTCATTTGAAATATTACAATAGTTGACACTGGCTAAATACACAACGTGTGGAGCCAAAATTTACGATTTAAAAAATAAACAAAATATTTCGACAGAAATGACAATGACAGGTAAAACGATAGGTCTGTTACGCCATCTAGTAAGTATTTTAGAACTACTTTTTTTTTTTTTTTGAAAACGCCTCATTGTTAAATTAGAAACTTATTTATGGGGGAGCGAAAGAGAGAAGCTATAACCTTAATTAGTTTGTTTCTTTTGCTCCCGTGATATTCAAATCTAGCTGTCCCTTTCACACGGTGTCAGGTCAGGCCATGTAGCGAGGCCTTTATGGCGCGATGCCCTGTGGCGATGCCACTAGAGATGTCTGAAAATCGATCTAAAAGAAAAATACATTCGTGTTGAACTAGATAGTACACAGAGTAGTAGTGACAGATATTCTGAACAACTGATTGATGATTTTTTGATTAGTAAAAATCGTAAAATAGCTCACCTGCACACCACAGTGTTGCGTGGATCAGCGATTCGATTTGATACATGGGCGTATCCAGCATTTTTTTAGGGGTAGAAGTAGCTAAACTCGATCAGTAGTATGAATTTAAAAATACTTTTTATTTGCTGATCATATTTCTATAATAACCTGCGAGGGTTCTGGCAAAATTTTGCAAACTTTAACACTTCTAAAGTATATATATTATTAGCTTCGAGTCAAGAAACCTTGACCCACCCATGGGTTCGCCCATGATCGATCGTATAAATCGTGTTCCGACCCGAGTGCTTAAATAAGTTTATGTAAAAATATGTGTATTTTGTAGTAAATAATAATGAATATATATAAAAGTACTTTAAAAAAATATTGTACAATCGTAAAGGGCAGACTTTTTGAACTTTATAATAAGTACCTATGAGTACTTAATAGTATTCTGTGATATGTACAACCATCTAAGTACAAAGTCATACAATAAATGTTTACTGATTTAAATTCTGAGTAGTTTTGCCCTAATTTTTGGCATAATAAATCTATTTTCTGAGAAATCATTCAGACGTGATTGATTGATCGGCGTATTTATAGAAACTAAGAAAGTAGGTACTTACTCTTTGATGAGATCGACTTACTCGATTTGATTAGACATCCCTATATTTGAATAAAGGCCTCGCTACATGGCCTGACCAGCGGGCTTATCCTCTAACTTTGAAACGTTCGTGATTCTGATTGCGAGAGCATGCCGTCTCGCTCGTACCAACTTAGTCGCACTATGCGCGGTCCCGCTCGCGCAACTCTCGCTATCGCTTTCAGAGTTACGGGATAAGCCCAAAGGTAATTTTTTTATATCTCTTCGTGTAACTCACTAATTTATTTTTGTTAGGTATATTTGGATTAAGTCTGTACTGCCGCCGAATTTCGCCGAAATTCCGCCGAATAGGGGCCCTGGGCCCCTATTCGGCGGAATGACATTTTTATCTCGAATTCGACTTTTCAATGTCGCATGATAATCTCCCAAAAACAAACCATTTGGTATTCTCAGACAAACGAGAGATGAGATGGACTCTTCTCATTCAAATTACGTTCCATTTTTCTCGACTGTGTTTACAGAAAACCGGTGAAATCGAGAAAATATATGTAGGGACCATTCTGTTGATTAAAGGCTTAGATTCTTCAAGATCCATGCTTGGATTAGTTAGATATCGGTAAATTAAACTAGATTATAATGTTTATGTTAATTATTACAATTGACACTAAGTAGGAAAACTCAAATAAATTATTTTCGTTCCCAAGAGAATTTGTGGGAAACGAAACGTGAATAAAGTTCTTTGTTTACTATTATTAAATTTGTTATTGATCTTAGGTTAGAAGTTAGAAACCTCTGTGTTAGAAACTAAACGTAGTATTTGTATTCTTTTTGAACAAAGCTTGCAAACATGATTGTTTTTTATACATAATGGATCTTCAACAACAAAAAAAAAGTGTATCCAACGGTGGCCCAAAAGGCGAGATTAATAGCTCGCTTTACGGCTTCGTTCTAAGTAAAGAAAGCCGAAAAAAGATGGGAAAACCTTATCCAGGAGATCAATAGCGTCCCTGGCGCCGTGAAAACCTGGGTAGAGTGGCGAAAAGTAAGTTCAATCTATCATAAACTCAACATGTCCACAATCAACTTAAAATATCACAATAGTAATCATGACATGCTAATTACCACCATTCAAACCCAATATTTTTTGTTTCTAACTAACTCTCATGAAAAAGACTTTTTTATGACAGTAAATACTTACTTTTGTTAATCATCTATTTCAGACTTGGCATGACATGAAGTCCTTGACAAGACAAAAAAACACCGCTATCCGAAGAGCACATATGATTGTCTGATGAACAATTGCAAATTTTAAGTACCATGAGTATCCAATCTTTATCTGGCCACCACAACAGTCAAGAGTCAGCTGTGGAGTTTCAAGGTAAATATTATGTCCTTTACATACACTGCATTAAGAAGGAGTCTTGTTTCCATCCGACATCACTTCTACTGCTCTTTGGGACTCGAGGGTCCATATTGCTTGGTTGATTAATTAAATCAGTCATAAATGTTTGTTTCAGACCTACAAAATATTGTACCTAAAACCAGCAGCTGCTACTACGAACATGCCCTTCATAAGATAAATAAAAAAAAAAAACTAATTAATAAAAGGAAAATTACTCCAGTAAATATTCAAGGTATGCCAGTTTTTTCTTTTAAATCGGGTAGCTAAATCACTGAGAGGCTCATGATATGATGATGAGTCACTCTAAGCAAATGGACCTTCACATAGTTTTTGTTTGTACAGTATATCTTAGGCCTACAATAGGTAGATCCATGGGTAAGCCCCATCGAATACTTACATCATAGTACACAGTACACACATAGTAACATAATTCTTGCTATTTGTGGTGATTGAGTATATATAGCCGTTTTAATTATAAAGCCCTGTTGCCATTTGGATAGAATTTATAATGATAAGGAATATTAATTTTGTTTCAGAATCACTGAGTACATAAAGAGGTAGGCATAGAGAGGAATCCAACGACACCTTAATCATCAAAATTGGTCAAGCCATTTAGACTAAAGAAGATAATAATATAGAAACAAACAAATATACATACTTTTTACAATTTTATGTTAATTCTTTTTTTATTTTATTAATTTTAGCTTAAATCAAATAATTATGAACTATCTTTACAGATACCCCAAAATCAAAAAAATATGTGGCACCAAAGAAGCTGCAACACACTTTTGACGCAGCCGATGCCTTCACACGTGAAGTTAAAAAACGAGATAAAAAAGCCAGATGGAGGCTTTAATGTGCATAGCCAACAACTTTGAAAATCATTTACAGTCTGGCGCAAGTGCTTAGTAAAAAAATTAGATTTGATCATGTATGAAACGTGTAATATTTTATAAATATTTATAATTTTTTCTATGGAGCTACAGTCTCTTAAAAGTAGTAATCATAGTGATGATATTGTCTTTGATCATTTATAATTTCTTGGCCTTAAAGAGTTAAATGTGCCTTCTACCGTAATGTTTAGTAACAATATATATTTTTGTATTAATACTGTCACATGGCCAAGTAGAATTTATTATTTAGGTACTGTGAGTATATTATTTTCGCTAGTATTATCACCAACTATATAGTTTTAATTGAAAAGACATACTTGATAATTATACATAATCTATTTCCATTCCAAATTTAAAACAAATCCGTTCAGCCGTGGCATGTGTAAAGAATATTAATAAGGATAATTATGTTGCTGTGGTACAGACAAGTACTATACGTAGCCACAGAATTCTTTATTAAAACATTGGTTTGATTTGTTGATTATTTATTTAAAGTAAACATAGGTATTTATTATTATTTTTTCTATTGTAAAAAAGGTTATTAAAATAATTTGTGAAAAAAATCGCCTTTATTTCCTTATTATAATGTTTACCACTGTAACAATACCACAAAGAAAAAAATTAAATTACAACCAGACATAAGCAGTAATATTATTCAAAAAAATCAGAAACGCAATTGCAAAATGTAGCTTAGGACAATCTGGACATAAAGGGGAATCTAATGACAACTCAGGGTGTGTTTATTCAATGTGAAACCATTCTTGACGCTACCGCGCGGTATCAGCAAGTAATTTAGCGTTCTGTCTTAGCCCTTACTCGTCAAAATCGGTCAAGTCTTTCAGGCTACAGAATGTTATATCGCTAGTATACATTCTTATCTATGGGTTATATTACATAAAAACACAAACATCTATCTTGCGCAATTGAATATTAATGAGTCAATCTAGGGTATAAGCTATCTCCATACTAAAATTAATTTTTGTAGTGGTAGTACTCTTTCCGAGTTCGCCATGGGAAGCCTTTGCCTTTCGCCTTTGCCAGTTTTTCAACCGCCAAGTAATAGTCAGCAAACAAAACTGTGTTCCGGATTGAAGGGCAATGTTTCCAGCTAAATTACTCAGCATAAAGAGATTTTTTAAGCAATTTGTTAGGCAAGTGAGAGGCATCTTCTTTATCCGGAAATACCCTACGTGGCGCCGGTGGCTCACTCGCTCGTTCTTCTGCTTCTTCCAAAGCACTTGATAGCATCTTGCAATATAACTTTCCGCCATCATGCAACAAATTTTCAGAACAATACAACAACTTTCACCACAGCTATTGTTAATTCAATTCAATTCTTGTTTTATGGCTTCTGCGAGAGTGTTTTGCAATTTAGCCAATGACATGTGATGAGTTAGACCATCAAACGTAGAGAATTTGTACGGTGTTTAATTGTATTGATCGGTGGTTGTTGAATGGCAGTTTTTGTTTTTGCACTAATATTAGGTTAGAATTTTATTTTTATTTTAATTTATGATAAAGTTGTCAATGTCACTGTACAAAATGGCAACCTATTCCTCGAAGATGGCAACAAATGAGTCGCGATATGCCATCTCATTGGCATCTCGACTGCCTCCGACCACTCGATGTATCTCGAGCATAAACCCATCGAGATTATCTCGAAAGACAGCGTTGAGAATAGGAAATCTCGAAGTTCGAGTTTTTTTTCGAGATGAGATTGAATGTCACCTTCCCCGAATAGGGGTCCAGGGGAGTACACGTTTATTTTTACTACATTTTTTGATTCCACGCGATATCCACTTAGGCTTATTGGAGGCTTTTATTATTCGTTCTATAAAAGGAAAACATAAATCGTAAAATAGTTTAAACAAGTCAATAAAATAATTATACGCATCGTTAGGATCATTTATGTTATATAATTCAGAGAAGGAAAGGGTTTTTATACACGACATGAACTTTGAGACATAAACTTAATATATAACTATAACCTTAATAGTTTGTTTCTTTTGCTCCCGTGAAATTCAAATCTAGCTGTCCCTTTCACACGATGTCAGTGTAGACACCCTAAGTTCAGCAATCAGCCGGCATGTTTTTTCTCTCTATGTTTTGGCTTCACACGTTGTGTATTTAGCCAGTGTCAAGTATTGTAATATTTCATGTGAAGTCAAATATTTCACAAACTACTTATATAAGTGTGTGTTATAGTTTACATCAAGCAAAGTAAGTCACGGTCAAGTCCACGTCATGCCCGAGTAAAGAGGTGGAAACTTTACTAGAGGTTTCTATGGAGTTTTGGAAACAACACGAAGAGTCACGTTTCACGACATTATACTATTCACCAACACTCGTGCACTTTCACGAATACTTAATGGTTAAAAACCCATCATTTTTACACATAAACACTCGAAATAGCACAAGTTTTGGAAAGTAATACAATGACGCGACATGACTTCTCTTCATGTTCCCGCCAAAAGTTTGATTTGCCAGCATTTGATATTTTGTTTGATATTTCATTGGTAATGTGTCAATTTTGCTTACGTTTCGGTCATTGTAAAGTTTTTTTTTGCTGCGCGCTCCTTTAATTTCATTTTCGTGAGGCAAGTTGTTTAGACTAGATTTTTCTAAAGCACGAGCATCTCTACTTCTAGAGTCTAGATTACAAGCATAGTACGTCACTCGTTATCGGATAGAAAGTTATCAACGCAATTTGTTGTCCTGAGCAAAGTTCAGTTCGTGCTATCAACCAGCCTTTTGTGACGCTCAGTTCGAGTCCATCGCTTTCCGCTGCCGTCTCTTGGAGGTAATTTTTATTATACATTTAACAAAATGGGTAGAAAAGTGTTCGTAGTCGGCGTCGGCATGACAAAGTTCATAAAGCCGACCACCGGGGGCGACTACCCTGATTTAGGTAAAGAGGCGGTGGTGGCGGCGCTCGCGGACGCTCGCGTGCGCTACAACGACATTCAACAAGCCGTATGCGGGTACGTGTATGGAGACTCCACTTGCGGCCAGCGCGTACTCTACCAAGTGGGTATGACCGGCATTCCCATATACAATGTCAATAACAACTGCTCCACGGGCTCAAATGCTATCTTCCTCGCCAAACAGCTCATCGAAGGTGGTATTTCTGATGTTATCCTCGCGGTCGGCTTCGAAAGAATGGCACCCGGTGCGCTCGGCGGTGGCAACTTTAGTGACAGAACCAACCCATTAGACAGACACACGCTCAAAATGGCTGAACTTGCCGACTTAACCGGTGCCCCCATGACTGCCCAGTACTTCGGTAACGCCGCCATTGAACACATGAAAAAGTACGGCACGACTGAGGTTCATCTCGCCAAAATTGCCGCTAAAAACCACCGCCACGGAGCTAAGAATCCTCGCGCCCAAGGCGGGAGGGAGTACACAGTCGAGGAAGTATTGAACTCTAGAAAGATCTATGGTCCGCTCACTAAACTGGAATGCTGTCCGACAAGCGATGGTGCCGGCGCTGCTATACTTATGTCAGAGGAAGCTGTGATCAAATATGGACTACAAGACAAAGCTGTGGAAATTATTGGCATGGAAATGGCAACAGACACAGAAGCCGTATTCTCCGAGAACAGTTTAATGAAGGTAGCAGGCTATGATATGACCGCTCTTGCCGCAAAGAGAGTATATGAAAAGTCTGGCATTTCCCCGAAGCAAGTTGATGTTGTGGAATTGCACGATTGTTTTGCTGCAAATGAGCTGATCACATATGAAGGGCTGCAGTTGTGTGGGGAAGGTGAAGCGGGCAAGTTTGTTGATGCTGGGGATAATACTTATGGAGGCAGAGTGGTAGTGAACCCCAGCGGTGGGCTGATCGCTAAGGGGCATCCTTTGGGAGCGACTGGCCTGGCGCAGTGTGCTGAGCTCGTGTGGCAACTCAGAGGCGAGGCTGGAGAGAGACAGGTTGGTTTTTTCAGGGCTATATGGGCTTGTGTTGTCAAAACTTTACATTTCACACAAAAGTTTCAAACGTCCAGTGTATTTCACTCTATGATACAATTATTAAAAAAAAAAGTGTAGAATACATTAACTGAGCAGAGGAATATCACACAACTATTCCAACATCGCTAAAAGTTTGGTTTCAGCACTAAAAATGTATTCCAAATTCTTTATTTCATACACAGCTCTGACACAGCTCTCATATTGTAATATGGCAGGGCTCATCGAGAGCTCGGACACCTACTTTGCTAGTTTACCTTTCAGACAGACAGAGTTGCGGAAATAAGCCCCCTCACCAATTACCTTTCAGACATTGCTTACAGCTCAATATTACAGTTGTTGTTTTTTATGTGAATTTGATGAACGTCTTGTCAGTCTGGCAAGGGGTCTCATGTCATAAATGAAATTAAGACACAATTGATGTACTTTGGATATGTTATTGGACGGGGGTTACAACAGAGTTACAGAAATAGTGCTCATAATGCCGTATCGGGCATCTCAGCACCAGCAAAAATATAATAGGTCAATGACCATGACAAGTGACGGGGAGGTAGAGGGCGCGCGCAACGCAGTACTGGTATTCTGTCCGAGACATTAAATAAATAAATAATAAATAAATAAATAAATATCTGGGACATTATTGCACACACGGTCATCTGACCCCAAACTAAGCAAAGCTTGTGATATGGCTGCCAGAGACTGATATACGTACATAGATATTTTTTAAATACATACTTATATAGATATTAACACCCAGACATAGAACAAACACAAATATTCATCACATAAATGTTTGTCCTAGATGGGAATCGAACCCACGCCCCCAAGCACAGAACGTAGGTTCACTACGAACTGAGCCACCGGGGCAGTCAAACATTGGAGTTTCTGTTGGTCATACAATTCACGTCAATAACTAGCGGTAGAAGCCAGACTTCTGTCCACACCAATTTTTTTTTGTATATGTTCCTGTGTTTGTTCCTTACCCAAGATAATAAAATATGGTGATCGCGCATGTTGAAAAATTGTCTACTCACTGCGCTGACGGGTAAGCATGATGCTTACCATCAGGCTAGAGGCTCGCTCGCCCCTCAGTACCATAAAAAAATAATTACTATATTAAAATAATTATAATATACCTATGGATCTTTAGATAATATTTTCATGATGGTGCACAGATAATTATCTGTGTGATGGGGCAATAAGCATGAACTGTCAATCAGTTTATGGTTTGTGTTGCTTACTCATTCATTTAAAATGTTTCATGCACAGTTTCATGCCATACGTCGAACTTTGACACTGTTTTACATATTTTATTTATAAACCAAGTTTCCAACTAGACATCCACGTAATAAAATAAATGCTACATCATAGGTAATTTTATATTCTACAAGTACCTAGTTTATGCTGTAGTTATCATAGATATAAATGCTAGTTATATCACAAATGCGTGAGTAGGTAACCTGTGTCTTTGGCTCTATCTGCCTTGTTTGTTAAGGAGGTGTATACCCTGGTTCTCGCTGTCTCGTTCGCACTATATTCTTTATGAGAGCGACGTAAGGGGGAATATGAGTCGTGGTAGCTCAGTGGGAGTACGCCCGCCTCACATTCCTGAGATAGCGGGTTCGAACCCGGGCGGGCCCGTACCAATCAGTTCTTTGGAACTTACGTACGGATATATACCTCTGGCTTTACGGTGAAGGAAAAAATCGTGAGGAAACCGGCATATCTCCGGAGAAGAAATTCGATGGCGTATGTGAATCCGCCAACCCGCACTGGACCAGCGTGGTGGATATGGCCTAATCACCCTTAGAGGGTAGGCTGACATCCCAGCAGTGGGATGTTTAAAGGCTGATATAGTATACCCTGGTTCTCGCTGTCTCGTTCGCACTATATTCTTTTTTATTATAAAAATAACAGAAGACACTAAAAAAAAAAAAATGTGTTTGACTTTAGAATACCAATGTCGCCAATGTTTTATTACAATTTTCATGTTATTATCTTTTTCTTTTGGCGAAGGAGAAGTAAAACAAAATATTTTTTTTCCTTTTCCTTAGCAAAATTAAAAAATAATAACATAATAATTGTTTTAAGACATTGGCAATGGCTGTAGTCAATGACTAGACATTTGTTTATATTCTCGGTTATTTTTATAACAGATTTTTTTTTGATAAAGTGTGCCCCCGTAAGGCACCGGTAAACGGACAAATTTTACGTGTTTCTCAAATTACAAGTTGATATGCAGCTTCGTTTGACGCGTTTGTCATGCTTGAGAGATAATTCGATTGACTGCCTGTTTGTTCGCGGTGAAAACTGCATCAAAACTGATGACTTGTTTGACAAATTTGGTTTGTACGTCAACGTTCATGTTTGATGAAAGCGTACAAACAAAAAGTAATCTTTTTTTTTTTTTTCTTTTACTGTCCCACAAATAAACTACTACTAAACCGATCTTGATATGGTTTGGTAAGAAAGTTGTGTGGATCGAATATTCGTGACGACGAACAGGAAATTTCTAAACTAGTAAATATGTGATAAAACAAGCCGCGTTTTTTTTTTTAAATTATAACTGTGCTCATTTCTACCATAGTATAAAATTAGCTCGCTTTCCGCGTCTGTTTGCCTGTGTATCTGCGAACGCCTCCTAAACCACCAACGGATTTTGATGCGGTTTTCACGATCAGTTACATCATTTTTCGCGGAAGCATTTTACGCATATAATAAAACCTAATTATATTTTATTTTTTTCTAAATTACACCCGTGCAAAGCCGGTGCGGGTCGCTAGTAACTTTATAAATAAAATTATTTACAATCTCCCAAGTGAAAGTACGAAGTTTCTGTGACGCTCCTTTCACAAAAATTTAAGTCAAAAGTTGTTTTTGCTTGATTGTGCTAGGTCATTAGTTTATCTTTATTTCGTTAGTGGTTCAGTGATATTCCACCCTCATCTTATCTAATGCCAAATTTACTGTGTTGATGTCGATTCTATATTAGTAATTTCTAAACAAAACTTGTGACAGCTCTTTTGAAATGAAAAGAGATGCAGATAAACTTCCCAGCCAGCTAAGGGCCAGCTTCCCCAATTCTCGTTCACGTTTCACTTTTTGAAAAAAAAATACAGAGAGAAAAATAAAAATAATCGTGTCACCTCACTTGTGGGTTAACGAGCAGTATAGACATTTTTGTCACAGTTTGACATTACATGCATAATTCACTTGCTAATTATTTTTGACAACATACTTACATACTTCTAATTATTTTTGTTACAGTTTGACATTACGTACATAATTCACTTGCTAATTATTTTTGTCACAGTTTGACATTAAATACATAATTCTCTTGCTAATTCTTTTTGTCACAGTTTGACATTACATACATAATTCACTTGCTAATTTTTTTTGTCACAGTTCGACATTACCACAGATTCTGTGGACATTACATACATAATTCACATGCTCATTATTTTTTCACAGTTTGACATTACATACATAATTCTCTTGCTAATTCATTTTTTTATAGAAACAATGATTAAAAACTTGTCTTGAGTGTACTTACATATTATACATGTAAGTAGTATCTATGTGTTTCGTCTCGGTTCTTAACCCACCCAATATACTGTTAATGTCTTATCAAAGCAAGTCGGACGTTACCCCTCGCCTCGACAAAAAAGATAAATGTACTATGTAGCGTTTCCTCAGATAGTACGTACTTTACCTAATGGTTATTTATTCGAACCACAGAGCATATCAGACGGTTATACAAACTGCATTGTGATAGTGAATACGTCATAATTGTTAGGTTGAGGCGTCGTAGCGGCTTTTTTTAGGTGGATGGTCCAAAATATGGTTGTCAAGAGATGGCGCTAAATCCGTTATTTTTAGAAAAACATTTTTTTATTTAGTAGTTATTATTCAGTCTTTCATGTGGTAAAACTATGCGTCTCTATTCGTCTCTTAGATGTTCAGTTTAGTTAACTTCATTATACATAGTGAGGTTTTATTTTATTTTGTTCAATGGTTCTAAGACGATTTAAAAAAAACGGGCTCGATAAATGTCACTATTGGCGAAGTCCGTACGTTTTGGCTCCACACATATATTTCAACTTGAGGTAAATAAAGTCCAAATAGTCCCAGCACGGCTTTTGTTTAAAAAAACTGTCAAAACGATAGGCCTCTTGCAGGCCTAGCACAGTCGCCTGGATAAAATGTTGTCCACCATATTTATCCCGCGAGAACTAGACGGATGTATTCTAGCTTTGTCACCTTGACGCGAAGATAAAACGGGTGGACATAACTTTATCCCGGAGCCCGTGCTAGGCCTGCTGGCCAGTAAATAAAAATGGAACCTTAATTGGCACTTCTTCATAGACGACTGAACATGACTTACAAATCATTTATTACACTAAACAAACATACCTAGCTTAACTACTGGTTCAAAACTAAGATTAATCTTGAGATTCGGTTCTTATCTGAAAAATTAATGAACTTAAAATTGATAATAACTAGTAGTTCGCGCCGAACTGCGATCTCGCGATCCCTACATCTTCACCCCTGGACCGATTCAGCTCATATTCGAAGTTTCGAACTTATTTTTTTTATTGAAATGAACTACTTACCTGCCTACAAAATTTCATGAAGATCGGATCAACGGTTCGCAAGTTATAATCGGACAAATATACACACAAACATATATATACAAATGCCGATTTGTCCCAGTAAACTCTGAGACCTTCGCTTCGCACGGTCAATTAACAATGCCATCTAGTGACGTTAGACGGAACGGACCAAGAAAACCCGCTCATTGAAAACAAAACAAGTTTTTGCCCCTGGCTTCATAAATATGTTATTATGTACTCATTATGTATTATGTCATCATAATGTTGGTTTGTCTAATCAAGACATTGATAAATGTATTTTTTTCGAAGATTATTATAATAAGGGATTATCATAATATATTTAGGTATACAATATTTGCCCTCCACCAACGTTTATAAGTGATAATATAAGTGCTACTCTGACACCCGGAGCTTATCATTTTAAATTATCATTAAAATATCTTTTAGATTTATTATTATTGCTAAGCAACCGCTTGTGCCTTCCAAAAGGAAGATTTATCATAGAATGAGGAGTTTTCCAAAGGGTCATACTATTTCCGGGAAAAATAAACAATAAAAATTCCATATGCGTAAAATAAAGAGAAATCGATGCAAAAAAAAATCTCTTCTGTGGTTGTGATCCCAAAATTCACAACTTTACAGTGTTTTTTTTCCTGACTTGGTCTTATGTAAACGTATTCATCGCAGTCCCAAATCAAGCAAAAAACGGGCTGCTAGGTTAGTTAACATAACCGTATTTTCTTTGAGTCGTAGTTGACCTAACTTTGACTCTTCATCAAAAAGAAAAACATTAAACCTACTCTAGGCAAGTTAATCAAAAGATGGCCCATTCTGTTAAGTTATTCCAACACCTGTTATTTTTATACCATGACAATTATCGGCAACTTTATTTGCAAAACATCCTCAATAAAAATAATTAAAAATTGGTCATAACATAACAATACTTCTTTGCTCTAAAAGATTTTTCGAGAAATTGAACAAGACGTCGACTTGCACGTCTGCAAAACACTGTAAAAGTTGTCATGCAACTTTCTCTACTAAACCATTTCTCCACTAGTACTTATTTCATGTCAGCCATGGCTATGGTATATTTTCAAATGATTATCATATCAATAAATTATGATTAAACAATAATTATCTGGAAGCACGGATAATTTATCTGTATAATCCATTTTGATAATTAAATCGCGTACGTATTTCACACATTTGTTCTAATTTCAGTTTAAATTTTTGTGCTTAGAGTGTTTAAGTTAAGTTAAGTGTGTCTTGGTTTTAAGTTTTATTTTAATTCTCGTTTCAACATTGAGGTAAAAGTGTTATCATTAGTTATACATTACTACATTATTGTAAGTTTATATTTTACTGGCGGATCTACATCCCATAATTCACCTGCCTTTCTGCTTCGTAGGTCTTAATTGTACCCGCTCAGTTCTAAGGTTTAAAGTTGAAAATCGCATATCAAACTTGATGAAAAAAAAAGGTAAATTGTAGCTTTTCATTGCTTTTTTGCCGATTATAGGAAATATAGAAATCAAATAAAAAACTACCTGGTTCTCCGTATGAACCACTAGCCTGGATATTTGATTTGTAAAAGTCAATTTGTAGTTACCGCTGAAAATTCAGAGCATTTGATATCAGATGGGTTTTCAGGGGGTCGTTTTGCGATTTTTAATTTTGTAACTTTGTAACAGATTTTCGAAATTCTATTCGGTTAAATGTATTTTTAATTTAATTTTATACGTGCAGTATTTTTCGCACCTGATTATTTAATCTCGTCACTTCAAACAAGGCGCTCAAAATACTACTTTCTGTAGTTTTTGCGCTTAGACCACGCCTTAAGTAGTTTTCGAGATTTCGTGATAATAGTCAGTGATGGTAAGCGTAGCCCTGGTAGACCGATACAGCGATGGCGTGACGACATCCAAAAGTTTTGCGGCAACACCTGGACGAGATTGGCACAAAACAGGGTAGATTAGCAAAAGAGGGAGGAGGGTTATACTCTGCAGTGGACTGAATAAGCTGCCAATGATGATGAGTCAGTGAATGTGTGAGAGGTTCCTCAAAATAGCATGATCGATTCGACGAAAATGGTAGAATTAAAACTGTACTGACCCCCAAATACTGTCTTATTGGGTGGACACGGACACACTTTAGGATAAAGTGTGTCCGTGTACTATGTGTACTACTATGTCCGTGTACTACTACCGTGTAGTAAATACTAACGAATATTATAAATTCGAATGTAACTCTGACTCTTTGTCTGGGTGTTTGTCGCGCTACCGCGGCTAAACGGCTGTACGGATCGCGCTGAATTTTTGCATAGACACAGGAGACGGACATGGCTACATTTTTTATTTTTGTAGTTGCTCGCGAACGAAGTTGCTGGTAACAGCTAATTGCCTATAAAAGTAGTTTTTTTTTTGTAGTTTAGTTTATGTATATTTTTTTCTTATTTTACCTTTCAAAATTAATTATATTACTTAAGTAATACAGTAAACCGGCGGCTCTAGTTATGTCCCTTAAATAGCATCGTCATCATCAGCCAGAAGACGTCCATTGCTGAACAAGTCTCCCCCCATAATCCCCACGCTTCGCAGGTGACTTGGGGATCGCAGAATGCTTACCGCTTACTAAGAGAACGCTGCTGCCCGTCATCACGTGGTAATAATCGCAGTTTTAGGATATACCCGCATTCTCTAAAATATGTCTAAAGTGCTAAAAAAAAATCTAGTTCATCAAGTGCTAAATATCGTGATGTCGCTATGTTTTGTGGTGTTTGTTTGTCTGTCCCGTAGCAACTATCATACTGTTCTTATTAATGTATGAATTGCACATACATTCTAATTTATTCTCTTCTGACCTTGTAGAAACATATTATATTTGTATTTTTCACATACATCCAACTTTAAAAATTTAATGATGAGAACATAGGTACGTACTTAAGAAAATTCAACTACTTTTTTTGCATATATTTTTTTGACCATTATATTTGTAAAATAAGCCACACACACACAAAAACTCTACAAAACATACTCAAACATAACAATGTCATTTTGACCATTCTGACTATTGAGTAACAAAGGGCCTTACTCATAAAAGTTGCTTTTAGTTAAGCATTGCTTAAAATTCTCTGTCAACTTCAGGTTGACGTGAAATGTCACGCGCACAACCGAGACAGACCTTTTAAGCATTGATTAAAATTAAGAAACGTTTATGAGTAAGGCCCATAATCATTGGCTACAATCGCCTTCGCTTACTCAATCTTTACTCTGTAGCCACTTAATGGGCATGTCTTGCGAAAAGAACATCATTTTCTACTCTTGTACTTTGAACCGTACATATATTTATATGCGTAGTTAACTAAACAGGTTATTGGTTCTCTTATTCTTAACTCTTATTCCAAATTACCCAGTTTTACACAGGCACAGGGTCTTTGTTGAATTAATTTATAAATAGCTTGTAATTAGAATTTTCATCGACAGCACCAATTAGTTTTTTATTTGTCAGTTTAAATTTATATAATTTGTCTATGATTTGTACAGACTTGTTTAGCTCGCGAGCGATAGCTAAAAAAGATACGTATTCTGTCATACATGTATGTAATCTATCCGTAGCTCACTTCTTTTGTATTCGGACATATTATATCACTCTACTCATCACTGTAAACAACTTTCAACGTGACCAAAACTGAAATCGCGAAAAAAACCGTCTGTTACATACATCTTGTCGTGCATGAATGATATTTTGAATGAAACAGCTGTTTTTTCGCAGTTATAAGGTTGGTCCCATCGTATAAGTTGTTCATAATGATGTCTACAATGATATTGATGTCCATCGTCTAACCCAGGGGTCTCCAAACTACGGCCCGCGGGCCAAATCCGGCCCGCCACTGCCATCAATCCGGCCCGCGACAGCTTAAGACTAGTGTCATCAATCTGGCCCACGACAGCCAATGTTTTACCGTTGTTACTATTGTTGTGATAAGTTGAATGGAATAGAATGAAAACACAGAATGATAATAATTGATGTTTGCTTAGGTGGGCAGAAAAATTAAAATTGTTATGGGCCTTGCAACATACCGAAAAAAATATTATGGCCCCGAGGCTTCAAAGCTGGTTAGACCCCTGGTCTAACCGAACATCCAATATGTGTAAAAATCACTAGTGAGCTAACTGATATCCAAATTTATTTATACATCACTAAGCCCAAAGCTATTCCTACCTATTCATTTCAATTACACATTTGCCCACCTCTAAATTAGCAGCTCATTTAGTATACAATGAATAGACATTCACACGTTGTTAGGAAATGACACACGTCAGACGTCTTGTACATTTTAATATCATTTTGTTAAATTCGACTCTGACCCACTAACGCTTGGTTACCCGAAGCCCGAGGCCGTCAATCTGACTCTGTAAATGATTGCTATCAATATTATTTTTGTCTGACTTCTAGTGTAACAAAATGGTTAGTGAAATTTACTTTAATGTATTTCCAGGTGCCCCGCGCTCGCATCGCTCTACAGCACAACTTGGGTCTAGGAGGTGCAGTAGTAATCACCATGTACCGCAAAGGTTTCACCAACGTCATGCCCCACCAGGTGGCCGCCATCGCCAGCAGCCCCGAGGACTTCAAGGTCTTCAAATACATGAAGGTCTTAGAAGAGGCGATGGAAAATGACCCCGACAACCTGATTGAGAAAGTTCGTGGTATCTACGGATTCAAAGTGAGGAATGGGCCGAACGGAGCCGAGGGATATTGGGTGATCAACGCCAAAGAAGGAAAGGGGAAGGTGTCTTACAATGGAAGCGACAAGCCTGACGTCACATTCACTGTAAGCGACGATGACGTCACAGACCTCATTTCTGGAAAGCTCAACCCTCAAAAGGCGTTCTTCCAAGGAAAGATCAAGATCCAAGGCAATATGGGGCTTGCGATGAAGCTGACAGATCTGCAGAGACAAGCGGCTGGCAGAATCGACACTATTCGCTCCAAACTGTAAATTAAAAAACAAGTTTTGAACTGGTTTTTACCTCTAATATTCGTCGGTTATGGAAGGTATAGGGCATTTTTATACAGTGATATTGAATAATGATATTTGTCGAGAAGTCACAAGTGCTAAAGTGCAATGAATGTTATACAGTTAAGTGTATTGTTTTATAATGTATTTATATTTTATTTCATCATTCCAAATGATATATTGATGGCACTATCTATTTTTGTTAATAAATGGTTTTGTATAAAAATATGAGTGTTTGTGAATCTAAAAAGTAGGCTAGTTTTTTTTTTGATTATCCGAATCAGGATATCTCTTTCTTTAGGCTTTAGATTTCATTAGAAAAACCACAAAAAAATTACAAGCTGTTTTGTACTCTGTGACAGTTTTTTTAATAATAGGTACATAATAAGGCGTTTTCCAAAAAAAAAAAATTGTTCTAAAATACTTACTAGATGGCGTAATAGACCTATCGTTTTACCTATCATTGTCATTTCTGTCGAAATATTTTATGTTTATTTTTTAAATCATAAATTTTGGCTCCACATGTTGTGTATTTAGCCAGTGTCAACTATTGTAATATTTCAAATGAAGTCAAATACATAGCTACGTTACTTGAAATTGTCTAAATACACATGTGGAGCCAAAAAACACGAGAAAACAAAAGGCACACGTACATTTTTTTGTCTTTCATGTCTTGATAGTGACAGAAAAACCTCAAGGTACATCTAACGCCATCTATTGGGTACTTTTATTACCAGGATTTCATTTTTTTGGAAAACGCCCTGTTAGCCTTTGTTTTATTCAAAATAAAATTAAATCGTCATTTATTTCGACCTAAATGGATCATAAAAAGAACGAAGAAGGACACGAAAAAGTTATCAAATGCATAAATACGCGAAATACAAAATTGTTGCATCGCTAAGCCACTAGCGACATCTGTGTAGTTCGCGCGATACTGTTCCAATGTCTGGTTTAATCTTGGAGGAAAAAAACATGTTACCATAGATAAATATGAGCTTGGCTATCTTTACAGTGTACAGGTAAAAATAAGGTAAATAGCGCCCTTTACCAGTGTTTTTGTCTAGATAGGAACAGAATTGTAGATGGCGCTTGTTTATAATTTCCTCTATGAATAAGAGAGGGGTTGCAGATCCCATTTTTTTTAATTAAAAAAGTAGAGAAATTATATTATATTATTAGTTGTTACTCGCGACTTTGTTCGCATGGACATAAAAAAGTATCCTATGTCCATCTTTGTGATTTATAGTAACTCTTTATCACATTTTATCAGCTGTCGTGATAACGCTACAAACATCCAGACAGAGAGACAAAGTTACTTCCTATAGCTCGCTAGATGGCGTTGATCCATTTTTGTGCATTTTTTGACGTTTTGTATGGACTGACAGTTGTAATGTAGGCAGTTCTAAATCGCGCAAGCGAAGTTTTTTCCTCGAGGTGAACGTATTCATTTTTATACCTCGAAGCTTTATTAGTCCTGACTCGACTCTGGCTACATTCCTCTTTAGTATTCTTCTATTTTGTTTTTATTTATAAAGCATCACGTGAATAAATCAATCAACCACAATTTGGTGTACCAATAACAAAATTTCGTGCTCGCTTCGCCCAGGCAGAACCCAGTTCAACGATTAGATTGAAATTGAGGTTTAAGATTATTTATTTAAGAAATGACATGAAAATTGCTTTAAAATATTGGCAATGGTATTCTTAAGATATTCAGTTACACTTTTTATTTATTTCTTCCCCATAATTTTATATTTTAAAATAGTTCAAAAATGCGAACGAGATAGCTGAATCAGGCGAGCCTGCTCTTAAGTCACTTGATAGCAGATAGAAAGTTAGGTATCAACACAGATCAACAATGTTGTTCGACCCAAGGTTCATTTCGTGCGATAACTGATCGATAAACCAGCTTCTTACCTTTTGTGACGCTCAGTTCCAGTCGCTCTTCGCTGCCTTCTCATAGAGGTAATTCTAATTACACATTTAACAAAATGGGTAGAAAAGTGTTCGTAGTCGGCGTCGGCATGACAAAGTTCATAAAGCCGACCACCGGGGGCGACTACCCTGATTTAGGTAAAGAGGCGGTGGTGGCGGCGCTCGCGGACGCTCGCGTGCGCTACAACGATGTTCAACAAGCCGTCTGCGGGTACGTGTATGGAGACTCCACTTGCGGCCAGCGCGTACTCTACCAAGTGGGTATGACCGGCATTCCCATATACAATGTCAATAACAACTGCTCCACGGGCTCAAATGCTATCTTCCTCGCCAAACAGCTCATCGAAGGTGGTATTTCTGATGTTATCCTCGCGGTCGGCTTCGAAAGAATGGCACCCGGTGCGCTCGGCGGTGGCAACTTTAGTGACAGAACCAACCCATTAGACAGACACACGCTCAAAATGGCTGAACTTGCCGACTTAACCGGTGCCCCCATGACTGCCCAGTACTTCGGTAACGCCGCCATTGAACACATGAAAAAGTACGGCACGACTGAGGTTCATCTCGCCAAAATTGCCGCCAAAAACCACCGCCATGGGGCTAAGAATCCTCTCGCCCAATGCAGGAGGGAGTACAATGTTGAAGAAGTATTGAACTCTAGAAAGATCTATGGTCCGCTCACTAAACTGGAATGCTGTCGGTTGAGCGATGGTGCCGGCGCTGCTATACTTATGTCAGAGGAAGCTGTGATCAAATATAGACTACAAGACAAAGCTGTAGAAATAATTGCCATGGAAATGGCAACAGACACAGAAGCCTTATTCTCCGAGAACAGTTTAATGAAGGTAGCAGGCTATGATATGACAGCTCTTGTCGCAAAGAGAGTATATGAAAAGTCTGGCATTTCCCCGAAGCAAGTTGATGTTGTGGAGTTACACGATTGTTATGCTGCAAATGAGCTGATCTCATATGAAGGGTTGCAGTTGTGTGGGGAAGGTGAAGCGGGCAAGTTTGTTGATGCTGGGGATAATACTTATGGAGGGAGAGTGGTAGTGAACCCCAGCGGTGGGCTGATTGCTAAGGGGCATCCTTTGGGGGCGACTGGCCTGGCGCAGTGTGCTGAGCTCGTTTGGCAACTCAGAGGCGAGGCTGGAGAGAGACAGGTTGGTTTTTTCAGGGCTATATGGGATGGGTTGACAAAACTTTACATTTCACATAATAGCTTCAATCTTCCAGTGTATACAGAGGAATATCACACAACTGTTCCAACATACTAAAAGTTTGTTTTCAGCACTTAAAATATATCACAAATTGGAAGTCTAAACCTGATCTGAACCACATAGCACTGGGCCCTGTCTGAGCCTGGATATGCCTGGATGAATTATAAAGCTTCAAGTGTGTTTGTTGTTAGTTTTAAGGCCATTATGCGCCTATACTCCGCTTGCTGACAAAAATGATCCTTATCCATCCATTATACAGGGTTATAAGGAAAGGGCTCATATGGGTACTTATATAACTTTTAAACTTAGGTTAGAAAAACTAACAAATGAACACGTGGATTTTCAAAAATTTCTTATCAACAACTCTCTCAACTCATAATTTCTCTCTCTCTCTCTCTTAACTTATAATGTCTTTTAATGTAACGTACTGCAGAATTAGCTTAGGTTTACTCTGGTTTGCCTAGGTTCTGTAGGCACTACAACAGTCTTGCTAAAATTCATAATTTAGACATAAGCGATTATCTACCAAAATTTAAGAAATCCATTGATCTCATTAATAATGTAAGTATTTAGTTACCTATTTACTTACTTATAGATCTTATTATCTATCTCCCTTTTTTTCAAAATTTAGTTGTTTGGCTAATATTTGCCAAAATTTATTATAATTATTTCGATGCTTCCTAGTTTTAACTCGCTTCATACACTGTTACCTTTTCTCATTGTATAATTAAGACTTACAAGTAAGTAAATGTTTCCACTTCCTATGTAAACTTATAGTATTAGCCAATTTAAACTATTTTGTACTCTATAAGCAGCATAAAAATATTCTCAATTTACTTTAGTGTAGTCGAACCTCCGTGAGAATGACGTAGTCTCCTGGGACCCTATTCCTGTGCGCTCGAGATTATCTCGGTCACTGTCTCTCTAATTTAGAATTTAATGGGAGTGAGAGTGACCGAGATAAAATGTCATTTCGCCGAATAGGGCCCCTGTAATTGGGGGTGCACCCAGCTTGATGCCTGTTTTTCATAATGCGAATGTAATGTGTAACTTCTGTTGAACTGCAGTGGTCCAGCAATCATACAATAGCAAATGGACCATAGTTTATCTTGGAAATTTGTATAGTAAGATGGCAGGGCTCGTCCAGAGCTTGGACGAGCTTGAGACAGTGGGTAAAAAGTTTCTGAGTCGTCTTAGTGAACCACCAGATGCAAACAATTTACAGCTGATCGTCTACTTAAAGTACGATCGAACATCACGCCAAGATTTTTAACGGATTCACTAAATGGTAATATAATCCCATCAAACTCTACACTAGGAAGCAAACCATTTAGAATATAATGAATAGACATTCACACGTTGTTAGGAAATGACACACGTCAGACGTCTTGTACATTTTAATATTATTTTGTTAAATCCGACTCCGACTCACTAACACTTGGTTAACCGAAGCTCGAGGTCGTCAATCTGACTCTTTAAATGATTGCTATCAATATTATTTTTGTCTGACTTCTAGTGTAACAAAATGGTTAGTGAAATTTACTTTAATGTATTTCCAGGTGCCCCGCGCTCGCATCGCTCTACAGCACAACTTGGGTCTAGGAGGTGCAGTAGTAATCACCATGTACCGCAAAGGTTTCACCAACGCCATGCCCCACCAGGTGGCCGCCATCGCCAGCAGCCCCGAGGACTTCAAGGTCTTCAAATACATGAAGGTCTTAGAAGAGGCGATGGAAAATGACCCCGACAACCTGATTGAGAAAGTTCGTGGTATCTACGGATTCAAAGTGAGGAATGGGCCGAACGGAGCCGAGGGATATTGGGTGATCAACGCCAAAGAAGGAAAGGGGAAGGTGTCTTACAATGGAAGCGACAAGCCTGACGTCACATTCACTGTAAGCGACGATGACGTCACAGACCTCATTTCTGGAAAGCTCAACCCTCAAAAGGCGTTCTTCCAAGGAAAGATCAAGATCCAAGGCAATATGGGGCTTGCGATGAAGCTGACAGATCTGCAGAGACAAGCGGCTGGCAGAATCGACACTATTCGCTCCAAACTGTAAATTAAAAAACAAGTTTTGAACTGGTTTTTACTTCTAATATTCGTCGGTTATGGAAGGTATAGGGCATTTTTATACAGTGATATTGAATAATGATATTTGTCGAGAAGTCACAAGTGCTAAAGTGCAATGAATGTTATACAGTTAAGTGTATTGTTTTATAAATGTATTTATATTTTATTTCATCATTCCAAATGATATATTGATGGCACTATCTATTTTTGTTAATAAATGGTTTTGTATAAAAATATGAGTGTTTGTTAATCTAAGAAGTGAGTTTTTTTGATTATCAGAATATCTCTTTCTTTAGGCTTTAGATTTCATTAGATAAAGAAAGAAACGTAGAGAAACCACAAAATAATTACAAGCGGTTTTGAACTCTGTAACAATGTTTTTTTAATGATAGTTGATTAGCCTTTGTTCTATTTCAAAATAAAATGTCATTTATTTCGATCATTATGATCATAGAAAGAACGAAGAAGGACACGAAAAAGTTATGAAACACATAATCGCGAACTTTGGGCTCGTATTTGGATTACTAAGCAAAATACAAAAATGTCGCGTCGCAAAACCACTGGCGACATCTGTGTAGTTCGCGCGATACTATTTCAATGTCTAGTCTACCCTTGGAGGAAAAAGCTATTTATATTTCAAGTCAAACAGAAATTGTTACGATCATCTTACGCCCTTATCACTACTAAAATCGCGAGAGTGCATTTGTACTTTATATAATTTATCTATGTTTTTAGAAAGTTTTTTCTCTTTCGCTAAAATGTAAGGCTTGCTTCATAGAAGTTGTGGATTCGTGGGGATGAGGTAGATACAGGTCAGTGTCAAAACAGCGAATTTATTTAATTCAATGTTTATTAAAACTCAGATTTTGCGACTTTTAACATGAATGTATTCAAATCGTCGACGATGCTATAACGATCGCACATGAGATCACAGAGTATGTTCTATTACTCTGGCAAATCACTACACGTAAAAAACTTTGTCTCTCGAGGGTCCTATACTCACTGGGAGACAACCAGAGGCCTCACTATGTAACTCCGGTGGCGATGGTCTTCGTTTGCTAGCCTGCTCGCTCGCATGGTGCGAGTAAGTTGGCGCGAGTGGAACGGCACGTGACCATCGCCACCAGAGTTACATGATAAGGCCTCTGCTCGACACAAACTCACGGGCTCTATACGTCGCCTGCCACGTCACATACATATTTACAGACCGACCAACTTATCTACGCAATTACTCAAATGTAGGAACTAAGCCTTTTCTACAGATGGTTCCGGCTTTTGTGAAAGGAACCTCAGCATCGTATTTTTGAACAAAATTGACAAACCAATTACATGGAGAAATTTTGTTTAGAAATGAACCTATGCATCGTATTTTTGAACAAAATTTACAAACCAATTACACGATTAGCTTTGTTCAGAAATGATCCTACGCATCGTATTTTTGAACAAAATTGGCAAAGTATGAAATGGATCAGCATTGTTCAGAAATGAACCTATGCATCGTAGTGTATTTTTGAACAAAATTGACAAAGTATGACATGGATCTATGCATCGTAGTGTATTTTTGAACAAAATTGACAAACTAATGAGGCGTTTTCCAAAAAAAAAAAGAAATCCTGGTAATAAAAGTACCCAATAGATGGCGTTAGATGTACCTTGGGGTTTTTCTGTCACTGTCAAGACATGAAAGGCAAAAAAATATACGTATGCCTTTTTTTTCTCGTGTTTTTTGGCTCCACATGTGTATTTAGACAATTTCAAATAATGTAACTATGTATTTGACTTCATTTGAAATATTACAATAGTTGTCACTGGCTAAATACACAACGTGTGGAGCCAAAATTTACGATTTAAAAAATAAACATAAAATATTTCGACAGAAATGACAATGACAGGTAAAACGATAGGACTATTACGCCATCTAGTAAGTATTTTAGAACTATTTTTTATTTTTTTCGAAAACGCCTCATTACATGATTAGCGTTGTTCTGAAATGAACCTATGCATCGTATTTTTGAACAAAATTGACAACCATCCGTCTTACTTTTTTGTTTTCGTAATGCTGCAGATAAAGTTGGTCGAAATCGAAATCTTTAAAATTCAAAGCGGAAAATAAATCGTCAAAGCCTTGTGCACTAGTTTAGTTTCATAATTAGAGTTACAGTTTAACAACAGTTACACTGACAGATGGAAAAGTACACGCGTGACGGAGACGACGCTTCAGCAAGGCTTGTACCCAAAGAAAATAAAACCAATTATGAAACCAAAACAGGCAACGTGATCTGTTTTTGTCCCCCAGTGAATAAACGACTGTAGGTAGGTTGCATTGCAGTTGCGTTTCTTAGATTCTAAAATGGGTTTATCGCTATTTGTAACTTAGACTTTAAAAAATTTGTTTGTTTAAGAGTTAGCTAGACTTGGTTTTATTTATTTCAGATGTTTGTTTGTTTTTTTGGTTGGGCTATTAGACCGCTGCTATTGTTTGGTCGTATATATGAATGAATGTGTCTTAATTTTTTTAGAGCGATACGATACGTTCTAAAAAAAAATATAGTCCACAATAAAAGATATCCTTTCTCCTGAACTGTCACATTTTAGACGCCATGGAGAGGACACATTAATCCTACTACAGCAGCCTGATTGCGGTATCTCTACAGAAATCATGATTGATCATTCAGAGACAAAGTTTTACTGTATTAACCCAAGTATTTAAAAGTTTAAAATAGCCTGGCGACTCCGCGCCGCTCGTACTTACAGTAAAACGATTATTTACACCGCTCTCACTGTCTGCGAAAAATTTAACAATTCCGAAAAAAATAGTACAACCTGCAGAGTTCTATCCATGTAACGCAAGCCATGCCAAACATATCTTTAGCACCATCCATATAACGTTCAATACCTTTAATTTTAGCAAGACAGTGAGAGATTCGAAAACAGCGCGACCAGCTTTTTCTGTAAAGCCGTCGCCTCGGCTTTAGCTTTCGCCTCGGTAAAACCACAATCTTAAAGAGCGATTATTGAGTACTAGAGGTGACACGGTAGTACATTGCGAAAAACTATCTATTGCTCATTTCAGATGACAGTACTGTTGAGTGTGCCTCAAATTTGACAGTTATCTGTCATTCTCATAATATATTCATAATATACTCTGAACAAGGATAGAAGGAAGTGACATAACCAGAAAAAAGGCCAGCCTAAATCCGCAACAAAACATGGCCAAAATGGGATCTACCATTCTAAAATTTGACAATTAAACTTTAAATTGACAACGCGATAAAAAATGGCCGACCGCCATGCGAAAGACGTCACAAATTGTTTGATCCAGGACTGTCAATTCCATAGGTTTCCTTCTTCAGAGGTATTTTGTAAGTAAACAAATAGGCAAATAAACTTGTCAACAAACAAAAATAAAGATGGCGATATTTGCAGCAGCGAATTTGCATGTATTACAAATTTGCGAGCTTAAGCAAGTGACTGAGTGAAGTGTGGCATTGACCACAGTTAAATGGAACATGGCAAAGTATTGTGTTGTCACATCTAGTACGTAATACCTACACACGTGCTCAATGATCGAGTGCTCAGATTATACTGAATGTGCATTAGGGGGCCGATGGGGCACTGTTATTTCGTTTGTCTCTGTTTAACACTATAGTAAAGACGACAGCTGTTCCATCTTTCATTTTCCCTTTCACTTTCTTTCTTTATAGCCCGTGGTGTCGTATATGAATTCGTAAAAAAAAAATAACAACTACCCGCAGAAAATTTTCAGTTAACTTCTGGCCTCTACAGGAAAGTCGGTCGCGCTGTAGTTTGAAACTTTTCCATCATACAAAATATAAACCCTACGCTAATAATTAAAGCGTTTACTTTTAGTTCAAAATCGGCTTAGCCTTAATATTTCCAAACGCGAAACTTAAATTTTTGTTTTTGAACGTTTTAAAAACCATAGTAAAATCGAAATAGTTGCCAATAAATAGGTATCTACATAAATATATACAATTAAAATACTAAGTTAGCCAAGCCAAAAACATCATAGCACCAAAATACATCCAACGTACAGACAGAAAAGTTTCATTACAATTATCTTAACAATATAGATAGTTTCCACGTAGCGACACGCTCTTTTCTTCATCGCTTACAACGCAGAGTATATACACTGCACTCGATATCGTCTCTCTCACTGTAACTCTCATTAGAAATGTCATGAGAGTAAGAGTGACAGATATAAGCTCGACCAAACCAGAGTACTCTAGGTCTGCAATGTTCTGCTCGATATTAATCATATTAAAGCAAATAGTATTATGTGCTTTGTGGTCATACGCAAACTAAAGATAATATTTTTAGTCTCAAGGTTCGGCGCCTATATTATACACAACACAACTGACACGCCAGAAATTAAAAATAATAATATGAATATAGTATATTTAACGGCATCACACGCTAAGCCCTTTAAAAGTGGCTACATCGCATACATGGCCTGACCTGACATCGTGTGAAAGAGACAGCTAGACTTGAATTTCACAGGAGCAAAAGAAACAAACTGTTAAGGTCATAGCTTTTCCCTTTCGCTCCCCCAGAAACTTATATAGCCATCTCTTTCATACGAAGTCAGGTCAGGCCATGTATAGCCAATCTAAAACTACTAGTAAAAATAGCATAATAAAACAAAAAAGATATTTAGATACAAGTTTGCGGTGAGTCTTAGTTGTGCGAAAATTCGGCGCCGAGTTAAGATCTTAAGACTAAATAAATTTTCTTAGTGTGCGTGTGCTCACAATAGTATAATTTGTTTACTGACGGACAGAAGATTGCAGACTTGCAATGTAGCCAATTAGGAGAAAGCGTGTCGTGTCTCCCTAGATCGAATCATCTGTAATGACATGCAGTCGGTTTCTAATTTACTCTATTATTATATTTAACACAATAATAAGTTACTCTTAAACACTCCTTACTCTACATACATATTGAATATACATACCTATATTAATAAGTAAATGGTAATTTATTTTTTCAAAATGTCTCTGACTAGAGATTATATCGTAAACTAAACCTAACTGAAACTACCTAAGACTATCTATGTAACATAGCACTCTTTGAAAGTTAAAATACTTAGATATGTCAGGACTGGATGTCTTATCCCAGGGGATCCCCTTTCGCCTATTATATTGATTTTGTCATGTCTTCTACGATTATCGTAGACAAATCACAGCAGACAACGCAATACAAAATTTGCCAATAACCTGATTCAAATCTATCTAATTTTTTTTTTAAATAGTCTTCCGATTCTGTCGAAATGGTAAAAACTCCAGTCCTGACGTCGCTAAGTTAAAATATCATAAAGGATTTTTTTTTTTTCTACAATTTGAGCTTCGCCAAAGTCATTTTCAATAGTGAAATCTAATTTCACGCATTTACTCTCGGTGAACAGTTCAACCGAGTCAGGGAAAATATATAGGTTTGAGGTATTTAAATATAAGACGCCACTATCGGCAGCTAAAAAGCTTCTTAATATTGTTTACATAAATGCCTCAAACACACAAAAAAAATGTATTGCGAGCTTAACAAAAACAAATAATAATGAGAAATAAAATAAAACGTCCATAATATTATAGAAATATACATACCTGCAAGGTATTAACACTGTCTTTTCAAAAATCTCGTATCGTATTAAAACAAATATAATTAATACTTAGGCACTCAAAGATTTGAAAATAAGCCAAGATCTAAATAATGTTTTTGATAAATTAAAAATTGCAGTCATTTTAAGCACTAAATTAAAATGCACTGTTACTGGCAAAGTATTAAAAAAACTTACTCTGTAATAACCATTAGAAATTACAATGCGTCCGAAAATTGATATATCTTAATTTGTTAATTTTTTTTGAACATGACTGAAATCTCGAAAAAAATAACACAAATGCAGGACTAAGCTAATAGTTTTGTGATGATATAAAATACTTTAATAATTAATTTAAAACCAGTAGGCGACTATCTACCTTGTATTTTAAAAAACAAACATGGCTTACAATTACTTCGAACAACCAACAAAGGCGATTTTAGATCATACAATACAAAACAAATTTAGGCAGTGAACTACTATTTTCAAAATTATTGCTCAGTATCTAATAGAAAACGTCAAGTAAATCTTTAGTGAGCTCCTTTTATAAAACTTTGTCTTATTTTAGCCGAATATACTTTTTATTTACAATGAGGTAGACAGCGGGAAGTGTCCCTTACATATAAATAATTTTGTTGGCCTGATCGCTACTTTATTTATTTGAACCTTACAAATATGTTTTCCTATTTTTGCCCAGCACATATCTCACCGAAAGGTAAAGGTTGTGACTTTGTGAGAACAAAATCGTTAAACAGAAAAGTTGCATGTTCTTCGACAAGAGATGGCGTTGTAACCAATTTTGAAGTATACATTAGTGCAGCATACGCGACACAACTGATAAAATAATGTTAACAGATATACTGCGCCTCTACAGTAGTTCGGCTTCAGTAAATAATGCAAATGAATAAAATCTTAACTCCCAAGATCGATACAACCTTTATAATAGGCGATTAGAAATACAAAATACAATTGTAAAGAGTGAAAACATGAATAACTTTATTACTATTTGGTATGGCTGAGGTTTATACAGAGTTATTTATATGAAATACTACTCTCCTACCCGAGCTGTAAATGAACATTCGCGAATATAACTCTCGCAGAAAAAAAAAAAAAAATTACAACTGTAATGCTTAGATGTATACCTTAATACGTGTTATATACTGAAAAGGAAATAAAACCTTAAAAATAACCCTGTATAAATTATGCTTATTGTTGTTACTTTAAAAACTATTTTACTATATTATATTATGTGAGTATTTTGTTAATTAGGTATCGAAAAAGCACAGATTGAGGTTATATGAAAAGGTAACAGACGTACCTCAGAATGGCACACAGAAGACACTACAAGAGAAACTGTATATTGTACAATACAAAAATTCTATTCATAAAACTGTACTTGATATGATTATGTACATCTATTTCCATTTTGCATCCTGCTACAGTAACATAGTAAAAATCGTAAAACGTACTCGACGTAAAAATTCAAAACGGTTAAAATAGAATTGGGTCCTTCGGGAGCGGCGCCCTCTGTCGCGGAACTGTCCTGATCACGGAACTCATCACTGGAAGCGCAGGCGGGTGATGACGCGCGCCCGTCAACAAGGCGGGTCGGGGTCGGGCGGCGCGGGCGCAGCGCTCGGCTCACGTTCGCGCCTCTCCGCCAGCTCGCGTTCGCGCTGCTCCAGCGCCACCTCCCGCCGCTCCACGCACGCCTCGCGCTGCGCCAGCGCCGCCTCGCGTTCGTCCAGCAACCGCGCGCGTTCCGCTAGCCGCGCTTCGGCGTCTAACAACCTCGCCGCTAATTCTGCATCACTGTGCGGCGGCGGCGACGTGGACGACGTCACATCGTCCACGGGAGGAGTGAGCGGCTTCAGCGCTACATTAGGCTGGAAGTCGCTTTCGAAGCGCGTGCAGTCCGCGACGCGTACGACGCGCTCGGGGTGCTGCAGCGCCGGCTCGCGCTTGCCCCACGGCCGGAATGCAGAGATGGACCGGTAGTGTAGATACGGGTCCAGGAACAACGCGTAACCGTAGTCGTCGCCTCGCGCCTTCTTCGGAGGAGACTCGGGCGGTTCCGGCTTGCATACTACTGTCTCCACCACCTGCAATTGAAATTAATTATGATTGAGTATGGCTTATACAGAAAAGACATCGGTTTAGAGGCAAGATGATGAACTGTCTTCGACGGATAGTGAGAGTTGTCAACTTTTAAAGAAAAATAGTTTCTAACAGAGATGAGGATAGTGACCAAACTCACAAGACCTCACAATACGATACAAGTAGTCGCAGGACTTAGCATTATTGAGTCCACATAACTGCGTCATAAGGTTCGGAGATGACCTTATTGACGTCGATGCTCCGCTGGCCAAGGACCCAGATTTGTTCGTTACTCATGATTCGTCGGAAAAGCGGCTTATCTACCTAATTTTGCATTGGCAAGTAAATGGCAGCGATAAAACTGCCAGCGATAAGAACCCAGCCCAGTTCGGAAAATGTATTTAGTAAACGCTTGTCAGTAACCCGAGACATCCTGCGTACGTGATGTTTTGTTCCCTTTGTTTCGGAAAATTTTGAAATTAAGGTTTTCCTTGGCCACCGCGCAGTAAACATACACGGTACACCGGCAATATCTCCCAAAAACAGCACTAAGGAAGGATACAGGCCGTAAATACATCCGTTAGGGGCTCGCTATCATCCCGGCACATTCGTCTTACGTAATGCAGGTGCGAGGGGTGCAGACGGCGCGCGTCATCACCCGGGGGTCCTCACCCTCTTCAGGGGGTCGTGGGGAGTTCAAGGGGTGGTCTGGGAGGCCGGTGGGGTGAGATGTAGGTCGCGGCCGGGCGCAGACGACCCCCAGACGACGCCCGCGCCTCGCCGCGCCTGCCGCGCCCATGCCTGGACCAATTTGTTTACCGATTTTGGACGTTAGGCCGTTCACAGCTGATTTTGGATTGCTATTAGGTTACTCTAATAAATATTTGAAATACCTATAAGCGTTGGTTGATGACGTGGTTTTTAATTGTCCGGATCGATGCAATCATTTGTGTTTTTTGTAGAATGCGAAACATCCGCATATAGAACAGTATACCTAGCGATAGTAATATTATGAGCGTTAATATTTGGAGATTCCAAACATAGAATAGGAATTAGGGATTAAGGATTTTCCAAAAAATCAAACTTTACATGGGTGGATTTTTCGATGGTGTTTTTCGGATTATCTTTCGTCCCTCTTCGAAAAATCCACTCAATAATGTTGAAATTTTAAAAAAGCAGCTCAAATAAAAAAATCATAGCTCTTAAACTTCAAAAATCGTAGAATATACATAGGGTACTTTCGCGAAGCCCTTGGTATGAGGAACCTACATTTTTCGGATTGACGTCACGGTTTGGACCCTCCCTTATAATATATAACGTAAGACAACGTGACGGGTAGGCCGTAGGTTTCAACTGCCCCAAGGGTGGAACATGGAAGCAAAACATTATTTATAAACCTAGTTAAGACTTGAATAAACATAGAAACATTGAAGCGAGGGAGCTTAAATACAGAGATATAACGCTTACAGAATTTTAGTATCTACGTACTATCGCACATCCTCATTGTTTATCACCAGGGTCGCTGCATTTTGGACTTTATTACGAACGATTACAGTCAGCGGCGTCTGGCAGGCAAGATGGTGGCGGCGTGTTTAAAACACAGCCTCGAAAACAATGTTCGTAATGAGAGAACGGCGGGGTTCCCGTCGAGACTCATCTACGGAACGTGTCTAGAGACAACCAGTATATATAGATCTCCGTCGCCCCCCGCTCCTCGACAAGTTGTTTGCCTTTGAGGGCAGGGAGTAGGTGGGTCAATGGGCTTTCTAGGCTCAAGCGTAGCTGGTCGCGTGGGCGCGGCCCAACTAAAATTTCGGCCTACTTGCAATTTAGCAGTGTTTTTCTTCTGGCACGTGGCTACATTTACGTCCTACGAGGAGTTATGTTTCATTGGTGAGCTGACGTAGTTTCTCGCTTGGCACCAGAAGCAAGCCATTATTGAGCCTGTAATTGCTTTATCACAAGGCTTTCAGTCGCGGTAACAGGCGTCAAAGCGCCAAGCGAAGGTTACTTTGATGACTTTCACTATAGCCTTTGGAGATTTGGGAGGCGTTACATTCTGTTCTGTCTTTGAAACAATATTGCTTGCCGTAACAGTTCAGTGCCAGTGATCAAAACCATGCATGATCAAACCGCGCTCGTCAGCTCGTCACGCTAATATTTAGGATGTTTTTTTAGCTTTCTGGTTTTATCCAACGGTGTCACTTTCGTTTAGAAAACTAGATGGTGGCTCCAACTTCACAGATAAGTTGCTGTAGTACTCTTTTATTTATCTTATCCATGCAATGTAGATTGCCAAAATACTGTTCCAAGACATATATTTTTTTTGTGTGATGTGTTGTCCTTGCTTTGGCGAGGGTTTCGACACGGAGTCCAAGTGTGGATTTATGAGTGAATCCATAATTCGGTATGAAACGTGTATGGATTCCTGGCATAGTGAACCCAAAACAACCCACATATGAGTAGGCAGGTTAACCTTAAAAAGTAAACTAAAAACTAAAAAAAGTTAAAAAATATGTTAGGTACTCGCTCATTTTCCCGAAAAACCTGCTTGCCTGGTGCACGAGACCTCGTGGGCGATATTTCGTAGGTCGCTCTAGGCTTTTGCGCAGTTACCAATTAGAAAACTAAAATCCGCAAAATCATTACCAGTCGCTATGACAACTAGGCAAAATTTCGCTTGGCTGCCAGCCTAGCTACACGTAAAAATATCTTATTACGCAAGCCGTCGACGCATTCCACCCCGACGGGTGTGAGGACACCAGACGCCACCTTAAAACACCCCTAAACGACCAAGGTCAGGCCGCAGACTGGCAGAACCTTCCCATCCGACTTCAAACCTTATTCCTCTCACCTAACTCTACATTTCCAACAATGACGGCACTGTATCTCTCTTCGCGCTAAAGTAGAATTTCTCCAAGTAGTATTATGGTTGGTATTCTATTGTGCCGCTGAAAGTATCGACGTAGTGGTAGTAGTACGTTCGCATTTATAGTCTGTGAGGCAATCAATGAGCTTCAGCCTTGCTGGGCATGAATTATGTATGGTGCGGGCCGCGCTTGGTGACACTTTACTCGAAAACATATTTTGGTTTCTTGACGGAGCGGATATGCATCTTCATTTAGTGAATATCGATCAGGGGACCCTTTTGGAGAGGCTGCAGTGTAGGAAGATGGTAGATCAATGGGCATACTTAAATCCAGTGGTGTAGCTTGCATTAGAAGGTCCCTGTATCTTTGTTGGGCCCAAAAGAAGGGTCACTATTTTTTAAAGAAACAACGTTCGGGGCATCTGTAGCCCCGGGGGCCCCGTATCTTTGATACGGCTGATATGGCGGTAGCTACGCCCCTGCTTAAATCCAAGTGCAGTCGACCCAAACGCGTTGGGGATCACTAAGGAAGCTGGTTTTCTGAATCTAAGAAATCAGTAACTACAAGGTACGTGTGCAAAAAGAGATAGGTACTTCAAGACTGTACCAAAAGTGACGGTTCTCATTCTCTACAGTAAATTAAACACCCCAATTCACCCCTTTAGGGGTTGATTTTATAGAAATTCTGACACATGCCTTTCTTTATTTTATATGCACACAAACCGAATTTAATTATTTTTTTTGCTTGAAAAAAGATTTTATTTACAAACTTTGGGGTCCCAGTTTACCCTGGATGTGGAAGTTCGCAACATCCTTATTGTTCACCTAGGTCACCATGAATATTGGGTTCAAATTTCACGTCTTTATGATAAGCGGTGAGGTCTGTGCGTTGATTGCTAGAAAGGACTTGTTCAAGATCTAACGTTCCAGTTTGTTCCTAAGAACTCGTCACCTAAAACAGAGGCTGGCATCCTTCATCACAGTATAACCGTATAAATATTGGAAAATTCGGAGGGAGCCTATCAGTGGGACTCGCAGGCTGAAAGAAAATCATTATGAAAAGAAAAACTAGACAGCAAGATAATAGTAAAGATTATGCACCAAAGGGTTAAAGCAGTGTCTTATGTCTCCAACAGAAGTCACGGGCGACATATTGAAATTATTGAATCCCGAGCGAGACGAAAGATTCTAGAGTTCTAGTTTTGTAGTGGTAGAGCTTCTCTCTCAGAGCCCGCCAGGGGAATACTACACCTTTGCCAGCTATTCAACCGCCAAGCAGTAGTGTGCAAACAATACAGTGTTCCGGATTGAAGGGCAATGTCACCAGCGTAATTACTGGGCATACAGAGATTTAACATCTAATATCTCAGGGTGACGAGCGCAGTGCATTGCCGTGCAGGGTTATAAACTGTTGAAGTTCAAAATTCTGGGTGGCACTAGATTGTTATGGGCAAGCGTGACGCTTGACATCAGTTGAGCGACTTGCTCGTCTCGTCATCGAAAACAATTAAAAAAAATTATTATAAATCCCGACCGCAGCGAGGGATTTTAGACTAGAATCCTGAGTACAGTGAGGGAATACTCGCCCAAGACGAAGACAGCTTTATACCCGAGGGGTATATACTTTATACACCGTCTGCGAGAAAATAAAAGCAAGGCTAGTAATAATAAATGTACGTAATCAGTCATTTTATTTCAATTTCATATCTCATATATCTCACATCTTGCGTCTCGCACCATCATATCTCAAGTCTCAAATCCCTAATCTCTCATCTCATATTTCTATATCCATTTTAATTTCATCTATGTTTTTTAGAAGCGGGAGGCTTCCCAAACTTCATGTGTGGCATTATTATGTGTGCGTTCGTATACAGACTTAAAGCTTAAAGCCAACTTTAAGTACTTAGGTGGTGCTAGCATGCATAATGATATTGCTAAGAATTACCCAATAAGAACATAAAAAAAAACGCAGCGGGCAATAATGAAATTCAGTACAATTATTGCCCGCCTCAACAGCATGGCGTAAATGACATACTCTAGGTTTTCATGTTCCTTAATTGGCCTTTTTCGAGCAGGTGGTGTATAAAGCGACACTTCACAACCCGAAACTGGTCAAGACGTTCACATAAGAACAGACAAACATACAACCCAAACACATTACCTTCCTTCTCGGGCACTCGGGTAAAAAGCTAAACTGACCTGGCTAAGATGAAGTAAATCTTGGTCAGATCTGATAAATAGGTTACTTTCCGACTTCGTAAGCAACTTTGTTACAGATTCCCGGCCTTTGTCTGTAAGATTTCCCTCCATGGAAGTTAAGTACCGCAACGACCGAATAGATCGTCCGTCGGCGATCGATCGGCATTAGACAAGCATCAGTGAACTAATGCGGATTTGGTGGCTTCTACGAGACCGTGGGACCTTTGTCATAAGTCAATGGTTACTTAATATTCTGATTATCTATGTCCATTTTGTCACCTCAAGCAAGAGGCTTGAAGATACAGTTGTCTTGGTCACATATTTCACTATAACTATAAGAAGTATTTTTATATCTGACAACCACGGACCGCAGACCAACGAGAGAAAATAAGAGGAAATTATATTTCGCTCTCTTTCTCTCTTTTTACGTTAAAGGTTATCAGCGCCAAGCCAACCAAGTTTGTTATAGCTTCGTGTTGTATTATTTTACAGGCAGATGTGTATACAGCTAAATATAACTGTTATGTAACTACAGTATGTAGTTAGTAGTAGATACATTTATTACAAATAACTCTGACATAAAAGAAGAATAAGGATGGAGGTCTTCCCTTTACAAGGAAGTTTGCGTAAAACACGCCAGTCAGTTTCCCTACAGGGAAGCAAACAATGGCCTTCAGAAACTGTCGCCGGTCCTCAAGGAAACGTCCCCGACTCCCGATTTCCAGAAACACATTTAGTTGGGAATTTGACAGGCGTGCAAGGGGAAATTCTTATTCGATTCTTTCTGTGAAAGGGACCTGAATGGCTCGACGACGGAGCTATATTCTTGGCGTTGGAAAGAAGGAATTTGCGTACACACGCTTTCTAAAAAAATGTGATTGTAAATTCTGACTGAATGAAAAAATATTATAAGAAGATACCACCCGAAAGCGACATTATGCCACCGATATATCACCAAGTACCTGTCTATACCATCAGTGCAAACAAGCGAAGATTAGATGGCTCAAATGTCACGGCTTTCACAGAGATAAAATTATGGCTACCGTCGTTTTTTCACAATGGCAATAGAGCTCGGATAACCGATATCGATCTGAGTTATTGTCCCGATTGTATTTATTAATGGAGGTGGACGCTACTGCTGTTAGGAACAAATTGAAAAAATATTTTTCAAAATATATCTACCATAAAAATATCTTTCTTTCCTTCGTTTTTCCGCTGTCTCAACGATATTAGCCTCAAGCCAAGCGTGGGGATTAAGGTAGCACCCCCACCCCAAGTGAGACCCCTTTGTACAGTCGTGGACATCTTCTGGCTGATGATAATGAACGCCAGTAGAACCTATCTCTATAATGGAGATGTGCGTGATATCTCCCATTAACTTCCTCTTCCAGAAACCTATTACTGGCCTCGAGTCCTGGCTTCTGAGAATGAGTAAATGACCTCTGCATCATTGAGCGAACGTGGCCCCCGGCCGTACAGGTTTCACGAGCTTCAGAACAACACTAGATTTTATATTACCTTTAAAAAATGTGAGTCGATAAAATATTATTTTTTGGTTTTTTAAAACACTTTTTTGTCTGTTTGTTTTTCTTATATTCTTATTGTATGGATTATTTATATTCAGAAATGTTAAAAATAGGCAAACTAGCGTCAGCGGGCTCTTAACTGGTGACTGGCTTTACTCGAAGAATTATAGGACTGTCTACCTAAAAAAATAAGTCAACGACCTATTCTCAAAACACTTACGTACCGGAAACATCTAACAACACCACAGAATAAACGCCAGTCACTGAATAAGCCAGACCTTACCTGTCGCAAACAAAGCTCTAAAAATACCACTAGATGAGTACTATAACTCTAATATTTCACCGTAGCACGTTCAAAACAAAGTGATTAGCATGCCCGGTGTCATGAACACGATGCAAATGTGATATGGAACTGCACGAGGCCATGGCACTGGGCTATGGGAAACGATAGGCACGTGTAGTGTGCTAGTGTGCGTGTTTATATGGAGGACAATGGGAGGTTTGGAGTGTGGGCTGAGGAAATAGGTATTAAATAGCTTCAGGTATCTACCTATATCAGAACTGTATTATAAATACAACATGCAATGTGTTTCATGCAAGAAAGATTGCCTTTTCTGAGACCCTCTGTTATTTTCTGATGAAAATATATCTTTTTTATATTAAACAATATATTAACTTAATATATACTAGTAGTTCGCGACGAACTGAGACCTCGCGATCCCTACATCTTCACAACCCATGGACCGATTCAGCTCATATGTGAACTTAAAAATTGTATTGAAATGAACTACTTGTGTACAAAATTTCATGAAGATCGGATCAACGCTTCGCAAGTTATCATCGGACAAATATACACACAAACATACAAACATACATACAAATGCCGATTTGTCCCAGTAAACTCTGAGACCTTTGCTTCACTCGGTCAATTAATTTATATTAACTTAATATTTTTTATAGTTCTTAGATCAAGGATCGTTTAGTATCTTCATTTAGTTAGGGTTAAGAAAATTCAAAATAATTCACCAAATAAGACGATTCTAAGGAATGGGGAGCGAGGGAAGTTATTCAGATGAAGTCCGTATAACAATTATTATCATGACAGAACTTCACAAAGGTAAATTCGTTTCATTACTAATAATACCATGACCAAAATGGTTCCGAATTTTATTTGGTAAGTAAGTAATATTTGCACAGAGAGACACAGATGCACGCTGACGCGAAGATTCTTGATTCTAAAACATATACTAATCAAGAAGAAGATGCCAAAAATATTTACGCCATGACTTCCATGGGATAGTTTTCCTCGTAGGATGACCGTTCTGCGAAGAATCCGACCGATCTGCGCGTCCAATTACAAGATATCCACGACTTCCGTTGGGATGATGAATTGGCTTGGTCTGCGGCCAATGGACATCAAAGTGGCTTATCCGTGACAAAACGTGCCGTGATGGGTACAGTCAGGACAGTCCGGTAGGGTCAGTAAGTCAGTCAGGCGACATCATAAATTGTAGTTACAGGATAACTGACTGATTTTGTCTTTCCCACATAACTACTAAGGGCCTAACTCATAGAAGTTGCTTTAAAATTCTCTGTAAACTTAATGGCTCACGTGAAATGTCACGCGCAAAAACGAGACAGACCTTTTTAAGCATTAATTAAATTTAAGCAACATTGATAAGTAAGGGGATAACATTGGTAAGTGTTCGATTAGACGATGGACATATTCAAGGATATCTCGACTTTTGACTAGCCTCGTGGCTCAGTGGGAGGATTTCCACTTTCTGAGCTGTAGGTTGTGGATTCGATTCCCATCCAGGACAAACATTTGTGTGATGAACATGGATGTTTGTTATTTGTCTGGGTGTATCTATGTATTCTATGTATTATATCAGTTATCTGGTTCCTAAAGTAAGCTTGCTTCGTTTGGGGCTAAATGGCGCTGTGTGTAAAAAAGTTCACCAATATTTTTTTATATATCATTGTACTCTTTAAGATTAACTTTTACTATGGGACCAACCATGACATTTTTCTACGGAGTTGGTTTATTTTCACCGTTCTGTGTATAAGTAACAAATAAATAAGTGATGAGTTATTTCATCTGACTGTACCTAAATGACTATATTGTCAATACATTGCAGGGCCGGATGTTTCGCACATAAATATGAATGACAGATGGCGCCACCGGCACTTCCACAGAACTATTGAGAAAATGTGGCAATATATCAAATAAATATTGTGATATTGATTTAGCATGGCAACAGTTTCCTATCACAGGGAAAAAAATATTTTGGCGTTAAACAAAAATATTGTTTTATGAGTTAAATATATGGAGAATTTCATTCGGTCGACATACCAAGCCCATGGCTAGTTGAAAGTTTTATTTATACGATATTTTAAAAGTTTACTGTGGTGGTTTTGTATGGTCTATTCAGCCCACAGATGAATAGAACTAGATACCTAGTCTAGGACGAGCCTAGCGCGCAACACATAAGTTTTATAAGACTTATATAAGACTCCGCCCCAAACATTGAACCTCAGTTCCGACCAAGTGCCAGAGCTGTGCGTGCGTGCGTGCGGCTTACAAAATAAAACGATTGTTTTATTTTCCTGACAACCAACAGTAAACAAAAAGGACTATCTGTGCAGTGAAATTGTGTGGAAAGTCATCCGCGCACTCAAACTACAAAAAAGACGGAATAACTTTTCATCGGTAAGTACAATAATTCAGTTATACAAGACATAGCTGAGCTCAGCGTATAATGGACACGTCGTCACTTATCCCTTTTCCTCATTGCGGATATTCCATGCAGTTGTCCCTTTCTGGCGAACGCACGTATAAAGTAGTGTTGTGACTCATTAAACAAAACGCAGACTTGCATTTTCGATTTTCACCATACCGTAAAGGGATTCGAACACTGATGAATTCTAACTAACTAAACTGTGCACTCGGGACCTTCTGCTTGGACTAAACTCGACAAGCAAGGAAATCACGATAGAATCGACCGGCAGCATCTAGCATGTGCCTGAGACTGTGGTGAGACTAGAGAAAATAACTTGTTAAGAGCATGTCGGGCCATGCTTAGTAGGGTTCCGTAGGTGCGTAGGATGTTTGAAGTTTTTATCCGTTACTAGCTTCTGCCCGCGGCTTCGCCCGCGTTTTTCTGGTAAACAATAATGGCGTTTTTGTCAGTAGACTATAGTATACGTCGTAAGTATTTCAAGGTTACTAAGTGTATGATTCAGTTGTTAATTTCGATTCCCGGCTAAATAGATTTTTAGATGATGAATTGAAGTAACTGAGTTGATTCTGGGTAAACTAACATTATTTTTCGGACCTAACAAAACGCGTGATCTCGAGAAAATGTCACATTTTAGAATAACACATTCTATTGAAACGCGCAAAGAAAGCAGGGACCTCGAAAAAAAAACATTCGACAGTACAGCTCGATCTCGAAAAATCCGCGAGTGCACGACACTGAGGAAGAATTAGTACTTTAATGGTGTTGTGTAGTAATGTTATGTTAGTGAGTTGAGATTCGAGTGAGTGCGATTACTATGGCAGAGCGGCAGTCGACCCAAGTGTTCGCTACGTAGGTAAGTACCGATTAATAATGTTGCCCTACTGCCACAGCCTACTGCTTACCCCATCACTACGGAACGTACTAACTCGGTACAGTGGTGGGCGTAACCTTGATGATAGCCAATGGGAATAATTTGTTACGCTCCGCGCACCCCGTGCTTTCCTCAAACTGTGGTGACTTTTGATCGGACCAAAACCCGAGTAACGAGGTATCTGGTTCATCTGTGATTCAGCCTTACCTGACAAAAAACGTCAGCAAACATAACTAAAATCCACAGACTGTAGAGGAGGCTAACCGCAAAATACGATCAGATTATTTCGTGTTGTTTTCGTATTTATGCAAAATGTAGTGTAATTATGATATCGTTGATATCCGTGTGTAAATAGTTCATGTTTTCAGCATTCATGTTTTCTACGTAACCGGGGACTATAGTGCGTGCCTAGGTTGTGTGATTTCTATGAGAAAACGACGATTTTGTGAGAAAGAGAAGTTTGTTTACCTTTTTGTCAGGTAAGGATGAACAGACTGTAGTTATTATTATTACCTAAATAATTGGGTGGGTTTTCTACTCTCTACCCACTTATTGCCTATACTTTACTATACTATAAAGCCTATAAACATTATTTTACTGACAAAAAACAGTTTGATCTCGATTTACGGTCAAATAATATTTATTTATTTATTTAATGTATACAACATTGCCACATAATGCGTAATGGTAACATTTTTCAGAATGTACTAAATTACACATTTACCCTGTTATAGGGTGTTGCAAACAGTATAGTTGCCTACATACTAAAAAAGTAATAGAAATACAGAAAATTATACGACTTATAACTAAAATTTATAAATTGTTGTCCTCCAAAAATTCTTCTCTATAGTAAGTAGCATTTTTTTATTAATAAATGTTTTAGCTTCTTTTGGAATTTTCTAGGGTTTATCTCGTCTCTTATTTATTAACTCTATGCAGTGTCAAAAGTACCTATATTTTATCAGCCAGTTAATAAATAGACAATAAACGGTAGGCTTTTAGAATTTTAAATACTATTTAAATATCTATTACGTATTACTCATACTATACCCGATGAATACAAAGTGATAGTATACATTAATATTATAATAAATGTATACATATACAAAACAAACAACGTGACGCCAATGAAGAGGCATACATGCGTCGTATTTATTGATGTTATTGATAAGTTGGAGATGGTCGTAATCAAAAAGAGATAACTTGGGGGCGTTTAGTTTCCATTAAAATTCAATTCAATTCAAACAACACATGGTAACGTCAAATACACAGTTTTCATTTGAAATACATTAAATACAAATGCATTATTATAGCGGCTTCATAGTGGCCTTGTCAGTTATATGCAGCCGTATTAGGCTTCATATGGATAGAATTATATTATTATTATTTATTCATTCATATAAATATAAGAAGAGGTGCCGTATAAAATTCATAAAAAACGTTTATAAATCTTGTTATGCATATTATGCGAATAACGAAAAGGATTGTAGTTATTTTAATTATGCACATTTAAAACGTGTTTCACTCATGCAAATGGTTTTATGCTCAGAATGATAGACATAGTAAAAGTTTTAAATGAGTACTTAATATTAATATAATGAATTTTATTATAAATGAAATAGCACTTAAGTACTTTAATAAACTGCAGTGAATGAAATATATTATAATTAATCAAACAACAACCTCTTGACGAGCCTGTTTTTACGAAAAGTATTTCAATAGACACATCACACTAATATTATAAATGCGAAAGTTTGTGTGTAAGTATGTAAGTGTGTTTGTTCCCAACTCTGTTACGGCTGAACAGATTTGAATGAGATTTGGTATGGAGGTAGCTTATACCCTGGATTGACACGTAGGCTACTTTATATCTTTTTTTATACTTTTTATCCCGAAAATATATTCGGTTTCTGTAGAAAAGCGGGTGAAACTACGGGGTGCAGCTAGTAAATAATATATAAATTCAAAATTGTGTTACTTTCTTGACCGGGCATAATTTTAAATAACATTGTGTCCTTTTATTAGGAGAGGCCATCGGCTCCTAAAATAGTTTCTAACTAGTTTAGGAGCCTTTGGATTAATTATACTTACTGTACTTGTTTTATTTATGCAAAAATAAATGATTTATTATTATTATATCTCAAACCATTTAAAGTGTTAATGATTAATTATAAAGCGCCTTGTATGCGCACACGCAGTCTGCGACATACTGGTCACATGGCTGTCAAAATATAGCTCCTACTTTGCATAGCGTCTGACTGTGTGCATACATTATTGTTCATTGACAATGAGACGTGGCTATTGGAAAATTATGTTTAATATAGAGGTGTAAGTACTTCGGGCCCATCAATAAAATAAATGCTTGTACTTATTGTTTTTTTTTTTTGATTCTGAACGACGAGACGAGCTCGTCGCTCACCTGATGTTGAGCTCCACTCTTGCCCATGAAAGTTTGGTGCAGCTCAGAATTTTGAATTTTATCAGTTCAAAACCATGCGCGGCAATGCACTGCGCTCGTCACCCTGAGATGTTAGATGTAAAATCTCTGTATGCCCAGTAATTACGCTGGAAACATTGCCCTTCAATCTGCTGCTGCTTAGCGGTTGAATAACTGGTAAAAGTGTGGTACTTCCCCAGGTGCATTGCGCGGCAATGCACTGCGCTCGTCATTCTGAGATATGAGATCTTAGTAAAATAATCTAGTCGATAAATAAATTTAATGGATGTGAAAAGTATAATAATCTAATCTTGGGATTCTGAAACGTTTGTTAACTTTGACAATAGATTAATTGTAATGCTGCCTTTGTCTGGCACTAAGCAAATGACAAAGACAGCAATAGACTTACCCCCGAATACTGAAACGCTTGTTAACTTTGACAACAGATTAATTCTAATGCTGCCTTTTGTCTGGCACTAAGCAAATGACAAAGGCAGCAACAGACTTAATCTGTCGTCAGAGTTAACAAACGTTTCAGTATTTGGGGGTTAATCTGTTGTCAAAGTTAACAAACGTTTCAAAATCCCGAGGTATGCAGTGTATTGAGGTACTCACCTACATTCATAGAATGGAAATGTAGGCACAGGTTAAATAATAGTTAGCTAATTTAAATAACACAAATATCGCAACTTGTGTTATATTGTAATGACCGGCAAATATCTTGACCAAGAAACGGCGTAGTGGGGGGAAAAGTTGGCACCGCATGCCCCGGTGGCTCAGTGACTGCCCCGGTTGCTTAGTTGACTGCCCCGGTGGCTCAGTGACTGCCCCGGTGGCTCAGTCGACTGCCCCGGTGGCTCAGTTGGTAGTAAACCTTCTGTGTTTGGGGGCGTGGGTTCCATATAGGACAAATATTAATGTGATGAACATTTGTGTTTGTTCTATGTCTGGGTGTTAATATCTATATAAGTATGTATTTGGGGGCGTGGGTTCCATATAGGACAAATATTAATGTGATGAACATTTGTGTTTGTTCTATGTCTGGGTGTTAATAATAATATTATTATATATATATATTATATTATTATATAAGTATGTATTTAAAAAATATCTATGTACGTATAGCAGTCTGGCAGCCATATTACAAGCTTTGCTTAGTTTGGGGTCAGATGACCGTGTGTGTAAAAATGTCCCAGATGTACACAATACACATAAGTTGAATGAAATCTCCCTGCGCAACCTTCGTTCCGCCAAAGAGACCTAAAAATCGACTGCTGCTCAGATGACGTCATTGCTCAAGATATTTGCCGGTCACTGTACTGATTAAGTAAATAAATAATATTAACATTCACTTAAGTAAATAATAAATGTGAAAATATCTTTGTCCCATTTTCTCCCTCTTTGTCTTTGTCTATATGTCATGAGAACTAATAATATTGTGCATTTCGAGGATATGCGTTGCTTTTTATGCCAGAAAAAACTTGAAAACTGGAAAATAGAGATAAGACCGCGGAGCCAAGAATATTCATAACTTGAGACCGTAGAGACCAAAAAAATATGTTCAAAATAAAATAACGTGTGTTGTCAACTTGTCAGTCTGTCACAGAACTCCTCCTCAACCGCCGGATCGATTTAGATGTTTTTTTTTATGTGAGTTTGAGTGAGTCCCTGGATAATTTAGATTCACAATTGGACAATGTAGATGGCGCTGCATACAAAAAAAGTTGTCGGGCAGGAAAGTCTGTCGGGGTCGCTAGCCGACATATATATATTCAACACGTGGCACTTTGATCTCCGGATAACCGATGACTTTTCCTTGTCACAACACTCAAATTGGTTAGCTCACCTCGCATCGCGACGCCAATACTAAACAGGCAGCGCTGTCGTGCCTATACATGGCAGAGATATATATAGACTGTAATTGTGTAGTAACGTAGGCACATAATGGGGCTACACAAAGAGTAGCAATAACCTTGGCAGTCTAGCCCGTGGGCAGACTGCAGTGATGCTCCATTGATTGCGTGGGCAAGATAAACTTTATTTAGATTGTTTTCTGAAACGGCAACAGCTTTTGTTTTAAAGTGAGATAAGATAAGGGCCTCTCTGGAGGGGACGCCGAAATTGGCCGCAATTCCACCGTGCACTCACTAACCGCAATTAAGCTATCGCTGTCTTTTACTAATTAGAAACACAAGATAGAGATAGCATGAATTATGCTGTCAAATTAGTCAGATCTTATTTCTCCATACAAACTTAGACGAGACCGTAGCGGGTGCCGATTTAAAGTGTACGTTAAAGTTTTTCGGCTTTAATCGTTAAACTCGTTTGACAGAACTAAAATGCGTGCTATCTATTAGTAAAAGATAGCAATAGCACTAAGTTTGGTTTAGCAGGAATCGACGAATTATATAGATAAAAATATTGTGATAGGTTTTATACACTATTGAATTAGGAATTTCCTGTAAGGATAGTTGTAATTTGCATGAATAAATAAATACCTAGCATTTTTTAGGACTAGGTTTATAGATACCTATTCCAAGCAAAAACTGAGCGCTCTTCACATACCTCAAAAGTAGGGTTCATTCATTCATTCATTCATTTTATCCATGCGAGCGTTTGCATCGCAATCCAGTAAGCCTAGTTCTTCAAAAAATAGTTCTGTCGAAATATCTACCAATTACGTTGTATCGTTTATTATGTCACATTGCTTTCAAATACGACGACCGCTCACCACCGAAGTCGCCGAGTTCATTACATACTGCGCTAAATAGGCATAAATAAATAGGTTTGTGGTGGTAGGACTCTTTCGCAAGAGTTCGTCTGGTGAATTACCACACCTTTGCCAGTTATTCAATCGCCAAGCAGTACTGTGCATGCATTACCGTGTTCCGGATTGAAAGGCAATGCTTCCAGCGAAATTACTGGGCATACAGAGATATAACATCTAATATCTCAGGGTGACGAGCGCAGTGCGGTGCCGCGCAGAGTTTGGAACTGTTGAACTTCAAAATTTTGGGTAGCACTGAACTGTTATGGGCAAGCGTGTCGCTTAACATCCGGTGACCGACTTGCTCGTCTTGTCACCGAGTAACATAATTATTGATCTGCAGGTGGATCATAATTCCACCGGAATATATTAAATGTTTCTGTACTCATATATTTGTCTCATTCCCTTTGTTTATCAAGATGCTTATTATTTCAGTGAAGTTGTATACGTAATTTAATAGTATATTTCCCATTCCATAAACTTATGCTTTTGTTTACACGTAGAACGTAAATATTTTGGCAAGAGTGCCGCTTTCATTCATTAATGAGTCAGCATGTATGGCGGCTAAACTCCTGAATGTGACCAGGGCGATAGGCATTTAGTATATACCCGGCAAGAATGTATATTGGCAACACTGCCAAAATTACTATGAAACCTCTTTGATGTAGTAAAATATAGAAAACAACCTCTTAAATCATATTTCTCCGAGGTTGTTACATTCTGCTTTCACAAAATGAAATAGGTGTCTTGGAGAATTCGCGTTATTACTAAGATCCTTCATAAATCTGAATTCATAACATCCCATAGTTCAAGTTCTATTTACAATCTAATGTAAAATTCTAGCTGTCACTGTCACATATTCTTTCATTGTTTTATTCTGCTCTCCATTGGAGTTTTGTTGATGACTAGTTAGTGCGAACCCCGGGATAAAAATCTCCAAGGATTCACGATAGTTTTGTCTCTAAGACACAAAAGAGAGATTTCTGACTCAGTTTTCCTCAAGCGTTATTGCTTTAACCTCCTGAATATCCGTGATTTTTTTTATGTACTCATTTCGTGAGCATAGTATTTTTGTTTCAAAAGGCTCGATGGCTATTTCGTTGTAACCTGTGAGATATTATATTTATTTTCCTGTTCATAACAGCCGATTGGCTTCGGGAAGGTTGTGATTACTTAATGGCGTAGGCAGCTGCCTTGCCAATTTGAATCACATAAAACGTTTAGTGAATCCATCTGTGTCGACTCAAAATCAATTTCTGTTATTGAGCTTTAGAAAGTACCAAAGCTACAATAAATTTTAATAGCACCATTTATTGCTAAGGCACTGCTACTGTACTGTTATCTGCCAATCGGTTTTAATTACGATATTTTCGGATAACTCACAATAACATCAATTTCACGCACTCTCTTTTGCGTACAGTTAAAATAATGATTTATGCTAATGTATTTCCACGACATTTTTAAATTTTTCCCGGAATTCCGGTGACGAACGCTGTAAGCGCGCTAGTTTACTGCGTATCAGTTTTGAAGCCAAATATTTCGCATACCATTGTTTTATTGCTATTTCGATGACAAATTCACTATAATTTGTTGTAATGTTTGTTTTGTATTCATTTCTACCTTCCGAAAATTTAATAAGTTAATTGCATTTTCACACTGAGACTTATCAGTTACTTTTGTAACGTTCTTGATTTGGTTCCGCTACAACCATTATACAACAATTGTGACAAAATAACTAGTAAAATACGAGAATTAATAAAAAATAAAAAAATAAATAAAATAGCCCTTTAATTACCTTCCCTTACAAAACATTTATACTTAATTTTATTAATATTAGTTTATTATTTTTACACATATTTTATTTTTTTATTAACATTAATTTAATCTTGTTTAATATTATTAGTTCTAGGAGTTAAGTGTAGTACATTTAATTATTTTTATATACTTAGTTTTTACATTTTACATTTTTATTTTAGGTTTTAAATTGATATTAATAGTTACTAGATTAGTATTATTACATTATATTTTAACATTATTTATTTATAGATTAGGGTTGAGGACCCCTCTTTGGGTGAAGGCCTCCTCCAGAGCTTCCCAGTCTTGCCTATTTTTTCTACCATTTTTTCCCTGCAGTTTCAGATAATTCGTCCTCCCATCTTTCCTGCGGTCTACCTCTTGAACGTGTTCCACACGGGCCTTGCCATTGGGTAGTTATCTTTGTGGAAATACGAGAATACAAAAGTATATTAAATTTAAAGCGCATTTGTTTTGTAAGTCTATACACACACAACACACTACATCATACATAGATTTGCCCTATGAAGGCCCTGTCCACCTAAAGTGAAACGGTTTTAAAATAACGCACACTTTTCCTTTTAAAATATACCTTTTGCTGTTCCAATCTTGGCGTCGTCAAGTCGAGTGCGTCATCTAATCTAGTAAAACCTTTTATCGACATTAGGTGTTTTCAAGGGAGACGTAAAGTAAGGTAGAATAATAACCGAATTTTCCTCCAATTGAGGAAAATTGCTGAAAGATGGGACTGTGTACGGAATAAACTTTCTACTTTAGGACCTACATAGACGCTTTACAAAAAAAAAAAGGTAAAATAGGATTAGCGCCACATTTTCACGCTTTGTGCCTGCGAAAAAACCAAATAAGTATCTGTACTACACCCACATCAATTATTCAATCAATTGGACAACACATTTGGAGCACAGAACCAGGAAGAATAATGTTGAACAAAAGAACCCATATTATTAAAAAATATTTCAATGGTAAACACACTCAGCCTCTCAGTGAAGCCCTACTGAGATTATATTTCCTTGTACCTTTAAGACATTCCAAAGGGTTACGTCATACTGGGATACCTACTACTTAACAGACAGAAGACGTACACTCGAATAGTGCAGCACGCAACTTGAAACTCGAGCAGAGCTTGAAACTCGCGTCATCTGCAGCCACTGACTTTAATCTTAGTAGTAAAGAAAGAAAAAAACAATTTTGTCAAGCTCGTCTGACTCAAGTTGGTCGTTCTGTAGCTATGCCCAACTAGATATCCCTTGACAAGTGAATGCAACGTCTTGCATTACAGAGGCTATAAATGAATTTATTCGCATGCACCTGCTTTACATCCATTATAACTTGGACAACTGAAGCAGAGAAACCAGATAATCTTAGCGGGGTTAGTGTTGAAAACTGCAGCCGGGATGTTGAAAATTGGTCACAAACACTGTAGCAATAAGGATCAGTGAACTTACAAATGGTTAGACGTGTTATGGATAATATGGAAAGTAGGCAACATGGCAAACTTATCTCAATCGTTTCAGTAATAAGGAACACTGAATCTTGAATCTTGCACAGCGATAAACAAATGTTTGGACCTAACTAAGACAGTAAATCTCGAAGAACAATCCTTCTGCATTTACCAAAACCGTTCTTAAGACTTTACGTTAGCGGTAGACCCAGGTGCGCAACAAAGCGCTGCAAGTTGTTATACAACATGTACAAAGCTTTTAGATGAGATAATGGGGTTTATAGCGTTGTAATAGGGATTACGAGAGGTGCATATGACATTGCAGTTGGTTGTAATAATAGTTGGCAGCTGGCGGAGAGCCAAGCCGCGGGTGCCGACCCCTCGGTTGGACTGCGTGCATGGACTGCACACTTGTGCTTTTGGGCCATTATGCTCCTTTAGGGCCTGTCATTCAATTGTCCGAGAATTTGCATGTATTATTATAACATGATAGTCGATAAGTAATTTTGAATTCGAATAGTTTTTACGAAATTATGGCTTCGATATTCTCAACATCGTAACCGTATGTCATCCTTGTTATAAAACAGTTCATAACTTTCAAATTGCTTGGCAATAGATGAAGTGCGTGATAGTTCTGCGTTTATAATAAATGAGCAATATAACATGTTATATATAATTGAAAAAATTGGCAATCAAATAAAAAATGTCACGAAATCTAACACTATGCTAAGAATAACACTTTAGAACTCTTATCGCGCGCAAGGGTGACCCCGAAACCCAAGAAGAAAATAGTCTAGAGAATCTGATTTGTCAGAACTGATGTTGGCTGTTTTTTTCTGCTGTTCTAGGGTAGAGTTAGAAAGGTCGACTCACTGATGAAATTACAAATACAGGTTTGGCCCGTGACCTTTTCTCTGCTAGTGCAATGATAGCATTCACGAACTGGGTATAATTTGACCAATCATTCTGGCAACACAGCTATAATATTTATCTAGTTCGAAAGGACGACAAAAAAATTAAGATAGTTATATGCAATGACAATTTGAAAGGACTTGGGATAACAATTCAAAGACATACCAACAATGACACTGATTCAATGACATACCAACAACATTGCTTATTTCATCAAATCAAATTTCTTTTACATGAACCTGATACTCTTAAAAAAAATATTCTGGGAAACTGTTGTCTGTCTATATAATTTAAAGTATCAGGACTTAACCACGCTAAAACTAGTTTATTTATATACCTCGTCTGTTGTCTGTCTATCTGTAAAATCTTAACCGTTTGTAAAGTATTTTTACACTTGTTATTAAATATTCTTAACGTAATTTTTTCAAGACAATAACTTACAAAATGAGTCCACGCTGAGCAGTTTTTTTTGAATAATTGCTATAATTACCTGAAACAAAGAGAAAAACATAATTGCAAGAAAAAAACAATGAATTTGAAATTCTAGAGAGCAAAGTTAACCTCTGAAAGGCAAAAACGGATCAAAGGGTTCAAAAATACACAATGTTAAACCTAAATATACTATAGAAGAAAATGAATGTCCCAGTGTAAAAGACCTTAACAACGGAACGAGGTGACACTGACAACCGGCCGAAACGTTATTATTGTCAGTTCAAAGGAAAATAAATACAAGAATTGCTTTTTAATTGTAAAAATCTTATTGATGTTTTATTCTTGGCCGAAATAATATCTCAACAGTGTGCTCTCATTCGGATGATTCGTTCCAGTAAATTGAACTACATAATTGCTCAAAGGAATTTATTTTAGAAGGACTTTTTAGTTACCGGTCTTTCCGACAATATTGTTACTGAGAATCAATCAAATTTTATGAATTTGCTACAGAAAACTATTCAGCTCGATTCTGTAATTTTCTTCAACAAACGCTTATAGAGAAGTAATTGATTCCAGTGCATTTATTTTATTATGTGACGGAAATGGTTGTATAGTTACCACTATATCACTAACCCCCGAATACTGAAACGTTCGTTAACTTTGACGACAGATTAAGTCTATTGCTGCCTTTGTCATTTGCTTAGTGCCAGACAAAGGCAGTATTAGAATGAATCTGTTGTCAAAGTTAACAAACATTTCAGTATTCGGGGGTAAGTATCGACAAGTATCCTTATCGCCAGTCAACAAACTTTAAAAATTCGTTACACTTGATTCATGGTAGTTAGTTTGGCATAAGTATAGTGGCAAACGTTTATTAAAATAATGTCTTTACTTATTAGTTACTACCATAACTTTGTCTAGATTTCCAAACTACACGACTTTACTTATCGACACGACCAACAAGATTGATTGTGTTTTATGTAGGTTGAGGTTTACTCATCGTCATCACCAAAGGCTATAAGACGTCCACTGCTGAACAAAGGCCTCCCCTTAGAAGTGGGTTGAAAAAAATGGCAAACTAAACAAAACTAATACGATTTTATTATTATTTTCCGTCACGAGTCCCAGCAAGTAGGTTGTAGTGGTAGGGCTCTCTTGCAGAGTCCGCCTGGGGAAGTACCACACCTTTGCCAGTTATTCAACCGCCAAGCAGTAGTGTGCAAGCATTACTGTGTTCCGGATTGAAGGGCAATGTTACCAGCGTAATTACTGGGCATACAGAGATTAAACATCTGACATCTCAGGGTGACGAGCGCAGTGCATTGCCGCGCATTGTTTTGAACTGTTGAAGTTCAAAATTCTGGGTGGCACTGAACTGTTATGGGCAAGCGTGACGCTTAACATCAGATGAGCGACTTGCTCGTCTCGTTACCAAGTAATATAAAAAAAAAAAAAAACCGACTAAGCATTTCAATTTGAATCAGGAACCGTCCGAAACATGCATAACAATTCATCCAGGACAAACAAAACGAATGGCAGTTCAGAATAACCACCGTACCTAGCTGTAAGATTAAATGTCAAATGGAGGTACAAAACCTTTTTTATAAAGAGTTGGCCACATCAAAGAACTAAAAATCTCCACGGAAGGCTGTCAGTTTTGTAAAGGAAATTCAATAGTGGCGCCCTCATTCAACTCTATAGATAAATTCGCCACTCTGAAAATGTTGTGCAACGGGAATAGATTGAAGAGTAACTACGTAGTAACTATTATTATTCTGTATCGTGAGCATTTACCAAGGAATGTATATACCTACCTAAAATAGTAATTTTTTTAAATTTTATTCAGGTTATTTAAATTTTATTTAGTTATTAAAATTTAATTTAATTTAATTCTATAATTTTGTAGTTCCATAAGGGAAGATTTCATGAAATGTACTTTTAAATAGTTTAATTTGAAGGGAAGGTCTAAGCCCCGAGATACGGGTACTAATTGAACCCAGTTTTGGGGAATAGTACTATAACGACATTTAGATCTGGATGTTAATGAAAAAAAAAAATTGATAATTTTAAATTTGAGTTTCATATAAATACCGAAAAGGGCTCATAGTACTCATCACTATGAACAACTTTTAGTATGGGACCAACCCTGAAATCGCGAAAAATAAATCAGCTGTTCCATACACTTTGTCGAGTGTCATTGACATATTTCTATGGAACAGCTTATTAGCTTATTTATTTTTTTCGCGATTTCAGGGTTGGTCCGATACCAAAAGTTGTTCATATTGACGAGTACTATAAGCCCTTTTGGGCTTAGCATACCCTTTCCTTATAACCCTGTATAACAGTGGCGTAGCCTAAACTAATCTAGACGTGGGCGAAGTCGCATCAGCGAAGTCCTTTTCTTTTAGTACCTATTCACAAGATTAATGCAGACATTCTACCCCATATTTTTGTGAATACAAAAAGCAATCCACCTTACTACATGACTTGGAGTTGACTTCACATTGCTGACTTAGACCATGACTGAGACTTGTAATAAGGATTTGTAGTTGACTTTTGAAGCTAGCTCTTCGAGCAAAAGCTACCATTGACAGATACCGTTTAACCTAGAAAATCTTCTTTCTGCGGAAGCATGTTAGTACACATGAATAGTCAGCATAATTCTAACAGCAAATTAAGCTGTATATGATCGTTTTTGGCGTTTGTAACAGTTATTTATTGATACCGTATAGGGTTATCCGAGCACACAATTTAGTAGTATTATCGTACTATTTGGAGTGCGAAAACTAAGCGGCCACGCGCGAGGCCCTTTAAGTCCGTGGGCGTGGGGCCGCTTCGCCCACGCCTAGCTACCACACTGATAACTATAGTATAGACACAATTTAAATGTACCATTATAGATGGAGACATGAAAATTAGTTGTAGAAGATCAAAAAGTTGAAGTTACTATCCTAACTAATATTATTAATCCGAATATCCCTCTGTCTGTTTTGTTCGAGTGTTAATGTTTAAATATGGTAGATTTTTATCCATTAAGTATTCGTGAACGTGCACGAGTGTTGGTTAATAGTAAAATGTTGTGAAAAGAAATAAAAAAAAAAAAAAAAAAAAAATTACTGTTTATTACTATGAGTATTACAAAAAATCTACAATCATGCTTAGTTTAATCTTATAATAAAAATAAAAATTGTATACTATAATTAAAGATTATTCGTGGTGTTTCCAAAACTCCATATCTTTTGTAAAGTCACCACCACTTTACTGAGGCATGACGTGGGCTTGACCGTGACTTACTTTGCTGGACTTAGACTATGACTGAGACTTATTTGAATTGTGAAATATTTGACTTCGCAATACTTGACCCTGGCTAAATACACAACGCCCAAACATACCGTAAAAATTTGAACTTTGAAACGCTTTGCATCAACTAAAAGACAGAGTCGAAACACAAATAGGTCACAATATTTAAAGTCTACAAAATAAAATTAATTTTGGCATTCAAAGGGCGTATCCCGTAACTCTGAAAGCTATAATGATAGTGCGCGAGCGGGACCGCGCATAGTGCGACTAAGTTGGTACGAGCGGGATAGCATGCTCTCGCAATGAGAATCACGAATGTTTCAAAGTTACAGCAGAATGTCCTCCTTGGAAAAACGTTAGTAACGTAATACATAATGGGAGCAAAAGTCCTCAATTTAAAAGGTACTGTCTTTACATCAATTAGATTGTTGTTATCTATCTTTTTCGGCCTATAAAAAAGTGGATAGAAGACATAAAAGCTGTAGCAGGAACAAACTGGAGAACAAAAGCAAACGACAGAGAGGTCTGGAACAAGCTGGAGGAGGCCTATACCCGAGAAGGGGTTCCGATCAACAATGATAATGATATTATAAATATAGTTTTTTTTTTATTTTATTGAATGGACTTTTTAATTATATTGTAATGCATGTATAATTGGATTGGAAATAAACGGGCTTTATTATTATTATTATCTTTTTTGACATCATTTTCAGCCCGTAATCGCCCTCTGCTGAGCATAGGCCTCTCTTCTTGTACTCCACTCATCCCGGTCCTGTGCCAATTTTGTTCAGGTTCGACCCGCGATTTTCACAATATCGTCATCCCAACAAGCTGGAGAGCGACCAATGCCTCGTTTACCGGTACCGGTTTTTTGACATACCAATTTATAAAGAGACTCAAATAAGTTCAGTTCAAGATAAGATTAGTAAGAGAATAATACAACAAAATTAACGCCACGGGCGCACTATTAGAGGTAGCGTTGCGATTAAAACGAGTCATGCTTCCAGGACTTTTCGCAATTTGCAATACAAATTATGGTGATTCGGATTCAGTTCGAGCTATCCGAATTTTCGAATGCGGAATTTTAATCCAGACATTAGCACAGTTACTAGCGAATTTGAATTCTTCTATGTTAACTATTTTGCTAAAAGTCTGGCGCTGACGCTATTTTCCTGCGACTTTCTATAACCTCTATTTAAATCGCATTCTGTTACTTTTGGAATATTGAAAACATGACCATTACACAGTCAGAAAAAATATAATCAAAGATTACACAACTGATTCTCGGAGTTGGTTTGAAGATACTGAAAGCATGCGTAAATATAGCTGACCGAGTGAGCGAAGCAAACGAAAGTTTCTGCATCAACTGGCAAAATTTGCTTTCATTTGTTCGTATGTTGGTACTCGCGTACAGTTCGTAGTTTTCAACCAATCTCGACGAAACTTGTATACAGTTTCTACTTATTTTTTCTTTTTTTTTGTCGGCAATTTTTGATTGAAGGGATATTTCGTCCAAAAAAGGGGAAGTTTGCTGCGGCGCCATTGTTTGAAAAATAATCTAACGCTGTAACATGTTTTTTTCTCGTTGGCGCCAAAAAATCAGACTTCCGTTTGGGCCTTTGGTATATGGACCTTACAAACAAAGTATAAAAAATTTAATTTAGCTGTCAAAAATATGGCTCAGTCAGAGTCTAAGTCAAGCAAAAGTAAGTCACGTTCAAGTCCAAGTCATGCGCCAGTAAAATGGTAGAAACATTACTAGAGGTTTCTATGGAGTTATGGAAACAACAAGAAAAGTCACGTTTCATGTCATTACTATTCACCAACACTCGTGCCAACATTGGTGCCAACGTTGTCTCTTAATTCGTTGACTCACGCACGTTCACGAACACTTAATAAAAAAAAATCCACTGTTTTTACACATTAAAACTCACAGGTATTCAAGTTTTGGAAAATAATTATAATAACGCGACATGATTTCTCCACGTTCCCGCCAAAACTCCACGTATCTATAAGTTTTTTATTTGTCATTTTAATCTCTTTTTAATCTGGCTCCTCACCTTATCCGCGAATACTGAAACGTTTGTTAACTTTGACAACAGATTAATTCTAATACTGCCTTTGTCTGGCACTAAGCAAATGACAAAGGCAGCAATAGACTAAATCTGTCGTCAAAGTTAACAAACGTGTCAGTATTTGGGGGTTAGTGTATTAAAATTTTGTTTGTGGCTCTTACATTCTTTGCCCATGCAGACCAACATGATCATATAGCCTGTGTATTCGTCGAAAATGTGATAACAGATTGCAAAACGCAGTCCCGGTGGTCGTTTTATACCGACAATAAATTATTGAATTTGCATAATACAAGTTCATCTCGACGGACGTGGGATGGATTCCATTCGCGATAGCATTAAGGGTGTCTACACATGGCCTGACCTAACATCGTTTGAAAGAGATGGCTATATATAAGTTTCTGGGGGAGCGAAAGGGAGAAGCTATAACCTTAATAGTATGTTTATTTTGCTCCCGTGAAATTCAAATCTAGGTGTCCCTTTCACACTGTTTCAGGTCAGGCCATGTAGCGAGGCCTTAACGAACCAGAATGCGTGTGTAAAATGTTAATCAATTGAACGAGGGTAAATATGAGGCGATGGATATGAATCACCCTTCGAGTGTAGGACGATGTTCCAGCAGTTAAAAAAAAAGTATGATGCTAAGGTGATGCGGAAATACGAGGCAAGAAACGTGGCGCAAGATCGTGTTTTATTTTTCTCTAAAATAATTACAAAACTTGACAAATGGCTAAGTGCTTACACTAGCCAGTTAGGATTCCAAATTTAAGATAAAAACTCCTCATTGACCGAGCGAAGCGAAGGTCTGAGTTTACTGGGACAAATCGGCATTTGTATGTATGTTTGTATGTTTGTGTGTATAAATGTCCGATGATAACTTGCGAACCGTTGATCCGATCTTCATGAAATTTTGTAGGCAAGTATTTCATTTCAATACAATTTTTAAGTTCAAATATGAGCTGAATCGGTTTAGGGGTTGTGAAGATATAGGGGTCGCGAGATCTCAGTTCGCCGCGAACTACTAGTAAACTTATACAGTCGGAATAATCAAGAGTATTGTAACAAAATGTGTCAATACCACGTCAGTTTTCCATAGCAAATAAGACCCTAAGACTTATAAACTTCTTCACCCCCATTGCTAGAAGTCTTCATTTCACCATTTTCCCGACGAAGTACTAGCACACAATTATACATATGAAAAGGCGATTCCTTTGTCCGTTTATCTGTTGTTATTAGGTCGTGATAGCGGGGTCGGGGGTCGCGCGTGCACCGGTTGACGAACCCACGATCACTGACGTCGTTAATAGAATTGTTTGTTTAGACATCAGGAGCAGTAGAATGATGTTAGTAGATGTATGGCAATAGTGGTTGATAATAAAGTACCTTTACCGTCACTAAGGAGAGTTTTAGCGGGAACGTGAAGAAGTCATTTCGCGTCATTGTCATTGTTGTTTAATAAGACGAATTGAACGACACCTCGCACTTCAAAATCTGTATAACCGTAATATTGAAACAGACAAACTTAAATATAAGACATATTATGTATTTACGTACCAAATACATTATCTTCCTTTTTGACATTCGGGTTAAAATAGAGGAGATTGATAGGAGTAAACTAAAAAACGCTTTCATGCTCAAAGAATTTTGTCAACGTTGCAGAAAGCAGTTAAAAGACTTAAAGAATAGTAGACAGCAAAAGCATTGGTGATTGCTAAAAATTGGACTTTAATTTGAGCGTGATATCAACCAATGTTTTAATTAAGTAGTTTCCATATGATAAGTCATAAACAAGCATGACTAAACTTATAGTTTATTAAATTTTAGTGAACTAATAGTAAATTTTATATTTTAGAACAAATAATTTGATTTGACTCTTCGTGTTGTTTCCAAAACTCCATAGAAACCTCTAGTGAAGTCTCCACCACTTTACTGGTGCATGGCGTGAACATGACTGTGACTTAGACTATGACTGCGACTTATTTTAGTTGTGAAATATTTGACTTCACTTAAAATATTATAATACTTGACACTGGCTAAATACATACGTGTGGAGCCAAAACACAAAAGAAAAAAAAAAGCACTAAGAAAACATTAATCGATGTGTGAGATACAAACGCAAGTACATTCGATGTGTTAGGTACTGTTTATATTTCTTTGTAAATAGGTCACATTTATCAGCAGTTTACGATAACATTTTAATTGCTCCCACTTTATTGCAGAATAATTAGTTATGTAACTACAAACATTTTTGATGTTGTGATACTTCTTATTTCAGAGAAGAGAGAAGAGGAATCGCGGAAAATCGTAAATTTACTAGTTAAAAGTATTGTTTAAAGCAGGGTTGATAAATCTAGGGTTGATAGATCATGTTATTTTTTGACATGTATATCAAGATTTTTGTTTGATAAATTTTAAATTGGTCGTGTTTTTTACTTTAAACAATATCTTTGACTTATGATCCAACAACTTTCTATTCAAAAATCATCGTCATAATCAGATTTTAATTATTCAATGGAGTTTAATTATGGGAAAAAAAACGAGTTTGATTTATATCACAGATTTTAAATAAAAAAAATATATTTAAGTCATGATTTAAAATCATATGATTTAAATCAATCAGCACTGGTTAAAAGTGCTGCAAGAAGTAGTACCTAACTGTGGAGATGTAGGTATTAAATTCATGACCTTGCATTACGTGCAAAAACTTTGTAGACATAAATAATACAAATAATATTATGTATAAAGTAGGTATTTATTTTCCGTCCTGACAGGTCGTGTTTGGTTATCAGTAGCAAATTAGCAAACCAGGGCCGTGTTCAGTAACGACGTCTGACGACGGTCGATAACATTTGGAGCATACTTGTAATGTCACGGAGCGTCGTCGGACGATCGTACTGAACACGGCCCATCGCTGTATGCTGAACCTACTTCCTTGTAGACTTGTTATGAATCACAATATAATTATTCGATAAACGAAAAAGCAACAAAGCAAAACCAAACAACAACTACAAAGCAAACCTTTAAAGATTTTTTAGTACGTAAAATAGAAAAGTAAAAAGTACACTTCAAAACATTGAGCTACGTATTAGAGGCGAAACCGCAGCAAATTGCAACGTCCCATTTAATTGAGGTCACTCTGCCAGTCACTCGCTAGGAAAAAACCTGTGTAGAAAACCTACCTAGAACAACCTATAAATATGCTTGGGGTGTATCGTTAGCTCGTAGTACACACACCGGTATATTTATTAGTAAAACACGACGCAACGCGTGATCAAGATAGCTCTACCGAGTGACGAGGCGAAATTGACCAAATTGATCACAATTAAATGGGATATCACAATGTTAGCGGTGTCTTCTCTAGTACCAAACAGCTTCAAAAGTTATACATTACTTTACTCAGGTCAAAGTTGTGACCTGTTTTAAAGTTAATTATAAATACTGCAATTTCCTTGCATCATCACGCGGCAAGCGCCATAGATTTCAAACTCAAACGGTGCGGCACTCACTCAAGCTGGTGCCCTGACATTTGCGGTAGGTAGCGTAGCGTAGGGAGTGCCGGTAACCCGTACCTTATTTGAAATGTGAGTTTTCACCCTCCTGGTAAGTATCTTACTTATTAGTTTAAATTTCCAGATTTCCAGTTAGACTAGAAATTTCACATCGCTTGACGCGATAAAATAACAGATTTCCAATTAGACTAGAAATTCCACATCGCTTGACGCGATATAAGCTTATTGGCAAATTAGCAATTGAATGAGTTCGTGGCAAACATTTACTATTTTATTTGGTAGAAATAATAAGATTCAGTGTATCAAGTCTCGACTAAGCAATTGACATCAGCTAAGAAACCACGCTCATACACAAAATAGATTTTCGATTTTAGATACTATTTAGATTTAGATGTTTTTTTTTTCATTATAATTTTAGGGTTTCACACGCTTCACACACCTCAAAGTTTACACCTAAGTCAAGAAATCGTCTATTGTTGAAACCGGCGTCGACGGCTCAAGACGATTGATATTCAAAAGCGGCTCTCAGTTCTGTTTATTTTCAAACAATGTATCTTCACACATTGTTCGAAAATAAACAAAATCAATCAGCGATGCATGTATGCAGAAGCCCGCATGCAAACGCATCCTGCCGGCGGAGCGGCATCAGTATTCGACGAGAGCTCCCGGACACGGCCCGATCCTCACACTTCAATAGAAAAGCTATCTAGCGCCCGCCGCCGTATCGAATATAAATTACACAAAATTATAGTAGACGCATAAAATCCGCGGTACGTGCTAGTCGCCATTTTGAAATCCTAACGCGCTCGGCATGCGCTCCCTGCCGCCGCCACTGCCGCTCGCGGTGCGGTAACCCCGTGACCGCGCGCACATATTGATGCGTTGACCGCCCACGGTCACGAATTAACCGGCCGAGTTTATTTACAAGTCGATATTGTAAGTGGAGTGGTTGCCGGCGTGCTCCGGCTCGCGGCGGCATATTACAACGGACCCAGACTTGAGCGGCGTCGCAGACGCGTTTATTGTTTTCCATTTACACTTTTTTGGGTGTTTACGAGTTGAGGCGAGGCCGTCGCGCGTCCGTTTCTGATTTGATTTCTTTTTATTGCTTCTCGACGGTAGGCGGGTTTATAACGAGGTGCCTACTTTTGCCGCTCGTAAAAGTGTTCTGTTCAGTCGTATTGCCAAATACGTCGTCTTTATAGATTAGAATCTGAAACGCAAAAGGCCGATGATAACGTTCTACCTTTGAATATTGTACATCAATGTGTTCTACGCATGACCTGAATGGAATACAATACATATTATAGTATTTCAAAACATGTTTTGATGTGTTTGAAAGCCTCTTATCTTCTAGCGCTTAGATAAAGGTAGTAAACTGTAGTATACGCTCGCAAGATACTGCTGTTACAACTGATGATGACTATGAAATAATTTAGACGCATGTAGGCAACTCTTTTTAGTGTTTTTCATGTCACTAAACCAAAAATTTATTAACTCCTTCCCCAGTATTTGGATATGTAGATAAATAGGTGATTGTCAAATCATTTATTTGCAATAATTTTATTGTATCTAGTCTGCAAGCAAATATTTTGTGTTATAAAATTATATTTTATTATTATTACATAAATTATATTTACGATTATTAAATTCTTGATTATAACTCATTAATTTATTTATGTATTAAAATAATATAGTTTGATCTTATTATAAACCCAAAAAAATAGGCACAATAAAATAACACAAATGAAATGACTTAAATTTTCCTCAATATCGTTTACAATCTGACCTGACACGACAACTCGGGAAACGGAGGACGCATGTCACAAGCTCCTTGCCGTTTGGGAAAATAAACTATTCTAATAAGATCGGCCGCGTCAATGCGATGGCGCAAGATACCTTGAATCAATCTTCAACACGAAAATAAAATTTGACGAGAAACTTGGTTATAAAGACGATACCAATATTAAAAATAAAATAAAATTATGGTTACAATTACAAATGGTGTGTAGGCTACGTTGGCGCCATCTTTACTTTATGATACAAACATTGTTAATATAGCTTACTTCTGTTCGTGAAAAGTTGAGTGATTAATTTAAGCTGCGTACCCCAGGAGTAACTAATGCTAAATAAAACCAATGCAAAATGGATCGAATGTAACGCTGCAGGTGCCAGCAGGAAGGCAAACTAATTACAAACTAACCAAATTACCATTCTCGTTATTCTAATGTGACCAGACCTTCTAGTTGGCAGGCGCTGATGCGGATGTGCGACCAATGTCAATGCTTTTAATCATAAAGTTAAATTACAATCTAAAACCCAGGTGTTTTCTACGGCAAGCCAAAATTAACTTGCCTGCTTTCTCGTCTTCGTCATCTAGTAACTTTTAATTCATTTTCATTTTTTAATTTCAACGCTACAAGCATCATTCAGCTTCTGCTATTTCGTTAACGCACGGTACATTCTCATGCTCTTCTCCTTTTAGTCAGTGTTTGAAAAAGTGTTTATTGATTTACATAAAAAGAATTTTCGTTATCTATTTTGAAATCTCACACAATGTCTGACCCCGACTGAATTTGCCGATTCAGTCATTAGCATGTATTTGACACAGTCTAGTAACGAAGCAGTAAACTGCTTGTGGATCTCCAAAAATACTCGACAGGCCATGTATTGCATGGACCTTCGAAATCTAAGCCACGCTGTGGCAAGGTCAACTTTACAACTTGACTCGGCCATCATTGATTTCACTATGACGCAACCGTCGCGCCGCCGCCGACGCCCGTCGTCCGACGCGGAACACATTACAAGTTTTTGCTTCCCCATGGGCCGTGGGCGTTTGTAGGCGCACCAGAACCTTGGCTGATATCAGTGCAAACTATATAAACCTTTATTATTACTCTCTACGATGGTTCGGAATTAGTTAGAAATTTAGAGTGAAAGAAAATTAGTGATATAACGTAATGATGGTAAGCGTAGCCCTGGTAGACCGATACAGCGATGGCGTGACGACACCCAAAAGTTTTGCGGCAACACCAGGGACCCTATTCCTGTGCGCTCGAGATTATCTCGGTCACTGTCTCTCTAATTTAGAATTTAATGGGAGTGAGAGTGACCGAGATAAAAATGTCATTTCTCCGAGTAGGGGCCCTGGACGAGATTGGCACAAAACACGGTAGATTGGCGAAAGAGGGAGGAGGCTTATGCTCTGCAGTGGGCTGAATAAGCTGCCAATGATGAATGATGATGATGACATAATATAAGTGTGCATAGTTGCTAGTTGCATTATCAGACTCATTATCAACTGTCTCTATTGATTTATAACATTGTCTATGCGTGGATAGATAACGTTCGATTTTTATCGAGCATCGTGATCGGGTCAGGGTTCAGGGTTATTTTTGACGCTCCCCAACATCAGATTTAACAACTTTTGTTCCACAACTTTTCACAAAACCTTAACATATTAAAAATTAAAAAGAATGTATGGATTCTTTGATTCTTGTTTTTATGATGCAAAGTTCAGCTTATAAGCTTCAGCTTCCCTGATTCTTTGGGAAAAAACGATTTTTTCGAGTTAATTCCTTCTTCGCCAAAATATATATATTATATACAAAAAAAGTGTTATTATTTTTAACACTTTTTTTGTATATAAAACTGCTAAAACAATGGTAGGTATGCTATAGATATTCCGTGGTATTTTTTTTATTTATTTCCTCTCTGGATGAATTAGAAAATGTTGAAAAAGTGCGAACGAGATACCGAGAATCAGAGAAGCCAGCCAGCTCAAACATGATTGCTGGAAAGCTACTAGAATAATTTGTCTCAAAGAAATATGTTATAGAATATCCAAACATGTAAGTATACATTTTTGTATTGTCTATTATCTCTTTTCTTATCTAATAAGAACTATTAAAAACCAAACAAAATTTTAATATAGGTATGTGACGCTAAAAACGTTAACATTTTTCGAGACATTAATCAAAACAGCTCATCTCTCATCTCATCGATAACATTTGTTTTATTTTGTCCCGAACGAAACCCCAAAACTGATAGCCAACATCGCCAGAAGATTAGACACAGTACACAGTACACGGTCGATTTCAGATGATGCCGGCTAATGATATGTTGTAGAAAATAAATCAGGAAAAAACTAACGCCGCACGCACCTTCCGCAGGCCACGCTGCGCGCCGATCAAAACAAATCACCGCGATATAAAATCGCTTCGATAAAATTGCGAATTAGCCGTGGAAAACGCCATATATCGAGAAGCATAATTTTTACGGTGAAATTTCCATTTTACCCGCGAGGTTTATCGGATAAGCGGAATTGAAGTCCCATCCAATCATGCTCGCAACCTCTAGGACGGTAACGCAATTTTCTTCTATGAAATTGTATCGAGCTAGCGTGAGTGTATTCAATTTATTGCCGGCTTCCTGATTTTGAAAATTGTACAGGTCTAAGCTACGTGCCGACGCGGCGTCCGTTTTATAGGAAGTCATGCAAGTGATGGTTTGAACTTCAACCAACGTAAAATGAATGGACGGGCCTAAGCACACAACTTTCTTAAAAATAACGCTGAACTAAATAATAAGGCTTCATTACGTAATTAAAAGTATGTATAGTACATTTGTCCCGAAAATAGATAGCGAATATAATATCAAGGCATATTTTTGCGGATATTTGGATCGCATGTATTGACGAACGTACGTCTCGCACTTTTCACAGACAGAGAGCGACTGAAGCAAAGTGAGCGCCGGCATAGTGAATGGCGGCGCTCACCTTGCTTCAGTAGCTTAAAGTCTTCAGAATTCTCTTACTTGGGCCCGTCCATTCATTTTACTTTGGTCGAAGGTTTTGAACTGATCTCGTAAGCCTCGCTATTTTTTTGCTGAAACATAGAATTCTGCATTCTGTTTATCTTTGGTTTAACTTTATTAATCCTTTTGTTTTGTTTTCTGTGGGTTAACTAATGTAATAATAATAATAATGTAATGTAATAATGACGTACTTATTACTTACTTACTTATTAAACGTGACCGAAGCAAACGATAATTACCTGTAACAAAACATAAAGCACTCATTAGGTAAATTATTAGGTACTTGACTATAACATAATGTGCAGTTCCAAAATTAGAATTTATCACACGGGAAAAAAGCTACAAAAACATCTAAAATCATCTCAATAATACTGGCCACGTCGGAATTCGTAGGAAACCATCGTGTTCTGTGTTATTTTATTATTGCGCAAGCAATAACTGAGACATTAGACAATTTGGCGACATAGCTACAAAACAAAAGACGTCGTTAGCTTTTGTTTTGAAACTACAAAATCAATTTTAGAATCTCAGCCCCCGTATTAGTAGGCAATTTGTGAAAATTAAAAGACGAACAGAAAAAAATATGAAGCGTAAGTTGGCGGTATGCCACGACGTTGCCAAAGCGCGCGCGGTCCAATTCTGTCAAACGAGTCTCCAAAGTAATGGCCGCTTATTTTTGGCGGGAACACACAAATATCATTGGCTTCGTTATGAAGAAATATCGCTCGGGGTTAATCTCGCTGGCCGTGTGTTTTCTCGTTACGATCACTTGGATTTATTTTGATTTAGTGCAGAATTGTTCGCGGAGACACTCGGTTTTGGCAAACAAAGAGGTTAGATTTCAAGTTACGTAACTTTCAAAAAGTTTCGTTACAAACTAAATATAAGAATGAAACATTTATTTGATCTGTTTTATGAATTTTTATCCTCATTGAAAACTAACTCAGTAGGTATGAATACATTTTTTTTATCGCATGGAGGCCAGGATTGGCTAAATGCAAACCTATTTTGAACAAAAAATAATAATATACATAATAATCCGAGACCAAGATCCTATTATAAAAAAAAAGCAAGTAACTAAGGCACAACCGTACATGGGCTTTCGAAACTGACTAACTGGAACTTGGAAGTATGGTAGGAAACTATACATCAATTGAGATAGATAGATATATTTCAAGGAGCGCAGTGTTGTTTTCTTCCCCTCTTCTTCGTATATAAAACATGAATAGGTTTTATGTACGGAACCCTACCACATAAGGGTGCACTCATAATGCATCTGCAATTAACGCAGGGACCAGCGTTTACATCGAAACACTCGCCAAAGCACTGACGCGCAATTGCAAATTGCATCCGTATTCCGTTTATCCTTCCTGTCGATAGAAAGATTTAAAAAGTAGCAGTTGTAATAATCAAGATGGTGAGTAATTTTAATGACGGAACCTAAACTATTTATGTAACCGAGACAAGCAATTTAAGCCTGATAAGCGCACGCTTGTCCATATAAGTTCAGTGCCACTTCGAATTTTGTTAGAACTTCAACAGTCCGAATTCGAACTCACCATGAGATAAACAATGAAATATCGGTGGAACCAAGTAAAAATTTTGACTCTTCTGTAGCGGAAACCATGCCCCTCAATCCGGATCATAGTTAGATATTTTTTTTAAATTATAGTGTTGTTAATTACGTATTATTTATATTCTGTGCCAGACATATAGATCCATTTTAATTTTTATGCTAAGTCCACGCTATCCATTCCACACATTAAACGGAAGAAACAAGTACTCTTTTTACTCTCCTAACCGAGAAGGAGAGTAATGTTTTTGGGGTGTCGGCGTGTATTCTGTTTGTCTTTTATTATTATGACTTGATTATAAGTGCAGGGTATGGAAGATGCTAATTCAAATCTGTGTCATAGTTTGAATATGATTTTGTTAGAATCAGTGATAAATGGCATCATTATTTGTGGTACTTATCTGCGATTCTCACTTATTGTACTTGAAAACGCTACGAGCACAGACATTTATTAGAATAGACACCGCGTGTCTATCTCTTTGCGTGTCCGTTTTGTCTTGAGTAGGCGCATTGCGCAAACTAGCACGCCTCAAATTCAGTTCGATCTCAGCACAGATCACACTAGATACCGCATTACGAGATTCGTTGTTCCTACAAAAAGTCACCAAAGTTTGAGGCGCGGCGCGGGTCGCGGGGAGTGCGACCAAGCGTTCTCATTGGCTATCAAAAGGTTACACCTACTCGCACCTAACAATCAACCAATCAGAGTAATTTCTAATAAGTGTATTTAGACAGAAGCGTGGTGCGTTTCGAGCGTCCTGAATGCAGAATCTTGGGTGTGATCTGTGGATCTCAGTCATCTTCGAAAAATGCATAGTTGGGCCAATTTTTTTTTTTTATGGTACTTGGTGACGAGACGAGCAAGTCGCTCACCTGATGTTAAGCGTGAGCGGAAATGCACTGCGCTCGTCACCATGAGATATTAGATGTTAAATCTCTTTATGCCCAGTAATTACGTTAGAAACATTGCCCTTCAATCCGGAACACAGTATTGTTTGCGCACTACTGCTTGTATAAAACTTATAAAAAACTTCAAAAACTGTTGAAAAGCTGTTGGCCATGCGAATGGACAACTAGTAAGTACATGGGTAATTAAAAGACCTAGCACGCTAGAATTACAAATCGACGCGCTCGCGGTGTATATCTAATAAATGTCTTTGGCTACGTACGAGTGAGTTGAATAGAGGAAGACATCTTGTGAAGTCGAGTATTTTAATCAAATAATCCACTGCGAGGAGCTTAATTTTGATACGAGCTGACAGATTTACCTATTTATAAACAGATCAACATCGGATTCAAAAATTACTGTGTTAATTTTGGGTGTTCCACAGAAGATTATTGCAGATAACGGATGTAATTTTTTTGTCAAACAGGGGTTTTTCTGTGACCACTATGCGGCGTGCAGGCTTCGGTTTTATCACGTAAAGCAAACCAACGCGAGAAAATAAGAGAAAAATATATTTCTCTCTCGCTTGTAAGACAACTGTCCTCACGAGCCAAATCCACAGGTCTGTTTGCACGTTAGACTGTGGACTGAACATTACTTGCAGGGACTTTTAGCAATAAAAATCAGTTTTTTATTTAAGTAAAATTTAGTTTTTAGTTTTAGCTTGTTTATTTAAGTTCAGTTTACTTTATTTTAAGATGATATACACGGGTTGTTTTTTAAAAAAGTTTAAAAATCAGCCTGTACTATTATTTTATTTGGTAGGTATTAACATGTTAATGATATTTTAATTATGAAAATGCTAGATTCAACCTTTTAATATCATATTATTTTATTTTAAGATGTTGTTGTTTAACAGGTTGTTTTTTAAAAAACTTTAAAAACTCAGCCTGTACTATTATTTTATTTGGCAGGTATTTACGTGTTAATGATATTTAAATTATGAAAATGCTAGACTCAAACATTAAATATCATATCTTCAAGAATTATAATAACACGTGGTTATCTCGGTTTATTATTTTTTTATGCCAGGTCATGCTAAATTAAAGTTTTGGGCGCTCACTGAAACGTTAATATTCACATTCCTTACATATATATGATAATAAAAACGTCTAGTTTCATTCTTGCGTTTTAATGTAATATTGTTGCTATGGCCAAAAAACCATAGTAATACCAAAACCAAAGTAACTCTGTCTCTCTGTCTATCTATCTGGATGTTTATCGCGTTTTCTAGGCTAAACGGCTGAACGGATCGACCTGAATTTTTGCATAGATATAGCTTAAGGATCTGAGACTGACATAGGCTACTTTTTTATATCCACGCGAACGAAGACGCGGGTAACACCAAGTTACCTATATTTCAATTATTTATTTTATTTCTTATCAAGTCCTATATTTCACTAAATACAATATTTTTTTATGCTAAGTGACTTAGCTCGGTTTGTGAAATAAGCATACAATATTAAGAAAAGCATGTCTCAGGATTTTCCGTAAATCAACCCCTAGAGGTGAAATGAAATGTTTCATTTACTGAGCGAGCGAAGCCGTGCGGGCAAGCTAGTCTGATATAAAGTGGCTTCATCAATAACTTCATTTTTTATTTCAGATTTAAATAGCTTATGTCGATTTATTTTTACGGCGTTTACGTCAATTATGGATAATTTAAGTCATCAGTGGACCAGTCAGCATTAGCCTCTGATCTCCCATTGTCATGTCGAATGAGATTAAGAAACGTATATACCAACCAAAATGATACCAAAGAATTACTCGCAAACTCCCAGATACCTTAACCACAGAACATATAATAATTCTACGCCTTAACTTCAGTGGGCTTGGTCTGATCTAGCAAGAAGAAGTTTAAAAAGACAGGTTGGCAGCTTCAAAAATCAAGATAGTCGTGATGTGTCTTTATTTCGACAGACTACTTCATTTTAGGGCGTGGCAAAGTGGTAGTAATGCGAGAGACTCGTTATGAAGTCACAAATGAATGTAATAATTAGCCCACTGAACCGAGACATATCCTGAATATCCAAGTCCTCTTTTTTGCAAAACAACCTGACACATTATCCGATAAATCCTTATGTAGAGACAAAGCGAAGCTACAGAACGTATATCAAGTTGCGTTGGTTGACAACGTCGGTTTAAAAATAAACGTTACTATGTAGCGTTCGTTGCCCCGAAAGGCTCTGAGAGATATCTTTATTTTTCAAAAAGACTCTTGTGGGTACAGCGCTCCCAAGGTTGGGATCGTGTTTGCGAAAATTGAAGGAATAAAACGTTTCAGTGAAATCTTCACAAGAGACAATAAAATGGGAAGAGATTCTGCTGAGAAAACTCCACCAACGACGGTTGAAGATTTGGGTAAAGATGTGAAAGGAGTTGGTTTAAAAATAACTGTTCCGAGGCTTTATAAATTACATCAATTGAAGTATGAATAAGCAAGATCAAATTAATAAAGCAATAAAACAATAAGGTCAATAAGGAGGATCATTTTAATTATTTTTGTCCATTTACAAATGCATCGTGCACCGACCCCTTTGGACTTGTCATCCCATCACAACGTTCCTACCTACCTTTTTTTTTGCGAGTGGGAAATCTTCATTAGATACCCGACTGCTTTGGGGTGTAGCCGGGCTATGTGGGATTATACTGAAACCTCCAATGGCCTGCCTTGGTGCTTGACCGAGGGCTCCGGGATCTCCAAGGGAACGCACCGGAGCCCTCAGCCCGGGACAGCTAGCAGCTGTCGTGAGACGCCTAAGCCTACAACAGCGTCCGCCACTCGACGCTGGATTGCTAATTTGTTTCACAAACCACTTATTTATGCGAATGTACGTTTTTATTATTACAATAAATTACATTTAAGATCATAAGATCTTTGTTACAACAAGAATAAGTGTCTCGTGTTTTATTTAAGTCCGCCGCCAAGTTTTTTGGTAAGACTCGTAAAAAGTAATGCTCGCCTAAGGAAAATAACCTACCTACAGATATACTTCTAGTTTCTTAATAAATAAAGTAGATTAGCATAATACCTACTCAGGAAATTGTCGACTGCGAGAGAATGTTATACAGGAAAAAAATCCGAGTGTCCGACTCAAACGTCATGACGTCATGTTATCTGTGTTTCATTAATTAGGCCCTATGTTCTATTTTAAGTATGTTAAATTTACTATGAAAACTGACGTGGTTTTGATACGTGGTCTTGCCTTGCACTACAAGGCAAGACAAGACGAGGTCGCGCGCGTGTCTCGCTGAGCATTCCTTGATAAAGGTCACCGAATGTGATCGAAACTATAGTCGGAATAACCGACTCAATTTAACGTGAGTATTCCCGTTTTATTAAAACAAAATGTTAAATTTAGTTTTTACTTTCTTGGTACTTTTATTACTTTTGTCGTCACCAAACAACAAGGGCCTTCTGAAAGTCAGCGTTGAGTGTCTGATACACTCAGCATTTATGCTGAGAAGGGTCCATTTCGACATTATTATTGTTATAATCATCTTTATTTTACCTTCTGTTTGTTATCTCTTGTTGTCTCTATTTAAGCCTATAAGTAATATAATAGAAATAAATGTTACTTTACTTTACGTATGTAATTTAAACAATTCTATTCTATTCTACGTCTCTTTCCCTTTTTGGAATCTGAAGCGTAAACCTAAAGATAGTTTAAAAATAATACAGAAACTACGCTTACTATGACATTTTGGCCTTAGAAATCTACCTTGGGATAGATGTTTTTACCAAAATCCGAACCTTGGTTACTAAACGTTACATGAAATGCCAACGTTTATGTAGGTAGTGATTTCAGTGTAGAAAAGCTTTCATTCTGCATTTCTGGCATACTCTCTTTCACTGTATTCGTTCGAATATAGGTATGTAAAAGTTTAATGGTAAGCAGTAAAGAGGTTTTACCGAGCTCCCTCTAGAGGTTAGTGCCCTCCTAACAGCTGACGGGAAAACTAGGGACGCCTTCTTATGGACAATGACCTTTTATATACATTGTCTAACTTGTATATAACTTTATCTGTGTAGACGTTTATAGGGTTTTGCACGAATCTCCTACATAAAAAGTGAAATGTTTCTACTCGAGGCGTCTCAGGCCAAGTGAAGATAATAAAACTAAATTGTAGCTTATCTTGGTAAGATTTTATATTTCCAGTTTTTTAATGGTTTCATGCTGTTTATTTAGATACTAGTTCTATATTTAGGAACGAACATATACTTTTTTTTTTACGGTAAAATCATGCATTGGTATATCCTGAGTAGGCAAGTATAATTGTTGTTCAATGATATTTGTCTCGAGTATCTTATACAACGTTGAACGACAATGCTGTCGAACAAGATCTTGTTTTTTGAAACATTAGTAATAAAATTTACAGATCATGTTGGAGAGAAAATTGTAAGTTACGAAGGCATATATATATTTCTTGTTGAAAATTGAAAAGGACTAGAGGCATATGTTTCTCCATTTACTTACGTATTTTTGCCGAAAAATATTTACAACTTTAAGTTCATTAAACTAAAGTAAAATTAAAATTATTCGATGAGTCTGAGATTCTTGAGTAACCACAATCTTTTGTAGACGGCGTGAGTGTAGGTGTAGCTAACCCACTGTATGTAAAACGACCTACATTGGAGGTGTAGCTAACTAAGCGAACTAAAATTCAAGGTCATTACCCTGCCACAACAAACGTCTCAGCAACATTATTACAAAGCGAATTTGAAAATATTTAAATAAATACGAGAAGAAACCTTTCCCGCACAAACAACTTTTTCGAATACCGGTCGGAGTGTCTGTTCGCTCGCTCGCACGTGCGATGAGTTAGTAGGGGGAAAGAGACAGAGCGACAAGGTCACTGGTCAGCCGTTCTCCGTCAGACAGCGGGGCGCGCGGGAGGGGGGCGTGCGCGGGCGCAAGCAGACGGCGCAACGACATGGCGGTGGCGGTAGACGTGACGTCACTCGCATCGGGTCACGAACCAACTTGCATCGAACCTCACATGCGTAGGAAAACTGGATGCACGCACGAAATAGAAAAAGCGTATCGACTCGTATAGTTATAAAACAAGCGTCGCGGAAGGGAACACCACACTATTCTTGGCTTGCGTGGATTACATTCGCGAGACGTCTTTGGACTGCGCACGATTCGACGCGCACTAACTAGCACGAATATCGTCGAAGTTTCCGTGGATTCGTATTCAAATACTTCTAATATACTTTGACGACATCGTAATGTTTATTAAGTATCTGAAGCGACAATTATCTTCCTTGTCGAAATTATATCTTATACAGAACAAACAGATATGAAGTGTAAGTGGTGTTAACATATAATTTTGAAAAGGAGGCGCCTAAATAAAATAGACAATTATAACCAGTCATTACCACACATTTTAGGTAGGGATCAAATTGTCAATTCCAATTTCTAAAATATTCACATAATTCTTGCAATTTATCAGCTTGTTAAGCCCTATAGCAAAATAACTTCACCAACCATCTGTTAATTGGGCGCCAACAAGTCTTATAATTAGAGATACCAATTAGCTACATATTTATAAAACTGTAAAAAGGATTATAAATATAAGATAAATTACATGACACGTAATCACTTGAAGTGAAACCACATGGAGGTGAAACTATGAAACGCTTGCACGAACTATGTTGCGATCGGAACGGCGCAGTTCACGGAAAGGCCCGCGCGTTTCGCATAGCTCCTTAGAATGGATAAGCATTGCCGATGACACTCCATAATGGTCATTTAGCACTGCCCACTGCATTTCCCGAGGTTTATTTATGTAGCCGAGTGGGGAGCAGTTTGTCACGCAGCCAAATTTATAATTAGACAGTTGTCAAACTCCTCTAATAATCCAACTTGGTGGGATTGCGTAACTTTTAAAATCTACCTCTCAAAACGTCGTAAATTGGGTCGGGTATTCCGACTATAGTTTGAATGACTTTTGATGAATATTTTTTTCTTTTTATCTGGTGATCTTTTTCAAGGAGTATTATAATATAAGCGTGATACGTGCGCATGTCAAGACAAGATCGCGCGCGTGGAACTTCAACGCAACTAGCCGTCTTGGCTTAACTTTCGACTGGTCATTCTTTGCAGGGATGATATGACAGCGAGAGCATTTACAACAGTTTTCGTTTTCGAATGTAATTTCGTACTGGTCGTAAACACGAACGTAAGCCCATGTTAAAGATTCTCGGGAGGCCTAGAAACTGTTACAAGGCCTAGCTACTCAGCCTACATACAATGCACGCTCAGTTAATGTCGAAGCTAAGCCGCCTCGCACATAATAAACACTTCTTCAAATTCTATTCCAACATTTTCATTTAATTACTGTAATTTAACAACTTAATAATATTTAAATAACACAGACCAAGGTAATTAAATGTTTTTGTAAGATAGTATCTTGATATCCGTAATCCTGCCTTTGGAAGACCAAAATATGAAATGAATTATATACATACATAATTTATAAAATAACAAGCTCTTACTAGGAATCAACGCACAGACCAAACCGCTTATGATTGAGACGTGAAATTTTCGGTACGGACACACCACTGGCTTTTCGGTGAAGAAAAACATCGTGACGAAACCTGGATATTTCGGGAGAGGAAATTCGATGGCGTATGTGATGCCGCCAACCCGCAAAAAGCGCAAAAATGGGCCAGCGTGATGGATATACCCTAATCAACATTCGAGGGTTAGGCCGATATCCCAGCAGTGGGATGTTTAAAGGCCAGTGCAGACTCCTCAAATAGTCTAGCCCAACAATAAGAACGGATTTTTCGAAATGCATCTTCTAAAGGATTAAAATGGACCCACATTTGTATGGAAATAGAATATATTTTTCATAGAAACTCGGTTAGTGTAATTTCAAATTCAAATTCAAATCATTTAATTCAGACTACAAAGGTCCATATTATATTACACATAAAAATTAATTAAAATACAAAAAAAAAAAAAAACAATTATATTCTGTCCTACATGTCAATAATAATACAAAACAGAAACAAACAGAAAACATTTTTGTCAAACAGAAAATACAAAATAAAATAAAATAGCATCAAATTAAGTAAAAAATATGAGCATGAAAATTTAAAATAAATAAAAATATTATAAACATAAAAAAATAAAGACGACTTTTCAGGATTTTTCGGAAAATAATTCGGAAATCAACCCCTAAAGATGCGAGCAAGCTAGTCCCTACCTAAAAGCGGTATCCGATGAAGTTATTATACCTCGTAAAGGCCATTTTGGGAATCTGTTATGGTGTGAAGATGTGAATTACCCACATCACCTACATGGTAAAAATATCTAATTAGCGTGTTTTTTTCGCAGCACTTAACAGAATCTCATCGGCGTGAGAGAAACATGTGAAAAAACAGGCTTGCCCCAGAGTAGTTGACCCAAATAGAGCGTTTCATCTCGTAGGCTGACACGGGAGTCATTTGCCGAATGCCCGTGCAAGTTACAAGCGCGTTGCCAAAGAAAATCTACACAAGAAGAATAACAATCTCATACTTAAAAGTGTACCCCCGAAAAATCTGCTTAAAACTAGGTGGCGCTTACAAATTTAGTCAGCTAATGTTCAACCCGCTCATCGTTGTTCATCAGAATAGACGCCAATGTCTTCTACAGCAAACTCCAAGCAAAATTTAATATCAAGATTTACCTGGCATCGTCTATACGTACCCCAAAGACTCAGATCACTCCTAGATACGCACTCAGGAAAATCGCAACGCACCACGCATTCGTCTAAACACACCAAAGAAAATTTAGTCTCAATGCAAGGCACAAGCAACCTTGAGATAGCCATTGAGAACGCTTTGTCGCACTTCTGCGACCGGCGCCTGCCTCAAACTTTGGTGACTTTTTGTAGGACAACGAATCTCGTAATGCGGTATCTAGTGTGATCTGTTGAGAAGGTACCCAATCGCTGCGTTGTTAGTTAACTGAGAAAACGATCAACATTGTGGGTTCCTACCGCTTTTGGATAGAATTCAACTGCAAACTAAACGGAAGTCTTGGACGATAATGGTATTAGCGACGTATTGATAAGAATAAGAAGGAGACACTGATAACACATAAATACTTACATTTTGGACGATTTGACGCACTAATTAAAACTAAGTTGTTTTTTATCCTACTGTCCAAGAAGACGGGTATTGTTTTTGGGGTGTATGTGTTTATGTTTGTATGTTCCTGCATTATTGTATCAGTTCACTGTATCCTTTAGGATATAAAAATATAAATAAACTTATAATATTTAAAGTTTGTTATTGTTAAGGTTTTTTTTTTTTTTTTTAATTTACAATATTGCTCCACGGACTCCGGGGTCCGTGCCATTTATCAAGTTTTACAAATATTTTATCAACTAAAACGGAATATAAAAACTAAAGACTTTTATTGTTAAGGTTGAAACACTGAACAAATTTAAAAGTAAAAGACATAAGTTAAAATTAAATATACGAAAAGAAGAGAAGCGCTAAAAATGATTTTTTACTTACAATATAGACCGGAACTTTATATATTATTGAATGTTATGTTATGTGTTTTAGCTGTTATATATTTTCAGTTTCAGTATTCTGTGCTTATAACTTGTGACATTATGCATTTAGAACCATTCGATATTTTGAAATTATTGATTAGAAACTTATTATTCTTAACGTATTTTAAACTAATAAATTTCAAATTTTCAATATAAAATCATTAAAATCTCTGTGAGAGTGATATACGATGTCCCGTCCATAGACAATTGCCAAAACCACCAATGTATCTCGACCTTGAAGTAGTGGTAGGAACGCCGGTTATTTAATCGCCAAGCAGTAGTGTGCAAACATTACGAGGTTCCGGATTGAAAGCAACGTTTCCAGCGAAATCACTGGGAAGTTACCATGTAATATATCTGGGTGTCGAGCGCAGTGCATTGCCGCAGTTCAAAACTCTGGGTGGCACTGAAATGTTATGGGCTAGCGCGACGCTTAACATCAGGTGAGCGACTTGTTCTTCTCACACAGTATCGTTAAAAAAAAAGTTACTGGTAAAATCTTTCGTTGAACATCAAGCTTGAAAGCTATGCCAAAACACAACAAAGGATTCTCGCTCATCACTCCTGCCTCACGCACCTCCCGACACCCCATTCCCCCTGTTCGAGTAACCAGGCAGCCAGCCCAGGCCGGGGGGCAGCCCGGGCATAATAATTTTAGCTCGTGTCGCGGCATGGAACTGAAAAATGTCATCGCCCGGCCGGCACCCGGCACCCGGCGAGCACCATATAAAACGGCTCCTCACCTCATCTACTAAAGTAATATGAATAGACGGGCCTTAACCACACAGCTTCCTTAAAAACAATCGAACTAGCCCCCGAATACTGAAACGTTTGTTAGCTTTGACGACAGATTAAGTCTATTGCTGCCTTTGTCATTTGCTTAGTGCCAGACAAAGGCAGTATTAGAATTCATCTGTTGTTATAGTTAACAAACGTTTCAGTATTCGGGGGCTAGTTCGATTGTTTTTAAGGAAGCTGTGTAGTTAGGGCCCGTCCATTCATTTTAGGGGGTTAGGCTTCAACACGTAATTTAAAGTTTGTCAAGAGAAAGCGTATATATCAAGGTATATTTTTGCGGATATTTGGATCGCATGTATTGACGAAAGAACGTCTCGCACTTTTCACATACTGAGAGCGACTGAAGCAAGGTTAAAGTGAGCACCGGCGCTCACTAGACCTGTGCATTCATATTACTTTGGTCGAAGCTTCACCTGCGCCTTTGCAGATCAAATATCGCTATAACCACGTGGGGTAGCCATGTGGAAACTACCAAAAATTAAGCAACTATAATATCATTACAAGAAAAACAATATACTCGACTGCAAAATGTAGCTTAGGACAACTTAGGATGCATTTTTTTCCCCGCCGCCCCGGTACCGGGGCTGGCCCACCGGGCCAGATGGGATTAATCCGACACGATTCGCGGTCGCGCAGCGTCGGCGGTTGACCTAACAATCATCGCAATAAGCACCTAACACGGGCCATGAACGCGAGTACCAACACACTGACAGATGAAAACAAATTTCTTCCGTTAACTTCGCTCACTCGGCCAATAAGGATCCACCAAAAAAGTTTTCTTTAACAATAATCATTAGTTGTAACAAAGAAAGACAATTTCTCTATGGTTGTAAGTTGTGAACGTTTTCTTGTTAGTATTCTTTCAATTTGCGTCATCGAAATATATATTTTGGTTTGTTACGTAGTAGTCATAATACGAAAGTTATTCTAGGTCATGGCTGGTGTATGGTTATGAATAACTGAACATTCTTTGGTTATACGTCAATTATTTTTACGAAGCTCTAGGGGTATAATATCATAGATTATGGACGTTCTATCTCATTCGGAAATTTGCAAGTTAAATTTTCAAAAACTAAGCTTGTACCTCACAGATCTCACCTAAATTCCGAACTCAGGACGATCGATGTCTGAAAATTAGACACCGATCGTCCTGACTCCACCTCATTTTTGAAGTTTTACAAAGGCCCTTTTTCCGAATAGTATGTAAATGAATTTCATCGGCATTTCAAGACTAATTAATTTTTACGCGAAGCAAAACAGAGAGTTTGATTTTGACCGGTATGTATGTATGTGTGTTCATCTGTTCCCTCATAACTTCTAAACTACTTATCATAATTTGACAAATTAAATATCGTTGGAAGCGTCTTCGTCGACCGCTGGTTATACTTATAGCGCCATCTATAGGACTAAAGCCATCGACTAAAAAAAAAAGTGTTTTAATGATACTGTTGGGTATCAAATGAAGGGGCTTAATTAGCACATTTAATATATATATTGGTCGCTGTTGCTCTCGGCTTTGCTTGCATACACTCGATAAAACTAACGCTCACTTAGGGACGTTGTCGGGTTTTAGTTTTTCGACCTATATCTTGTTTACAGTTGATAATTTTAAAAATTTCATGGGAGCTCAGTTCCGTTCAGGAAATACCACGGTGGCTCTCCCACTCAACTCAAAGTACATGAATATTTCTGTAGCTCACGCCTAAATGAATCTACAAAGAATGTGCAGAAAAATGGAAGCATAACATTCTTGAGAACGCTATATTTAGCTTCGGCCCTCTGAATTAACACGAAATTAATCTTTCTTGTTTTCAGTTATTCTTTTACTATTTATATTTTTTATGCCTTAAGTAATTAACTAAACAAAATACATCACCATCACAATCATCAAGGGCCATCTTCGTATCAAATTATGGAGGTCAGCAGGCAAAACTTCGTGCGTTTGAAATTTTAATATAACTATCTGCGCCCCGCGGCTTTTCCCGTATTCTACAGAAACTGAATATTTTTCTGGGATAAAATAATAGCCTATGTGTTAATCCAGGGTAAAAGCTACCTACATACCAAATTTCATTCAAATCCGTTCAGCCGTTACAGAGTTGAACGGGAACAAACACACTTACACACAAACTTTCGCATGTATAATATTAGTGTGATACCTATAATAAAAGAACATGCCCTGTTCTAGGAATCAACGCACAGACCAAACCGTTTATGATAGATACGTGAAATTTGGACCAATACTCCTCAAATGGTCTTGGTGAACATAAGAACGGATTTTGCGAAATTCCACCTCTAAGGGGTAAAATAGACCCCCAAAGTTATTATGAAAATAAAAACTTTTTTCATACTTCGTATACTGAGTAAAAGAAATAACGAAACGCATGTCTCAGGGTTTTTCGAAAATCAACCCCTCAAGAGGTTAAGTGGGATGTTTTTAATTGTCCATGCAAGAGAAGCCGTGCGGGCAAGCTAGTATCTGTAGCTAGCCCTAATAAACAATCACAGCTTACGCACACACGTCATGGATTCTAGTTATAGCAGCATTATCATATAAAAAAGTGTTTTCGGTCACGGCTCCGTAACCTTAAAGCCCGTAAACACGGGTTGGCCATTGTTAGTCGATTTGTCAGCCTCAAAATGAGAGTAAACTGGGGTAATATAAGACACTTCGTCTACTAGACTTTTAGTAGTTGGTGCAGGTAATGTGGACCGCATCGTTCATTACGAGCATTCTGATTGTAAACGTAGGTAATATGGGCCACATCGCCCGATATTAGCCTGAGCCATGTACATGAATAATTTGTCAGGTTAAAAGGTCGTGAGGTCTCAGTTCGATGTCCCGAACGGATACTTCACTACCTTATAATATATTGACAACCTCTTCACCGATTTTGCTCATTCACAATTCTTGTATAGAACTGAGTGCCGAATGTTTCTGCCAAATATTCTCTAAATCAGCCGGTAAATAGCGCCACAACAAACTTCCCCCATTTTTAGGGGAAACACCGCAATTAAAATCGCCGACGACAAAAAAATACTATACAATTGTAGAATCTGTATACCAAGTTTCATCACGATGACTTCAAAAATACGACATGTACCTACGCCAGTACAAATATACTGACAGATGAAAGCAAATTTCGCCATTTAAACCAAAGACTACGTTCGCTTCGCTCACTCAGTCATTTATCAACTGTATTGTAACGAATGCACTTTTGTTATTAATTATAACTAATTAGTACAGTAATTATTTACTATTCTCGCAGTACTTACACGTCTGCGGTGGCATTTACTACATATTTATGGTAATTTATGTTCTTTTTATTGAAGACGATGTGAAATGGTTCATAATTGACCGAGCGAAGCGAAGGTCTCAGAGTCTACGGGAGCAAATCGTCAGTTGTATGTGTTTATATGGTTGTATGTATATTTGTCCGACGATAGCTTAAGAGTCGTTAATCCGATCTTTATAATATTGTAGGCAAGTAGTTCATTTCAATAAAATTCTTAAGTACGAATATGAGCTGAATCGGTCTAGACGTTGAGAAGTTATAGGTCTCATTTCGGCGCGAACTACTAGTAATAATAAGTTATTAATAATAATAAGGTAATAATAGGAGTATTAAAGTTTTTTTTATGGTGTTGACTAATGAGACGAGCAAGTCGCTCACCTGACACCTAAAATTTTGAACTTCAACAGTTCCAAACTCTGCGCAGCACCGCACTGCGCTCGTCACCCTGAGGTATTACATGTTAAGTCTCTGTATGCCCAGTAATTTCGCTGGAAGCAAACCCTTCAATCCGGAAAACAGCAATGATTGCACACTACTGCTTGGCGGTAGAATAACCTCCTTTTAATTTTAACCTAAATAATCCCGCCATTTTGAAATTCAGGCATTATGTATATGTTGTGATAAATTTCCTCAGTTTTTATACTACGGCTATAAATTATATGTATACCATCATAAATAACAACTAAATTAAATTACCTATGTACCTAATTAATCAAATTTATTTTAAAACTTAGTTAACTCAGGTGCACAACATTACCTACCGAGATAATATTACCGCTAACCAAGATTAAAGTTTATTGTTTGAACAAAAAACCATTTTGCATATTTAAAATTTGCGCATTAAAATTAGAAGACATAGTATTGTGGAGGTAAGTAATACATTACTTGATTTTTAGCCAAAAAATAAAGAAAACAAGTTAATTTTGAATAAAACCACGCGCCGTGGCAGTTTAAGTAGTAGTGGGTACCTACTTATACAAACACAGATCACACTAGATACCGCATTACGAAATTCGTTGTTCCTACAAAAAGTCACAAAAGTATGAGGAAGGCGCGGGTCGCGGGGAGTGCGACCAAGCGTTCTCATTGGCTAATAAGTAAAAAAATAAATAATGTCAGTCATTCACATTATTATTAACATTATAAATGCGAAAGTTTGTGTGTAAGTATGTAAGTAGGTACGTGTGTTTGTTATCGTTCAACTCTGTAATGGCTCAACGGATTTGAATGAAATTTGGTACGGAGGAAGCTTATACCCTGGATTAACACATAGGCTTTTTATCCCGGGCTTTTTATTTATTTATATTTATTTTATTTTATATTATATTATTTTTATATATTTTTATTTATAAAAAATATTCGGTTTCCGTAGAATATCGGGTGAAACCGCGGGGCGCAGTAGGTATTCTATAAAATAAAAAGCTCTTTTCTAGGAATCAACGCACAGACCAAACCGCTTACGATAAAGACGTGAAATTTGGACTCAATACTCCTCAAATAGTCCAGGTGAACAATAAGGCCGGATTATGCGAAATTCCACCTCTAAGGTGTAAAATTTAACCCCAAAGTTTGTATGAAAAACTATTTATTTTTTTATACTACGCCAATTAAACTCGGTTTGTATACAGAGTATATATGTTATGGCTAGAACACGAATTGTGGCTACACCTAGTTTTATCCGGTTAGAACTAGGTGTAGCCACTTACTCTTGGTTAAATGAGTATTAGCCGATTGTTTTCGAGTAAAACTAGCTCTAGGCGGTATCATTCCGGCTATAACTAGGCCCCACGAAACCCTAGTGGCTAGTACTAGGTCAAGCCGACATCATGCTATAACATTCCGGCTAGACCTAGTTTTACCCGAAACGAATCGGCTTATACTAGGTTTAACTAGAAGTAATTGGCTAAACCTAGTTCTAACCGGATACAAGGCATAGCCGCACTTCGGGTTCTAGCCGTAACATAAACAAGAAATAAATAAACGCATGTCTCGGGAGATTTCGAAATTCATCTGAGAAATAGGAAATAGGGCGTTTTAATTGCCTATGCGAGCGAAGCCGTGGCCGAGCTAGTTATAAATAATTAACCACCACTGAACTCTACCCCAACTAAAAATAAAGCAAAATTTACCAATTTTTCCTAAAAGTAACCTTTGTAACCAGTGTTGCCATAGGACTCCCCGTTGGGATAATGCGCGTTTCATGCTCGAAATTTCGGCCCGACTTTTCTGCTCTTTCCAAATGTTAATGGGTCATTTCTATTTTTTACTGGCCTGTTTATGTAATTCCTTAAAAAACCGTACGCAGGCTGTGAGAAAGTACTTAAGTGTAATTTGTGGCGTAGTTCAATGGTTTCCATAAAGTATTTCCAGGAGAGTAATAAGCGTCCAAATGATGCATTTAACACAATTTTTAAATAATGAAATTTATATATTATTATTATTATACTTATATTTATTATATTTTTTTATTATTTATTACATTTTTATTTTTATTTATTTACAATTTATTATATTTTGTATTTTTTTATTATTTATTATATTTTTTTATTTTTTTATTTGCAATTCATATATAAACATAGACAGACATTAAGGCAAACAGACTTTTCTGGAATAACCAGCTAATTATCGTCCACTACTTAACAAACCTACACCAAACTATTTCAAATTTAATAGCTTATTATGAAAAAAAAGGCATTAAAAATATAATTAGAAATTTTAAGTTAATAGGCCATTAAAGTAACTGGACCTATTTACCCAGGGTCAATTGGAACCTCGCACTACGCCTAAACTTAAATCAATAATTTAAGAAGTTGCAAAGTGGTAATTACAGTGATGACACTGGCAACACTTTTCGTAACTGAGATACCTCGTCTCAACAGATTAACAAAGCCAACTTTGACCATATCATTTACAAAGTATATCCATAAGAGCCATATCGATAGGTACCGTAACTGCAATCAACTCTGGCTTAGATTAGCCAGGAGTTTTGGCGGGAACTTAAAGTCATGTCGCGTCATTGTATTATTATCAAAAACTTGAGTTATTTCGAGTGTTTATGTGTAAAAATGGTGGATTTTTATCCATTAAGTGTTCGTGAATGTGCAAAAGTATTGGTGATGTCCGAGACGCTACCTTTGGGTCCTCGTATTTCGCTGTTTTTCTTTGCTTCGGCAAGTGCCAGATGCCAGATGGAAGTCTTTTTTTGGCGTTTTAGCTTGTAAGTTTTTTGTTTTGTTTAAGTGTTCAGTTTAACTCTTCGTGTTTCCAAAACTCCATTGACACCTCTATTAAAGTCTCCACCGCTTTATTGGGGTATGACGTGGACTTAGACTATGACTGAGACTTATTTTAATTGTGAAATATTTGACTTCACTTAAAATATTACAATACTTGACACTAAATACACAACGTGTGGAGCCAAAAATAAGAGAAAAAAATAAGATTAGCCAGTTTCGCCACTCTCTACAAGCAAATAGAAATAGTTTCCGCAATTAAAAAAAATACTTCAAGTACTCTGGCCTGCCTGTCGCCCGTCTATAAAAAACCCATAGTTTATGCACGGCACGGCGGTAGAGGTTGTTGCTAGGTGCGCTATCCGGCTTAATTGAGTACATCAACATTCCCAGCTACACGTGCCTAAATTCTTCACTTCTCACCTTGGGCGGGTGACACCTCGCAAAAACAACGCTAGCGAGTTGAAAATCCTATTTAAAAGACGTTGCCATCGAAGTGTTTTCGAAATGGTCGGGTGTTAGAGCAATGTAGCGCGCGCTATCCTTAGAATTTGCATGCTTTTTTCTTGGGCGTAGAGTACGCTTTCGCATGCTAAATAGATACTTAGAAACTATTTTAAATGAGACTATAAAAACCAATCTGTAAAGTCTTTCCGCTGCAATCAATTACAGTACTTCGTAAAAAATTATCTGACTCTTCAATTATAAGATAATTAAGAACTAAATAAAAAGCTGGTCCATCCTTCCATAGCTGATATAATAAGCCACTTTAGCAGAACGTTCGAGAGCAGATGCTACATGTGAGGACGCCATTTACACTCTCCAAAATATCCATTATCAACATAAATAACATTAACTCCTAGAATATTCTAGAGGACATCAGCGTACCCTATGCCTTCCCAAGTCATGTACCAGCCTAATGAATACTTCAATACTAACGGTACCCCTTTAGATGCTTTTAGACTACGACACTTACCACTCGGGGCCCCAAGTTGCACAATACATCCCTGCTATGTAATATGCATGATACGCACTCATCAAGGCGGGTGATAATAACCCACGACCTATTTTTCCTTGGCAAAGCGTGAAAGGGACTTCACCAACTAGAGTAGGAACAAAGAATAGTAGTTTCTGGTAAGTTTCTACAATGAAAAGCATTTTTAGTAGGCTACAGTTGTAGTGTCAGATACGTTTTTTTTCAAATCTTCATAAGAGGGGTGCATCAGTGTTATGTGGGATTACACCCACTAGGTGGCCTACTTTGGTGCTTGACCGACGGCTCCGGGATCTTCAAGGGAACGCACCGGAGCCTTCAGCACCACGCTTCAGCGCCTTCCGGGCAGCTGTCGCGATACGCCTAAGCCTACAACAGCGTCCGCCACTCGACGCTGTCGTCCTCCCCGGGCTCGCTTCGGTAGATGGTTAGAGCCCCACCTCTAACCACCCCCGAGCCCAGAGGTCCTCTTATTGTAAGCTCTTACTACAGGCATACCGATGCCGTATTCTAGTGCCCCGGCATCATGGCAACAAGATGGCAACAAAATGACAAGAAAATCTAATTTTGTTAATTTTATTTTGGAACCCAAGATTCTCATATTCTTTGACCACCAAACCTCAACCGTTTTACCCACAAAAAGAAAACTTTTTCTTCATGAAGAAACAAAAATCAATTTAGGAGATACCTACGTGGGTTGGCGGGGTCGTTTACTTTGGAATTAAAATGATAAAATTGCATTTCAAAGAGTCATTGTATCGTACCATCATCCCTGATCAATTATCTGGTGATTCAGATAAGGACACTGTATATGGAGTGGAATGATATTGGCGACCGGTTTAATTTCGGGTCAGTTACGCCCACTCTCGCATCGATTTTACCGTCCTGGCTTCTTATTTCTTGTAGTTGAATTTACATATATTTACCCTCTAATGATTTGGTATGCTACGGCCAATAAGACCACCAACTAACGATTAACTATTTGTTCTCTAATAAATTTAATTTTTTGGTTTATTAGACACATTATATTTTGTTTTAGTTGACAACTGCCACTAAAAATATTAATCATTAACTGTGACTTACCTCGGGATTCTGAAACTTTTTTTTGAAAACAGATTAAGTCTATTGCTGTCATTGTCATTTGCTTAGTGCCAGACAAAGGCAGCATTAGAATTAATCATTCCACTATATAATTAAGAAAACAACTGTACTTAATAATTGTTAAATTGTATGATCTATATACCTTTTATGTGAATATTTTAATACCCTCTTGCGTATTTCGCTATTTATACCTATTTCGCTAAATTAATAGTATTATATTAAGCACATACTACTTTTGGAAAGTAGCCTAGTACGCAACCAAATTTGTGCTTTCTCTTTAACCATATCTGTGTTACTTTCTGTTGTTTGTGCTATGAAATAAATAAATAAATCTATTGTAAAAGTAAACAAAAGTTTCAGAATCCCGAGGTTAGAGTTATAATTCAACAATGTAAGCTCGCAGTGAACAAGGAGATATCTATTTAAACTGCCTCGTTACCATTATTCCGAGATGACGCGAACAGTCACGGCTCAACAGCTATAAAGCTGATCACAAAACATTGACCAAGGAAACGTAAGCCAAACAATGTGCGCTGCTATTGGCCGAGTCGGCAGGCGCGGCTACCGACCGCTCACTATGCTAGTGAGCGGTCGGTAGCAGTTACCTTGCCACTATAAGCTTAAACTTCAGAACTCCACGGTACAATCAATCGTCACGTTTCTCACAGAGACATGGTCGTCAAATGTCCTGTGTTGTAACTTCACATGCAATGCAACTTCCCTACCCAGCATGCATTACATAGGCGCGTTAACAAGCTAAGTATCTAGGCTATTTTCAATGTCTTAAATTGCAGTTATTACGACTCGTCGCCAATTCCAATGCTCAAAGCCTGTCTTTATGCTTGAGATAATCGTTTGCATTCCAAACAGGCGAATCACATCACAGGTTTAAGAGACACTCGGCTTTTATTACACTCGTTATTGTGGCTGCCACTTTGCTTGCTAAATGAATTAGCGGAAACGAATTTATTGCATTCACTCAGTAAACAAACTTAATATAAAACGCTTTTAAAAATACTGGTTGATTAAACTGTGTCTATGACCAATCTGTAGTGTCTTTCCGCTGCAATGCCGCGTCCAGTTCAATAGGAACAAAGATTGACTGTTTCTTAAACTTTACAAAGAGTAATTTAAAAAAAGTAGTCGACTTGAGAACCTCGCCTTTCTTTGGAAGTCGGTTAAAAAATGAAATACAATAAAATTAAACTACAGATTGGTTATTTGATAATTTGATTGGTGATGTCACAAAAATCCGCAAAGTAGTGCTTGAATCAATCAGATTAAAAGATCTGATGATGAGACTCTCGGTGATTATGGAAGGAAAAGCAAAAACTTTACGTAATGTTGAAAATAAAGATAATTACGAAACATCAGTTACAAATTGAATACGAAAGTACCGAGGCCATTAGTGATCTGAGCAGAACCCTCAATTCCAACCATTTCGTGAAACGAATTGCACCAAATTGTGGTCATACAACAGCATCAAAATTTCTAAGAAGCAGCGGGCTGTAAATTTCACGTACAGAACGCAGAGCGACCGAATTGTCCACAGATGTGGCTGAATGAGGTAACTAAAACTTTCCACAGGAGGCTCACAGTTTTGTTTATAAAGTACGGTGGTAGCTCCCTCATGAAATTCCCCAGATAAGTTGGTCGCTCTGTAGCGAAGCGAGTGTAGAAATGTTTCCAGAGATGCAACGATACGTAATAACCATGATCAGACATCGGTGAATAAATAACTTACTGGTAAAAGGGCAAAACATATCTCGGAAACAATCTGTTTTCCTGAATCGAGGTATCGACGGTCACTTTTCACCAAACACAATGTCGCCCATCGGCAAGTGACCGCCCGAAAAGGGCTTATAGTACTCGTCATTATGAACAACTTTTACTATGGGACCAACCTTGAAATCGACAAAAAAAAAACTCAAGGGCTAAAGTAAATTATTGTACCCCACATCCCTTTATTTTCAGGACAAAAAAACACGAAGAAATAAATATCATCATCATAAAACACTTAATTATTAGGGGTAGGAAGGATTTACTTTCAGTGCCACCTGATACCTCCCCATGCTGAATCAATTGGGAAATCACCAAGAAAACAATACAGATTTTTAGATAATGCGTAATTTTAAACATAAACTTTTACGTAAAGCTACAAGCTACAAGAAAGAGATGCCACGAATCGGCAAACGTAGCGTAGGACGCCCTGAAACGCGATGGACTGATACATAGGACAGCTGAAAGTGGTTAGAAATAAAGCCAAACATCGGGCTAAGTGGTGTGCCTTAGGAGAGGCTTATGTCCAGCAGTGGACTAAGATACGCTGATGATGATGATGCGAGTCTCATAAGTTGCCCATGACAGTTCAGTGCCACCCAGAATTTTGAAGTTTTTTCAGTGCAAAACCATGAGCGGCAATGCACTGCGCTCGTCACCCTGAGATATTAGATGTCAAATCTTTTTGTGCCTGGTGATATCGCTGGAAACATTGCACTTCAAACCGGAACACAATAATGCTTGCACACTACTGCTTGGCGGTTGACTAACTGCAAAGGTGTGGTACTTCCCCCTACGCAAAACTCTAAAACTCTGCAAAAAAGTCCTACCACTACCATACCATAACTTGCCCGGCGGCGGCGCGGTGAGTTAGGTTAGTTATATTTTAAAAACTACTTTTCTGCACGCGTGATGAACAGTTTTTTTTATTACCCGATTTTTTTGCTCAGAAGATCCAATGTACATTATCATTCCCCGATTGTCAAATTCATCAAAGCTGAGCATCCGAACGTCGAGTTTCTCTAATGGGAATCTGTGCATCTTCAATTACTAAAAGCGAATAGTATGTAGCATGCAGCCTTGTAACAAGCTAAGCAACGCGACATCGCAGAATAGATAAAACTACACATATTATGCCCACCGATTCCTAGCCACGATATCTAAACATTTCCCAGTACAAATAAGTCTGACTATCTTATCGAATCTCGCAGAACATTACCCCACTATCTGTTCGTCTGTTATGTATGCCCAACGCAGACGAGATACGTTTTGCGTGCGAGCATCCGCAAGACTTCTTGCGCGTCGTAATAGGAGAGGACGAATTAGGAAAGGGACAACTTTGGAAATTGACAAATTAGGAAGTGGCCTAAACCGACCGGAGGGAAATATAACACAATACACGTAAACAGACTCGCCCCAAACTGTCATTGCCCACGCCTAGGGAATGCAATCTCGATCTTGCGAGGTCTCGTTTTGACGAGAACTCGTCGATATTTTACGAGATTATCTCGGTCGTAAATTATATGTGGTAAAGTCCCACGCAATAAATAAGGTCCTTTATTCCCGGTCGAAGATCTTCCACATCCTTGACCAGCAAATAAAGGTAAATTTCTGTATTCCCGCGAAGATCCAAATTCTGGGTCACAAGGCCAACTATTGGTTGTGACTCACAACCAAGCGTGACATTATCAGTAGCATAAGCAAAAAGGTTAAACTCACACGACATGGACATTTTTAGCGAACGTGGACAATTTTTGCCTGGTAGTAAACTGCTGTACTCAGTGGTCCAAGCCTTCCGAAGCAGACTATGATTGGGATTCGTATTGATTTTGATTTGTTAAAAGTTACACGTCTACGTTATAGTTCTTACGCTAGGTTTTGGCGCATTAGATATTTAAAATTGTATAGTTGTCGCTCTGTTTGTCGTGCGTGCAGTAGAGAGAATTAGTGGATTATCCTAACTTTTTGATGAAATTAGCGTTTTGGGGGTAGTCTCTTATCACCCCCTAAATCTTAACAAAATCTTTTGTTTTTCGCGTCAATGGCTCGGATAAACTATAATCTATGTTTCGTTTTTTCAATAAATGCTTATGGTATTCTAATAACACCTGCTTTTCTTTGAACTAAAAAATGTCACTTTAAAAGTGCCTATAACAACGAAGATATTGCGAAATAAAAAAAAAAAAAACAAAATACACGCACGGATAGATAGCATATAGAAAAAGCATCGAAATCGGATAACATTTAGGGGTGGGTATCAGACTACGCTTTTTGTAAGGACAAGACGGCGGTATACTCTATTCTTAAAATGTAATAAAATTTTACACTAGGTATTTGTGAAGCCAAAATAGAAAAAAAAATGTTCTGCTCGCCTGACTCAAGTACACGTCTTACAAATCAGAACACTTTTTTAAATTACGTATTTGTATTTGCTTAGACGAGATTTATAATTTATATTTTTTTGTCTACAATTGCTCGAACACCAAATTACCTGTGTAAGAATATTCAATTATTTTCATATTATTTGTATAATAAATTAATTAACGAAGTAAATTTATAATGAATGAATGGTATAAGGCTCCAATGAAATTCTACTCTCCTGGTACTCTCAAAGTTGTATGCATATGAAATTAAAATAATACTTTTGGTTTGCAAACCTTACTTGGGTAGTAACTATTATTTGATGAAGACCCTTGAACTAATGGGATAACGCCAGAATGGAAAATAAGTTCGGTATCACACCGGATAATAATTTTAAAAAAAAAGAACTGGAACTGAACTTGATCGTCTCGTCTCTCAGTATCAAGAAAAAGTTTTTGGTACCAGTAAAAGCGTTTGTGTAATCTATAAACGGTCCACTCTAAACGTGTGCTCGGTCATTCTGGTTAGTTATAGTCATACGTCAGTGGTATAATGCCAAAGGCTTTTGTGTCACTCCGCATTGTTTCACTTTATAAAGCAAGGGGAAAGGGATTCAATACCAAATCCTGTATGTGCGGTGATTTTTTTAACTTCAATGCATTATAGTCGGACAAATATACTTACAAACATATAAACACACATACAACTGCCGATTTGCTCCCGTAGACTCTGAGATCTTCGCTTCGCTCGGTCAATAATATTGATGCATTATTTTGTGTTAACGGTTTTTGTTTTGAGTTCACTAAAGTTACTTGAAAAACGAACTATCAAAAGACGTGTTAGTCTTGCTAATGATATATATAATTATATAGGAATTATATGGTATATATACTATAATTATATGGTTTTTCAAGGGTTTTTACATTGAAATCACCTTTCTACGGAGACTTGTCTATGTCTCTTTGTTATGTTGTCTCCAAAACTAGTCAGCCGTGCACAAAGATTGTATTGTAATGTTGTTGTTAGCATCGTGCCAATGCAATACCCTCTGGTAAATAAATCAATTTTTTGGTCCACTAGCTGTTTTGTAGCTTCTCACACATATTAGCGATAGGCATCGAGACTTCAAGTGTTAATTGTGTAGACGTTTTTGGAAGCCATAATTTTTACAAAAAATAAAAAACGATTTCAACCGACTTAGAGTCTGGGTCTAAAGTTTGGAATCGTTCGTATGATAACAAAACACAGACAATATAATTATATTACATAAGAGATAGAAGATGAATTCAAATTTGCTAAAGCCCTAAAAGTTTTTTTTCCTCTTATGGTTTGGCTCCACACGTTGTGTTTTTAGCCAGTGTCAAGTATTGTAATATTTCACAAATAAAAGATAACAAGCAAAATAAGTCACAGTCAAGTCCACGTCATGCTCCAGTAAAGTGGTGGAGACTTTACTAGAGGTTTCTTTGGAGTTTTGGAAACAACAGGATGAGTCACGTTTCACAACATTATACTATTCACCAACACTTGTGACCGTTCAGGAACACTTAATGGATTTAAAAAAAACACAATTTTTAAACATTAACACTCGAAATAACACAAGTTTTGGAAAATAATACAATGACGAAACATGACGCCCTCACGTTCCCGCCAAAAAAAAAACTACAAAGTCCTAAAAGTTGTACTACTCGTGAAATCCTACTACACCATAGACACATTTTTGACAGATAAGACAATTATGGAATAGATTGACCCGCTCCGCACGATATTGCCAAACCCAATCAGGGTTATGACTATTTATTTAAAATACTTATGCTAATTAAGATCTGCATGTTATTTACATAATATTTGCAATAAATGAATTGAGTATTCATATTTCGCACGAAAATTTCATGCTCAGAATCAAAGATTTTCTATTGTAGAAGCAAATACGAAACCACTCGTTGCATTAGCGAGTGATATGATTATTTCATAAAATGCGACTTTTGTTTGGGACTTCTTTCGAAAGTCAATTATTAAAAAAAAAAAAAGTCAGTTAAAAAAAAAAGGAAGTCAGTTTTTGATATTATCGTGCGAAATATTCTACGAGGGATTTGGAGATGGTGTTCTAAATGTATTGGAAACTTTTGACTTTTGAAACAGGATCAGAAAGAATACAAGAGGCTTTTGACACGCAGTGGATCGGCTAGACCTACATGATTATAATGGAGATAGCTGACTCCTACCCTGGACAGATATAATGACTAGTATTATATAATTATGTAATATAATAAGTATTATATATTATATAATATATTTTAAAGCGGTCTTTTGGATTTAATTTAAATTATCTTTCTTATCTTTTCTATAATATATTAATTAGTTATTTTTGTTAAGTATGTAAATTTTGCACGTGTATATAATGTAAATATCTTGTAAACATTTAGTAACTCAATAAAGAAAATTTATTAATGGAAAAAAAATAAGAACCCTGGACACAAAAGCTCGGAAAATAAACCAAGACCCGATTCACTGCTAACTAGCGTTGTTAAAATCAACGTAAGTGCGTATCGGATGAAGAAATAGATTCTCGAATAAATAAAAGTTACTTCTCTTAAACTTCTTCTCTTTTTTTTTATTGCTGTATTTTTTTTTAATTTTTGTTGTGGTCTAAATTTTATTTTTTGAATGAAGTTTATATTATTATTATTATTTTGACTATTTGACATGTTTTAACTTATTTTATAAAGTGCATGGGTGCACTTTGATTTAATTATAAATCTTACCTACAAAGCGTCACGAACGGGACAACGTGCCAACAAAGACAGACAAGTAAGTCGATAAGTAGTCAATAAAATATTGCATTGCTCTAATATTACATTAATAAAATTTATCTGACAACTGATAAACTTGTTTTCGCGAACGGCCCGATAAAGGAGAAATAAGATTGTAGACAAAACACTATAAAATAGCTGTTTGATAAGCCCGTGGACATTACCCATGGCCCACTGAGGCCTTACTTATAAATGTTGCTTATTTTTAATCAATGCTTAAAAAGGTCTGTCTCGTTTTTGCACGTGACGTTTCACGTCAGCCTGAAGTTGACAGAGAATTTTAAGCATTGCTTAACTTAAAGCAACTTTAAGGAGTAAGGCCCTAATGTTTCAGTAATTAGAGTTAAGCCCAGTCAATTTAGCGTTTGACCCGGACGTATCTAATAACAGATTATTTTTTTCTGTACATAATTGTAGAAATAATAACATAATAATTGTACATAATCTTGGGGACCGGGAGCTCGTCTTATTTTCAAAAACTTATCAGAGCGCCTGGTTGACGCGACGCGTGACCAATAATCTGGCGTTTATTTGGCTCTACGCATAAGCATTGCAATTCAGCGTGGTAATGCCGCCAGCATGCTGGGTACGCTGCCAACTGGTAGTGGGCTTGAACATTTGGATTATCTATAAACCTTTAATGGTCTATAGATAATCCAACTATTATTTTTATGTAGTAGGCTAAGTAGTTTAGATAAAATAAATAAATAAATATCTGGGACATTATTGCACACACGGTCACCTGACCCCAAACTAAGCAAAGCTTGTAATGTAGCTGCCAGAGACTGATATACGTACATAGATATTTTTAAATACATACTTATATAGATATTAACACCCAGATAGATGATTTGATAGTTGTAGTTTGTATGTATTTTGTTTAGTTAATAAAGGCACTTGCCCTCTCATATTAATATACAATGATTAAACAAAATGCGTATCCGGAACAGACTCAAATTTTAAATTTGCAATATGGCCTCTATTTGCACTGAGGGTCTTTTTCAGACGATGCTCATAAGCACGGCAGTGAGTCGTCGGCGACGATAATTTATTATGGGTCAAGCATAAATGTTTTTTCTATGTTCCGTACCTCCAGACTCTTTAATTTAATTTAATATTGATTCTAAGTCAGCAAATTATACCATATACAATTTTATATTTATGTTATGAATTATGTCCGGGTCCTCCATACTACTGTAACTTGACTGGTCTGTATGATGGAGAAAGATAGAGCGGTCGAAGCCCTGAAAGATAGGCTGACCGTTATTAGTTGGTATATCTATCTATACAGGGTTATAAGGAAAGGGTGTGAATAGATTTCAGGATTGGTCCCATAGTAAAAGTTGTTCATAATGATGAGTACTATAAGCCCTTTTCGGCTTAGCATACCCTCTCCTTATAATCCTTGTAACCCCTATTTTTCCTGGTCACGTTATAACTTGAGAAAGGCTGGACCTATTTTGATGATTTCATTTTGTTGTGTTCGTAATTGTGAGGACAAGGTTTGTACGAAGAGTTTAGCGAGACCGAAGGCCGAGCTTCGCGGGCATCAGCTAGTACATTATAAAGTTAAAAAATAATCGAGATTTGCTGAAAGTTGAAGGCTTGTGGAGCTAGGACCTGAATAATCATTGTATATGTATCTTATCTCACCTGGCAACCTTAGTAATTATGGTATAATCGACAGATTTAATTTATCGGCAGACAGTCTTAATGGCATTTGATATCTCTATTATGCTCATTAGCCTAAACTTGATTATTGACCGAGCGAAGGTTCAGTCTACGGGAAGATTTTTTCGACGATAATTCGCTAGCCAAATTATATTTTATAAATTGTAATTTTGTATTGTGTAAATTAAATTTGTAGGCAAGTAGTTCATTTCAATAAAAAACCAAAATAAGTTCGAGTAGCCAATCGGTCCAGGGAGTTCGTAAGTTGCGAGGTTTGAGTTCGGCGGGAACTACTAGTATTCCTTTGTTTGATCCATTTTGTTTTGGGTTTTCCATGACACCATTTTGTAATTTTTCCTGTGAAAATGTGACCACCTTGCCAGGCTAGGCATTACGAGCGACCACAGGCGAGCTGTGGTCAAAACGTCTAGTGTCTAGAGTCTCAACCATAAAAAATGTCTCCCACTAAAACGGTTAGGTATAAGAATGGCCTTTCAATAGCGATATTTCTTTGTTATCTTTTGATATCGTGTATGCACATATACGTGATATGAATAATTGAATATATCTAAAGGATTTTGTCTTAGCCTGAAGTCTTCGAATGTTAGATATTATAGCTAGATTCAGTTCAAAAGAAGCGGCCAATTTTACAATAAATAAATATCTGGGACATTTTTGCAGACACGGTCATCTGACCCCACAGATGAATATCTGACCCCAAACTAAGCAAAGCTTGTAATATGGCTGCCAGAGACTGATATACGTACATAGATATTTTTAAATACATACTTATATAAATATTAACACCCAGACATAGAACAAACACAAATATTCATCACATTAATGTTTGTCCTAGATGGGAATCACAGAAGGTAGGTTCACTACCAACTGAGCCACCGGGGCAGCCAAACAATTGTTTTGGGTGGAATGTTTGAGACAACCTAGCCTGGTTGGTGCAAAAATACATGTGTTTGTACCAACGCTTATCATGTAAACCTTAGAATAATTACCTAGGTAGTTATTCTAAGAAAACTACCTAGGTAGTTGACCGAGCGAAGCGAAGGTCTCAGAGTTTACTGGGACAAATCGGAATTTGTATGTATGTGTGTATATTTGTCCGATTATAACTTGCGAACCGTTGCTCCGATCTTCATGAAATTTTGTAGGCAAGTAGTTCATTTCAATAAACATTTTAAGTTCGAATGTGAGCTGAGTCAGTCTAGGGGTTGTGAAGATATAGGGGTCGCGAGGTCTCTGTTCGGCGCGAACTACTAGTTATTCTAAGAATAACTACCTAGGTAGTTATTCTACAACAACAATTCTTATATACTTTATTATATACTTATCTATTCAAAGAATTGTCCCTAGAATTCTAAATTTTATAACGTAAGTAATTTTGTGCAGCTACACGTGTTACTGTCGTTTTTTTAAACTTAGATGATAAATTGAAAGTGCTTACAAATGTTTATTTTGTGTCATCTTCCTTTTTACTTCAAAAAACAGGAGGAGGTTCTCAAGAGGATTGTTTTTTTTTTAAATATTTGTTCCTCTGAATCTCCGTCATTTATGAACAGATTTGGAAAATTATTGTTTAATTTGATGTTAATTACTTCCAGATTGGTCCCGTTTCAACAAAACCTAGTTCTGATAATGGGATCTCTGAGGAATTGAGGGACCTCCACAAATATTATAAGCATATATTTTTATTAATTATATTATATATTGTTTTAAAATACATTTCTTTATATATCATTATATTTCTTTTCTGTAATATATTAATTCTTTCAGTTTTACATTAGTCCCGAAAATATTTTCAAGTGCACTGAACTGGATATTCTGCATTCCAATTTCCAATACAATATTGTGAAGCTCGCAGCGTTCTCATTGTGTAGGAACGGGCGAAACCTGTTGGAATCTAACAAGTTAAAGTCTACGTTACTAACTAGCTCTGCTGATAGCCAAAACGCAAGAATTCAGCGGATCGAAGCAATTATCTAAATGGCTTTTACGTCGATGACGATTGCGTCTATTCCCTAAGATGTTACATAAAATAAAACTCTGCGTGTCTACAAAATAACTAAAGAAGCAAGTACAAAAGTCTATGTAGGTAGTAAGTACCAATTTGACAAACGACGCAAGCACGGTGTTAGTCTGATGGTAAACGTTATGCCACGCCTACCCATAACAGTAAGTCATAATCTTGCGTGGCAATGCTCAATGTACACCACTCGTTATCGAGAAATTTAAGGTAAAAAGTAAGTGACCTACCTGTTTTCTCTTCAAGGGTAGCTGGTGGTGGTGTTTGGGTGGCTGCGGCGCGGGCTGCTGCGTGTCCCTCTCGGCCAGTTCATCCAACAGCGCGGCGCACTTATCCTGGTCCGGTTCCTCGTCCGCGGGCAGCAGGAAGCGTCTCCAGCGCGCCGAATCGAAGCCCCAGTGGCAGGTGCGGTGCTCAGCCGCGTGGGAGTGCGACACGAAGCGCCGGGGCGGGTAGAGTGCTCGGCATTCCCGGCACTGCACCAATGCTGCGCCACCGTTAGCCACCGGCGCCAGCACGCCGCGCGCGCCACCGAAGCACTCGTGGTACACCCGGTAGCCGGGCAGCTTGTGCGGCCTGGAGCCAGCAGGCGCGTGCAGCAGCGCCGCGCAGAGCCGCTCCGCGTCCGTGTGCGTTATGAGCCCGCAGGAGGGCGCCGACCGCGGCAGCACGCCCGTCGACTTGAGCTCGTGTAACTGCTCGTGCGTGCACCGCGAGCAGTAGATCTGCAGCTCGTCGCAGACTCGGTTGATCTGCTCGAGCGTGAAGTCCGTCAGCACGGAGGTGAGGATCTGCGGTAGGCAGAGCCGTCGCTCGCCGCCCACGCCGAAGCAGGCGATGGGCTCACCCTCGAGCAGCGTCTCGCCGCGGTCGCCGAGCTCCGTGTCGGCGGCCAGCAGCAGCGGCGGCGCGGCTCGCGGCGGCGGCGGCGGCGCGCGCGCGGCGCCCGCACCGGCCGCGCCCGGGCCCTGCAGGCTGCGCGGCGCCGCAGCCTGGTACGTCTTCAGCACGGAGGTGATGTGCGGGGTCACTACGTCCATGGTCGCACCATGTCTTTACGCGCCGCGCGCGACGCGCTCCGCCCGCGAACGGAACATGTCTGCCGAGCGGACGAACGCGCCGCCGCGCCGCCCGCGCGCGCTCCGCGGCGTCTCCGCCCCGTCGCCGCACGCACGCCCGTGCGAAATATACGCAAATAACCTCGCGAGCCTGGCGCACTTTCCCGCTACAACTCAGGATCACACACGCGATTCCCCTGAATCCTTTGTAATTTCCCTTCGTTCCGAGAGTTCGTATGTTCGTGTTCGCGCGACATCGGACGGGAAAAAAGCGTTTCGGCACGATCGGCGGTCGCGCGACGCACCGGGGCGGGGATTCCGGCGACCGGCCGCAGTCAAAGCAGCAGACGGATGGCTCGGCTACTGGAGAGTCTAGCCGGCGCCCCGCGGCCCGCGCCCCGCCGCCGCCGCCATGTCACGTGACCGACCTTCCCGTCAAAATATCCAGAATGGCGGCGCGAGCCGCGGACTGCGAACTAACAAGAATAACAATACACAGTTGAACCAAAACGTTCAATGATGTGGAACTTTACCTATTTCGGTAAAGTAAACTTAATAATGTTCTCAGCTCACTTGGCTGGTGTTAGGCATTTTTTGCCTAATAAATTTTAGTATTTTTTGCAACCCAGTTAGGTATTCAAAGTCTGGCGCGAGTGCCTAGTAAAAAAAAGAGACTTGAACATGTATGAAACGTGTACTAAAAATAATGGCGGCTATCGCTGTCATGCTCTATCGCACTATCTCTATGTATTCATTATAGTTCATATTTCATACAGTCGCCTTTTTTCATTTTTTTTCTCTATGGAACTCCCGTCTCTTAAACGTAGTAAGCGTATTGATGATATTGTCTTTGGGTACCTAGGTATTCACACTCCGCACGATCTGCTTCTCTGGTGCTAGGTGAATAACGTTTGGTTTTAAATATGTTTGAGTTATCAATTCGTTTATGTTTATTTCTCAAAAATAAATAAATTCAGTAAATATCGAAAATACATTATAATTATAATAAAGTAGTGTGCCAATGGCCATAGAAAGATTCGTTACCCGATTGTAGTAACCGATAAGAACGTAAGATGCCGCTAGTGCGACTCTCGCTACTGCGACATGATCGTCACAATTTCTGCTTGACTTGAAATAGAAACCCAACCTAACTCATTCGTAATGATACAGAGAAAAACGCTACTCGTTAAAAATATTTTTGCATTATCAGTAAAATTATTAATTTTTTGCAAAACTCAACTTTCAAAGACGGCGGTAAAAGTATATTTTTTATTATATTTTTTGGTTTATTGCAATCTAATTTGAATTGAACCTTAAATTGCGGCCATAAACCAATACTATGTTTCTATATTAACGATATTTTCATCGGCTTTTATAGCGGTTTGAATATTAGCTGGCTAAATACGTAAGTGCCATCTAGTTTTATGCTGTTTTTTCAGGGTTACACTTTTTTGTATGAGATTGTCATTCTCGTATAATTTTTCTAAATACCCCGTAAATTAAATAAATAAAAAAGTAAATATATAATTTAAACTATGGTCGTTTTAAATACCTCGCTTTAACCTTGTCTGCTCAATGGTCAACAGTAACAAGTACAATTACACGGTAAAATTCCTCGAATGCACTTCATAGAGACAAACCATTACAAGGCAAGGTTGATAACCATTTTGTCTACTCTATATTTGCAGGTAATCTTTGGTGCCGCGACAAGCGCGGGGCGTCCGCGAGGCGCGAGGGAAGCGCTGCGGGACGCGGGGGGCAGCTGCGTCTACTGCGACCGCTCGCTCGCTGCTCCGTGAAAACTGCTTTTATCGCTAATTCAAATCATTAATACCAATTTCAATCCTATGACCTACACTTTAAAATTTATACTGGAATATCTAGGAGCCCTTAACAATAAATCATAATGTGAAACCAATGATTGCTGTAGTCATAAGCGACTTTATGTTAAAGGTAAATAGTAGATTTTTGCATGAGTCAATGTTTGGTAGAATTTGAATTTAGCTGTGCACTCTACTTCAAAAACATTTTGCAATAAGCAGTTGCTGGGCAGGTTGCCTACCTAATGATAATACCTATCATAAAGCAACCACAAAATAAACATAATGTAGGCAAATATACGTAGTAGAAGAAGTAAATTATTACTCCCTGAACCTAAGCTAGAGATATTTAAATAACTTGCTTAGTAGGGATCTGTAGGCGCGTAGGATGTTTGAAGTATTTATCAGTTTTTACCGCATATCTCAAAAAAAAGGGCGGGGGGGGGGGGGTCGGCACATTGAAAGCAACTTTGTCGGCCCATATTTCGCAAGCGATGCATCTGATAAAAAAAATGGTGTAGTAAACCCACAGATGCATCTGTGAGTAAACCTTAACTTTATTTTAAAACACCTATTCAACGATTCCCCACATGATGGGGTTCAAGGTTATTTGTTTTAATTTTTTTTTCTTAACTTTTGTTTTATACTTAGACTACGTTGTGAAAAAATTTCATGCTTGTACGTTTATAACTTTGGTAGTTATAAGGCTGTAATGGATTCAGATAGACAGCCAGACAGACAGACAAACGGAACTTATAAGAGTTCCTTTTAGTACTACGGAACCCTAAAAAGGACCGGAATATAAGTATTATGTCAATAAAAATCTATATACAGGGTTATAAGGAAAGAAGCCGAAATGGGCTCATAGTACTCATCGTTACGAACAACTTTTACTATGGGACTACCCCGAAATCGAGAAAAAAAAAACATCTGTTCTATAGAAAAATGTCCATGACACTTGACAAAATGGAACAGCTGGTTTTTTCCCCCCTGATTTCATGGTTGGTCCGTTAGTAAAAGTTGTTCACAATCATGAGTACTATAAACCCCTTTCGGCTAAGCATACCCTTTCCTTATAACCCTGTAAAAGTGTAAGGAAAAGTGATAGTGGTAGTGATAAAAGTGGTAGGTAGAAAGGTAAAATACTTTGATTTCGTTATCAGCAGCCAAAGTACAATAATTTTCCTATTGTTTACAATATAACTTTATTATAACCAAAAAGACAAACTTAAAAAAATATATTGAACAATAATATTTTAAAAGCGGTAGTATAATGGGCGGTCTTGTCGCCTAAAGCGATTTCTTCCAGACAACCTTTGGATGGACAGAAGTAATACGGTAATTTTATGTGTTTTTTATTACTTTCACATTCGTTTTATGCCACATTTTTAATTATTGAAAACTTATACGTAGGTAAGTAGGTACTACTTCTTATAGCAGCTAAACACTCTCCACACACTTCACTACATATTTTTACGCTGCAGTACAAAATAGTTTAAATTTGATATTTATGTTATGCCGAAAAAAGGTATCAAACGGTACCTACCACATAATAATTATCCTAAGTACTTATTTATATGGAGTTATTTATATTATTAATATGGATATGAATATGGACCTTTGTAGTCTGAATTAAATGATTTGAATTTGAATTTGAATTTGAAAATTTATTTATTTAATAGACACCAACATGGTGTACGTCATTGTAACAAAGAAGGAGGCAAGCAATGGAAACAGGCTAAACGTCACCACAATGAGGCGTATTCCAAAAAAAAAAAACCTGGTATTAAAAGTACCCAATAGATAGCGTTAGATGTACCTTGAGGTTAGGTGCAGACTACATGAAATTAAGAAGCGAGTTTTACTCAAATAGTAACAGTCAACGACTTAAAAATAAATCTTTATAAGTATACATAGTTAAGTGTGAATAGAGTTTCGGGCTCAAAATATACAGTATGTTTCATAATATTTAATGGATAACCATTGACCCGCGGATGGAGGACATCATGACTGTTCAGAAAATTAAAAATTAGTATTCCGTAAAATCCTCACGGTTTTGCGAGTTATCGAAGATTTTCTAAGTCTTTTTCAATGAAATTTGTACCTTAAATAACCAAAATGTCGAAAAATATGACATTTTTCAGCACTTTTTATTTCTATTTTCTTGGTTGTCATAGTGTTCGCCATCAGTAGACAACGGGTTATCCAATCATTACGACACAGCCTGTATATGTATAATAATTTTGATAGGTACTTAGTTAATATGGAATTATTTGGTAGCACAGTTCTATTCATCTGTGTTTGGTAGGTATGCTATTTGCAGAAATCGTGCTGAGCCAAAAATAAAGCGTAGGTAATATTAAAGACGGGTAAGATTGGAGTTTTAGTGGTAATGTGAAGAAGTCATGTCGCATCATTATATTATTTTCCAAAATTGTTATAGGTAAGTACTTAACTTATGTTAAAATAAAAATCGGTGTTTTTATATTCAATGTGATGGAGACTTTACTAGAGGTTCCTATGTACTAGAGTTATGGAAACGACAAGAAAAGTCACGACATACCAATACTCGTGCACATTTACAAACATTAAAGAAACGTTGCGTAACTGTCCCTTAGGTGCTATAGTATAGTATAATATCGAAACGTCTCCTTTTGTGTTGTACATAAGTCAGTTGGAGCTTCCAACACTTTACTGAAGCATTACTTGGACTAGAGAGTGACTTAAATTGATGACTTAGACTATGACTGAGACTTTTTTTCATTGTGAAGTACTAAGCAACAAAACTTGACACTGGCTAAATACAATGTGTAGAGCCAAAATTGTGTCGTGAAACGAGACTACAGTTTGTTTCCAAAACTCCATAGAAACCTCTAGTAGTCTCCACCACTTTACTAGGGCATGATTTGGACTTGACTGTGACTTAGTTTGCTTGCTTTAAATCAATAAAATTAAGTATGTTTACTTTTTGGACCCGTCCATTCGGTGACTCTTTTCGTCCATCTTCCGCCTGTAATCCGGAAGATGGACGAAAAGAGTCACCGAATGGACGGGTCCAAGCGGAACAAGGAGCAAAGGGAGACCTAAAGATCGCTGGATTGATGAAATCCAAAGAATAGCCGGAAGAGACTGGATGCTGAAAGCACAAAACAGGAAAACCTGGAATCAGTTGAAGGAGGCCTATACCCGTAATGGGGCCATGTCTTAATCTTAAATATATATGTTCAAATTTAGTTTTTTTCTTAGATGTAAATGTAAATTAAGTACATGGAAATATAAAGGCTTTATTATTATTATTATTATGTTTACTTCACGGGGGTTTCTACGCCAGAGACTTCACTTTTGACACTGGCTAAATACATTGTATGGAGCCAAAAGATAAGATTTAAAAAACCGTGTCAAAGATGGTATTACTGTCACCTGTCACTGTATTTTTTTCGGCATTTGACATCTCAAGTGCGTTCCGAGTTGTTCTAATAAACACACTCGCAAACGTTTGTGCTAACGGACAAATGTGATCGGGCGCGGTCGGATCTCCTTTTGTGCTAACTGCTAAAACCATTGGCAATTATGAGAGGTGAGAGGTATTACAGCAGTTAGATTCTGCTCAATACTACGGCAGTGAGCATGAAAGTGACGTCTTCACCCAGAATCAGAATCAGAAATAATTTATTGTTTAACTGTGTACATAATAGATGGTTTAACATATCCAGCACTCACAGTGCCGTGCGCCAGCATCTTTGGCACCGTTGAACAATCCGCGTTCACAGAAATGGTCCGATTTGATAGACAAGCACCCAAATAAATTAGGTACGCATGTGCGCGTTGTTGGGCGTCGTCAATCGTTATATTAGGACCGCACCCGCACCTTCCGTGATACCGAAGTCGCGTTTCAAATATACGCAAAAACCACCGACGAAGTCAACAGCACTAAAAACAACTAACAAACTTTTGTCGTATTTTATGCTGTTGCCGACCTGGGCCCCTATTCGGAGAAATGACATTTTTATCTCTCTCTCACTCACTCCCATTAAATTTTAAGTTAGAGAGACAGTCACCGAGATAATCTCGAGCACACAGGAATAGGGTCCCTGCCCCTTATCATGGATGTACCAGTGGGCTTATCCTGTAACTCTGAAAGTGATAGCGAGAGTTGCGCGAGCGGGACCGCGCATAGTGAAACTAAGTTGGTGCGAGACAGATGGAATGCTCTCGCAATCATAATCACGAACGTTTCAAAGTTAGACGATAAGCCCACTGATCGTGATAGTGATAGTGCGCAAGCGGGACCGCGCATAGTTTGAGTATGTTGGTATGAGCGGGATGGCATGCTATCACAATAAGAATCACGAACATTCATAATAATGGCAGAGGGACCCTATTCCTGTGCGCTCGAGATTATCTCGGTCACTGTCTCTCTAATTTAGAATTTAATGGGAGTGAGAGTGACCGAGATAAAATGTCATTTCTCCGAATAGGGGCCCAGGCCGTGCGCCCTCAAGTTAACGCGTTGGTGTATTACGGACCGTGCCTCGATATTGATTTTTCCACTGTCACTGTCAATGTCACTCCGTGCGTTTCGTGTCGGTTTCGTGAATCCACCATTCCTCAACCAACCCAAATTCAATATTTTTCGTAAAATTAATCTTTTTCTATCGCTTATATTACTATTCGGCAGCCAGCCTTCGTCTCAGTAAGTCGCCGAGCATCCAAACTGGAAATTAAACGATAAATATCTTACTTAACTTTTCTTACGTCGCAGGTAAATATCAATAAAATATCGAATTTGCTTTTTGCAGAATTTGTTTGATGGATCCGTGGGGCAGCCAAGTGAATAACGCCGAGTCCGTGTCGGAATTTGAAGATAATTTCAAGCCAAGCGGTCAGAGTGACAAGTTAGCCGACTCCGCTGAATATTTAGCCGTTTTGGGTAAGTGAATGACATTCATTTTATGTAGGGTAGATACAAAAAACACTATTTGAAGGTGATTGTAATTCTTGCTTAATTATTTTGTAGCCACAAGTATCGAGTTCCGTAATGTGAGCTTACTTTGGTAACCGCATGTTGGTGAGGCAAAATATTTTTAATCCACAGAAATTTAACATTATTACCTTTCACTTGTTTATCATTCTGTAGCATTACTAATAGATTTTAAATGGTTACTTGGACTAGTTTTTGCTAATTGGTATAATGGCTACTCAATAAATTGTTTGATGCATTGCAGTTCATAATATTGTAAAACAAGTACATTGATGATATTGTGCGATATTTTCGATTTGCGAAAAAGCTAAGCTAAATTATGATTAAATAAAAGTCAATCGAGATGGAACTTTTTGAACATCAAGGTCTGCGTTTCATATGTGCTGTCTGTATGACAATTTTTTGAGAAGCGAACCTCAATTTTTTAAAATCTGTGATATCATCAATGATCAAGCCTTATCAAAATCCACTCAAATTAAGTAATGTATAGGTATAGAACTGAATATTTTTTATTTTGTGGTGCCCAAACTCCTTTTATAGTTTTTATTTATCATCATCATCATCAGCCATAAGACGTCCACTGAACATAGGCCTCCCCTTAGAGCGCCACACCGACCGACAACGGGCCACTTGCTTTTATAACAATCAGATTATTACTAATTATAAACTTTTATGAAACACTTCTGTAACTGCAAATGTACCTATCAATTACAAAGTTACAAAAAAGTACATGTATCTTATCTCGTGTTGAATATCCTGTTTGTCATCTTTTATGTTATTTAATTTCTTCTTATCATAGTAATAGTCATACATCTTATATTAATTGCAAACACTTTTGTAAACACATGGAATTTGGGACAGCACTCAAAAATGTCAAAACCAAAGGTAGGCTTTGAAACTGTAGGTACAATTAATTATTGGTATCCATGTTTGTTTCCATCTATGTGATTTTGTGGTAGCTCAGTGGGAGCACATTCGCCTCCCACTCGTGGGGTCGCAGGTTCGAGCCCGGGCAGGCCCGTACCAGTGAGTTCTTTGGAAGCAGATATACCACTGGCTTTTTGGTGAAGGAAAACATTCTGAGGAAACCTGCATATTGCCAGAGAAGAAATTCGATGGAGTATGGGAATCCGCAAACCTGCACTGGATCAGGGTGGTAGATATGGCCTAATCACCCTTTGAGAGTAGGCCGCTATCCCAGCAGTAGAATGTTTAATGGCTGATGCATATATTTAATTAGGTCAGGTATGAGCAACCTTTAGAATGTTGCGGGCCAAACTATCAAATGTTCAAGAAGTTGCGTAGGGAGTTGAGATGTGTTTGTTAATTGGCAAAACAACTGCTTGTTTACTCGACTACCCAAGAAGGAGGGTAATAATGTTTTTGGGGTTATGTATGTAAGAATGTTTGTATGATCCTATAAGACGCCCTGTAGACTAAACGGCTTGACCGATTTTGACAAGCGCGGTATCGTTGGATTCCTCTTTATATCCGGAGTGTCATAGATTACATTTTGCAGTAGGGTATTTTGTTTTTCTTTAAACAATATAACTTGTTAATAATAGATGACGTGTCTTTGCTGAATAAATTATGCAGTGGACAACATTTATCATTGATTACAGTGCTTTAGCTTTTAGCTAAATTGCAGCGTTGTTGTAGGCATTTTAGTACAAATGCTAAGTGTTCCTGCGGGCCGCAGACGAGGCGGGCCGAAAGCGGCCCGCGGGCCTGGCGTTGCGCATATGTGATTTAGTTCAGCTCAGGACACTTTTTTCGATATTTTTTTTAAATACACCTAGCATCAAAATTATCATAAGTCTTCATAACTTACAGAAAGAAAACTCAAAGCAGTTCGTTCAAAAAATAAAGTAGTGGAAAACCTGTCAGCATATAGAGAAGATTGCATCAACCGGCTCATGCGAGACGGCTGTGACCTGGACCCTGTCATCGGAGACACTGAATCCCACCGCCTCATCCAAGAATCAGAAACCGAATAAGTGTAAGTAAAACCTAAACCAACCAAGTAATCATGGCAACGTCGTCTAGCATTCACTTATCAGGGGCTACCTACTGCATCCTATCGGGTGCCTCTCAAGGCATCGGCAGAGCTATAGCTGTAGAAGTCTCCAAACTCCTCGGCCCAAATTCCCTCATGCTACTACTTGCACGTAACAAAGATGAACTGGCCAAAACAGCCGGTCTATGCGAGTCAAAAAACGTCAAAGTTGCTTACGAGTCCATCGACTTGTCTAAGGCTTCAGCGACCGACATGACTGACGTTATCAACAAATCTCTGAAAGGTCGGAAGGTAAGAGAATTCACCACTGGTATTATCTTCCATAACGTTGGCTCTCTTGGTAACCTGGCCGTTGATACGGGCCGGATGGAAGATGTAAATGAGCTGAGGGGCTACTTTGATCTGAACGTGTTCAATGTGATCTCGATGAATACTCAATTCTTAAAAGTTTTCGAGGACATTGAAGACAGATTGGTGATTGTGAACATTACGTCTCTCTGTGCTATAAAACCAATGAGCGGCATGGCTTACTACTGCAGCGGCAAAGCTGCTCGGGAAATGTATTTCCGTGTTTTAGCTGAAGAGAAAAAGCATATCAAGGTTCTGAACTACTCCCCCGGGCCAGTAGAAACCGCTATGATTGATTACGTGCTAGCCGAAGCGGTGAATGAGAACCTGAGAGACGTGTTTACATCGTTCAGAAACCAGAATACGTTGCTGAAACCCGAAGTGACCGCGAAAAAATGCATGAGAGTCTTGCAAATGAGTAAGTTCTCACCCGGAGAGCATGTTGATTATTTTGACGACGAATAAATAAAATTAGAAATTTAATTTAAGACGTTAACAGAATCTCGGCATTCCAATATTTTGTACCTTTCCTAATAAATTGTTGTGTATCTTTTCTATCGTAAAATATAGCTTAGAAACATAATATGAACTAGTTTTTAGGTAACATACATATAGGCGTCAATTCTGTTGTGACAACAGATTATTCCCTAAGATACCGCATCGACAAAAATGCACCTAAAGTTGCAGAAAAGCGCATGCGAGCACTGAGACCAAGCGTTCTTATTGGCCGTCTTAGCCTTAGCGGGCCTAGCAATGAACCAATGAGAGTGAATATCGATATGTGTATTTTGATCGATGCGTGGTTTGCTTCGACCGCCTCGATTCCGGATTCTATAGAAGGTCTGTGGTTGTACCGTTTTCAAAGAATAAACGAATTTCTCTTTATAAAATGGTTGCTATTATCAAAGACATTCCCTCTCCACTGTCAAATAAGTTTAGTTACGAAAATGGTACAACAGAAATGACGTCAAATATATTATTAGACGTAATGTTATCAACAGTGTTGCCGAAAGCAGGCGCAGATCTAGATTTTACCTAGCCGGGGCTAAAACTTGACGTTGACCCTCCCATTCCATTATTAGAAACTAATAATTTAAAAAAAACCTTAATTTTTTACCATCTCGTGTTAGATATATAGATATATTGGTACTTCAGACCTATTTTGGGGTCAGGTTAAAATCTGCGCCCGGGGCCAGCTGATGCAAGGCTTAATACTGAGGCAAGCAATAGTGGGCAAAACATATTGCCACGCTTGGCCGAAAGACAGTCCGCTATCAAAAGGCTAACGATAGCATAGTTTATCGATATCCCAGCGAATATCGATATTGAAACTAACCATAGTTCGTTCCAAATTTCGGCAACACTAATTCTCAAGTTCCTTACAAAGTATTCGAAACATTAATACTCTTGTACTTATGTCTGTCACACATAAATATTTATTAAATGTTACTCGAGATAACCTACATTATCCCTCACAGTTGCTTGTTAAAAACAAACGGCGTCGATTCTGTATCACGTGATATCGCCAATTTCCGAACTAAACTAAAGGCAGCTCTAAAATTATCCAATTTTTATTTCGGTAACAGCAAACAGATAAAAAATAAATACTTTCAGACTTTCGTTTTTAATTTTGATTCTATGCAATTTAGTTTAGTTCAGAGACTACAGAATCGGGTAAATAACTATGTATGTTTAGTACGTAATCAAAAAAAAAAATGTGTACTTATGTTAACTTTAAAAGTATAATACAAAAAAAAAAAAAACAGGCTAATTATGAGATCTTGCCAAAACACAAAATTATGCTCAAAAAAATATTGGTGTTTTGCATTATCCGTTTGATTGAACATAATATAATGAACTGTCTTTTAGGGTGCCTATACATGGCCTGACCTGACATCGTGTGAAAGAGATGGCTACATATAAGTTTCTAGGGGAGCGAAAGGGAGAAGCTATAACCTTAATAGTTTTTTCATATACTCCCGGAAATTCAAGTCTAGCTGTCCCTTTCGCACGATGTCAGGTCAGGTATAGCTGTAGCCCTTAACCGCAGACCAGTTGGTGGCCTAAACTGCCCATTCAAGAATGTCGCGCCATTCTAATGCAGAGCTCGAAGCTCGCGTCATTCGAAGCTGGTAAGGACGTAATCTTACAAACCACTAACCCAGTCAAGTTACGGGACTTAGTATGGAGGACCCTGACATAATTCATAACATAAATATAAAATGGTGTTGGATATAATTTGCTGACGTAAAATGAATATTAAATTAAATTAAATAGTCTGGAGGTACGGAACATAGAAAAAGCATTTATACATTATCGTCGCCGACAATCCACTGTCGTGGTTTAGGATCGTCATCTGAAATAGACTCTAAAATAACGCAAATAGAGACGATATTGTAAAGTGTAAAATTTGAGTCTGTTCCGGATACGCATTTTGTTTTATTGTATATTAATATGAGACGTTGATTCTACAATTATGTATAGAAAAAAAAAACCTGTTTTTAGTTAGTTCCGGGGCGAACGCTGCATTGATTGGATTAAACTCGCGCGCGAAATGGTAGTGTAGGCTTCAATGGTCTGCCTTTAAGTTTTCATGAAAATTGGCCTAAATGGTGTCGATTCTGATTTAGCAATTACAAACGGCCATAAACAAAAATTTGCACTAAAAGTGTGGCTCGCTAAATTAAAAATAATAAGAACCGGTACTAAAGTTTAGTTTGGTACAATTTTCAAACTAATTAGGTAAGATCAGAATAGACACCCGCTACTTGTTAATTCTTGAGCAATCATTGTAATTGTGATTTGTGATTATCGATAAGCAAATTAGGACATTCCATTGTAACTAAAGTCAAGTTTAGACTGGCAAGAAGTTTTCGCAATTTCTTGCACATGCGACTTGCTGGAACTACCAGAAGCGCCTACTCTAGCCGCGAATGTAACGTACAAGAATAACTTGTGGTTGTAAAAACCGCAACTTTTCTTGCAAGTCTAAACTTCCCTGAACATAGTATGAATGCAATTCATATTTGAATAAATGCTTAAAATTAAATGTGTTTTTGTTAACCCCTTTACCTTGTAATGTTATTTCTTTTAAATATGAGTTACATTCATAATTAGTTATCTGTGTAGCTAATTTATCAGTGTCATTTGTCACAGTGTAATAATAATCCAAAAACAAACCAAAATAATTCTGAGCGAAGCGAGCGATGATAGTATGATGGTCTACGGAAATGAGTCGGAGTTTGTTCGTATGTTTTTTTTTTTGCTCGGTGACGATACGAACAAGTCGCTCTCCTGATGTTAAGCGTCACGCTTGTCCGTAACGGTTCAGTGCAGAATTTTGAACTTCAACAGTTCAAAACTATGCACGGCAATGCACTGCGCTCGTCAGCCTGAGATGTTAGATGTTAAATTCTTAGAATCTGTTGTTCGTATGTATATTTGTTTGACGGTCTACAAGAAATTTTGTAGGCAAGTAGTACATTACAACAAAAAAATAACTAAGTTCGAATATGAGAAAAATCGGTTCAATTTGAAGTTTTAGAGGCGCAGCGACATACTAGTAAAAATAATTGAATAACAGAATTAACCCTCTTATGTAACTTGGTGACGAGACGAGCATCACATCTGCCCATAACAATTCAGTGCCGTCCAACATTTTGAATTTCAACAGTTCAAAACACAGAAGAGGAAAAATTTTGAGGTTCAAAACTATGAGCTTCTCTTTATGCCCAGTAATTACGCTGGAAACATTGCCCTTCAATCCGGAACACAGTAATGTTTGAACACTACTGCTTGGCGGTTGAATAACTGGCAAAGGTGTGTAACTTCCCCAGGCGGATTCTGCAGAAGAAAACTCGCAGCTTAATGGGTGGGTCTATTCTAGAATAATACAATTTGCTCAGGTGTTCGTTATTGACTGAGCGGAGCGAAGGTCTTCCAGTCTACGGGAACAAGGCAGTGTTGGTTGTTATGTATGTCTGTGTGTATTTTTTGTTCAACGATAACTTGCAAACTGTACATCCGATCATGACATTTTGTAGGCAAAATGGTAGTTAATTTCGTAAAAAATTGTAAGGGCTCTCCTAATTTAGTTGTCTCGTTCGCACTGTTTCAACATTTTAAAAAAAAATGCCACTGTACTCATCATTATGAACACCTTTTACTATGGGAACATCCATGAAATCAAGAGAAAAAAAACTGCTGTTCCATAGAAAAATTTCAAAAATGTATGGAGCTGCTTTTTTCTCGATTTCAGGGTTGGCCACATAGTAAAATTTGTTCACAATCATGAGTACTATGAGCCACTTTCGGCTTAGCAATACCCTTGCCCTATACATTATCAACCAGAAGACGTCCACTGCCTAACATGGGCCTCCCCCTTAGAGCGCCACACCGACCGAGAACTTGCCACTTGCATCCATCGGTTGCCCGCAACTTTCACAATGTCGGCGGTCCACCTAATGGGTGACCTGCCTACGATATTGCCTTCGGATATTCGCCGAAGAACCAAAGTCACCGATATAGTTTTCAGAGCTTGCAAGTTGAAGTGGCAATGGGCAGGCCACATCACTCGAAGAACCGATAACCGATGGGGAGGAAAGGTTCTTGAGTGGCGACCACGAACCTTTCCCTATAACCCTGCCTAAAGAAGAAACAATAGGTTCCTACAAAATATTCATACACCTTATTGTTTTGGTGGCCGCATTTCAGTCTAAACCTATGTGTCACTCGCAATATCCTATGTGGAATGGAGTACGCGAGTACGTATAAGGACAATAATTTCGATTTTACAATAAAGTATTTAGTCGTGGAAGCTCAGTTGGAGCACGCTCGCCTCACATTCGTGGGGTAGCGGGTTCGAACCCGGGCGGGCCCGTACCAATGAGTTCTTTGGAACTTACGAACGGATATACCGTGAAGGAAAACATCGCGAGGAAACCTGCATAATTGCGGAGAAGAAATTCGATGGCGTATGTGAATCCGCCAACACGCGCTAGGCCAGCGTGGCGGATATGGCCCAATCACGCTTCGAGGGTAGGCTGATACAGAATAAAGTATGTAGGTAGGTACGTTATTATTACACTGTGCATATGTTTCTTTCTATTACATCATGGCACACAAAGTAGGTACGATATAAATTAGAATTAAAGACGCCTATCTCTAAGCTGATAAAAAGGTCATCGCAGATCGATAAGTACTTAACTAGCAGAAACATAAGTTACAATTTACTATGATAGGAGTTATAGGTACCTACTGATATAATAAAGCCAACTTATTACTTAGTGAGATCAGGGTTGGGGAAATGGCGGCCCGCGGGCCATATCCGGCCGTGACATGATTTGATCCGGCCCGTGACATGATTGGAACTGATCCCCGATCGGCTAAATCCGTCTATAAATACGGCCCTCAAGAAATAGATTCATAAGACTTGTACTATTCCGCAAAGTACTGCTACAGTGCAGTCTCTTTTACAAAAAATGAAAAATATTTGGCCCGCTTTCATGCTTGAAGTATTTTATAAATGGCCCACCTAAAAATCAATTCCCCCATCCATGATAGATAAATAACGCACCGAAAATGTTTCTAGCTTCAACTGAACATCTGATTTACGCGAATGGGCTAGAAAGATGTGTATTACATGGCAGTATCTAATGTACGTGGTCTTCTACGTGGTCCTGCTGACCTTTTGGAGAAACTCTGAGTCACAAAGCGGGAAATGCAGAGAGCTATGCTCGGAGTTTCTTTGCGCGGTAAAATCAAAAAATATTCGGCGAAGAATCAGTCATCGAGGTAGCTTTCAGGGTTTGCAAGTTAAATTGGCAATGGTTAGGTTATATCACTCGAAGAATCGATCAACGATGGCTAAGAAAGATTCTCGAATACCGACCATGAAAAGACGCATCGGATCCAGATGGCCTCCCTACAGATGAACCGGCGACATTGTGCAAGTCGCGGGCAACCGGTGGATGCAAATTGCAGATTTTCATTCTTTGAGGCACTTCTTTATTCTGCACTTAGTGGACTATTATGGCTGATGATGATGATGAAAAGAAACAAACTAATAAGGTTATAGTTTGTCCCTTTTATTCCCATTTAATCCGTACCTATGACTCTTTCGAATGATATTTGGTATTTTCATCAACATGTCAAGCATTTGCATTCAGAAAGTCTCATTTGGTGATGTGGAACTGATGAAGAAGACCACAGATGACCTCCACAATGATACTTATTTCACGGGTGGCCGCGCCAAGACAATCTCGAGTTAGGCGACTATGACGAAAACGACTATGATTCTGATGTAGATTTTTCCGGGGTACACTTTATTGTATTAGGTGGTTATTCTTCTCGTGTATATTTTCTTTTTCTGAACGTGTGATTCGAGCGTGTGTAAAAACGGTGGATTACACTAGTATAGGTGAATAGTATAAATATTATAGTGTAATGTCGTGAATCGTGCTCTTCGTGTTGTTTCCAGAACTCCATTGAAACCTCTAGTACAGTCTCCACCACTTAACCGGGACATGACTTGGACTAGACCGTGACTTACATTACTTGACTTAGACTATGACTGGGACTTGTTTTAATTGTGAAATATTTTACTTCTTGAAAATTTGACACTATGTATAGCTAATAATATAAGAGAGAAAACAAACCAGTAGAATGCAAACATTACTTTCAGTAGTGGTAGGGCTCTTCCGCAGAGTTCGCTTGGGGAAGTACCACTTCTAAGCCAGCTATGCAACCGCCAAGCAGTAGTGTGCAAACATTTCTATGCTCCGTTGAAGGGCTATGTTCCCAGCGTAATTACTGAGCATAAAGAGATTTAACATCTAATATCTCAGTGTGCAGAGCGCAGTGCATTGCCGCGCATGGTTTTGAACTGTTGAAGTTCAAAATTCTGGGTGGCACTGAACTGTATGGGAGAGCGTGACGCTAACATCAGGCGAGTGACTTGCTCGTCTCATTACTCAGTTGCTTAAAAAAGTCGATTTTGAGTGATGTCTTATCTATGTAACTAGTAACATACTGATTTCATGTAAATAAGCGTAAGTACAGTTCTACCAACTTACTTAAAGAGTTAAGTGGGGGAGCCACCATTGAATTTTCTTAAACTGACGTCGAAGATTTTTAGTTCCCTCATATCGCTACATGAACAAAGTGTGAGTTTATATCGAAGTGTAATGACATAATCAATTCAAAGTTATCTAACGCTATCAGTATCTCCTTGACCTCACGGACCTCACGCCACGGTCCTCTATGATCTAATACTGGTACACAGGAAGTTCGATTACAGGCAGACATATTCCTAGCCTAGGATATCACTATACTGCACCTGCACTCAACATTTTGTTTATGAACAATTTTTTTTTTTTTTTTTTTTTCTTTTCTGTATGATCTTTACCAAACAAACAAGTTCCATTATTTAAAAAAAACGATGTCGCTCTTACTCCGGGCATAAACAGGAATCCAACGACACCTCACACGTCCAAATCGGTCAACGCACCTAAAACATTACCTTCCTTCTTGGGCAGTCGGGTAGTATATTATTAAAAGAAAAATAAATACCCGACTGCAAATTGTAGCCTATGTCATTTCGGCCGGACGTAAAAAGGAATATCCAATGACACCTCACTTATCAAAATCGGTCAACCTGTTTAGGCTACTATAGAAACACTAACATACTTACATACACTCCAAATATATTACTCTCGTTCGTGGGCAGTCGGGTATAAAAAAATGATTTAGTTTATTTAAAAAAACAGTATGTCTAAAATCTACGCTGCTTTTTTTTTAAAGTGGCAGCCCTAGTGATAAGTGTGATTTTCTTCCACAGAACCATGAGGGAACGCAAAAGTCTCTTCATATTCCTGATGGGGCTCGCGTGGAAGTTCCGCTTCAGCATGCCGCTACTGCTGAGCAGCACCGTGGCCATGCTGGGCCGCGCCTGGATGTTCCAGATCAGGGTACAGACAGTGCAGGGCTTGCATGAGAACGAGGTAACGAGCGTGCGTCAGTTTCGCTTCTGTAGCCGTCAATTTCACTTGTGAAAGCGTCAGTTCTACTTGTGAGAGCATCAGTTCTACTTGTGAGAGCGTCAGTTCTTCTAGTGAGAGCGTCAGTTCTACATGTAGGAGGGTCAGTTCTACTTGTGAGAGCGTTAGTTCTACTTATGGCGTCAGTTCAACTCTCCTTGTGAGAACGTCAGTTCAACTCTCCTTGTGAAAGCGTTAGTTCTACTCTTGAGAGCGTCAGTTCTACTCGTGAGAGCGTCAGTTATACTCGTGAGATCGTCATCTCTACACGTAGGAGGGTCAGTTCTACTCGTGAGAGCGTGAGACCGATACAGCTCATGCCTACAAAATTTCATTAAGATCGGATCAACTGTTCGCAAGTTATCGTCTGACAAATATACAAACATACATATAAATTCCGATTTCTCCCAGTAAACTCAGAGATCATCGGTCAACAAAGCCTGTATTGTGTTAGATACAGACTAATTTGTAATCCGACAGTTTTTTGTCAGAAAATGGTGTTACAGATTTGACACCACTTCATTTCATTTTAGTTTATTAAACGAGGGCATAAGTAGATATTTTTAAAAGAAAAAAACTCTTCGCAGAGGTTTTGAAACACAGTATTTTAAACGTCACCACACACACCAATGCTACAAAAAAAAAGGTAGAAAATCGTGATTGTCTTAGACATACACCCAAAGAAATCTTTCTTGGGAAGGCACAAATGGAAAATAGAAAGGTGTATCTTTTATAAAATAGAATGATATATCTTTCTATTTCGTATGTTTATATAAAACATTTGTAAAAAAAAAAATGTTTTAAACATGCATCGCAACCTCAGGACAGACTTCTTCCCAGAGAGGAATTGGTGCATCATTATCCAAGACACGCGGAACACGATGTAAGTAATGTCAGAGAAACATGTGGCCCCTCCCTAGTCGTCCGCAGTTTTCTTTCTCGCGCGTTTTTGCATAAGTCATTTATGATTTTAAATCACTGAGGGTTCAAATTAAATAAAAAATATTTATTTCGGAACCAGTTAAAGGGTTACTTCAAACCAGTCAAGTTCAAAGGGCGATTGTGCTAAACTATCGTATCGTAACTATCCAAAGTAAACTTAATGGACGGGCCCAAGAAAGAGAATTTTGAAGACTAAAGTGAGCGCCGGCGCTCACCTTGCTTCAGTCGCTCTCAGCTTTGAAAAGTGTGAGACGTACGTTCGTCAAACATACGAACTAAATATCCTCAAAAATGTGCCTTGATATTATATTAACGATATTATATCCGCTATCTCTTTTTTGTGACAAATGTATTATACATATATATAGCATACTCTTAATTACGTATTGAAGCCCAAGTTCGATTGTTTTGGCTTGTTATTTTTAAAGCTATCTATTCATTTTACTTTGAACGAAGTTTGAAACTAACGCGTACCAAGTGCTAAGTTGGATTATCCCTTCGGCCTTCTTCCGTTGATTTGATTAGCAGCCATGCAGTTTTATCGATCACGTATAATATTTGTGTCGTATAATATGTGTAACAACTCGGTTGGCGCCGATCGCCACGCCGTCTAACAAACGCGGGAGAGAAACAGAGACAAGTATATTTTCGTCTTAGTTTAGTCTTTTTGCATATAATTATGTGATAAAAAATAGCCAGTTTGCAAAAGCTCTGTACCTAATAATATTTTTCCTCGCAGATGTCATACTACGATGTGGACGAGGAAGCGCCAGAAGACGAGACATCGACCTGGGACTCTGGCTCCTCGTCATCATGGGAAACCCTGGTGGAGGAGGAGGCCTACGGCTGACCTCTGAAATGATCGGACAAATGTCTGATCTGAGCTCTCCAACCTGGAGTTTGCAATGGACTTCGGTGCTATTCCATACATTTTTGGTCATCGCTACTTAGTGAATGTTTTTTTAAGCTTTGGCTCCAAACTTCTTGTCTATTTAATCAGTGTCTAGTAGTAATTTATAGTCTTGTATAACGTCAAGTTGTGTAAAATTAAACAAGTCATAGTCAAAGTCAAGCAAAGTAAGTCACGTTAAAGTCCAAGTTTTGTGAACTTTATTTTCAATAGTCGCTTGGTTGTTGTCGCTAGTTTTAACTTTTGATCCTTTTGTAAATTGACCATTTTGAGAATTGGGCATTCTGCAATAGAAGTCACTACTATAATAATAACAGAATGTCCATAAATAGACGATCGGTTCCTTTTTTCCTTTAAATGAGGGGCAATTTATAAATAGCAGTCGCCTTTGCCGTTTTCAGTTTTTTTTTTGGCCTTGTTTTGACAAATATATCCAAATATTCTTTTCAATCGATTATGCGGAAATCGTATTTTATCTTCTTGTGGTCAACCAAACAATCAAAGCCCAGTCAATTTAGCGTTTGACCCGGAAGTAATTAATGACAGGTTTTTTTTTCGTTACGTAATTGTAGAACCAACCTCTCATATTAATATACATTAATTAAACAAAATACTTATCCGGAACAGACTCAAACTTTAAAATTTTACAATATCATCTCTATTTGCGTTATGTTAGAGTCTATTTAACGATCGTAAGCACGGCAGTGAGTCGTCGGCGATGATAATAAATTATGGGTCAAGCATAAATGTTTGTTCTATGTTCCGTACCTCCAGACTTTTTAATTTAATTTAATATTGATTCTACGTCAGCAAATTATACCAATCACAATTTAATATGTATGTTATGAATTATATCCGGGTCCTTCACACTAAGTCCACCCACACTAAGCAAAATACATATTATTAATTTTAAGTCCCGTAACTTGACTGGGCTATGTAGGGAAGACGTGCGACCGCTATTTTATTTATTTATTTATAGTTTCTTTTCCATTGGGTGGGCATCATAGGTTACCCCAATTCGCCCACCCATGGACCATATTCTAAGCTTAAACCTCACTCAATTTTAGTCCCTACACCCTATGATTTAAGTGCAAAGGTGTCGGTGTTTAGTTATGAGCAGCCAAAATGTCGTGTGTTTTGCTCAATATATCTATTAATGGTGAAATAGTACTTAAATTTATGATATAAATTAAATGTAAAGGGCTGTGTTAAATCAAAAATCGTTGTGGAATAAATAATCTAAAAAATTTGGTCGATTTTTTCTTTTTTGCTCAAGATGTCTGCCGGCCAGAAGCTTGATATTGGCTAAATATACTGTGGGGCCGAAATAGAAACAAAAATGACGATGAAATTAAGTTCAATTCACGAAGTGCTGGAGACTTTAGAGCTTTTACGGAACAACACGAAAATACGTCTCAAAGTTTTGGTCATTAATATTATAGGCATACATAATTTGTATTCAGAAAGTACCTATCATTTGGTGAAGTGGAACTGATGAAGAAGACTACAGATGGCCACCGGAACTCCTCAATGATACCTATTTCACGGGTGGCTCCAAGACAATCTCGACTATGATGATGTAAATTTAAATAACTAAATAGGTAAGTTTATAAAAAAACAGTCGACTTGGGAACCTCCTCTTTTTTAGAAGTCGGTTTAAAAAAAAACGCAACTTCACAAATTAGTTATTCTAAATAACTGATAGTAACGCAGCTAAATATGTATCAAAATTATTTATTTACATATATTAAAATATTAGACAAGTCACAGACAAAATTCATCTGTAAGACAATTCATCTGTGAGACAAGTACTAAATCTTCTATCATATCTAGGATATCTAAAACGTGCATTTAATTTTTGGCGTCTATTCTGTTTTAAATTAAGGATTACTTACGTAATAAATTAAACCTGATAACGTATGGCCCGTTTATTGAGACCCGGGACGTTATATTATGTTGTACGCGTAAAAGTATTATGAACTTTCATGCAGAAGCGTTGCTCGCGGTGAAGCACGCGGCGAAGTTACATCGCAGCCCGCAACGCCACGCGTCTTCGTAAGCGAGACAATATAATTGCCATATTTATGTTTCAATTTCACGCGTGGGCATGGAGCGGGCCTCACTGTAGGTATCACCACGTTCTACACCCGAAATTGCGTGACGCGCTGCTGGACGCATCGGCCAACAACTCGCAACGCACCGTTCTCAATAAACGAGTCCTGATAATTATGCTAGACAAGAAAATTCATGAGAACCTTTTGTTGTAAGAAATAAGGTTCGCTTCAGCGCTAAAACATTATTCATATAGTCTAACCACACTATTAAAACGTGCAGCGCTAGATCGCTTGTAGAGTTTAGTTTACTCGAGACCAAAACGTCGTAGGCGCCATGAAATTCACGGCGCTTACGCGTTTCCTTCAACATAGTGAAACAATAAGGTGTATGGATTGCAGTACAGCTAAGTCGAACAGAGTGAGTGTTCGGATCGCTAAATCTAGTGCGCAGTACATAATATTTATATAGATGCTGTTTTCATAGCTCTGATGAGGATTCAAGGGGAACATTAATAACACATTTTTTAACGAGACACCTTTTAACTAAAAGTCGAGTTTTTAATCTGACGGAGTAAAATCACATTAGGAGTGCTGCCACTTTTTCATAAAATAAAAATAGCGATGTGGTAAAAGTATTAGTTCATTCAATCCTATAAGTCCAGTGAACAATTTCATATATTTATATTCTAAAATCTTCCCTAAAGTCTAATTATAATAATAAAAATAATAATAAATAAATGGTGGCAGAAAATGCTATTTCGTTAATACATTAATCAAACAATAAATCTACAAATTATACTATTAATTAATTTAATGTTCATTTAATTAATGGTTCCGTTCTGTTGAATGATCATCATCACTATGATTACAACATTATTTTGACAAGTGACATTTCGATCTGTCAGTTTACTCTGTCTGATGACAAATTTGACTCAAGGAAAAAGCGCGGGAAACCTTCGAATTGTTAGGCCGTATTTTTTTCGCGTTATTTAAATATAATTGTAATTAATAATTTCTGAGATCAGTTAAGTAGGTAGTGTTCTATTATTTAGTGTATATAGTTAATATTTATTGGTAAGTCCTTTCTTTTCGAGTTTTCTTCATGGATCCGCCTGACCCCGGGGGCTCAGTGCCCCCGGTTGGCTGTAATGTGACGATATCGTCATCAAATTCAGATATGGAGCTTGATCCAATTATCATTGGTAAAGCTAGTATTCCTCAGAAACGTAAACGTCCTAGTAATTCAGCGGAAGTTAAATCACTCAATCAATCACGTGCTTCCACTCCAGTGATTGACAACTCAGCACCTCCACGCCCTTCCCCAGTCGCGAGGACCTTTTATGAAGCATCTGACACGTCATCATACATTGTCCATGTTCAGAGAGTACAGTCTGCGCCTAATGATGGTACCACGTTTCATCCTGTTGCTTTTGGTAAATTTTTGCTAAAGAACAATATCCGTAATATTTTCAATGGTAGCATAAAACAAATTGGCCGAAATAGAATTTCCCTATCATTTACTACTTACACAGATGCTAACTCTTTCATTCAAAACAAAAATCTGGAGGATAGTAAGCTTAAGGCATTCATTCCCTCTTATCACATTACACGTATGGGACTAGTACGAGGTGTACCTGCAGAGTGGTCACCTGAGGAGGTGATTGAAAACATTACTGTTCCAGGAGGTTGTGGAAAAATACTAAAGGTTAGACGACTAAACTACAAATCCATGGTTGATGGATCTCCAACATGGAAACCATCCCAAACTGTTGTAATAACTTTTGACGGGCAGATTTTACCAAAACGAATTTTTATGTGCTTTAACTCTTTGCCTGTGGAACTATATGCATATCCAACTATTCAATGCTACTCTTGCTGTCTGTTTGGTCACACCAAACTGCAATGCAGGTCCAAGCCACGTTGCTTTAAGTGTGGCCAAGGACACACCAGTGACTCTTGCTCTGTAGATGAAGAAAGTGCTACGTGCTGCCTATGTTCAGGTAATCATTTTGCCACCCGGAAGACATGTCCAGAATTTGTTAGACAGAAAAATATAAAACAGTCGATGGCTGAGAACTGTATTTCTTATGCAGAAGCGTCTAAGATACATCCTCCAATCACAAAATCTTATGCTCATTCAGTAAATTCCAGCAACCAAGTCTTACACGAGAAAATTAGTCCAATAAGCCACAATAATTTATCGTCTGACATATCTTACAGAAAAACAGTTCTATTACGACCCAGATCACCTCCTAAGCCATCAGTAGGGTACAACCAGGTTGCCCATAGAGAACTTACAAAAGACTACAATATGCCTGCCCCATCAAATGGCTGTGCTCTCCCACACAGCTCTGACATTCAAGAAGAGTCCTCTTTGAAAGATTTGATCGTAGCCTTTATTAATATTCTTTCACAATCCAAAATGATACCGCCCAACGCTGCCCCGGTGCTTCAATCACTCCTACAAACACTCATCAATTATGGATGTACAACCAAAAGTAGTAATGCAGTGGAACTGCCGCAGTGCGCGTAGTAAGAAACATGATATTATTTATTTATTAAATAAATATAATCCTTTCGTTTTTGCACTGGCGGAGTCCTGGCTAAAGCCTGGCTCCGTCTTCAAAATTAATCAATTTAATTGTCTTCGGGAGGACAGATTTGACGGGTGTGGCGGTGTTGCCATGCTTATCAAAAATTCTGTCCCCTATACTCCCATTAATATACCTCCTCATAGCGATAATTTTTCAATTGTTGCAGCTGTTATTAATTCTATTTGCTTCGTTTCTATCTATATTCCTCATCCCTCGTCTTATATTTTCCATGAATTGAATAACATTATTCGTATTCTTCCCAGACCATTTTTACTGCTAGGCGACTTTAACTCTCACCAACAGTCGTGGGGAAGTTCATCCACAGATTCTTATGGTCAAAATCTTCTTGACCTATTTAATGAGCATAATTTGTTTGTTCTAAATGTTGGTATTCCCACTCGTAGAACTAATCCTACTGAAGGTAAAAGTGCAATTGATCTCTCAGTTTGCACTTCAAATTTAGCTACCAAAATAAAATGGCAAATTCTGTCTTCCTCGTTTCAAAGCGACCACTTCCCAATTTTGTTAACATTTTTGAATAGTGATTTTACGTCTTTTCCACCAAGAGAACCTCGTTTAAAATACAGGATAATTGAGAGTGAATGGGATAATTACCGTTCAAGAGCTGAAACTAAAATTAAATCTTTGCCTCCTGTTTCATCATTAGGTGTAATTGAAAGTGCTTATACCATATCGGCAAGACTGTCAGAAGCAGCAAATGAAACCTTTCCCCTGAAAAATGGAGCAGCACATAAAATTCCATCCCCCCCTTGGTGGGATAGCGAATGTTCAATAGCTGCTAAAAAAAGAAAAGAAGCTGAGAAAGCCTATAACAATGACATGAGCAACGAAAATTTCCAAATTTTGATTGGTATCATGGAAAATAATCGCAAGCTATTCAAAGACAAGAAACTTGATAGCTGGAGAAGATATTGTTCTTCTCTTTCTCCACAATCTCGCCTTTCAACTGTTTGGCAAAATATCCGTAGATATAAAAATGCAATGAGTGAATCTAACTGTGCTTTTCTTCCACAATCTATGTCAAATGAATATTTAAATTATTTAGCTCCACCGTTTGTTCCTCAGCAAAATTCGATTGATCCCCCTATATCTTTTATTCAAAATCCAGTAGGCCTCAATTCGCCATTTTCTGTAGGGGAGTTAAAAGGAGTCCTCTCCTCTGTATCAGATTCAGCTCCTGGTGAAGATGGCCTTCCTTATTCATTTTACCGTAATCTTTCTGATCACTCTTTAAACTATCTTCTTAGTCTTATCAATTTAGTTATGTCATCGGGCACAGTACCTCCCTCATGGAAAACTCAAGTTATACTACCGATCTTGAAACCGTCGAAAGTTCCCTCTCAAGTATCATCATATCGCCCTATTGCTTTATCTCCTGTAATTGCTAAAATTGCAGAACATTTAGTTAAGAATAGATTAGAGTGGTTCATCGAAAATCAAGGCTTATTAGCGTCTTCTCAGTATGGCTTCCGCAAAGGTAAAAGCACAATAGACAGTATTAGTATTTTATCCACCGATATCCGTATTGCATTATCTCAAGAAGAATCGGTTGTCGCTGTATGTTTGGATATCAAAGCAGCTTATGATAATGTTCTTATACCTATTCTTAGAAAAAAGTTGCATGATTTAAAAGTACCACAAATGTTGTCTAACTTTATAGGTAATTTACTGTACGGCAGATTGATAAAACTAGATAATAGCTCCGAATCTAGAATTCTCTGGAAAGGCCTTCCTCAGGGATCTGTGGTTAGCCCTATTTGTTACAGTATTTACACATACGATTTAGAATCGTCTATTAAAGGTGATGTTAAAGTACTGCAATATGCTGATGATTTGCTGATTTATGCGTCCAGTAAGTCTATCAGCACAGCATCTGCATCTATAACCCAAGCACTTAATAATTTAGGAGAATGGCTAGATAGCAATGGCTTAGAACTATCACCATTAAAAAGCAACGTTGTCTTGTTCACTAGGAAACGATCTCATGAACCACTAAACATTACGTTTAAAGGTGAAGCTATACCTGAGAAAGAGAGTATCAAGTTTTTGGGTGTTATATTGGACAGTAAGCTGACTGGTCTTCCACATTGCGAATATGTAGTATCAAAATGCAATCGTGTCTATAATATCCTCAAATGTTTATCGGGAGTTTGGTGGGGTGCTCATCCCTATTCCCTGAAGCTGATCTATAATGCTCTGATAAGAAGTGTTCTCGACTACGGGTCTTTCTTGTTAGAGCCTTGTAGTTTAGCCGGATTGGGGAAGATGGATGACATTCAATCAAAAGCTCTACGGCTAATATCGGGTGCTATGAAATCAAGCCCCATAAATGCTCTTCAAGTCGAGTGTGGTGAGCCTCCGCTGCATTTGCGTCGACAGTTTCTTTGTGATAGATATTTATTCCGTTCCTTACAGTTTTCTGAGCATCCTCTTGTACAGAATCTGTACTATCTTTCAGATTTGGTAGAGTCATCTCCTTATTGGCGTCATAAATCCCCGCCATGTCTAATTTTAAGTTTTAGAAAATATTTGTCATTAGATGCACCCGTTTACCGATCTCAAAATCTTCCAATATTTTCTTGTAATTATAATGCATTAACTTTCTCGCCAAATGTAATCCTAAACTTCGGAATTGAAAAACACGATCCTATTGCAAACATCAAGTTTAATGCCAAAGTTGATGAAAATTGGCGCGGGTGGCATCAAGTCTATTGTGATGCCTCTAAACACTCTTCCACAGGTATGGTAGGTGTTGGTATATACCATTCACAATATAAGATTGTGCAGAAAATTAAACTTCCCCCAGAAGCGTCTGTTTTTACTGGAGAATGTTATGGTATTTTTAAGGCTATTGAATATGTTCGCATAATGAAACTCTGTCAGACAGTGATATTTTCAGATTCTTTGAGCGCTCTTTATTCATTATCTAAGTTCCCCTTTAAACCACAAACTTACTATCCGGCAATAATCAAAGCAAGGGAAGAGTTATATCGATGTGTTCTAAACGGTCATTCTATTTCATTTGCATGGATTCCCAGTCATTCTGGGATACATGGAAATGAAAAGGCTGATCTACTCGCAAATCAAGCAGTAATTTGTGGTGACCGTTTCCCATACACTATTTTCTGCCACGACCTGGTTGCTCTACCTAAGCTTTCTCTGAAGAAAGCTTGGGATAAAGCATATTTGAAAAGTGTATCTAAAAAAGGAAAACTCTATTTCAGTCTCCAACCTAATATTCAGTTGAGACCATGGTTCTTTGATCTAATACTAAGTAAACGTGCTACATCATCATTAATACGAATGAGATTGGGCCATGTATGTAGCCCAGCTCACCTTGCCAGGCTTCAAATAATTGATTCTGCTGCCTGCGAATGTGGAAGTGGCATTGGTGATTTAAATCACTTATTCTTTTGTTGTTCAAATAATGATGTTTCCTCCTTTTATGAATCTTTAGTTTCCCTTCATGTTACCTTTCCTACTAATATTTTTTGTTTACTTGCTTCCCTTGATCCAAATATTTATTATTCCATATCTATTTTTCTTTTATCTAATAACATAAAATTGTAATTACCATGAATCCTACTTTCCTGATCCATATTCCTCTCCTAAAGTTAATTTTTTCTTCCTATAATTATTTCGCGACTTATGGTTTCCCCGTTTTTAAAAAACACAAGTCCTAATACAGAAAATGGCAGAATGCACAGAGTGCGATGCCAAGAAAGGGAAAAAAAAAAAAAAATTTGACTCAAAGTTTTACCCGCCCGTGAACCTCTCAACCGACCGGGTGAGACGTGACGTTTGAGAGCACGAAGTAACTCGTGAAAAAAAATAACGAGTCATATTGAACCGATGATCTATGCGATATTGTTGAGGTACCACTTGTTGATTTGCTCCATGAATATGAACGTGAAGATAGTATGCGGTCCGATCTTGAAGAAGGTAGGAAAAAAACCGTTCCATAGAGCGAATACGCCTTCGTTCTTGATAACGCTCATAAATACGCTTGATTGAGTGAGTTTTGCACCTTTGGGCGCGTTTTGTATTCTGAAAAATTAGAAATAAAATTAGATAAAAAGGGTCTCTGCAGCTGGCAACAGGAACTGTTGGCGGAGGTCAGGGGCAGGCGGCGAGGGTGCGCGGGAGCTCGGCTTTTTTTTGTGTAAAATAAATAAACTTTTGTTTTATTTGGTATGAGCATCCACTGCGTTTTCTAAAAGCAGGCGCCGTACTGGAGGTGGACGGGCGAAATGGCTGAAAAGTAATTCTCGAGTCGGATAATTGTAGGTACATTAAGCTATTATTTTAAACCGTATTGATGTGATATAACCAACTCAGATAACGGTACGCTTAGGATTTTCCCCCCCCTTTCGATTACAGAAAACACAAAAACTAGTCGAAACTTACAACCCGGAAGCTCTTTCTGTAACAGATAATCCGATCACAGTTTAGGTTGGTCCTACCTCCGGCAACCGTTCCATTATTTCACCGTTGCCGGCTACGGCAGCGGAGGCACAGCCAAAAAAAATACCTAATTCCCATAAATAAAAAATAAAAAAAATATGGCTCCCCGGCACCTTATGCGAATAAGGTTTATTTTTAGCGCCTAATTGATAAGTTTGGTAGTGTGACCAAAAATTAAAGGAGACATCTCGATGTGGTGAGATATCGGCTGTCACGCAGTCAATAAGCGCTCAATGGCAAAACATTGGTAATATTACCTCGTCTTGACGATGTCGACTGGCAGCGAGGCGGCTGCGGTCACGAACCCCGCGATCATCGACGCCGTGAAGTGAAGGTGCATGCCGTCGCCGAACGAAGGCAGCAGCATCTCTCTCGCCTGAAAAAAAAACACACGTTACTTGATATTTTGATCACAACTCACCATTACGATGGAGAATATAGTGAATAGATCTACCTTTAGGGGTTCGCTCCCCTAACTAAAATCTAGGAGGCACTTTAAAAAAAAAATTAACAGAAAAATTTAAAAGTCAAAATTTGAATTAATAAACAGTCAGAGACACACCAAAAGCATCTTAAGACCCTTTTAGTTCGTAAAATGCCAAAAAGAGCTCTTTTCGGCCAAAGTTTTCAATAAGAATTCTTGATTGCTCGCGCCGACTGCCGCGTAAAGATAATCGGCTCGAGCGCCGCGCTGTGTGCATCGCGCGCAACTTTCAGCCTCTCAAATGAAATATATCTCAGATATTATGTCGCCTTAATTCCTCTACAAGACTATGGTCTATCGCCCAGAACTAGCGAGAAACGAGGCGAAAACCGCCAATCAGAGAAGAGTATATGCGTCTCTGAATGGCGCCTCGTTGCACGAATATGAATATTCGGTATTCTGCCCGCAAGTCTGGGACAGGCATTGAATAACACTGTCAATAGCTTAAAGCAATTTTTATGTTGTGATTTTTTATTTTGGGGAATCAGCGACTTAACGACATAAAATTAGGTACCTTGGCTGCCCAAGGCCTATGGAAGATTGCCGCTCCTCTGCAGGGGCGACCGCATATGCGACTTTGGTGACTATTTACTACTAATTCATGACTGATTATTGGTTATTCCAAAACTGATTTTTATTGAATATTCAGAGTTTGTGTGAAGTAAGTACACGATTTTACTGAAATGTAAAGTTTTTCCCAGGATTTTTGAGAAAATTCTCCCGATTTTTTATTTCTGAACTGAAAACCCATTTCGTTTCGTCTATTTTTCACGGATATTCCCCACCAATTTCTACAGACGTATTAATTTTTGGAAGAGTGATTTAATCCTAGTTTTAAGGTGTGCTCCAAGGTGGTACCTAGTCCTCCGGATTTTGAGTTTTTAAAACGTTTACGTGTGAGCTCATAGAGAGCGTGAAAACTAAAAAAAAAAAAAAAACAAGTTTTGCCGCCCCCGAAATTTTGCCGCCCTGGGCCTGGGCCTACTCGGCCTATTGAGAAATTCGCCCCTACCAGCGTGGTGGATATGGCTCATCACCCTTTGAGGATAGGCCGTTATCCGAGCAGTGGGATCTTTAAAGGGGGATGCAACAGATTATCGTTCATCTTCAAATATGTTGAAAATTCGCGAACGAGACAGCATTTTTTTCAACTTTGATTATGTATATATTTTCTGTGAGTGACAGGTACTTTATCTACTTATTAGTGCGTCACCTGTGTGTATGTCCCGAGTTGCGCCGCGTTGACGACCATTGCCCTCGTGATGGTGGCGCCGGCGCCTTTCCACAGCGTAAGAACGCCTTCTTCTTTTATTATCCTGCAGTTAGTATATAAACATTATATGTACAAGAACATATTATAATTATGTACCGATAAATAAGAACATTCATGAAAACCATTTGTTCAAATGCTGGTCAGTTAGAACCACATTCATCTGTGGTTAGAACTAAAGTTCGCTGCAGCGTTAAAACAGACACACAGATCGCACCCTAGATTCTGCATTCAGGACGCTCGAAGCGCACCACGCCTCAGTATAAATACACTTATAAGAAATTACTCTGATTGGTTGATTGTTAAGCGTAACCTTGAGATAGCCAACGAGAACGCTTGGTCGCACTCCCCGCGTCCCGTGCCTTCCTCAAGGTGCAACGTTTCACTCATCGCGCGAAATTCAAATTTTCTTGCGTTTTTTGTCAATTACAGCTTAATTACTCATCGTGGATTTATTGAAACCAATTTTGCGCCAATAAATTAGTTGTTTTAAGAAATAACGGGTAAAATGATGACCTAGATAACATTGGTTTAGCTACAAATCTCAATAAGCTGATTTTCATCTTGGTTTTTGGTTTAGTGGGAAATGTACTTATACTAGCTTTCAACTTGAATTTTTGGTTGGTGTAATTTCTTGAAACAATATATTTATTATCGCAAAATTAGTTTCAATAAATCCACGATGAGTAATTAAGCTGTAATTGACAAAAAACGCAAGAAAATTTGAATTTCGCGCGCCGAGCGAAACGTTGCACCTCAAGCTTTGGTGACTTTTTGTAGGAACAACGAATCTCGTAATGCGATATATATGTGATATGTGGCTAAAACATTATTCATGTTGTCTGACCAAACTATGAAAACATGCAGCGCTAGATCGCTTATAGACTTTAGTTTACTCGCGAACAAAACGTCATGGCGCTTACGCGTTTCGTTTTGAATAGTGTTATAACAGGGTGTACTGATTGTACATCTAGTATAGTTCAGTCTCGAAATCTAGTGCGCAGTACATTTAATATCTATGCATGTCACAGATTTTTTCGAAAATCATACCTAATCTAAAGAGTGTTGTTTTAAACGTTTACGGAGCGAGCGGCGACGCCGTGCGTGCAAGTAAGTTCAAAATAAAACAAGCACACAAACTGCCCGTTCCTTTCATAACGTACATATAGTTACTGAAAACTTACGAAGCTTTGCAGCATTTGATCAGAAACGCAATAATGAGGTCCAAGATAAAATTTGAACCGAGCTGCAATCCGCTCCGGTTGGGTTCGGTGTACCAAAAACCTGACGTACGTGTAAGTCAGTGACATCAGGTTTGCGTTTGACCACATCTGCAATGACGAGGTCCAAAATAACATTTTGAACCGAGCTTCACTCCGCTCTGACCAGGGGCCTTATCCCGTAACTCTGGTGGCAATGGTCATCGCGTGCCGTCCCACTCGCACCATGCGAGCGAGCAGGATAGCAAACGAAGACCATCGCCACCAGAGTTACGGGATGAGGCCCCAGGTTCGATGGATAGATTCATTCAATGATATCGTAGCTCTTCTCAATTTATTAACCTTCCTAGGGCATTGAAGATGTGTTTGTAATTCCTCCTCTTCTCCGGTGGAAGTCGTCCGTCTGCCGTCATCCGGATAAGCGCTACTTCAGCTGGGGTACCAAAGAAGGCTCCAATACCCCCCGCTATTACACCCATGCCCACTTTTGCTGGAAATTGTGGAGTCCCAAAGTTACTGTACAAGGAAGAAGTTTAACAGAATTTACTAGATATTAAATTCTGCGGAAACGGGATGACAAGAATCACTGGAGGACAGTCAGCAACGACCCTTTGCGTTCTGCCATCTGCCCAAGCCATCTGCCAAGCGTAGGGATTATGACAGTATAAAAAAATGTTTTAAACACGTTTGCTACATAGGTCGCAAGTCCCAAAGAACAAAGAAAAAACTGCTCTTTTATGCTTCATCTAAATTTAAACAACATAATAATATAAACCTGCCAAATACGAGTCGGTCTCGCGCTATATATTCAACATTAAGTCATCGACTGTATATTCTCGTTTTTGTGTCAACTCGCACTTGGCCAGTATTATTTAGTTTAATCTTGGTATACTTAACGCTTTATACGAGTCGAACAGAACATTAAAGCATCCCAACCGGCCTGTAGTGTACGTAGCTTGCCGGAACAGGCTAGCCGACAGCCCTGTATAAAACCCCAAAAGTCCTTCATTCTTCAGGATATTTTTAGCCACAGTCATTGTTGAAGTGGTCTTCGCCGCTGGCCCTAGAAGCTGCATGCGTGTCTTCGTCAGATCGGCCGGCTGCACGATGCAAATTGCCAACATTCTGTCAAATAGGAGGGAAAAAAAACAGCTGTTCCATACAAAAATGTCAATCACTCTCAACAAAATGTATGGAACAGCTGATATTTCGCGATTTTAAGGTTGGTCTCATACACTGATCACACTAGATACCGCATTACGAGATTCGTTGGTCCTACAAGAAGTCACCAAGGTTTGAGGAAGGCGCGGGTCGCGGGGATTGCAACCGAGCGATCTCATTGGCTATCTCGCCTAGTCGCGCCTAACAATCAACCAATCAGAGTAATTTCTTATAAGTGTATTTAGACTGACGCGTGGTGCGCTTCGAGCGTCCTGAATGCAGAATAGAGTGTGATCTGTGATCTCATATTAAATGTTGTTCATATTGATGTGTACCTACATTTATACACATACCTTTCAATATTGATGCAACTTTCAGTAACACCTCGTGCAAGCGTCTGCCTATTCGTGTGTTCGTAGCCAATGAGAACTCTTGGTCGCACACCCCGCGACCCACGCCGCGCCTCAAATTTTGGTGACTTTTTCTAGGAAACGCGACTCTCGTAACGCGGTATCTTCGTTGTTATAGGCACATAAAGTGACATTTTTTTTTGCGTCGAAAATATAACGAAGAAAAGTGGTTGTTATTAGAATAACATAAACATTGTTGAAAAAACAAAAAACAGCAGCATAGCTTATCCAAGCCACTGACAAAAGATGTTAAAAAAAGATTACGTAAAGGTTTAGGCGGTGATAACTATCTATCTGTGTAACAGACTAACCCCCGAAACGCTAATTTCGTCAAAAAGTTAGGAAAATCTAACTCTATTGCACGTACGAGAAACAGAGCGACAGCTTCAAATATCGAATGCACCAAAACCTCGCGGAAGGACTATCCTCTTGACTGTCGCTACTACAGCGCCGCACGCAGCTCAGCTCCGCTCTAGCCATTACACATCTTCGCACAGCTTAGGTGGTAGACAAGAAGAACAGAGACACCCGAGCTCTTAAGCATCTCATCTCGTCTTCGCTTCGCACATATCCGCTTCGGTGGAGTTTGGGCCTTGAAAGGCCGCCAACGCATCGAGAAGGCGTTGCGCCACCGCTCTTGTAGTTTGAGCAGTGGGCTAATCCCGTAACTCTGAAAACGATCGCGAGAGGCTCAGTAAGCCTAAAGCCGTAAATACTCAAGCCTTTGGCACACTTGCATACCAGCTTCTTGCCCGTGCCAGCTATTGTTATGTGTATACACTAACTGGCATGCCTGTATCTGGCAAGCAAATAGATCGCACAACATTTGATTTACTGGCATGCAATATGAGGGAGGGGACGCGGGAGGTCGCAGAACCGGCAACTTACAGGCATGCAAGGAAGCAAATTGTATGGAAGATAACTTGCAAGTGTATCCACAGCGTGCCATTTACTTGCACATGCCGCTAGCTGGCCAGCAAGCTACTGCTCCATTTTACAGGCATGTGTATTCTCGCCTTATTGAGCCTCTCGCGATCGCTTTCCGAGTTATGGGATAAGCCCGCATGCCTTATAAATAATTTCCGTACCCGCTTGCACCTCCGATGACAAAGTTCATATACCCAGGTATAGTTTTTGGTTTGGCCTTGTCTCCCATCTTGCACTTTGATTCGAAAACTCTTCAAAAACTTATCACCAAGTCACATAATTATTCTATCATTGTGGGAGATTCTCGTTACAGATAGTTGTATGTTTATTTATAATAATTTTTATCATCAAAACAGTTTATTTCTTCTGGTTTGTTTTTGTAACTTCCAAGAAATTTATTTTACAGTTTTGATCTCTATATTATATTACTCTTTGGTTTTGATGGATTTTGTTGGTTTTTGCCAAGATTTGTCATTTTGATTGTCAAACGATGACAGTGTAACTTCATCAGAAGGTCAATGTAATAAAAAGGTTTCATGTCACGTAAGAGTAGGTTGGGACAACAGAAGAGAAAAAAAAAAGTCTTTTCTGTGGTGGAAACCAACTCTTACGAGGCCCTAAAGAGGTTTAGGGTGCGCTTCCAATGAGGCGGAGTCTATCGTTACAAGTGCAACCACAGAGTTACAATTACAACTGACTAGAAACAAGGTGTTGTTGAATGGTGCAATAATATTGAAAGGTATTTAAATACTATGTACTCAATTATGAACAACTTTTATTATTGGACCTATCCTGAAATCGCGAAAAAAAATCTGCTGTTCCGTAGAAAATTGTCAATGACACTCGACAAAATGTATGGAACTTTTCCTTACAGCTGCTTTTTTTCCGCAATTTCTGTTTTGGTCCCATTTATTGTTTCGCGCCTTCGTTATATTATATATATAATTGTCTATATTTTATATTGTTGATTTTCTGTTTTTATTTAAAATGTTTTTAGTAAGTTTTAATGTAGAGTAAGTAACGTATTGGTGAAAATTATACTGAAAAGTTGCATATTTTTGTAAATAAAGAATTGAATTGAACACCTTATCGACAACACAAAAGGTCATAACAAGAAAATACATTAAAGGTAGGCACAACAAGGCGGTCTTGTCGCTAAAAGCGATCTCTTCCAGACAACCTTCTGATGAGTAAAACAAATGAATAATTAAATGTATTATTTAAATAAGAGGAATGTTATTACCATAACATAGGTACATATTATATTATGTACAATGTCATATAACTTAAATGTTAATGTATTAATACACTACACATACCCATAGATACCTTTCTGAGACACGTTGCATATCTGCGGCAAGACGCGGCAAAATATTCAGAGGAGTTTAGCGTTACGCTATACAAAAAACCCTAAGTATGTAATATTATAATTCAGAGGAATATAGCCGCAGTTATATCAGGACCAATAAAGCTTCGAGGTATACGAATGAATACCTTCGTCTCGAGAAAAAAACTTCGCTGGCGCGATTAAGAACACCTTTCTATCCATACAAAACGTCAAAAAATGCACAAAATGGATCAACGCCATCTAGAGAACTGTAAGAAGTAACTTTATCTCTATGTCTGGAGGTTTTTCGCGCTATCACGGACGGATCTTGATAAAATTTGATATAAAGTTACAGTATATCACAAAGACGGATATAGGCACGATATAGGATACTATTTTATGTCCAAGCAAACGAAGTCGCGGGTAACAACAGTAATAATATATTTAAAGTGCTGAAGGCTCTTCACTCGCTCTTTAAGGGTAAAGCGTCCACCGCTTTACTGAAGCCTGACTTGAAATCATTGACATGGATTATGACTTGTTTTTATTGTGAAATAAATTATTATACTTCACTCGAAATAGCACAATTTGATCCTGGCTAAACACATATGACGTGCGGAGTCAAAATTTAAGAGAAAAAAGACAAAGAAATCATGAGTTATCGTAGAATAATAATATAATTAAAATATAAATAATTATAACAGATAAAAAATGTCAACGTGAAATCACCACTGCTGCCACTCCTCAGTGAATTCCTGATCCAACGGAAAGTGTCTCCTGCAAGAAAACAAAAAGTTTTAGCAAAGAAAAACTACACGAGAAGACTAACAATCTCATACAAAAAAGAGTACCTCCGAAATATCTGCTTAAAACTAGATGGCGCTTATGTATTTAGTCAGCTAATGTGATGCCGATGAAAATGTGGTTAATATAGAAACATAGTAACAGTATATGTCCGCTACTTAAAGTTTAGTTCAAATTAGATTGCAATACAAAGTAAAAAAGATGTTTCCAAAAATAATATTGTCAACGCCATCACTCGAGAACCTAGCGAGTTTTGCAAATAAAATATTGAATTAATCATATTATTAAAGCAAACACATTCATGACAAGTAGCGTTTTCTCCCCGTACCATTACGAGTTGTGTACAATGAGTTTCGAAATTGTGATGATCATGTCTCAGATTAAAGCACTAGCGACATCTTACGTCCTAATCAGAGCTACAACCGAGCTACGCATTTTTCTTTTGCATCTACAAGGAGATTAGTACTCTTAGTATAATTTTTCCATGGCTCGGGACTTTCAACGAGCCCGGAGAGGACAACGTCGACTGGCTAACGCTGTCGTAGGCAGGAAACACTGGAGGAGCTGAAATGAAGTGATGGCTCCGGTGCGGTCCCTTGAAGAGGTACTCGGTAAAGCACCAAGGCAGACCACTGCGGGGCGTCTATCTTTTGAAGATTTCCCCCTTGTCTATAAACAAGGTCTATGTACTTATTTCTTGTGATTATTAAAACTTATGACTAGCCTAACATGTGCCACGGTATTCTAGTTTCTCACAATTTCACGGGTGTCTGACAAAAAGGCTCACCACTCAGATTATACGAATTTACTTATGTATACTTTGTGTTGCATCCGAAAACTCCAAAAGTCTCCACCTCTTTACTGGGGGTATGCCTTGAATTTGACCGTGACTAACATTGCTTGTCTTTGACTGTTACTGACTATATTTACTTAATTAAAATTATTGAAATACTGCAGTTACATTGCACAAAATGTGCATAAAATTCTCTTGGGAAGAAAAAAAAAGGCAGGCAGAACATCAAACACCAAAACAACAACGACATTGCGACAATCAAACGGTTGATTTGTTTCTACCTCCTCGCGGGCGGGGTAGCGGGAGAGGCGGGGCCCGAGCGGCGTGGGGAGCCCGGCTGCCGGCGTGCCACCTCGCTCAGCAGAGACAGGCACGACCGTGAGAGCCGCTGGCTGAAGTTCTGTCAAAAAAAAAAACTTTGCAAGACCCTGATACCATGTCCAACACAATAGCAAGCCGTGATGTTGACCAATATCGATTACCATGACGCCACTGGTAATATTTGTGTACTTCTATTAGACCAAGCTTCACAAACCTCACAACAACCTTACTGCATAAGCTGCGGTGTTCACATCAACTTTAGTGGATGTAACTCATGCAGCGAGCCCTGCATTCAGTAAAGTGGATATGAACAGCACTCCGTTCTTAGCCACTTTAGGAGTGATTTTTATCGGCGATACGCCATCGTCACCATGCTAAGTCAGATCCGGTCCATAAATTACTGCTTGCATCCAGCGATTTTTGTGGCTACAAAGATGACACGTGCCTTAAAAAGTAGCAAATAGAACTATTCCTACACCAATTTTTATCCATTCTGTCCAGCGATTAAGGTGGGATCAAACATTCTCGAAACCTTTAAGAAGATTGATGGCGTTAATCCGTTTTTGTGAATCGTTGGACAGTTTATTATTATACGGACTGACAGTTCTAATGTTCAGAACATTGAACATTAGAACTGTCAGTATATTATTGAGCAAACAAACTTATTGGCTTGACTCCGATACATACACACATGAGTGTATGAACACACTTATTTTTACAATTGGAAGCTTTGGCTTTTGCTGATTGTTTTGATTGTTACGACAGAGGCAACACTCTGATTTATGGGAATGTAGTGTGATGTGTTGACATGAATTAATATGACGATGAATGTGGTTGTTTCCCTTACCGGTAAGCAGGACCCCTTCATCTCCCTCAGGTCTATCTTACGGAACAGCTCACACAGCAGCAGTTCGTGGAGGCTCGGCGTGCGCGGACCGAAGATCTGCTCGATGATTTCTACCACCTGTGTCAGAAAATAACGTTAATTTTAATTTTAGTCATTTTAGCTCAAAAAGTATATGAAATATTCTCATCACTACATTTCGGTACTGGAGATGTATTCTCAATTTTTGTGGAAATGAGGACCCGGGAATGTCCTAAAAATGCGACCAGAACCACCGGAGGCCGAGACCAGTAGCGTCCATTTAGTGAACGGTGAACGTTCTGCCTTTTTTCAGCAGTGGACATCTTCTGACTGATGATGATGATGAAGACGGACGGGTGCTTTTTATCCAGTAAATTTGCGAGAAAGCTGTTAAGGCGCAGTGTTCTAGTAACTTAAACATACATGAGGGTAGGTAGATATGAGGTCCGGCAGCAGAGAGAGGTCGATACTCGCGCCAGCGCACATCTCGAACAGCACGTGCCCGAGTGACAGCGCCTCCACGTGCTCTACCTGCGCCGCTAGTGCAATCGGACAGCTAGGCAACGCTCCGATCAGCGTGTTTTCTAGGCCGCATATCCTGGGATATGGAAATAGCTGTTAGATCATGGATAGTTTTTCAGATGCGATATAATTTTGGCTTTGATTCTTCAAAGCAAAACGAAAACGTGTAGTAAGAGCTTGAGCTAGCCATTCGTAGAACTAGTGGATAGCTAAAGCTTATTTAGACAAAGGCTTCTGACATATTATCGATTGAAGTCCTAATATAAAACATCGGGGAAAAAAATTACATTGCATGGACAGACTACACTATACCTACCAGCTCCATTAAATTGGCGCCCGAATTGGGACACCTTCAAGCCATCAACTTACCTCGCGACTCCATTCTGTACAACCACGTTACCCGAGTGCAGATGGCGGAATGGCGGAAATCCCTTCTCTTTTAGAAACATGAGACCTTCCAGCATTTGTCGACCGAACCTTGCCACTTGCCAAGCGGGCAGACCAGTGCCACTCGACCCGTATTTACGGCTGTAATCTTCGTTCCATGCGCTCTGAAATTGACTCGTTGTGGTAGAATTAATGATTTTTTGATGAGTATTAGTTTTGAGCTTCAGGTAGGTATTTTGTGACACATTTGTCACAAAATACCAAGTCATGATTTTTTTAATGGTTATTTGTGTAATAAAGTCTTAAGTCCTACGGCTTATGAATTCATCGGATGATCACGCTAATTGATCCGAAGTTGTGTGCTAGTCAGTGTGGGTCGTCAGTAGGTATGTTCTCTATCTATTAATGCTAACAGCAATAAACAATTTTACCTTATATATAAGATCTTTCAAGCTACCCCTGATGTTAAAAGGCAGCACAGTCAGTGCATGTCCATTACAGAGCTCCAGGTCCAAAACTGGATATATGTAAGGGTGATGCAGAGCTCGGAACAGCTCCATGATGAGACCTTTGGATCTTTCTCCCTGCTCTATGGGGCATTTGTTGGTTAGAGGCATCTGTAAACAAACATCGGGTGGGTCGGTGGATGTGTATGCGTGGTGTGTGTGGGTTTGTCTTCTTTCAAAACGTAAATATAATTATAATCATATTTACATTAAGTTATATTTAGGCTATGCCGCCGTTGAAATAAAGATAGGCGCGACTGCAGGAGGTTCAAAAAACCTATTGTCATCACACTCAATTCTGTCACGGAAAAGATCCGGATTGCTCCAAAAAAAAACAAAAAACACTTTTGACGTGTGATTTTTGAATTTTTGGTCCTGCCCAGCCTATTGAGCCATCATTAACTACGAGCTAGCCATCACTATAAGACCCGTGTTTGCGTAATTCAGTTCATTCAGCTTAACTGTTTAGTCAAGCCCTAAAGTACGATTCAAAGTTAATGTTACTTTGATTTTTTGACTATTTTGGTATAATTTCCAAATAGACATAGATGGCTTACCAGAGTGAGAAGTCGATCGGTTTTGATAGAGTTGTCGTGAATGGCAAACCAATGCTTGTTCGAACGAGAACCGATCGGACCCAGTTGTGATATCAAGTCGTATCTGAAATATTTAACAAGGGCTTTGCAATTTCTGACTTTAACTTTACTGACTTCTGACCCGCTACCTCCGAGTGGGAAACACTTTGACAAACCAGAAAATGAAAAAAAATGTGCTGCAAAATTTCAAACTTTTCGAGTTTTTGGTCATTTTTAGGCACAAATTTCATTGAAAAAGCGTTAGAAAATGTACAATCACTTGAAAACCCTGTGAATTTTGCGGAATACAAATTTTAATTTTCTGAACTGTCATGATGTCACCCTACCCGCAGGTAAAGGGTTATAAAATATTATATAATATAATATGTGTCTACTAAAAAAAAAAAAAAAGTTGTATTTTGACCTAATTTTTTTTCGATACGAAATGACCACTACTTACCTCGGCGACTGCGATAGGTATTCCGTACAGATGGCTAGCGCAGCTGAACTTTCCATTGTTCTTTCAATCCTGCTAACACCGATAGAATTTACATACAAAACTAACTGTAGGTAAGTAGATCGAGTACCTACTGTGACCGGGCTTAAGGCTTAAGGTACTCGGCGCCTAATTAAAAATTATTTATTTATATTAAAATAAAATTTAAGCCTATTTAAAATAAAGGTACTTTTTGAATCCCAGAAATCATACCTTTTTTGGTATAAATATTTTGTTGCACTATAATTTTACTAGTTATAAGGAAAAAGTATGCTAAGAAAACGGCTCATAGTACTCATCCGTATGAATAACTTTTGCTATTGGACCAACCCTGAAATCGAGAAAAAAAAACCGCTGTACCATAGAAAAATGTGAATGAGACTCGACAAAATTTATGTATGGATCACCTAATTATTTTTTATCGATTTCAGTGTTTATTTATTTATCAATTCTTTTCCATTTGGTGGGCATTACAGGTTACCCCAATTCGCCCACCCATGGACCATAATCTAAGATTAAAAAAGTAACTTAAAACAATAATACAACAAACAAAGAATAATTTATAAAAAGTAACATACTAAGTAACACTAGTTTATTTTACTAACTTATTTCACTGGTCTCATCACTAGCATCTTAATGGTGTTATAAAATGGTGTTATTTGAACAATTTTTACTATGTTGGACCCATAGTAAAAATTGTTCAAATATGAGACTCTTTTGGCTTAGCATACCCTTTCCTTATAACCCTGTATAACTTGTATAGCTTGGACCGGAAAACTGGAAACAACAACACTGGAAACTGGAAAAATTATTGAGAAAGTTTTTTCTTTTTAGATCTTGAAAACTAATTTTTGCGCTAGTAAAAAGGCTGTGTCAAGAAATTACACCGACCAAAAAAACCAAGGTGTTAGAACATATTTTGTAACTAAACCAAGATGAAAGTCAGCTTATGGACTTTTGTAGCTAAGTATGATCTTTTGGTGTTCACAATAGCCGTAATTTCTCGATGCACTCCATTTTAAACCCCGAAATTAATTGATAACCCCCTCGATGAGTAATAGAGCAGTAATTGACAAAAAAATTAAAAGAAAAAAATATTATAAAAAATGTGCGCTGAGCGAACCGTACTAGCAAAACTTAAATACAGTAAATAAATACGGCCTGAATATTCATCGAAACTGCAAACTAACTGTTGGTAAAAGTGAACGATGTTGAATAAAACTGATCCAATGAGACTACCTTGGTGAAGCCGGTGGATCCCCAGGGCTACTTTTTCCGGACCCAATCAGGGATTTGTTGAATAGCAGCTTGGCAAGAGAGTCGATCTTTTGGGCGACCAGCGGCGCGCGTTCCGAGTTCTCTTCTAAAAGTAAAAAAAACCTTTTGAAGCTGGAATATAATGGATACTTTTTGAACTGCCGTGAAACAATAAACCTAGACCATAGAGAAATTAAATATAGAAGACTGCCAATATAAGCTAATGAAAGATACGTAGCCCGCTTGCAGAATCTGATACGGAATTAAGATGTTGCTCGTGCTCTATACTGAGACATGATCGTCACAATTTTTGCTTGACTTGAAACAGAAACCTAACTTAAACCAAGCTTACTCATTCGTAATGAAGAAAAGACGTACGGAGAAAAGAAGCTACTTATTATGTATATTTTTGCATTAGTAAAATCTAATCTCAGTAAAATTATTATTTTTATTTGCAAAACACCAATCTGAATAGATGGCGTCGAAAACATAATTTTTGGAAACATATGTTTACGTCGTAAATTGTAATCTAATTTGAAGTAAATCTTAAATTGCGGATATAATATACCAACATTGTTTCTATATCACAGTAATATAATAAATGCGAAAGTTTGTGTATAAGTATGTAAGTGTATTTGTTTCCGTTCAACTCTGTAACGGCTGAACGGATTTGAACAATATTCGGTATGGGAGTAGCTTACACCCTTGATTAACAAACAACTTTTTATCTCGGAAAAAATATTCGGTTTATGTAGAATAGCGGGTGAAACCGCGGGGCGCAGTTAGCCATATTTTCATCAGCTATTATTTCTGAACATCGTAATTTAAAACTTACATTAAATTATTTTTTATTTATTTTTACCTTCACTCTCCTCCCTGTCCGTCGACACAGATCTTATCTGGAACGCGTTCCTCTTATTCGCAGCAGCGATAGACTCCGGGTTCAGCTCAGCTGCCGACTGCGCCCTTCTGCACGCTCCGCGACGTTTTTTCTTCCTGTAACTTGTCCTTGGGCGCTCCTGGTAGAACCGGTCATGTCCCGTCGTCTCGGGTTCTTTAGGCTCCTTGCCCTCGTTCCCAGCTTGCTGCATATGCTTGTATAGGTTGAACATCTTCCCGACTTTCTTTTGTAAGTACGATTTCAATTTCTTGAGTTTGAATTTCATCAATATGTACCTACCCCTTTAGTGTGGTTTTAATTTAATTGTTTTAGTATGGGCTAGACTTTACGAAAACATTTGGTACTTTACGTGGATGACATCATGGTCGCTTCAGAGAATTTAGAAATTAATTAGATGCTCACTGAAATATCGAAATAAGTGCGTATTCGACCGCAATATTCCTATGACTCGGTGAAAAGTATGTCAATAGTGGCTAATTGAAGTCCCTCAAGTGAGGTATTAGCTCGTTACTCGACGTAGGTGCCAGTGGCGTAGCTAGGTAGGGGCAGTGTGGGTAGCAGGCCCGCCCTTATAAACCCTTTTCAATAAGCCCCACAAAATAATTAAGTTTGCAAAACAAAAAGTACTCGTAACCATAGTGTAAAAGCGCGACAACACTGCAATAAACAGTCATAACAAAGGTATACGATATTAAGGCTTTATAAGTGTATTAGCTGTTACCCGCGAATTCGATCGATTGGAACTACAAAAAAAAATATTGCCCTTGTCCGTCTCCGACCCTTAAGCTATAGGTATGCAAAAAACCAGCTCAATCCGTTCCGCCGTTTAGCCGTGAAAACGCGACTAAAACACCAAGACAGAGAGACAGAGAGACAGATAGAAAGACAGATAGACAGAGAGGCAGACTTACATTCGAATTTATAATATTAGTAAGGATTAGGATACCCAAACAACAACGATTTGACAAAATAGCTCCTAAAGTCTAAAGACCATTTTGCTCACGTTTTCCTACTGGACAAGCTTCTTTCGACTCACCCTGAAAAATCCTAGCACCGGCAATGGTACGTATACCTACATACCCCTCGGTAGTTCCGATGTCAAGCCTCATCATATAGATGGTAGGTTTAATGCCCCTAATCCAATACAAAACTGCAATAGCATGAATATTGTTTAATGCTAATTATTTACAATTTTACACATGTTTTTCAACACTATATAGAAAGGGACCAAGGTTCTTCACGATTCTTGAAATACACCGAATATTTTAAACAAAACGGTCAATTCTTGGAGAACGAAAAAAGTTAATGTAGTGTGCAGTGACAATCTCATGAAATAGGGGAAGAAACCCTGCCAAAAGTGTAAAGCACCATTCTCTCGGAGCGTGTCTCGGAATACTTGTATTTGGGGTGTGTCGTCCGATCTTATTTGGTAGCTGAAAAATAGTTATTTGTTATTGGCGCGAGTACTTGTATTGAAACCTGATCGTAGTGAGGGTTTCAAAGGTACGAGACGCAAATAGTTTTGCTGTCAAGGGAAAAACACAGGTTTTCACCTCACTACAGCGAGGAAAATGCTAGGATGCCGGAAACTAAAAAATAATAATTCACGACGACAGCATGAAAATGCTGTCGTCGTGCTGGTCAGTACGATTATTCTAAAAATGAGGTTGGCGCACTGACATGAAATAAGTATTAATGAATTTTTGTAAAAAAAAAGTAAAAAAGATTCGAATGATAAACATAATATAAATATAACTAAACCCGCGTGACGAGGTATCTGGTTCATCTGTGGTAGGTACGGAACGTCGATACACAATAAGACAAAGGCGTTTACTGCACGTTGTTATCTAATTCAAACAAAAGAAATCTCATAGGAATTTCTTTCGATACAATTCCACAGATCGTACTTTGTTTTGATGGTGTCGATGGGAAGGGTGATGATCGCAGTCAGGAACCCCGATATGAACGACGCATAGGTGTGAAGCTGCGCGTCCGCTTCTTGTTTCACCCATCCTCGCTCAGCCAATATTAATCTTGCCTGAGGACGATGCAGACCATGAAATACAATCTTGATACATTTGGGCTAAGCAGCTATTCTATAGACAGACAGTGTCGTTCAGGAACAAAATCTCCACAGTAACTCGGCCCCGGATGTCTGTTATTTTCACACAAACGTTTCAAAGAAAAAATCTAATTTTATGTTTAGTCTTCCGAACTAAACTTATTACAATATCACTATTCGTTTTGTACTAGGCAAGTTAGATAAAGACAGCAAAACTTTAGTAAGTTTAGCTCTGACAATAACGTAAATTTATAGTCACATGCTCCGGCGATAAAATACTCATTAAATTATATGATGTACAATGTAAGTGCTATACACAATAAAGTAATGTTCGATAGCAAGTCACCTCTGTGTAGCTTTCTATTTGGACAACGCTGACGCAAGCGGACCGCGTCATAGTCAGCGTCCCGCCGCGCCATAAGGACCAGAACCCTTCCGTCGTCGCTATTCTGATAAAAAATTAAGCTGTGAGCAAAAATATTTTTGCGTCGACATTTGTGTGGTTAGTGTGGTAGATCTCACGCCGTAAGTAGGACGTGAGTTGAAATCCCAGCAAATAAGCTTGAGTTGACGGTGAAGTAGAACATTGCGAAGGAACTGTGCAATGGTGGTCGAGTCCTTTCTAGTGCACGGTTGACTAAATACCAGTACCACTCTCAAGTTGAAAATCTGTCGCCAAGCACGAAACGGTCTGTTCCGGTTCTGTTCTACATTTGAGAACCAGTTTTCATTCCAAGGAAGCTGTGTTCCATCTTTCACCAAATCGGCGTTAATATCACGGGAGCTGTGGCCAAAGGTCTGTCAATCATTTTAAACAGTGTTCAATCTTGAAACAGAAACATGTTCCCATTATTACGCTAAATGAACATTTCATTCTAGTATTTATCGGGACGAAACAGTGAAAAAAGAAATTTAAAATTATTCAACATCCAGTGCAAAAACATCCCATAAAACTATTTTAGTAAATACAAGACTAAGATACTAACTTATACAAGGCATGGAAAGCTCCATTGTACAGCTTGCGTCGCTCCCTGACGCAGCACGGATCCTTCCTACCATCTGCCATCATCCTGATTAGTGCCACTTCGGAGGGGTTCCCTGCCAGCCCACCCACCAGGCTCGAGTACAGACCGATGTTCACTTTCTCCGGTAGGCCGGGGATAATGCCGTACTTTCTGTTTCAAAGTAACTATTCATAATAGATCCTCCTAAGATCTTTCGCAAGCTACTGCTTCGATCGAAATGTGACGCATTTGGGTCGCTACACCAAGAGTGTAAGTAAAAGTAGGTAAACGCGTAATTTTAGTTTTTATGATATCTAGGTAGTTTGAAAGTTGAAGACATTACATTTTGTATATGTATTCCAACCATCACCTAATGCAAAACGAGGAGACAAATGGCGTTCTCTGCTTTTAGACACCAAATTTAGACCCACTGGGGTCTTTGGGCTAGGAAAGCTAACAGCTACTTTTAAATGTCACAACACTGGACAAGCCTCTACATCAGTAGCCAACTAACTGAATATATCTTTCATGCCATCCGTAGTAGATCGCAAGCCTGGTCGTAGTGAAAGTAGCTTGACGTAGATACCCCGCCGTTAGACCGTTGAATAGGGCTGGCAAGCCTTCGCAGCGTAGGATCTTCTTTGCCATCGCTTCAGAGGTCACTTTGCCAGGGTACAGCTGCATACGGACCTTGACAAGGTCTAGAGGGTGGACGACGGTTGTAACCAGCGTGCTGAAAGATGGACTTTTAGCATCAGGAAAATAACTCAAATGTCATAAAAATTAGTAGAAATATACCAAATAGCTGGACCCATGGTTTTATAATGTTCCTGGCGTGGTAAGCACTATAGACTCACGTGGGTGACACTGCTATAACGTACATACCTAACTATAGTTATACATGAAAATATCGGCATGTTTTTCCCTCTTTTAGTTTCTTTAGTTTAGTGGCTGAATTGTGTCTTGTCGCGAATGCCAGACTTATACCTATAGTCAATAGGTAACCATTGTTCGGTGGTTCGTACGTAGCTGCGAGGACTTCGCTCCGCTGTCGGTAAATTCTCGCAGATCAAAGCGTTTTATCGCGATGAACTTCGCTTGCGTGATGCGTGGCCACACTTCAGTCGGCCGCCAGCCATCGTGCGTAGCGGACGTGTAAGTTAAACTGCAGTGCATAATACAGCTGAAGCGAAACATGGATTGGAGTAACGATAGAATTTAAGAATTTATTGCCAATTACGAGTCTGAGCCGATTTTATGGAACCCAAACGAAACTGGCCATAAAAAAATAATTATTTGCTGCCATAAAATATAGAGCAACCGCGGCGTCCATTTTGTCATTTGCGTTTATACATCGCTCGTACATCGCGATACACTTTACATCGCGCATTATGTGGCCGCGCAGCCATAGATGAATGTATACTAGCGTACGCGCAGCTTCGCCGTAGACCGAAGACGAAGTTTATCGCCCGAATATTATCGCGATGTGTGTGGCCCAGGCATTAGAAGATAAATACAAGTAGGACACTCGCCCATCGTTCAGCTGGGAGATAAATACAGATAGTAAACTCACCCCGATATTGCTCCACCAACTAAGACACTAGAATAAGTGGAGTGATGTGTTCTTCGATTTTGTGTCATTCTTCTCTACAGATTTTGATTTCACATTGTTCCTCAGAATATCCATGAATAAAATGCGCTGAAAACGTTAGGTTTTTTTTAAAAAGTAGATACCAAGGTTATAGTCACACAGGAGAACACCCTACGTTCAAGTTTCTTGGTATTTAAGTTTCGTAATTTTCGGCTCTTAATTAGTAATTTACTGAATAATTTTACTGCTTTGTTTATGTATCTAAATATTAAACATACTTGAAATGATTTTTGATCATCTTGACGAAATGACACTTGATAAAATGTGACGGACGACGACGACGGACCAATGAGTATGACGATTTTTATAGAGATTTTATTCTTTATTCTTTGGTTATGGCCACAGATCACACTAGATACTGCATTACGAGATTCGTTGTTCCTACAAAGTCACCAAAGTTTGAGGCTCGGCGCGGGTCGCGGGGAGTGCGACCAAGCGTTCTCGTTGGCTATCTCAAGGTTACGCTTACTCGCGCCTAACAATCAACCAATCAGAGTATTTTTTTATAAGTGTATTTAGACTGATGCTTGGTGAGCTTCGAGCGTCCTGAATGCAGAATCTCGTGATCTGTGGTTATTGCATACTTAGCAACACGGGCTTCCCGCCGACGTTCGGGCCGGTACCGACTTGCTCAATGATTTCATATAATTATGTACATATTCTTCTTTACATTACGGGAACGTAAAGAAGCCATGTCGCGTCATTGTATTATTTTCCAAAACTTGTGTTATTTCGAGTGTAAAAATAGTGTATTTTTATCCATTAAGTGTTCGTGAACGTGAACGAGTGTTGGCGAATAGTATGATGTTGTGAAACGTGACTCTTCGTGTTGTTTCCAATACTCCATAGAAACCTCTAGTAAAGTCTCCACAACTTTCGTGGACTCTATCGTGTCTTACTTTGCTTGACTTAGACTATGCTATTATTACTACGTAGTAATAATAGATCAATAATAATATATCAATAATAATATAATATAGTAATAATAACTGGCGTTACAGGTGTTGAGCCAAAAAAAATAAGAGATTTTTTTAAAATATTTTCTTGTATGACAAAATTGCATAGTTTATAATGATAACATTGTTTTTAAATTGACTAATAAAAGAAAGATTTAAAAACGAAATATATTTATTATCCTTAAACAATAGAAATGTTAGTTACTAAACTAAGTGCGTCTAAAAATAGTCAATATTTAGCGTATCACATGGAATCGACGTTTTTAACGTATGAAATGTAAAATCTTTACAAAAATCAATAGAAATCAAATAATTAAATATTATTAAAAACAATTGTTCTATTATTTTAGCGTGATCAAATACGAACGATATCATCTATAAAATAAGGTTGAAAATCATAAAAGTTGGAATAGTGATGTTAAAGTCTACTTAACAAGCATAGAAGAAAAATATAGAGGGGATAAAACCATTTTTAAACAAATAACATTTTCGACCGTGATATATATAATATATCATCAAAATACATCGCTTTTAGCAAATAAAAAAATAATAATAATCAAAATAACGAAATAAAAACTTCAAAAAAATACATTGTACTTACAACTAAGATTCACATGTCTTGTAAATGTTTACTGGTTTTAAAATAAGTAACAACAAGCCGAGCCTACGTTTTGGCACATCATAAAAGTGAGATGGGGCTCGATTTCTGAATCGCTCGTATGATATTTCGCACGGAAATATCATGCGAAATGACTGACTTTCGAAAGATTCGCAACGCTGATAAAGACCTCGCTACATGGCCTGACCTGACATCGTTTGAAAGAGATGTCTATATATAAGTTTCTGGGTGAGCGAAAGGGAGAAGCTATAACCTCAATAGTTTGTTGCTTTTGCTCCAGTGAAATTCAAATCTAGCTGTCCCTTTCACAGGATGTCAGGTCAGGCCCAGTGTAGACAGTAGACACCCTAAGTTGGTCAGTATCCTGTGCTATCGCGAAATAGGGCAAACTAACACACGTTATGGGGCCGGAGGTATATAATATGTTACCGGATACTGTAACAACCGCTCCGAACTTAAGTTGCTTTAAAAGCAGACTGAAGCGCTGGCTTATCGAACAAACATTTTATGACTTTAATGAGTTCATGAATAAATAAATGTAAATTGTAATTTGAGGAAAAAATTATGTTAACTTTTTTTTTGTTGACATTTCATGTTCTGACGTAATAATTATTATAATTGAATGTTATTAACATTGTGTAACGCATTTATATGATCATTGTATTCAATTATGCCTCTACTTAATTTTCATACTATTGTATACAAAAGGTTATTGTTTTTGACTTGTAAATGAATATTTACCAATAAATAACTTTGACTTTGATAATCCCGAACAAAAGTCGCATTTTTGAAATAATCATATCACTCGCTAACGCAATGATTGATTTGAATTCGCTCCTATCACAGATGAGTTCATCTGTGGCTCCTATCAATTGATCTTTCATTTCGCATGTTATTTTGGTGCGAAATATCTTATTTTGGATCGTAGCACTGGATCTAGGGAGAATGATCCAATCTTAAGGTTTGCACATTGCTCGATTAACCGATAGCAATGGTCGGAGAAAGGTTCTTGAGTGGCGATCACGAATCAGAAGACGCAGCTTAGGCAGGCGTCCCACTAGATGTACCGACGACACTTTGAAAGTCGCGAGCAACTGGCGCTCCAAGGACGTCTAATCATCGTCTTCCGGCTGATGACGATGAAACGTAAAAATATTGATTCGACCGTTTGAGAGTGATCATTATAGATTCCGTTTTTCCTTTATATTTAATATTCGTACACAATTGGTACAGACTTCCGCAGAAACAAAATATATGGTTAAGGGGATTTCTAGACTTATTGTCCAATAATCCCCTTCACCAAAATTAAATAAATGGTTAAGGGGATTTCTAGAGTTATTGTCTAATAATACCCTTCACTAAAATTAAATGGTTAAGGGGATTTCTAGACTTATTGTCCAATAATCCCCTTCACCAAAATTTAATAAATGGTTAAGGGGATTTCTAGAGTTATTGTCTAATAATACCCTTCACTAAAATTAAATGGTTAAGGGGATTTCTAGACTTATTGTCCAATAATCCCCTTCACCAAAATTTAATAAATGGTTAAGGGGATTTCTGTTTTTTGGCTAATAGCCCCCTTCGCCATCTCAAATGACATGCTAAGGGGATTAATGGACAAACAATCCAGAAATCCCCTTCGCAGGGGATTGTCTAACGGTAATTCTGGAGTAAGCCCAACTTCGCACTTAATTTATCATTATTAAAAAAATGTAACACTTTGTGCTTTCGTAGCTTAAAAATAAAAGTTGACATTTACAGTTTAAAATTCCATTCGTGTTAAACACAGATCACAATAGATCCGCTGCCAAAAAAAATTGAGAAAAGCGCGGGTTGCGGGGACTGCGACCAAGCGTTCTCATTGGCTATCTCAATGTTACGCCTACTTGTGCCTAGCAATGAACCAATGAGAGTAAATTTTTATAGGTGTATTTAGACCGATGCGTGGTGCTCTTCAAACGTCCTGAGTGTGGAATCTAGTGCAATCCGTGGTTACCTGTTAGTAATAAATATTGAATATAGGGTGTTTTAAAAACGCTAACATAACTCAGGGGGTCATTATACTCATCATCGAGTAGCCATGTGGCTCAGTGGGAGGATTTCTGCCTACTGACCTGTAGGTTGTGGGGTCGATTCCCACCCAGGACGAACATTTGCGTGATGAACATGGATGTTTGTTCCTGTTCTGGGTGTTTCTATATATTCTACGTGAGGATTTACAAAAAATAAATAAAAATGTATTCTATCAGTTACCTGGTTCCCATAGCTTAATTAGTTTGGGGCTAGATGGCGCTGCGTGTGAAAAACGTCCACCAATATTTATTTAATATTTATCATTACGAAATTTTTTTACTAAAGGGCCAGTTATGAAAATGCGGAAAAAAAAACCAGCTGTCTCGACCATTTTGTCGAGAATCAATGAACTTTTTCATAAGGAACAGCTTTTGATTTCAGGGTCATTCCTTGATTCATTTTGACATGATGACATTACGCACAAGTTTTGCGTAATGTCATCATGTCAAAATGACAATATATGTCACAATCTCAAGATGTCACGTTCGCAAGATGTCAGTAATGACGCCCCCGAGTTATATATAAACACCTGACATAAATAACTATAAAAATCTGTAGATACATAAAGTTACATTTTAAAAAACCGAAGCTCAAAAATCAACAACCCTAAGAAAATAGCAAAACAATAATCATTTGCAAAAATCATCAGCATATACAACCACAAAATAAAAATCACAATTAATTTGGCGGCCTACATTATTTAATCGAGGTCGCACCATTCGTAAACAGCTCGAAAGATGCATTCGAATTTAATAAAATTATATAATATTAGCAACTAGAAACAAAGCGAGCTTCGAGCTCTGCATTAGAATTGCACGACTATAGGCCACCAAATTGTCCCTACTTAAGGCTGCGGTTACGTAATACGCGCTATCTCGCTTGCACAAACAAGATTTTTAATTATAGAACATTATAAAACAACAGTATAATAATAATTGTTACCTTTAGAATAAAAATGCTAATGTTTTTAAATCACCTTCACGCAAAAAAATACTATTTTGACGATGTAGCACAAAATAACTTTTTTTTCGTCATCTTTACTCCTTCGCCAAAATAATATTAACTTGCTTTAAACGGCAATGATGTTTTAAAGATAACTCACTGTTTATTTATTTTTAATTCTCAGTGGTTTTTTATCTTCAAAATGTTGATAATATGTGAGAGAGATAGCTCCGGCAGGGAGCGCGATCTTAACAGTTAAAACTGTACATGTCAGCTTCTACAGTACATCGAGCGTTCTACGCTCACATAAATCATTTTTCATGACGCAGTTTTCAGGGAAAAATCGTTGGTTCTTTAGGCAACCCTAAACCAGTTATACTTGACAATGGTGATCAATTTTTACGGACTTTACTTAAAACACTGATTTTTCTGTTTTGTTTTATTAGCTTTCTCATTAACGGTATTAAGAGCCCGCTTCCCTCATAAGCTATTTCGATCACGCATTTCCAAAATGTTTTAAGATAGGCCTCGGCAGGTTTGAAAAAAATTAAACATGCACTTATTTTGATACTAAAATTACCATTACTTTAAAGGGGAAAAACTATCTTCTGGCCTTATTAGTGATTTATCATTTTCAAAGTCTTATTAGTGATTTCTCAATTTCATAAATGCGTGACGGAGAAAGGATTACTCGGGAGCGCAATATTAAAATAAAAGCTGAGCATCTATAATCTAATATTGTTTTACCACTTTTCAAAATTTAAATAACACTCCATTGGAAAAGTGTTTTCTGCTCCTTCTTTCGTCTCTACTAACACCTGAAGAGAAAACAGGATAGCATTCATCCCCTCTTGCTGTCGTCTATTTTTCGACGATTTTAATTCCATTGCTTTTGCTGCCACCTTCGTGTCAAACATTTTTTCTCCACAACGATTTTCCCCCCGAAACAGGCTCACGTGACATTTTAACCAATTTCTACGTATATTTAAAGTAAGCCGTGTTCATCTGTTCAAGGAAGATGAACGTGAGGACCGTGTGCGGGCCCAGACGCGCGTAGTAAGGTAGGAAACCTTTCCAGAGGGATAATACGCCCTCGTTCTTGAGCAGGTTGGTCACCACTGCAACTTGGCTTTGCCCTTTGGCGGCGTTTTGGATTCTGAAATTGTATTAGTAAGTTTGAAGATTTCAAGGCAATTAGATGGTATGTTATGTCCACCGCTGCCGGATAATAGAATGTTTTATTGTCATAAAGGGCACTCGTGGTGGACAGGGGGAATTACATATTTAATTTCTTCGCTACTGTGGACATTGGGATATTTATTTATTTATTATTTGTCCCAGAGGCTACCAGTGGCAGATAGCGTTTGTTTTACTTGTTGTGTCGTATCGCCACACCAAAAAAATATACAAGAAGAATGACCATCTCATACAAAAAAGTGTACCCCCGAAAAAGCACCACAAAACTAGATGGCGCTTACGTATTTAGCGTTGATTTTTTCAACGTCAGATATGTGTTATCTGAGCAATAACGTGGCGTTTTGCCATACTTTCTATACAAATGCTGTCAAACAGCCATATTATTCCTCAGATAATACTTATGTGACGTTGGAAATATCAGCTAATATCCAAACTACTACAAAAGCCGATGAAAATACGGTTAGCTAGCTGCGCCCAGCTGTTTCGCCCGCTATTCTACAGAAACTGAATATTATTCACGGATAAAAAGTAGCCTATGTGTTAATCCAGGGTGTAAGCTGCCTCCATACCAAATTTCATTCAAATCCGTTGAGCCGTAACAGATTTGAACGGGAACAAACACACTTACAAACTTAAACACAAACTTTCGCATTTATAATATAGATGTGATCTTAATAGCAGAGAAACTGGCGCCAAGACATACCTCTGCGAGGTTTTAAGATGCTGACCACCAATAAAAATGTGAACTATATGACATAAAAAAAAAAAAATATGGATACAAAAAAAAATACAGTTACCTGGTTTTGATGATATCAACGGGCATGGAAGCGATTGTGGTGATGAGACCAGACACCATGGACGCGCAGAAGTGGAGAGTGATGCCTTCCGGTACATATCCCACGAACATTTCTCGCGCCTGGAAATATCATAATCTATTATCGACTATTACTGTGATTCGGCCCGGAAGTCTAACCCCTAATCCTAACTAATATAACTAGTAGTTCGCGGCGAACTGAGACCTCGCGATCTCTATATCTTCACAACCCCTGGACCGATTCAGCTCATTCTCGATGGCTAGCGTTCGAGATACATCGGAGGCAATCGAGACGAGAGACGATCGAGATTGGAATCTCGAGATCGACATCAATTTGACATATAATAGGGGCCCAAAAAAAATCTCCTTCTAGCTATAGGCGGGTAAGAATCGAGTTTTATTAGAGTGAAACGAATTTGTGTCAAACGTTCAATAGTCCACGGAAAGGTCAAAAAGCGTATAAAAATATGTTGATACCGACTATTTTTATCCGACCGCGGATGTTGGGATCGAATTGAAGTATCGTATCAAGGCCTGCATTTATTTACGTAACTATTCACAATTCTACTATGAAAACTGACGTGGTTTTGATACATTTTGTATTAATAAAACGGGAATACTCACGTTAAATTGAGTCGGTTATTCCGACTATAGTTTCGATCACATTCGGTGACCTTTATCAACGAATGCTCAGCGAGACACGCGCGCGACCTCGTCTTGCCTTGCACTGCTCAGTGATCGAAACTATAGGCGGAATAACCGACTCAATTTAACGTGAGTATTCCCGTTTTATTAAAACAAAATATATTCACCATTCACTGTACAACTAGGATCCCGTGGTGTCACCTGCGGCATTCTTGTATTGCCGCTGAACATAGCAGCTTCGGTATTTGCAAAGAAAACACGAGAAGAATAACAATCTCATACAAAATCACATGACATTGACAGCTATAGTTATTTGATATTGCACCTGCTTACCCTTCAATTTATTTAATGTTAATGTTGTTGTAAAATAAAATTATTTTCTTTCTTTCTTTCTTTCAAAAAAGTGTATCCCCGAAAAATCTGCTTAAAAATAGATGACGCTTACGTATTTAGTCAGCCAATGTCCAAACCGCTATAAAAGCTGATGAAAATACGGTTAATATAAATAAATAAAAAAAAAACATCCGGCACGCCAGATCGCGATCGGACGACTCAAGGCCGGCCCAAAGACACCCGCGACCTTCGACCGACCGACAGTATGCACAGTATGGTCTAAATGTATAGTATAAAAATAGGATAGTATGTTTACAGCTTCGACCCTAAAGTAAATTCAAAATATTTATTTTTGCGGAGACATGGGTAACATGCAGATGTTAACATTGAGACAACACAATTGAGACCACCATGCTCTAGCACAATGCCATGCAAAATTATTATTGCTATTTAAATTATTAAAACGAAAATGATTACTAATATTTCAAATTAATGGACGGGCCCTAACCACCCAACTACCTTAAAAATAACAAGTGAAAACAATCGATCTTAGGCTTCAATACTTAATTAAAAGTATGTAAAGTACATTTGTCACACAAAAAGATAGCGAATACACTAGAATATTATAGCTTGATCACAGTATGGTCTAAATTTATTATCTAGACTAGATCGCGTCCGTAAGTCAGTATGTTTGCAGCTTAAATCTCTTGTTGGAGTTTTGGCGGGAACATGAAGAATTAATGTCGCGTCATTTTGTTATTTTCCAAAACTTGTGTTATTTCGAGTGTTAATGTGTAAAAACGGTGAATTTTTACCCGTTAAGTGTTCGTTAACACGAGTGTTGGTGAATGGTATAATGTCGTGAAACGTGAATTTTCGTGTCGTTTCCAAAACTCCATAGAAGGCTCTAGTAAAGTTTTCACCACTTTACTGGGGCATGACTTGGACTTGACCGTGACTTGCTTTGCTCGCCTTTGACCGTGACTATGACTTGTTTGGTAATATCTAACAAAACTTGAGAATATATATGTATACTTGACACTGGCAAATGCATAAGACGTGCGACGCCAAAATCCTCTTAGGAGGAAAGAAAAAAAAAAAACTCTTGTTTGTCAGACGACGCCGCGGTCAGCGCGAAACTAATCCACGGTTTTATGTAATGGTTACTAGTAGTTCGCGCCGAACTGAGATCTCGCGACCCCTATATCTTCACAATCCCTGGACCGATTCAGCTCATATTCGAACTTAAAAATTGTATTGAAATGAACTACTTGCCTACAAAATTTCATGAAGATCGGATCAACGGTTCGCAAGTTATCATCAGACAAATATACACACAAACATACATACAAATGCCGATTAGTCCCAGTAAATTTGAGACCTTCGCTTTGCTCGGTTAATTAAGAATGAATTATATTCAAAAAGGCAAAAACAGGCACAACTACTCCTTAGTTATCCCTCTTTTATAAAGGGGTATAATGTGTAACACCCGTACCTGCGAGTAAGTGCTAAGCTGAGCCGCGTTGACGACCATAGCGCGACCCACGGTGGGGGTCGCTCCGCGCCACAGCTTCAGGACGCCCTCCTCTCGAATTATCCTGGAATAGATATACCACCGGGTTTAGTAGCTCCCCTGGCTAGATGATCCTAACAGATCACCAAAGTTAAGTTTCGTGAGACCCGGGTTTTCCACGGATCGACCGCGTGTGGCATTTATAACTTGTTTTTTTTTTTATATGGCCACTCTAGCTGTCAGATTTCTACCGCACCCCTCCGTCTCACCTATACGTTAAGGTGCATCTTATCACTCATCGCGCGAAATTCAAATATTCTTGTGTTTTTTGTCATTTACAGCTTAATTACTCATCGTGGATTTATTGAAACCAATTTTGCGCCAATAAATAAGTTGTTTTAAGAAATTACGGGTAAAATGATTACCTAAATAACATTGGTTTAGCTACAAATTTCAATAAGCTGATTTTCATCTTGGTTTTTGGTTAAGTGGGAAATGTACTTATACTAGCTTTCAACTTGAATTTTTGGTTGGTGTAATTTCTTGAAACAATATATTTATTATCGCAAAATTTGTTTTCATGAACCTACGATGAGTAATTAAGCTGTAATTGACATAAAACGCAAGAAAATTTGAATTTCGCGCGCTGAGTGAAACGTTGCACCTTAAGTGGCCTTCTTTTGCGTCTATGCGGCGCCTCGGTTGCGTCTATGTGGCGCCTCATTTGCGTCTATGTGGCGCCTCCTTTGCGTCTATGCGGCGCCTCGGTTGCGTCTATGTGGCGCCTCCTTTGCGTCTATGTGGCGCCTCCTTTGCGTCTATGCGGCGCCTCGGTTGCGTCTATGTGGCGCCTCCTTTGCGTCTATGTGGCGCCTCCTTTGCGTCTATGCGGCGCCTCGGTTGCGTCTATGTGGCGCCTCCTTTGCGTCTATGTGGCGCCTCTGTTGCGTCTGTTGGGTCTAAGTGGCCTGTCTGTCACGTCAATGTGGCCCCACTGCTACGTCAAGAGCGCGTCTATAGCTCCACATGCTATTCCTACTAGAGTCGTCATATCAAAACTAAGAGACACCTTTTTACGTCTATGTGACGCGTCTGTTACATCGTCATAGCGCCTAACGAACGTGTCTAGTAGATCTACGTCACGTCGCATATGTTACACAATGCTCTCCATTCTAAGGTATCCTGGAAGAGATCACTTTCAGCGACAACGCAGCCAGTTGCTACATTATTTTTAAACTTTTTCGTCCAAGTACTTAATGTAAAAATATCAATCTCTGTGACGGATTTGTTGCGTTTGTCAGACGCTTTGCGTTATGCCTTCACTTACGTTCTGAGTTCTTACCTCATAAGCGCGTCTGCCACGTTTTTATAGTTCCTGCGTTGTTCCTTGGGCAGCCGTCCGTCGGCCGTCATGCGGATGAGGGCGACCTCAGCCGGCGTGCCGACGAACGCGCCGATCGACCCCGCCGATATTCCCAGTAGAGTCTTCGTGCCGAAGCCGGGAGTCGCGCCTCCGTTGCGTCTATGAACAACAATTACGACAAAATTGTATACATTTATGCCAAAGAAAACTTGCTTACCGAAGACCATAGATGAACTGCCAAACGCCTAGCCAATCATAAATAAGATTCTGGGATAACTGGGACTCTAACCCCCGAATTCTGAAACGTTTAACTATGACGAAAGATTAAGTCTATTGCTGCCTTTATCATTTGCTTAGTGCCAGACAAAGGCAGTATTAGAATTAATCTGTTGTCAAAGTTAGCAAACGTTTCAGTATTCGGGGGTAAATTCATCATTGTACTTAAGTTTAGCAAGTTTTACTACTCAGCTGCGTGGCGCTTACTATCAGGCGGCCACTATACCTGTCAAGCTACTAAACTGGACAAAAACTTTGAGTTGCTATGGCACGGTATAATCGATCCATACATATAACTTATCTATAAATGTCTGTTTGATTACTCAATTCTGTTTTCACAATCCGTATCTAGCCTTTGATCCGAGTTTAACAATCTGACGCTGACACTAAGAGGCTGATAATTTGCATCAACAATTTTTTACTGTAAGCAATTTGGGATGATCGATCATGCATACTCGTAATAATTTATCTTTGTAGATAGTAAAGTTAACGCTCTGTTTTCAGTGTAAAGAAGCCGCTACACTGAACGCGAAGCATAAAATGCGCGACAGAAAAGTGTGCCTACCTCCTTAGTTATGTAGATAAAAAACTTATTATGAGTTTTTTTTTTTGGTTCTGTCATCTATATTTTTTTTTTGTTCATTAAACTATTTTAGAGGCATAGAGGGAAAACATGATTACATGACAGTTTCTCGATAAAAAAATCATTGAAAAGATCTCCATTTCGTTACATTTCGTTTCGTACACATACATTTCGTTGGCGCTCGGAACCTGGAGAACTTATACCTCTTACACATAATAATTATATCATCTTTGTAATCCAGGCTGCTCACAGGCTGAATAAATTGAATCTATATTCAAGTGATTATTACACTGATGGTGAGGTAATAACACAGAAGATATTTATTTTACTTAATAATAATATCTAGGATAGCATCGAACAGAATTTTGATTGATTTCCTGGTTTAGATGTTATTAGCAATTATATGATTTTTGACAGACGCGCGCGTTTCAATTGCGGGCGAAAGTGAATAGCGCTATCTTTTTCTCGGAATAACTTCTTGGCAGTTTTTGTTTCTTGGTTTCTAACAAAACCTCAATACGTATCCAAAAAAACATTTAAAGTTTGTGTTTATTTTCACATTGAATTTTTGGTGCTAAATGTCAACTCCACCACATGAGTAATATTACTGTCATTACAGCATACAGCACTAATAAATGTTTTTTGTATTACGAGAAAAATTACGAATTTTTAAAAGTCATGGAGCAAATAGGGAAGCTAGAGAGCTAGCTGCTAGCGAGAGATTTTGCTTTATATCAAAAATTCAGCTGATAAGCAACCAACCCATCCTGCTTAAAGTGTAATAATAATAAACATTGGTGGATGTCATTTACACACTGCGCCATCTAGCCCCAAACTAAGCAAGCTTTTGCTATGGGAACCAGATAAGTTATAGAATACATAAATACTTATATTATTTTTTTGTAAATACCTGGATAGAATACATAGAAACACCCAGACAAAGAACAAACATCCATGTTCATCACACAAATGTTATGTTATCCTGGGTGGGAATCGAACCCACAACCTACAGCTCAGAAGGCGGAAACCCACCCACTGAGCCACAAGGCTAGTCGTGGGCGTGTGGCACAGCCTTTATCATTATCATTCGTAAGCTATTGATTTTCACGCTGATGACATTTATAACACATTAAGATACCAAACTTTAAAGTATCAAATCGAAGTCCGTTAAACATATTTATTTAGTGATATTTTGTATTATCATACAATGGTCGATTTATCGTGTAGATTGGTAAAAGACAGTTCACCGAGGTCGCAGTAATAACTTGTGAAACTGACGTGTCTGTTTACTTACTTTAAGTAAGTAAACAGGCTATACGTAAGTTACTTATAGCTCGGATCGTTATGATGTTCAAGCACCAAGTGCCTAAGTAGTCAGTTCGCTAGTGTGCAGCACTGTACGACACAGTGCGTGTGCGTGTAACAGACACAGTATACGGCACACGTGATAAAGTACAAATGTATCTTGTGAAAAAAAAATATGTAAAAATCCCCTACAAATTGTTTAATTTGTAGGTTGTCTTATAGACTCCAATAAAACTTTTCTCCAGCGTCATTTCCACAAAAATCCGTTTAGCAGTTGTATTATCAAAATAATCGGAAGGGTTTCCGTTCAGATCCACATTCTCCGTCTGTTATCGGATAATAATAATGTGGATCCGAACGAAAACCTTCTCGTTTGATTTAAGATCAGGGGCGCTAGTCTCGACTTTTCGCTGCAGCACTTTGCGACCGAATTCGGTCGCTATGACGCAAAAATTCGACAACGAACTCGAATTGTTAACGAAAAAACTCAAACATAGCGTTGAATTTTGCGTCATAGCAACCGAATTCGGTCGCAAAGATCATAACGAAAAGTCGAGATTAGCGCCCCAGTTCAAAATTCAATGTTTCCACATATAAAGTCTACACACCCATATGTGTAGGTATGTGTGTTTCCTTTTTGTAACTTAACATTATTGATAACACTTTAGTCTCGCTCTATCTCTGTTTCCGCATTTTAAAGAGGTGTCTACATACCCTTGTGTGATACCTTTACATGCGGAAACAGAGATAGAGAGAAACTTAAGTGTTATCAATAATGTTAAGTTACAAAAGGGAATACACAAACATACATTCACCCCCAAAAACATTACCCTCCTTCTTAGGCAGTCGGAATAAAAATTGATTCCCCAGTAAATCATGCATGTAGTGTGCTGTATTGAAAGATCGGTATATTAGTAAATTGTTGCTAGATATCTATAACTTTGCGTAGTAAAGTCATGGTCATTTTGTCAATACAAATAATGCAGATAATAATTTAGAAACGATTACATAGTTATCTAGTAGATGCGAATTACCTACGCCATGAGATAAGATGTCGTGTACCTATTGCATAACCTTTATTAACGTCATTTACTCGCAGTATGTAACGATAAACGTTTGTCCTTATTCAAACCTATTATGTAAGAGCGTCATCATACTGGAGACGATCCATTCTCTGTTCAGGCCCTGCATCCTGAAGAGCCACTTTCTGTCTTAGGAATTTACAGTCAGGATCGGGGAGTGTAGATCGCGAATCGACGCGTTTCCGATTGGGTTCAGAATACTTATTTACATCCAGGATGACGGAGGCGGAGTGTGGATCGCGAATCGACTCGTTTCCGACTGTGTTCAGAATACTAATTTACAGCCAGGATGACGGAGACGCAGTGTGGATCGCGAATCGACTTGTTTCCGACTGCGTTCAGAATACTCATTTATAATCAGGATGACGGACAGTGTATATCTCAAATCAATTTCATTACGACTGGGTTCAGAATCAGAATTTACAGGAAGCGGGAGTGTGGATCGCGAATCGACTCCTTTTCGGCTGGATTCAGAAAACGAGACCTAATTGGTACGTTTTCTTGTAATAGATTGAAATGCAGCCGGAGTAAAGAGCATAGCAACGCCCGTGTGTTGTGTTGTGTGACTGTAAAACAATATTTCTAGAGTCAATTCATACCTTCAATTTAGTTTTAAGTCAACTTACCGGTGGCGCCACAGTGTAACTTTGAAAGCTATCTTGGAAAAGTGACGCTGGCCGAGATTTTGTCTCATACAAAGCTCTTACGTATTAGTGTCAGCTATCGATTCATATACGTTTTATGCGTGAATAGTAAAGCCAAAATATTCAGAGCCCTTTGCAACTTTATAGCATACGCTTCATAGAAATCTATGGGCTACCTAAGGACGCGCATCACCGCGTCTCAGTAAGATCCCACGGCCCAGGTCATCTCTCTGCTCAACGCCCTGGGCCCTTAATCTCTATCGCACATGAGATAACTTGCCAATGACGCGTGACGTCATAACATGCTCTAAAGTTAAACGCGGCTCCTAATCGTGGCACGACGTGAAGAAACGCGCGTTTAAGAAACTTAGAGAATGCCGTTTCATGCGACTAACACGGAGTGAACTTAACATGGCGCGTAACAAGCTAGTTATGGCAATAGATAATAAGGGCCCTGATCACTCCACAACCTTGACGTGTTTTTAATTCAACTATGTTTGTTTGTGAAAGTGTATTAGATTTCCAAGTTGATTTTGTAATTATATTTTTCAATTAATTAATATAATGGACCAATTTTATTATATTTGACATGTAAAATGAAGAATTGTGAATTTAGTATGAGTAGAATTTTGAAGAATTTTGCTGGCTCGTCGCCTTGGCGTTTCTGTAAGTGTGACAAGCATTGAATAATAAACAAGTTAAAATCCTTCGAATGTATTGTGTACACTAACTGAAAAGTGAAACCGAGTAACGTACCTAATAGCTAGTAATGTTATTTACTGTCCGATACGACATAGAAGGTTGTACACAGATAGTATTGTTACAAGTACATTACGAGTAAAAGGAGGGCATTGGTCTGTACGAGTACATAATATGAAGGACAATGCAGTAGCGCCATTGACTTTAACTTGGCTCGCAATCCAAACAAATTTTCAGGCAAGGCTATTATATAGTTTATTATACTACAGTTATATAATAGTGGTTTATATCACAAGGGAGTAAAGTATAATTTTACGGAGAGGAATTCAATATATACCTCGCCTCGCCTCGCCTTGCCTCAATATATTATTTATATATATAATATATAAATAAACATAATTTATTTCAAAAACATAAAGCTAAGGTTAAATGCAAGTGATAGCTCTGCCTTTTGCGTTAGTTAGAAACTGTGTTGCAAAAGGCAGCTTCTTCCAAAGGTATGTGGTTAAATATACTTTAACTGTACTTTTTACCGTAAAATATTTACATATTATGTCGCCGGGGGAAAAGTATTTTACGGCCGAATGATACTCTTACATATCATTTCGCTTGTAACAACTATTAGTATTATTATGATATACTGCTCTGCCAGTTATAAACTGCTAAGCAGTAGTGTGCAAACATTACTTCTTGAAAACATTACTTTGTTATTTCATTTCCATTTTCACTGTGGCATATGGGCAATCTTTTTGTTTTCAAAACCTCTATACTATAGTTATGAGGATAGGGTATGCAAAAAAATCAGCTGTTCCATAAAAAAATGTCAATGACACTCGGCAAAATGTATGGAACAGCTGATTTTATTTTCTCGATTTCAGTGTTGGTCCCATAGTTAAAGTGGTTCACAATCATGAGTACTATGAGCCCCTTTCGGCTTAGCATACCCTTTCATAGTCATAGTCATTTAATTCGTAAAGCCAATTTACATGTCGAACTTAATAAATGAAATCATAATTTTCGCATACTTAATATATGTAAATTAAAACAAAATTCAAATCAATTAACTTAAAAATATATAAAATTCGTCATGGCTGTAGAATGCTTGCTTAATAAGCCAAATCGAGAAAAGTGTCATTGACATTTTTCTATGGAACAGCAGTTTTTTTTATCGATTTCAGGGTTGGTCCCATAGTAAAACTTGTCCATAATGATGAGTACTATAAGCCCTTTTCGGGCGGTCACTTGCCGATGGGCGACATTTTACATCGGGGCCCATGACATGAGTAAGTTTCCTTATAACCCTGTATATAATGGGTTAATAATTATCTTTGAACTGTATCATCAACTTGACGATGGAACACGGTAGCAGATAAGGGCTCCACGCTTTATTCGTGGATAAATTCATTGAGATATGTACAACGCATTCAATTAACGATACACGTAACGATTTCAATGGGGGCACCCGCAAGTTTTGATAACTGCAATAACCTTGTAAAAAGGTGAATGAAAACATTTTCTTATAGTAAACCCACGATCAATGATAAGAATAATACCCTCCTGACCGAATATATTTATTTTCCAACTTACAACTGAGGAGGTCCGGAAAAAAAGCCGATAAATCCACTTGGTGTAATTTTACAGACAACGCAAATAAACGATTGTTATATCCCCTGCTTTTGTTCCGGCTGCTCATATTCGGAGGCATGTTTAGTGCATTTTTAACGTGATTTGCGGCGTCCAGAGTGGTGTAGGGTATGTAAAAGTAAAGTGACAGAAAAAAAAGTCGAAAAGTGGATTTATCGGCTTTTGTTCCGGACCTCCTCATCTATCATTACAGGTAATATTACCTAATGCGAGAGCGAAGCCAAATTTTAGTTTATTAAGTATAGCATAACACCCTTAATGCTATATTTCGTAAATTCACTCAGAGCACAATCAAATAGGTCAATTTCAACCGCAATAACGTTGAGAGGGCTAAGTTCCCGTGTAAAAGGTGCTTCCTGGAGGAGATTTGAATTGTTTGCAACCAATAATTATTTTGCTATGAAACCTGACGTGGTTTTGACACGTTTTGTTTTAATAAAACGGGAATACTCACGTTCAATTGAGTCGGTTATTCCGACTATAGTTTCGATCACTTGGGTGACCTTTATCAAGGAATGCTAAGCGTGACACGCGCGCGACCTCGTCTTGCCTTGCCCGAATGTCATCGAAACTATAGTCGGAATAACCGACTCAATTTAACGTGAGTATTCCCGTTTTATTAAAACAATAAACATTTCATTATATCGGCTACAGACCTTCATTCTTACAAATATACGCATATCATACAGTCACACATACATTCCACACCGGTTCCCATTGCCACTAATCCTAACTAAGTAATATCATAAATTTGAATGTAACTCTGTCTCTCTGTCTGGGTGTTTGTCGCGCTATCACGGCTAAACAGCTGAACGGAACGAGCTATTTTTTTTTGCATAGATGTTGCTTAAGAGTATAGTCCTTCCGCGAGTCTTTGGCCATTCGATATTTCAAATTGTATAGCTGTCGCTCTGATTCTCGTTCGTGCGATAGAGAGACTTAGTGAATTTTGCTAACTTTTTGACGAAATTTGCGTTTCGGGGGTAGTATGTTATCACCCCCAAAATCTTAACAAAATCTTTTGTTTTTGGTGTCAATGGCTTGAATAAACTATAATCTATGACCCTATGTTTTTATTTTTCAAAAAAATGTTATGGTATTCTAACAACAACTACTTTTCTTCGTCGTAAGTATTTTAGACGAAAAAAAACAGCGTATCCGTGTTAGGGCGACGCGAAAACATTCTTGCGGCTGCCGCGCGGAAGCCGCGTGCTTGTGTTAATTAAATATTCCAAGTTATTTAAACTCTATACTGACTAGGCCACAAAATTCCAATTCGTTGAAATCATGGAACCTCATCAAAATCGGTGAAGTCGCTTAAGCTAGAGGAGTATATTATATAGGAATACACAAACATACATACTTAGTCACAAACATAATATATAAAAAAAAACTTACTCTTTATAAGCATCGAAGAGGTAGCTGTAAACTCCAAGTCGTGTGGTCGTGTAAGTGGCCTGTCTCAGGAGCCCCGCTGAGAGCCCTGCATAGAGCTTGAGGAATCCCTCTCTGGCTACGATCTCTCCAGCGACCGCGAATGAGGTCTTGCCGCTGCCGCTCAGCTGCATCCGGGTTTTGATCAGGTCTAGTGGCTGGACTACACATGTTGCTGCCATTCTGTTGAAGATATGAATGTGTAAATTGACGACTGAGCGAAGCGATCGAAGTATCTCCACATCTGACAAAATTTGCTTTCATCTGTCCATATGTTGGTTCTCGCGTAGAGGTCCTATTTTTCAAATAATCGTAATGAAACTGGGTATACAAGTTCTACAATTTTAGTTTTTTTGTCGTTAGCCATTTTTGATTGATTATTTCCCACAAAAAGGGGGGAAGTTTGCTGCGGCGCCGTACAACGGCCGATTTTGATATTTGGCAGAACATTCGGTTCTAAACAAGAATTTCGAATATGAGCAAAATCGGTCAATAGGTTGTCGAGATATAAGGCCGTGAAGTCTCAGTTCGGACAGCACTGAGACTATGCAAAAAAGTTTGTGCTCGTGAGGTCTACTGTTCCCAGAACTACTAGTAGTATAAACGGCTTTTGAATTTCTGGCTCCTTAATAAAAGCACAAAATTCATGATTTCAGAGTTTTCTGCGAAGGGATGACCCTAAAGTGAGCGTGCGACGTTATGGGACTGCCTTAGAGGCGGAGAGCGGCGTGGTGGGAAGCGTTTATAGGAGTTACGGTGCGCGGCGCAGTGGGACTGGTGTATAGGCGCAGAGCGACATCATGGGAAGCGGCGTAGAGGGAACAATTCGGAAAAGTCAACTCTTCCCAGTTTACCGTAGGTTCATAATTGTCTTAAACTTTAGTAAATGAGGTATAATTTTAAGCCTTTGGTAAACCAGAAAGGGTTGACTTTTCACGCCGAGTGTACGCTCGCCGCACCGCCGCCAGGAGGCTGTCACGACGCGAATCTTGAGGGAATGTTTAGTGAATGTTTAAATGCCGCCTGTAATGGTACCTTTAAGCCCTAGTTAGGTGTCGGCTTCCTTGCTTCTCGCTATCTCGTTCGCACTTTCTCAACATTTTTAAATATAAAAACTTTGAAAGGAAATTAAACAATTGATCGTGGAATATCTTTAGTACATAATATAAGTACCATTGCCAATATTTTACAGCAATTTTCATGTTAAGTATTATAATTTTTTTTGATGTTGAAGGAAAATACATTATTTTCGATGTTTTACTCATGCGCCTTTGGGAAGCAACGTCTTACTTAAAACTAGTGGCGCGCCGTTTACTGAGGCCTATAACTTTACAACCCGTAGACCAATTTTACTAATTTTTGAACTTCAAAATTGTATTGAAATAAACTACTTGTCAACAAAGTTTCATAAAGATTGGATCAGTAGTTTCGAAAATTATCGATGGACAAGTATACACGAAAATATACAAACATCGTTATTGGCGTAGACTGGGACCTTTGCTTTGCTCAGTCAATTATTTATTTATAGGCGAGCAGCACAGGATGATGTGCCTATATCACACATTGTTGAATCTAAATAGCTGTCCTTATTATCTTCTCCTTAATTATCTAACTGTCTAGCTTATTCTTATTCTTATTTGAGATGGGGGCAATAAGTCCGGCACTGACATCCCGCATTGGGTGTATTGTGCATTTCCCCCTGCCAGCATTTACCCGAGCCAACCCAGCTCCTTGAAATACCGGAGCGAGGCTCTGGGCCGCTGGCATAGGTGATCCAGTGGTGTAGATGGTGTTGTCGATGATTATGAGACCAAGTCAAGCTGTTGGAGTGACATAGATAAAGTTGAAGCTGCCTCAAGCAACCTAGCGGCGATTCTAGCTTCTACTGTGGCTGTACAGTGCCACGGCTCATCCTCCACTGTTTCGTTCTGCTGCATAAAACCACAACACAGCGGACTGTCTGTAGCTCCTATTTTGTACAAGTGACAATTAAAATTGCAATGACCGGTTATGAGGCCTAACTGTCTAGCTTGTTTTTAAACCAGAGTTTACTTGCTTTTTTGTTTTTTGTTTAATTAGGCCAGATTTTAAAATTCTAACCGAACCAAGACATATCAAACATAAAAATTGTCCCAAGAACTGCTCTTGCCAAGTTGTTCCGTAAAGATTATGCAACATATTTTGGCAAATGTGAAAGTAAGTAATCAATCATGAATGTGTTGCGTGGGTTTGCTTGCGTTCAAGGTGAAAGAATGCATAAGCAGTTTTTTTCCTATTGAGTGCTAATTAGGTACTGCCAAATGAAAGAATTTTTTAAACTACCAAATTTTTTGCTGTGGAAATCTCAATACTCTACAGTGTCACATAAATCAGATCAAGATTAATGGAATTGAGTGGAGCGAGAGACACTCTCTATTACTCTACTATAATTAGTCTGAGTTGCACCATAATCCCAGTTAAAGTTACTGTTATAACTAAATTAACTATAACTTTAATCTTAACCATGAAGTTAACATGACTATAAATTACAGATAACATGCTGGCTACAGCATGTTATCCGTCATTTTGACCATAGTTAAAATTAATGGCGCAACACATTCTCATGCTTAAAGGGAGTTTAACTACAGTCATCACTGTATTTAAAAGTTAACCTTGATGGTGCAACTCAGCCTTATTATTTAGAGAAAATAAAACTAAATATAGTATACTACATACATACTATACAAGTGCTTAGAGAGAAATAAACATTTTATAAATTATGGTGCTAGTTATCGTGATCATTTAATAGAAGCTACAATTAATCGGGAACACGATAATCAACTTATTACCGGCAACAGTACTTCAATTAACATCCCAGTGACATAAATAAATAATGTACTAGCTGTACTTAAATTCATGGCTATCCATATGGAATATTATGAAGTATTATTTAGAAATTCACGGAGAAATGGCAATGACATTGATTCACGGTAAAGGACACGTAATCTTAAAATAAATCAAATGTTTTGTACCCGGCAAGGCCGCCGAAAGCGAATTTCAGTGCATTGGGTATGTATCGTTCCTTCGGAGGTGCAGCGGATGCTTGAGCCATTGTTCACACTTTCACTTAGCTTCTAATAACAACTGATTGCGAGCGAGGTTTGTATCGTTTTAAATGATTGTAACCACGAGCACAATGCTGTGTAAAATTGATAAAATGATATTATCGGTAGACTGCAGCGGGCGCGAGTCGCGATTGAAGAAATCATTCAGCTGTTTTTGACACTGTCAGGTGTCAGTGTCAAAATCAGCTGAATGTCAAGTTGACAGTGACAGTATTCATAATTTGACAGCAAAAGTCTTTTACCAAGGATTTTCTTACGTCGCGGTACATGGATTTAGCATCATACGTCCATGTCGCGGTATTATTATTTTAAAACAGTCTGTCACCGCTTTGCTGCGGCATTACCTTGTCTTAATTTGGTTCACTTTGACTGTAATCATGACTTGTTTACGGCATTTCAAATAAAACTCAGATTTAACCAGCTAGTAGTAGTAGTAGTTTAATATATTTTATTACCAAAAATTATATACATATTTACAATAATATATAACCTACCTACTTACTTACCTACTTAAAATTAAAACAAATTATAAACAAAAATAAATAAATACTAAAAACCTAATCTACAAGCCCCTTGGTGAGTTGTAGTAGTAGTAGTAGTTGACCTGCCTAGTTGACACTGGCAAATGTACAAAAAGTGCGACGCCAAAATTCGATCGAAAAAAAACTAATTTTGGCGTTATTTTGTCTGATTTTGCTAAACAATCTACGTATATTTTACATATCTTGTGTCGAACCAAAAACGAGGAATAAAATCACTACTTACTTTAAATTTGCGTAAAACGTAACATTAAAATACGGCTATATGTTACCCTGGATATTTTCAGTATCTATTGTAAAAAAAAAGGGTGAAATGTGAAATAGACTACCCAATCATGTTATATTGGATACATATTAACTACACAAGTTCGTAATCAAATTCACAGAGTACTTTGTTATATACGGAAATTAACATAATGGTAAACACAGGGCCACAGGGCAAGAAAAATGATCAATTTATGTTATTTAAATGTTTATGATTACCTCAAAAACTTTGATTTCTTATCTTAAAATGTCTTAAAATATTTGAATCAACAGATATTTTTTATTGTTCCTTATTATATTTCTACGAATGTTATACTTACATATATACTAAAATGAACATTGGACCCTGGCAGCACTAGTTGTGTTGTTGTTTGTCAGTGACTCACTGACTCGGCGTTGTTCTTGCTTGTTGTTGTCGGCGTTGTTGTTTATTGATTGTTTATTGATGTTGGCTTGTGGCGGTTGGCGACAAACAAGGAACATACGGCAAAGCAGCAAATGCTGCATCTGCTGCAATACGGCAAAATTTTTAGCTTCTAAAATTTTGTTCTACAAAATAAATTAAAGTTACCATCCATATCGGTTTTGCGGTGTTCCTGTTTTAAATACAAAAAAACATGAGTCAAAAACGCAGCAACAGGACACAGTCTGACGACGACCCGAGTCACGAAGATGCTATCAACAAATGCGTTCAATACATCGTGAACCGCGAAAGTAGCAAAATTCCACTGAAGCGTGCTGAAATACTGAAAATGCTGACTACAGTCTGTGAAATTCCATCTAGTAAGATCAATTCTGTAATTATTGGAGCCAATAGACAACTAAAGCAGGTTAGTGTTATTAAGTGCATCCAAAAGAACACACTGGCTACCAGTTTTCCGTTTGCATTTAATTTTCCCTTCTTCCTCAAAGGTGCATATAAAGTTCAAAATTATTGAGTGAACCTATAATTATAATCGTAATTATAGGTCACACACTCGCCAAATCTTCATCATTGTCAACAAACGAAATACACCTGAAGACTTTCACTGCTGAACAAAGGCCTCCCTCTTAAACATTGACAACAACAATTTGCAATTTATAACCACCGGTTTCCCGCGACTTTCACAATGTCCTCAATTCATCTAGAGGGAGGCCTACACCTACACTGCGATTTCCATTTCGGTTCCTAGTTGCCACTCGAGAACCTTTCTTTCCCTCAGGTTATCGGTTCTTCGAGCTATGTGACCTGCCCATTGCCAATTCATCATGCATCCACTGAAAGTTACGTCAGTGACTTTGGTCCTACAGGGAATATCGTCATCCCAGATTTTATCATGTGAAGAATCTCCAAGCATAGCTCGATCAATACAAACGAAATCTTAAAATCAATATAATTAATATGAATGTATATGAAATATCCAACCCAGGGGCAATACTCTTTACAAACTTATAATTCTAATATTTTAGGACGGTGATTGTAAAGTCATTATTCCGATTGAAGTAAATTGAAATTTGTAGTTGCACCATATTAATTTGTAGGCCAATATTTTACATCACGGCTAATAATTTACTGTAGTTTGGTAATCAATGAATTAATGATTTGGCTACTCAGATATTATAAAGTAAGATTGATCGGAACATAAGGCATTGTTGTGTTCTATTCTGTACAACTAGGTGGTCCTTTAAGATTAGAGTATACCGCCTACTTGTCCATACAAAAAGCGCTAACTGCTTCCAACCCGTAAATGTTATGCGATTACCACGATTTTTCTGTGTTATCTACATCTTGAAAAACTATCATATAAGTTTGTTTTTTTAATTGTCTTTGTAGTTAAATGCACCTATCGTGTTGAATTTTTTGGGTTGAAATGATGACGAAGAAAAGTTTATTTAGAAAATTATTATAAAAATAAACCCTATCGGCATAGAGTATTATTTATCCAAGCCATTGACAACAAAAACATACGATTTAGGGAATGATAAAAGTTTATTCATCAAAAAAGGTAGGTGAATTTACCAACTCTATTGCACACACAGGAAACAGAGCGACAGCAATACAATTTTCAAATACCTACTGTGCCAAAAACTCGCGTCGGGACGACCTGATATACCGTGATATATGTGTTACCATCTTTAATCATAATTACTACTTATAGTCCATTCACCATCGGTCAATCACTTCAAAAAGTGAAATGGCAAAAGAAAAAAATTTTTTTTTTAACAGCCATAAAACAAAAATTTGATACAAAAACTAAAGAAATTCCTTTTGTGTAATTATCTGCAGCAGTCAGTAACATCTAAAAAACCATACACCATAATTTTTCAAGTTTTATGCCCGTTTTCACAAATGATCCCTAACCTTAAGGGATCACCTAAGAAACTTTAAGGGCTAGTTTCTTCTCACCATCACTTTAGGGGACACTTACAGTCTTAAGGAATCCCTTAAAAATAAGAAAAATGAGCCCTTAAACCAAATAAATAACCCTTAAATTTACCCTTAAAGTTTCTTAGTAATCTCATTGGTGAACACGGTCTCCCTTGTTCTAATATATTACTGATTAAAAATTATTTTTTTTCAGATTTATGGCTACAAACTGGTACAAGTAGAATCCAGGAGTGGAATCCAGTATATTGTAGTCCTCGATCAGCGGTGTGACTCCACACCATCAGTCTTAACGGACCCTCACCATAGAAGACTGTTAACGGCTGCCCTGACACATATCTTCATGTCTGGTGGCCCGGTCAAAGATGGTATGAGTTTTTTTTTTCTTGTTTCGAATGACGCGACGAGCAAGGCGCTCGCCTGATGTTAAGCGTCACGTTTGCCCATAACAGGTCAATGCCACTCAAAAAATGCGCGGCACCGCACTGCGCTCATCACCCTGAGATATTAGATGTCACATCTCTGTATGCTGTCTGTGTGTCTGTGTTTAAACTAAAATTATTACTAGTAGTTCGCGGCGAACTGAGACCTCGCGACCTCTATATCTTCACAACCCCTAGACCGATTCAGCTCATATTCGAACTTAAACATTTTATTGAAATGAACTACTTGCCTACAAAATTTTATGAATATCGGATCAACGGCTCACAAGTTATCATCAGACAAATATACACACAAACATACAAACACACATACAAATGCCGATTTGTCCCAGTAAACTCTGAGACCTTCGCTTCGCTCGGTCAATTACTAGCAATTAAAAAAAAAAAACTAGACCTGCAATTATTTAGTCGTCCCTTATTTCCAGGATAAAAAGCATCCTTTGGTTGTCCTCAAAATGCACAATGTTTCTTAGCCAAATTAAATTACACACTAAAGGCAAAATTATCGGAACTATACACTCGTTTCTAGCTGCTCGGTAACACTCGTTTCTCGTTCATCGTCGGCGGTAGGACATATCCCTAAAGCCACGTCAGTTTTTCTGTTCATATATTTTACTTGCTGCGCCCCGCGGTTTCATCCGCTATATTACAGAAACCGAATATTTTTCCGGGATAAAAAGTAGCTTATGTATTAATCCAGGGTATAAGCTACATCCATACCAAATTTCATTCCAATCCGTTCAGCCGTTACAAAGTTGAACGGGGACAAACGCACTTACATACTTACACACTCCCACACAATATTAGTGTGATTTGTGAGCGAGGTGGATATTGGTGGATGTTTTCACACAGCGCCATCTAGCCCCAAACTAAGCAAGCTTGTACTATGAGAACCAGATGAGTGATAGAATACATAAATACTTTTTTTTTTGTAAATACATACATAGAATACGTAGAAACACCCAGACAAAGAACAAACATCCATGCACATCAAACAAATATTTGTTCTGGGTGGGAATCGAACCCACAACCTACAGCTCAGAAGGTGGAAATCCGCCCTCTGAGCCATAAGGCTAGCCAAAGAAGGTTAGAAGGTTTAATTTTGCATACATGTTTGCTTCAGATGAAATGTGGAAGTTCTTATCTGAAGCCGGTCTGCTGGAGGAGAACGACCATGCGGGGAGGAAGATACTGACCAACATATTCCCCAAACATCTCTACCTGAGTTACACTAAGGTAAGTGTATTGATACTGCAAACACTTGGAAATGACCTTAATGCTTCACGTTCATTGCTCCCCACTAGGTTCCTCGGTGTTGGGGATGATGAGAAAAACACTCCAAAGTCACGGATAACTTACGGTCAGACGAGGTGGTTTATCAAGTAACTGTTGTGGCAGTGGTCATCGCGTGCCGTTTCATTTGCACCAACTTACTCGCACCTTGTGAGCGAGCGGGATAGCATACGAAGACCACCGTTACCAGAGTTACAAAATAAGGCTTCCAAGAAAGTAGGCGGTTCTTTTACCGACTGCTTAAAAAAAGTTTGTTACCTCAGAATTCAGTCATTTATAAAACGAACTAGCTTGTCCGCACGGGTTCGCTCGCGTAGGCTACAGTAAATGAAAAACCCCATTTCATCTCTTTAGGGGGTTGATTTTCGAAAAATCCTGAGACATGCCTTTTTTTGTTTTTTATGCTTTGTACACAAACCGGGTTTCATTGGCTTGGCATGAAAAAAGATTTTATTTCCCTACAAACTTTGAGGGTCCATTTTACCCCTTTAGAGGTGTGATTTTGCAAAATCCGTCCTTATTGTTCACCTAGACCATTTGAGGGATATTGGGTCCAAACTTCACGTCTCTGTCATAAGTGGTATTGATCTGTGCGTTGATTCTTCGAAAACAGCTTGTTCTTTTGTATGTATACTAGCGACCCGCCCCGACTTTGCAGGGGTATAATTTAGAAAATTTTATATAATTCTTCCGTGAAAAATTATTAAACTGATGTTGAAAACCGCATAAAATGCCGTTGCGTGATTTCGGAGAAGTTAACGGATATACAGACAGACAGATGCCGAGAGCGACTTCATGTAGACGTATTTAATGTTTTAATTACTATTATAAAATATTAATTATTAATGTTTGCAGGTTGGAGAAGGCGACTTGGCTAGGAATGTTTTTGAATGGGGGCAGAGGGCCACCGAGGAGTGGTCCAAAAAGGATGTACTCCAGAAAATGGCTAAGGTAACTATTGGCTATTCTATACTAACTCAATTGCTTACAATGCTTACTAATAATGATTACTAGAAATTCGCGCCGAACTGAGACTCGCGACCTTTATAACTTCAGAACCCCTCTGGACCGATCTTGTTTACAATATTAAAAAGCTACTTACAAAAAAACGATGGCGAAGTTTTATGTCAGTAAAATGCACGGCGTTAGATGAAAAATATCGCTAGTAACAAGCAGCATTTCCTGAGATTGTTAGTCTAAGACTTTTTTTGGTGATGATGATGATGTCCACCCCGAGGCCCCTGTCCCGTCAAAGAGCAGATGGGAAAAATTGTTCATCAGTGGACGTCTCCTGGCTGATGGTGATGATGATGGAGTTTTTTTTAAATAATTTCAGGCATTCGACAAGGAGATAACTCACTGGTGTGAGCAGTACAAAGAAGCAATGGCAGATGAAGCAGAAGTTGCTGAAACATAGTGCTTGTGATAATGATGGACAATTTGATTTGGATACTGAAAACTGTGATCTTCATTCTTACTCATAATATAAATACTTTACTATATATTTATATTTTAATTCCATGTAATTGTAGAACCTATTTACCAAGTTGTTAATTGACCGAGCGAAGCGAAGGTCTCAGAGTTTACTGGGACAAATCGGCATTTGTATATATGTTTGTGTGTATATTTGTCCGATGATAACTTGCGAGCCGTTGATCCGATCTTCATGAAATATTGTAGGCAAGTAGTTCATTTCAATACAATTTTTAAGTTCGAATATGAGCTGAATCGGTCCAGGGGTTGTGAAGATATAGGGGTCGCGAGGTCTCAGTTCGCCGCGAACTACTAGTATATATATTAGTTACTATACTATATTACTTGAAAAACAAGTAGCGACACACGGACAGATGAAAGCAAAATTGGGCAGTTGTTGCAGAAACACCGCTCGCTTCGTTCACTAAGTCAATAACAATTATTTTGTCGAAGGAGAAGGTATGAAACTTTTTTCAATTTTCTTTTACTAAGCCTTAATAAAAAAATGACGTAAATTATTATAAACATTGGCAATGGACAAAGACAAATAAAAGACAAAGATACACAAGAAAAAAACAAATACGACGACAAACAAAAGACAAAAGAAACTACAGACAGACTAAAGATGATAAATGTTTTTTTTTATTTCCTTTTGAGGGATATATGTTTCTTGACTATTTCTCACAGAAAAAAAAGGATGGAGAATTAAGAATTACTCATGAAGAAAAAAGACAAGGTTATAATATTTCTGTCCCGTAGCGTATGTTCAGTTTTCTCAAGGGTCGGTTATTATTACTGCATCCTGATTGGTCGAAAATTGGTAATGGTAATCGTGATTGGTTGGTATTAAGTATATGATGTTTTGTCTCGTGTCATGCCGTAATAGTCCTATCGTTTTACCGTCATTGTCATTTATGTCGAAGTATTTTATGTTTTTCTTTATTCCCAAGAGGATTTTGGCGTCGCACGTCTTATGCATTTGCCAGTGTCAAGTATACATTTATATTCTCAAGTTTATTATCAAGCAAGTCATAGTTACGGTCAAAGTCGAGCATAGCAAGTCACGGTCAAGTCCAAGTCATGCCCCAGTAAAGTGGTGAAAACTTTACTAGAGCCTTCTATGGAGTTTTGGAAACAACACGAAAATTCACGTTTTACGACATTATACCATTCACCAACACTCGTGCATGTTCTCGAACACTTAACGGGTAAAAATTCACTGTTTTGACACATTAACGCTCGAAATAACACAAGTTTTGGAAAATAATACAATGACGCGACATGAATTCTTCACGTTCCCGCCAAAAAAAACCGTATTTTATGTTTATTTTTTAATTCGTAAATTTTGGCTCCACACGTTGTGTATTTAGCCAGTGTCAACTATTGTAATATTTCAAATGAAGTCAAATACACAGTTACATTACTTGAAATTGTCTAAATACATATGTGGAGCCAAAAAACACGAGAAAAAAAAGGCACACGTACATTTTTTTGTCTTTCATGTCTTGACAGTGACAGCAAAACTTCAAGGTACATCTAACGCCATCTATTGGGTACTTTTATTACCACGTTTTTTTTTTTGAAAACGCCTCATTATCTAAATATAAGCGGTAATCAGAGTTGCCGAAACATAATCTAAAGGCGCTTTGCTATTCATGACTGCTGCTCACGCCGCGGTTTCACCCGTTTGCTACAGGAACTGTTAACTTTACCGGCATAATACATAGGCATAAGCCTATGCGTTAATCCAGGGTATAAGCTATCTCCATACCAAATTTCATTCACATACGCTCAGCCGTTACAGAGTTGAAGGATAACAAACACAATTAAATACATAAATAATACTTACGCGTAAACTTTTGCATTTTTAATATTAGTGTGATTCTAGGATATCATTGTACTAATTATATTATAAACAACTTACTATGGGACTAAACATGAAATCGCGAAAATGAAACAGGTGTTCCATAGAAAAAAGCATACAGCAACACTGATCTCCGGCCACTCTCCGGCCGATACGGGCCGGTCCGGACACGGACACGACAAAGGCTATGGATCGCGCTGTCACTCACGCAACAGGCTATTTGACTGTATTGATAATATTCAGCAAACATCATCCTTAAACATGACATCGTGAAAAAGCATATTTCATTGATAATAATATGCATAAATAAAATAATATGCTTGATTTCTGTAAAAAACGCGATGTCATTTCGAGTCATTTTATTTTTGACATTTGATCACGTGTTCGAAAACGGTCTGTGAATGGTTGCACCCACAGAAGAGAAAAAAATTATTTCTCTCTTCTGTGGTTGCACCCCTGGTGGCGTCATACATTTATGTCAATAATATCAAACTTTTGCTTCCTTGCTGCCTTTGATTTTTCTGAGCTTCATCATCATCGACAGCCTGAAGACGTCCATGTCTGAACAAATGCCTGCCCCTCCCCCACCGCCACACTGAACGTCAGTTTGCAAATTGCATCCACCCATTACCAGCGACCTTCAAAATGCCATCAGTCTACCTAGTGGGAGGCCTACGCTGCGTCTTCCAGCTCGTCGTTTTCTGCTTGCTGGAGTTGTTTACTTGTGTGACGTCAATGAGTCCCGTGACTCATTGCAGACGGCGCTTTGCGTTATGAAGCGTTTTTTTAATACATATTCAAACTTTAAGATCGATTTTATCGCAAATACGATTGATCTCCAGAGAATATTAATGTAGTTTGCATTAAATTATGTAAAACAATAACAATAATAATGTGCAATAGTTTCCAAATAGTCTATTAACATTTTTATTTCAAAACTAGATGACCTCTAGATATCGAAAAAACAGAACGCGCATGAACACTCATACATTAGTATAATTTTGCTTGGTTTGCCCGCGCGACGCAACGCCCTACGTAACCCTGAACGAGCCCTTAGATGGGTGTTTTTGTAGTGGTAGGGCTCTCTTGCAGAGTCCGCCTGGGGAAGTACCACACCTTAGCCAGTCATTCAACCGCCAAGCAGTAGTGTGCAAGCATTACTGTGATCCGGATTGAAGGGCAATGTTTCCAGCGTAATTACTGGGCATACAGAGATTTAACATCTAATATCTCAGGGTGTCGAGCGCAGCGCATAGTTTTGAAGTTCAAAATTCTGGGTGACACTGAACTGTTATGGGCAAGCGTGACGCTTAAGCGTCACTTAGCTTAAGCTTAAGCGCTTAAGCGCTTAAGCTGATGTTAACATCAGGTGAGCGACTTGCTCGTCTCGTCACCGAGTAACATAAAAAAAAGAGTGTTTTTAGGGTTCCGTAGTACTACAAAGAAACCTTGTAAGTTCGTCATGTCTGTGTGTCTGTCTGTCTGAATCCTTTACAGCCTTATAACTTCCAAAGTTTAAAACGTTTATGCATGAAATTTTGCATAACTATAGTCTAAGTAAAAGACCTCGAGTTTCAAAAAATTTAAATACTTTTTTTTTATAATAAGGGTAGCTTTCCATATATGAATGGAGGGGATGCAAAAAAAAATCGCTGTACCCCATCATGTGGGGTGTCGTTGAACAGGTCTTTTTAAGGTGACAATTTTGAAAGAATAAAAAAATCATAATTTTATATACTATACTTTTATTTTTTTTAATTTTATATTAATTTACAAATTTTATATTATACTTACAACAAAAACAAATATTTCTTCGCTTGTCCCCTACATGTGGGGTATCATTGAATAAGTCTTTTAAAATGAAGTAAAGGTTTCCTACACCATTTTTTTATCCGACGTACCGTTTGCGAAATATGGGCCGACAAAGGTGCTTGCAATGTGTCCCCCCCTGTCGTTTCTAAACTATGCATCTCAGAAACTTGTTATCTTCCATGTTGATAGATCTTAGTAAACATTTTCTTTTCAAATTATTTCGGGCAACTTCTGATATGACTTTTTGAGATAAGCGGAAAAATACTTCAAATGTCCTACTTGAGATAAGCGGAAAAAACGGACAAATACTTCAAACGTCCTACGCACCTACGGAACCCTACTAAGCATGGCCCGACATGCTCATAACAAGTTATTGTATAATATGTTTATCAAAGTCATGTCCAACCGAAAGTCAAAATGTTATCAATGGTTCCAAACACCATGATAACTGTTAACGATAACCCGGGCACATTTACCTATTGTACCCAAAAGATTTTTTCTGTTTATCATTTCTAAGACGTCCACTACTGGACGAAGCTTCTCCTATATTACCTATTTTATTTTTATTGTTTAACATTTAATCTGCTGACATATTATTATTATTATTATTTTTAGTTTTAAGTTAACTTGACATATTTTGATATATTTTTGATTTGATTTTATGTAATTTAAGTATATTTGACATTTGTTTCGCATGTTTTTTTAATCTTAATTCTCATTAGCGTAATTCGTGTTCGGTGCTAGTTGATGTAAATAAATAAATAAATAAATAAATAAATATAGGTTGCCATAATCACTATGCTTGGCAGGCGGCTTGGAGATCGCTGTATGTTTACCGTTTACTAAGAGGACGCTTCTGCCCGTCCTCCGGTGGTTCTGGTCAGTTAGAGGACATACCCGTGTCCTCCCGGGACCCCAGTTACTGGCAAAGGGCCAACTCAGGGGGCCTACTCTACCTACTCATCATTATGCACAACTTTTAGATATGACGGTCGGTCGCCTGATTCAGCATGTCGTTCGCACTATTGAACAATTTTTATTTTTTTGCCTAATTTACATTTTTTTTAAACGGATTGTCTTAGGAATACCATTGCCAATATTTTAAAGCAATTTTCATTATATTTTTTCTTTTTTTGGTAAGCAATGAAGAAAAAACAACATCTTAGAGATTTTTTCCTTCTTGTAAAAGCTACATAAGTTGTTTTTTTCTTTATTTTTTCGCCAAAATCGGAAATTATAACATGGAAATTACTTAAAATATTGGCAACAGTATCGAATAGTATTCTTAAGATAATCCTTCACTATTTTTTTTGTCTCTTCTCAATAATTTTATATTAAAAAAAATGTTGAAAAGTGCGAACGAGGTAGCTGATCAGGCGTTATTATGGACGTTCGGGATTCTGATTGTGATAGCATGCCATCCCGCTCATTCCAAAGTACTCGCACTATGTGCGGTCCCGCTCGCGCACTATCACTATCACGATCAGGAACATCCATAATAAGGGACTGGACTTGAAATCGCGAAATGTAAAATCAGCTGTTCCATACATTTTGCCGAGAGACAATAAATTTTTTTTTAAGCGTTTTTTTTCTCGGTTTCAGATTCCGTTCATTAGTAAAAGTTGGTCGTAATGATGATGATGATGATAACCCCCTTTATTGACCTGACAAGATTTTTGTTACACTCTGTGTAACACATGCTTATATCTTATCTTTTGTTAATAAAAAGCCACAGTAAAAAGCCAAAGCTATCGAAAAGTATTAAATAAGCTATAAGTAATAATTTATTATCAGTATTGTTTTTTTACGATTTTACATTAGCACTGTTATCTTGGAGAGGGTACTTATTATAAGTAGGTGAGTAGATATTATTTTTAACCGACTTCCAAATAAAGGAGGAGGTTCTCTAGTCGACTGTTTTTTCTTCTTTTTTTTTGTGTTTGTTATCTTAGAACTCCGTCATATACAAATCGATTTGAAAAATTCTTTTATTATTTGAAAGAATATTCTTCCATGTTAGTCTTTTTTTTTTCTTCAAAATCTTGTTCTTATAATGAGAACTCCTCAAAGATTATAGGAATACATAATTACATTATATCGAGTTTGGTATTTTAATCAACAAATCAAGCATTTGCACTCAGTAAGTGACATTTGGGGAAGGTGAACTGATGAAGAAGACCACAGATGGCCACCGAAAGTCCACAATGATACGTATTTCACGGGTGGCGCAAAGAAAGAGGGTGTCCGCCTGGGGAAGTACCACCCCTTTGCCAGACGCTTTTGACGACCTTCCTGGTTTAGTTGGTAGCGTGTATCGGTCTCGCTGTCAGGATGTTTGTCGCGGCTAAACGGCTGAATGGATCGAGCTAAATTTTTGCATAGATATAGCTTAAGGGTTGGAGACGGACATAGGCTTTTTTTTTTGTAGGTCCACAGCACGCGAAATAAAGTCGCAGGTAACAGCTATAGCATATAATAGCTCAAAGCCAGTCTGTAGCATCGTATATCTATGGTTTTTGAGGATCAGAATAGAACAAGGTTAGGTCTTTAATGTGGTCTATAATGATGAGGATGATTTTGTCCTCGTCATGTCGGACGATGGCGACCCTGGCTATCTCCTAGCGAGTGCTGGAGTATGTGCCCGGTAAATCCAAACTTCATGTTGGACTCGGTCTCATATCGCGCAGTAAAGCTGGGTCCGTGTGGTCCGTACCGTGAGGTTTTTATTGCGATGAGGCCCTACGCAGGGGCGCCTGTGCTGGGCCCTGCGCTGTTGTACCTACGTGTAGTCCACAGATAAAAAATATTTGCGATTATTGAAATTAGGCGGATAAATACACGATATGATGTGTCGATGACGATGACATGTGGATGGAGATTAAAATTATGTAAAATTAAAACAAAACCGTCTTCAACAGAACTATTTATAAATTTGCTTCGTCATAGTCGCCTATCATAATCGAGATTATCTTGACGCCGCCCGTGAAATAAGTGTCACTGAGGAGTTCTGGTGGTCATCTGTGATTTTCTTCATCAGCTCCACTTCACCAAATGATACTTTCTAGGCCTTTGTCAGCTGAGGACGTCTTCAGGCTGTTGATGATGATGGTGTTCGTGAGTTGTGGTGGACGGTTCTTGAGTGGCGAAAACGAACCGGAAGATGCAGCGCAGGCAGGCGTCCCACTAGGTTGACGACATTGTAAAAGTCGCGGGCAACCCGTGGGTGCAAAATGCCAAGTGGCGTTTAGTATGTGGACGTCTTGCGGCTGATGATGATGATGACTTAATTGGTCCCGTGTCCATAATAATAATTTTTTTTGTAATGCCAACCCTATTATAATTGTGATAAGCTCCGGTATGACATCAGTAAAGATTGCTTATTTATATGCCTCGTTCACCGTGGATCTTTCAGTTGGACCTCAGCCGCGGTTTTCGACAGTTGTCCTTGTTAGTTACTTACCACAAGGTAAGTTTCCATGGCAGATTTTTTGCATATTCTACCGTACGACAGGTCAGTGCTACCGTTTCCTTTTTTGGTATCACCGGGCGGAAAATTTAGGAAAAACATCGGGAAAAAAATAAAAGATTTATTGGGTTGATGACAAAAATTGTAGGATATCATTGTATTCATTCATACGAACAATTTTTACTTTGGGACCAAATCTGAAATCAATCATGTATAAAAAAACATGAATCGGATAATGTTTAGAGGTAATAAATAGATAGTAATAGTTTTTTTTTATGTTTTGGCTCCACACGTTGTGTATTTAGGCAGTGTCAAATATTGTAATATTTCAAGTAAAGTCAAACATTTAACAATTAAAATAAGTCTCAGTTATAGTGCAAGTCAAGCAAAGTAAGTCACGTTCAAGTCTTCAGTCATGCTCCAGTTTAGTGGTGGAAACTTTACTGAGGGTTTCTATGGAGTTTGAGTTTGATGAGTATGAGTTTTGGAAACAACACGAAAAGACACGGTTCATCATTATATACGATTTGTCCCACATTTGCCAACATCACTGATGTCTATAATAAATAGACTCCAGTGGTCCACAGACCGGTACACAAACAAGCGGGCTTATCCTCTAACTTTGAAACGTTCGTGATTCTGATTGCGAGAGCATGCCATCCCGCTAGTACCAACTTAGTTGCACTATGCGCGGTCCCGCTCGCGCACTATCACTATCGCTTTCAGAGTTACGGGATAAGCCCGCTAGATACAATCTAAGCGGTCCGAAATACGCCAACCACGCTAATGACGCTGATAGCGCTAATGAGCTAACCAATGCTAACCAAAATTAAATTAAATTCGTATCGTGTCATTAGAGCTGTTTTTTTTTCGTGTTGGACTCTTTTCCTACATACTTACAGCTGAAAAACATTTCCATCCTTCAGGTCAAAAGTGGTAGGTACTTTCTAGAGCCTGATTTTCGAGATGATCAGAATGGCAACGTCAAGGCCTTAGGGCACAGATTATATTACGATATCGTTGTTCCGATGGAAACTCACTAAAGTTGGAGGAAAGCGCGAGTTGCGGGACCGCAGCCCGCGCTTTGATCGTCCTGTGTGCGGAATCTAGGAATCACCAGGTGTTTCCGAGAAAAAGGATGTGAGCCCGCAGTGAAGTTGATTAAATTTTATCTTTTTGTTTTTTCCAGAAACATGGTCAAGGTCAAGTTTTTCTACTTCAACGGCAAGGCTCTGGGAGAAGCCTCCAGGATGCTGATGGCGTACGGAAACCAGGAGTTCGAGGACAACCGCGTCTCCACCGCGGACTGGCCAAACTTCAAGCCCAGTATGTTTCAGTCATTGAGCTATTATAAATAGGAATAGAGACCTATTTTACTATGAAAACTGACGTGGTTTTGACACATTTTGTTTTCATAAAACGGGAATACTCATTTTAAATTGAGTCGGTTATTATGACTATAGTTTCGATCACATTCGGTGACCTTTATCAAGGTTTTTTTTTTATAAGATACTCAATTTAACGTGAGTATTCCCGTTTTTTTAAAACAAAAAGATGACCTATTTCACTTTGCTAAATTTAACGTCCCTCCCTTCAGATAGTTTTGTGATCACGTAAACAACGCATTCGCGTAAACTAGCCCAGAGTGCTGCGAAAGAATACAGCCATTAAAATTATGACAAATCACTTATTTAATATAATTATATCTTCTATTATATAATATTATTATGTAAACCAACACCAACATTGCAACATTGTTCCCGTTCAACTCTGTAACGGCTGAAAGGATTCGGATGAAATTTGGTAATATGCAGGTAGGTTATTCCCTGGATTAACACAAAGGATTCTTTTTAAGTTGGTTTATTTTTAAGTTATTTTATCGCGAATTAACCGTTTCTGTAGAATAGCAGGTGAAACTGCGGGGCGCAGCTAGTATACTATAAATTACACCCGTGCCGGGGCGGGTCGCTAGTTCAAAATATTTCTTATTCGTATTCGAGATGGGGGCGACAAGTCCCACATTGACGTCCCGAATGGGGTATATTGTGCATTTCCCCGCCTCCATCTTCCCGAGCCAACCCAGCTCCTTGAAATACCGGAGCGAGGCTCTGGGCAGCTGGTATAGTTGGTCCAGTGGTAGTATCGATGGAGATGAGAACCAGCCAGGCTGTCGGGATCACAGATGATGTTGAAGCTGCCTAATGCAATCTAGAGGCGATTCTAGCTTCTATTGTGGCTTATCACAGTGCCACAGCACATGCTCCACTGTTTCGTTCTCCTGTGCGCAACCACGGCACAAGAGGTTTTTTTTTTGTTACTGACTGACGAGGCGAGCAAGTCGCTCACCTTATGTTAAGCGTCACGCTTGCCCATAACAGTTCAATGCCACCCAAAATTTTGTACTTCAACAGTTCCAACTCTGCGCGTCACCCTTAGATATTAGATGTTAAATTTCTGTATGCCCAGTAATTTGCTGGAAACATTGCCCTTCAATCCGGAACACGGTAATACTTGCACCCTACTGCTTGGCGGTTGAATAACTGGCAAAGGTGTGGTACTTCCCCAGACGGACTCTCGCAAAAGAGTCCTGCCACCTACCATTAATCCGTAACTCCCATTTTGTACATTTGTACTACGGCCATGACTCAGAATCAGAATCAGAAATAATTTATTGTTTAACTGTGTACATAATAGATGGTAGGGTACATATTCCAAAGTTTCAACAGTCTGCCCTTTACGAGCGTACAATAATTTCTAGTAGAATATCTAAACTATCTCATAAAATATCCTTATTTTAAAGTTTACTACTTATTAGTTACTATATCACTGTACTTAGAGCCTAGTCTTCAAAATACTCCTTCATTTTGTAGTATGCTTTGGGAATATGCCATAATTTCAATTGAGTTCTGAATTTTTTTCGCTCTTGAGGTCTACCAAGGTTAAACATATTTGTAACATTAAGATTAGGTAGGTATATCGGGAACTCATAAACAACAAAAATCGCGCTAAATATTCCGTGAGTACTAATTTAAATGTATAGGTAGGTATAGTTTGCTAGTTGTTACATGGAGAACTGCAAGTCATTGTTGTCTCACATCTTTATACCACGGCATAAAGATCGGTGCATACTGGCGAAAAGCAGCGCAGTGCGGTTATTATTAAACAACAAACTGCTATGTAGATTGGCAGCATTATAAAAAAATGCTATGTTGTTTAATTATGGAGCAATACATTTAAAAAAAACCTTCAAATTTAATAAGTATGTAATAATCTCATTGCATTACGGACCTACGTTCGGTTAATCAAGTCTTAACTAGTACTAACTAGTCTTAACTAGTATGCGAACTACTAGTTCGCAACGAACTAAACTCTATAACTGATTTTTTGGGGTTAGCGAGGTTATAAGTTATAGGGCAGGCCCTGGACCGATAATGCTTATACTCGAACTTAATAAAAATTGTTTTGAAATGACCTACTTAATTGCCTACAAAATTTCATGAAGATCGAATCAACGGTTCTCAAGTTACCGAATTGTTCCCGTAGACTCTGAGCCCTTAGCTTCGCTCGGTCAGTAAAATAAACTGTCTGTAGTACAGACAGAGAACATTAAAACTGCTACAAATGGCGCTACAATTATATGTAATCACGGATGTATCTACATATCTATTTTCAACTAAGAATGAGGTGGCTCGACAAAAACAATGACGGCAGGAAATTTTGCGTACTGGCGAAATTTTAACGAAGTCTTCGTTCAACAGTTTATCAGCGGATCGCCATTAGATACCTAGGCAATCTGGGAAACCTTTTTTCATTAATAACATCGCATTAAATCATGGCGGATCTTTACAATAAGTATCTTCGACGTTTTGCGCTGCGATTTGTTTCGCTTTGTGTGTGCAGGCCCTAACAATTTAATGCCAAGGCTGTTTCTCGTATGTTTTTTTATCTATTTTTAAACATAACGAAGAATCGGTTGGTAACAACATATCTAAGAGACGTAAACGATGACACGGAAAACGAAATTATCTTTACAGTCGAGTGAGAGAGCCACCATAGTAGTTTCTGAACAAAACTGAGAGTATCCAGCGGAAAATTGTCGTTTCGTCATTTGGCCAACGTCGGAGTTTAATAAGTGTGATCCGCTTTATTCTGGGGCACATTCCCTAATTATAAATGTTACTTTTTACGTATCAAAGTCTTAAAGTTTGTAATCATAAGGTGACTTTCACCTTATGATTACAAATCCGCCTGCCAATTTAAGCAATTTCCATTTTTCCATTTTCAATTACGACTTTCATTTAGTGGACGTGATGTGGCTGATGATGATGATAATGAATACTTGGCTCACGATAACTTGCGATTAGGTAGTTGAACTTAAGTTGCTTTAAAAGCAGACTTAGCGCTTTCGCTGGCTTATCAAACAAACATTTTATGACTTTAATGAGTTCATGAATATTAAATAAATGTAAATTGTAATTTGAGGAAAAAATTATGTTCTTTTTTTTTGACATTTCATGTTCTGACGTAATAATTATTATAATTGAATGTTATTAACATTGTATAACGCATTTAAATGATCATTGTATTCAATGAATAGCCTCTACTTAATTTGAATTTTGAATTGTATACAAAAGGTTATTATTTTTGACTTGTAGATGAATATTTACCAATAAATAACTTTGACTTTGATCTATATCGATATATAGGTATGTACAACGCACTAGATTTCACGATCCGAACACTCATTCTGTTCGTCTAAATTGTACTGCAATCCGTACACATTTAGTGTGGCTTCAACATTCACGCAGTTTGAGCGCGTACGGAGCGGCGCTAATAATACGAGAATTCGAATCAACCTGAGACATAAATAACAATTCAAGTAGTTTTCTTTGATTTTTCTACTTTACCATTTTCTTACTACTATCTGCGCCCCGCGGTTTCACCCGGTATTCTACAGAAACCGAATATTTTTCCGGGATAAAAAGTAGCCTATGTGTTAATCCAGGGAATAAGCTACCTTCATACCAAATTTCATTTAAATCCGTTAACGAAATGAACGGAAACAAACACACTTACTACTCACATACACAAACTTTCGCATTGATATCACCAGCGTCGGTCACTTAGCTCAATACATATCATTTAATACTCTTTCTACGTTTGTTGTTTAATTTTTAATTGTCTGTCTATTTCAGAGACCCCGTTCGGACAGATGCCAGTCCTAGAAATTGACGGGAAGCAATACGCCCAGAGTTTGGCCATCGCGCGCTACCTGGGCCGCAAGTACGGACTCGCTGGCGCCACCGACGAGCAGGCGCTGGAGATCGACATGAATGTGGAGTTCCTGAACGACATTCGCGCCAGTGAGTGTCATCACGATCACCGTGCTTTGAAAACTGTGGATAGATATCGCTGTTTTTTTTTTCTCCTTATATTTTGACTCCACACGTTGTGTATTTAGCCAGTGTCAAGTATTGTAATATTTCAATTAATATCAGATATTTCACAATAATAAATAAAATATGTCTCAGTCATAGTCTAAGTTAAGCAAAGTAAGTCACGGTCACGTCCACGTCATGCCCCAGTAAAGTGGTGGAGACTTTACTAGAGCCTTCTATGGAGTTTTGGAAACAACACGAAGAGTCACGTTTCACAACATTATACTATTCACCAACACTCATGCACGTTCACGAACACTCAATGGATAAAAATCCCCCATTTTTATACATTAACACTCGTTATAAAACAACTTTTACAAAATAATAGATTGACGCGACATGACTTCTTCGCGTTCCCGCAAAAAAACTCCTTTTACAAGCTTTTATTTACCTTGCAATGTTAGGGTGTATATACATGGCTTGACCTGACATCGTGTGAAAGGGACAGCTAGATTTGAATTTCACGGGAGCAAAAGAAACAAACTATTAAGAGTATAGCCTCTCCCTTTCGCTCCCCCAGAAACTTATATATGGCCATCTCTTTCAAACGATGTCAGGTCAGTCCATGTAGCGAGGCCTTTATATATGTTTAGATCAAATCTTGCAACCGATTCCCCTTGTTCAATTTGAGTTGAAATTTTGTATTTTTGTCAAGTTCGGATGACAATACAATATTATAAGAGCGAGCTGATCTGATGATGGAGACGGAAGGTGGAGAACGGAACACCTCAGTAACTAGCAGTAGATTGACGGAACTTGGACTCATTTTGATCAGCTTACAGTACCAATAACTAATTTTATTAAAAAAACTAGAAAAATATATTTTTCCACAAAAACTTATTTTTACGTATGAGAGCTGTCTAATCGAAGTTTGTTTCAAGAAATGAGACTGACCCCTAATTATAAGAACCCTTCTGGATACTTACACACCTACGAGAACTTTACAATACAAATAAATGTGAACTGACGAAAAAATCACTGAAGCAAAATAATTGATGATTAAACGAACTTACTGAGTGAAGTTCTATCATAATTATATGAAGCACCTCGTACGAAGAGATAAGTATATATAAGTATTAACATTTTTTTCAGGATACTTATCTTTAGTACGAGGTGCGAGTATAATAAATACAATGTCTATAGCCTATATTATCAGAATGGTTAATGGATGAGGTCATTTTGGAAAGTGGAGATTTTGGGATTCAAAGATACATTAGCACGTTGCTGGACACAGGCTACTCCCAAGGTACTTAGCCTTGGGACTTTCATGAACAGACTTTTAATAACAGACTTCTATCTTCTCATACGAAAAACCTATGTGAAGTTTCTTAAAATCAGTTCTTGTTTAATTCACCTTCATTATCCTGTCCACAGAGGTCGCCGCAATCTTCTACGAGGCTGACGAAGCTCTCAAGGCAGAGAAGCAAGAGGACGCAATTAAGAACGTGTACCCAGAGCTGCTCGCTAAGCTCGCTTCCATCATTGAAAAGAACAAGGGATTCGTCGCTCTTGGCAAGGTAACTTTAAATTGACAAGAACAAGATTCCACGGTCTTGATAGGGTAATTTTACATTGACTACAACACGGGATTCAACGCTCTCGAAACGTGCGAGACCGTTCGAATGTCAAAAGGTCAGAGAGCAACTGCACATCACAGCCCGAGAGCGATGTGCTCTCGGTGCCGGATGTGCCTTTTTCACTTGTAGATACTAGTAGTTCGCGGCGAACTGAGACCTCGCGATACCTATATCTTCACAACCACTAGACCGATTCAGCTCATATTTAAACTTAAAAATTCTATTGAAATGTACTACTTGCCTACAAAATTTCATGAAGGTCGTATCAACGGTTCGCAAGTTATCATCGGACAAATACACACGCAAACATACAAACATACATAAAAAAGGCCGATTTGTCCCAGTAAACTCTGAGACCTTCGCTTCGCTCGGTCAATTATATTCGCTATCTCTTTTTTGTGTCAAATGTAATAGACAAACTTTTAAGTACGTATTGAAGCTTAACCCCCGAATACTGAAACGCTTGTTAACTTTGACGACAGATTAAGTCTATTGCTGTCTTTGTCATTTGCTTAGTGCCAGACAAAGGCAGTATTAGAATTAATCTGTTGTCAAAGTTAACAAACGTTTCAGTATTCGGGGGTAAGTTCGATTATTTTGACTTGTTCTTTTTAAGGAAGATGTCTGGTTAGGGCCCGTCCATTCACGTTACTTTGGTCGAAGGAAGTAGTTATACTGTTGTCCCAAGGAGGCCAGTACCGTTCACTGCAGTGCCGTTTGGGATTGATGCTATTTTGTCCTATAGGCAACGATTTTTTAAATGTATTTATTTATTATTTTCCAGCTGACCTGGGCCGACTTTGTCTTCACCGGTATGTTTGACTACCTCAAGACGATGCTGCAGATGCCAAACCTTGAAGAGAAGTACCCAGTCTTCAAGAAAGTCCTCCATGCAGTGCTTTCCAACGCTAAGGTCAAGAAATATGTGGACAACATGCCACAGAGGGAGTTACCATTCTAGATTTCGTATTGTGATAATGATAAATTAGCTATGGTTTGGAAATCCCTAGATTTTTACTAGAAGAACCAAGATTCCCCACTAAAAGAACCTAATTTTTACGAGAATAACCTAAATTATCCACTACACTAAAACTGTTTTAGAAACAAGTAAAGTTTGTTAAAACACCTAAATTGTTTAACCGAATTACTTACAAGAAGAACCTAGATTTTCTAGAAGAATCCAGATTTTATACTAAAAGAATCTAGATTTTAAACTCGACACAGATCTATTCCTTTTTGATGTATATAGGATAATTTAATGAAAGGATAATTATATATATTGTATAGATTATATATATATATATATCGATTTATATTTGTAATGTGCTGTGATAGATATCAGAGGAATAAATTATTGTTAAGTTTAAACTATTGTTTTTACTACGCAACGTGTCCCTGCGTTCTGTGAACCCCTCTTTTCTAAGGGGAGGCGTTTTTTCAACAGTGGATGACTATGGTGATGATGATTATTTATTTACCCTGGTAACTACCAGACAACTTTTACCAATTGTCTTTTTTTTAATGGAACTGACTGATGAGACGAGCATTCCGCTCACCAGATTTTAAGCTTGCACACAACAACTCAGTGCCACCCAGTCGAAACGTCGCACCTAAAGTAACTAAGGTTTTTTTTTTACAATTAAAATAAATACTGCTAATGATAAACATAATTTATTAGACAAAATACATTGATCTCTTACATCTACACTACAACAGTAGGTAAGTTGACCAAATTACAGAAATACTTCTCGACATATTTGATTACACACGGCTTAAAATCAATGTTAATACTTTTGCTCTAAGCTCTTCCGCATTTCATCAAGGCAAATAAATACGTGACAAAATAAGAAATACCTACATGTATATTTTTAAAGTACCCGAAATCTCGCACAGGCAGCTTCTTTGCATCATTACATGACTGAGCATTAAAAAAAAACAGAAAAATTCAAAGTCATGGAACAAAGGTTATTTATTACTTACGAAAGGTTTTTACTGTATTAAAAGAGAACCGTTTTAAATTCGCATAATCGAGAATTATTTAATAACGCCACTCCCACGCAGCATCGACAAAGGTCCTAAGTTATCACAGAGGCGCAGTTTGAATGGTCCATCTGGATGACGAAGTTTTATCATTGAGCTGTTATTACTACGAGTTTTCTCTACTATTAAAATTCAATTTATTTTTTTCAGATATAAATCCATAATATTCACATTAAACTTAATACAATTTATTGTCTATATTTAGTCGAGAAACTCCTTTGGTGTAAGCAAAGTCCTTCTATCGTCGCACGGCCCGTTGCATTTCATAACGCACCTTGATAACGCCTACTTTTATCGCGACTGATTAATTTCGTGGCTGAAGCATAAAGAAAATTTCAAGATAATTGGAAAATAAATTTGTTTTTATATTTTCCTCATCCGTATCGGTTGATGCTATAATATATGTAGGTACCTATATTTATTTACCGGTGTAGATAAGGTACCTATTCAGAAGTGAAACAGTATCTATTTAGGTGTATCATAACTACTGTCGAAGAAATTTTGTTACGTAATCGTTTTTGATAGAAAATGTAGATTTAATTTACGTCCGATAAATCGTTCCATTTTAATTACATTTTGCTATCGAATACGTACATTTTATCGCATAAAAGTTACGGAAGTGGCATATCAGTATCTTGACAAAATTGGAAGAACCCACAAACAAACATATCAGACGTCCTTCATCTTAAAGATCTTTTAGTCTACTGCGGGTAAGCAGCGTCATTGTACTCCTTGACCTTGGGGAGTGAGAGGACGGTGTCGATCAGTTTCTTGAATGCAGGGTACTGGGTGTCCAGGTCTGGCTTCTGGAGCATTGTCTTCATGTAGTCGTAGATACCGGCGAACACGAAGTCTCCCCAGGTCAACTGGAAATTATAACTTGCGTTTAGATGGCAATTTCTCTGCTTATTTTACATGTACTATAAGTCCTACTGTACACTAGGTAATACTAATAATACAGCTAACAGCTAATATCCGGGAGAATGTAACAGCTGATATCTAGAGTATATTGTGTGAGCTAATATGTAGAGTATCTCGTAGCAGCTAATATTCAAGATATCTTCAACCAGTAATATGCAGGGTATATTGTAACATCTAAATTCGGTTTCTCTTAACAGCTAATATCCAGGGTATATCGAAACAGCCATTATCTAAATTATCACTTAACAGCTAATACCCGGGGTATCTCGTGACAGCTAAAGTTCAGATAATGAACGTAGTGCGGGGCAAAGCAGAACTTTTGAACTGTTGAAGTTTGAAACGCTGAGTACTTATTACTGAACTGATACATAGACTTATGGGAAAGCGTGTCGCTTACCACGCTGTCGCTTAGACGAGTGATTTGCTGTCTTGGTCACATGTAGTGACCACTTTAATTATTTACAGCAGATGTTGCCTGGAATAGGGTTGCCGTGTGAAGTGCTAATGTGAAGTTTCCAAACGACAGATATTTTATTTGAGGCTAGATCGCTCTCAGATGATGTGCTATGGTTGTAGATGAAGTGTTTGGAACCAAAAGAAAAACATGTTTTGGTAAAGAATCTTACCTTTCCAAGAGCAATATGTCCGTTGTTTTTCTGGATGATCTCGTTCAATTTTTCGAGCATGCCTGGGTAGCGGGTCTCGTTGTAGTCGGCGTGCTTCTTGGCCTTCAACGTTTCATCTTTCTCGTAGTGGACTGATGCTGACACTGTGAAAAACAACATGATGAAGAATGCTGATCTACACAGCTGCGGGCTTATCCCATAACTCTGAAAGCGATAGTGATAGTGCGCGAGCAGGATCGCGCATAGTGCGAGCGGGATGGAATGCTCAGAATCAGAATCACGAACATTTCAAAGTTAGAGGATAAGCCCGCAGACCAGACATCGTGTGAAAGAATTAAACAATTAACAAGTGAACGACACGCGTTTCCTTTTCAACGTTTTCATCATCATCATCATCAGATGAGTGTCGTAGTTTTTCGCAACACTATATCGTAACACCATCTCTCGTCTTGGCACGAGACAACATCGTACCCAATGTGTTTTGGTGTTGTAATTTAGTAGAAGTACGGTTTTTCTTCAACTCATCGTATCCTATTTATCTACCTCCTATTCGCTATCTCTCGTTATGTTATATTTTATTGGATGGGTAAACATTGACATACATACATTATTATATCTTATCATTGTGTCAAACATAAATCATATCATAATATTTTGATGTCATACCCGAGGTAGTAAAAACGAATTGTTTATCAGCAATAGAAGGTACGTGGAAATAAAGCTATTAAACAATTGATTAAAAAAACAAAATTATCGAATAATAGCGTGATTAATTGATTATACTGGTACATATACATTAGTGTTATCGCAACAGTTATCCGATACATCACCGTAGTTCAACTTGCGTAATTCAAACGATTATATATTATTATATAGACTGATAGAATGTAGGTTACAATCTAGAAGTAAAAAAAATCTCTTCTGTGGTTACAATCAATAGTAGATTATGCACCAAGGGGATAAAGCAGTGTCTTATGTCACGGGCGACATATTTAATCCCGAGGGAACAAACAATTAACTAAACAAACAAACAATTAACTAAACAAACAAACAATTAACATTTGAGTGCAAGGCAAGACGAGGTCGCGCGCGTGTCTCGCTGAGCATTCCTTGATAAAGGTCACCGAATGTGATCGAAACTATAGTCGGAATAACCGACTCAATTTAACGTGAGTATTCCCGTTTTATTAAAACAAAAGATATCAAAACCACGTCAGTTTTCATAGTAAAACAATTAACTCCCAAGCGTAATGAGGGATTCAAGGTCGCCCAAGACGAAGACAGCTTTATTCTCGAGGAGTACCTATAGGTACTCTACTTTATACACCTCCTGCGAGAAAATCTCACATCTTAAATCTAAAAACTCAAAATCTCTAATCCCGAATACCATATTTCAAAGCAACGCTGGCCACCGGCTGTTCGAGTCGGTCCCGAGTCGGCCTAAGGCGAATGTAGTTAATCACGGACCCTGGCTGAAGCTGGCATTAATTACAATTGCAAGGCTGAAGAAGAACACCTCGGGCTTTGCGCTGTTGCGCACACCTTACAAGTTCCTATATGGTCTTCCATTAATTGCATAGCCTGTAATGGGTACTTACAAGCGCGGATATCATTGACGAATTCTACGTTCATGTCGATCTCCAAGTCTTCTTCAATGTCGGCGCCGGCGAGGTTGTACTTGTGACCAAGGTAGCGAGAGATGGCCAAGCTCTGGGCGTACTTCTTGCCGTCAAACTCGAGCACTGGCATCTGACCGAAGGGAGTCTCTGAAATAATGAGGAAAGAATTCAGAAGTTAGGTGTTTATTGACCTTCTTTCCTGAAAGGAGAAAATCAAGCAAAGTGACGTGCCTTGGGAGAAGGCAGTACAGCAAAATACAGTATAAAAGTTTTTCTGATGTCAACTTGTGTTTAGCAACGTTGATGGACGATCTATTTATCTGCGAGCTAAAATATGGATAAATAAAATTGTCGGGCAAAAATACCGTACTCCCAATTGAGAGGCGATCATTCAATTGAAATTTAGCCGGCACAAGGTCTAGATTCATCTAGACTAAACTTATCGTATTAACGAGTAAGTGCGTGGGTGATTTTGCACTACAATTGCCACCTAGGAAGTGATTCAAAGGCATACCGAAACAGTGATGGAAGAAGGTAATGTCTAAGTTCCAACTTTACAAAGACAGACCAAAGGAGAGGGGATTTATTTAGCCTAGCATTGGCACTAGTGTTGAGCGATCAATTTCCTAGGTCATTCGTCACCTTAAAAAATAAAGTAAGTTTATATAAGCCGAGTGGCAAGCCCTGATGTCAGAGTTTTTTGGACTTCTGTAGGCCGCGGTTGTTATTCTAGTACAAACAACCAGGATCTACAAAAATTGTGTATACAAGTGGATTGTTTTGTCCAAAAATAAGGAACTCCTATTCCAGCTACACTAGGCACTCTAAGATATGCAGATAGTACTTACTAGGTTTGAAGTCAGGCCACTGGTCCGGAGTCACCCGATTGTCTTCAAAACCTTCCCCGCCGTACGCCAGCAGCAGCCTCGGGCCTTCGCCGAGGGCCTTGATCGGGAAATAGCTGAATGTGTATTTAGGCATTGTGCTGGAAGGAAACAGATTTTCTGAAGTAAGCAATAGAATCACAGAATTCACCCTGAAGTAAGAATAACAACTTTTATTACTGCTAAGCATGGGTACGGGTGTTAGTGTTGTCCACGTCAGTGTGTGCTTCATAGATGGCTTCCATGGAATCCCCGACAAGGGAAACCCTAATGGAGAGCTATGATAACTTGAGGACCGACGGACCGATTTTAATGATTTCTTTTTTGTTGTGTTCGTAATTATTGTCTGGTAAAGGCTTGTATGAAGAAGTAAGCGAGTACGAAGGCAAAGCTTAATCGCCTACGAAGTCGCGGGCATCAGCTGGTATTTCAATAAAAAAAAGCCTAGAAACGAAATCAACATTTTATCTGACAAATGTCAGAGGTAAATTCAGTAAAATTTGTAATGCAGTGACGTGATCTTTAATGCTAAATTCAAGAAACTTTCGGAGTTCTTCTGAAGAAAGTTCTACCTAAATCCATTACAATTACTATATAAGTATTACAAGCTACTTAGTAAGTAAGTACCGGCGTCCTTATTTAATAAGGAGAATTCTGTGGTACTAGCTATTTTAATCTGGAATTTATATATATAAACATTTCAAAACATGTTTTTAAACATTTCAAATACCCATAATTATTAAAAGTGAAAACAGTATGCAATAATACAGAGCGAGAACTGTAATTATAAAATTATATTATAATTGAGTCCTATAAAACATTATAATACGCCTATTCTTGTCTACATTTGATGCAGCAATATAACTTACTAAAAAAAAGGTGCACTAAAGACGTTGTAACACAAACTATTCAGAATCTTGAATGAGCTTCTCGAACGTAAGACTTATTTTATATCGATATATAAGAAATAGCCGAGTCACTGTTTCCACTATCTCTTATCGTGACTGAGTCAAAGGACTGACCTGTTGAATGGGTAAAAGAGCCTGTTCAGATGCCTTATCAGTAGTTCTGTACAGTGTTATCAGCTGTGACTGCATAATGTTAAGCCTATTCAGCGGGGCTAGCATGCACACCGCGACAAAATCTCTACTCTTCATGTCGTGAAAAATTAGACAAAAGTATAGATAATCGTAGCCGTGTCCTGTTCTGCATAACAAAAAGATTTTGTCGCGGTGCGCATGCTGTTCGCCGTCGAAATAACGCAATACTTCTCGCAGGCAACTTCCCTACATCATATTCAACAACTGTTGTTCCATGACATTTCACAAAACCTTCATGAATTCCCAAAAAAATAATGGTTTTAATTTTGTGTTTTTTTAAATCCTTGTATGTTTCTGACACAAATATTAATTACTTAGGACCTACTTAGGACTTGTCACCAGGACGCCCCGTGTTCCTTCTTATTTACAATTTGTATGTTTTGATGTTTTTTTTTATGCAAGTAGTTCACGTTAATACAATTGCTAAGTACGAATATGAACAGAATCAGTCCGATGGTTGTGAAGTTATAAGAGCCGCGAGGTCCCAGTTCGGCGCGAACTACTATTTTAGAATAGTGTTCCCGGCGCCGCTGTCTAACCATCGTGATGTGAATAGAGCCTTTCAACTATTCCCGAGCAACTCATGAGGACGAAGCCACAGATTAATAAGTAGTAATTCATGAATTATTATTCCAGAATTGAAAAGAATCTTAGATTAAAATGCTCCTCTGAATTTTCACTATGATGTGACTCTCATAACTAACTCATAAAACTGCTCATTGAGGTTGCCAGTGGAATAAATATTATTTTATTAACACCTAGATCCTTCATAAGTCATGAATGCCACCGCAGATTTTAACGCTATTAGCTGATAAAATATTGCACAATGTTAAGCAATGTATTTTCGAAGAATTTACGTAACCATATCTAACTAGCGATAAATATTTCCTACATAATGAAAAATTAATAAATTTTAATTAGAGATTAATTATACATTTATGAAGATGAACTTCCTTGTAATGTTTCTTAAAAACATTATTAATCCGCTCTTCCCCACCGCTCAACTAAATTGCAATCCTACAATTGGTATAATTTTAGAAAAATCACACTTAGTGTTTTTTTATTGGACTGTTCAACAGTGGACATCCTCCGGCTGACAATGACGATGATGATTTTATATTATCTTCAATACCGTGTAAATGCGCGAGCGAGATAAATGTGGAAGCTACTAGGGCCCAAAAATACAAATAAAAAAAAATGGAATATCTTTAGAAAACAGAACGGTTGGACCGTGGACCATAATTGCAACTTGATGATCAAAGTACGCATCTTATCCTTTGATCATATATTACCTGTCTATAAACAAAGATCTGATCAAATAAAAAAAAATACTTAGGCTCGATTTTTGAGACGCATATATCCAGCAGAACATGTTATTGATTAAAGTGTCCCATGACATGAGGCCTTGAACTCGAAATAGCGTTCAATGTGGGCGCATCGGCTTGGGGGCGCGCCATGTAGGACTCCTAGTATGCAGTATGTCTATCATTATACTTACAAACTTCGCTCTCTCTCGGTCGCACAATAATGCCGGCTGTTTTATTTTGCCGAGCAAAAGCGAGCAGGGAAAAATATTTTTTTCGAGTCTTTTTTTATTCTCCTTCGCCAAAATAAAAAATGATAACATGAAAATTGCTATAACACGTTGGCAATGGTATTCCATGTTTTTTTTTTTAATTTCCTCTCTGTAATTATTATACTAAAAAATATTGAAAAGTGCCAACTCTATTAATGTGACAACGGTCAATGGAGTAAACGAAGACATATCTACTTTGAAATAACCTATAATATGGCTACGCATTCTAATCTTATCTTTATTATCTACTTAACACGTGAAAATCGAGGGCGGTGGAAATTGAAAATAATAGTAAAAAAATAAATTTATATTTTGGCTGCGCTCGATTGTTTCATTTAGCCGGTATCGCAATAGAATTATCATTTCAAAGAGTAACCCATCGATCACCGTAAACGATAGCAGCTGATAATACACAGTCGCCCCCCAAACTCGATATTCGAGTGGCGTGGAAAACACAGCAAGATAACATAAGAAAATAACAATTATTAACATCAACCAGATAGCTGCGTCAATACTAAAAGGTTACAAAACCAAATACCTACAAATAGAGAATAGGTATTTCAATGAAATACTCGGGCGTCGGAACGAATGACCAAAGTCTAAGCAATAAAGGTATTCAAAAGTAAAATGATAAGATAGTAATAAACTAAATTACTAAATTCAAACAACTCACCGCTGCTTGTGAAGTTATCGGGCAAACTAACGGGAATGGAAATGAAGCCAAGCCGAAGCAAAACAATCTAAATAGTCAAGTCAGACGCTACGCCGGCCGGTGGGTGGGATCAGAAATAATATTATGCCGGGTGTGGCCGCTCTGACAGACGGTTTCTACCAAAAGCGACAACATTCTTCTATGACAAATACGGAGTCGTGCTGATTCTGCTGGGCCATTTTCTAGACTAAACTAAAGACCGCTCTAAAATTACTGCCATCATTTAACCCACATTGAAATGAAAAGAGATGCAGATCATTTTAGCCCTGTCAGATTAGTTTAGTTTAGTAAGTGGTACAACGGAATGGACGCCTATGTTTGCACCAATTACGACCATGTCATTTATGTCATTTAGTGTCAAAAGAAAACTGCAGTTTTAAATATTCTTTAGCTAAGAACACTAAACAAAGTCGGGACTGGGGAGTAATTTTGTTGAGGACGCAGTCTGTCTAGTCTTTATTAAAATTGCTTATGATGTGATATAAGCTAAAATTACTGCAGAAAAATCTGCTATTTGTTCAGGGCGGTTCGAGTGAGAGAAAACCTCGTAGAAATCAAGACGTTTCTACAAATGCACTTCCGTAAGAGTTGCATACAAACGGATAGATGAACTAAATCCGCTATGGAATTGTTTATAATATGCACATGAATACTTGGCCATGTACCATGGCAGAGAGGATACTAAAAGTATGTATACCACTTCCCATTCTGATTTTTCTGAAATGGGGAGACTTCGCCAGGTAATGACTAAATGTCAAGATAAGACGTCTTCTATACGTATCCCGGAAATGTACAATTTGATACTTTTAAATCCTGAAATAATGTATCTGAGTCTTGAATAATTAATAGTTTAGAATTTAACCCAGTTGCTAACTTTACATCTGAGCCAGCGTATTTCTACCAAAATGGTAGATGTATATTAGAGCTGCCATCCCCACAACATGCCAGTACAAAGACAGGCTGAGTGGCATCCGGCTATTCAGCTTTGTTATTAAAATACAAGGAAGCTTACATACAAGACCTATCAACCTTATGCTGTAGTATAATACCTTGTACTGTAATGTAGATATTAATTATAACACTATTGCGGAAGATCTTACATATATTTTTACTGAAGAATCTAGATTTTCGCCTCGAATAACCGAGATGTTGGTTTTGAAGAACATAGATTTTCGATTCGAAATGAAAAGATAAGATATATGTTTAAACTTAGGATTGTTGTTTTATAATTTTCGCAATGTGCTGTATGGATAACAGAGGAATAAAAGTTTCTATCGTTTTCTACGAATTGTGTCCTCATATTACCCGACTGCCCAAGAAAGAGGGTAATGTTTTTGCGGTCAGTATGTTTGTGTGTTCCTATAGTACCTCCTGTGGCGTAAACGAGTGAGGTCTTGTTGGGTTTCTCTTTACGTCCGGAGTGTCATAGACTACATTTTGCAGTCGGGTATTTTGTTTTCTTTTAATGATATTACTTGTTACTATCAGTTGCATATCGGTATGGCGATTATGCCGCCATTTGTACAGGGTTATAAGGAAAGGATATGCTAAGCCGAAAGGGCCTCATAGCACTCATGATTGTGAACAACTTTTACTATGGGACCAACCCTGAAGTCGAGAAAAAAATATCAGCTGTTCCATATATTTTGTCGAGTGTCCTTGATATTTTTCTATGCAACAGATTTTTCTCGATTACAGGGTTGGTCCCATAGTAAAAGTTGTTCATAACGATGAGTACTATGAGCCCTTTTCGGCTTAGCATACCCTTTCCTTATAATCCTGTATAATCGGTCAAAAAAGAAAACTAAATTTTCCGTGATGGACTTTCATCAGTGATGTGCAGAAAAAAAATAGTGCCTCCCTCGCTCAACTCCTAAGAGTAATACAATGTCAACTCTACAAATAAGTTATATGTTATGTTGTTACCAACCGACTAATGTTCCAAAATAGAATAAAAACATACGATAAACGGCCTTGGCATTCAACTGTTAGGGCCTGCATACACAAGCAGCGCGGCGAGCGGTGATAATACTGAGCAGAAAAGTCTTATAATTATACAATCCAATAAATAGGCCCGTCAACTCAGCGTTTGAACCGGAAGTAACTAATAACAGAATTTTTCTACCAAAAACAGTGATATTCTACCACGTCAAATTCGGTACAAAGTTAAATAAGACAGTGTCAATTTTAATCACCAGCATATTAATAAGTGGAAAACATCCGGGCGGAGAGGATAGTAAAAATATCTTTTCCCGTTCTGATCTGTTCCTTTGTCTGAGATGAAGAGACTTCGCTATGGTTCACAGAAATATACAATTTGATACTTTTAAACCCCACTATTTATTTATTAATTAACCTAAACGGCAAAAACGCTAATTACATGACTCGATAATATGATGATAGCACAAAAAATATATTTAAATCTATTATGAAAACTATGACCTATAGCAATGAAGAATTTTGAATTACTAATTGTTAGAATTAAATACTAGTTACTATTAGTTAGAATAGAGTTAGTTAACATTTAACGTGGTAGCGTTTAAAAAATGTATAGCCAACTTTACATTTGAGCTAGTATTTCTACCAAAATAGGAGAATTATCATAAAGAAGTAATCCCCACAGGCTGAGTGTCACGTTTATTCAGCTTTCGACGCATGGACGACTGGACGTACTAAACTAAGTAAGTCTATCTTTGGACGCGTACAGCATACGAGACCGATCAACTTTATACGTACTGTAGTAGTATAGATAGATATAATAACACTATTGTAGAAGATCGTACGTAATTTTACTAAAGAGTCTATATTTTCTACCAGAATAACCTAGATTTTCGTCTAGAATAACCGAGATTTTACTGTACAAGAAAATAAAATTTCTACTCGGCACGAAATAGCTTCGCAGGGGATTGTCTAACGGGATTTCTGGAATAAGCCGTTACGCTGCTGCTTTTGCATAATTCAATTACTTTTAAATTAAAAAACATTTAAAGATCGATCAACGAAAAGTTTTTACTTTCAATAAATTCTGCGTATTGTTTAATAAAACTCACGTTAAATTGAGTCGGGTTTTCCGACTATAGTTTCGATCACATTCGGTGACCTTTATCAAAGAATGCTAAGCGAGACACGCGCGCGACCTCTCTTGCAGTGCAAGGCAAGACGAAATTCTAGGTCTTATTTTTTTTAATAGCTCTGTAAATCATCATTAGACCTGGCCTTGTATTATAGAACCCATTCGAAAAGGATCCGAGATCTACATTCTCCGTCTCTATCATTTACAGTCAGAATGACAGAGACTGACCCGAGGCTCTGCTATGTTAGTTTCTCATACTTATAGTCCTTCCGCGAGGTTTTGGCGCATTCGATATTTGAAATTGTATAGCTATTGCTCTTTATCTCGTGCGGGCAAAAGAGAGGCAGTGAATTTTCCTAACTTTTTGATGAAATACGCGTTTCGGGAGTAGTCTGTTATCACCCCTTAAATCTAAAGAAAGTGTTTTGTTTTGGTGTCAATGGATTGGATATACCTTAATCTATGCCGCTATATTTAATTTAATTTTTAAATATTTATGGTATTCTAATAACAACTATTATTCACATCCTGAAAGAACAAAAAAATAAATAAAAAAAACTATTATACTTCGTCGTATTTTCGACGCAAAAAATTAACACTTTATGTGCCTATAACACTAGGCCTATCACAACAAAGATATTGCGAAATTAAAAAAAAAAATAGCACACAAGCATACTTTTCCACGTATTGTTTTAACATAATAAAAAAACATCGAAATCGGGCGACGGTATACTCTATAATGAATCCTTTGGGCCTTTCTTACACTTCAAGTTTTGTGTAAGTCGCTTCTGTAGGATATAAGGATTTTAAACAAATTTAATTTAATTTTAATTTTTTTGATGAGTGGCGTACAAGAAGAGAGGCCTATGCTCAGCAGTGGGCGATTACGGGCTGAAAATGATGAGTGATGATGTAGTACTACAAGGAACCTTTATAAGTACGTCATGTCCGTCTCTCTGTCTGTCTGTCTGAATCCTTAACAGCTTTATAACTTCCAAAGTTATACACTTACATGCATGAAATTTTGCACTGCGATAGTCTAAGTATAGACCTACAGTATAAAAAAAAACACGCTGCACCCCTTAATGTCGGGTGTCGTTAAAGCCGAATTGTGACAAAAATAAAACAAAGTTGTAGGTACGTTATGTTTTATTTTTTATGTTATATTTTTAACTAGTTTTGTTTTTGTGACAATTAAATAATTGTCTATTGTCTTTTGATTTATGAAATTATAATTTGTTCTAATAATTATTTGAATAATTGGAATAAAAGCCGAAAAAATATCGAATAATAAAATGTTCGAATATTTGCAAGCCCTAGTATCCAGATACAAGTTCAGCTAGACCAAATTAGGAACATTTTTATAATAATATACTTATAATATAATAATAATGAATTATAATTAATATAATTAATATATTAAGCACAGAATTTTCCTCATAAATAAGGTCTTTGATATTTTTTCTCTTTCCTCCTAAGAAGATTTTGGCGTCGCACGTCTTATGCATTTGCCAGTGTCAAGTATACTTATATATTTTCAAGTGTTGTTAAATATTATCAAACTAGTCATAGTCACAGTCAAGACGAGCAGAGCAAGTCATGGTCAAGTCCAAGTCATGCCCCACTAAAGTGGTGAAAACTTTACTAAAGCCTTCTATGGAGTTTTGGAAACAACACGAAAATTCACGTTTCACGACTTTATACCATTCACCAACACTGGTGCATGTTCACAAACACTTAAAGGGTAAAAATTCACCGTTTTTACACATTAACACTCGAAATAACACAAGTTTTGGAAAATAATAAAATGACGAGACATGATTTCTTTACGTTTCCACCAAATCTCCTCGTCTTTGATATTAATTAAGCTTAGGAAAGATTGTCATTTTTTTTTAAATAGGTCTCTCTAATAATAAGTCTCTTTTTAAACATGTTTGAGAAAACTTTATACTGTATTCTCAGCTTTCAACTATGGCTTTATCACTCAAAGCGACCTGTTCCAGGCTATTCCTAGCCATTCATTTTCAGTAAAACTACAGAGCAGTGATTAATTATAAGACTTACATTAACAGGATTGTCTTATTTCTCTTTTTAAAACTGGTTTCCTTTGAAGTAAAATAGGTAATTCTATTAATCAAAACTAGGTATCTTTAATGTCTGCTAGATCAATGCCAGAGCTGTAGATAACTCGCTTCTTCATCTCCTTAGCAGTTCTGACACTTTCTTCGACGTGCCGGATGGTGTCCATGAGTGGAAGGTCCTTGGTCTCCGGAGTGAGGGTCAGAAGGAGTCCGCTCAGTAGCGCCGAGCAGCCGAATAGAATCGATGGAAGAGCTTCGGAGATTGGGTTCTAGATCGGAATATTTCAGATTATAATCAAAACTACAAGAGATACTATGGTTAGTTCTGTGGATAGCTACTTATTCTGCAAAAAGTTAGTGGCGCTCGGCAATTTCGGTGCTTCGTGGAAATTAACGACATGAAACTATTTTAAATGCGCAAATGTGTCCTGATGTCGAACGGTTTTGAATAATTTCGACGTCGAAATGTGACAACCAAATCGACGTGGTCGACAGTGTTGATGTAAGGGGTGTACGTAACTGCGTAAAGTTTGGTGTTCCGTCCGACGTATTATAGTTAGTGATATGTCTAAGCTATAAACATACCAGTATAGGCGTCAACGGGGCCAGCATGCCACCGACCCTAGAGGCGAAGGATCCGAACCCAAGTAAGGAGCCTCGTGCGCTGGTCGGGAACAACTCCATGGTGTAGGTGATTGCACCCGTGAAGCAGACAGATATCAGCATCTTGCCTAACAGGAAAAGTAGGACCTTCGCCCAGGTGTACGCTGAAATATTAAATAATTTTATGAAACCCATCCTATGAAAAGTATCCAACGAGTTAACGACGATTTATTAAGTCCAACGATATTTGTTACGAGGTACAGCAGCATCAATTGAAGACCATTACAATCCAGGTTCATCGTGTTATTAACTAAGAAAATACCATTATTTTAAGCTGTGGGTATTTATAGTCGTTGGACGGTAACTTCAAGAAGTGTACTCAAGGTCTCAGAATACGCGCATGGTTGTTGCGCAAACTCTCCAAAGGCTGACTTGGATATTTGGCCAAGATTTCGGGTAAAATTCAAGCAGGGCTCTTACTTTCTCCATGATAAAATGTGGAAAACATGAATGATATCTGATTGGATTGCCTTACTTCAGTTAATTTATTAATTTGATTTAATTGATTACTATTTGATACTTATTGTAATATTAGACAAAAAGTACTGATAACAGTATTATAAAGAAGAAAACACCCCTGGCTTAGTTGTACCGTTTTTGCATTATGAGCAGGAGGTCCCGAGTTCGATTCCCAGCAGCTCTCAGACCCAGCCAGCCTTAATTGATTGTCTGCTGTAGGTCTGGGTACTAATTGTGAGAGTCTTTGTGTGCGTTACATGGCATCCCCAACACAGGGAATATTAATGGAAAGCTATGAGTGTGACGCAATATAATAAAGAAATTACTACTTACTTTCTGGCACGTACCCCGTACCGACACACATAGCTCCAGAAATCAAGAATCCAACCAACAGAGGCATCTTTCTACCAATCTTGTTCATCAAGTAAAGGGATATCAGCTCCCCTGGAAATGACATCACCGTTGCTAGCAAAAAGTTGGTGTATTTATTCCCGGGCAAGAATACCGAGTTTATCATCATGCCGTAGTAAACAAAGCTGGCAGTGAACCGGCAAACTGCCGCTACTAAAACTCTCTTCATGATCTCTTTGGAAGTCAAAATTTGTCTCAACCCTTCTCTCTTCTCGTTAGCACCAATATTAAACTTGTTTTTCAGTTTAACTTCGTTAAGTTCTGCTAATTCTTGTCGGTTGATGTTTATGTTGTTCGTATCAGCAACCATTAGCAGCGTTTTTTTTGCTTTTTCGGTGTTTCCGCTGATAATTTGCCAGCGGGGACTTTCTTTAATAAGGAATATGTAAGATATGAACAGGATAGATGGACCGTTGATGATGTGGATGAGAGTCTTCCAGTAGGGGACGAACATGGCGATAACTGCAAACAGACATTCTCCGAAGTAGATGGCGTAAGAGAAGACGACTCCGGACATTATTCGGGTTTCTTTGCCGCATATTTCCAACACTGCAACCAAATTTATTGTGTTTTTAGTTTTGATTCATGGTATGATGCTATGAGAAAAATAGTAGGCACCAAACTATGTATCTATTTTATCAGTCTCAATGTAGTAACGGGAAAGAAGACCATATAAAATATTATTCGTAAAGTCTGTTAGCAAACTGATCAGCAAGTTGCAATGAACAAAAAAAAAATGCCACCCGCCTTCTTTTCAGCTCGGTCAATTCACCTCAAATCAAATCGGTAAATATCCAAATTAAGTTGTGAACGCTGTATAGTTATGCAGCGGGAAGACTTTATAGCCCAACAGTAATATAGCAAAATCAAGCAGCATTAAAACTTGTAATGCCAGCTCTGGACCTACTTACTAAGCATCATAGCAGCACCATAACTGCCTCCAGTAACGGCGGCTTCACAGAACTCTATAGTAACGTACACGTAGTAAGAAGTGGCGAAGGTTTTCAGCTGCCCTATCCAGCTGCTCACCACGCAGAATATCAGGGTTGGCTTTCGACCGAACCTGGAAGAAATATTTCGAACGTTATTAACCTTTATAATGATGCAAGATATGTAAGCGGCCGTTTGAATTGTAAGGTCTAACGCCCCGAGCAATGGATCATCCGTCCCGAACCACAGCCGGCCAGGCCAGGCCAGGCCAGGCTAGGCGACACGCGTCTTTTCTCGGTTTATCGCATACGTATATTGAAAATTGGCTCTTATTTATTAGACTTTAGGAACGGCGCGGCGGAGACGCTGCGAAGGCGCACAGAGACTATTTTGAACCTATGGTACTCCGGGATTGACTGATATTTCCTGGCCGGTAGAACGCCGCCAGTTAGCTCAGCGAGAGTCACCTCGACTCTTCAGTGGGCGTCGCGACTAAAGAAGTGCCGCACGGTAGGCTTCCAGTATCAGTATTTAGGCCGTTTTTCTGATAACGATAAGAAATCTGGAACAACCGCAGCTGGATGATAGAGATCCTGTCAAATACCCCATCAATAATCCTATCACCTCATGTTTGTTCAGCGGTACAAATGTTTCAAAAGTTATCTGGGTTTTGTTAGAGAAAATCAGATTAATAAGTAACTATTGTAATGGTAGGACTTTTTTGATGGATTACTGGGAAAGCTTTGCTCGTTATTCAACCGCCAAACAGTAAATAGTATGTTATATACCAGAATAGGGATGCTCTTCTTTATCTGGACCATTGTACCTAGTTCCCGAATAAAACTTTAGATACATGATGTGCTTCGTACATGGACTTGGACTTCGGACTTTGTACAAATAATGTTTGGATGAGTTTTCATTGGTTTCAATTAATGTGATCGTGCGTCACTCAAGATCAAAAGGGCAATAGAACGTTACTTTCCATTAGTGTAATTTCGCAAATATATGATACTAGCTCTTACCCGCGACTTGGTTCGCATGGACGCAGAAAAGGTAATCTCTGGAATTCGCACAATTCACGATTCCGCTTGAGAACGTCTTTTTTAATAAATAAGAATAATATAATAATCAGGGTTCACCGATCAGCGGATATATATCAATTGATTTTTTCCTGTCTTCTGAACTAAACATTTTGGAGATTAATGTTTACCCTGGCAACACTTAGCGTAAAACTACTTTAGATTATTTCCCAAAATGGTAACCTCATTAAAAGTTGGGGAACCCCCTTTACTTTTACTTACCAGTACGGCTAGCTTTTTATTGAAATTCAAACCTCAACTAAACTATAAACTAACTTAACTATAAGGTTTATTTTACGAGGTAATCAAAAATTCCCTGGTGCTCCTAGCGTTAATAATTTTCACTTTCTAGGAAATTTTCTAGGCTTTCTTTCTTTTTTATAAGGAGAATTCTGTGGGTAAAAGGTACCTGTCAGACATCCACCCTGACACGAGCATAGAAACCAGCATGCCCGCATTGTGTATTGTTCCGATGAGGTTCGAAAGCCAAGGTCGGCACGCAAGATCCAGCTGGAAAATAACAAACTCTTCGATGCAGAGAAAATACGGTAGTGGTAACTTTTTGGAGGCACAGCGTATATTTGAGAGATCCATAAACCAGAGTAATAGCCAACTTAAACTAAGTATTTTGTACTCTATATGCAGCATAAGAATATTCTCAATTTAGTCTAGTCGAACCTCCACGTGGTCTCCTGTAATTGGGGGTAAGCCCAGCTTGAAGCCTATGTTTCGTAATGTGAATGTAATGTGTAACTTTTGTTGGGGATCCATATTGTATAAATATATTGTTTTGATATGCAATGAAAGACACTGGATTTCGCAACACAAGTCCACCTAGTGCGAAATCTAGGGTACTAGAATATGTTATAATTATTACTATGAAAACTGACGTGGTTTTTTATACATATTGTTTTAATAAAACGGGAATACTCACGTTAAATTGAGTCGGTTATTCCGACTATAGCGTGTCTCGCTGAGCATTCCTTGATAAAGGAATGCTCAGCGAGAATGTGATCGAAACTATAGTCGGAATAACCGACTCAATTTAACGTGAGTATTCCCGTTTTATTAAAACAAAATATTAATTATTGTTTACTTTTGTTTAAATTTAACTTATTTGTATGAATCACCTTTCCTGTTTCAACTTATAAATAAATAAATAAAAGAGTTACAAATAAAGTACAATCTGTGAACAAGATTCAACGGCGGCGTGATGATCTGCCACAGAAATGTACTGGACTAAAGACCACGATTTCGCAAAAGTTAAATGCCCTGCGAAACAAAAGAGTGGCAATTACCTACGTAAAGCTGGTAGTAGCTGGAAATGAGCAACTGAACATCCATCTCTCTAGCATGAAACTGTAGGTTGATGAGGTTGAACAATTGAACAATCTTTTGAAGGAGTCATACCCACGTAAAGTATTCAAGAGTACCTAAGTTCTGAAATCTGGAACGCATGCTCAGATGCCAATTGTTGGCAAGACACCTCAATCGTTGACCCTCCTGGCTTAGTTGGCAGCGCGTAGTCGCTGCTCTATGAGCAGGATCCGGGTTCGATTCCCAGCCAGACAGATATTTGAATGATGAGTTTAAATAATTATCTGCCCTGGTCTGTTAATTTTCCGCCTCTTTGAGTGTTCCATCATTGGAACAGACATGGGAATCCTAGTGAGGTGGAATGTGGGAAAAGCGTGGGAAAAGCGTAAAAAAATGCAAATGTACTAATTAAAAAAGCGTATTGTACCAAATCAGTTATGTGTGTTTTAAAGTCTCGTTTCTTCCTAGACAACCTATGGACACTCATTGATCTTACCTCTGCAATGACAGTATTGTTAGTCTCATACACCCACTCCTCACAAGTCTCCAGAACTCCGCTGAAGCTCTCGTTACTACACCCTGAGCCCGTGATGTGGTCTGCTCTCAGCACCGGCTTGGAACATCGGTCTATTGAGGCGTTAGGCCACCAGGAAACCTCATATGTGGCGTTTAGCTTTTCGCATTCGGGAATTTTACACCTAGAAAGAGATTCTGATTCTTGAAGAAATTCTTGCTGTGAGTATGTGAGTACTGCAACGAGTATTACATATTATTTTGTATAATCAGTTCCTTAGCAACGGCATATACTCGTCGTTAGGCACTGACCAAGCGAAATTTTGATACTTTGAGAAGTAATTTTACCTATCAAAGGTTTGATACTCTCCCCCTTATTAATAAACTCGGATAAACCTTGGAGCAGTCTTCTGTCTTATTCAACCAAGTTCTAATTTCGAAAGAGCGAAAGGGAATAAACACTTGGTATCTAATCCGTTTATTAATACGGGGGATAAAGCTTTTGTCTATGTTTGACAATAATTCACATAAATCAATGTTTTGTGCATCTAAATAAATAAATAAATTTGCGTTCAACCTTGATCCGAACTTCTTGAAATTTTGTAGGCACTTATTTTATGAAGACCGCTTTCAGGCACACCAGTTATTTACTGTTGTAGGCTGAAATTACTTGATTCGGTCTAGGAATTAGATTTAGATATACATTTATAAAACCAGTCGGGTCATAAGTTCTGTCACATCCTTATTTAATTTCAATTTCGAATAATGACCAGAAATGTTTGGATTGATTTTAAGTTTATAGGTATATACTTAACACTTTATAGGTAGTCCCTTCGACCAAATGTAGGCCAGGCTTTTAATTTACGCTTAAATTGTGCCACACAAACAGTTGGAAATTATTGACGGATGGACTACAAAGCATCTTATGTTATTCATATTGCGAGTACCGAGACAAAAAAAATACTTTCCTTTTACTATGAAAACTGACGTGGTTTTGATACATTTTGTTTTAATAAAACCGGAATACTCACGTTAAATTGAGTCGAATGCTCAGCGAGACACGCGCGCGACCTCGTCTTGCCTTGAGTCGCGCGTGTCTCGCTGAGTATTCGACTCAATTTAACGCGAGTATTCCCGTTTTATTAAAACAAAAAATACTCTCCTTACCTATAATTCAGATCTCCAGCCGTAAAAATATAATTGATGTTGACCATATTGATGAAAACCGCAGGCAAGCACAATAACACGAACTGTATGTATTGATACTTTCCAAACTTTTCCAGCACTTCGGTAACGCCGTAAACTTTAGAATCATGATCAAGTTTCTTCGTGTCTTTTAGCATGTTAATATTTTTAAGCTACTTGTTATAAAAGAGGAGCTATCTTGCGTCGGCGCCTGTTCAGTTAATTGATGTGACAACCACGAAAATGATCTGCTGACATCAACACGTACATTACATTCTAGGCACAGATAAATATCTGTGATTGTAGGCCAGGAGACGGTTAGAGATATTTTTTATTGTAATTTTTGGATTGTTATCTTTCGGAAACCCATGATCATTTTAAATATTAAACTACATACAATTGAAAAGTTCTTATATAAATACTTAATTGGTCGTACATACATGTTAAATTAACATAAGTTATTTTAATTTATGGAGCTGGGTTAACATGTTGTTCATATTAGATTGTTACACAAAGGATGAAATGGACCTATTTTAGGCACAAAATAATAGTTCGAATTATTAGAACATAAAAAACAATATTGGTAAGATAATATATATTTAACACTTAAAAATAATAACAACACACATTTTACACACCTACACACAACGGCATACACACATATACGCACAAAACAATCTCACACTCACTACGCACTAATTTCACACACCATACATAAGAGGCAACACACACACTGATTACAGACACACAAACACACACACATACACACAGCCACACACAGTTTGGACATTGCTTGCATAGTTTTTAAAATTTTTGACAGCAGGGAAAATTGATTTTCCTAGAGACGAAAAAACTGTTTATATCCCTCTGATCAGGTAACTTCAAGCGTACTTTCCCAGTATGAAAAATACACTTGCAAACGGTTCCCTAAAGCTCAATGCCGCTTTGTTAGCAAACAAGCAGTACTAAAACTGATTATTACTGAAATACTGATTAGTTTGATTCAGGTATCTTGTGTAATATTTTATAAGCTTATTTAAATTCTACGGGTTTAAAAACATAAGTTTAAATAAAATTATGCAGGCCCTCCTATCTAATTTAATTTAAACTTTATATGCGCGCTCAAAATGATACTTCAAAAGTCACCTTGCCTCCGATCTGTATGTTTAAAGCGCAATTGTGTAGAGATAGCTATCTTTCTTACTTCCGTATTTTTCGTATCTTCTTTCATTCAACTTGTACTAATGCCAATACACAATTCTATTCATCTGTGTGCCAATATGCATACCTCCTTTACTACAATCCCAAGATAGAGACAAAGGTTTACAGTGTTTGTTTACATATATTGATCTTAGCATTAAAGTTTCAACTTTATTATTAACATTTGGTTTATTTCATAAGAAGACAGGACAGCTATTATTATGCTCTATAAAGATAGTAAGCTCTACGTAACAGCCATACCAGTCATAGTGGGGACCATGGCTGTTATGTGCGTTATGTCATCAGTGCATAATCAAGATTTACTTACACGTGCTATCACGTTGCTGGATTTTGAAGTCATTTGTGAAGAAGATGAATAGATACGTTCTTCTATAGATTTAGAGAAAAGAAATTATAATAGAAAATTTCCTCAGTAAACAGTAGTTTTATTTGAAGGCGATACAAATTTTACTGATTATAAAACAGAACATTGCAATGAAAATCTGATGAATACAATCTCAACCCTGATATATAATACTGAGCTGTGGACAGAATCCTTTTTTAGAGACCGTGAGCTTGGGATCCATGCAGTTCATACAGGGCTCGTTCCAATAGGTCTTCCCGTTGGAGGCGCAGATGGGCTCGTACACCTCATGGCCGGAGCAGGAGGGACAGGTGCCTAGCTCATACTCCGTGTAGCTTAGAGCCGAGGAGATGTAATTCAGGAATAAAATAACAAGGATAGCTGTAAAAAGAAAACTTGACCTTACCGACTAGACCTTCATTCTCTAGTCGAATGACGTCGCCAAGACTGCAAGGATGTGGAGATACTGACACAGGAACGGAATAAACGGCGTGCTGACGAGAATATATGTATACTGCAGTAATAGGCTAAATGTTATCACAGTTCTCGTGATAGTCATAGTCATATTCAGTTATTTCCATTAAAACACATAGGAGCACTTGGAACAGTAATATGCATAGATGCAGATGCATAGATAACATACAGGATATTCATTACCTTGACGTAAACTATGCGATCTGATCCTGAACGCTGATGGTTCAGTGGTTTACGCGTTCGAATTGCACTCCGCAGGTCGTGAGTTCACATCCCAACAATGAGCTTGAACTACTGTTGAAGGAAGACATCGTAAGGACACCATGGTCGTGGAAGGGTAGTTCTTGCATTCGAATGCTAGCTACAACTCCAGTCGCAAGTTGAACACTAAATTTTTTGACTAGTGCGCTAGCCATCTCTTTTTATCTGCTAGCGAAAGTGTATCATCATCATCATCATCATCAGGCGGAAGAGTGAAAATAGGCCACCAGAAAGGGATGGAAGGGCTCGCGAAACATTTTCTTTTCATAACATTTAACATAACAACATTTTCTTCAACATCATTTTCTTTAACATTTTCTTTTCATAGTCTTTTAATCTCATTATCCCGATAGTAATGAAGAACAAATATTTTAAGGAACAAGACACTAGACGATTTATTAATCCTATCACACAATGGAAAATTACGAAAGATTAAAATGTATTATTTATTTTATTATAATGTTATACTCACCGCGCCTCATGATTATTATCGGAGCAAACAGCGTAGTAGGATGTTTACGAGTCGACTTACTTGTTCAGTAATAATGCTGTTTGTGTTTTTTATAATGACATAGGATATTTACGGTTTGTTAATAATGTTTACTATTAGAGGTTTATTCTGAACTGTTATTATATTTTCAGTTTATAACCTAAAGTGAACGAACCATTATCGTATAGTAGTCTATTTGTATGTCCATACATTCTTCAGAACGAATGCTAAGAAGATAATGATTTTTGGGAGGATAATTATAATTTAAATAATAATAATTTTATTTATTTATTAAATTAATCTTTTATTAAATTATATTAATTTTAATTCATTTGACTAATCTTTATAGAGAAGCACATAAAAGAATAAGCCCTTTTCTAGGTAACACAAACCAATTATCATAGAGATAGGAAATTTGGACCCAAAACTCCTCAAATGGTCTAGGACTCTAGATCTAGGTGAACAATAAGATCGGATTTTCTGAAATTCCACCTCTAATGGGGTAAAATGGACCACAAAAGTTTGTAGGGAAATAAAATCAGCTAATGAAAAATAAAGGCATGGCTCAGGCTTTTTAGAAAATCAGTCCCTAATGTAGTCCCTGGTGTGTTTGCCTATGTGAGCGAAGCCGTGCGGGCAATCTAGTTAATAAATACCTATGTATATTTTTAGGGTTCCGTAGTGCAACAAAGAATCTTTATTCTTATAAGTATTCGTCGTATCATCCGGCCCTGTCTGCCAAAACCACGTACAACTTATTTTTATGATGTAGATTCCAGGAATTTGAAAAATATATATTCATGGATTGAATTTTGATTTTAACTCTTTTATCCGGTCTTTTGAAATAAGGGTTGGGTTCGAATGAATACTAAAGGTTTTTCTGATTTTTGGTAGAGAGGTATGCCGCGTCAAAGTAGCTTACTTGGTGTCCCATTCATATTTCATAAACAATTCAATTTAGAAACTTGGTATTCTTTCAATTTCTTGGACTACAGTAAAAACTCTCTCCAAAAATTGTTTCAAGCATATTGTGATTGTAACATTACTACACGTAATTAAAAACTTCAAAAATTTGGCAAAGTCCAATGAGCAGCATTCGAGCAAACATTCTACGGAACCTTACCAGAGTCTCAACACACTCTTGGCAATTTATTTCAGATTCCTAAGATGAGGCTAGATTCGCTGTTTTTGTGGAGTTGTTTCAATGTCAATTTGATCAAGTTAAAATCAAAATCGAGCTTAGAATATTATTCCAACTTTATCAGTTGCACTAAACAGGAAAATACATGCAAGTGAGTCTGACAATTGCGTTATTCTGGGTTTGAATGTGACTGTGCGTTTACAGGGCAAAGACTCAAATAAGTTACGCACACTTGCTACTAACGCAAATCCTAAGCAAATATCACACAAAACACCTTATCCCTCTAGCCGCTAATACCGATCATTCAGAATAAACAATTAGTTAACGCTAACAACGATTATTGAATAAAAAAACAAACACTAGCTTATAAGCACTGGCTGGAAACACATCAAGGCATACCGAATTTGAAATTGGAACTATCAAAATATAGAAAATAAATCAGAATGGTCATTTCGAAGTTGACAACTGCCTTGTTAGTGGTGTGCCTTTTTGCACTTGTGTGCGAAGCTCAAGGTCCAAAGAAGCCGCAAGGTCCCAACCAGCCTCGGAAACCTAGTGGTGTTCATTTTGTGAAGAGAGATGCTGATTATGGAGATTTCGGAGACGCTGACGGTGGTTACCAGGACTCTGCTGCATATGAGCGCTCATTTGAAAGGCCGCACAGGATCCGCGTTCTGCCTGGCTTCCTTCACTAAACGACTGCAAACTTCCAAACGGTAACGAGCCATTTATAATCCTGAATTTTAAGTAATTGTAAGTTATTTAGGTATTGTAATAAAAAGCTAATCAATGTCTCTGTTTTTTACTACATTCTATTATAGTTTGATTTTATAGAGTTCGTTATCCTAACACATTATAAATGCGAAGGTAACTCTATCTATCCGTCTCGCTGTCTCTCTGGCTGGGTGTTGTCGCATTATCACGAATGATTTTTTGAATAGATATCGCTTAAGGGTTGGAGACGCACATAGGCAACTTTTTTTACGCGTATGTCGCGAGTTACAGCTAGTTACACATATATTAAGTCGATTGGTTTTTGGAGTAACTCAGTAACTCAGAGTTTTGGCGGGAACGTGAAGAATTCATGTCGCGTCATTTTATTATTTTCCAAAACTTGTGTTATTTCGAGTGTTAATGTGTAAAAACGGTGAATTTCTACCCGTTAAGTGTTCGTGTACATGCACGAGTGTTGGTGAATGGTATAATGTGGTAAACGTAAATTTTCGTGTTGTTTCCAAAACTCCAAAGAAGGCTCTAGTAAAGTTTTCACCACTTTACTGGGGCATGACTTGGACTTGACCGTGACTTGCTTTGCTTGACTTTGACCGTGACTATGACTTATTTGATAATATCTAACAAAACTTGAGAATATATATGTATACTTGACACTGGCAAATGCATAAGACGTGCGACGCCAAAAACCTCTTAGGAGGAGAAACAAAAAAAAAGGAAAGTCTACGACGAGTATTAATTATCTCTCTCGTGGAGGCCATGTTAGAGTATATGAGATATGAGTCGACATCGAGTTAAGATCTCGTGTCGTGAGCGACATATGTCGCGGCGCGCATGCTAGCCCTGCAGGTCTGTGTACGTCTTTAGAGATAATACAAAGTTTGAAGGTACAATTTTACAAAATATATTTAAATCTTTTTTTTAATTCCAATTCACACTGATAAGTACATCACCTATATCTAATTTTATATTATATCCTCGACAATTATATAGGTAGAGTCATTGATATTTTGTTAATGACACTAAATAATTGATAGTATGGAACTTTAATAATTATTTTTCACACCTATTTTTACTTATGGCTAGATACATTTATGATGAAAAGTCAAATTCACAACTGTTTAAAACCAAGGAAGAGCAAAAGTAAAACCTGGGATAAAACACACTGGCACAACATTGATTAAGCTTACAGACAGCACCGTCGATTCAGCGACATTAAGTAAATTAATATATTCTTATATTATTCTTATTTGGTTATATATTGTTAACACGTGTTTGATGAAGTATATGGTTTTATTTTAGTATTGATTGGATTAATTATATGATTTTTTAACTTCAATAAGTTATACATTTTACATGATTTCTTATTAAGTACGAGTATATATAAATTTAATTTGATTGTATAGCGATAGGTAGAAAGAAAACCACCCGTACTATAAACTTGTTTTATGTCCAAACTGCGACAACATGTAAAAAAACTAAAACACTTGGTAGTGAGCCGAAACAAATTAAAAGTTCTTAAATGTAAGTACGGTGTAGGTATGACAAGATTAAAGGACGAGTCGCGGCGGTATCGGCGCACGAGCGGAGCGCGTGCGCTCCCGACTGTTGTTTCTATGCGACTACTGGGCGCGGGGAAGCGAGTGCACACGCTCTTTGAGTCGACTCGAACGCCGACACTCCCGCGGTGGCGAGGCGAGAGGGGCAGGGCGGACTGCCACACTAGGGCTCGCTATAACCTCCCCCTCCAAGTCACAAGGACGACCCGACCGTGACTTGGCTGGCCGTCCGCGACGGCGCGGATGCCTGACCGCTGGGCAATCGCCTGCATAAGGAGACAAAGCGCTGGCATGGTACTTCCCCTTAACCTCCCCGGTAGAATCTACAATTTCAAACGACGTCGAGCTAATGACCTTGCTGACACGATACGGCCCCTCGCGCCGTGGAGCAAACTTGCTGGTAAATCCCTTAGCTGCGTTGCTCGCCAAGTGCGTCTCCACTAAGACGAGGTCACCCTCCTTGTATGGCGAGAAGTCTCGGCGGTGCCGATCACCTGCAGCCTTCCTGATGTCTTGTTGGTGTTCAACTCGTTCCCTGACGTCGACAAGAATGCGGGAAAACTCCTTCAAGTAGGGAGTGATTTGTGGAACAAAATTTTGTTCAGATACTATCGCTCGTATATCTGTATGCACGGCCATGGGTGATCGCATCTCCCGAGCAAACATCAAATACGCAGCAGAATGGCCTGGCCCCACGTTGGGCGCCAGTTATAGCGATAGGTAGAAAGAAAACCACCCGTACTATAAACTTGTTTTATGTCCAAACTGCGACAACATGTAAAAAAACTAAAACACTTGGTAGTGAGCCGAAACAAATTAAAAGTTCTTAAATGTAAGTACGGTGTAGGTATGACAAGATTAAAGGACGAGTCGCGGCGGTATCGGCGCACGAGCGGAGCGCGTGCGCTCCCGACTGTTGTTTCTATGCGACTACTGGGCGCGGGGAAGCGAGTGCACACGCTCTTTGAGTCGACTCGAACGCCGACACTCCCGCGGTGGCGAGGCGAGAGGGGCAGGGCGGACTGCCACACTAGGGCTCGCTATAATTGGGTACTAAGCTTAAATGTCTAATTTTAAGGCACATTATGGCACAGCTAGTTTCTTACAAACTAAATATTTTTGGCACAAAAGAATTCACTGAGTTCTTTGGGATTAGTTAGTAGTAGTAGTCTTAAACTTAAATTAACAATGCCACAGACTAAATAATAGTAAAAACGCTACGTAATAAACGGTAAATTTAAGAATAAGGATATAATAATCCATACATATTATAGAAATACTGGTCACAATACTCCCCATGGTAAAATTTAGACCCAAGAGTAGAATGTACCTAGTAATACATATAAAATATCATATAATGGTTTTTCGTTCTGTCTTCGATTTATAATCGAATTGTATATGGAAGTATATAGCTATATGTATAATTATAATAGACGTAGTCCTTGTATATAGGGTACAAACTTAGAAATGGGTCAATGGAAGCTGAGTAATATTATTTGGTAATTTTATAGTCAAACTTAGAAATGGGTCAATGGAATCTGGGTAATATTTTTGTCATTTTATGGTCAAACTTAGAAATGGGTCAATGGAAGCTAGGTAATATTTTTTGTCATTTTATAGTCAAACTTAGAAATGGCTCAATGGAAGCTGAGTAATATTTTTTGGTAATTTTATGGTCAAACTTAGAAATGGTTCAATGGAATCTGGGTAATATTTTTTGTCATTTTATGGTCAAACTTAGAAATGGGTCAATGGAAGCTAGGTAATATTTTTTATCATTTTATAGTCAAACTTAGAAATGGGTCAATGGAAGCTGGGTAATATTTTTTGTCATTTTATGGTCAAACTTAGAAATGGGTCAATGGAAGCTAGGTAATATTTTTTGTCATTTTATAGTCAAACTTAGAAATGGGTCAATGGAAGCTGGGTAATATTTTTCGTCATTTATTGTTAGCTTAGAAATGGGTCAATGGAAGCTGGGTAATATAATTTCGTCATTTTATGGTCAAAATTAGAAATGGATCGATGGAAGCTAGGTAATATTTTTCGTCATTTTATGGTCAAACTTACAAATGGGTCAATGGAAGCTGGATAATATTTTTTGTCAAACTTAGAAATGGGTCAATGAAAGCTGGGTAATATTTTTCGTCATTTTATGGTCAAACTTACAAATGGGTCAATGGAAGCTGGATAATATTTTTTGTCAAACTTAGAAATGGGTCAATGAAAGCTGGGTAATATTTTTCGTCATTTTATGGTCAAACTTACAAATGGGTCAATGGAAGCTGGATAATATTTTTTGTCAAACTTAGAAATGGGTCAATGAAAGCTGGGTAATATTTTTCGTCATATTATGGTTGATGACTTAGTTAAATTACTTGATATTGAGGTACTCTATCACCTACTTGCCACAACCCTATCTCTTAACTTGCACTCTGTATAGTAAAAATATTTAAGTTCGTGTTAATAATGTTAAAATTATTAATAATGAATACAACAATCTCAACATGGCACTTTAACAAAAACTTTAAAACATTTAAATGTCTAAATATACATATAAAATTCAATAAGTAACTGCGATGCCATTTGGAGTAAATACATTTAAAATATACGCTAATGTTAGTAAACACACGTAAAATCTTTGATATATAAAGTTTTTTCTAAATATACATTCAGTATCATAGTTGTTATCTTGAGTGGAAATACTTAAGTCTAATAACAAAAGTGTAATACGAATACATCAAATTTTTCTGTAATAAAATTAAATGTCATTTTGGAATTAAATTATATCGTTATATTGGCATCAGATCTGATAAAACATAATATTCTAAACTTAGCTAATCTGAAAGAACAAAAAAATATCTGCAGCTTTTTTCCAAAATGTCGAAAAAAGGTTGATACCTTATGGTATCAACCTTTTTTCGTAATCTTAAATAAGTAAATTTCACAGAAGTAAATTTATATTTACTTCTGTGAAATTTACTTAGTTTACCTCGGGATTCTGAAACGTTTGTTAAACTTTGACAACAGATTAATTTTAATGCTGCCCTTTTCTGCACTAAGCAAATGACAAAGACAGCAATAGACTTAATCTGTTGTCAAAGTTAACAAACGTTTCAGAATCCCGAGGTTAGTGCACAAATGTTACAACGGTATTGACGTCAATATTATGCCAGGGGCGCTAGTCTCGACTTTTCGCTATGCACTTTGCGACCGAATCCGGTCGCTATGACGCAAAATTCAACGCTATATTTGCGTCTTTTCATTAAAAATTCGTGTTCGTTGTCGAATTTTTGCGTCATAGCGACCGAATTCGGTCGCAAAGTGCTGCAGCAAAAAGTCGAGACTAGCGCCACTAGTTGGTGACGAACAAAATGTTTGTTAGGCAAACTTATGTTAGAGAGTTTTATACAAACTTATAAGAAACAAAATAAGACAAAATAGTTATCAGGAAGCTCTGAGTCTGAATATTTCACGGGATACGTAACAATTTGATGCCATTATCACAGCAGGGTCCAGCCAAACAGAAAAACAATCTCGTTATAAAAAGTAAAGAAATAATATTAAGGCCCGGCTCGCTCATTCTCGCTATCTCGTTCACACTTTTTCAACATTTTTTAGTATAAAAATTACAGAGAGAGATTTCAAAAAACTTGATTGAACTTAATCATTTAATATCTTTAGAATACTTTTAATATATAGAATACATTTAATATGTTTTATGTTACCGAAGGGGAAGGAAAAAAACTCGAAAAAACTGCTTGTTTCCTTCTCCTTCGCAAATTAAAAACAAATTACATGAAAATTGTTATAAAACATTTTCAATGGTGTTCTAAAGATATTAAATGATTAAAAAATAAAAACAAATTTCCTCTCTGTAATTTTTATATTGTAATTTTTTTTTAAAAGTGCGAACGAGATATCTGGGCCGGCTCTTAACAACATAATAATGGCGCCATCGGCGCTGATAGACTTAAAAAAAAACAGAAGTAAGTATGTACTGAACAGACTACAGTATGTCGGACTACAAGAATATAGCCAGTAAAACCATTTTGTCAATGACGGATGTTCAAGTCTGGCTCAATTTATTTATGTTACTGTTGACGAGACGAGCAAGATAAATCTACTAATTGTTTTTTTTTTTGAGAAAATCAAATTCTAATATGTCGATTTTCCATTGCAAAATTGTCGTAGGCAAGTTTTTGCGCCTGACAACTTTTGAAACAAAACTCAACAATAACGGATTTTCAAAGGAAATTAGAAAACACGCCAGTAATGAAATTCCATACAACTTTGCTTTGTGCCTTTGCTGAAATAGCAAATAATGTTGTCAAAATAATGACAACATTATGAGCATTTATGTTTTTTTTTGTATATTATCTACTATACTTGTCTTTAAGTCTTTGTCTTTGCCTGTAAATATTGCCGCCCAATCACACGTGCGGACTGCAGGCACAAATTTTGAACTCGCCAATCGTAAGCGCGATTTATTACCTCGTCTCGCGCCCGATGCGTAAAATTTATTTTATGGAGAAAATATCTGCTTACACGGTCTACTGGTTATATTTGATCAGCGCCTTCATTAGCTCAGTACTCGCGCCTGCAGTAATACCCCAGCGAGCGACACTTCTGGCACAGGTGCTGCGGGTGGATCTTCGACTGGTCACTCACGTCCAGCCCGTCTGGTTTCTCGAGGGGCCTCTGAAATTTGACATTCGGTCTTATATTCACTCTTTTTTTTTGTCTTTCCTCCTAAGAGGATTTTGGCGTCGCACGTCTTATGCATTTGTCAGTGTCAAATATACATATATATTTTTCAAGTTTTGTTAAATATTATCAAACAAGTCATAGTCACAGTCAAAGGCGAGCAAAGCAAGTCTCGATCAAGTCCAAGTCATGCCCCAGTAAAGTGGTGACAATTTTACTAGAGCCTTCTATGGAGTTTTGGAAAAAACACGAAAATTCACGTTTCACGACATTATACTATTGACCAACACTCGTGCATGTTCACGAACACTTAACAGGTAAAAATTCACCGTTTTTACACATTAACACTCGAAATGACACTAGTTATAGAAAATAATAGAATGACGCGACATGACTTCTTCATGTTCCCGCCAAAACTCTCCTATTAACTATTATTATTCAACTATTTAAAGGTAATTCGTACCTGATATATTTAAGGTTAGTATATGAATCACCGGTGAAGAATGGTCCTGGGTATAATAAACGAACAAGCGGGGAACAGCGTTCAGCGTTCTGCGATCCCGAAGCCATCTGGTAACCGTGGGGATTTTGGCAACAACCCACCTCCCTCCACAGAATTAACGCTTGGGGGGCCTTGTTCAGCAGTGCACGTCTTCTGGCTGATGATGATGATAATATGTGAAGGTGGGGGGCCAAATATAGATAACACTCTAAAGTTGGTGCCTTAATTCCTAAGCATGGCAGGCGGCTTTGGGATCGTAGTACGCACACCGTTTAATAGGAGGACGCTACCCGGTGGTGCTGTTCACAGGTTTAGGATATACTCGAGTCTCACACATAACATCAAGTGGTCAAAACCTAGGTCAGGTTTTCAACCATGCAAAAATGATTAATTATGAGAGATTTCTGTTACTTTATTGCTGGCCGTTATCAAGCCCGTTACGTTGGCAATCAAAGATATCTTCCTAAGCTGATCTATGTCATATCTTACATTTAGCTGAGCACAGATATTTACAATCTTCCAAACGTGTACTGGACGAAAGTTACAAGCACTATTTATAGTTTGACCAACTTACACGAGCCATCATTTAAAAATGCTTCATCTGGCAACATCTGGCAATCTCATATTAAGGCATGCTGAACTTGTGAACCCACGCCACGCCTGTATTTAGTGTTGTCAGAAAAACATCTTAAAATAAAATAATTATACCTGCGTCAATGGGTGTCGGCTAACGAATTTTTTAATATCCGCAGTTTTCGTGAAAGAATAAGAGCCCTACCACTACTCAAACTTGTTTTTCTCGTAGAAAAAGTTCTCCATAATGAAGAATACAATGAGTCCAAGCAGCAGTGCTTAGTGCAGTCCAAGCTTATAGACCTGTGCAGGCAAAGATAGGTTTTTGGATTTTGCTTCGGTGGCCTGCTCACTGCTCAGGTGCTCTTATGCTCAAGTGCATAAGAGCACCTGAGCAGTGAGCGTCAGATACACCAGAGCGAATAAAACGCCGACACGTGAAACGTCACGTGCGAAACGACGACGATGGTGGTTCTTGTCGCAGTTTCAGGACATACTTACCCGGCGAGTGGGTGAGTATCACATAAATATGTACATATTGTGTACCTGTTTATGTGGGAACACATTGATCCGACACTTGATGCACTCCTGGCCGTTGTTGGCCCACGAGTTGCCGCTCATCCACTTGCGTTTGCACTTTGGGCACTTATACTCTCCGAAGCAACGTTTCTTGCCCTGATACGGGGTCAGGCCTTCGCCTTTTGGCCGAGCCTGGAAATTAATTTAAAAAAAATAGACTTTTTTTTAATTATAAAGTTTGTGTGTAAGTAGATAAGTATGTAAGTGTGTTTGTTCCCGTTCAACTCTGTAGCGGCTGTACGGATTTGGATGAAATTTGGTATGGAGGCAGGTTATTCCCTGGACTTTTTATCGCGAAATTTAACTGTTTCTATAGAATAGCCGGGCTAGCTGTTTATAATTTAAGACGATTTAATTTTAAGTATATATATATTTATGATTTATTTTTACTTAGAGTTTATTTCAATTTATTTACTATTTAATGTTATTTAAGTCACTGTCAATTATTTGAAGTAGGTAGGTAAGTAGTTGGTTATATTTTATTGTAAATATGTATACATACAAAAGGTTAAATTAGTAAATCTATTTCTACTTCAAAGGTTCCATTGAAGTAGAAATATTAGAAACTTAGATGAATTTGTGCAGTGGGAATTTCTGCAACGCAAAGTAAAAATAGCTAGCACATAAACATGATCCGTTGAGATGTATTCCCAGAAGTCGATAGCAAACGTGCTGGTATTGCAGTTTGGTTCACGTACTGTGGAAACGAAATGCCAATGGAATGATCTAAGCATTATTCGTCTTGCTCTACGATACTCTATAGCAGGGGTCTCCAAACTTTGAAGCCTTGGGGCATAATATTATTTTCGGTATGTTGCAAGGGCCATAACAATTTTAATTTTTCTGCCCACCTAAGCAAACATCAATTATTATTTTCATTCTCTTCCATTCAACTTATCACAGCAATAATAACAACAGTAAAACATTGGCTGTCGTGGGACAGACTGATGGCAGTGGCGGGCCGGATTTGGCCCGCGGGCCGTAGTTTGGAAACCCCTGCTCTATAGAGCAGAGCAGTGATCGAAGTATGTTGCTATAGCAACATACTGGCCATAACAATTTTAATTTTTCTGCCCACCTAAGCAAACATCAATTATTATTTTCATTCTCTTCCATTCAACTTATCACAGCAATAATAACAACAGTAAAACATTGGCTGTCGTGGGACAGATTGATGGCAGTGGCGGGCCGGATTTGGCCCACGGGCCGTAGTTTGGAAACCCCTGCTCTATAGAGCAGAGCAGTGATCGAAGTATGTTGCTATAGCAACACACTTCGATCACTTGTTGGAATGTGATAATGTAATAATGTGATAGTGTAAATGGTAGTGAAATATTATACAATTAAAATTGTAATGATTAATAAAAATAACAATTTTGAATACAAAATAAAATTGAATATTAACATTAATTGTAATAGATTTAAAAAATTTATGAAAAAATTTAATTTTGTCATTTGCACAATTTCATTTGAAAAACAATTTTAAATTTAATTTTCATAAAGTCATTAAGCTTTGTTAAACGCATTCCTAATAAAAAAGGGTTTAATTTTTCTTTTAAAGTCCTTAGTCGGTAAATTCCTTACAGAAACTGGCAACTTTATTAGTAATACTTATTATATATATAGCGTAAACAACTATAACTTTATTATATATATAGCGTGAACAACTGGTGTAGTCCGCCAAGCGGACGTGACAAAGTTAAAATGTGGAAACTTCCGTCTCTTTCTCGCGGGACAAAAAGTGTGGAAAAAATAATCATGTGTCGGATTTCAGATGAGAAGGTACAAACAATAACCTAACGATCAATACTTATAACAGAGATGAGGAAGTTCTGGAAAGCGATAACGTCTAAGCATTGCAATTTATGACTGCCTAATCTAACATTTGTTCCTACCCTCTGACCCTGTCTGATATAAATAATGTATTTATTCAATTTGGGTGTATTTTAGACCAGAAGGCAGACCTACACCGAAGTATTGCGTCACAAACTGATAATGAGATTAAAACTAATGTATGACGGAACGACCCCAATGCTATTTAAATCATACCACAAATGTATCACATTTCGTAAAATTTGATTGCATAAAGTATTACTATTTTCTAAACTAATCTAAATTTGACAGCTCGATAATTATTTCCATCTTTTCACACATTGAAATGAAAAGAGATGCAGATAATTTTTAGTCCTGTCAGATTGGTTTATTAAGTGGATGGGGCAACAGAATCAACACTAATGAACCTTTTTTTTTTACATCGGACTAGGCATTCGTTTGACCATAATCTCACCTGATGGAAAGCGACGATGTGGCCGAAGATGTAGCACGCTTGCCTAGGAAGTACCTATTCAGCCCCGGATTGTATTTGTTCGGAAAGACAGACGCAGGTAAAGAGTTCCACACCTCTGCAGTTCTTACTAAGAAGGTGGATTGGAAACGTTTAGCTAACGTTTGGAAACCCCTAATGCTAAATTGGTGTCGATAGTCAAGTAGTATTCTTTTTACAAGGCTATAAGGAAAGGGTATGCTAAGCCGAAAGGGGGTTCATAGTACCCATGATTGTGAACAATTTTTAGCATGGGACTGACCCTGAAATCGAGAAAAAACAGCTGTTCCATACATTTTGTCGAGTGACATTGACATTTTTCTATGAAACAGCTGATGTTTTTATTTCTGATGTGTTTTCCTTTTACGGTCGCGAATTCAAGAACAAAGTTCTTGTAACGTAACGTGTAAAGGACGTACAAAAAATCTGGGGATCCGAGGTCCATAAAACTCGTATTTCCGGAATTTAACAAACGACGTAGGTCTTTACTGTTAACCTTTTCGTAGTGACCGAGAAATCAAGTGCCGTGCTAGATAGTTGCGGGTAGTTGTAAGACCTACAACCGTTGCTTTTTACTTGTAGCTGCCCTCCGTTCATGGTCCTCGATTGTGACCTGGTGATCCACACGGTGGTCGCGACCCTTAGATTGAAAAACACTGACCATTTGAGGAGTATTGGGTTCAAATTTCACGTCTCTATCATGAGCGGTTTGGTCTGTGCGTTAATTCCTAGAAAAGGGCTGGTTCTTTTATCTACAAAGATTATTATTTTAGCTATGATAAATACAACTTTATTTTAGATGTTTGGTTTGTAAGTTGAAGTAGCAATGGGCAGGCCACATCGCTCGAAGTATCAACTGGTGTTTAATATGCGTTGAATGAAATTATGTATGGAAAAGAACCTCATGGTGAGAATGGGAAAGTTCACATCAAGGAGCAACCCAAAGGTTGGCTTGAGAGTGACAGTAATTGAGAAAATGGTTGTGAAAGATAGTATAGGAAGGAGGCCCACAAGCTGAAAGGTCAAATCATCATTGACGTCAATTCAATGCCTCGAAAGGCATGTCGATGTAAAAAAACGAACAGAACTTTCAAACATATCAAACACTCCAATAATCTACGCCTCCAACCAACTAGACGGTTATTATTTTTATAGAACTCTATTAAAAATAAACAAATTTTATCGCGCAGTTGCGGAGGTTCAAAGATCTGAAGACAGAAGCGTCTTTGTAATACAAAACCAAGGCATAGGAAATAGGAGCACGAAGTTTCGGGTTTGGTAATAAATTATAATGAAACAAATGGAACTCTGAGGGGCCGGGAGAACGGCCTTTTGTTCTGTAACTGTTTCCTTTTTGTAAGCGGCCATTTTTGTTTACGTCTCCGATTCCGATTCTTAGTTTGTCAAAAAATTGCTATCGCGTCAGGTTTGCTTTGCACTTCTTCCACTATTTTTAATACGAAAGACGTTACAATTGAGGGTGCTGATGGGACTTTTACTTTTCGTTTCGTTTTCGTCGTGTTTTTACGGGACGCAGACCGAGTGGTTCTTCTTTGCACACCCTGCCTGCTACGTTAAGGGCTTAAGGGAATAACTGGAACTAAATAACAGGAATTACATGGCGCCTCTGACTTTTAATTCCCAAAGGGTTTACTGGACTTGCCTTTTACATGTACCTATAGAAGTGGCTAGTGAGCAAAAGGTATTACACAGTTAAATAATTTTTGGACAAGACGTCGCTTGTATGTTTACCATGAAAAGACATTAAATAAAGTACTTAATATTTTCGACATCGGTCAAAATTTTAATAAAATAAATAATTTGCACGATTAGTCTAAATTATTATTGGCTGCCGTTAACGATTACGAATCCAATCCGTACTAAGGAAGAGCTTGCTATCAGCAAATATGCTAGTTATACCAAATTTTTTGCCTTTTTTATCCTAAGTATATAAATATTTGATGTTAAAAAAGACTTCTATAGAATAGATGATGACAGCTGTAGTTTCAGTTTTGACCACTTTCTGTGTCGCAGTGTACTTTCGTAGATAGCCTAAAGTTGATATTGTCTTACTACAGTTTAGCTGGCAATCATTGTCTATGAGAAAATAAACCTGATGTGATAAGAACTAGGTCTACCGCGTCTACTTATTATTATCATGTTATGTAACCCGTCCGATATTGATCATATCAGGAGCGTGCTGGTGATAGCAAGTTTTGGTGGCATTTCTGACATTGGAAGAAAAAAATAGAAACAGGTAGGTATTCTGCGCGATAATTTGGCAAATGGCCCACAGATACCGATCAGGCAATCAGACTAATAAAATAAAACTAATTTGGAAACGGAAGTCTACGTTTGTGTAGATATCTGGCAGCGACCGTCAAATTTTTGTTGGGACAGTCATGTTGACGATCTTATTTTTGCCAAATCGTTTTCAAAACTAAAAGGATATATCCACGCCGACTAATTAGAAACTAATATTTTTTACGATCACAATAATCCCAAAGAGCTGGTGCTGGGATACTCTCCCGATGACAGCGCTAGTATACATTCATCTATGGATGACAGTCCCTAATATAAAACTTGCAGCAAAGGCGACACTGTGTGCCTTTGACGTAGTTTTACGACTTTAGAAGAGATAACTATTCCTCCAAAGAGTTGATATAGCTTAGAACAAAAGTGCTATAGTAAGTTTACATAGTAACTTGAGGGATACTCACTTGAGGACAGTCCCCGATGTAATGCCCCTTCTTGAAGCAGAGGTGGCACATGTAAGCTGGTGGTGGTGGTCGCGGTGGCCTGCGCAGTGACAGCAAAGACAGCTGTTCTGCGAGTGAGCTGGTATCGTCTGCAGGTGGCTGAGTGCCCGTAGCGGCGGTCGGTAGCGGTCCCCATACTGATCCTGGCACCCACTGAAAAGTACATCAATTTGTGGTTATGCAAGCGTTTTTGAAATGTTGGACCGTGGGTTTTTTAGAGTCCGCACTAGATTTGGACTAAGCTGCTATATAATTAAATTACGTACATTCCAAGACCTTAACATAACGGGATAGTGGGAGTCTCGTTACTGTTTACATGAAATTAACTTTATTATCGGTGTAAATTACCATAGTCATAGTCATTATTCTATTACTGAATAAAGGCCTCGGCTCGTTCTGGACTCTGATCTAATGTCAACTCAATACATTTAGAAAAAAACATCAAAAATGCACAATGTGCAAAAATGCAATCTTTGTGTGTCCAAAGAAAGCTTTCAATACAATTTTACCTTCTCACTGGCCCAATAATCTCCAATGAATCATGGGACAACGCTCTTCGTATTTGGAACGTGCCACAGGTTACATGCCAGTACCATAACTCTCCTAACAGATGCGCGCGCGCACCGCCGCCGACCAATGGGACCGCGAATTAGTTGGTCTAATGAACGTGCGGCCATTGAATGTTAGTGTACGATTTGTATGGTTTTCTACTTTAGAAGGCGAGATGGCTAGATGGGTGTCAATTGGGCTAAATGGTTCGTGCGTCTAGTTGTTTAAAGAAAATCTTATGCTTCCATAGATATTGCGAGAGTCGGAAAAATATGCATTCAACATTTGTGCTCAAAGACTGATTGCCCAGCCAGAAAGATGTTCTTATTCTTATTTGTTTTGGGGCGAGCCCCTGTGTGTTTGTTTTTCCTCTGCACTGACTTCTTTGGGGTGCTTTGTGCAATGTGTATTCCCGGCCACCGTACACGCGAGCCATAAGAGCTCCTGCAAATTTTAGAGCGTGGCTCTAAACGGCTATGAGATCTAACAACGGAGTAAACTGACAGACCGAAATGTCACTCTTCAAAATAATGCTACCAGCTTTCAAATCGTAGTGAAGATCCAGTTCAGGTTAATCGTTCAAAAGAATGGGACTATAAATTAATAGTTATAAATTGTAAATTAACTGTTTAATTAATGTTGACGAATAATTATTTACTGCCATCATTTATTTATAATTATTTTCACTATTTAAATTAAGACTTTAAGACCAGAAATATTTCGCTGAACTGATAAGAGTGAATGAACTAAATATTTTTACCTCATCGCTATTTTTGTTTCGTGAAAAAGTGACAGCATTCGTTATGTCATTTTACATCGTATAATGACGAGATAAGCTCAAAGCTGAGTTTTGGCGAGAACGTGAAGTAATCATGTCGCGTCACTATATTTTTTTCCAAAACTTGTGTTAATGTGTAAAAACGGCGCATTTTCACCCGTTAAGTGTGTGGTCGTGAAACGTGAATTTTCGTGTTGTTTCCAAAACTCCATAGAAGACTCTAGTAAAGTTTTCACCACTTTACTGGGGCATGACTTGGACTCGACCGTGCTTTGCTCGCCTTTGACTGTGACTATGACTTGTTTGAAGTTGTTTGATAATATTTAACAAAACTTTAAAATATATTAGCATACTTGACACTGGCAAATGTATAAGACGTGCAACGCCAAAATCCTCTAGGAGGAAACAGAAAAAATAAAGCTCAAAGCTTAGCTGATCGTAGGTAAGTGTTCGATTTCTATTAAGATTTCTTCTCCGGGTTGATGTTTACAACAAGTGCTGTATCATCTTATCATCTAGGGTCGTGTTGCGAAGTCGCTTCCGGCGGATCGCTGCTTTGATCTTCGATACCTATGTTTGGCATAAATATAGGATTGTTTATCTTTATTGTTTTTGGTAATATGTTACCTAAACAATTAAACTATTACTACAGAAAAAATAATAGTACATGCATGCTCTATAGACACCGACTGTCACTTCGTTACAACACAATAAAGCTAGTAGATACTAGGTATTAGCGCTCATCGAAGCGTAACTAAGGCGCACCACACACCAAAGACACATTTGTGTGCAGTAAGACATTTGAGTCATCGCAAATAAATCAATACCTATAGGGTACTTTCCGTAGACATATTATCATAAATTTGGTTGGAAGTAAGGTCTAACGTTAATTTGTAGTTATATCCTTCGACTTAAATGTTTTGTGCGTCGACCAACGTAAAATGAGTGGATGCCCAAGTGAGAGAAATTTGAAGATATTAAAGAGAGCGCCGACGCTCACTTTGCTTCAGTCGCTCTCAGTCTGTGAAAAGTGCGAGACGTACGTTCGTCAATACATGCGATCCAAATATTCGCAAACATATGCCTTGATATTATATTTGCTAACCCTTTTTTGTGACAAATGTACCATACATACTTTTAATTACGTATTGAAGCCTAGGTTCGATTATTTTAACTTGTTATTTTTAAGGAAGTTGGGTAGTTAGGGCTCGTCCACTCATTTTTCTTTTGTCGAAGGTTAAAAAACCCTACATTACATACATTCACGTACATTTAAAAAAATACGATAACAAATTTATGTTTGCTGTTGGAGAATTGACCATGACATATTTTGGTGTACGAGAGATATTTTTTTTAAATACAAAGCTATAGGTTTGTCCTTCAATCCGCCTGACCTCTCCATAGAAATGATAGGTTTGAAATAGTCATATAATTTTACGTAAAACCTCGGTGATTCAGAACGCACTTGGGTGAATTTTTTCGCTTGTGCGATTAACGCCTCCTAACTCGATTCTTTGTTTGACATGCCGATCTACAGCGTCCCTATTTGACCAAAGTCCTGCTTAGCACTGCGCTGCATCATCCACCAGTGTTACAAACCATCTGTTTCTAAATGTATTAATTTAAGACTTCATAACAAACATCGCTGCCGTTGCACCCGCCACAGAATACTGCACAGTTATTTCACACGTGCTGCCACAGATTCGTAATAGTTGGTTCCCACTAGATAAAATTTAACACTTTTAAAAGGCTATATCGAGAGAAAGATAGCGTTATACAATTTCGCACGCAGGTGAAAAGAGATGGTTTAGCACGCGATAGTCAAAAAAATCAGATAATTGCTAATTACATCTAAGCCAGGAAATTAATCAAAATTTTACGTCACGACCACATAAATAAAAAAAAAACGCTCCCTCAGTTTTTTTAAAAATTATAGATAAAAAATATATATACAAAAACATCTACCTATAGCTATGGCCAATTTGTTAAAGTATCTACACTAAATAATATGGAGGTTTCTTGTTAATCTGAAAATAAGGCCCTAACCAACAAAGGTGGCCCGTGCCCCTCTTTGCAGTTCTCCCCAAAGCCTCAACTTTGCCAACCCAAAACCCAAATCTAAGGAATCAATTGCATTTTGTGTAAAAATATATTTTTCCAGACAAGCTTTTATAAAATCCAATATTGATATAGTAAGCTGATCAGAATGAGACCAAACTCCATCAATCTACTGTTAGTAACTGAGGAGTTCCATTTTCCACTTTTCGTATACATCATCAGATCAGCTCGCTCTCATAATATAAATAATATTGTATTGTCATCGGAACTGTACAGTCGTGCAAAATTTCAAGTCAATTGAACAAGGGGAAGGCCAGTGTCAAGTATACACATATATTTTCAAGTTTTGTTATTATATTATCAAACAAGTCATAGTCACAGTCAAAGGTGAGTAAAGCAAGTCACGGTCAAGGCCAAGTCATGCCCCAGTAAAGTGGTGAAAACTTTACTAGAGCCTTCTATGGAGTTTTGGAAACAACATGAAAATACACGTTTCACGACATTATACCATTCACCAACACTCGTGGATGTTCACAAACACTTAATGGGTAAAAACTCACCGTTCTTACACATGAACACTCGAAATAACACAAGTTTTGGAAAATGATAAAATGACGCGACATGAATTCTTCACGTTTCCGCCAAAAACTCCCATACAAACATTAAATAAAAACTTCTAAAAATAGGTACAGATTCAAAAGTCCTTCAATATCCGTGTAGTCTCTACGAACGTAGGTCGTCTACGAAAGTCTACGAGATCTACTACGAATTCTATAACATTAGGAACTGGAGACGATCAATGGCCATTGTCAATGTTTATATGATTGATAGACCGTACACCCATAAAAATCCCGAAGAACTACCAAGCGATCCAGTAGTTCCAGGGGTGTTTTTTTTTTACCCGCGGTACACTCTTTGTCGACATCTCATAGTTTGACACCTGTCACTTTGACACCTTTCCCTTTGACACTTGTCACTTTGAATTTTAGTATTTTTTTTTTCTTATGTTTTGGATCCATACGTTGTGTATATAGCCAGTGTCAAGTATTGTAATATTTCAAGCGAAGACTCAAATTCTCAATTAATATAAGTCACAAAATCTAACGGTCCAACAAAATCACGGTCCACGTGGGCTTGCCCACGTCATGCCCCAGTAAAGTGATGGAGTCTTTACTAGAGGTTTCTATGGAGTTTTGGAAACAACATGAAAAGTCACGTTTCACGACATTATACTATTCACCAACAACAGTGCACGATCACGAACACTTAATGAATAAAAATCCACCATTTTTACACATTAACACGCGAAATAACACAAGTTTAGCAAAGTCATATAATGATGCGACATGACTTCTTCACGTTCCCGCCAAAACTCATTTTGCTATTTAAAAGATTTCCCTACCTGTGAAGGCTAACACTAAGAGAGATCTTTTCGAATATCCACTCCTAAAACGGACGAAATCGCGGGGCGGAGCGAGTTAGCGAGCAGCGAGAAGCAAGTTCGGATAGTTTTTTCGCTGGGCTATAGCGAGTGTACGGTACGAGTGCGACGAGTTACTCGCACTGTAGTAGAGAATGACCACTGGGAGTATCTCGGCGAGTGTTCTGACCGCCAAGCGAGCATCGCTCAGCGAGTTATCCTTTTAATCGCGAACGTCTTCGCGATCTACTTAAAAACACTATACGTAATATATATTTATCAAAATGTACTTAAACTATGTCAACTAAGCCAACATTTGAAACTCGCGCCATTCGCGCAGCAATCATTCATCCATTCATTCACTCAATCATTCACTTACTTCATTCAACCAAAATACAAAATACAAAAAAAAAATACAAAATTCTTTATTTTGGAACAAAAACTTAGTGAATAATGCAAATAGAACGATGCTACCCGCAGTAGTTAAATAACTGTGTCGCGGGTGACAATTAATTATAATACAAATTAAATATAATAAAATACACATCAATTATATAGTTTATATAGAAAATATAAGCAGATTCCAAGAAAAATCTGTGTTTCTTTGTTCGTACTGAAAACCCAATGATAGCTCTGCCGGCAGAGTGAACGGTCAACATCAACTATTAATATATGTGTCTCTTTTACTCACACGGGATCTACATCTTTTATGCGTTTCTTGAGCGAGATTAAAGTCTATAGTTCGTCGCTTCCTCGTCAGCTGTGTGACGATTGCCTTACTTCGAGATTTTGAAAGAGGTCCTGGATGTACCAAGAATTTAGCGTTAGGTATTCTTTGTCATTTCAGTTTGTTATAGTGGCTATACATGGCCTGACCTGACATCGTGTGAAAGGGAAAGCTAGACTTGACTTTCACGGGAGTAAAAGAGGCAAACTATTAAGGTTATTCTCCCTTTCGCTCCCCCCAGAAACGTATATATAGCCATCACCTTGACACGATGTCAGGTCAGGCCATGTATAGCCTTGATTTGACCATGGCCACTGTTTTGTGTCTCTGGTTTGATTGTATCAATCTTGTCAGGGACCAGGGTCACCACAGTCAAAAAGTATCAGTTAGATCGCTTGATTAAGGTGACTACGGCCACTTTTTAGTGGAAAACTTACACTCAAAAGATATCCATCGTCCGAATACAATTCTAATAACTGTGTATGTAATGAACTTAATCTAAACTCAACAATGTTACAGTTTACCTACCAGTTTCTACGTACAAACTGTATCGTCACAGCTTACGCAGCAGTTGGTACGTGGACCGGGAACCGGGTCGTAAGTCGTAACTCTAATTATAGAGCACTACCTGTTTGGTTAATATCACTTGTTTGGTTATCGGGAAGCGGAGGGGAGCTCGACAATTTTACAGCTTTTTATGGAACTAAATGGTATCTTATTTTACACTAGCACACACGCTATCCTACGGGAACAGTATATGTTTTAAGGAGGCAAGTAGCCTATTTGTCCAGAGTAAGCTACCGCTGTACTAAACTTCATCCCAAAGTTGCGTGGGAATTAACACATTTACCGGTGCACAATACACATAACGCACATTTAGGCAAAGCTTTCGCTTTTTTGTAATATTATATTTCACCAAAGAATAAAATATTAAACGTTTTTTATACACAACGTATTTCACCACAGAATAAAATACTAAACGTTTTTTATACATAGCGTATTTCAGCAAATAATAAAATATTAAACGTTTTTATACACAGCGTATTTCACCAAAGAATAAAATATTAAATGTTTTTGATACTCAACGTATTTCACCACAGAATAAAATACTAAACGTTTTTTTAAACACAACGTATTTCACAAAGAATAAAATATTGAACGTTTTTTATACACAGCGTATTTCACAAAAGCATAAAATATTAAATGTTTTTGATACACAACGTATTTCACCAAAGAATAGAATAATAAACGTTTTTTATACACAGCGTATTTCACCAAAGAATAAAATACTAAACGTGTTTTATACACAACATATTTCACCACAGAATAAAATATTAAACGTTTTTTGATACAAACACAAACATACTTACGTACACCCCAAAAACATTACCGTCCTTCCTGGGCAGTCGGGTAAATATATTGCATCGAGCCATTGAGCTAATATTATAAACCAGACTAGTTGTTACCCGCAACTTCATTCGCGTGGACATAAAAAAGTATCCTAAGTCCGTCTTTGTTATATACAGTAACTCCTTAGCAAATTTTATCAAGATCCGTTCAGCCGTTTGGCTGTGATAACACGACAAACATCCAGACAGGGAGACAAAGTTACTTCCTATAGTTGGCTAGATGGCGTTGCTCCGTTTTTTTTTTTCTTTTTTTGACGTTTTATATGGAATGACAGTTGTAATGTATGGAGTTCCGAATCGCGCAAGCGAAGTTTTTTTCCTCGAGACGAACGTATTAATTTTTATACCTCGAAGGTTTATCAGCCCTGATACGAGTGCGGCTATATTCCTCTGAATTATAATATTAGTTACGATATTAGAGGTGACAACGCACTACATTGCGATGTCCCATTAGTTGTGGCTTATGTGCTACATTTCACGCGGTCACTCGCTAATCGCTGTAAAAAACACCTTATTCGCATAAATACATTGGGCCGGGGTGTGCACACCCGAAATATTTATTATTATTTACCGACTGCCCAACAAGGAGGCTGTGTTATCACACTAATATTATAAATGCGAAAGTTTGTGTGTAAGTATGTAAATGTGTTTGTTCCCGTTCAGCTCTGTAGCGGCTGAACGGATTTGAATGAAATTTGGTATCCAGGTAGCTTATACACTGGATTAACACATAGGCTCCTTTTTATTCCGAAAAAGTTGAATGGTTACTCTAGGATAGCGGGTGAAACCGCGGGGCGCAGCTAGTTGTTTCATAAACTTAGTAGGTATGTTAATCGAAAATACAATTATGATTATTTACCATCTTGGATCTGGATTCATCTTGGTTTTTTTTTCCAGTCATTTATTTATCGATTTGGTACGGTCGGTTCAATTTTGAACGTCAATCAGGTTTAAAACTATTTATTTATAATCGATAGATAATATTCCTACTATAAGCCCATTTATTATGAGTCAATGCAGTTATTCATAAAAGTTTGGATTCGAGTACTAGGAAGAGCTTTTATGGCTATCAAGATCGATTTCTTAAATGCATTATTCACGTTAAACTATCATCCGATTTTTAGTAACAGTTATTTATAAACATCACTTTTATTACTCTAGTGAATTTATTCACTTTTGTCATTATAATTACCATCAATGTATCATGTACCGCCACCATCCCTGTTTGTCCGTTTGTCTGGCTTTTTTGTTTTGACAGCATTGTTTAACCAAACTTTTAACGAATATAAGTAAATGGATCCCTAGGTTATCGATATCGATAGCAATATTTGCAAGCACTATCGTTCCAATTTCAAAACTTTAAAAAGCTTAACTTCGAAAATCGAATCGGTCATAATCAAAGCTTGCAATCCCTAAAATCTGCACCAAATCTGGAGCCTTGAACTGATTTAGCGAGCAATCGAGCATACCTGATCGTTCTGATCTGGAGTCAGATATAGCCAGCCGAGCAGCGCCTGAGGGCAGGCCTCGGCTTTTCCGCACCACTGGGGGAAGTCTGCTCCCATTGCTGTGGGAGACATCCCATTGGCACTTCACTAGACTATGTTAAACCGAGTTGGTAACGTCAGCCCATGTCACTGGCCGGGCCGTGTTATTTCGGGAGAGGGCGGGATGCGCGCGCGCCGGTCCGACTGAGACTAGCGCGGCCGCTCCTTGAGACGAGACGGGAGATGGTGGGATTAGGGACTGGGTTGGGAGCTTTATCGATAGAAAAGCAGGAGAAATATTCGTGACCGACTAAACTTCAGACTACTCTAACCCACTGGTGTGACGGTTAGGAAGAAAGTTTCTTGACCGCCACATTAGCGCTTTACTAACCTTAACACCGTTGCGTAATTTTTGTAACTTTCACACTCATCACTGACGACGACCGACTAACCTTCACACTGGTCTCACTATATTTATGATAGGTGGAATAAAGTCAATTTTAAAAGTTTTTATACGTACCTATAGATATCGTAGGCTGCATCCGCGTTTAACATCAGACGTGATGGCAGTCAAACGCAAGGCTATAAAAAATAAAATAAAATAAAAATAAAAGATATTTGCAGATGGAGAATTGACCGCGTCGATCCGATGTCCGTGTAGACAAATTTTGTAGTTTATTTAAATACAATTTTTTAGTTTGAATATGAGCTGAATCGATTAATTCAAATTCAAATCATTTAATTCAGACTACAATTCACATAAAAAGAAATTCAATTACAATTAGAACACAAAATTAAATTATATTATACCTACTATATATATATTGTCCTACATGTCAATAGTAACACACAACAGAAACAAACAGAAAACAGTTAATAGTTGGTAAAGTTTCGCGAGGTCTCAGTTTGGCGCGATAGGTTATATACTAAGGAAAAAATATTCGATAAAAATAAATTTATCGGAAACTCCCAGTCCATCGGACATCACTAGCGTGAACATGTGGGCGCAGTCGACCGCGCCGGGAGTCAGCGGAGAGCAATATTTTGGTGCCCTCCGTACCACGACACACTGAGACGATGTAAAATTACTTAGTAGTGGCGTTCTTGCGAAGCTTAGATTAGACTGACAAGAAATCTAGCGGAAGTACCGTAACATACCGATACCGTAGATTCATACCTTTTGTAAACAGTACATAACCCTAGCATAAATATTGTCGAAAAAGCTATCTTTAGACACGTATGTGACAGAAAAAAAAACGACACGTTTTTTCGAAAACTGACAATATGCAGCCTCTACCAACTCCCTAAGGTCTGGTGTTAACAGAAAGACAACACTACTAATGTCTATAACCAGGCGGTTTACTTACCATCAGGCGGTCTACTTGTTTGCCACAAATTTCTGTTACAACAAGTATTATTATAAAAAGAAAACAAAAAAGCCATCTGCAAAAGTAGCCTATATTTTACAGTCGGGTTAAAACAAGCCGGAAACAGAGGAATCAAATGGCAACAAACCACATCAGAGTCGGTCTAGCCTTTTAGGCTACAGGAGGTGACACAGGAACTCACATAGGATACTTATATACACCCCAAAAACATTATTGTGCAGTCGGGTAAACAATACATTGGCTAGGCTAAAAATAAAGTCGCGGCTGAGAGCCGGCTAAAGGATTTTACTGAAACTTGCAAAGTATGCGAAACTTTATGAAAATTGCGGACGCAATAAGTTGCTGGGAAGCTCTTGCAACTAACAAAAGTTTAGTCTTTCAGTTCAGGAGGCCAATTTAGGCGACGTGGGTTATTTGATTTTACAACTGACTTTCAATACAAGCAAGCTGGTTGTTTGATAATAGCCACGCACGTTGGCCAAAACGATGTGTGTTCTCAAGTACCTACATACCATAAAAACACTTTCAGAATCGACACCAAAATATCCTAAACACATTTCGTCAATAATTTAAAGTGGCCACTCATTTTGTTACGTTAAACTAAACGAAACCAATAAAATATTGAATTTATTCGTTTTCAAGTATCTTGAAGTCTTGGGTCGAAGCTTCGACGTCGTTCTTTCAAGAGTCGCTGATAAAGCTTTTGTATAAAAAAATAGAGCATTGCAATTTCATATCTTATTTCCCTCCTACTCTAATAAATTATTTGATGGAGATAAACACAGCAGGAGAAAAATATTGCATTCAGCAGAGTCCAAAATCGGATATCAGATAACGTTTAAGTATTGAAATGTAATATTTTTTTTTTTTTTTTATTCGGATAATTTTTTTAAATCCAATTTATTTGTTCATTTGTTTAAAGACCAGCATTTTTTTTTTTCTAGTTTTAGTTTGTATATTTAAGTTTAGATCATAATATAATAAGATAATTTTATCTTATTATATTATAATAATATACACGATACAACAATAATAAAATAACAATGTAATACATTTACAATTAATTTACATAATAAAATTAATACATTTTCAACTTAGACTTAACGACCATTCACTCAAGTTATATACAGGGTTGTAAGGAAAGGGTGTGCTACCGAAAAGGGCTCATAGTACTTATCATTATGAAACTTAGTGTGAGACCAACCCAGAAATCGAGAAAAAAAACCAGCTTTTACATAGAAAAATGTCAATGCCACAGAGTGGCGGTCAGTGGACGTCTTCCGGCTGATGATGATGATAACTAAAATAGTTATATCATGAAGTAGAGTCGTATAGAAAAGTCTTTAGCAAATAAGCGATAGTGCAAGTAATAAATCAAAACTTATCAGGATACCCACATAAAGGGGAATACAGACCCTCTGTTCTCATATCTCAGCTTCACGAAAATCATTGAAACAAGTCATGTCAGTCATGAACATCATCATATACATCAATAAAATGAGAAAACGTGATTCAAACAACACACAAACAAAAAACCGACCTCACTCGACTATACATATACGTGTAGAAATTTTAAAAAAGCAGTCGACTTTGGAACCTCCATCTTTTTTTGGGAAGTCGGTTAAAAAGTAGAAAATCATCAAAACTTTTGCTGAAGGGAACCACAAAAAACATTACGCTCCTTCTTGGGCAGGTAAAAAACAAAACATCATCTGTGTATGTATTTTATGTTTTTGTTGATTTTTTCAATTAGCGCTAAATAAATTTCGATAAATGGAAATTTAAGTTATGATGTTATGATGTCTCTGAAGTTATGATAACCTACCAAACAACAAGTCATATCGTGAAAAGAAAATAAAAACCGACTGCAAAATGTAGCCTATGACACTCCGGAAAAAAAGAGGAATTCAACGAAACCTTGCTTGTCAAAATCTGTCAAGCCGTTTAGGCTACAGGGCGTCTTAGAGGAACACACAAACATACTCACATACTTAAATTAACTCCAAAATATAGCCCTCCTTCTTGGACAGTCGGGTAAAAAGAGAATAATCAAAATCAATTCATAATTGGCGCAGTAATCGCGTAGCAAACATGACAAAAAAATATACAGTCGAATTGAAAACCTCCTCCTTTTTTTTTTAAGTCGGGTAGAAAGTAAGTTACTATTCAATTGAGCTAAAATGCCCGCTTTTTAATAACAACGATTTTCAGCAAATAATGATTCCGTATGCGGTTTTATTAACAAGAAATAACAATCCTAAACGAAGATTATTTTTTTGTAGTTAGGTCAAAAATGACTCGGGTACGTCCTAAAACAGCCACCAGAAACACCAGAGGACGGGCAGCAGCGTCCTCTTATGAACATTCTATGATCTCTAAGCGTCCGCCTGCCAAGCGTGGGAATTACGACAACCCTCTCTCCAACCTTAGGCTCCGTCCAGCTGTAGACTAATAAGCTAAAAAGAAAAATGTATAATAATTATATCCATAGATTTACGTAGTACATTACCTCCATTAATACCTATTGAATCCATCGAGAAATCACGATGCTACCCTGCCGAGTACAACAGAATCTTCTTAGATACAAAATCTTCTCAGTTATGTACCAACTCGCCTTGCCAGGCTGGGGTTACTGGCATTCTGTCTATTGTACTCAATTAAAGAGCGTCAGCATTACCAATTGAGTTCAATTATGTGATGTAAGTGTTTTTAATACTGTATAGAATATTGAATAGTTTGTAAGGTGACTGGGAAGTGGCGCAATCCGTAGAAAATCGGCATTGTCTTTATTCTGCAGTGTTTTTTTTTTCTATCTCTGCATGACGTTCAAAACAAAACTCAAACACGCGCACGCAGGTGTAAATCGTCAGTAACTAACACAAAAAAAAAGTTTTTTTTTTGTGTATCTTGAGGTTATCTTCACAACACCGGTTGCTTTGAGGTGCAGCTGGTTATGTTTAATTTTTATAATTTTTTTGTCCTTTCAGGACTTTGGCATCGCACGGCTTGATATGTTTAATTTTATTATACCCAAACCAAGGTGGTTTCCCGTGTGGCCTTCGGCCGCCGTGTGTGTGCTTGACGGAGGGCTCCGGGAACTCCAAGGGAACAATTGACCACCGCCACCATTAAGAAATTATTACTACGTTTAGAAGACACCACCACATCACTATTGTGTTCCGTTCTAATGCGGCCGCACTTCACTCAGTTGAACGAAACGCGTAAGCGCCACCAAAATCTCGGCGCTTTCGACTTTTTAGTCGCGGGGAAAATACACATTTTCAATACAATTCGTTCTAGCGCTGCGTGATTGTTACAGCGTTGCAGCGAACTTTAGTTTACACCACAGATCACCCTAGGTACCGCATTACGAGATTCGTTGTTCCTACAAGTCAAAAGCCTAAAAGTCACCAAAGTTTGAGGAATGCGCGGGTGCGGGGAGTGTGACGAAGCGTTCTCACTGGCTATCTCAGGGCTATGCCTACTCGCGGCTAACAATCAACCAATCCGAATAATTTCGTATCAGTGTATTTAGACTGATGCGTGGTGCGCTTCGAGCATCCTGAATGCAGAATCTAGGGCGGGATCTGTTCACCTAATAAAATGGAGCATGATCTTTGCTAGGGATAGCTTCTCTATACGTAGTAATATTAGCTCAATGACCGAGAAAAATATGTTTTACGAACACAGAATGTAACAAAAACATGTCTAACAAACACAGTGTTTAATGTTTGTTAGTGGTACGCGCATGCAAATAAACTTGTTGCTTGTCATGCAACGCACCAATTTGTTCGTTTGTGCGTACGCGGCTTTAAAGTTTAAAAAATCACTACATAGAGTTAGGAACATGTGCAAAGTTTACTTTGGTCCCTTCTATTGTTTTCGTTTGCGCAACATCTGTTTTCAAGTTTGACCATTCGATACACGCAATCACTTCGAAGCTTTCTTTTAACACTGAACAACAAAGTTTGTCTTTCTTGGGTTTGTGAAAGACCACCATGTGTGCTGCTTCAGAGTTATTTGGTTGCCTTTTAAATATGTATTGTCAGTTTATCACAACATGATTTTAACAAGCTATTAAACTGCATATCAGTAATGTATTCTTCTCAGTCGGTTATAGGTACTTCGAGCTATGTGGCCTGCCCATTGCTACATCAACTTTTTACTTACTAGCTTACTAACCAAGTTTGTAAAACAAAAAAGTCTTCAAATCGCGTCAAACAACTTCAAACAAAACGATTTTGCGAAATTCTGCCTCTAATGGCGTAAAATGAATCCCTAAAAATTTCAGGGAAATGAAATATTTTTCATGTTAAACCAATGAAACTCGGTTTGTGTACTGAGCATACAAAATAAAGGATGTCTCAGGATTTTTTTTAAATCAACCCTTAAAGAAGTGAAATTGGGTTTTTAGTTTACTGTAATAGTGATGCGAGCGAAGCCGCGCGCGCAAGCTAGTGATTTCATAGTCCCTGTGTAAAATAAAGCTCATTCTAATTCTTAGTTAGAATCTTAGTTATTTTAGTAATTAAGCCTCGACATCATCGATCTCTAAATAATCATCTAATCAGTGGAGCTTTGATGACATGCTCTATGGTATATAGCCGATTTTGGCGGTAAATAATCTACATCTAACGAGTATCAAAGCAGTAATAAAAACTCTTTTATATGTAAAATACTGGCCAGATAAATTCATAAAAGAACACAAACTTTTTGACATTTTAATCAAATAGTTCCAAAATTGGCAGTTAAATATTGTCACGCTTTCTCTCTGTTTGTAAAAGGATTTTTAGTGAAAATAATAACAAGATTGTGTGTTCCGTTGTGTCTTTAGAAGAATAGCCTGGTTTATTTCCTGAAATTAATTTTTATATGGTAAGTTTTACAAAAATAACCACGTATCGAACTTTTGTTTTGAATGTTTTGTGGAAACTTCAGAAAGCCAATATTCAAAGAGTTTTATGTTTTTTTTGGCTGCGACCAGAAAAACGTTGCTCGAGTATTCTTTTTATTTCTACGGCCCCATATTCGACGCCAGGCGAGGGAAGTAGGCGATGACATATTACCACGTTACTCGTCCTGCCACACGTCATGCTCCTCGCCTTGCTCGCCGCTCTCGATATGACTGTTTTTTGAGCGCGAGACAAAGGACTGGCAAGATAGATAGAGATAGAAAGGTCGAAGCCGCAAAAGGGATGAATAGTGATGAGACGCGCGATAGAGCAGTGTGTGGCCTTTCTTTGAATTACCGCATGGTAATGACCTTGGGCCTCGAATGACTTTTTATGGAAGAATGACAATACGGCCGATCTAGATAACTTCTTATCCATGTTTACGTACTTAAAAGAGACCCAAGTTGAACAGCAATAACCATGATGAAGTCAGGAAGAGCCCGCTTTTCTCATAGGTTTCCCAGTTTTATATCTTCGCGCTAAACCATTGATTATTATGCCAGATAAAGCATAAGTAAAGTCGGAAACGAGGGAATCCTTCCTTATAGGTCCGTCGTTCTAGATACCTCACTTTACCTCACTCGGAAGGTGTATGTGTAGGTCACTGTGTCGACAAACGTTCTGCTGGTTTTGTCATGTTTTTTGTTAATTTACATGCCTGAATCAGCAGGTACACGTTTTGCTTTTATGAAAATAGAACCTGGCATTATTTTGCTTCTTTTTTACAACCTGATAACTAGAAACAAAATTAGCTTATCGTACCTAAAGCAACAAAGGCTGAATAAAGGCCTCCCCATTAGGCCGCCACACTGAACGACAGCTTGCAACTTGCATCCACCGGTTACCCGCAACCTTCAAAATGTCGTCAGTCCACCTAGTGGGAGGCCTACATACTTGTCTGTGTCTTCCAGCTCGTGGTTGCCACTCAAGAACCTTTCTTACCCATCGGTTCTTCGAGCGATGTGGCCAGCCCATTGCCACTTGAGCTGGCAAAACCTAGAGAGCTAGCCTATCTTAGCGCGCAAAAAAACTCCGAGCATAGCTCTCTCCGTTGCCCGTTGTGCGACTCTGAGTTTCTCCAAAGGGCCATCAGTTGAGGACTACGTTTCAGTTCCATATGTCAACCAACCATCCATATCTCTATTCCAACTAAACAATAATTATACAAAAAAATTATGAAAGCCTACTCGCTGGTGTCAATTCGACCGAAATTATGGCTTATCTACGAACGCTCGCTATTCTGACTCAGACCACATTTAGGTTTCATCTCCCAGTAAGTAGTATACATATTTTTTTAAAATCTTGAAATTTAATTTTAGGACTATCATTAGGTAGAATCATTGTTTTTCCGATTTTTATTTCCTGTTTTTTTGGTAACGACAGTATTTATTGTCCGAACTTTCGAAATACTACTGTATCTTTTGTCCTCAAAGGGTTTTAGCGGTTGAAGTTTAAGATTCTGAGTGGCAAACTAACGGTGAACTAACGAGTGGAAGATTAACTTTCGTGGGAAAACGTGTCGCTAACCATCAGTTGGACGATATGCTCGCCTCCGAAATAACACGCTATTCGGCTTCTTGCATAAAAAGACAAAATTTATTTGGCAACTATAACATTAGCCGTCATTAGGTGTTATTACCGTAGTTTTTTACAAAACATAGTAAGAAACATGGATAAGGATCTGAGAATCTAGGATTCTAGGTTGTCGGAACGTAATGGCTTACCAAATTGCCACGGCTTTGGACTTCTTTTGACCCACAAAACCGTAAACCTAACAGCTAAAAATTACTCTTCAAAATACTAATTTGACATTGATTGGCAAGTAGGTGCAAAATAACAAGAATAAAATAGAAAAAATATAATTAATTAATAACAGGTTCTGATATATAACTACTTCTACTGATCCGATTTTTTTCTTCTGATACAATGAAATGAAAACTGAGCCAAACCGCATTAAAAAAAATTATCAAAATATTTGTATTTATATGGGGATTTCACACTTGACCAAAAAAAATATTATGCCAAAATGATTTTACAAAAACATACCTAATGGTTCCTAAGAAAATTTCCTTGTATTTCCTGTGCTTTCGAATTTCTTTATACTGTCCCCGTTAAAAAAATATTCTGTATAACTGCCAATTTGCTTCCGTAGAAAACCTAAAGAACCAACCCTTCAGTCAGTCAAAAAATTGCGCATTCATTGAGTCCTGAGAACAACCTGAAAAGTCTTCATAAAACACATCGCTATTAGGTAACCATAACGATTGCTAAACTTTGAATGTATTCCTTATTGTCCCATAAAATTTAAGTAGCCCGTTGGCCCATTTAAATGTTGTCGTTCAAATCATTGGGTTCGATTAATCGAAGTCGAAGATACGTTAAAGACCCTGGTACGTCCTCAGCTGCGATCAAAACCAGCAGAGAACGGGCTAAAGCGTCCTCATATTAAATACTTAACATACTGGGACATTCTGCATAATGGCAACCAACCTCCTCACTCAAATATGGAGGACGCTTCGTCCAGTAATGGACGTCTAAAAGCTGATAGGACGTTACAGCGCTAACACCATGTAACGATTTGGTTGGCGCCGACCAATTTCTGGAGTAAACCTGCTATTTGCATCTACCGGTTGACCGCTACTTTCACAATATTGACGTTCCATCTAGAGAGAGGCCTGCCTACGCTGCGTCTTTCGGTTCGTGGTTACAACACAAGAACTTTCCCTTTTTCTTTCTTCGAGCGCTTTGGCCGGCCCATCGCTCATTTAGTAAATCAAAGATCCAAGGTAATTGAACAAATTGGCGTGCAGTTCGGTTCGCCGATATAAACCGTTACATAAATTATGTTTAGTTTGAAAATGCGACGTTCGAAGCTTTAAACTTGGTATTACTTTATGAGGAAGTAGAAATACCTACCTGTCTCCTGTCGAAGGTAAAAATTTGAATAGGTTTCATTCGGGGATATGAATTCAAAAGTCTGGCATTTTTTCCAATCAATCAATTTTGTAGTGATGTTGCAGTGGTTAGCGCGTTCGGGGCGTACACCGAAGGGTGTAGGTTAACCTACACCCTTCGGTGTACGCCCCGAACTCCCAACGATGAGCTTGAGGTTCCGGTGAAGGAAAACATCGTGAGGAAGCCTTACGCCTGTCCTAGACCTGCGGCTGAACACAGAATATTTATAAAATTTTCACGATGATTCGGGACGATAGACGCTAGTCCGGGAGAGCCATAAGACTATCGGTGGTACTTTCTTGTACTTGGCTGGCGACACTCAACTCTCTAGTTAAAAACCTGTCCGTATGCTGCAGCAGCCTCATTTAAGAGTCAGTTCCCATTCCAGGCTGTGTGTTTACCATCATCGATAACACCGTCACTTAACATCAGTTGAGTTGTGTCAAACGCCTAGCAGCAGCAGGTCGGCAATATAAAAGCCATTCATGTGATTGTGTTCATGTGTGGCTCTGGTACATGGAGTGATGGATAAAAGAGAAGGCAGTTTCTGTTGTTATGTCCTTGTACGACATTATATCTGCTTTCTGTTTTATCTGGTCTATTAGAATGACCTATTTTTTTTTTTTTTCTTTTTCCTCCTAAGAGGATTTTGGCGTCGCACGTCTTATGCATTTGCCAGTGTCAAGTATACATATATATATTCTCAAGTTTAGTTAGATATTATCAAACAAGTCATAGTCATGGTCAAAGTCGAGCAAAGCAAGTCACGGTCAAGTCCAACTCATGCTCCAGTAAAGTGGTGAAAACTTTACTAGAGCCTTCTATGGAGTTTTGGAAACAACACGAAAATTCACGTTTTACGACATTATACCATTCACCAACACTCGTGCATGTTCACGAACACTTTACGGGTAGAAATTCACCGTTTATTTATTTATTTATTTATTTTATTTTTATAAGGTAGGTACAAAAATAATTAGCAAACTGTGACACTTAAATAAGCAATACAGAAAATACATTTTAAATTTGCCAATCCAAACATTGTACACAGCATTGTTCATAAGTATATCTTGTTTACTGGACGTCAACTAGTTAAAATGATTTGAAAGAAGTAGTTTTTTAAAGTTATACAAGTTTTGATGAAAAATATCGAGTTTGTCGCATACGTTGTTGCAGATATCATTGTAGGATTGACACATACGATAAAGAGGATTATTACGACCCACATTGTTATTTGATGGTGGAATACCGAAAAGCGTTAAAAGTTAAATAAAAAATAATAATTAAAAAATAAGTTTTTACACATTAACTCTCGAAATAACACAAGTTTTGGAAAATAATAAAATGACGCGACATGAATTCTTCACGTTCCCGCCAAAACTCCAATGATCTACTTCGTCTTCTCGCTCTTCTTTTTTTTTTCTCTTTTCCTTCTAATGTATGTACACCGTATAAAGTTGAAGGGAGTTAATTAACCATTTAAATACGTGAAGCTCACTAACAGAGACCAAGGACGAAAAAAAAATTTTTATCGGAATAGTGATTTATTTCACACTTCACTTTATCTTATCTTATTTACCAATTGTTAATAAACACAAGATTGAGGTAGAAAAACAAAACTAAAATACTTATAAACTGACTCAAGTGCAAGTCGAACTCCCGCATGAAAGGTTCCGTACCAAAGCTGCCAATTTTATTGTTTACCTTCATTCAGTTCGTTTTGTAATGTTTGTTGATATACTATAGAATTGTACAATTACTTACACCAAGTTTGACGCTTGTTTACTGTATAACCGTTTTTTACGACTGTTTTTACGATAGAGCAAAAACAAGAAATGTCGAAAAAACTCGTTTGTTTATCTCCCTCTCGTTAATTTTGTTTTTTTTTATTATAGCTTGGCACGGGTCGCCATGTAAGGATGGGATTAGGAGGCAAGTGAAACCACTGAGCTATAGATGATAACTCCCTGTATTTGGAATATGCAGACGATTACAATGAGTAATCCTAATTATTAGTTTATACTTTGTAAATCTCAGACGGACAGACGCCTCAGGATTATTAATATGGTCCCATTGACATTCTTCGGGTAAGGAACCCTAAAAATTACCACCCTTTGTATAGAGCTATAAAGTAGTCATTTCTTACTAGTTTGGTATCTTAAATGTTTATTATTTAAATGCACGATACTGCGATAGCTTTCGCAGAAGTTTGCGTCCACTTTATTCAAATGGACGTTGTTTGCATCCAGGGTTACTCGGAAATGATAAGCTACTTTGTAAGCCTTTGCTATTTGATGTGTCGACGAAAGTGTACTGTTACAGTTAGGGTAACATTGCTTACTTCTCAAATCGAACGCAATAAAGCCTAGAACGCACTGCCATGCATGTTTTTAACGCATGATATAGTCTAGAGCAGGGGTCTCCAAACTACGGCCCGCGGGCCAAATCCGGCCCGCCACTGCTATCAATCTTGCTCGCGACAGCTTATTACTAGTGTCACCAATCTGGCCCACGACAGCCAATGTTTTACTGTTGTTACTATTGCTGTGATAAGTTGAATGGAAGAGAATGAAAACACAGAATGATAATTGATGTTTGCTTAGGTGGGCAGAGAAATTAAAATTGCTATGGCCCTTGCAACATACCGAAAAAAATATTATGGCCCCAAGGCTTCAAAGTTTGGAGACCCCTGGTCTAGAGAGTTGCGGTGAAATACAAATACAAAAAATGACAAACGAATAAGGTCGGGGCTCCTTCAACAACAAGTCTTCAATACTATAGCATCTGACGAAACAGGAGTGGAACAGATATGCCAGCGGCCTAAGTTTTTTTTTAAAGTGACACGTTGTTGGCCAGTGCACTACAACCTTAACGAACTTTGGCGAACGCATATAGCGTTGAGCTCTAAAAACTATTATTAGGCGCGGAGGTGACTAACGCAAGGGTACCGCTGCGGTACGAACCTCGGCTTGGGCCATCATCCGGGAGGGAGAAATCAGTATACCCTAGCGTTTTGGTTATTATCTGTTTGATTATTTGGAGAGAAACTAACCGATCTTCTGACAGATCCTGGGACTGTTCGACCACGCCGGCGAGGTCGATGTATGTGCCTTTGGTAACCGGCGCCTGTACCGAATACTAAAAACTTCCTATTAATGGGAGCTGCCGGATCGGAGCGACCCAATTCCGTGCTCCGTCATTTTAAGGAGCTCCAAGCTTTTTAAGCTTTTTTGTCATGAATAAAATTTTCTGTATTTCTGTATTTTAATGACGAAGCGTGCATTTTTTTTCGCCGCAGTTCACGGACCTGTGGCTGCGTTTTTTCTACTGTACGGTAGCACCGCGTTCCGGCAGTGCGCGCTAGGCCTAAGATTATTATTTTTCTCAGAAATAATTACTTAATCATAATTATATGCATCTATGAGTTTATTTATTTATGCAACTGTTTATCAGGTAGTGGTATTTCTGGTTCTGGTATTCTATGGTAATACTAACTGACAAAACATCATAGATCGTAATTAAATTAATTAATTAAAAAAAATAAGTTTATTTTAATTTACGAATAATAATATTTACAATAAAATATAACCTACTTAAGTACCTAATTAAAATTAAAACAACTTATATACAAAAATAAATAATTACAAAAACCTAATCTACAAGCCCCTTGGTGGGGGGAGTGTGGCCAGAATGTGGCTGGATGGATGGCAATGCTAAGTTGTTGCCAAACATAGGCCCCAGCATTCTGGTCACTCGTCACCTCCACACCAAACGTAACGAGTAACAACTAGCGTATTTATACTAGTCGTTAGAAAAGTATCCTATTTCGGTAATTGTGATATACAGTAACTCCTTATTATATTTTATCAAGATCTGTTCAGCCGCAAACATCCAGACAGAGAGACAAAGTTATACTTCCTATAGTTCGCTAGATGGCGGTGATCCATTTTTGTGCATTTTTTGACTTTTTGTATGGACTGATAGTTGTTAGTGTAAGGGAGTTCTGAATCGCGCAAGCGAAGTACTTTCAGTGAGCTGAGAGTTTTCCTTTAAGTTCACGTTCACAAAGGCTTTGGGACGAGTCCTTTGCAAAAGGTAAAACATAATTTGCTACAACATTGTGGCCAGCATTTTGGTTCCGAGAAATCAAATCAAATATTTTCGGACAACAAATCCCATTGCAAATCAAGAATTTAACATATGTTTAAAATGTACTTATATACTAAAAACTTTTTTAATACAAGCATCTTGTGAAGACGATTTCAAACTCCTTAGTAGGCTCCTTCCTGATCATCGTCTGCACAAAATGTCGAAACAGGGCCCCTATTCGGAGAAATGACATTTTTATCTCGGTCACTCTCACACCCATTAAATTCTAAATTAGAGAGACAGTGACCGAGATAATCTCTAGCGCACAGGAATGCTGAGGCTAGAAGGGATTCTCTGCTACGGTTTTTAGGATGATGTTGCCAGTACCACGCACTTTACTAGAAATGTAGAAATGAAAAAATTGAAATTGAAGAACGTTGCACTCAAACGTTATATTTCATCGTTCGTTATTCGCCCGGTAGGTACTTATTTATTCAAACTAAGTGTGCCACTTAGCTGCACTTGAAATACATTTTGATTTATGAGTTTAGCTTGGAGTATACTTACCTGGGAGAAGCACTTTAAACGTTTCGAAGAGAATATTCGTTTACGTGTTCCCTTAAGTATGTTTTATTATTTACTAACTTGCCCGCACGGCTTCGCTCACGTAGATAATTTAAGCACCATTTAATTTACATCATTTAAACACAATTTCTCTTACACGCACTCACACACCCTCTCACATATAACGTAAGAAAGAGTAGGGACTCTTAACACATGCATTTGTATGCTTAAAAAGTGTCCCTGGTCGCTTAGATCTGTTTTTGAATAGTTTTTTTTTAAATGTGTGTGAATGTGTGTGTGTGTTAATAGTGAATAAACTTATTTATTTATTTATTTTTATTTAATTTAAATTTAAAATTACTTTATTACATACACATACAACGTATATGGTACAACAATAGGGCTTAATGCTAAAGCATTTTCTACCACTCATCCCCGTGGTTGAAGAGCGGGAGACATAGGCGATCATCAAAAATCACAATTAACAATAATCTAAAATCATGATATAAATGAAAAGGGAAAATAATTAATGAAATCGAAAACAAAAAAAAAATTGTCAAATATACTTATGCTACTTATATAAATAAATATAATACTTAATACTACGTACAGAGGATAATTATATAATGAATAATGATATAAATATATACTTTTTTTTAATTTTTAATTTTTTCACCTATTTAGGGTATGATTTTCGAAAAATCATGAGACATGTGTGTTTCTTTCTTGTACACAGTATACAAACAGTCGTAACATGAAAAAGTTTTTCTTTCCATACAAATTTTGGGTGTCCATTTCAGCCCCTAGGGGTGGAGTTTCCCAAAACCCGTAACCAAATCCAAGTATCACGTCTCTAACATTCAAAGGTTTGGTCTGTCACCAAGTTCCATAAAAAAAAAGTACCATAGAGAAATGATTCTTCCTCTATGCTATATAGTACTATGTATAAGTTGGAACGTTACAAAACAGTGTGTGTCTGCGGCCAAGACCGTGTATCATCCGGGCTGCCTCGAACTTACCGAAATTGCCGCTATATAGGCTACGCGCTGGTCCAGTATACAATGCCTGGCTTGTCATAACTCCTCGCGACTTGGGGATCGCGGAACGCTCACCGCTTACTAAGAGGACGCTGCCCGGCTTCCGGTGGTTCTGGTTTCACTTTTATGACACACCCGGGTCATAGAAACGCATTCACGTCCTTCTTTATAGGTTTCACCTAGCCACGTCGAATGCGCTGTATGCGTCCATCCCTTGACCGTGCCTTTCTTGCACGCGAGGGTTCGCTGACCTGTCGTCTACGTGATCACGTGACCCTCGTTACGTTCACGACGCCGAAGAACGTACAGTACACCTCACGGGCGGCGCCACCATCGCGATTTTTTAAACAAAACTGATTGCCACTTATATAATATTGTTATCTACTATGTGGGTTCTCCCATTTGGGTACCTCTGTATTTTTCATTTTAAATAAGCCTTGTTTACCATACTTTCAGTGGATTATCGTGCACTCTGGTTTTTTTTATTTTGTAAATAACGCATATTCTATTTCGTAACTTACTTTCAATGATAAGCTTTCTTACGCGACGAATATAATATTATCAGAAAAGACATAATGTAAGAATTTAAACTAGGACTTGGTAAACACACTGTGAGAAAGACACAAGTTGTCTTTGAAATTTTAATTTAGTACGACCTACTTTGGTGGGTCAGTTCATATTAATTATACTGTCTACAAAGTTCTTTGTATTGAAGAAATATTACTTCAGAATGGAAAAAAAATGATTCATATTATGTCAGAGTACGTTATAATTTTTTTTTCTATTTTTTACCCACTGCCCAAGAAGGAGGGTAATGTTTTTGGGGAGCATGTAAGTATGTATGCGTGTTCCTATATTATCACCTCCTCTAGCATAAACGGCTTGACCGATTTTGACGAGAAAGGTCGAATCGGATTCCTCTTTACGTCACTTCTCTTTACTCTATTTAAGCTAATTACAGTTCGCAGTCGGTTTTTTCTTTTTTTTTTCTTACTTGGTACACGACTGTCCAGAGCGTAATGTTTTCCGGATGTATTAAGTATGAAACCATATTTGTGTTTTCCTATGAAATCGTCCTACGAAATGAGTTGTCGTAAGAATCATCCAGAGAATATATAAATATATCCGGAGTGTCATATCATTTTTAATGCTTACTGAATGAGATATCAAGATTTGATCATTGATAGAATATAAATTTAAAAAAATTGGTGGACGTTTTTCACACACAGCGCCATCTAGACCCAAACTAAACAAGCTTGTAACACTATAGGAACCAGATAACTGATAGAATACATAAATACTTTATTTTTTTATCATTATTGGAAATATAAATGTAATCAAAAGATAAGGAAATTTTAAGTAATTTGTATTGACATCTCGCCTAGCCAATCGTCTTGCCCATTTCCTAAGCATGGCGATTCGTATACCCAAGGCTTTGAATTTAGTGCGAAGTCGAATTTCCACGTTTGGGAGACTCAATCGTAATCCCTACGAAATCAATGTTTGCCATAGATAGAAAATTACATTCATAATACAAAAGTCTTCTTAAAACTAGTGTAACAATTGGCGGCCTTATCGCTTAAAGCGATCTCTTCCAGACAACCTTACCATTTTCGTTCCTTCGTCACCTTACCTTCGTTTGGCCATAGTGTTTTGCCAACTCGTAGCGCTTGCATAACTCTAACTACGCATTACCTCATCAAACCGCTGCAGCGCTTGTGATCTCGTGACACGGCTTGATTTATAGCAGGCGACATTCTCGGTACTCGTGCCCAAGGCGAGGGCTAGATTCAGGACGGGGCACAACAGGACCTATTTTTTTTAATAATGCTTCACGCTCGACTAGGATTCCGCATAACAACACACATACAGACATGAACAACCATCACCTATATCTATAGCAGATATTTCATCATCCTTCATAATTAAAACGACTGCACGGACAAGCAATCAAACCTATGACCTCCGGTTGATGAGGCAGACGTATTACCAATTTAGCCTAAGGTAAGTCCACTTTTCAATGTACTACACTACAATTCAATATTAATAAAATTCATCCTAGTGCAGTAGTAAAACGAAAAAGTCGATAAATCTGTATCTAATTTTGTGTAGGTACTTTACTAATTATAAAATAAATAAAATAAAATAAAATAGCCTTTATTTCCCTTTTGATTAATACACGAGACAATTTTTTTTATTTTTTTTTTCAAATTTATATTTTTATATGTACTTAGTTACATTATTTCTATACTTGTCTAGGGCACCCAAACCTGGGTGAAGGCCTCCTCCATGCCTTGCCATCCTTGGCGGTCTTGCGCTAGACGGGTCCAGGTTGAACCTGCAACCTCAACGACGTCGTCGCACCATCTTCTCCGAGGTCGTCCCCTTTTCCGTATCTTGTCTCTTGGATGCCAGTGAACGATGCGTTCGCTCCATCTGCAGTCTGATGCTCGGGCGAGATTTACTAATTAGAAAATCATAATCCAAAACGTCGAGGTATATAAATAAACTAGTTTCAGCGTGGTTAAGTCCTGATACATTACATTATATCATAATCCAACTGGAAACGACGAAAGTTTCAACGTGGTTTCGACAATTTTTTTTCCTAAAATCTTAAAATGGTGGAACTGTTTTAATTAGATACATAGATATAAATAAGTAGGTTAGATCAGTTAGTGGAAATGTTAGGTAGGTTTTTATACTGCTTTTTATTTATACTTACATACACGTTCATGTTCACCCCGCCCGGTCCTCACTCCGCCCCTGCTCGTGCCAACCGTTCCCTGCTTCGTAATTGCTTTCGTGGCGGTTCTGCGGGAATATTTTTTTCTTCTGATTATAATCAGTTCCTGGAAATATGGCGCCAATTAGAAATAAGTAGAAGAACTGGATGGTACTTTACTTAGTTTTCCAAACAAATATATATATTAATGGAATTAAAAGAAAACCCACTGCAAAACGTAACTTATTAACCGGACATAAAAACGTCACCTCGCAAATCAATAATAACATTATGATGAGTACATACAGTCAAGTATTCTAATATTTCAAATGAAATCAAATATTTATCATTTAAAACAAGTCTCAGTCGTAGTCTAAGTCAAGCGAAGTAATTCACGGTCAAGTCCTAGTCATGAGTCCCTCTAAATGTGTGGAGACTTTACTAGAGGTTTCTATGGGGTATAGGAAATAACACGAAGGGTCACGTTTCACAACATTATTCTATTCACCAACACTCGTGCACGAAAACATTAATGGATAAAAATCCACCGTCTTTATACATTAACACTCGAATTAACACAAGTTTTGGAAAATAATACAATGACGCGACATGACTTCTTCGCGTTCCCGCCAAAACTTCATATGTGCATTATGTCCCTCAAATCTCATGCCGCGTACATCCGCCTTCCGTAGTACCCCAGTGTTCGCCGCCCCGCGCTCGTGACCGCCCGCCCTAACGCTACGCCGCCCAAGCGCTACGACGTATAGTTTTAAAACACTAATCTTATTTGTTTCGAGTAAAAACTTTATAGACCAATTTGCATACTACTTTAAAAAAAAAAAAACTTTGAGTGCATTTGTGATTTGCTTGATCGAAAAGTTTGGACATGGGGATTTTGATGATGCGGTGTGCCAAAGGAATGCGGTGAGTTTTTTTTTTTGTTATGAGTTGTGAGGTTTTTTTTTGGTTGTTCGTGATTCTAATCAGTATTTTGCGGTTTGTCTTTTTACCCGGCGGCCCAAGGAGGGTAATGTTTTTGAAGTGTAATTTATGCGAGTATGTTTGTGTGTCGTCCGGAGTGATTAGGCTACAGTTTGCAGTCGGGTATTTTATTTTTCTTGCAATGTTTGTATGTATGTTTATTCTAATAATACTTATTAGTTTTTAACACAAGCTAGATACAATCAAGGTTATTTTTTATCCGTCTGCCCAAGAAAGAGTGTACTTATGTTTTTGGGGTGTATGTTTTTATTTGAGTATGTTTGTATGTAAATGTGAGTATGTTTGTGTATCCACCAACCTGCACTGGGCCATCGTGCTGGATATGGCCTAAGCACCCTTCGAAGGTAGGCCGTTATCCCAGCATTGGGATGTTTAAAGGCTCATACAGTAAGTTTTTGTGTGTTTCTATAGTTAGTCTGTAGCCTAAATGGCTTGACCGATTTTGACGAGTGAGGCGTCGTTGGATTTCTCTTTAATAAGTAATATAGGCTACATTTTGCAGTCGGTTTTTTCTTCTTTTAATAATAATATATAATGTGACACACATATTTTTGTCAGTTTTTATTATTTTTTTATTAAATGTATAGTTTTTTTTTTTAAATAAATCATGTCAGTTCTCCAACTTTGTTCTATAAAAAAATCTGCTGTTTCGTTGAGAAATATGTCTTTGATCCTTGACGAAACGTATGGAACAGATTTGATCGCACAGTAAAAATTGTAATATAAATAATCATTAATTGAATATATTAATTTTAATAGTAATAATATAAAAAAAATATATACTAGGATATGTCCGTCATCTAGCCGAATACCAGGACGTACCAATTTATCAAAAATTTTAACACTGACTGACAGACGAGCCCAAACCTTGAAGCATGAATTTGTCATTTCTCTTAGTATTTGAGAGGCAGAAAGGCGGTTCTCGGTCTCGACTCCCGAGCCCTAAGCCTGCGAGGTCGAAGGCCGACCAGCACCGCGTATGATGTCGCGAGCATCAGCTATAGCTACTCATGATTCGGTCATTCGTCATCATTAGGCAGGAGACGTCCAATGCTGAACAAAGGCCTTACAAAGGCCTCCCCCTTACAGCGCCGCGATGAATGGCAATCTGTCATTTATATCCACTGGTTGCCTGCAATCACAAAAGTGTCGATCCATCTAGATGGAGGTATTCCTAAGCTGTGTCTTCCAGTTCGTGGTCGCCACTGAAGAACCTTTCTTCCCTATCGGATATCGGTTCATCAAGCGATGTGGCCTGCCAATTGCCACTTCAGCTTGCAAACCTTGAAAGCTATGTCGGTTATTTTGGTTCTTCGGCGAACCGGATCTGTGTTATTAAAAAATAATCCTTACTAATATTATAATTATATTATATTATTATTATTGACAGCCTTGTGGCTCAGTGGGTGGATTTCCACCTTCTGATCTTTAGGATGTCGGTTCGATTCCCGCCCAGGACAAAAATTTGTGTGAGGAACATGGATGTTTGTTCTTTGTCTGGGTGGTACTATGTATTCTATGTATGTATTTACAACAACAAAAAAAAAAGTATTCTATCAGTTATCTGGTTCCCATAGTACAAGCTTGCTTAGTTTGGGGCTAGATGGCGCTGTGTGAAAAACGTCCACCAATATTTATTTTATTTATTATTTTAATTCTGAGGAATACAGCCGCAGTTGTATCAGGATCAATAAAGCTTCGGGGTATAAAATATCATACGTTCGTCACGAGGAAAAAACTTCGCTTGCGCGATTCAGAACTCCCTATATTACAACTGTCAGTCAGTCTGTCTGTCAGATTTTTAGTTTTCTTGAGTTCCCTGTAATCGTAATCGTGGTAAATATCCCGTGTATACTAATAGTAATGTATTAAACAACCACGAAAGTCTAAAACAGTATAGAAAGTAGCTTTGTCTCTCTGTCTGGATGTTTGTCGCGTTATCACGGCTAAGCGCCTGAACGGATATTGATAAAGTTTGATAAGGAGTTACTGTATATCACAGAGACGGACTTGTTTATTTCCACGCAAACGAAGTCGCGGGTAACAACTAGTAATTAATATGCTACACCTCCATGAGCACGACGTGGTCTCCTGTAGTGGGGGGTGCACCCAGCTTGATGCCTATGTTACATAATGTGAATGTAATGTGTAACTTCTGTTGGGGATCCATATTCTATAAAATAAATAAATAAAAAATAAAATAAATAGTTACTGATACCTATTTATGTATCTCTAACCCCCGAATACTAAACGTTTGTTAACTTTGACAACAGATTAATTCTAATACTGCCTTTGTCGGGCACTAAGCAAACAACAAAGACAGCAATAGAGTTAATCTGTCGTTAAAGTTAACAAACGTTTCAGTATTCGGGGGTTAGTATGTATATTACTGTCTATCTGATCTGACAAGCAATGCACGAAATGTGATTTATAATGTTCGTTTAATGTTATCACATATGATCTGACTCCCATATTCATCAAAACACACGCGAATAGAGTACAGGTACTGAGAGCGTACTGATGCTATCAGGTCTGATAGCATCAGTACGCTCTCAGTGTAATCGTGCACTATTTCTCCAAGTCAAAATTTGATACTTTTTTTTTTACAAAATATTTTAACATTTGTTTTTATACTATAAGGAGCGATGCGCCCCGGCTTCGTACGGGTGTTTCTAGAAAAAATATACACATAAATTTTCCGTGAAAAATTATGTAAACCATGGTGAATACCGCATCGAAATTCGTTGCGTGGTTTAGGAGGAGATATACAGACAGACGCGTAAAGCGACTTTATTTTATACTATGTAATAAATAAATAATTTAAATAATCTATTTTCTCTCTCATCATCATCATCGTCATCAGCGATAAGACGTCCACTGCTGAACCAAAAGCTACCCCCATGCAAACGCTCACCGTTAACTAAGAGAACGCTGCTCCCCGTCAACCTTTGGTTCTGGCTATCATTACTAAACGCATAGAGAAATTATACTAAGAGTGCTAATGTCCATAAAAGTAACTCGATTGAAGTACTGATAAGGACGTAAGATGTCGCTAGATTCGCGACATGATCGTCACAGTTTCCGCTTGAATTGAAATAGAAACGCAAGCTAACTCGGTATGGTGACGCGACTTATGAATATTTCTGTATTAGTAATATCAGTAAAATTATTAATTTTATATTTTATTTGCAAAACACGCTAGGTTATCAAGAGATGGGGTTGAAAACTTAATTTTATGAAACATATTTTTTACGTCGTATAGTGCAATCTAAATTGAACTAAACTTTAAATAGACTAAAAACTAAAAATGGACTAAAAACAACTGGGATTAATACCGTGTTCTATGTTAATCATATTTTTATCGGCGTTTATAGCTGTTTAGATGTTAGCTGACTAAATCATCATCATAATCATCATCATCAGCCATAAGACGTCCACTGCTGAACATAGGCCTCCCCCTTAGAGCGCCACACCGACCGACAACGGGCCACTTGCATCCACCGGTTGCCCGCGACTTTCACAATGTCGTCGGTCCACCTAGTGGGAGGCCTACCTACGCTGCGTCTTCCGGTTCGTGGTCGCCACTCAGGAATCGGTTCCTCGAGTGATATGGCCTGTCAATTGCCACTTCAGCTTGCAAACTCTGAAAGCTATGTCGGCAACTTTGGTTCTTCGACGAATATCCTGACTAAATACGTAATCGCAATTTAGTTTTAAGCAGATTTTTCGGGGGTACACTTTTTTTGTATGAGATTGTTATTCTTATCGTGTAGATTTTCTTTGCTAAAAGCGACTATTCGATTGCTTGAGAAACAATTAAGTGTTTCATTATTTAAAAGGAGAATGAAAAATTATTTATTGCAGCAAACGTGGTCCTTATGCTAAAGCATAAGAATGGCGCGATCTCCTTGAATCGGTAATGGAGGCCGACAAACGTCTCCCCTCAAACAACAGTCACTGCGAAGCCCAGATAATTTGTTGTCATTGTTTTTTAATATTGTTACTATTAAGCAATTCCGTGGAAAAGAGGGGTAAAGGAAAGAGGTACGCGACGTTGCGTGTCGGTATCGGTACCCCGCGCACGGTGAGTTATAGACGGGCGTCATCGGAAGAATATTTTGATAAAAATCTATGGAGAGTTGATGAGTTTTTGTTTTGGTATGCTTTTGTCTGGTAGTGGAAAGTTTGAAGTGACCCAATTCTTGTGATAGTAGATTATTCAATCACACCTTCTTAGGTACATGACATGTACATGTAGAACTAGAACTGTTAAGCCGCGGATGCATTATGAGGTTACGTGGAAGAGATCGATTTTAGCAATAAGACCGCCAGTTTTTACTCTACCTAGTTTCAAGTCGTATCTGACCTACGTATATTAAAAGAGATTTAACGTACAGCGTTATAAGGAAAGAGTATGCTAAGCCGAATATTAGGGCTCACAGAACTCATCATTATGAACAACTTTTACTATGGGGCCACACTGAAAACGAGAAAAAAAAAAGGATATTCGACAGAAAAAAATTCAATGACACTCGACAAAATGTATGAAACAACTGGCTCGGGATGTCGAAGCCCTGAGCCTGCGTCCACTTCCACCTTTAGAACGCCATGCCACTGCAACTTAATGACAATCTAACCTTTTGAGTCCACCGGTTGCCTTTGATTTACTTATCAGGCAGAATGAGGCGTAAGCGGCCTTTGTTCTGCAGTGGACGTCTCCTGCAGGCCTAGCACGGGCGCTGGGATAAAATGTTGTCCGCCATATTTGTCCCGCGAGAACGAGACGGATGTATCCACATTCTAGCTTTGTCACGTAGACGCGAAGACAAAACGGGTGGACAAAATTTGATCCCGGCGCCCGTGTTAGGCCTGCTAGTTGATGACAAAGATGTATCTATCGACTTATTACATAAACCCGCGACTGTTTTGATCGGTTTGTCATCAAGACTTTAAAATAAGCGAAATCAATTAGAGCCTAGGTCAATGTATGCAAACGGTATCTTTGCGAATTAACATTATGAATGAATCCTGATCACGCCACTATAATTCTGGAGTAAAACCGAAGACAACGTTATTTTAATCCATAATTTAGGGTTGTTGTTGTAATTACTTTTACAGTGATTTAGCACGACATTGTAACCATGAGATTAAATCAAAATATGAGTTTCTTTGTTCTAGGAAAAAGTTTTCTCTTAGGGTAAAAACTTTTTTTTTTTTATATTTAGTTTTCTATTGGGACTTTATTCACCATGCGATTATGTCAGCCCCGTTTTACAACAATTTTTAACATCACTCAAAAGGGACTGGAGTCCCGACGCCGAGAAACTTGACTTATGAAACGACCCAGAACAATAACTGATAGTTCGCACCATACTGAGACCACGAACTCTTTTACACTTAATTTTATAACAATTCTGCTCGTATTAAAACTTACAACTTGATACGGGGTACCTATCTACATTTCATGAAGACCAAATCAACGGATCCGAAGTTATAAATAAATAAATACATATTTGGTGGGCGTTTTTCACACACAGCGCCATCTAGCCCCTAACTAAGCAAGCTTGTACTATTGGAACCAGATAACTGATAGAATACATATTATTATTTTTGTTTCCTTTGTTGTAAGTTTGTGTGTATACCCCAGAGCAATCACGCTCACTAAAAAGCTTCTTCTTGCGGCGGCGTTGTGTGGCGGGTCGCCCTCTTCCCTGAAGGGAAGAGGGCGACCATATTGAAATATGGTTGAGGAGAGCGATGGCTGGCACATGCGTCAACTCGTGAACGGGTGCTGCTTGCGGGAGCTGGACTGCTCGGAGTATATACGCAAATCTATAATAGCACTTAGCTCTTTATTAGCATATTCGTTGGTATTTCCTTTTGTAAAGTCTTTAGTTTTTATATTCCGTTTTAGTTGATAAAATATTTGTAAAACTTGATAAATGGCACGGACCCCGGAGTCCATGGAGCAATATTGTAAATAAAAAAATAAAAAATACATATTATAATTTTTTTTGCTGTAAATACATACATATAGTATATAGAAAAACACCCAGACAAAGAACAAAAATCCATGTTCATCACAAAAATGTTTGTCCTGGGTGGAAATCGAACGCAAAACCTGCAGCTCAGAAGGCGGATATCCTCTCGCTGAGCCACAAGGCTAGTCGTTATCGTTGGACTAAATAATATACAAACACAAATATAGATTTATATAATATTTTATTTTAGTAATGGTTAGACTGGTTAGAGCTCTTCTGCAGAGTCCGCCACACTATTGCCAGTTATTCAACAACCAAGCAGTAGTGTGCAAATATTACTGTGTTCCGGATTGAAGGACAATACTTCCACGAAGTAACTGGGGATAAAAAGATTTATAATTTAATATGTTCTATTGTGACGAGCGTAGTGCATTGCCACTCATGGTTTGAAATCTTTAAGTTCAAAATTCTGGGTGGCCTTGAATTGTTATGGGCATGCCTGTCACTTAACATCTGCTGATTGCTCGTCTATGCACAAAGTTCCATAAAAAAAAAGCAAGGCAGATAAATAAGAATCCCAAAAAGACAGGTTCGGACTTGACCATGACTTGCTTTGCTCGCCTTTGACCGCGACTATGACTTGTTTGATAATATCTAATAAAACTTGAGAATATATATGTATACTTGACACTGGCAAATGCATAAGACGTGCGACGCCAAAATTCTATTTGGAGGAAAGTAAAAAAAAAAATTACAGGTTCGTTTCAAGTTTGTTTGACAGTTGCGAAAACCCCGAAGCGCAGTAGCGCAGTGACAGGCGCCAGTGCCCGCGTACTTCCAGGCTGGGTCCCCGAATGTCGCGTGCCACGGCCGATTTGTGTCGGTAGTATCACGAATTACAAATCAATAACACACCCGAGCCGGTGCACTGCAACGGATTGTCATACGATATGAGTTTGTTTTTTGTTTGGTCTTAAGACTTTGTTTGTTCTTACGCCCGTCTGTGTTTTAGAAATACTGAGTTTTCGAGTAGACGTCCGACATATTTTATGATAGCGTTTATTTTTTATTAGCTGTTATCCGCGACTTCGTTCGCGTGGACCTACATAAAAAAGTAGCCTATGCCAAAATTCAGCTAAATCTGTTCAGCCGTTTAGCTGTGATACCGCGACAAACAACCAGACAGAGAGACAGAGAGACAGATAGACAGATAGAGAGACAGATAGACAGATAGAGAGACAGAGATACATTAAAATGTATAATATTACCTATTATTAATATTATCTATACCAATATAATAAAGAGGAAAGATTTGATTGTTTGTTTGCATTGAATAGGCTCCGAAACTACTGAACCGATTTGAAAAATTCTTTCAATGTTGGGAAGCTACACTATCCCCGGGTGACATAGGCTATATTATATTTTCAAAAAAATTAGGGATCCTTAGATGTAAAAAAAATACCTAAAATATTCTATACATCGCGTGCGCTGCGAAAACTATTGATGATGATAGAATAATCTATACCAATATAATAATGGACTAGGTGGACTAGGTGGACCCACTAGGTGGACCGACGACATTGTGAAAGTCGCGGGCAACCGGTGGATGCAAGTGGCCCGTTGTCGGTCGGTGTGGCGCTCTAAGGGGGAGGCCTATGTTCAGCAGTGGACGTCTTATGGCTGATGATGATGATGATGATGATGATGATAATAATGAGGAAAGATTTGATTGTTTGTTTGTTTGCATTGAATAGGCTCCGAAACTACTGAACCGATTTGAAAAATTCATTCGCTGTTGGGTAGCTTTTTAGCTTTCTTTATAATTTTCTTTTTTTTTTGTGACGCAAATAGAAGGGTTTTCTTGTGTGTATTATAATTTTTATTTTTTTGTTAAATACCCGTGCGAAGCCGGGGCGGGCTGCTAGTATTTTATAATTAACCACACAACTTCCTTGAAAATAACAAGTCAAAACAATCGAACTTAGAGTTCTATACGTAATTAAAAGTATGTATAGGACATGTGTCACAAATAAGAGAGAGAAGAGAAAGAGAGCGAATATAATATACTAGCAGCCCGCCCCGGCTTCGCACGGGTATTTAACAAAAAAATAAAAATTATAATACACACACGAAAACCCTTCTATTTGCGTCACAAAAAAAAAAGAAAATTATAAAGAAAGCTAAAAAGCTACCCAACAGCGAATGAATTTTTCAAATCGGTTCAGTAGTTTCGGAGCCTATTCAATGCAAACAAACAAACAATCAAATCTTTCCTCATTATTATCATCATCATCATCATCATCATCAGCCATAAGACGTCCACTGCTGAACATAGGCCTCCCCCTTAGAGCGCCACACCGACCGACAACGGGCCACTTGCATCCACCGGTTGCCCGCGACTTTCACAATGTCGTCGGTCCACCTAGTGGGTCCACCTAGTCCTAGTGGGTCCACCTAGTCCACCTAGTCCATTATTATATTGGTATAGATTATTCTATCATCATCAGTAGTTTTCGCAGCGCACGCGATGTATAGAATATTTTAGGTATTTTTTTTACATCTAAGGATCCCTAATTTTTTTGAAAATATAATATAGCCTATGTCACCCGGGGATAGTGTAGCTTCCCAACATTGAAAGATTTTTTCAAATCGGTTCAGTAGTTTCGGAGCCTATTCAATGCAAACAAACAAACAAACAATCAAACAATCAAATCTTTCCTCTTTATTATATTGGTATAGATAAGGCATATTTTTGCGGAAATTTCATCGCATCTATTGACGAACGTACAGGTCTCGCACTTTTCACAAACTGAGAGCAACTGAAGCAAGGTGAGCGCCGGAGCTCACTTTTAAGTCTTCAAAATTGTCTTACATGTGCGTCCATTCATTTTACTTTGATCGCTGTAGCCTAACATTAATTAATCATATCCAAAAACTACCCTTGGCTCCCATTTTAACAGCCCTTTGTCGCGTTTTCATGACGTGTCGTTCAATACGCCGCTATGAATATTGTAGCGACAGACAGGCTGGACAACCGTTGACATTGAACTATGTATCATTAGAAGCACGGTATCCTCGCACGGGGAACTGTTTAATGAAACGATTCAAAGCTTCATCATTAGCAGCCGGAACACATCCACTGCTGAACATAGGCCTCCCCCTTAGAGCGCCAAATAAACCGACAACGGGCCACTCGCATCCACCGGTTGCCCGCGACTTTCACAATGTCGTCGGTCCACCTTGTGGGAGGCCCGCCTACGCTGCTTCTTTCGTTTCGTGGTCGCCACTCATGAACCTTTCTTCCTCATCGGTTGTCGGTTCTTCGAATGATGTGGCCTGCCCATTTCCACTTCAGCTTAATGACTATAACCTTGATATTATTTACATTATATTTTGATCTCAGATAATTGATTGAAACAGGTATTCCTTTGTCGAAGTTTTCAAATCTACTCTTTCTTTCGATTTATGAAGACATACGACTACAAGGACGGTATATTCAGCAGCGCCGCTGAATATACCGTCTTCGTAGTCCGTCTTTCTCTCATCACCATGTGCTCATACCTTATGAATATCTTAAGTAATTTTTCTTACACTAACTCCGCAAGAGTGATTTATCTTTCCAGAACTTTCTTTCTTCTTTCTAAAAAAAACAGGGGTTTCTACTTTTTTATAATCGCGTTATTCTGACTCTAGAGTCTAGATCATTTTTTACCCGACTGCCCAAGAATGGTAATGTGTTTGGGGTGTGTGTATTAGGTACGTGTATGTTTGTGCTTGTGTTAAATTTCCTCATACAGCCGAAACGGCTTTTTTACGAGAGAGGCGATTTTTTTTTCTTATATTAAATTTAATTTTGTTATCCCTGAAATATACATCGTCTCTTTTGATGCTTTATATTTGACCATATTTTCTGTTTTCACGTTTCCGTCAGAAATAAACAACATTAACATAACGTTCACATCATTACTTCGTTCGTCATTTCTTTGACAGCTTTTGTCAATATTTTTTTTCAAAAACTTCCGTTTTAATGTGCAACGTTTAGCTCATAGCGCGAAATTCATTTTTTTTTGCGTTTTTGTCAATTACAGCTTAATTACTCATCGTGGATTTATTGAAACCAATTTTGCGCCAATAAATAAGTTGTTTTAAGAAATTACGGGTAAAATTATCACCTAGATAACATTGGTTTAGCTACAAATCTCAATAAGCTGATTTTTATCTTGGTTTTTGGTTTAGTGGCAAATGTACTTTAGCTATCAATTTGAATTTTTGGTTGGTGTAATTTCTTGAAACAATCTATTTATTATCGCAAAATTGGTTTTCAAGAACCTACGATGAGTAATTGAGCTGAAAAAAAAAAAAAAAAATTGTTAATAGACTCCTGAAAACCGGAACTCGCTTCAGCATAATACGTATGATAGCCGACCTATCAACCGCTGGTTCAACTCAGTAATGGCCATTGTCAACAAACAGTCACGCGTTGGCATTGACCGCTGTATATAACGACAGTCATGTTATAACCAGCGTGAGACAGGCCTTCACAACGCCACCAATGACACTCAAGCATGATATAATATTTAAACGTTTCCACAGCGGTTGTGTAACGATTTTTTATCGATACTTTGGCCAAGAATCGGCTAAATCGGGAAATATAACGCAAAGTTATGATTGGCGGAAAAGCTCAATTTCGTATGAAAGTTCTTAGGTTATTCAGTGTATTGGATTTTATTACTTGGGTCTACATAACTATGTAGTGTCACGGTAGTGTCGCAATGATATGAAAAATACTTTGTGCTACTACTGTGGTGTCAAACATTTATAATATATGTATTTATTATATGTTGTTGGTATGTGTTTGGTTTTAGAGCAGTTCTTAGTCATCTTCTCATTAGCTAAAGAAATCAAGGCGGAAAACATTTGCCAAGCACCTAAAAAATAATGTCGCGGCAGCACCCATTGGAGAGGCACACTTTATTTCAGACTAGCTGCTACCCGCGACTTCGTTCGCGTGGACCAATAAAAAAGTAGCCTGTGTCCGTATCCTACCCTTAACCTATATGCAAAATTTCAGGTCGATCTGTTCTGCCGTTTTGCCGTGATAACGAGACAACCACCTAGACAGAGAGACAGAGTTATATTCGCATTTATAATTTTATTTTTTATTTTATTTTATAGAATATGGATCCCAACAGAAATTACACATTACATTCACATTATGAAACATAGGCATCAAGCTGGGTGCACCCCCAATTACAGGAGACCACGTCGTGCTCATGGAGGTTCGACTAGACTAAACTAAAATGAAAATATTTTTTGCTGCCTGCAGAGTACAAAATAGTTTAAATTAAATTTAGGTTACATTGGAAGTGGAAAAATTTACTAGCGAGTCTTAATTATACAATGTGTCGTCAATACAACGAAATTCTTGATTCAGCAGAGAGCAAATACAAAGACATTGATATCTTTGATCATAAGTTGTATCGGTTCAAAAATCAACTGAAAACTATTTTGTTCTAAATTTTTCATTCCGCTATATAATTAAGAAAAAACTGTCCTTAATAATTGTTAAATTGTATGATCTATATATATAACTTTTTATGTGAATATTTTAATACCCTCTTGCGTTTACACGCGCGCGACCTCGTCTGCGCGAGTGCAAGGCAAGACGAGATCGCGCGCGTGTCTCGCTGAGCTTTCCTTGATAAAGGTCACCGAATGTGATCGAAACTATAGTCGGAATAACCGACTCAATTTAACGTGAGTATTCCCGTTTTATTAAAACAAAATGAGAAAATGTAGCAATATATGATATACAAAGTAGTATGGTTAAATATAAGGCGCGATTAATCTCACGATTAAAGGCTTCATCAAGGCTTTGTAACCTATAAGCGATGTTTAGTCACCTTGAAAGTTACACATAGTTTAATTTTAGTTCAATCCATCAACCATCAGGCTTGCGTCACTCGATTTATCATCGTTTTGTCCAAATGTTCGTCGCTGTTGACTCCACATTATTCTGTAATCCTTATTTAATTTGTGTCAGCCGTGACCTTTCGCTATGTCGTGACTATAATTGAAGTTATCTGGATGATTTTAGGAAATTAATGTAGTCAACGTATCAGGCACTAAGCTAGCTTTTGTTCGTGATATCGTGCAACTATAACTACCTAACTTAGCTAATTATTGAATTTTGTCGAGATCTGACAAAATATTAAATTTCGTATACCGCTCCACATTGAAGGTAAACTTTAAAAAACACAGCTCTTGTGGAGCTTGTGGTCTTGTTCATTTTCAATAAGCTACACTATTTTGTAGAAACACAGACACGGAGAGACACAGATGATTTAAAATTACAACTTTTATTCCCTAAACATAGTCGCTTTGTTTACAAACAATGACCACAGACAATGAATAGAACATTTAAATGTTACCAATGGAAAAAAAAAAATAGTTTCGTTTCAAGGCTTTTAAGCCAGGCTGTAAATATAATTATGTAGGTATTGTAGATAATATGTATTCATATTCTTTATTTGCCACTAAGTGTTATTATAATATTATCTATAATATGTAGCTCTTATTATAATATAATATGTCGCCCATTCCGGGCATTCCAAAATTACGAGAACGCTACATATCAAAGTATCTACAATCATATCATCACATATCATATCAAATTTTATGTAAGTTTTAAGTTTTAATGTATGTTTGTATGTTCCTATATGTAGGATTGACCGATTTTAACGAGTGATCAGTGACATGTCGTATATCATTTCTCTTTGTCTGGAGTGTCATAGGCTACATTTTGTAGTTTTTTGTTTTACTTTTTAACCGACTTCCGAAAAAAACGAAGAGGTTCTCAAGTACACTGTATTTATTTTTTTAATATTGTTTGTCCTAAGTTTTTTTTACAAGGACAGTAGGCAGTGCAGAAAATATAATTTTTACCGTCTTCGATATATACCCTGTTATTATCGAGTCATGACTAATGAAAATGCCGTATTTCCCTTTCAATTATGCTGAATTTCATGGAATGCTTAGTACCTAGGCACACGATTAGGTTATTAGGTATTTGTGAAATGGTATTTTCAAGTAGTGACAAGACAACTTTATAAATAGTAGTACGCGCCGACCTGAGACCTTGCGAACTCTATAACTTCACAATCCGAACTTAAAAATTGTACTGACAATAAATACTTGCAAAGAAAATTTAAAAAAAAAAATTGGAGATCGGATCAACGATTCTCAAGTTTTCGTCGGACAATTAATTATACGCACAAAATTATATACATAAAAACACCGACTTGTTACCGTACACTGGGACCTTTGCTTCGTTCGGTCAATTATACTAACCATTTCGATATTTCAAAGCGGTGTGTGAAAACCAATTCAAGATAGAGCGATCATGGATCTAAATAGAATGATGGTGATACTATTTTTTAGGCCGAGTGATGAGGCGAGCAAGTTTTTCACTCGATGGTAAGCTTCACGCTTTTCCACAACAGTTCAATGCCCCGTAGAATTTTGAACTTTAACAATTCAAAACTCTGCAATGCAGTGCATTTGACTGTCACCCTGAGATATAAGATACCCAGTAGTTTCCCTGGATGCATAGCCCTCCAATCCGGAACACAGTAATGTGTGCACATTACTCCTGGTGGTTGAATAACTGGTAAAGATTGCACTTGTTGATTGTGACAGGTGCATTCAAAAGTGTTGAAGATGCTCGTTCGCCGCCAGCCCCGCGATGCTGACGAGGATGGATCGCCGCGCGCTCTCGCCTTCAACGCCTAACAGTCGTGCTATGGACAAATACGAACAGTTAGCTGTGGTATGACATTCATCATCATCAGCCTATACCTAATAGTCCACTGCTGGGCATAAACATCTCCCAAGGCACGCCATTCAACCCAATCTTCGGGTTTTTTCTGCCACCCACCGCCAGTTGTCCTACGCACATCGTCACTCCATCTAGTTTCAGGGCGTCCTACGCTACGTTTGCAGATTGGTATGACATTCAATAGTAGAATTTTATTTAAAAGCTCAGTTGGTTGCGCGTTAGGTCTTCAGTCTCCACGCGCCCTAGGATCCAATCCTGGCAATGGAATTTCGAGCTTCCGATAAAGGAAAATATCGCAAGGAGACCATGCCATAGGATGGTGTTATAGCAGTTTTTAGTCATATTCTCAATAGCTAAAGCAATCAAGGCGAAAAACATTTGCCAAGCACCTAAAAATGTATGTCGCGGCAGCACCCATTAGAGAGGCACACTTTATTTAAGACTAGCTACCATCCACAATTTCGTTCGCGTAGCCATACAAAAAGAAGAAAAAAAGTAGCCTATGTCCGTCTCCAACCCTTAAGCTATATCTATGCAAAAATTCAGCTCGATCCGTTCAGCCGTTTAGCCGTGATAGCGCGACAAACCCCCAGACAGATAGAGAGACAGAGTTACTTTCGTATTTATTATATTAGTTAGGATTAAGTAGGGTATTAGTAAGGATTAGATATCGAAGTGTCCATGAAGTAGCAAATTAGCAATTTCTTTACGTATACTATACTACTACTAATATATTTTTCTGCGTTTCTCCATAGGTAGGCGAAGGCTCGTACGGCGTGGTGCTGAAATGTCGGCGGCGCGACACAGGCGAGCTGGTCGCCATCAAGAAGTTCCTCGAAACGGAAGACGACGCAGCTGTCCGGAAGATGGCGCTCAGAGAGATACGGATGTTGAAGGTTAGCAGTTTAATGACTGGTGATGTAAGCAGTTTGTAGAGATACATACCTATATATCATATTTTCTTACTTATTTGTGAGCTGGAGAAAATGGATCCATAATAACTAACTATTTGGCATTTGGTTGTTGGCTAGCGACTCAAAATGTATAATGGCTTGCGTATACAGTCGCATCTTTTAAAAGACGCCATCTTTTCTGCTAAGCTTTTCCTGAATGGACAAAATATCTTCTTGGAAGACACGATTCCTTCCTTCAGACCTAGCAGACAGCGTACACTCCGGTTTTAACTAAGTAATTGAAAGATTATGGCCACCCAAAGCAACTTGTTACAACTAATGTTTTGATTATGATGTTTTATTTTTGTTTAATCATAGAAAATGTTATAATGTTATTGTTAAAATGTTATATGTTCTAACTTACTTTCCGTTAATATTATAATTTACATTATTTTATTTCCCTGTTTAATCACTATTTATGGCGAATGTTGTATATGCCTATAAAGGGTGATCATATCAGTTACATGTACCCACTCACGAAGAAATTTATTATAAGAATGTAAAATATGTTCACTGTTGGCGTATCTCAACAACAACTAATTTGATTCCAGAAACTTCGCCACGATCACCTAGTGAACATGATCGAGGTGTTCCGTCGCAAGCGGCGGTTCTACCTCGTATTCGAGTATTTAGAGCACACTCTGCTAGATGAGTTGGAAGCCTCACCGGGTGGCCTCGGCGAGGAGCAGGCCAAGAAGCACCTCTACCAGCTACTCAAGGGGATCGATTACTGCCATCAGAACTCGGTATGCGATATCTCACCTCTTGATTTTCCTTGGGATTTCAAGGAATCCCTTGATTTTGTTGAAACAATGCAGTTTGGGTGGATTCTTATTTATATCAGTGGCTGTTGCTTTTTGTATTGTATTGTGCCATATAACGTACGAAAATTAATATGTAATTTAATTTTATTGTAATTTTCTCAAATTCTGTGGCCAAGGAGCAAAATGCCTAACTTAGATTAATTACACAAATAATTGTGGCTATCCTTAGTGTTCAGTCCATCCAGATTGTTAATTCCTGGAATCTACAGGGTTATAAGGAAATGGTATGCTAAGCCGAAAAGGGCTCTTAGTACTCATCATTAAGAACAATTTTTACTATGAGACCAACCCTAAAATCAAGAAAAAAGGAGCTGTTCCATAGAACAATGTCAATGACTCTCGACTAGATGTATGGAACAGCTGATTTTGTTTTCCTCGAATTCAGGGTACTAAAAGTTGTTCACAATCATGAGTACTATGAGCTCCTTTCGGCTTTGCATACCTTTTCTTTGTAACCCTTATAATGAATTCATATCCCTGCATTATACAAGATCTCTAAAGGCCACTTCCTGTGGGGTTACAATGTGATTGTGGGATTGAATGAAACTAAATCTATAATGACAAAACATCCCTATTTAGTTTTAAAAGAGCAGCATAATTTTTTATTTTTTTGCATGTTTTTAAGCTTCTTTTTAAATGTATGTAAAATTGTTTGTGAACAATAAAGAGTTTATCTATCTATCTACCTTTGACGACGTTCAGTTTAAATTCTCCAGATAATCCACCGAGACGTGAAGCCCGAGAATGTGCTAGTCTCCAACACGGGTGTCGTGAAGCTGTGCGACCTGGGGTTCGCTCGTGCCTTGGCAGCCCCCGGCGAGCCCTACACGGAATACGTCGCCACGCGCTGGTATCGGGCGCCCGAGCTGCTCGTGGCGGAACACAGGTAGGACGATGTAAACGAAATTGGCTGTAATAAATCTACAAGCATTTCAGTCGCCTTGTCGAAACAGTTATTGTTACGACACGGCGTGCGGCGTGTTGCGGCGGTGCTACAACCATTTCGGTTAAAACTCTTACAACGAACTTGGTCACTGTGCTGTAACAGCAACTGTTACAACGCAGTGACCAGAATAGTTGTTTGGCTCGGCTGCTGTTGCTTTAAAGGGCTGCTCTATTTAATTTGGTTCTTATTAGAAAGATTGGTGTCACTGAGCACTACCGTTTTGTGTTATTGTCTTTACTTTGGTACTTACTGGGCAGGTTTTCCTATTTTCATCATCATCATCATAATCATCAACAACAACAGCCTGAAGACGTTCACTGCTGATCAAAGGAGGATGCCCCTTAGACCGCCATACTGAACGACAATTTGTAATTTGCATCCACCTGTTACCCGCGACTATTGGGAGGCCTACCTACGCTGCATCTTCCACCTTGTGGTTGCCACTCATATCACGCGAAGAACCTATAACCGATGTGGCCTGCTCATTACCACTTCAGCTTGCAAACCTTGGAAGCTGCGTCGGTGACTTTGTTTCTTCGGCGAATATCCTCGTTCCGGATTTTATCGCGGCCAAGAAACTCCGGGCATAGCTCACTTCATTGCCCGCTGTGTGACTCAAAGTTTCTCCAAAAGTCCAGCAGTTGAGGACCACGTCTCAGTTCTATACCACTACCACACACACTGGTTGAAGACCCTTTCCTATATTCACTTCCAACCTTAACCAAGATTTATAAATTAAAAAATTGATTGACTTGTTGATTTATTCCACGTTCGCCATTTCATAAAGCCATTTATTCCATTTAATAGAGGTATATATCTCGTGTTCTATGACTTGCAGGTATGGTCCAGAGGTGGATATCTGGGCGATAGGGTGCTTGTTCGCCGAGATGCTCACGGGAGACCCGCTGTTCCCCGGAGACTCTGACATCGACCAACTGGCTCTTATTATAAAGACTGTTGGTGAGTTACAAAATTATAAATGTTGACGCATGCATCAATCATACTATATTTATGGCATCCTTAAAGTCATTTCAAAGAAATTTGCCTCATTTCAAGATATCTTTTAAGAATACAAATTTAAATGGCGCCAATAAAAAAATCTCCATTTCCATAATAAATAATCCATTCCATAATTCCTAAAGACGAATAGAAAAAAACAGGTAGGATTAATATATATAATCAATCCTGCATGGAAGTTGGTCGTTCTCATCATCAGCAGTCGTATCACATAAGCTATCGTTCGACCACTACCTGCTTCTCGCTGTACATTAAAGTTAAGAACAGCCGACCCCTAACAAGGTCTATTGTCCTCTAGGTAAGCTGGCCCCGCGGCACCAGCAGGTGGTCTCGCGACTGGCGGGAGGCGCAGGGCTGGGAGGCGCGGGAGGCTCGGCGCGCGGCGCCCTGCCGGGCACGGGACTCGCCCGCGAACTGCTCGCAGCCTGTCTGCGCACCGAGCCTCGAGCGCGACCCTCAGCGCAACACCTGCTCAGGCACAAGTGAGTTAACGAAACATAACACAATAAATAACAGCACTACAAAAACTAGAAGGTAGAAGCCACACAGGAAACAAGAAACTGGACAAGAAGTGCTAAAACCTCAGTAAGAAGGCTAATCATAGCAGCGTAGCGTTTGTTTGTGGTAAATAGATATTAAGCACATATACATTTACAACGCGGTCACAATATCTGTGCACCTCGTTGGAATGCACCCCGTCGCACGCTCGTCCTGCCGCGTCAGTACGGTTGGAAATTATATTCTCTTTGGTTAGCACCTTCGTTACCGATACGCGGTTCGATAAGTTGTTTAGTTTCGTGTTATCATTATTTTGTTTATGAGCGTTTGTATCGTCTAAACTTAACAAGTTTGGACCGCGTTTTTAACATTGTGACCGCGTTGTATCTGCAAATTACGTAAGTCGTTGATTCAGGTCTTATGGCTGCATTCTGGCTTTTTTTTTTCATTCTCTCACATTTCAGATATTTCCTGCAAGACGCGTTTGCCGAAAATTTCAATGCGGAACTCAGGAAGAAATTAGGAAAAGAAATTGAAGTAAGTATATCTTTTAAAGTGGTCAGTTCTTGCTCGCTTGTGGACCGTTTAATCATCTGAATCGAATCTCGTAGGTAGGTTTTCCTTATTCAAGTTACCGTTTCGCTTTTAGGCATTACCGCCACAGCAAAGCACTGCGAGAGTGGCCGGCAAGCCGCGACAACAATGGACTCTAAACATCATTCCTGTAAGTCTACATGATACATATAAGTTGTCATATTATTTACTAGCTGCGCCCCGCAGTTTCACGCGCTATTCTACACGAACTGTAAAGGTTTTTTCGGAATAAAAAGCTTATGTGTTAATCCAGGGAATAAGGTACCTCCATACCAAATTTCATCCAAATCCGTTCAGCCTTTACAGAGTTGAACGGGAGCAAACACATTTACATACTTACCTACTTACACACAAACTTTCGCATTTATAATATTAGTGTGATAGATTTGGCTAGCAAATAGCAGATGATAACTGTGCAATACTTTCCAGGACCACAGTAGATCCCGCACTGATAGCGTGGCGGGCGAATCTCTTATTGACTACAACTACACGCCAAGTAAGTCCTCCGCATGCTTTTTTTTATGTCCTTTATCCCGAAGGGTATCAATCACTATAGGGTAGGGGACTCTATTACTAAACCTACGCCATAAATGTCTACCCACAATAATACACACTAACAAATATTATAATATTCTGTCCATACAAAGGTTGTCTGGAAGAAATCGCTTTAGGCGATAAGGCCGCCCATTATACTACCGTTTTTTTTTAATATTATTGTTTTTTAAGTTTGTTTGTTTTGGTGTATAATAAAGTTATATTGTATTGTATTGTAACAATCCACAGATCGCACTAGATTCCGCATTTTTTTTTTTTTTTCATAATATCTTTATTTAGTAATAATAATATAATAGTAAATACCAGTGTAAGTTGAATCCTACTAATACAATAACTTAAGGATTTAATTATTCATCAAGCGCAACGCTTACACAAAACTTAAAAAAGATGAACATAATGTTTTAGGAAAGGAAAATGTAGCATAACAAGTACATATTTTTATTTAAAATTAATATTTTTATGTTAAATACGATATTTTGGGGGTAGTTCTCGAAAACTCAACACGAGCCGAGAGTTCCGTCGACGGTTTACAACTAGCAACAAGATTATTGCTGTGTGATAGTGTGGTAGTGACGCACACGAGCGCGGACGGGATACTAGACGAACTACGGACCGGACCGGACTAGATACCGCATTTCAAGATTCGTTGTTCCTACAAAAAGTCACCAAAGTTTGGGCCGCGGCGCGGGTCGCGGGGAGTGCGACCGAGAGTTCTCATTGGCTATCTCAAGGTTACGCCTACTCGCGCCTAACAATCAACCAATCAGAGTAATTTCTTATAAGTGTATTGGCTTAAGATATTTATTTCTCATAAGAAACAATTTCACTTATATGAGAATCAGCTTAATAGTAATAAATATTATTATCGTCGTACATATTTTGTTTGTAGTTTTATGTAGGTGACAATAAAAATACGCTAATTAGTTCGCTCAACACGCTCAACACGTGTAGTTATACTGATGCGTGGTGCGCTTCGAGCGTACTCAATGCAGAATCTAAGGTGTGATCTATGGCCTAATATAACGATAGTAAAAAAAAAAGTTTAGAAACTTCAAGATAATTGACTTTCTATATCAGCTAGCTTCATTGGGATAGTTTTTCTTAGTCACCGAATGTTCAAAAACATTTTGTGTTGTTGTGTTACAGACTCGGATACGCCGATGGAGACGAGCCCGACGGAGAAGAAGCCTCAGCAGCATCCGGCGCCGCAACAGGCTCTCCCTCACCCGCACGCAGACTCTGTAGAGGTACCTAAAGTGCTTCTCATGAAAGATGTCCCACGGCAAACAGTGGAACTGGTGTTTTGGCGGGAACATAAAAAAATCTTGTCGCGTCACTTGTCGTTAATTTAACAGTAGCTTTTGCTGAGATTATGGTGCAAACCAGCCATACCTAGACTAAGACTAATACTTCTTTTTGATTCATCAAATGTTGTGGTTCACTTATAATATTACAAAACTTGACGCTAGCTAAATACACAACGTGTGAAGCCAAACCAAAAGAGGAAAAAAGAATATTGCTCAGTATTAGCACGTTTGCCACATGAAGTAATGCGTGCAGTACCTTATGGCCTCGCTACATGGCCTGACCTGACATCGTTTGAAAGAGATGGCTATATATAAGTTTCTGGGGGAGCGAAAGGGAGAAGCTATAACCTCAATAGTTTGTTTCTTTTGCTCCCGTGAAATTCAATGTAGATGTCCTTTTCACCCAATGTCAGGTCAGGCGATGTATAGCCACTGTTAGTTGACAAAAAATAATTCTAATGCTGCCATTGTCTGGCAATAAGTAAATGACAAAGAAAGGAATAGAATTAATCTGTCGTCAAAGTTAACAAACGTTTCAGATTCCCGAGGTAAAGCTATGTATAATAATCGTAGCAATCAACTGCAAAGTGATCCATTATTCAAGAAAATTAGGACCCTTTAAATACAAGTTTTATCACAAACTTTTCATTAAAGAAAACAAATCATTGCTTGAGTATAACATCGTCTATAACCTTAATAATTTGTTTCTTTTGCTCCCGTGTAATTCATATCTAGCTGTCACTTTCACACGATGTCAGGTTTGGGACCCTATTCGGAGAAATGACATTTTATCTCGGTCACTGTCTCACTAATTTAGAATTTAATGGGAGTGAGAGTGACCGAGATAAAATGTCATTTCTCCGAATAGGGTCCCGGCCATGTAAAGCGACCCTTATGCGTACATGAAGTGATGCGTGCAGTACCTTTGGACCTACCTATGGAATTTTAAAAGTAGTGCAGCATCAGCTTTGCGTGGCCTGTTTTGATGTAGTAGTTCCCGATACGTCCGCAGGGGGCGGTGGTGTACGGCGGCGCGGTGCTACCGCCATCGAAGCCCGCGGCGCCGCGCTCCCTCGCCAGAGCCATCAACGAAACATTTCAGGTACATGTTTTTGCTACTTGATATTTTGGAAAGATTTGCATTGTAAGGGTTTTGTGGGATTACACCCACTTAAAACCAGCTCGGTGATCTGTCTCTGTGCCTGATCTCTGGCTGGATTCTATGTAGGGAACGCGCCTGTAGGGTCTGTTCAGAAATAGAGTGGTCGGGGCCAAAAAGTGAACTGAAAAAAAAAAGTGAAAAGTTCGAGAACATGCACGAAAATACACAATACATGTTGGTTAATGGTATAATGTCGTGAAACGTGAATTTTCGTGTTGATTAAAAAATTCCATAGAAAGCTCTAGTAAAGTTTTCACCACTTTACTGGGGCATGACTTGAACTTGACCGTGACTTGCTTTGCTCGCCTTTGACTGTGACTATGACTTGTTTATAGTATAGAGTCGTCAATCGGTTATTTAAAGGCATCTGACAATTTGTTTGTAGCATAATGCGGAAACGGGATAAAGCAGGATAAAACTAAACAAAGTTAAAAGGAATCACTGTTGATTACGCTTTGTTGAATTCACAGACATTCCCCGTGCCAGTGAACGCGTTTCCCAGAACACCTTATATCAAAAAGTAAGTCGTTGAATATTATTAAACTTTAAATCATAACAACTGAGATTACTGTGCATCTGTGCATCTCCGGGTGACGAGCGCAGTGCATGGGGTTTTGAATTGTAAAATTTCAGAAATCTTGTTGACACTGTAATGATATAGCTGTTCCAGACGTTTTGTCGAGTGTCATTGAAATTTTTCTATAGAACAACTGTTTTATTTTTTTACGATTGCAGGGTTGGTTCAATACTAAAAGTTCATAATGATGAGTACTATGAGCCCTTTTCGGCTTACCATACCCTTTTCTTATAACCCAGTATTTGCGTTGCCGCGATTATTCGCTAGGCAGCTACACACTGGTCTACTCGCCTCTCCCTAGGCTACGCTCCGTTCATATTGCCGGTCTTTTGACACGAGCGCAAAAACCTGACAAAATTAGAAGCGGATGGCAAGGCCAAAGAGTATTTTTTATATAACTACACTGGGTAAGGCGACGAGCATGACGAGCGGCAGAACGAGTACTGCAGCCAACATTATATCTCTGCCTATTACCCTCGCTACTTCCCTCAGCGAGTGGCTTAATTTATAAACTACACGGTATCTACCGACTTATCTCGTATAATTATCGTCCGCAGAGTGAACAACAAGCTGGTTATGGACGAGGAGCTGCTCCGCGGTCGCGCCGCCGTCAAGAAGAACTCAAAGAAGACCTGCCCCGAGCTTTTGCTGCCTTACGTACCAGGAGGTAAACTGTTAACTGTGAGGTTAACTGTCCGGCGACGCTATGTGTATAAATAAATGTCTGGGGATCCTGTGCTTCGAACCTTGACGGTCTTCTACAGCTCAAAAATAAAAGACCATGACATAAAGTGTTAAACCAGTTTAAAGAAGATATTCAACGTCATTTATTATTTAAAACGAACCGTTATTTTGCCGGAGTATGCGAAGCGAACGAATGGTCTCAGTTTTAACTGGCAAAATTTGCATTCATGTTCAATTGTCCGTATGTTGGTACTCGCGTACAGGGCGTATTTATCAACCAATCTTGTCGAAACTTGGTGTACTGGTTCTACGATTTAGAATTTTTCTGTCGTTTTTGAGTCGACGATAACGATGTTGAAAAAAGACTCTCTACTCTATCGAGATTTTTTGATTAGTTCTCTTTAATAATTTCTCGTTTATTTCAGCGAGCAACAGTCCAGTAAAAAAAGTGAAAAAGCCCCACCAGTCGCACCACGCCGTGACAAAGACGTTGGAGAGCCACCACCACTGGGATACCGCTGTAAGAATTTTTCAACCAATCTGTTGTTGAACGTTTCCCACACAGAGATACATATGATTATCTTTGCTGGGGATGCATGCCATCAAACAAAAAGACATAGACAACACCAAGACCCAAAGCAGCCATAATCCATCATGTCTACCATGATCCCTTCTCTCGGCAGCCGTCTTGAGGATCGCAGAACTCTCACCGTTTATTACGAGAACGCTGCTGCCCGTCCTCCGTTGGTTCTGGTCGCTGTTTTAGAATATAACCGGGTTCTGCTATCAGATTTTTCATAAATAATTTTATTCGTAGAAATTACAACGGTCCTCTTTTAAGGGACAAGTACCACAGAATCACTAACTAATATTATAAATGCGAAAGTGGCTGTCTCTCTGGCTGGGTGTTTGTCGTGTTATCACGGCTAAACGGCTGAACGGATCGACCTGAATTTATGCATAAGGGTCGGAGACAGACATAGGCTATTTTTTTTTTTGTAGATTCACGCGAATGAAGTCGCGGGTAACAGCTAGTAGATGATAATATAAGAAAGCGCTTACTGTTGTTGTCAGCGCACGGGTGGCGACGCGGCGGCCCTAGCGCGGACCCCCACCAACCTGCCGTACATGTGACCCGCGCTCCACGGCTACTGGCGAGCCGGTTACTTTTAACATTATCACAACCATTCCATTTGTACCTAATCACCTTCCCTGTTCCCGATTCACCCCAATGTACCTAACCAATCATCCCCATTTATCCCGATTCATCCAAACTATTAGATCGTATCTGATGAAATGTACAATGATTTTACCCGACTCACGCAACGTTGTAAACTTGGTCAACCCCGTCTGTCCTAATTCACCCTAAATATATCTGTAACTCTATACTTCTCAACTCATACTATAATTCTCAACGATTACGTATCTGTCACATTTTTTGTTTGCAATTCTCACTTCATCCCGTTTTTCAATTCACCCTACATTTTCTAGATTTACCTCTTTGGTTGTAAACAGACGGTGCATTTACGAATATTAGGATAGAATCCTAGTGGTTTTGAGACTTAGGAACATACAAATAAAGATTTATGATTTGTTTAAGATTTACATTTTATTGTTAACGTTACAAATTATAGTAAGTAGGTACTGGTATGTACTGTTTTTCAGAGTTTAGTTTGTTCTTATCTTGGAAAATGGTGCTTGGAAACTAGTCATGAGTCTTTTGTTTTAAATTTTAAGAATAAAAAGATTCACATTTCATCCTAGATTTTGATAAAGAGATAGATAAGAAGTAACTTTTTATACAATCCCATTTGTTAATGCAATGCTCATACCATTGACATATATATAACAATGATTTCTGCAAAAATAAATTCAACAGATTTTCTTCAACATTTTAATTTTTGTTTTGTTGCTTATTGATATTCTTAAGTTTTTGTTGAACAACGTATCGTAGAACGGTGTATCTTACCTCTGTGATGAGATGTCAGCCGGACAGAAACTAAATTTTTTAGACATATTACTGAAAGGTTGTTATAAAACTGTTATTTACCAATGAAATAAACACACGCAATAATTGTAAAGATGTGGTTTTAATATTAAACACATAAAAATAGAAAAATGATGTGTTTATTCAAGTGGCGCATGACAGTCTCATTTCGCCCCATTCGGTCGATTCCCTATTCATCCCAGTCGATATGAATGTCCCGTTCTACGTTACGCAATTAGTGAATTTATATTACTGTATCGTCGACCACTGCCAAGGATGTTTTATAGAATAGAATTTTGTTTCATGTTTGGAAGAGTTTTGTAAGTTGTATCTTACGTCGTTGCGGAGGTGTTATTTGTAAATATTGTATAGTGTTACATTTTATTACACGCAAAATTTAATAAACACTTTTCAAGAATGTACACTTTTTTGTGTGGTCTCCTCTGTTTTTCTTTAAGCTCTCGTTAAATATTCATACCTGCCTTATATTGAAAGTAGTTATGTGAATTGACTTAATCCATTTACAGACGGTATATTTACCTTTATTTTCGTATTAGCTTCTGCCTTCGTATCTACGCGATGCAGATCGGCTTTCGGTCTTACAGGTTTAGGGCTCGGAGCAGAAACTCGGCCTTCGGCCTCGCTAACGCGTCCTTATTTTCTTTGCTTAGAATCTTAGTTCGGACTGTTAGAGATATTTTAAGGCGAGTCACCGAAGGCGGCCTCTACGGGCGGCGCGGCGCGTTGCGGAACCGGTACGCAACGGTCAAATTCTGGGGTAAATTTGAATATAGTAAATATGGTATTTCAGTTGGCACCAAAATTTTGTAAAGAAAAATTTCCATATAATAATTAAAAGCAAATTTAGAATTTTTATTACTAAAGAGTTCATTTAGACTTTATTTTAGCCTGTTTTCAGCATTTTATATGATCGAGTAAAATACTTCCTATCGTGTAATTACTTTTTGATTACTTTGCCGAATTTCAGTCTGTCAAAGTCTAAAGAAAAAGCTCTTTATTCGTACGAATATGCCCATGGTCTCGTTAACAAAATAAGCTATAGGATAGAGTCCCTGTGGCTGTGTGAGGTTGAGCAAAATGACCACAATGAAATGGATCAGTAAATAAAATAAAGTATTCTTTTAAGATTTATTTTTGTTGGCAGTTAATGACTAAAATACAATAATCATAGATCTATAGGTTACCTACAAACGAAATAAATGGCATACAAATCATTTAAAAGTAACTACAAACCTAAACGATAGGTCATTCCGATTTCTGTTTATTTTTGACTTTGGCTTCATTTGCAGAATTCGGGTTTATCCTTATTATAGGGTAATACTGAAGCGCAGATATATATGTATAAGATACCCATTCAAATGAGATGAAAACACTAACTTTAGAGACTCATCATTTCCAAGTAAAATTGTAAATTGCGGGCTTATCCTTAACTTTGAAACGTTCGTGATTCTGATTGCGAGAGCGTGCCATCCCGCTCGTACCAACTTAGTCGCACTATGCGCGGTCCCGCTCGCGCACTATCACTATCGCTTTCAGAGTTACGAGATAAACCCACAGATCAAAAACAAATAGCCCAGTCAAGTTACGGAACTAAGGAGGACTGCGACATAATTCAATACATAAATATAAAATTGTGTTTGGAACAATCTGCTGATGTAGAATCAATATTACATTAAATTAGACATAGAAAAAATATTTAAATTCTTAAAATAAAGTATATTTTCCTAGAATCATTTATGCCATAAATTAAAGTACCAAATCAAGGTAACAACCTTTAATAAGCATCATCACAAAATATACTTCCATTGTCAATTTCGTTTGTTCAGCAAGTTATCATCGGACAAATATACACACAAACATAAATACAAATGCCGATTTTTCCCAGTAAACTCTGAGACCTTCGTTTTGCTCGGTCAATTATACGTTCAAATAATATCTTGGCAGTAGCTGTTTCAGATTTGCGACAGACCGTAAGTAAAAAAAATGAGGGGCTCTAGAAAAAAAAAAGTGGGCAAAATAAGGTTGAGAACCTACGAGTTACATTAGCTCTAGAAGTTTTTCTAAAAAGCGATGTAAAAAAATGCGTATCCGTATTTTTTTAATTATTGTATATTTATGAGAGATTGTTCCATTATTACGTACAGAAAAATAATGATCTTGTTATTAAATAGTTCCGGGTTAAACTAAATTGACTGGGCTAACCCCCGAATACTGAAACGCTTGTTAACTTTAACAATAGATTAATTCTAATGCTGCCTTTGTCTGGCACTAAGCAAATGACAAAGGCAGCAACAGACTTAATCTGTCGTCAAAGTTAACAAACGTTTCAATATTCGGGGGTTTGTCACTCGGACTTTCACTAATGAGCACTAACAGGATAGCTAATCAACACTTTGAAATGATAAGTATGTACCTACAGGTACATATATAAGACCCACTTTCAATAAGTAGCTTCTTTACGACTTTTTTTTACTAATATCCTGACTTGGTTAAAAATATTAAAACGCCTACTTGTAATATGTAGAAAAAAAGCATATTTGACTACTGGACTAACGTAACCTCTGAAAGAAATAATACCATAATCGTATAAACAACTTTGTTCATGATTTTTATAACTAAGAAAATGCAAAATGGATTAATATTATTACCCCCGAATACTGAAACGTTTGTTAACTTTGACGACAGTAACTGCTGTCTTTGTCATTTGCTTAGTGCCAGACAAAGGCAGTATTAGAATTAATCTGTTGTCAAAGTTAATGAACGTTTCAGTATTCGGGGGATAGCGAGTAAAATTGCCTAATCGACGAAATTGCCCATTCTTAAAAAATAATTTTAGTATTATATTCGAATTAGCACCATCGATATTATTTAGTTATCGATAAAGGCACTATTACATTTCTTAATCTAACCTCGGGATGAAACGTTTGTTAAAGGTGTCTATATATGGCCTGACCTGGCGTCGTGTGAAAGAGATGGCTCTACATAAGTTTCTGGGGGAGCGAAAGGGAGAAGCTATAACCTCAATAGTTTGTTTCTTTTGCTCCCGTGAAATTCAATGTAGATGTCCTTTTCACACGATGTCAGGTCAGGCGATGTATAGCCACTGTTAGTTTGACAAAAAAATAATTCTAATGCTGCCTTTGTCTGGCACTAAGTAAATGACAAAGAAAGGAATAGACTTAATCTGTCGTCAAAGTTAACAAACGTTTCAGATTCCCGAGGTAAAGCTATGTATAATAATCGTAGCAATCAACTGCAAAGTGATCCATTATTCAAGAAAATTAGGACCCTTTAAATACAAGTTTTATCACAAACTTTTCATTAAAGAAAACAAATCATTGCTTGAGTATAACATTGTCTAAAGTTTAAACATTACTTCAATGTTACATAATTAATTACAATACATACCTTAATGACTATTTTTGACTTTAAATAATGGTCCCTTATTAAGAATCATTTACAGTAATTAAGTCCAATTATATCAACCACTTTGATATTGTATTGTTGTATGGGATGAATAACAACAGCTGAGATAGGAAAATCTAACATTTTTTTAAATCATAAAAGTATTTTTATTTCATACGAGTATCATTGTAGATTGTGACTATTCCCAAAATAGTCGTATTAATAGATACGAATAACGTCTAACAAGGCGCACCCACACACCGATACCACATGTTGTACACCCACCAAAAAAAAAAACGTAGACGCTTGCGAGTACGTTAACAGACAACACACCATATTTCTTCACAAAAGGTGTTTTTTTTCTCTTTCCTCCTAAGAGGATTTTGGCGTCGCACGTCTTATGCATTCTCCAGTGTCAAGTATGCTTATATATTTACGCGAGCAAAGCAAGACACGGTCAAGTCCAAGTCGTGTCAGCAAAGTAGTGAAAACTTATTAGAGCTTACTATGGAGTTTTGGAAACAACATCAAAATTCACGTTTCACGACATTATACCATTCACTAACACTCGTGCATGTTCACGAACACTTAACGGGTAGAAATTCACCATTTTTACACATTAATACTCGAAATAACACAAGTTTTGAAAAATAATAAAATGACGCGACATGGATTCTTCACGTTCCCGCCAAAACCAAAAAAAGTGGTGCACGTAACAAAGTGTTTCACTACATCAAGGATTCTGTACAATAGCGGATGGACCACAAAGTGTTGTTTGCTCATGTCACTTGGGACCGCCTCGCGGCACGTCGGCCATGTTTTGCATGCCAGCCAAGCTAGTACGTTAGCTGTCAAACACTTTTGAAGTGTCAAAAAATCAGTAGAGGCTAGTGGAGTTGACGCCATATTGTGCTTCCAATGTGGCGCAAATGACGTGACTTGTAACTCCTTTTTTTTTTAGTCATTGCACTGCACACAAATGTGTCTTTGGTGTGTGGTACGCCTAAGGGAGACCCTTGGTTCCTTCCTTGCGTCCGAGTGTTACCCTTGGACGTTACAATTTACCCCATTCAGTCAACCGTTTGTGTCGAACCTTCCGATTTAACCCATTTAATTTTGTCAATACTGTCAATACTGTTTGAATTTTTGTCTGTTTGTTCATCCCATTAATACTACATAGAAAGACAAAGCTTCTGATGTAAGAATACAAAGGAGCATAAAATAAGATCGGATGGACCCTACCATAAGTGATTAGAAAATGGAGTAGTTGAGAAGGAGAACGCGATTCAAGATGGCGGCGCGGTGAAGACAGGCGGCGCCGCGGGCGCGCACGGGCACGTGAGGAGCTCGCCGCCGCTCTCCGTGATCACCACCGACTTGTGGTACTTTATGAGATCCGCTGGAAGCAATATAAACTTACATTAGAGCTAGTGTTGCCAACCGTACTTTATGATAAAGTATCTTATGTTATTTCAAGCACTCAAAACTTTTCGATAGCAATAAAGCACGCGAATATATTTTATTTTCTCAATTTGCTTTTAGTTAATTTCTTTTCCCAGTGACACCCGACAGTTTTTTTCTACTAAGTACATTCGTCGTAAGGATGTATATTTTTATTTTGGGCATTATAGGCGAGGCGTTTTTGGCGCCAGTGTACTGATTGCTACAAGGCCAAAGAGCCGCCTCTGTTCGTAGAAGAGAGATTAAAGATAGATATCAAAAGAAAGAGTAGATTTGTGGTAAAAATGCATAATTAAACACTACTGATTTGCTAGTACCAAAGCTTACCTAAGCTAGTGTGTGTCCTCTGACCGGTCCCGAGTAGGCGATAAGTTCCTCCGTTAGCCTCGACGAGGTAGTGCTTGCAGAGCGCGGCGGGCGCCCCCGGCCCTGCCCCCGGCCCTGCGGCCGGCCCTGCGCCCGGCCCGCAGTGGTACGAGATGGCGTAGCCCCACACGCGCTCCGATAGACGCACGAGGAAGCTGCCGGTGGCTTGCGCTGTCAGAATCTGTTCAGCCTCGGACCGCGTGATAAGACCTAAAGGACATACTACATTTTAATATTCGTGTACCTTCTGTCCTTTATACGCAAATCTGTGTTCTTCCTTCTTTCAAGATCTTCACTTTTTTACCGACTTAACCGACTGTTGTAGATATAGTACATCTCTTGCCATTTTGTTATATCTTTCAAGCTATTTTAAGTTTCCTATTTTGTGTACTTTCAGTTCTTAGTGAATAAAGTTTTTTTGTTATGTTTATGTTACTTCCAAAAAAATTGAGAAGGTCAAGTCGGCTGAACTTTTTTAACGGTCATGTGCGTTTGTTCACTTAACAAAACACATAGAAACTACCTTAACTTCTATAGCCCAGTCAAGGGGGTCTATAGCGTTACGGGACTTACATCGGGATTCTGAAAAGTTAGTTAACTTTGACAACAGATTAAGTCTATTGCTGCCTTTATCATTTAAATCCTTTATCATATATTTTTTATCATATGCTTAGTGCCAGACAAAGCCAGCATTAGAATTAATCTGTTGTCAAAGTTAACAAGCGTTTCAAGTTTCGTTTAGTATGAAGGCCCCGGACATAATTCTCATAACATAAATTTAAAATTGTGTTTGGTATAATTTGCCGTAATGTACTATCTAAAAATATTCTGATACATAAATGAGTCTCACCGTGGAACCACTCGACGGGCTCGTCGTGTTCGTCGAAGCCGACTCCTCGCTTGAGCTCCTGCGTCCTGAACCACTCCAGCACGGCCTCCCTGCTAGGAGGCTTGCCGGCTACAATACAAAATGTAAAAAAATAACAGAAATCAGAAATATTTACTGGCCATCAAAGACATAAAGGTTTATAAGGAGAATTCTGTGCTGGCCATAAATAGCATTTAATATTACAGGCAAGTCACTTTTATTTTATTAAAAGCTAAATTACGCAAAGGAATCAATAATTTAAGCAATTTAATAATATTATGACAGGTAGGTATTTATTAGCACCGATAGACGGCAGCACGGCCAGTACGCCAGACGTGCTCAGGTTACGTTACAAAATAACAGTTTAAAACGGCATTTGTCGTTTTCTTGACATCTAGGTGGGCGATAACATGACGATTTTAAATATAGGGAGTATTGACGTTACCAAAACGTTGGGAATTATTTTGCAAAGCTTAATTAAGCAAACAAAATGTATGTATGTAATTATTTGGTTGAGTGCTGGCACCTCAAAAGGATAGAGCTGCCACGAACCAGATATAAACATTTTTTAAGTGAAACTGTCGTGAGCCGTCTTGGCCAACGAGGTCGGGTGTTGTAGTCCTGTAGCCTGTAGTCAAAGGTGTACCCTTGTATTAATAAATAAATATTGGTGGACATTTTTTTGATACAGCGCTATCTAGCCCAAAACTAAGCAAGCTTGTATTATAGGAACCAGATAACTGATAGAATACATACATAATTTTTTTTTTTTTTTTTTGTAATTACATACATAGAAACACCCAGACAAAGAACAAACATCCATGTTCATCACACAAATGTTTGTCCTGGGTGGGAATCGAGCCCACAACCTATAGATCAGAAGGCGGAAATCCACCCACTGAGCCACAAGGCTCAAGGCAATTGATAGGTAGTTTCATTGTCGTGAGCGTTACCTTGCGGCGTGTCGGCGGGCGCGCGCGCGGCGCCGACGTCCGCGCTGCGGCGGTGCGCCTCCCGCGCCGCGCGCGCTATCTGCCGCATCGTGGCCTCCGCCTCCTTCGCCTTCCGCTCTGGGATAACAACAGAGTCATGTCAGCTTTGGTAAAACTGTAGGAGATACCTTCAAGAACAGCACATTCTACTTGGCTGCGTCTGTTGATGTCATACTCTGTTTTTGTGCACCTGATCCACAGATCACACTAGACACCGCATTACGAGATACGTTGTTCCTACAAAAAGACACTTCAGTTAGAGGCGCGGCGCGGGTCGCGGGGACTGCGATCAAGTTCTCATTGGCTATTTCAAGGTTACGCCTACTCGCGCCTAACAATCAACCGATCAGAGTATTTTTTTATGTGTGTTTAGACTGATGCGTGGTGCGCTTCGAGCGTCCTTGCAGAAACTAGGGTGTGATCTGTGAGCTGAACCTAAGGACGGTACTGATAAAAATGAAATTACTATAAGGAGGAGAATTTTAACGATACAAGCAATCACACGGTTACGGTTGATTCTACAAGACGACTGTTCCGATGAAAATGCCAGATCATGACGAGAAGTCTCCATTTGCAAGAAACTTGAGAAAGTTTTGAGCGTCTGAAAGGAAAGTTCTGGCTAGCATATTTTTTTTGTTTTGGGGGTTTTTCTGCTATCTTGCTCGGTAGACTGATACAGTTCCGATGGTTACCTTGTTCTCTCCAGGCCGCGTCGTCCGCCCCGGCGTGAAGTTGCGCGTCCCGCAGCGTGCGCGCACGGCGTGCACGCAGCGTGCGCAGAATGTCGCCGGCACGCGCAGCTGCCACGCGCCGCTCCCACGCCGCCACGCGCACGCTCACACCTGAGCCCGTGTTCGGGATGCCTAACTCCTGGAAACGTTGAAGACTTTTCACATTTTTTGCTTATATCTAGAAAATAGTGATAACCTATAGTGGCGGCATTTCGATTCTTGTGTGAGCCGGGAGTAATGGTTGCTGGTAGTAAATTTTACGTGTATTTGGAAATGTTAAAACATAAGTTAGGATTATGTGGGCTTATTGTGTTTAGTGCTGGCATCTTAGTGAATACGATAACTGACAGATATCCTTCGGCATCAATTTCAACAGATTCATGGCTATTGAGTTAGTGACGAGTTCTGAGTTGAGTGTTGTTGAGTTCGAGTCGAGTTCTTAAATTTAGGTGATGTTTTGAGTGGGTTGTTTATAATAATAATAATAATTCTTTATTTCGGACACATGATCCATATGGAAAAAAAACATTAAGTCTTAATTTAGAATTAAGTCACAACTTATGTTAATTAAAAAACCAAAATATAACTATACCTAGTTAGGTGGCAATAGCCACCCAACGTTTGTAGATTCCAGTCAGTGGCAATCTGTCAGAAATACTTTGAACAATCGCGTTTTTACACGTGTCAACTCTGGACATAAACGACGCTATTCGTTTGCGCTGTATTGCGTTAAATGAGTCCAATTGCGATTCCGTGTACATCTCAGACGCGCTACAATACCATTTCAGGCCCATCAGGTGCCTGAAAATGTTATTGTACGCCACTCGTAACGCGCTATGCGCCTTCTGTGTGTACTTAGTCCAGAGCTGACACGTATAGAAGGATTGGCAGAAGGACTTAAACAGAGTAATCTTCACATCAGGCGCCGCCCTATAGAATTTCCTTGCAACCATGTTGCCAACTACGCAAAGAGACCTCTGTCTCTCCATATCTTCGTCGTCTCGTAGGCTGGATGTCACTATGTGGCCAAGATACTTGAAACTATTTACTATGGCTACAAGTTGCCCATTCAGGTAAACCGCCGGCACAGTTTGTGGTCCCTTTCCCGACCTGAAGACCATCATCTCCGTTTTTTTGGCATTGTAGACTAATGACTAATAAAACAACATTAACTCTTTTCAAACTTTCTAAGATCTCACCTGCAATACATCTCTTTTCCCCTCAATAAAGTTGAAATGCAGCGTGTTCTTGTTCAAATCCAGCTGGTGGTTGATATTTTCGTTGCAGTAGTCCGTCCTTTCCTCCAGACTGTCTCCCAGCTCCTTGTCAGACGTCACTTCAGGTTCTAAAGCATCGATGCGCTGCCGGAGCTCGTCCACTGTGCAGTAGATCTCCAGGTTATCTTCTATGGACTCTATGCTCTTCGGAGAAAGATCAAATTTCTGGAAATCGGAAATAATTTGGATAGTTAACACTAGCCACTGAACCACTTACTCCTCCATTATATTGCACAGCTACCGCCGCGAACCAATCAGCGACGGAAGCCTGCAACGCGCAAACGAAGTTTTCACGAGGTTTTGAACTAATATGTCTAACGCACAGATCACTCAGATACCGCATTACAAGATTCGTTGTTCCTACAAAAAGTCACCAAAGTTTGAGGAAGGCGCGGGGAGTGCGACCGAGCGTTCTCATTGGTTATCTCAAGGTTACACCTACTCGCGCCTAACAATCAACTAATCAGAGCAATTCCTTATAGGTGTATTTAAACTGATGTCTGGTGCGCTTCGAGCGTCCTGAATATAGAATCTAGGGAGTGATCTGTGGTCTAACGACACACAGTCGAACAGCTAAACTTGGGCCTCAACATCTAGCCCAATAGGAGTACTCTTTGTTAAATAGAGAAAATTGATTACATTGATTACTGATTACGTCACTTTCATCCCCTCGTTCTAATTAGCAAGTCGAAAGCTTTTGACTGTTGTTGTTGTTGCACTTGCGACATCAACCTGTATGTGTGTTACATTTAGTAAGTTATTTACCTGTTCCAAGCTGTCCAGTGGCTTGTAGTCGATGAGCTGAGTGAGCTCCTTCTCGACAGACTTCCTGAGCTGATGAGCTTCCTCTCTCGCTTGCGTCATGGCTCGCTTGCGCGCCTCCTCCGCTAGAATGTTCTCGATCGACTTGTCGTCGGGATGCTCGCCCATCAACCACACCTGGAAACGAGGGAATCAAATCGGGTAAACAAACAACAAGTCGTAGGTTTAATTAAGTATTCAATTTGGCCTCTTCGTGCATCCTGAAAGGAAGCGGAGAGTATACGATGAGAAGTTTAATTTGCGATTTATTGAAACGCCTGTTTAATGCGTTGGAGTTAATTCTTCCGCAGGTGGCACAACAAGCAGTATTTCAAGGAGACGCTCGTGGCGTTATTCAGATTAAAATGTCAAAATATAATCTTGACAAAAACTTGCATCGTGATAACGGTCTTTTTAGAGATATTGTTTCACAGCACAAAAAGAAATTAAGTCAGCCTTCATTATGCCACAAACGAATATACATGACCTAGATCTCTGTTCTGACAAAACTACAACAGACAATAAGTACATCGCTACGGATAACCAAAAAACTAACGTAGGTACCCATCAATTCTGTGACCAGACACCGTTCACAATGACCCCGCACGCGGCAGCACCGCTTTCATCGTGTTAACCGCCGTGACAAACTGCCTACTGTTTCAAAAGGTCAATATTTCATCAAAACACACAACACTTCAATTCCACTTTTAATACAATCGAATAAAACCTATTTTCATTTAATCGGGTTTAATGTACAAAACAATGGGTGGACCTTCGCTTGTCCTTGCTAAATAAACGGATTTAGAACCTATTGAAAGGAATAAGTTGGTATTTGACGGCCTTTGAGCTGTGATTGCATTTCCGATTGGGCTTTGTTGCAAAATCCTTATAGAACAGGTACTGTATGGGATATTGGTCAGCCGTGCTTCCATAATCCATTAGGCTTCAAGAAGGTTGGTTTGAGAAATAAAAACTGTTGAAACAATTACATGCAAATCAAACAACAGCGAAAGAAATTGTTCCTAAACATTAAACATCGATAGACAAAAAGTGAATCATAACTAAATCGTAAATCAGATGCCTTATTTCTATCAGATTATCTCAATCAAATTGTATTAAAATACTTTAAGATTACCTATCATGTTCATAATTAATTAATTAAAATATTAATCATTATTAACTAATGTTAGTAACCTTAGTTTTTGGTTTACGATACGAGTAGACAAACTCAATGACTAAGACTGACTTACATTAAACTTCTAGGACTACCTACCTATCTAATTTTAACTAAAACAAGCTTTTGTACGCGGGTTCACCCGTACCTAGCGATGCCTAGCTAGTCTATGTGCCTCAGAGATATTGTAATTTTCTCCCAAGGAAAAAAGTGAAGGAATTTTCAGTATTGGTTCAGTAGTTCCAGAAAACAGACAAATTACAAAATTTACCTCTTATAACAATTTAGGAAGAAAGTCGGCTTAATATAGAATAGAATACATAACTCAAAGGTAGGCCACTAACAATGCCTCTGGTATTGGAGGTGTCCATAGGCGGCGGTGACCACTTACCATCAGGAGGCCCATCGCTTGTTTGCCACCAATTACACTAAAAAAATATATGAAAAAACTGATTGCTGAAAACTATTTATGTTAGTTTACTATTTATGTTATTTACAAAATCAGTGATCTAAGTATAACTTGCTCAGAGCAACTCGCTACCGGCCTGAGGTCAGCCGGAGGCCGGCGTTACTCTAACATAACCTTTCATAGTGCTAATTAGATGTAGACTTACCCATGGCTCCCCATCTTCTCCCTTCATGAACTGCACCTGTTTCTTGCCATTCTTCTGGATTTTAGAACGGTCTTCGTCGTCTCCAACCTTCTGGTCCCACAACTGCCATCGACGGACCTGGAAACAGCAAAAATCATTCTGAAATATGTTTCTTGCGATTCATGTGAGATTTTATAATTTGAGTATTTTATATAAGGCGCACCACACATCATCTTAATATTGAAGTTTGGCGGTTAGTTGGCAAAACTTCTTGCGATCCCATACTGTGTTCTTTAGATACACCACACACCAATGCTACAAAACATTTATCGTAGATCTACATTTAAATACTAGTACGCTAATAGACAACACACCCCATTTCTTCACAAAAGTGTACCATATAACACAAATGTGTCTTGCGCCTTAGATGTTAATAGCTCTTGTCCTCGAATTTTTCTAGCCATTTAAAACCTGCGCACTGGCAACTTGGGAAAATTCCCAAGTTGCTCACTGTTACATGGTTTTGTTTTATGGTACGGGTTTACTGACCGAGCAAAGCGAAGGTTTCAGAATTTACGGGAATATGTCAGTGTTTGTATATGTATCTGTAGCTTGCGCACCGTCGATCCGATCCATATGACAATATGCATATATATGTGCATATATAAGCAAATAGTTCATGTCAATATAATTTTTATTTTGGGAAATGGGCGATATCAGTAGAAGGATTGTGAAGTTATTGGGGTCGCAACGCGAGGCGGCAATTCGGCGCAAATTACCAATTCCTCCGAGGTTCTTCTGCCAGGATTGCCTTTAATGGAGGCTACCACAATCTAACAGTATTTTCGCACGTTATCGTTTCGCCACACAATCACTATAATTGCATATTTTGCTTGCATTATTTGTTTCGTACGTCTCCACGTCAACGATAAAAGATAAGGCACGACGCACGAGCTGCGCAAACTTTGCACGTGTATTGTTTACGCCCTAGTTTATTGTTTGACTCGTCAGTTACTTATCCTTGATCACGGTCAATAATTCGCGGGATAACTTTAGAGTCATTTCTATCTCCGTTAATGTCATGTCCATGTTTCTGCACCGTGAGGAATGACAAAAAAAAACTGATGCCTGCAAATAACGGGCCAGTCTTTGATTAACTGTTATATTCAAAGAGGCCAGTTAGTTATTATTTTTAGAGAGGTTGCTGTATTAAGAGTACTCTTTTTGCATAGTCCGCCTAGGGAAGTAAGTACCTTTGCCATCAGTTATTCAACCGCCAAGCAATCGTGTGCAAACGTTACTGTGTTCCGGATTGAAGGACAATGTTCCCAACGAAATTCCTGGGCACATAGATATTTATCATGTAATGTCTCAGGGTGATGTAACTAAGCATAATTTAAAAAAAAAAGTTAGTCAGGCACGGGCGCAATAATCAGGAACCAAGTCAGAGGGGTTCAGATAAAAGACAATAACTCAACACAACACTACTGTTGTGTCACCAGCCTACCACCAGTTTTGTCACTTACGATGCTAACGATGGATACCACAGAATACCTCTGTCATGTCATGACAATAAACAAATAAACTTTATTCTGTCATAACCTGACATTCAACTTCCCCCATCGTATGGGTAAGCAAATCTTGCCCATCGTCTCTTACAGTTAAAGAATGCTACTAAAAATATTCAAATTGTATTATGGGATCGAATTGATATTTAGACGATACTCAGTAACCACTCATGGCATAGAACAGTCTACTAACAATGATTAATTGATTCAAGTATCACGGCCTCCTGCTGCGATCGCCACTGATCTGCCTCCACTGATCCATGTCACAAAATAGATTTCTAGATCAGTTTTTGCGCCGCTCAAAATAAAATTGTAAAATAAAACTGTAGCCATAAAAACTTCGATTGGAGAACAATGACTTTTAAATTAGTTTTTGCTATTTTGGTGCGTAGTAAGATACGATCCAATAACCATTTTTGCGGCTTAATTTGTCAGAACTACTTTGTTCGCTAACTGGTGATAATTGAGTTACAGCATGAAGATGATTATTAGCCGTGGTAACTCAGTGGAAGCACGCTCTTCTCACATTCGTGGGATCGTGGATTCGAACCCAGGCGGGCCCATACCAGAGTTCTTTGGAACTCACGTACGGATACATTATACAATGAGGCATTTTCCAAAAAAAAAAAATAGTTCTAAAATACTTACTAGATGGCGTAATAGTCCTATCGTTTTACCTGTCATTGTCATTTCTGTCGAAATATTGTATGTTTATTTTTTAAATCGTAAATTTTGGCTCCACACGTTGTGTATTTAGCCAGTGTCAAAACTATTGTAATATTTCAAATGAAGTCAAATACATAGTTACATTACTTGAAATTGTCTAAATACACATGTGGAGCCAAAAAACACGAGAACGTACTTTTTTTTTGTCGTTCATGTCTTGACAGTGACAGAAAAACCTCAAAGTATATCTAACGCCATCTATTGGGTACTTTTATTACCAGGTTTTTTTTTTTTTGGAAAACGCCTCATTGGCTTTTCGGGAAGGGAAACATCGTGACATCAGACTTGCCCTGGCACCCCATAAGGGCTGTGCCTTGGGGCCCTAGATGTTTGGTTATTATCTATTTGATTATTTGAGGAGAACCTAAACGATCTTCGAACTTATCCTGGGATTCTTCTACCATGCCATTTGGTAACCGGTGCCTATACCAAATATTGAATAGTTCCTGTCGCCGCGAGATGTCGGATCGGATGTTGAAAGCTGCCGGCGGTGCCAGTTTTATGACTAACCTAACGAGTGCGGAAGTGACGGAGCTCGCCTTTTTCGCCTTTTCGCGCGCTTTGCATACTGTGTTGTGTAGTCTGTGGTATGGCATTCAAACATTCAACCCCAGTGGCTATACAAGACCTGTGGCCTTATCCCGTAACTCTGGTGGCGATGGTCTTCGTTTGCTATCCTGCTCGCTCACATGGTGCGAGTAACTTGGCGCGAGTGGGACGGCACGCGATGACCATTGCCACCAGAGTTACGGGATAAAGCCCCTGGCCTGATATCGTGTGTAAGAGATGGCTATTTATGAGTTTCTGGGGAGCGAAAGAGAGAAGCTATAATAACCTTAGTAGTTTGTTTCTTTTGCTCCCGTGAAATTCAAGTCTAGCTGTCCCTTTCACACGATGTCGGGTCAGGTAATGTAGCGAGGCCTTTAGTAATTTTGCTTTATTGGCATCTTGCTTCTTAGGCATCTTGCCTTTTAGGCAATTCGATCACAACTCATAACGGAGCTCGATTAGCTACAGGTTCGTAGCCGATCACTAATTTTAAGCAAGGACTAACTTGGTCAATCATTCATCAGTCAGGTGGTCAATCAATCCTCAGTTAGGTGGTCAATTAGTTATCAGAAAGAAGAAAAATCCTCTCAGGAGGAAAGAGAAAACAAAATAAAAAAATTGCAACAGTAATCAATCAGTCAACGTCATCAGTCAATTGGTGATGTGATGGCATTTACCACTGAGCGCTACCGTGGTTCAGATGACACGATTAAATGTAGGTTCCAGTAGTTAGTCCTATTATAACAATCGCTCCACGTCCGAGGCCTTTAGAAGGATAAAATCTCCGACATCAGGGCCGCTAGTCTCGACTTATCGCTATGCACTTTGCGACCGAATTCGGTCGCTATGACGCAAAATTCAACGCTATTTTTGCGTTTTTCAGAACAATTAGTGTTCGTTGTCGAATTTTTGCGTCATAGCGACCGAAGTCGGTGTCTATGACGCAAAATTCAACGCTTTGTTTGCGTTTTTTCGTTAACAATTCGTGTTCGTTGTAGAATTTTTGCGTCATAGCGACCGAATTCGGTCGCAAAGTGCTTTAGCGAAAAGTCGAGACTAGCGCCCCAGGGCTAGCCACTCGGCCCGTCCTTACGAACTTACATGGAACACGATGGCAGTCCGGTTTGGTGAGGCCGGGCCCTTAAATCGATATTTGCAAGCGTCGCACTATGTCTAAGCTGTGAATTTCCTATGGCCATAAAACCTGATTGGCTACTTGAGTTGTTGAGTCTGGCCTTGCATGCTCAGTCACAGTATGGAATATATTTCTTTGTCTTTGTTCAACTGGCAAGTCTAAAGTTTCGTAGTTCAATTTGAAATATTCGCTAAAACTTGCTAACAAAGCTCAATTCACAGGTTTATGACTGAGTCATATTTCCAAGAACCATTCCAACGAATTGAACTTGATTCTCGCACGGAGCAGCGGTAGTCTGAAAAATGTGTGAGTCTGACCAACGTTGACAGAGCTCTTTTGTCATAAGTAGGTCACTAATGTAAGAGTGGATAACGTTTTAGAAGAAAAAGTAACTTTTTTATGGCGTAGGTTAGGCGTTTAACCAGAGCGCGGGTCCCTGGCAGGCCCTCTACAACATAGCGCGACACATTTAACATTTTTGACAGAAAATAACTGGCAGAATTCAACTCAAACCCAAAAGAAAACTTTGCCCAACGGTGGGATACTGCCAAAAAGAAAAACAACATTTACCACGCGGAGCAGAAGTCCGAGCTCAATTGTGCAAATTACGTCCAGCAGTGGACAAGATATAGATTGATAATGGTGTCAATATATCTGCATCACTTTACGTCTTAATCTCTGTTAAAAAGATGGCAACAATTTCCTAGCTGTCCAATTTAGTTCAGTTTAGTTTAAGAAATGGTACATCAGAATTGACGCCAATAATCGCAATAATGTGCTTCATAGCATGTCCTGGCAACACTGAACGTGAGAGTTCAAAGTGACATGCTACATACAAACGTACTGCGACATTCTCTGAATTCTTGCTATTAAATAGAGAATGTAAAGAATCTAGTTTGAATCATAAAGTGACAATGTAGTAACGAGAGATGAAGACAAGACGAGGCGAAGGCGTGGTAGATGAGACACCCATACATTTAGTTAATAGGGACTGGTTCTCGCTATTCTGTTCGCACGTGGTTCGCACTTTATCAACATTTTTAGGGTTCCGTAGTACTACAAGGAACCCTTATAAGTTCGTCATGTCCGTCTGTCTGTCCGTCTGTCTGTCTGTCTGAATCCTTTACAGCCTTATAACTTTTGAAGTTATAAAGTTACAAGCATGAAATTTTGCACAACGATAGTCCAAGTGTTTTTTGAAAATAATGCTACCTCCCATACATGTAAAGGGGGGGGTAAAAAAAAAAATTCGCTGCACCCCATCATGTTGGGTGTCATTAAATAGGTCTTTGTAGGGTGACAATTTTGACAGAATTATAAAAACATTATTTTACATCAGAAACTTGTTTAATGTAAAAATAAGGGAGACGAAATTAAAAAAAGAATACTATAAGTACTGACGGGATATTTACTACGATTTTTATTTTTGTTGAGTTCCCGATATTTCGGCACAGTTGCATGATGTTCACGGTTGAAGATGCGGGTGGATGATAAAAAGTTACGAAATTTAGGAGCAAACAAACCGATCTACGAATCGTGGTAAATATCCCGTAAGTACTAATAGTAATGTAGTATATCACCACGAAAGTGTAAAACAGTGTTTAAAAAAAAAAGTCTTGCAGTGTCTTTAGAATATCTTTGCCAATGTTTTGTAACAAATTTTGTTATTATTTTTTTAATTTTGACGAAGGAGAAGGAAAAAAAAAATTGTTTCTTTTCCCTTTTCCTTAGCCAAATAAAAAAATATTATGGCTATTTCGAGAAAAAGCGCTATACAGTTTCGCGTGCAGACGAAAAGAGACGGCTTTAGCGCGCTAGTCAAAAAAACAGATAATTGCTAATTACAACTAAACCAGGAAATCAATCAAAATTCTGTTCTATGCTATCCTTGAAATTATTATTACCTCACTATAAGAGTAACAATCATTTGAATATGCGATATAGAATCGAAGATATATATATATTAGATAAGATATTTGTAGTGCTCTCTTGCAGAGTCCGCCTGGGGAAGTACCACACCTTTGCCAGTTATTCAACCGCCAAGCAGTAGTGTGCAAGCATTACTGTGTTCCGGATTGAAGGGCAATGTATCCAGCGTAATTACTGGGCACAGAGATTTAACATCTAACATCACAGGTGACGAGCGCAGTGCATTGCCGCGCATAGTTTTGAACTGTTGATGTTCAAAATTCTGGGTGACACTGAACTGTTATGGGCAAGCGTGACAGGGCATCAGGTGAGCGACTTGTTATTTTTATGTTTCTCGGTGACGAGACGAGAAACATAAAAATAAATAAATATATATATTTTGTTTTAATAAAACGGGAATACTCACGTTAAATTGAGTCGGTTATTCCGACTATAGTTTCGATCACATTCGGTGACCTTTACCCGCCCCCGCACCTACAGTGCAGCCGTTGACGTCACGCGCGCGACGCGCCGCAGCCCGCAGTGCAAGGCAAGACGAGGTCGCGCGCGTGTCTCGCTGAGCATTCCTTGATAAAGGTCACCGAATGTGATCGAAACTATAGTCGGAATAACCGACTCAATTTAACGTGAGTATTCCCGTTTTATTAAAACAAAATGTATCAAAACCACGTCAGTTTTCATAGTAAAATATATATATATTAGTTAGGATTCCATCACCGTCTATCGACAATTCAACACCGCGAGCTTAGTATTCGTTCTTTTATTTCCTGGCGAATTGCTTCCAATCATTTAATTTCATAATTCACGGCCGAGTGGATGTAGCTTTCGTCGGGCAAGGTCGTTTTTTGTGCGGCTCTATAACATTGGCTTGATATCTAAATTGAACCGTTCTTATGTCATCTTTTGCCTTTTTAGTTGTTTTGCTAGTTAGTTTATATTCCAACGGCTTAACATGGCGTATAAATTGGTCACAACACGTCTGTTACTCGATATCATCATCATCAGCCAGAAGACGTCCACTGATGAACATGGGCCTCACCCTTAGAGCGCCACACCGTACAACGTTCCACTTGCATCCACTGGTTGCCCGATAACTTGGTAACTCGATATGAGTTTTAAAAATTAAGTATTTGTTTAGGTTGTAATTTTATAGCCGCACATTTGCGGAGTGACACGCGACCACAGATGAACCAGATACCTCGTCACGCGGGTTTTGGTCCGATCAAAAGTCGCCACAGTTTGAGGAAAGCACGGGGTGCGCGGAGCGTGGCAAATAATTCCCATTGGCTATCATCAAGGTTACGCCCACCACTGTACCGAGTTAGTACGTTCCGTAGTGATGGGGTAAGCAGTAGGCTGTGGCAGTAGGGCAACATCGGTACTTACCTACATAGCGAACTTCCGCTCTGCCATAGTAATCGCACTCACTCGAATTTCAACTCACTAACATAACATTACTACACAACACCATTAAAGTACTAATTCTTCCTCAGTGTCGTGCACTCGCGGATTTTTCGAGATCGAGCTGTAAAGTCGAATGTTTTTTTTCGAGGTCCCTGCTTTCTTTGCGCGTTTCAATAGAATGTGTTATTCTAAAATGTGACATTTTCTCGAGATCACGCGTTTTGTTAGGTCCGAAAAATAATGTTAGTTTACCCAGAATCAACTCAGTTACTTCAATTCATCATCTAAAAATCTATTTAGCCGGGTATCGAAATTAACAACTGAAACATATACCTAATAAACTTGAAATACTTACGACGTATACTATAGTCTACTGACAAAAACGCCATTATTGTTTACCAGAAAAACGCGGGCGAAGCCGCGGGCAGAAGCTAGTAACGGATAAAAACTTCAAACATCCTACGCACCTACGGAACCCTACTAAGCATGGCCCAACATGCTCTTAACAAGTTATTTTCTCTAGTCTCACCACAGTCTCAGGCACATGCTAGATGCTGCCGGTCGATTCTATCGTGATTTCGTTGCTTGTCGAGTTTAGTCCGAAGCAGAAGCAGAAGCAGAAGGTCCCGAGTGTACAGTTTAGTTAGTTATAATTCATCAGTGTTCGAATCCCTTTACGGTATGGTGAACATCGAAAATGCAAGTCTGCGTTTTGTTTAATGAGTCACAACACTACTTTATACGTGCGTTCGCCAGAAAGGAACAACTGCATGGGATATCCGCAATGAGGAAAAGGGATAAGTGACGACGTGTCCATTATACGCTGAGCTCTGATGTCTTGTAAAACTGAATTATTTTATTTACCGATGAAAAGTTATTCCGTCTTTTTTGTAGTTTGAGTGCGCGGATGACTTTCCACACAATTTCACTGCACAGATAGTCATTTTTGTTTACTGTTGGTTGTCAGGAAAATAAAACAACCGTTTTATTTTGTAAGCCGCACGCACGCACGCACAGCTCTGGCACTTGGTCGGAACTGAGGTTCAATGTTTGGGGCGGCGTCTTATATAAGTCTTATAAAACTTATGTGTTGCGCGCTAGGCTCGTCCTAGACTAGGTATCTAGTTCTATTCATCTGTGCACGCGACACACCTTTGCTAGTTATTTAACCGCCAAGCAAACATTATCACAGAATAGGTAACAGTCTGAACAAGTCGTTACTGTGTTCCGGTGCGGATTGAAGGGCAATGTGAAATTACCAATGAAATTATTGAGATAAATAGATTTAACATATCTCATGGTGACGAGCGCAATGCATTGCCGCGAAAGATTTGTTAAAAGTTCTGAGTGTCACCGTTATAGACAAGCGCTACGCATCAGGCGAGCGTAGAGCTCACCTCGACACTCAGTATCAAAAAAAAAAAGAGTGTATCCCATCATCATCTCATCCCTTTTCGGTCACTGTTAGACCCAAACCTTCTCCATAGCACTCCATTCTTACGACTCTTATTCTGATTTAATTGGACGTTCGCCCTTCAAAGTATATGTTCCTACTGTCTTACAGAACAATGTCTGTTTCTGTTTTTTTCCCAAGGCATGACCTACCTGTTCTTCCCTCATCTTGCAGAAAAGCGTCTGCTTCTGCGTCTCGTCCAGCTCGGCGAGGATCTCGGGGTCCACCCACATGTCGCGCAGGATCTGCTGCAGCATGGCGTCGCCCTACGGATAAACAAACAAGTGTCATTAGATTTAATTGCATTTCACCTTCTTACAGAAATAAGTGTTCTGATTCTGATTTTTGCTCAGATGCACATTAGCGGCGTCCAGTGTTTTGCGATTTTGTATGATTTATAACCTAGATGGTTTAACTTGCACATTATCAGCCAGAAGACGTCCACTGCTGAACATAGGCCTCCACCTTAGACCGCCACACCGACCGACAATCCACTTGCATCCATCGATTCCCCACGACTTTCACAAAGTCGTCGGTCCACCTAGTGGGAGGCCTGCCTACGCCTTATCAAGCCGATCAAGTTGAAGTCATGCCCCAGTAGAGTGGTGGAGACTTTACTAGGGGCTTCTATCGAGTTCTGGAAACAACACGAGAAGTCATGTTTCACATTATACGATTCATCAACACTGGTCCACGTTCAAGAACACTTAATGGATAAAAATCCATCATTTTTACCACTTCAACACTTATTACACATATTTAGGAAAATAAAACAATGACGCGACATGACATCTTCACGTTCCCGCCAAAACTCCTGCAAAAACTTTATTGTATAACTGTTTAATTCAAATGGACTAAAAAAGTTCGACTAGCTCATAGCTTTACGCTGCAATCTTCTATAAACTAATCCTCAGATACTCAAATACATAGCGCAAATACTCAGAATAAGGTTTGTTTGTAATTCTCTTTGGAACATCCGACGAAACGAAGGCATCCAGCGACGTAGGTATTTGGAATTCCTACAAGCATAAACAAGCAACAATAGACGAACTAACGTGCGTGCGTGGTACAGCGCCTTTGTTTGTACATTTCTTAAATTACTAAGGGACTCTTACATCATCTCGAAGTACAGTCCCTAACTGTAGTACCCAGTTTTAAAATGCCGGAGTAGCGCTAATCGCCAGAGAAGCTAAACACAAACTTTCAACTTTTACTCGCGAATTAGCATTAATCGCAACATCTAATCAACAATTTTCTCTGAGATGGTGAAAAACGAGACGAAAATATTTGTAATTTTCGACGCAGTGTCGTTACAGTTACGAAACTTCATGCAACTTTCACGACACGGCGACAATTTTTTTGACATTTTTGAAGAATCATAATTACGAAACAACACAACTGTCAGGACAATCCAAAGGAAACGGTTGTATTGGCCCTCATTCTTCACACATCTCCATTTCCCAGGCATTTTCTATGTCCTGGCAAACAGCGGGATAGTGAAAACGTACAACTGCCATGTCGTAACTCACCACGTACTATTTAGAGTAGATACGAGTATTTCCGCGCCGCGGTCGAGTGGTACCTATGATGACCTGTAATTGCTTGAGTGCTACTTTACTCGCACACATGTTTCCGTATTTCATTTAAAGGAATGGCAGTGGTTGGCCTTAGCTTATCTATGTAGTTTGTTGCTGCACCTGCGTTTTACGCGTTTCGAGCGTTTCTCGACATAGGTATCTGATTATTAACACAATTTCGTTGTGAAATATCATGAGTTTAGCAGTAAATGTAAACTGTTAGCAGTAACTGTAAACTGTTACATTTACTGCTAAACTCTTGACAGTATTTTTTTTAATCAAATTTTGCATTAACAAAAATACTTACAACACATACACTTATAAACACATAATATTTCATTATTTTATTTTATTCTTTTAGAATACCTAACATCTAGCACTTAAGTACTTAAAATGTGTGATATTTTAACTTAAAGCTATATATAACATAACTATAATAATAATTATAATTAAAATTATATAACTCATACCTATATTCTACTACTACTTGTTGTGTTGTTTTATTTGTTGGAAAAAGTAACTTAACAGAGAGAGACAGCTATTTTGTACTTTGAAATTTGAATTTTAGTCAAAAATATTTCGGTAGACGAAGAATTTGAGTAGCTTATTATCAGTCATCAAAATGTATCTACTTGTTCTTTCAATTTTATCGAGATTGATTCAGGTTTTATCGCTTTCAAGACAGGTTTTAGTTCAATTTCATTGGTCATGTTAAGTTAATACTATAAATGCGAATATAATTCTGTCTCTCTGTCTGGGTTTTGTCGCGTTATCACGGCTAAACGGCTGCTCCGATTGACCTGAATTTTTGCATATACGTTTTTGTTATTGGTCCACGCGAACGAAGTCGCGGGTAACAGCTAGTAGCCTACAATCATTTGTCAAATTATGATTAGTAGTTTAGAGGTTATGAGTCATGAACAGATGAACATACATAACGTTCAAAATCATAACCCTCCGTTTTGCTTCGCGTAGTCGGGTAAAAACTGACTTATTTCTTTAAGAGAATGACATAATCCAATGCCAACTCTGTCAATGGTGTTTTAATTTGATAATCTTCTATATGGTAAAAAAAATACATCCTATATTATCTTCTAAACAAAGAAAGTTTCGTTATAGGTACAGCCGTTTGTTATTACTCGCAGTTATTACGATGATGACGAGTGTGGTTTTCAAAATATTTACATTTTGACCGGCGATTTACTGTTTTACTCGTTCATAATTTCAATATTTTGACAACTGGGTGTCTGTATGTCTATTGAATCCTTCTCACACTTATCAACTTATAGAGCAGAGCACCGCGGGTTCACCTACTTTCTTTCTGACGTCCACTTAGTCAGTATGTACTTATGTACTACATATGTCAAACTAACTTGCCCCTAACTTTGACTGCCCCGGTGGCTCAGTTAGTAGTGAACCTACCTTCTGTGTTTGGGGGCGTGGGTTCGATTTCCGTCTCATATCATCAAACATTCATGTGATGAACATTTGTGTTTGTTCTATGTCTGGGTGTAAATATTTAAAAAAATATATATATGTACGTATATCATCTGTGGCAGCCATATTACAAGCTTTGCTTAGTTTGGGGTCAGATGACCGTGTGTGCAAAAATGTCCGAGATATTTAACTCAAAAACGGAAACTGAACTAACTCAACTCACTGACTCTCAGTAACTCAGTCAGTATATTCTAGTAGGTACATATTACTTAAAAAGTTAAAAACTTTCGCATTTAGTAGCAATACCTAATTATTTGTAGTTTATAGTTACAGTCATTGGCTATTTATTTCGATTTTCGCGAATTGCAAGGGTCAATTTTTTTGGTCCCTCAGTTCTCCAACTCATCCACCATAGTAAGGCCCTAGCTGTATGTAAAACTGAACAACATGAGGGCCACTTTAGCCCTACTTTTAGATAAATATCATGCGGGCTTAAAACCCTGTTACGTAATCAACAATCACTTTAAAAGTCGTTGACTCTATCGGGGACATTATAACCTAGCTAGCGGACCTGACAGCCACGAATCCCAGACCAATGAGAGAAAATAGGAAAACATATTTCTCTCTTTCTATCTCGCTTGTAGAACAGCGGTCGGCGCCAACCAACAGTTCTAGCACACCTGAAAACCGGACAACGGACCAACGAAACAAAATAATAGGAAATGTATTTATTTATCGTATGAAGTTGCGGTAACGTCATATCTTCTTATCAACTCTTAGATGTCCACTACTGGACGAAGCTTCCCCCTATTTTGGGGGGGTAGCTTGCCATAATCTCCACGATTGGCATGCGGCTTGGAGATCGCAGAAGGTTCACCGCTTACTAACAAGTTGCTGCTGCCCGTCCTCCGATGGTGCTGCGGGCTTATCATCTAACTTTGAAACGTACGTGATTCAGATTGCGAGAGCATGCCATCTCCCTCGTACCTACTTAGTCGCACTATGCGCGGTCCCGCTCGCGCAACTCTCGCTGTCGCTATCAGAGTTACGGGATAAGTCGTAGTTTAATCGGGTCGACATAATGTAAATTGTAAGTGTATAATATCCAAGTCATAATCAGGTGCACTTGCATACAGACGGATCCATTGAATATACGTTGCATAATCAACCCATCCTTTGGAATTCTCAGAACCATAAAGAACAAAGCATTCAAGCTTTGACGAACGAGCGCGAACGCACGACGCATACTAATGACATTTACTAGGGTTACCAACCGTCGGAATCTATCTAGACAAGTCCCCAGTTAGAGATACAGATCGCAGATTGACTAGCCTTGTGCCTTAGTGGGAGGATTTTCACCTTCTAAGCTGTAGGTTAGCTGTAGGTGTTTGTCCCACCCAGGACAAACATCTTTTAAAAAAACAAAAAAGTATTTGTGTTCTATCAGTTATCTAGTTCCCATAGTATAAGCTTGCTTGTTTGGGGCTAGGTGGCGCTATGTGTGAAAAACGTCCACCGATATTTTATCTGGATTAAATTTGTCTTCAGAGAGAAATCGCATAAAATGTCTCCATTTCCATTGTGCGTGGTTTTTATTTATTTATATTTTTAAGGGGCGCCTGCCCTGATTTAGTTATTTCCATCGTTATTTCGTTCGCTCACTTCACAGATGAATAGAACTAGATACCTAGTCTAGGACGAGCCTAGCGCGCAACACATAAGTTTTATAAGACTTATATAAGACGCCGCCCCAAACATTGAACCTCAGTTCCGACCAAGTGCCAGAGCTGTGCGTGCGTGCGTGCGCCTTACAAAATAAAACGGTTGTTTTATTTTCCTGACAACCAACAGTAAACAAAAATGACTATCTGTGCAGTGAAATTGTGTGGAAAGTCATCCGCGCACTCAAACTACAAAAAAGACGGAATAACTTTTCATCGGTAAGTAAAATAATTCAGTTTTACAAGACATAGCTGAGCTCAGTGTATAATGGACACGTCGTCACTTATCCCTTTTCCTCATTGCGGATATCCCATGCAGTTGTCCCTTTCTGGTGAAAGTAGTGTTGTGACTCATTAAACAAAACGCAGAATTGCATTTTCGATTTTCACCATACCGTAAAGGGATTCGAACACTGATGAATTCTAACTAAACTGTGCACTCGGGACCTTTTGCTTGGACTAAACTCGACAAGCAACGAAATCACGATAGAATCGACCGGCAGCATCTAGCATGTGCGTGAGACTGTGGTGAGACTAGAGAAAATAACTTGTTAAGAGCATGTCGGGCCATGCTTAGTAGGGTTCCGTAGGTGCGTAGGATGTTTGAAGTTTTTATCCGTTACTAGCTTCTGCCCGCGGCTTCGCCCGCGTTTTTCTGGTAAACAATAATGGCGTTTATTAATAATAGTTGGCAATAATTTTGTCAGTAGACTATAGTATACGTCGTAAGTATTTCAATTTTATTAGGTGTATGATTCAGTTGTTAATTTCGATTCCCGGCTAAATAGATTTTTAGATGATGAATTGAAGTAACTGAGTTGATTCTGGGTAAACTAACATTATTTTTCGGACCTAACAAAACGCGTGATCTCGAGAAAAGGTCACATTTTAGAATAACACATTCTATTGAAACGCGCAAAGAAAGCAGGGACATCGAAAAAAAAACATTCGACTTTACAGCTCGATCTCGAAAAATCCGCGAGTGCACGACACTGAGGAAGAATTAGTACTTTAATGCTGTTGTGTAGTAATGTTATGTTAGTGAGTTGAGTGAGTGCGATTACTATGGCATCGGCAGTCGACCCAAGTGTTTGCAACTTAGGTAAGTACCGATTAATAATGTTGCCCTATTGCCACAGCCTACTGCTTACCCCAACACTACGGAACGTACTAACTCGGTACAGTGGTGGGCATAACCTTGATGATAGCCAATGGGAATAATTTGTCACGCTCCGCGCACCCCGTGCTTTCCTCAAACTGTGGCGACTTTTGATCGGACCAAAACCCGAGTGACGAGGTATCTGGTTCATCTGTGGCTCACTTTAACCATTTTATCCAAAAAAAAAACAAATTTCGTCGAAAAAATAAAAAAAAGGTAGAACGTTTAAAACTGTCGTGTCGCAGACTGACTGACAATCAATGCACAACCTAAACGAGTGGTGATAGATACGTGAAATTTTCAGGGTAGCTTCCTATGGTAATAAATTAATTGTGGGAGCCCAAGAAAGATAAGAAAGAAAGAAATAAGTTTTCGAAAATCCACCGGATGAACCCACGAGGCAGATATAATTAGCTGCTTTTATAGTCCGGTTCAAACTCAAAATCAAGTCTAAATTTAAAAAACACCTTTATGGTAAGGGCTTTACAAATGTTGAGCTGGTAACCTTAATCTGCTGTGTTCCGATGTATTTGTATTTGTCGGTTTTTGTAATCAAAGTAACCAGTTAGGAAATAAAGACGAAAATTGAATGAAAGCACACACGGTTTCAGGGTAGAGGTTCTGGAATGAATTATTCAGAAGATCCTTCGCTGCGTTTGATTGGAAGCCATTGTTGGAATAATACAATATTTCGGAACGAAGGTGTATTGGTGACAAAATGAAACAAGTACCTGAAAGTGTTTCCAATGTTTCCAGCGAGATTACTGGGCAAAAATATCACAGGATGACGAGCACAATGCAATGCCGCGCGTGGTTTTAAACTGTTGAAGTACATACTTCTGGGTGGCATTCATCATCATCATCGTCTCAGGACAGCTGGTAGCTGTCCCGGGAGAAACGGAAGCGCGGTGTTGAAGGCTCCGGTGCGTTCCCTTGGAGATTCCGGAGCTCTCCGTCAAGCACCAAGGTAGTCAAAAAAAAAAGTTACCTACTCGGTATCAAACATTTTAATCGTGCTGGCAATGGCAGAGCAGTTTCGTCAACGCAACAGCTCAATTCAATTCAATTCAATTCATCTTTATTCCCAAATAGGTATTAAAAATACTCTTATGTATAGTCATCTTAATATAACAAGACGTCACTAGCACATGAGCGCCCTCTATTCCAAACGCGTCTCTTTTTGCGAAGACTGGTCTTTCAGTATCATAAATAAAGAAGTAGCAATCGAAAGAACATCGAACACGAACGAGAAATGATTAAGTAAGTTTGCTATTTCTTTGCCCAAAAGTACCTAAATCAGAAATATTGTGCAAAAGTATCATAAACTTCGTCTGAAAAAAAAGATATCAATCTAATTAGCAATAAAAGAAAAGGTCAACCGCTTCTTTATAAAAAAATTAGTAACATAATGCAGCTGCAGCAGCAAGCCTTGGCAGTGGAATTGTAAATAGGTATGTGGTTTTTCTCAGGTTACAAAGGCTGGATATACACGCTGCGTCTAATTGTCGTGCGGCTTTTAACATGATATGCTTCGTTGCGGTAAATCTCCGCGTAAGTATAAGTAATCAACCGTGAAGATAAGGTACAGTGGCGGATTAACCAGCAGCCTGAGTAGGTTTGAGCCTAGGGCGGCAGAATTTAGGAGCGGCAAATTTCGAAGACCGTTTTTTGATTACCTTTGTAGCAACTCAAATAAACCAAACATCATTCTGTAAGACGGATTTCCCTGTGTGCATACATAGCCCTGTGTTTTAAAGTCGTACGTTGAGCTTTAAATAGCTCATATACTCAAAAATATTTCTGTGCAATTTAAACAAAATTACAATAATAAAGGCAACGCCAATTGTAGAGCTAAGGGCGGCAAAAATTGAACAGCCTATAGTAGGAAAATGTGTAAATCCGCCACTGATAAGGTACCAATCTAACCAGCGCAAAATAAAAATAAATTCAAACTGACTCTAAATAATAACCAATCTGTAATGTCTTTCCGTTGCAATATCGCTAAATTAATTTCCGTAAAGTAACACCCGAGTCAATTAGCTAAAATAAAATTTACTACGCCTTTTATTTATACTCAATTAAACATCTGTCAACTACTCAATTAAACAAATACAGGCATTGGAGTGGTTAAAAAAATACTTAATTTACTTACTTTTGTTCCTTATGAATGCTTGAAGTCGCCAGTGTGTAACGAGTCTCGGCGTGCTTACTCACGATAAAACCTTACCCACATGCCCACCTACTTAAATAATATACACTGGTAAATCGAGTGGAACGGCTGCGATGGCAGGATATGCATGCTAGATACTATGTCAGCATACTGCATACTGTATTTATAAGGTTAATTAGGAGATTGGCCCTGGCTGGAGTCTGGCTTCGGTATCCCCTGCCTATCGTAAGAGTAGATAAAACGGAACCTTTGGGCTCGTGGTTGGTTAGATTTTGAAGATGCTCAGGTTATTAAGCCGATGATGATGTACATAATCTTCATATTTTGGGAATCTTCAAACCAAAATTCAATATCTGAATAGGTATCTTCTGAGCAAGCGTGCATGTTCGGCATCTTTGATGTGCAACGTTGCACGCTCCGCGCCAGACGATTCGATCCACAGAGAGAAAAAATAATTATATCTTTCTCTTTTCTGTGATCCGATCCGTGACGGTTTTGAGCGCGAAAACAAAGAGGAGCTCATACTGTATCCATTGGAGCAGCTGCAGAAGCGCGGAGCGAAAAAGGTTTGCGGATATGGATCTTTAGAAGTTGTACACTTCGAAGCAAGGTCAGACGTAAGCATCAAGTTGTAGCTAAATTGAAATACGTCATCTGACAGTAACATCATCTTTATCATTTTGTGCTCTTTTCTAAACTTATTTTTCAGTTTTATACTTGTATACTACTGTACCTGGTTGTACAGGTTGTACTTCTATGCGCATGACGTGGTCTCCTATAATAGATTCTCGAGCAAATCTTATGAAACGCCAGTGTAGGTGGTTAAAATTAATTAGTGCAGTCAATGATAGTAAGTCTTGTGCGTCTTGTGCATTAGCCGAACCTGCATTTCAATGATACTGCGGATCAATGTACATTGTACAACCAACCATTTGCCAAGGAATAAGTAGCAGTTGGTGCAAACTTGACAAAAGACGGTCGTGACGAGGGCTTGCCACATCGTCTGGTATGTGGATAGCGCTGCCGCAAGCTAGATGATTGAACGGCTGCGCCCCCAATCAGGACTACACAATATTGTCAACATTTTTGAAGATAACTGAAGAAAGTCAGTTCTTTAGCCAATGCCAACTGTTTTTTTTTTTTTTTTTTTTTTCCTCCTAAGAGGATTTTGGCGTCGCACGTCTTATGCATTTGCCAGTGTCAAGTATACATATTTATTCTCAAGTTTAGTTAGATATAATCAAACAAGTCATAGTCACTGTCAAAGTCGAGCAAAGCAAGTCACGGTCAAGTCCTAGTCATGCCCCAGTAAAGTGGTGAAAACTTTACTAGAGCCTTCTATGGAGTTTTGGAAACAACACGAAAATTCACGTTTCACGACATTATACCATTCACCAACACTCGTGCATGTTCACGAACACTTAACGGGTAAAAATTCACAGTTTTTACACATTAACACTCGAAATAACACAAGTAATGGAAAATAATATAATGACGCGACATGATTTCTTCACGTTCCCGCCAAAACTCATGCCAACTGTTATATTTTTTCGTTTGCCAATGTTTTATAGCGATTTTAATGTTATTATTTATTATTATGGCAAGACAGAAGGAAAATAAAACCCGCAAAGTTCCTTCTTCTTCGTCAAAATGCAAAATTTTTACATTACAAAAAAATAATGCTTTAAAACATTGGCATGTTTATTCTAAAAATAACAGATTTTTTAAAATATTTTTTAGATTTGAAAAGAAAACACTCACGAATATTCGCGGAAACATTAATACAACTAGAAGTTCTGCGAACCATAGACCTAGCGACACAGATGAATAGTGTGCCTAGCGAGCACAAACATTTTGCAAATTTTTTTGCACAATTCCAATTCTACAATTTGATAGTTTTTTTAGTCGTCAGCGATTTTTATTTTTGGGGTATTCCCCGAAAAAGATGAGACGTTTCCTGCAGCGATTTGATAATATTTGCCTTAAAATTTCGGTACTCAATTCTTAACAAGAATATCGAATATAAGCACAATCGGTCAAGAGGTTGTCAAGATATAAGGACGCGTGAATACTCAGTTCTATGTCCCGAAGCATATTTGCCAGTTAAAACTGAAACCTTTCGTTCGCTTCGCTCGCTTGGTCAAAAATATTACCTTTTTTTAACCGACTTCCGATAACCGGTGGGGAAGAAAGGTTCTTGAGTGGCGACCACGAACCGGAAGACGCAGCGTAGGTAGGCCTCCCACTAGGTGGACCGACGACATTGTGAAAGTCGCGGGCAACCGGTGGATGCAAGTGGCCCGTTGTCGGTCGGTGTGGCGCTCTAAGGGGGAGGCCTATGTTCAGCAGTGGATGGCTGATGATGATGATGATGATGAACCGACTTCCAAAAAAAATTAGGAGGTTCTCAAGTCGACTGAACTTTAAACTTTCGTGGTGGTGTTACTACATTACTATTAGTACTCACGGGATATTTACTTACCATGATTTTTAATTTCGTTGAGTTGGTGCAACTGTGCGCAAATATGGGGAACTCAACAAAAATAAAAAACTTGGTAAATATCCCTTGAGTACTAATAAAAACATTACCTACCTTCTTTGCTAGTCGAGTAAACACAATAGATACGAATACAATAACGTATTTCCACTCCATATTTGAATGACTAACGTCAAACCCATTTGTATTAGCATAAATCTATACTGGAAAAAGTAAACAGACTGCATAAGGCGCTGACCATAGCTAATGCGAACGCGATTGTTACCGCAGTAGCTCACTCTTCGCTTTCTTTAAAAAACCAGTCAAGTGCAAGTCTGACTCTCGGACCGACGCTTCCTTACAAACAACTTGGTAGTGGAAAAAAATATTAAATTTAATATTAATATTCATCATCATCATCAGCCATAAGACGTCCACTGCTGAACATAGGCCTCCCCCTTAGAGTGCCACACCGACCGACAACGGGCCACTTGCATCCACCGGTTGCCCGCGACTTTCACAATGTCGTCGGTCCACCTAGTGGGAGGCCTACCTACGCTGCGTCTTTCGGTTCATAGTCGCCACTCAAGAATCTTCCTTCCCTACCGGTTATCGGTTCCTCGAGTGATATGGCCTGCCCATTGCCATTATAAAAATAATCATTATATTACTATTAAAATTATTAAATATTATAAAAAAAATTTTGTAGTGGGTTGAGCGTAATACGAACTTGGACGACTCAAGAAATAGGATGAGACACACTAGGGCGAAGACGGGTCAACCCCATATACGTCATGGTCACTTTACCAACTAAAAAATAATTTTTTTTTTTGTTTTTTCTTCTACTTTATTTTCAGATTTATTCCTATCCTTGTGCTCTCTTACCTTGCTTCTTACAAAAATTCATGAATCTAGGTCAAGGGGAAGTAGGTGCTCTACAGGATATAAGGAACGGGTATACTAACCCGAGAAGGGATCATAGTACTCATCATTATAAACAACTTTTACTATGGTGATATCGAGAAAAAATATCAGCTGTTCCATACATTTTCTGGAGTGTCATTGACAATTTTCCAATGTCTTTATTAACTAAGCAAAATACATACAAACTACAACTACCTAAACTACTTAGCCTACTACATAAAAATAACAGTTGGATCAACCAGAGACCATTAAAGGTCCCTCTGTTGCATTGGAATTTAAAATATGGTTGAATATGCAGACGATACAGACCGAAGTGCGTGAACGCGGCATATCAACGTCATGTACTGCACACAGACTGCAAACCACTTACCAAAGTAAATAGACCATGTCACTGGCTTGACTAACTCGACTTTAGGAATGCTGGAACCCGTAAAACCTGCGATAAATACCATTTGTAGTAGGTAGGTAGCAGATAGATAAATATGACATTTTTTGCATAACATTCTGGTACAAACCACTTCAAGGTATGCGCCTACCTATTGCATTACATCTGCAAATGCAAGCGCTTTATATAATTGGAAGACAAGTCTGTGGACAAAAAGAAGAAAAAATCTGTTCACACTCATCGCTACGAGTACATAATCACAGCACACTAGGATTTCCTGTGTCCGGGTATCATGAAACACATACAAAGCCATGGAAAAATAACACCCAAACTTCAAACAAACTTTTCTGCTCATACGTGCGGCAAAAGCGCTACTACTAGTATCCCAGCGGGCCTAGCAAGGGCGCCGGGATTAAATTTTGTCCATCATATTTATGTCGCGAGAACGAGAAAGATGTATCCATATTCTAGCTTTGTCACGTTGACGCGAAGACAAAACGGGTGGACATAACTTTATCCCGGCGCCCGTGCTAGGCCTGCAGGAGAGGGTATTTTGGTGGGAAAGTGAAAGTCATGTCGCGTCATTGTATAATTTTCTAAAATTATTTTAAAATGGTCAGCGTAACCCATGATGCCAGCGGTGTTCCATCCACAGATTTTACCATACCGTTTCCTGCAACGTTCTTAGTTACTGTATTATGTTTATTATTTACCAGCACGCCTAGCAAGGGGATACAATTATGTCCAAAAGTCCAAAAAAAATATTTTAAAATGGTCAGCGTAACCCATGATGCCAGCGGTGTTCCATCCACAGATTTTACCATACCGTTTCCTGCAACGTTCTTAGTTACTGTATTATGTTTATTATTTACCAGCACGCCTAGCAAGGGGATACAATTATGTCCACCGTATTTATCCCGCCAGAATGAGACTGATGTATCCATATTCTAGCTTTGTCACGTTGACGCGAAGACATAACGGTGGACTTAACTTTATCCCGGCGCTCGTTTTAGGCCTGCTGCATGGAGCTACAATCTAGGTATTGTAGCTCAATGCTTACCTGTTATAGTGCGCGTATATCACATTTACCTGTGTAAATGTAGCCGCAAGTCGTCTGTAGCAGACAGTTTGTATATCACTTAATTAGTCATAGAACATGGTAGGCTGAAGTAGGTAAGTATAGTTCAAAAGTGAAGGTGATTGTAAATGCCGACTTGAGGCTTTGTTCACGATGCTGCGTTTTATTAGTAGAACCGTAAAACGCTTACTGAGCCTTGTTGATTTGATAGTGCATGGCCAAAGAAGAAAAACATTATTAAATAAATTACTTTGGCCTAGGCGAAGTACCTATAAATACTATTAAACGAACTTCAATTCAAACTTACGTCTTGAAAGAATTTTCAAAAAATAAAGAAAGATTTTTTGAAAATCCCTGGGGTGTTTCATACTAACTTAGCGCGAGCGAAGCCATGCGGTTACATTTAAAAAGAACACCTTCCCGTGCATCATTTTAAGCTTCTAGACTAGAAATGTATGTTACGGACCCACTATCTAGGACTATCTAGCCATATTATCTTTATTAATAACTACAACAACTGAACTGGACCCTTATTTGCAAAAGCAGAGATTCAATCTCGTCTCGAAAAAAAATTCTATTTTAGAGATTTCTTACGCTATATTTCGAGATATTCACGATGGCTAGCGTGCGAGATACATCAAGTGGTCGGAGACAATGGAGACGTGAGACAGTCGAGATTGGAATCTCGAAATCGACATCAATTTGTCATATCTCTGAATATCCCAGAACTGAGACAACTGTGACGATAACACTTCACTACATCAGCCCACACGAAGCCCCACAACCCGCATTGTGTTTGAAGAAGAAAGTGCCTGCGCGGGCGCACCTCGAGGTCAAGGGCGACGGGCTCTGTGTATTGCCTACGAACCTCACGCGCGAATCGGGCTTTTGCAACTTCGAAGCTCCATTTACACAGCTCACTTTGCATTGCTATTTCAAAATTGAACTGCTCGTTTCTTGTCTGCTAAAACAATTATAGATAGACGGATAGATGGAATCACATTATTATACCTTATTGAGCTATAATATCTAAGATATATCTAGTTTAAGGATATGATGGGGCTGACGTAGACTTGCTCTGAATGAAGTCTAAGCTCGGGATTCTGAAACTTTAGTTAACTTTGACAACAGATTAAGTCTATTGCTGTCTTTGTCATTTGCTTAGTGCCAGACAAAGGCAGCATTACAAATATTACAATTAATCTGTTGACAAAGTAAACAAACTTTTCAGAATCCCGAGGTTAGGTCTCTAAAAAAAATATAACAGAAACGAAAACTAAATAATAACGGAACTCACACGTAGTGAGTTTGAATTGTTATGACTTAATTTTGTCTCAGTTTTGCCCAAATACCAAAATACAAGCTTGCTTAGTTTGGGGCTAGATGGCACTTTGTGCCAAAAAAGAAAAAAAAAAAAAAAAAAATTTAAATGCCTCCCTACATGGCCTGACCTGACATCGTTTGAAAGAGATGGCTATATATAAGTTTCTGGGGGAGCGAAAGGGAGAAGCTATAACCTTAATAGTTTGTTTCTTTTGCTCCCGTGAAATTCAAATCTAGCTGTCCCTTTCACACGATGTCAGGTCAGGCCATGTATACACCCTAATAGTAAAATTTATTTGTAACGAAAGTTAACCGTTCTAGACTTTACTACAAAATGGCATTAATTGCAAATACTGTGCTCTTCTAATAGACCGCAGCACTTTGTCGTTGACAGTTGTTCTCTCGGATTTCTATCTTGTTAGCAATTATCACTCTCACTTTGTAAGTAAATTACCATTTTACCGTACCTTACTTACCTGCTCTGCATACAATAGGTACACTTCGTAAATCTTGTCCGTGGGAACGTATTTTATTATCAAAATAATGATTTCTTTTTCCTTTCACGAAAAATAATTACTTATTACGTAGGTACTTTCTACGCAGATGGAAGAAAGGAGCACGTAAAAATTGTTACCGGGGCTGGCATCGATATAAAATTTATTCTTTTTTTTTTTTTTAACAATAATACTCCTTTTTTATATTTCAGATTTTGCTATATTCAAATCTATAAGGGTAGGTAGTTATAAAATAGCTATAAATCTACTAAGATAGTTAAAACGAATGTAACTAAAAAATAAATACTGAAATAAAAAATAATTAATAATAATAATATTTTTTACACTTGTTAAGTAAAATAGTGTAAAAAATATATATATATTTGGTTCGCACACTGGTGCACTGTAATAATTCATTTATTTCAAGCATCAAAGGCTCATAGCTCTATAAATTCCGAGCAGTCACATTACACAAATTAAATTCAATAAAACAATTAAAAAGCAAATGTCATAAATTCATAATAAGTACAAGTAACAAACACAACTGTAAGCCACAATTTTAAAAAAATAGGGCTACCAAGAAAGTCCCTCCTAACTAGTTCTAACCTAATCGGAATCACGTTAAAAATATGTCATATAACATTAACAAGGAATTTTGTACATCTCCAAACAGAATCCATGATGAGGCCAACGTTTTTTTCTATTTATAGATGCGACACCAAACAGAATTCTAATTGAAGCAACGTCTCTCGTATGGGCTTGTCAGAACAAGTAAATAAAGCCTGGTCGACACGTGCTTGCAAAAAAAAAAACGTTCTCATTTGTTGGGCCTTTATAACCACTACCAACGAATGCTGCCAGAACCATAGATGACGTTATATTCGATTTCAATTTATGTATTTTATTTATTCATAGACCTTGCACATTTCTTACATAGTAATTTAAAACTAAAAACTTACAAGCATTTCATATTTTTAACCAAGATCCGAAAAGAGGAGGTTCTCAAGTCGACTGTTTTTATTTTAAATATTTGTGGCGGCAACACTGTATCACCACTACTTCGCTGAATACTGGACGGTGATTGGCCGAAATCTCGAACGCACCAATCACCGCTCGGTAGAAAAATAAGACGCCAGGAGGGAGAAAAAACCTGAAGGTGTAATGTTGTGTTCGCGATAAAGATTGAATATTATTTTGCCTAAGCGACTATTCGGTCGCAACAGCTTTTGTACGTTATAGACATAAGTCCGAAATAAACGTGTTCGAGCATGGAGACACTGTGTTTACCTACTCCAAATACGGCAAGGGACCATAACCTATATATTCAAACGCGTTTAGAATATACTCAGTTGAATAGAACCGTGAGAATGTATGACCAAAAAGAGCTCGAATCTGTGTAGCAAGCGATTGGTATTACCGTAATCCAGGGGATTATTCGTGTCGTATTCGTGATTATTATTCGATGCAACCGAAGATTTTTATGCCAGAATATAATAAAAATTGTGTAACTGTGTACAGTGGTATAAATTAACTAAAGATAAATATGTAGATTATAGTTAGTAACAACTGTTTTGTTAAAGATTATAGGAGGTAAAAGTAAATTAACGATTTCGTCAGAAAAAGGTAATCGACACAAGCCAGCAGAACTTATACGTTTACATCAACCTCAAGGGTCTTTTTATGCAAATATTCATCCATATCATAACACACTCTATTTACCCACGCTTTCAAAATATAAAATTTGAAAGTAAAGTTATAAAAAATGGACTTAAAGGCTGTAGACTCGAACAAATCTATAAAAATTGGACAAAATGACCTGCAGATAGATAATTTTAATTTATATATGACTAGCTGTTACGCATGACTTCGTTCGCGTGGACCTACAAAAAAAAACTGCCTACGTCAGTCTCCAATCCAGGTCGATCCGTTCAGCCATTTAGCCGTGATAACGCGACAAACATTCAGACAGAGACAGACACAGATGGACAGAGAGACAGGGCTACTTTGGCATTTATAATAATAGTTAGGATTAGGATGCGCACACTCAAGACAAATTTCGTTATATGCATCTCCGGCCAGGGACCCTATTCCTGTGCGCTCGAGATTATCTCGGTCACTGTCTCTCTAATTTAGAATTTAATGGGAGTGAGAGTGACCGAGATAATAATGTCATTTCTCCGAATAGGGCCCCTGTCCTGAAAACATTCCTGGTTTCATATTCGCAAGTATTATATGTTTCGTGTTCGCGGTTATGTCCAACGATTAAAGTGAGAAGCGCGGGCGCAGCCGGCGGCGTACTGCGACGTTTCTGCCTCGCCATATGTATTTCTTATGAGTGTGTACGGTGGCTAGCAGGTGTCAATGAACTTAGAATTGTCCCTTCAAGAGAACGTACCTAATGAATATTTTAAATATTAAAATAGTATTGAAAGATTTTTAATTACAATTTGATCAGAAGGATTATTAAAGATATTAATTAAAACAAAAGTTTACATTCGTAATAAACACCATTTTTTTTTTTGTGTGTGCTTTTTCGCTTTGCGAAAATGTCGCACGTCTTAAAACTTTCATTTTCAATGTATGGATGGCCTTCTTTAGAGCAAATTATTCTACACATATTTTTTTGGAAATTCTCAGAATCGACTAAATCTTTCAAATTTTACGAATCAGATACCTGCGGCAGTAATTTTTGGTGACTTACACTGCCGATTAAAGAAGGTCGTGCCTATATGATTTCAGTTTTTTTTTGGCCAATAATCACTCTCCGCCTCTAAAATTGATTCTAAGGGGGATCTTTGTAGTCTGAATTAAATGATTTGAATTTGAATTTGAATGGACAAAAAATCCAGAAATCCCCTTCGTAGGGGATTGTCTAAGGGGATTTTTGGAGTAGGCCATCTATAAAGAACCTTGAATCGCATTGCTTCTAGTAGGTAAAAATATAGAACCTTATCAACTTGGAACAACATTGTAGGCTGCCAAAAGTGCGCAATGATCTACTCTTAAGGTGCAACGTTTCGCTCATTGCTAGAAATTCAAATTTTCGAGCGTTTTTTGTCAATTCATCTCATCGTGGATTTATTGAAACCAATTTTGCGGCAATAAATAAGCATTTTTAAGAAATTACCGGTAAAATGATCACCTATTGGTTCAGCTACATATCTTAATAAGGTGATTTTCATCTTGGGTTTTGGTTTAGTGACAACAAATTTACTTATACTAGCTTTCAACTTGAATTTTTTGTTGGTGTAATTTCTTGAAACAATATATTTACTATCGGAAAATTAGTTTTCATGAACCTACGATGAGTAATTAAGCTGTAATTGACAAAAAAACACAAAAAAAAATTGAATTTCGCACACTAAATTAAATGTTAAATGTTGCACCTTAACAGTTTATATGTCTTCAATGTGGGTTGCTTTGCGTGAATTTGTGCGGCTATGGCAAACAAAAAAAAGTCTTGTTATTAATTACTTCCGGGTCAAACGCTAAATTGAACGGACTATTTTATGATTTGTCGATTACGTTACTTACTTCTGAGATGGGCGCCGACTCGTGCGTATGTCTTCCTGCAGGCGTAGATCGTATACACGTATCACTCTTTCGCGCAGGAGCAAAACTTAGATTTCAGCTGCTGAGACGTAGCCTCCGAAATTTTAAAAAGTTAAAAGAAGTTTACTTCCTTGTTATATTTTATATGAGAATATAATAACTATTTGAATTAACGTGGTAACGCAACAAAGAAGTGGGTAAATGGACCGAGTAGGTACTGTTACCCTGCAGACCTCGATGTCTACTCGGCGTAAGCTTCATTGTTATGGAAATTTCTCATTTGGCTTAGGTCGATTATGTGTGTTGTCTTTATGAAATCGAGTTAAATAAGGCGTAGAAACACGTAACAAGTATTGTTATTTAAAAGAAAAACAAAAAATACTCGACTGCAAAATATAGCCCATGGACTTATCTTGCTCCGGCCTTAAAGAGGAATCCAACAACACATCACTTGTCAAAATCGGTCAAGGCCGTTTAGACAAGGAGGCACAGAAAAGAGAAAGATAGAAATAAGAAAACTAAGAGAAAAAAATAGAAGAATAATAAAGAAAATATGAAAAGAAGAGAAAATAAAAAGAAATAGAAGAAAAAAATAAAAGTAAACATTTTTCCTCGTCTGTGCTAGAAGGTTATATAGATAGAATAGATTATTTATTTATAATCTACTAACAAAGTTATTTATCCGTAATACAATCTAAACTTAAATAAAAGAGCTGAAATTACAACCAAAATGATTATAAATTAATTACAGATAAAAAAAAACATGTCACTATCCACAGGCAGATAGATTTTACATACTTAGGACAAAAAAGTAAACTAATGTAACAGCTGGCGGCCTTATCGATCTCTTACAAGCAACCTTAGGGAGGAGAGGATTTGTAGAAGAGTTAAAAGGGGTGTGCAATGATGGATATTAAGTGACACTTATACTCTAATAAACTAAGCTAAATATTTGAACACATAAACATACACATTTACTAATTACTACCTTTAAAAATAAAAACATTACATTACATTCATAAATATAAAAATATTTTTGAAGCTCCCAGACCGCCTTTTAAATTTATGGCAGCAATCTTGCTCTTTTCTAGAAATTTTTGCAACAGTAAAATTTAATGAAACGACGTGAAAACAATAATTAATTACACCGTAAACTGATTTTATTTAGTTAGCTCGGTAATTCGGCGAAATTACGTGGTTTTAATTACGCAAATTACAGTTCTAGACGTGAAATTACTTGCGGTCGTTGATCTCTATCGTGCTAGAAAAAATTTAAATTAGAGTGACGTGTGAGACGAAAATTTCAATTATAATTTTTTTAAACGCAATAAAAAGTTGGTTCTGTATTGGTGGAGAACGAGAAATGTTGCCACGTTTCTGCCAGCTATTGTATAGCGGGTTCAAAATTATGTGGAGTGGGGACCATGAATATACAAACTTAGCTTAGGACGCCCTTACACTTACGCCTTACAGTTAAATTGGTAGCGAATGTCAATTTTAAAGTATCCTCACGTTCTGTTCGTAATATCCAATTATTTAACATCCGCTTACAATAATGTCTCGCGGAACAGTCCTTTAGCTAGGATGTGCCGCAATTATGACAACGTAAGTGATCCCAGAGACATATGTTCTCGTGTACTCTTTCATCTTTTAAATTTGCTCTCAATAATTTGATTAAGTGAAACCATTGTTTGTTTTATATTTACACATGTAATTAGTCATTACTTCAATAATAACTCACTTTGAGTGTCAATGTTTTTACGTATAAGTTGTGTGCGGTTATAATTGGACTTTAGGTTTAAAGTTTTGTGTCTACTATTTAGATATATTGTATGTTTAATAACCTATTGTCTGTTACCGAACCTATTTCAATAAAATAAGAACAATCAAGAAGAAAATGTTGGGCAGTGGTTTGGGAGCGAAAAGCCGAAGATTGATCCGAGTGGCGTACCTTGGGAGAGGCCTATGTCCAGCAGTGGACTATTTCTGTTATCATTGGTCCACACAAAGTTTGGTACTATCGACGGAGGGCCCTGGCGCCTGTAGGACAGTTTTATTACTTGGACGGGTACCAGCTCCTCAGAACAATTTCAATATGTATAATTTTTAGACTATACTAAATTAGGTCACACTATACTTTGTTGAATAAATTGTTATTATGTAGAATCTAAATTGTTGGCCAATATATGAATTTATTATTATTATTATAGGCTGATTATGTTGATGAATAATTAAAAATAACCTTATATTCACTAACAGTTTCGCGACAAACTGCAATACCTACAGTTTTGTATAAAAATCACTAACTTTAACAGATCCCAACTCTCATACAAAATCATCAGAGCTCCTTTATTTTTCCGATTACGAAGTAGTAGGTAATTAAATAAATAAAAAAAGGTTTATAACTATTAAGTATCAGTAGATAAATGGCAATAAGACAATTAACTAGTGCAGAGATTCCTCCGCGTAAGAATTAAGAAAGGCATCCGCTAGCACTAGATAGGTAAAGTTCGCATCAAACTTTATGACCGTCCTGAATTGTATAAAATTTCGTCCGGTACCCGCTTCTTCTTTCCAAGTTCCCTGTGTCCACTTCTGGACTTAGCCCTCTCAACTCGTCCATGATACTTGATGATACACGATCCTGCATGGCCTGTGCTGCGTTCGTTCGTATCTACAATCCATAGTTTCCCTGGGCGGCTTCGTAGTCTGACGTTCGCAAATATTACGATCACATTTCAAGGATGCGTCTGTGAGTGTCCATCCAACCTACGAGTATACGGCCAGCCCAGTTCCATTATCTCCCATTCTTCCCACAAATTTTAACCCTATCATGACCATCATTACAATCATTACCATTACCCATTGCAGTAATGCTTGCAACGCTTCTTTCAGAAAACGGCATTTCTGCTTTACGCACCCAAGTGTATCTGACCGCGACTCTCGGGTGTTTGGTCCAGTTACACCACAGAAGAGGAAAAATGTTTACTTTACTTCTCTCTTCTGTGAGTTACACCTAGTTTTACCAGATGACATAAATTTTCCTGACAACAGGGGAAATAGGAATTTATTAGAATTGTTTGAAAGACTGTGCGGATTGCACGGCTCAAGTGGCGCTCGTCGTTGCACCGATCGCGCGAGCGCACACCCTAAGGTACGTCTAAAATACTATCACAATAAAGTCAGGGATGTTGCTAATCTTAATTTTTAATATAGTAACCCTAGTCTTACCGCTGTTTGCCGATACTCGGGTTCCACTCTAAATCTCATCGGTTCTTGTAAAGTGAAGCGGCCATAAATTTCTTCTTGGACTATAGCGCTAGTTCAGTGGGTAAAACGGACAAATCGTGACCCGCACACTAATACGCGCCGCGGCGGCAACCAGCGGCAAACAATTTCATAAAAAGCCATTTTTGCGGACTGTTAGCCTAGTTACGAGTAGCTGTTCTGTGTAATTACGCATACAAAATGTTGTAATTAGACGCTTTATAAAATGAAACGGTTTGGAGTTTTCGTAAACTGTTACAGACAGAATTAATAGCATAGTCACTAATATTTTTTTACTATCCGGTTGAAGGTCCTAGTGCCCGATACATAAACTGTGTAGTGCACAGTGTGTACACATCACAGATCACACCCTAGATTCTGCATTCAGGAAGCTCGAAGCGCACCACGCATCAGTCTAAATACACTTATAAGAAATTACTCTGATTAGTTGATTGTTAGGCGCGAGTAGGCGCGCGAATTGCGAATTTCCTGTAAAAGGAAATTATTATTAAACGAAAAACAAAATCCGAGCGCATAAAATAAATCCAATGACCCCGGAATACTTACAAACATCTCCAAAAACATTAGCCTTTATTGGGCAGTTGGGTAAAAACGCGTGAAAAGAAAAAAACACAAAAATGTGAAGAACTACATAATGTTTATGGCCTTGTAGAAGCTGATGTCGCATACTTTCAAGCTGCCGCTATAGATAGATAAGTACTTTCCACCTGCCACACGACTTTTTATAAGTTGAAGAGAAAATACATAAACTTGGATCAGGGGCTCTATTTTTGAATCGCTCGCCTGTGTATTTCATGCGAAATTAAAGTTGCGCGACCGCGATTCGTTTCGCCCTGCGATAAGGTTCACGGTCGCGCCGCGCGCCGCGTCGGTAATTTTGCATGAAATACTCTTGCGAGCGATCCAAAGATAGAGCCCCAGAGTGGTAGCACAACAGTGCCTTTTTTAGGGTTTCGTCCGTACCTCAGAAGGAAAGAAAAAACTAACCCTTATAGAATCACTTCGTTGTCCGTCTGTCTTTCTGTCTTTTTGTCGGTCGGTATCAAGTTGAAATAGCAAATACTGAAGTCTACGGTCCTTTGAAGCTATGAAAAATCAAGCTTAGTTAATCAAAAAATTATAGCTAATATATATTATATATGTTCGTTTTATAATAAAAAATAATTAATTTAATTTATATAATAGGTATTAAAAGGACGCAATTTAAGATTTGGTACATATCAGACGGCGAATTATGAACGAAATTATGAAACGTATCGCGTTTCATGTCAACAACAATATATAACAATTGTGTTGGTGAATAGTATAATGTCGTGAAACATGACTTTTAGTGTTGTTTCCAAACTCCATAGAAACCTTTAGTAAAAGCTCCATCGCTTTACTAAGGTATGACTTGGACTTGACCGTGACTTACTTGACTTAGACTTGTTTTAATTGTGAAATACTACTTCACTTCAAATATTACAAAACATGACACTGGCTAAATACAGAGCGTGTGAAGCCATAATTGAAGAGAAAAAAAAACAATAATAGAAAGAAAAAAAAACATAAAATGCAAGAAAATTTGTATTTGGCGCGCTGAACGAAACGTTATCACAGATTTTCTCTCGCGACCAGCCTCACTGGTATTCAAGCCTCGTACACGTACAGTTCCCCTCTACAGCTAGCGGCACCGTCTAGAAGTACAGTTCTCTACCGACCTAGAATGTTGATGGACCAAGTTGCGCCAATTTCTGATGATAATTACAGTACTGATACGACCGGCTCATCTGTAGTTGCATGAGGGAGCTACCATTACATTTTTTGAAGAAAAGTGGCAGTCACTGGTTGATAAATTATAGTTTTATCGTTTGGCCAACTGTATAGCTACGTTGGCATCCCTGTACCGAGTTAAATGGCCCATGTTAATCTGACTAAGATTGATAGAGGATGGTGATGGATAGGGGCACTTTTCCTATGCAACGATTATTTTATTGAGAAATATCACACTAATATTATAAATGCCAAAGTTTGTGTGCAAGTATGTAATTGTGTTTGTTCCCGTTCAACTATGTAACGGCTGAACGCATCGCAATGAAATTTGGTATGGAGGCAGCTTATTCCCTGGATGTAGGGAAGCTGCGTAGGGGAGGTTGTTGGCTGGTTGTGTGGCTGGTTGCCAATAACCCTGTATACCATTTATAAAATATAACAATTTGAATCTAGTTTATATAATTAGATTAAACGTACTTTGTAATTACAAGAAAAAAGAAAAAAGTTTATACTGTCTTCTTATAACACCATACTAAGATTCGTCGTCTCAAAGATAATAAAATAACTTGATAGCGCATGCAGACACAAATACAACTGTGAGCTTACGGTTGACGTTCTTTCAGCTTACAATTTAATCCAATTAGTGGGTTTATTTTGTTTTGTGCGCAATACTTTCGTGGTTCTTACGTCAACTGAACCCGCCCCAAACTGGACCCGCACGGGATGAGTTGACAAAATCACTATTACTATTTTTCTTTTGTCAAATGCAACCGTTTTTGTGAGAGGAGAATAGGTACAAGATGTCAAAGTTTAGTCTGTGACAAGGTGATAACAAAAAGTGAAGAAGTGTTAATTATACATGCTAATTGCTTAGTGACAAAGACTTAAGTCAGCTAATAAGTATTGAAGATAACACCCACGATTAACTCGCGTTTCCTTATAAACCGCAATTTAATTGTTTCCACTTGTCTTCGATTCTTTCTTCGCTTTTCCGCTTCTTTGTTTCTTTCCATAGTTAGGTAGTGGGTATACAGTCAGCTACAAAAGTAACTGAGCGTGTATAAAAAAAGAAAGATATTTTTTTATGTGGCAACGTTTCGCTCAGCGCGCCATTTCAAATTTTCTTGCGCTTTTTGTCAATTACAGCTTAATTACTCATCGTAGGTTCATGAAAACTAATTTTGCGATAAATGCGTTTCCTATTTTTTTTTAAATAAAACTTTTATTCTTGTTTTGATTCTGGATCAATTATATTTTACTACAGGTAGGCGCTCTGAATTCGGCCCCGCTGCAGTCTGTTTACAGCCGCCAAAGAGTGCGAAAGAAGATGCGAAAAGTTAGAGAATAAAAAAGATAGCTACAATTAAATCTGTGCGAAAGGACAGATTCGCGGGGTTATTTTAAGTGATGTGGATACAATGTTTTAGAAAAACTGATCGGTTTAAGACTACGAACACTTCATAAAAATATGTAAGTATCTATCTAGTCTAAACCCATTCAAAAAAAATATCCTTATAGGTACTCACTACATTGATGGTACTACTAAGGAGGCCTTAACTCGGAGACGATTAAAAAAGGTATCTACCGACTCGATAGATTGTGCTATTTGCCGAAGGCCTCGCTACATTACCCGAAATCGTGCGATAGGGATGCTAGACTTGAATTTCACGGGAGCAAAAGAAACAAACTACTAAGTTTATAGCTTCTCCCTTTCGCTCCCCAAAAACTCATATATAGCCATATCTCTTTCACACGATTTCAGGTCAGGTCATGTATAGCCTTAAATGTTGTCCAAAAGATATCCCAGCGTACTCACGCCCATGAGTAGTAACTTTGAAAAAATATTCTAAGAAAAACCCGAATAAACGACGCCATCTAGTTAGTTTTGATGAAAATGACCCTGAAAATCTCGCATTGAAAATTATTCAGCTTGAATTTAGCAACCCCGCCCTTGGAAGTAAACAAACGAACACAACAATGCAAGATTATTTCTACGATTTTGTATAATTCTAAAGGTACGTACCGGAACCGTTTGTCGCCTTATTTTTGTAATTTCCGTGACTGAATTTAAATATTATTGCTTCGTATTCAGTAAATAGGTTGACAATTAACATAACATCTGAAATAACACGAATTCATACGGTTTTTTTTGGCTGATTTTTTGAATTGCATTTGATCGAGAAATCGAGGCTAAGTAAAAACCTGAAGAAGCGGTAGTGCTCCTAGCCAAGGTAGTTGCTAGTTACCTTACGGGTTAGTTAGTTACTTACTTTGATAAAAATGTGATTTTTCTATTTAGTGCCCTTCTTTATTTATATATTTATATCATTTATAAATCAGTTTATTATACCAAATTTCTATTGTTATTTTATCAAACAATTCATTTACAAATTATAACTATTAATTAATAGAGTCAATCAATATACATATTAATTATATTTAGTTGTCGAAATCATTTTGACAACTAGTTATGCTGACGTCACACGCGATTCACGCGACCATATATTTCATATATATATATATATATTTCATATATTCATATATTTCATAGAGGAAAACAAGATTACTTGACATTTTCTCAATAAAAAAAATCATTGAAAAGATCTCCATTACATTTACATTTTTCGCTGGCGCTCGGAACCCCTAGTGTATATTCAAGTGATTATTACACTAATAGTGAGGTAATATCAATATCTAGGATAGCAAAAAACCGAATTTTGATTGATTTCCTGGTTTAGATGTAATTTGCAATTATCTGGTTTTTGACAAGCGCGCGCGCGAAAATGTACACTGCTACATTTCTCTCGATCTCTCAGTTTATCGATTATCTCTTTATCAGCATTTTAAGAGGGTATTAACCCTCTTAAAATTTACCAGCAGCATTATAAGAGGGTATTTACCGTCTTAAAATTTAGCAGCAGCATTATAAGAGGGTATTTACCCTCTTAAAATTTAGCAGCAGTTTTGCCGAGTTTCCTTGCCAGTTAGTGCATAATTATGATCAAGTTACAAAGAGATAAGAATTACTGAAAGTGATCTCAAAATGGAAGTCACTCAAAGCCTTAATTACCTACTAAGTTCAATGCTTCTGAATTCTGATAGATTGAAAGTAGCACAAAACCAAAGTTATGTAGCAATATTCCTTTTTATAAGTTCTAAGTTTCCAAACAAAATACCTACCATGACACCAACCAACGAATCGAAACAAAAATAAAACAGCTAACGGAACTACAATACAAAGTTACGATATATTTTTATAAAGTATTCAGTCTTGACAAGAGTCGTCAATTTTCGAATTAAATACTTACCAAAATATGCATCAGTAAAGCCAGTACAGACATACAGATCCTTATTAAAGTTTGTTGCGTAGGTGTAGCTAGTAAAGGCCGTGAACTCACTATCCGAAGTCGTAGCAAAAAGATAATACAAATAATTTTAATAACGAGCCAAGGTTACGTGATTCACGATCGATGATAGTTTTGGGGTGCTATGGGCGATCACATTACAACAGTTATACACATTGCATTTATTATTTAACTTGTACTCAAGTTTAACTTTACAAAGTATTACAATCCTAGGGTAAAGTTTACGGGCACAAACATAACAAACAAACATAAAAATGTGACAAATTGATTAACACAGTAACTAGTTCCGCCTGAGCCAAACATTACTAACACAGAAAAAAAATAAGTCAAGGCTGCTAAAACGGTATTGGCAATTTACATACACATGCTTGACAAAGAAATGTGCTTAGGCAGTTACTTGTTATGGAGACTGTATTGCTTGAAGACTTGAAGTCTAGAGGTCAAAGCCTCTCTGTAACTGGCAAAATATTAACTAGCTGTTACCCGCGACTTCACTCGCATTGACCAATAAAAAAAAGGTAGCTTATGATCTATGCAAAAAATCAGGTCAATCCGTTGAGCCGTTTAGCCGTGATAACGCGACAAACACCCAGACGGAGAGATATTCGCATTTATAATATTAGTTAGGATTAGGATGGAACTAACGAGAACAAAGAACATAAAATAGCTTGTAAAAAGCATGTCGGGCCATGCTTAGTAGGGTTCCGTAGGCGCGTAGGACGTTTGAAGTACTTATCCGGTTTTACCGCATATCTCAAAAAGTCATTATCACATGTTGCCCGAAATTTTAAAAGATTTTTTTTACTAAGATATATGTTTGTTTGGTATCTATGTATATCTGTGTTTGGGAGCTATCCTTCTTTAACAAAAAAAAAAGTTTTTATTTTTCTAACCTGTAGACAATTTATCGTTGTGCAAAATTTCATGCATGTACTCCGAACTTCGGCTAGCTACTTTGCAAGTTTAGCTGTAAAGGATTCAGACAGACAGACAGACAGACATGACGAACTTATAAGGGTTCTTTTTACTACGGAACCCTAAAAAGGAAGGCATTTGCATAATTATAAACGCAACAGACGAAACAAACAAGTAAAAAAAAACGACTGATTATGTATGTAAATAATATCCAATTAACTGGAGAAATCATATAGCAGTCTAGAGAGTATAGCTAAAAGATTGTGGCCACAAATGCTGTACACGAAATCACTTCACAGTTGACAAGTATTTCACTAGCATTACTTAGCAATTCACTTATTTGTGCACTTTCACTGACAAGATCCAGTGAAAACATCAATTCACCGGTTCTGATTGCCGCTCGAATTTTATAACTCGACGCAATGTTTGAGTAATTTTATTGCCTGTAATCTTGCGTTATTAACTTGACGCATATATAAGTCTTTTTATACTTTTTGACTAGCCTTTGCAGCAAAGAAAATATACACGAGAAGTATGACAGTCCCATACGAAAGAGCGTACCCCCGAAAATCTGCTTAAAACAAGATGGCGCTTACGTATTTAGTCAGCTTATCAAACCGCTATAAAAGCCGATGAAAATATGGAAACAGTATTGGTATATGTCCGCCGTAAAATATGTTTCCAAAAATTATGTTTTCAGCGCGTTCTCTTGCGAACCTAGTAATTCACATTAATATTAGAAATGCGAAAGTTTGTGTTTAATTATGTAAGTGTGTTTGTTCCCGTTCAACTCTATGACGGCTGAACGGATTTGGATGAATTTTGTTATGGATGTAGGTTATTCTCAAAGGCTTTTAACAACATATACTTTGTATCACGTAAAATTTACTCTTTCCTGTAAAATATCGGGTGAAACCGCGGGGCGCAGCTAGTAAAATATTAAATTAATAATTTTACTGATATTACTAAAACAAAATTATTCATAACAAGTGGCGTTTTTTCTTTGTACCATTACGAATCGTAGTTAGCTTGGGTTTCAATTTCAAGTCGAGCAGAAATTGTGACGATCATGTCGCAGTTTAAAGCACTAGCGACATCTTACGTTCTTATCAGTACTACAATCGGGTTACACATTTTTCTATGGACATTAGCACTCTTAGAATAATTTATCTATGCCTGCAGCTTCACCCCCGCCTGTAGTGAACAAATACTTATTTGTCACTCAAGAATTGTATAAAAAGATATCTGTAAAAAAAATTAAGTAAGGATTTAAAAATTCCAGAGCATTCCACATACAAACAAACAAATAAGGTCACCTAGTATAACTACTAACTTGACATTACTCTTACCAGTAAGCAGTTTTTTTATGTATATTTATAAATGTTTTAGATTTTTCATGTACAAATTCGTATTTATTTAAGCACTTTTTTATTTTTATGTTCGGCATAAAAATTTTGTTACATTTTTTTAATTTAGTACTTTTTTAGTTACAACTTTTTTCTTACCAAGTTAATTTGTATTAGCTAGTTACCATAGAAGAATAATGCAGGCAAGGTGGCTCTGGAAGCCCGCATACGCTCAAATTTATTATCAATCCTGTCTTTACTTTTATATAAATTTACCAATAACAGTTACCATGATTGGTCATGGTTTTAGACTAAGAAGAAATTTGGCCTTCAAGTAGCATAAATGGATTGTTAGGTCGTCTGAACACCTCTGAGATGACATGAAATTAATCTACACGACAAGCAAGTTCATATCAGCTGCCACCAGATCGGCCCCACCTTCTGAGGCCCCACCCAATCTAACACTGTGTCCCATATTCCATGCGACAACTATCAATCTTCAATCTTTTGGATCTTCTGATAATGTCGTCTCGAGCCATATAGATAAAAAAAAAACTAAAAGTAATGGAAACAACAGAATTATTACGTTATCAAACAGCTGGCGGGGTCAAAGAATTCTAATTAGATAAGGTACCTAGACTACTAGATTAATTTTATTATGACCTACTTAAAAATTTTACTTCATTTAAAATATTTGTACAGCCTCCTTTACCCCCGAATATTTAAAGGTTTGTTAACTTTGACGACAGATTAAGTATATTCTGTCTTTGTCATTTGCTTAGTGCCGGACAAAGGCAGTATTAGAATTTATCTGTTGTCAAAGTTAATGAACGTTTCAGTATTCAGGGGTAAGTCTTTTATCCGGTTAACACTTGCTAGGTTTACAGTCACATACACTCTACTTCACGAAGTAAGAGATTATAAATCAAGTTTCGTAGCGTTTGACGTATTAGATATAATTATGTATACTTAATTACTAGACCTGTTAGTTACGAAATCACTTAAATGGTTTTTAGTTAGACATAATGTTGTTTTAATTGTATGTATTTCAGAAATGACCTAAAGATATTAACCTAACTACTATTTTAATTGAGAGGAATATAGCCGCAGTCGTATCACGACCAATAAAACGTCGATGTACAAAAATGAATACGTTTGCCTCGAGGAAAAACTTCGCTTGCGATTCGGAACTCCCTACATTGCAACTGTCAGTCCATACAAAGCGTCAAAAATACACAAAAATTGATCAACGCCATCTAGCGAACTATAGCAAGTAACTTTGTCTGTCTGGATGTTTCTCGTGTTATCACGGCTACACGGCTGAATGGATCTTGATAAAATTTGATAAGGAGTTTATGTATATCATAAAGACATACATAGGATACTTTTATATGTCCACGCGAACGAAGTCGCGGGTAACAACTAGTCATCATCATCATCAACCATAAGACGTCTACTGCCGAACATAGGCCTACCCCTAAAAATATATATCTAAATTTAAAAATATTTTTAAATTTAAATATATATATTTTTTTAGTAAACCAAACCAGTAAACTTTAGAAAAGACAAAGAAAATATATAAAATACTAGTTATTGGCGCTCTAGGGGTAGGCCTATGTTCGGCAGTAGACGTCTTATGGTTTTAATATTTAACTAAAGATAGGTTATAACCATCAAAATAGCGCTCTGAAATCGGCTCCGCTGCTTGTCTGTTTACAGTTTTAAGAGTGCGAAAGAAGATGCGAAAAGTTAGAGAGTAAAAGAGATAGCTATAATGAAATGTGTCCGAAAGTGAAATGTGTGTTCGCGGGGTCATTTTAAGTGCGCTAAAATCGTATTTCTAGTAAAATATCATTGGGTATATAATATATATAACATATTACAAATTTGTACACCATTAAGCTGCAATGGAGAACAATACACTTTACTGCCCCGGTGGCTCAGTTGCTAGTGAACCTACCTTCTGTGTTTGGGGGCGTGGGTTCGATTCCCATCTAGGACAAACATTTATGTGATGAATATTTGTGTTTGTTCTATGTCTGGGTGTTAATATCTATATAAGTATGTATTTAAAAATATCTATGTACGTATATCAGTCTCTGGCAGCCATATTACAATCTTTGCTTAGACGACCGTGTGTGCAAAAATGTCCCAGATATTTATTTATTTATTATTTATTTATTGTGAGTTATTGTAGCCCAGATATGCGACGCTGTTCTATTGGTAAGTAGATGCGTCATGCGTCTGCAGTTTGCTCTTGTTGATTAGTTGATTGACTGATAAGTGATAAGTAGTTGGTTTTGGTAAGTACCGGTATTGCAGCTATCAACAAACCTCGATGACTAACACGTAATCCATAATTTATCTTTATCTTTAATTGTAAATAGGTGTGTAAAGTAAACGATGACTTACTACTTCATTATGCTACTTATCTAATATTACGGTCACACCTGGAAACCAGGGATAGCGGACAAAAGAGAGAAAATGAGAGACAATTTTTCTCTCTTGTTTTTTCGACGGGGCGCGATCAAATCTTTCCTGTCCGTTCGGAACAATTCCATAGGTTTCTTTGTCTCAGAGCGAAAATGTCGCACAAATTCAGAGGCTCGTAAGCTTGTAAGGCTATTATAATTATAGGCGAAGGCCGGCTTATTATCTACTACCTACCTTCTAGTAAAAATGCATTTGACAAAAACTGAAATTGCAGTTATATCACTAAGCAGTCCGTTTTTTTTACAACGAACAAAATTACAGGAAAGTATAATGCACAGGCAACTCGTTCCCATTGTCGTGTCGTATGCGCGCACATCCTCTGCGTCAACTAATGGCTGCGATAACATTATACAGCGGAAGTGGAGCAGAACCACAGAATATATAATAGTAATGAAAAACAGAACTAGCATCAAGTACATGGGACAATGTATTGTATAATTTGCAGATACGGTAGGCATGTTGTTTGTAGTACTCCTATCCTAACTACCACTTGCACTTGTTTTTAACCCAGCGACCTCACCATGCTCCTCAGTTCCTCACGCATCTTCTTGCGCTTTTTATGACAGAAACAGAGACTGATAATAATATTATACAATATAGGTTTCAAGAATCCTGTCCGAATGATTTCAGAATACGAGGGCCAGTCTGATAGCAGAGTAAATAATAGTATACATCGGTTCATAATACGAAAATGCCTAAGCAAGCGGCTTAGTCCCATCGTCCCCACCGATGGAGTTAGTAGAGACGGGACTTTAAATTCCCAACGTCCCTACTGTGACCGTTGTTGTTGTTGCTACTACAAAAACTAACTAGTTTGAATGGGTCAGATACTGATTTGTTTACACCTAGAATAACATATAGACAACTATTGAAAATAGGAATAAAAGAACAGTTAGAGCTCTCGGTCACGCATTTTCAATATTATATTTGAACATTATAACCATTGACTGGCTTAAAAAAAGCCAACATTTATCTTTAGAATGTGTCATAATGTCCAATGAGTCCTGGCCGAAAAAAAACAATAAGAGTCGTGCACTATGCGGCCAAAGACGACCACGTTCTCACTGGTCGCCGTCATAGTTTGGTCGTGCGCTGCGCTGGCAGCTGCTGTATGTAGAGTAAGTTTATTTTATACTAGCTGTTATCCGCGACTTCGTTCGCGTGGACCAGTAAAAAAAAGTCCGTCTCCTATCTATGCAAAAATTCAACTCGATCCGTTCAGCCGTTTAGCCATGATAACGCGACAAACACCCAGCCAGAGACCGAGTTATATTCGCATTTATAATATTAGTTAGGATTTGACCTAGTTTTAGTACTATACTACGTTCAAGATACATATTACATACGTTATTTTCTATACGTAGGTACATTTTAAAAAGACAAATCAGCGCAACGTTTAATATTGCCTAATCATTTTTGCGGTAGTTAGGAACATTGCTTACCTTTTTGTAAACTCAGGGCTAATTGGATTAATTGGAGACGTGTCTAGTCATCAATACCTGAAAACAAAATAGCGTCATATATATCAATCGAATGCGCATTTCCATTCCAACAGTTCCTTTCATACATATGCAATAAAATCTGTAATTTCAACACGCGCTTCCGTGACTGTACACATTCACAACATGTTTTAAAATTCTAGCAGCTGCCAAAAAAAATAGGATATCGACTCGTATATAATTCTATTGGTTGTGATTTCCACGTGTGGCTTGAATTCGTTATAAGGCTAAAAGGACTAACTGTACAGTAACAGCATTCCAATACACTCTAGACATTAGTTTAGGTAAGTATATATGAAACAGAACAGCCGGAAAAACTATCATAATTTTTTTATTTTACTATGCAACCATTAAACTAAGAAGCTAAAAACAATTTTTAAAAAAAAGGTTCGTGTTGGTATTCATAATATTTTAACGATATTTGGTTAATAAAAGACAAAAAATTTTTTTTTTCTGTGTTTAGTGACTAACATGAACTGAAAACTGAAGATAGCAAAATTACAAGGCACGTGCCGCCGCCGCCGCCCAGGCGCGGAACGAAGTAATTAATTGCACTTGCACCAATTACGTGGATGCCTCAAAATTCATTCATGCTATCTGCGCTTATGATGAAAAGAGATACTGGATCTCGTCTGTGCTCGCCACTACATTCGTGCATGCTTTATGCTACAATACAGTATAATACAATATAGCTTTATTATACACCAAAAAGACAAACTAAAAAATTTTTTTTAAAACGGTAATATAATGGACGGCCTTATCGCCTAAAGCGATTTCTTCCAGACAACCTTTGGGTGGACAGAATTATGACTTAAAAACTACGGTCGGTGGTGTAGATACATAAAAATAATAATAACATGAAAAAAATATATATACATAAATCTACTACCTACATAAAATACACACAATTAATACAAACTATATATATGCAAAACATATACTATAAAACTAATAATACATAATTATACATACGTACCAATCAACATACAGAAAGATAATGTTTATAAACGAGGTTTTAAATATATAAAGAGATTTAGCCTGCCTGATACATACAGGCAGCTCGTTCCAGAGCAGGACAGTTTGCACAGTAAAAGACTTAAAATAGGAAAGATACCACTATCGTGTGAGGAGACTTGCAAGTCGCTCTCCTGATGGTAATCATACAGATAATTTAACGTATCAGGACTTAACCACGCTAAAACTAGTTTATTTATATACCTCGACGTTTCGGCCAAGTTTCAATGGCCGTGGTCACGAGATGACTGAAGAATGCGGGTCGTCTCTGTGCGAAATGAGGGTGTTGAGATCTACCCTTATTTATTATTGTCTTGAAAAAACGTAGGGTTGTCCCCACGGCACACAACACTGACTGTATCAACAGACTTCCCTGACACTACACCGCGATACGAACACTTGCCGATGACAGGATTCCACGATGCCGATAACTTAAATCCATCCTCCCGGTTAAAATTACGATGTTTTCGAATTTAGTTTTAGCGTGGTTAAGTCCTGATACATTAAATGATGTGTTCAAATCGCGAAAGTTTAAAAGTTACAATCATACGGATGCCCTGCCCTTACGCAATAATGATCGGCTGAAACTTTTCATCAATTAAAAATGCCGTTTAATCAGATTTGTTATTATAGTAGGCCGGTCATTGTTATGCTAGTGGCATATAGAATAAATGATGCATTCTGCCCGTAAAGGATCCCTTACACAACCATGGTAATGTCACATTGTCGCATCGGCCACGCTTTCTCAGCCAGTTTGCATAATAACCAAACTCCGGAGGCTGCTCCACTGAATTACAATTCGTCTATATTACGTTTGTGGTTTACTATGCAAATGAGTATTGGTTATTGTTCCAAGTTATGTCACTTAGATAACAAAGAAGTAAGTTGAACCGCAACAATATACCCATATCGTTCTTTTTTGTTTGCTTTATTACAAATATAATTTTTTTTTTAACAAGGAACTACGTACCTACGTACTTAATTAAATCAGTCCAGAAATTTCCACATTTCTCTTCCTCGACCGCCGACCCAAGAAGTAAAAAATATTGTTATTTATTCTATCAAGAGAATGCAAATATTTTTATAGACATCTAAGTCCGTTCAGTCAAAAAGCGGTTTTCAGTGTCAATTCCATCAAACTTTCTAGATGGAGTTGCTGATTCAGGTTTCACAATATTATTATGTTTCAGATTTTGCTGGCCATATGTTTGAGCTACAGCGGTATTTGATTTGTTTTAAACGGCATCTACTTCTGCTAGATAGATACCAAAGAATGTCATAGATACGGACTAAACACACAAAACGTATAAAACTGAAACGTACATACTTAACCTAGAGCCATCTATCGATCCAGCCGGAACTAGTAATATTGTTTAAATCGTCTCCATTAAAATGCCTCATTGTAGCGTGACTAACCCCCGAATACTGAAACGTTTGTTAACTTTGACGACAGATTAAGTCTATTGCTGCCTTTGTCATTTGCTTAGTGTCAGACAAAGGCAGTATTAGAATTAATCTGTTGTCAAAGTTAACGAACGTTTCAGTATTCGGGGGTGAGTGATACCACATTGACAGCTTCATTAGTACCTGCCTACAGATATACCTACTCATAACATCTTTTGAAAGTATTGGGCTCGCTTCGAAAGGAAGTGACCTTCATTGCATAATGGCCTAATTTGGACGTTTCAATTAAGATCAATTTTAAACCTTGTATCTCCGCAATAATAACCTTTGTGTGACTCCACCAGAGTATAAAATCATTTAGAACCATAAAACTTCTTTATCTACACACAACTTTTAATTGAATAGCTCAAGGAATAAGATTTAAAACGGATTGGTTTTGAAAGTGAGTTTTGTGAAGTAAATTGGAGTTATTACCGAAGAATCTACCTTGAACCTAAAACAATGGAATTTTACACATGAAACTGAAAGTCAAGTAGATGGTTTACGATCTAGTGTTGGTACATGTCTAGGTGCTACCAGTTAGCCTAGCTGACGTGGTACTTAAAATATTTTAAATATTTTTTGTAACTACTTTTTGTGAAGATTAAATAATTTGAATTTCACTTAGCTGTAGTATCGGCCCGATCATCATCCATTAGAAAACCTGCGACTTTAATTACCTGTGATAAATTTTATTATCAATACGTAGTCTCAATAGGCTACCATTTTAAGGTAACTGTATATAGGTACCTAAGAAATTAAGAGATACCAAAATATCGGTTGGTATAAATATCATTCCACTTTTCATATGGAACAATATATGAAATAACATAATTTTAAATTTTAAAAAACCGACTTCATCAGAACAAATTTATTTAAATTTGCTTCGTCATAGCTTAGCCAATATATCCAATAACAACTTAATTTTTCTACTCATTAAACATTTATGTAATCTAAAGTTGTACATACTTAGTTGTTTTATTTATAAATTGTAGATTTTGCTAAGTACAGTATAATTAAGTGTACCTAGTACGTTCCAATATTGCCTAAGATAAAGAAAACCTATAAATCTCACAGTGAATATCGCCAAATATTGTTACACCTGACACCTGTTACGACATCAATTAAGTAATATTAACGTGAGTTTTATCAGTTTTATTTAACAGTTGGCATATGATATTAAAGATCTTGTAATTATATTTAAGGTCAGAACATCATTTTCAAGCAAGATCTTTTTCCCTAACGTATTTTTTTTTTTTGTCTATTAAGCTTTTGTTCTATTTATAGAGTTATCATAATAATATTGACTATTTTACCTATGCTATTACTGTATCCCACAGATTTCATAGGCGTCAGTGCTGTACGCCCTCCGCTGCCCCAATAAAATCTGAAGCATAAATTGATTTGCTACAGAACCACGCTTTGCAATCTGCAAATAAGCATTTGTACTTACAGCTCAAAGACATAAATTTATAAGGAGAATTCTGTGTTACAGCTATAGCAAGGTCTACACGAAATAATTTTCTGGTTCGACTAGATCTATTGTTTCTCTATGCTATTGGGCACCAACATGCTTTGTTGCCTAGCATTGCCCCGGAGATATTAAGTCTATCTGGGAATGAAGTGCTTACATATTTTTTTGATAAAAATGTGATATTTGTTTACTGCCCCTAATTAGTTATGTAGATTAAAAATCTTATTTTGAGATTTAACCTTCATTTCTGTCATCTAGTATTTGCATGGCGGGAAAACATGATAACATGCTATTTTCTCGATAAAAGAAATAATTGAAAAGACCTTGATTTATACAGTTTGTTCGTTGGAGCTCGGAACGACTAGTGTATATTCAAGTGTGTAATAGTGATGTAATAATAATATCTGGGTTTGCATGGCACAGATTTTTGATTGATTTCCTGGTTTAGATGTAATTAGCAATTATATGTTTTTTTGAGTAGCGCGCGCTACTGCCAACTTTTTTTTCTGCACGCGAAAGTGTATAGAACTATCTTTCTCCCGAAATACCATCGGCTTCAATTCGAACATTAATCTACAAAACCTTTCTTTTCCTCTTCATTTTATTTTGCTCCTTCGCTCTTTTACTGAATGTCTGTTTCTTCCGTGAACTCTTATCAAGGCTGCCATACCGATTTTGTTTGCCGAGAACTTGAGCACAAGGGCAGTAATCTCGCTGGTGCGATATCTTATCGATGCTGTTTACTTTCTAGACATGCGGCATTATCAACCAGTTCGTTTATCATATTTATGTATTTCCCGGGATTTTAGGACGTTAATGCGTAACATTATTACCAGTCTACCAGTAAGTAGGTATTATTGCTGTTGTTTGTTTTGAAATTATAACGAAATTGGTTAAAAATGGCTTGATAATTTTTGCGTAAACATTACTTTTCCCTAAAGATATCACAATTGATAAAAAAATACTAATCAGTCAAAATATAAAAACATTGCGCAGTTAGACTAGGACATAAAAATACTTAAAGGTCATTTAAAATCAGTCATACGACTAACAAGCATGAAAAATGAAAGCAAGAATTTTATAAGAAAGTGACAGTTAAGTAGACCAGAGAGGAAACGGTTTTATTGTAGACCACAGCCATTCCCGACAAGTACGCTGTGACCCCAGGAATTCTTTTATATAGAATGTTCTAAAAGGTTTTTTTTTTTTGGCGGGAACGTGAAGAAATCATGTCGTGTCATTTTATTATTTTCTAAAACTTTTTTTATTTCGAGTGTTAATGTGTAAAAACGGTGAATTATTACCCGTTATCTGTTCTAATAGAGCGCGGTTGACCCTCCGGAGCTACTTGAGTGAGTATGCATAAAGGTGTCAGCTGATACGATAAGGAGACCTTGCTCACTTTTTACCCCCTCAAACAAACTTTTTTTTTTTAAACAAAACTACAGAAATAAGTTACCTACCTACCGCAGTTTCAATAACATAGTCTCTGGACATAACGTTGACTAAAGGCCTCGCTACATGGCCTGACCTGACATCGTTTGAAAGAGATGGCTATATATATAAGTTTCTGGGGGAGAGAAAGGGAGAAGCTATAACCTTAATAGTTTGTTTCTTTTGCTCCCGTGAAATTCAAATCTAGCTGTCCCTTTCACGATGTCAGGTCAGGCCATGTGTAGACACCCTTATTTAACACGTTTTTAAGTGGCCGTCAGAATTTATATACCTATTTAAACTTTTATGTACCTAAATGTAATATTCCAGAAATAAATTAAATTAAATGTGTGTCCCGCCCGCACGACCTGCAGGCCTAGAACGGGCGCCGGGATAAAATGTCGTCCACCATAATTATCCCGTGAGAACGAGACGGATGTATCCATATTCTAGCTTTCCCACGTTGACGCGAAGACAAAACGGGTGGACAAAAATTTATCGCTGCGCCCCTGTTACGCCTGCTGGGGCTTGCGATCCGAGCGCGCTAAACACAGAGCTACCATCGCTACAATTTTTAATGATTTAAAACTTCAAGTTACAAGATCACTAATTCACTATGGTGTTATTGGTGTTATAAAATCCAATAAATCACTTTCCATCTCAGATTACTATTACTTATTTCCACTTTCTCGGACCTTTTGACATCGTGATCGCCCGAGGGCAATGTAATACCATTAGCAATATGGCAAGGTCATTTCAACGTACCATCTGCTATCGACGTCTAATCTGTCATTATCCATTTCAACCATCTGTGATTTCAACGCACTGTTATGAACTGTTTTAAATGTTTTAAGAACTATTTATTGTTATGATATAATGTGTAAGATCCAATCAATGCAAGCAATGCAATTTTGCAATAATGCAAAATGGATGCAAGTGGCCCGTGTCTGTCTGTCGGTGTGGCGGTCTAAGGCCTATGTTCAGCAGTAGACGTCTTATGGCTGATGATGATGATGATGAATGTGTAAGATGATGTATCTTCATAATCAATTTATCAGCCTTGAAGGAAGCGTTGTCCTTGCGTAGAATCTGAAGATCAGAGGGATTAGGTTACCTATGTAACACAATGGAGTAGTAAAGTCAAAATTTCCTCCGCCTGCCTTAGATTTTATTTTTTAACCTGACTACTCATGTAACTCTTTCTGTTGCGGAGTTATGACTATTTCTCTGGTCGCGCAGAGTGAACTTCGAGGCTCTTTTTCAACCCCTCTTGCCTGCTCAATGACGCTGCACACGTTGACGTATGTGTACTAAAGGCACAGGGACCCTATTCGGAGAAATGACATTTTATCTCGGTCACTCTCACTCCCATTAAATTCTAAATTAGAGAGACAGTGACCGAGATAATCTCGAGCGCACAGGAATAGGATCCCAGTTCAGTGGTCTATTTTGTGAAGATATGTAACACTCGACGATACAACCTGATACAAATCTGCAGTCACGAGATATATTACAATATTTGACAACAAAGGCGATTCATCGCTATCTCTGGCAGGACCTGTATGAGAAGCATTTTCACGTTATTTTCATCTTATTTAAAATGCTTTCACGTTAAAACGCACAGTAGTGTAGTGATACTACCCGATTTTTTTTATAATAAGCATCTAGGTACCCAGTCGATTTGATTTTGGCGAAAAGTATAAACAAGGCTTACTTACATCGTGATATTCTTTATTTTTTTCTTTACTTTTTTTTTTCATATGGATCATGTGTCCGCAATAAGGAGTTATTATTATTATTTATTGACCGAGCGAAGCGAAGGTCTCAGAGTTTACTGGGACAAATCTGTTTGTGTGTATATTTGTCCGATGATAACTTGCGAACTGTTGATCCGATCTTCTTGAAATATTGTAGGCAAGTAGTTCATTAGAATACAATTTTTTTAGTTCGAATATGAGCTGAATCGGTCCAGGGGTTGTGAAGATATAGGGGTCGCGAGGTCTCAGTTCGCCGCGAACTACTAGTTATTATTAGTTTAGCCGCCGAAGCTGTGCGACCATGAACCTTACCGCGCCGCAACACGAATCTCGGTCGCGCAGCTTCGGCGGCTGAACCTAATAATTTTCGAACTAAAGATGAAGATGTCACGGTGCGAGGCCAAGTCTGTGTAGAGAGCTAACCCCGTTCAATCATCTCTGCGAAACCCATGCCACGCTACCGCCAAGATATCTATCGTAGATCGGGCAGCAAAAAAAATATCACCCCATCCATGCACAAGGATCAGAGGAATGTGAGGGGAGCTCCGCTATTGTGAGGCATTGGGAAGTGTCATTTACAGTCTCCTATTCTCTGAATAAAAATACCGTGACATAAGTACAGACGGACAGACATTGCGAAACTATAAGGGTTACTAGTTGGGTCTGGCTGGTACTAGCAATGGGTCAACTGGACTGGAGTATGATTCGATTTCGAGTAGCGCTGAACGGACGCCGGCGGCCCTACTGAGATAACCGCGCTCGTGGAGTGGATGTGGATTAAACTCGAGTTGGTAATGCAACATGCCGCTCTATCGCACGCACGAGAAACAGAGCGACAACTATACAATTTCAAATATCGAATGCGCCAAAAAGTCGCGGAAAGGCTATCCTCTCACAAAAGTTCAGTCAATTCAAAATATTGACCAGTGTGCAAACTGCAATGCGAGTTGCATACCTTTGTGCTCGATTGCGCTTGAGCGGACCTTTTTTGTTTAATGAGTAGGCATAATCGCTTAGGTCTATCCTTCATTGAGCTAAAGGTACGTATTTTTGTGCCTAAGTTTAGTAATACCGCTCTTATTTGGTGTAATGCCACCATAATTAAATTCCAAAACAAGGATGCTACCCGAGTCGCTATTACTTAGGTATACGTACCTATCCAATACCTATTTTACAATTCGAGTTTCGTTTTGAAGTGTGCATATTCAATAGGATAGACAGTTAACTACGTTTTCATAGCAGCCAGGAGGTAAAATACTGAATTTATTTTTGGTAAAGGGTAATTTATTTTAAAGCGTACAAAAGATAAGCCCGATTAAAGTATAATCTACTTAATCAATGAAAAATGCAAGCAAGTAAAATATATGGCGTAAATCTTAGCACAGGGAAGAAGCTGCAGCTGCACACTGGAAGAAAATCGTCAGAAAACAACACAGATCAGACAAGGTGTCATCTGTGCAAAACAAACAAAAATGCACTTACGGAGAACAAAGAACAAAATATCCGCCTGGTTCCAAAAAAACACGATGCTGGCACTTCACAAAAATCCACAAAGATATATAAGTTTAACTTCACGTTTCAATCTGGAGCGAAGTTTTTTAAATTTCGAAATTAGGTATTAGGTGCGAAACGCAGCGCACTCACCGCGCGCTCTCGGTCGACTGGCGGCTGATTGAACCGAACGCAACGCTTCGCATCGGAAATAAGAGAATGGGTGCAAACGCAAAGGCGTAGCGCTGCATAAAAATAAAATGAATGAGGCGTTTTCCAACAAAATAAATCCTGTTATTAAAAGTACCCAATAGATGGCGTTAGATGTCGCCTATTAACCAGGATAACGCCTCATTATCCTATCGTTTTACCTGTCATTGTCATTTCTGTCGAAATATTTTAGGTTTATTTTTTAAATCGTAAATTTTGGCTCCACACGTTGTGTATTTAGCCAGTGTCAACTATTGTAATATTTCAAATGAAGTCAAATACATAGTTACGTTACTTGAAATTGTCTAAATACATTTGTCGAGCCAAAAAACACGTGAAAAAAAGGCACACGTACATTTTTTTGTCTTTCATGTCTTGACAGTGACAGGCAAAACTCAAGTTATATCTAACGCCATCTATTGGGTACTTTTATAACCAGGATTTCTTTTTTTTTTTGAAAAACGCCTCATTACTCATCGTGGATTTATTGAAACCAATTTTGCGCCAATAAATAAGTTGTTTTAAGAAATTACGGGTAAAATGATTACCTAAATAACATTGGTTTAGCTACAAATTTCAATAAGCTGATTTTCATCTTGGTTTTTGGTTTAGTGGGAAATGTACTTATACTTGCTTTCAACTTGAATTTTCGGTTGGTGTAATTTCTTGAAACAATCTATTTATTATCGCAAAATAAGTTTTCATGAACATCGTAGGATGACTAATAATAATTAAGCTGTAATTGACATAAAACGCAAGAAAATTTAAATTTCGCGCCCTTAGCGAAACGTTGCACCTTAAGAGCATGTTACCAAGTGTCGTGTAATGTGAAATGTCATACCCTGACCTACATTGTGCTAATCAACGCTGACATAAATGCTCTTCTAAAGTCGTGATCGATAACTTTGTTTGTGATTAAAAATGTCATTGTAGCCATGGTTAATAATATACTCCGCCATGACTCCGCCAGGCCACTTGTGGCACTATAGGATCACGTGAGTGACGTGGCTCACACGTCACGTCACACTACGCTCCTCGCTACGTCATCAAATCAGCGTGCATAAGGTCCGTTCTCCCGTCCACAGCAATCTCCCTCGCACATTTTATATTACCTAGTAGTATCCATTCTATAAATGTAATATCTATCGTATTGAACGAGTTCAACATAAATTCATGAGATTCTTACAATTTCGCTCCCGAATCTATGACCACGAATATGAACAGTGACGTAAGGGTGTCTACACATGGCCTGACCTGACATCGTGTGAAAGGGACAGCTAGATTTAAATTTCACTGGAGCAAAAGAAACAAACTATTAAGGTTATAGCTCCCCCAGAAACTTATATATAGCCATCTCTTTCACACAAGTAATATATTCAGGCCATGTAGCGAGGCCTTAAGCGTCATCACTTGCTTCCACTTGAAAAAAGACGAGCCATAGCTGATGTAACTTATTCTAAGGGAGACAACGCCGAACTCCTCGGCAAAATTTCATTTTTTACACCGTCGCACCGAACTAGACGCACCCCCCTTTTTAATATATCCATTACTCTAATGAGGCGTCTTCCAAAAAAAAGAAATCCTGGTTATAAAAGTACCCATTAGATGGCGTTAGATGTACCTTGAGTTTTTTCTGTCACTGCCAAGACATGAAAGACAAAAAATGTACGTGTGCCTTTTTTTTTCTCGTGTTTTTTGGCTCGACATGTATATTTAGACAATTTCAAGTAAAGTAACTATGTATTTGACTTCATTTGAAATATTACAATAGTTGACACTGGCTAAATACACAACGTGTGGAGCCAAAATTTACGATTTAAAAAATGAACATAAAATATTTCGACAGAAATGACAATGACAGGTAAAACGATAGGTCTGTTACGCCATCTAGTAAGTATTTTAGAACTACTTTTTTTTTTTTTTTTGAAAACGCCTCATTACAGAAAACGTACCTTTCTTCACAGGACCTCTTCATTTATGAACAAGTATTTGTTAAATAATAAAGTAGATGTATTTTTTGAAGGTATTTTGGTAAGGATGTATTTTTTGAATTTTTTGAAGCTTCAGAATTCTTTGAAACCTAATGCAATAATTTATTTTTGTTTGAGTATCTACGCTTTACTTGCTGCTATGCAAAACATATGTTTTCTTTCTGTTATATTTATATCTATTGGCGGAAACTTGTAATTGGCCAAGTTTTCTTCTAGTTATAATGTTACTTATTAAGTAAGGCTGTAAGTTTAAATAAAATATATAAGCTATAAAATCACTTAGTGTGAATAACTGAATTTTTTTTAAAATATGTTAGGTGTTTACCAAAGCATTAATATACTTTTTAATATATTTAATTTTTTGGGGCATTGGGGAAGACCTGTGCCACGATGACCTGTGCCCAGCAGTGGGATCTAACAGGTTAAACTGTCAGGTCAGTCAGATGTCAGGTCCGGCCATGAGATACATGGCCGGACCTGACATCGTTTGAAAGTGATGGCTATATATAAGTTTCTGGGGGAGCGAAAGAGAGAAGCTATAACCTCAATATTTTATTTCTTTTGCTCCCGTGAAATTGAAATCTGGCTATCCCTTTCACACGATGTCAGGTCAGGCCATGTGTAGACACCCTTATCCACACAACGGGTGAGCCGCCTTTGAGAGCGCCGCATAGACAACAGCATCGTCGGCTGAACCAAAGAATCATCGCAATAAGCACCTCACGGTACGGGCCATACACAGATTCTATTCATCTGTGGGGCCATACCATGGATTTAGCATCATACTGGATAGAGTCATTGCTTTGGCAGCGTGTTCACTTTCTGTTGGCACGTTTAGTGAGTAGGGAAGTGAAAACTAGTGCAGAATCTATCGATAAAAATGTACACATGTGTACAAAACTAAGAATTTGTAAATTAAGAACAAAATGTTTGCAAAAATATGTACTTTATTGAACATCGAAACTCGTAATTGCCATGTAAATAGTACGAATATATTATATAGTATATATAGTAACTATGAAAGTTAATAAGTATCTAAACCGTCTCCTAGTTTCTTTTATTCTTCCTAGTTTTTTAATTGACAGCCCAGTCATAAAACTAGATTTTTTTTCAACGAAGTCGAGTATTTAGTCGAGAGTATTTAGTTGGCTCCCAGTTTTCGCGCCTCACAGCCTTTATCCACTGATTTCTGATTTCCGGACATTTTGGAAACCTATAACAAAATGTTTTATTTTAATTAATTGGTTAACCATGACACAATATTGGTACAAAATATCATACATTTCAAGCCGCGAAAGCTTCAAAAAGATTAAAATTAATTATCGATAGAATAGGTATCAAGCCGATTAAAGCGGATAGGAATTAACGGTTCATGTTTCACTTAATTTAGTATATGTAGGATATGACAAGAGTATTATTAGATAAATATCGACAAAATATCGACAAATTTTTGAAACGTGCGGTGGTACTTCACTAGCAGGAACACGTAAAACAATGCATTTATTTATCTTAAATTAAAGCTTAAATTCATAACTAAATAACACTGCGTGATAGTTGTATGACTCCAAACATCTATATTCTTTAAGTGAAACGAATATTTAGCTTTGATACTGGTTATTTTAGGTAATAAACGCTACAAAAGACTTACGTGTGAAATGATAATACTGGGTCTTTTACTCCTCCTTTCGTTGTTCTCGATGAACAAAACACAGCACAACATGCCATAATATCACTATGTATGATATAGTATTAAGTCTTCACAGCGTTATTTTTATATAATTTCACATTTGAGCAAGACGGGTCGCAATGTTATGACCTACTAGTCGGTCACAAAATGAACACAGAGTGCGAGGTTGCCAATCTTACAATAGCTCTCTCGCTTACTCTATGCGACGATCCGTGTAATAAAAAGAGAAACATGACAATGTGAACGTCGGAGCGGCAACGTCTCATGGCCTGTCCAGTATGATATTTCGTCCAAGGGCCATACGGTAACAGTAACAGACGGAGAAAGCGCCAGTGAAATATGACAGACAGTTACGTAATTTTGCATATTTTGGCTTATTTCCATTTTAATTGTGCTTTTAATAATAGGCTGTTCTTGTTTTCGCACGAATTAGAGCTTATTATTGATGTGCATAGGATTATGGCCTGACCTGACATCGTGTGAAAGAGATGGCTATATATGAGTTTCTGGGGAGCGAAAGGGAGAAGCTATTTGACTGCCCCGGTGGCTCAGTTGGTAGTGAACCTACCTTCTGTGTTTGGGGGCGTGGGTTCGATTCCCATTTAGGAGAAACATTCATGTGATGTATATTTGTGTTTGTTCTATATCTGGGTGCTAGTATCTATATAAGTATGTATTTAAAAATACCTATGTAAGTACGTATTTCAGTCTCTGGCAGCCATATTACAAGCTTTGCTTAGTTTGGGGTCAGATGACCGTGTGTGCAAAAATGTCCCAGATATTTATATTTATATAACCTTAGTAGTTTGTTTCTTTTGCTCTCGCGAAATTCAAGTCTAGCTGTCCCTTTCGCACAATGTCGAGGTAGGTAATGTAGCGAGGCCTTTAGTATCGCATAATCATAATCGTTTTATCATTCATAACTATCGTTAATCACAAAACCTTACAATTTTAATTACTTAATCTAATTATTTCGCATGGCGGCTGCAGGCTGCAATAAACAGTATAATGAGTGATTCCTCCAACTACATTTGAAACCTCATGATTATGTAACCACTTTCGCCTTCGGGGTGCCTTCCGTTGCACTTTACTTACTTTACTATGTACTAGCTGTTGCCCGCGACTTCGTTTGGCGTGGACCTACAAAAAAAAGTAGTAGCTATAGGTATCTATGAAAAAATTCAGCTCGATTCGTATAGCCGTGATAAGAGAGAGACAAACACCCAGACAGTAAGACAGAGCTACTTTCGAATGTATAATATTAAGGCCTCGCTACATGGCCTGACCTGACATCGTTTGAAAGAGATGGCTATATATAAGTTTCTGGGGGAGCGAAAGGGAGAAGCTATAACCTTATAACCAATTAACAACAATTAACCAATAGCTTTAATAGTTTGTTTCTTTTGCTCCCGTGAAATTCAAATCTAGCTGTCCCTTTCACACGATGTCTGGTCAGGGACCCTATTCGGAGATATGACATTTTATCTCGGTCACTCTCACTCCCATTAAATTCTAAATTAGAGAGACAGTGACCGAGATAAAATGTCATTTCTCCGAATAGGGGCCCAGGGACTCTATTCCTGTGCGCTCGAGATTATCTCGGTGACTGTCTCTCTAATTTAAAATTTAATAGGAGTGAGTGAGAGAGAGATAAAAATGTCATTTCTCCGAATAGGGGCCCTGGCCATGTAGCGAGGCCTTATGTACTAGCTGTTACCCGGGACTTCGTTTGGCGTGGACCTACAAAAAAAAAGTAGTAGCTATAGGTATCTATGCAAAAATTCAGCTCGATTCGTATAGCCGTGATAAGAGAGAGACAAACACCCAGACAGAGAGACAGAGCTACTTTCGAATTTATAACATTAGTTAGGATTAGGATTTGTTTGTAATATTTCAAGTGAAGAAATAATGTCTAAGTATCATTGGTCTATCGAAGCCTTAGCAAAGTAAGTCACGTTCAAGTCCAACTTATGCTTCAGTAAAGTGGTGGAAACTTTGAAATAACACGAAAAGTCTATATTATACTTTTCACTATTATGATACTAGTACACGGATAAAAATCCACCGTTATAACTCGAAATAACACAAGTTTTGGAAAATACTACAATGGCGCAACATGATCTCTTTACTTTCCTGCCAAAACTCTCAAGGAATTTATTCTAAAAATAACATTACTTGAATTTATTGTACACTTGGTCGGGCTGCAACCACAGAACATTTATATTTTATAATAATACGGACCCCGGCTCAATCCTCATCCTTCTTCACCTCTCCTCTCCCATGTCGTACATAATAACATGAGTGAAGTGAGTGACCGACCGAATGAAGTGACGTCAGTACGACTGCGAGTCGCGGAGTGAGCACACTGCTTTCACGCTTGCTGTCAATAAATCTAGATCAAGACACAAAAGGTGTTAGCAGCCGAAGATTTCTGCCTAGTAGCGTGCGAGAGCCAGAAGTGATTGGAGTAGAAGAGAGAACAATCGCTCATCGTCACAGGTATCTGAATCCGTCAAAAAAACTTAGATATACAAGGTATATCGAAGGATATCGCGAGATGACAACAGCCGACGGAAAAAAACTGAACTGGCAATCTCGACAAATCATTTTCAACTTACACAAGTACTTCAGAGAAAGGAAACGAGATAAAAGTTCAGTAGAATATGAAGATGACGTAAACGTTAACAACCTCGTCGGTGGAGCGGCCGGGGTATCCTGGAGAACGGTAAAGAGAGTAGTCTCGGAAGGATTGTCATTACAGAGCATCGATGGTAAAGCTATATTTGCGACTACGAAAATACAAAAAAAATATGTGAAAAAACGAATACCGATGGACTGCTTCATCAAAGGCCTCATACGGAGAAGAGTGCTAAAAGCCTGCGCAGAAAACGAAACTCATGTATCCTTAAGCCTCATCCACAAAATATTGAACGAAGAAGATATTATTAAATCTAGTAACGAGTATCTCAGACTTCTGTTAATGGATATTGGATTCAAATACACGACCAATCGCACTCTTATGGAGAACGAGGAAATTGCGTCACATCGCTGGCAGTTCTTGAATGACATAAAGAAATATCGGGAAGGGGGAAGAAATATAGTTTACGTCGACGAAACTTATTTCGACCTAGATCAAAGTAAACTCTCTGAATGCGAGACTGACAATAAGAATCTCGGTGTTTTGTGTTTCAGTGGAAAGGGACAGGGATTGATTGTGGTACACGCGGGTGGCAGCGATGGATTTCTAATGGGTGCATTACATTTGATCAAGACCCTCAACATAAGAGAGTGTGAGATGAACTATGGCGTATTTAATAAATGGGTAAAAGAAAAGCTGTTGCCCAATTTGCCAGAAAAGAGCATTGTAGTAATGGACAACGCTGAGTATCATTTTTCAGAGCAGAACCCTAGCGAAATCGAAAACTTGCTATCAGAAAACGGCCATGAACTATTACGGATACCTCTTTCCCACCAAGACTTAAACCCACTGGAATTGATATGGCGAGACTTAAAAGAAAACAATTACTTACGTACAGATATATTCTGTTTCTTGGAAGACCTGGAAAAGGCATTGGAAACAATCTTCAGTGACTATCCTCGGGCTAAATGGAGGAGTAGCATCGAGAACGTTAAAAAAATTGAATCAGAGTATTTTGTATATAATGGTGCTTTCGAAGAAATTGATAAAATGCTAATTGACAAGGACAACAGCGATGACGACGAAATCTACGAAGAAGACAAAATTGAAAAAAAAACAACATAAAACCAACCACGATTAACACAGAACCAATAATCTGTTGAAATTTTGGGTTATTGCCGCTATTTGTAAAAATTTAAAAAATAAAATTTAAAATTTTTTATCGGCTGGAAAATGACTAATTACCTAATATTCCGACAAAAAAATATTTTGTGTTTCCCTTAAACGTTAATTTTCATTTATTTACATGTGTTTCATTTTCTAACCTTTGAAATATTAATTTCCAACAAATCTTATCTTGCGATTGATCTCGGGATATGTCGCGCGGTGTGTTGCCGGCCACTACGTGCAGGTGACGTCGTCCATGCCCTATTCTCGCTCTCTTTCCACCGCCCTGTGTTGCGCATGCGTACTTCTCTATTTTTATAATCTACCATGGTATTGCTAATGCTTAGAATAAGGGTGTCTATTCATGAATAAGGATAAGAATAAGGATGTCAGGTGTCTGACCTGACATCGTGTGATGGAGATGGCTATATATAAGTTTCTGGGGGATCGAAAAGGAGAAGCTATAACATTAATAAGTTTGTTTCTTTTGCTCCCGTGAAATTCAAGTCTAGCTATCCCTTTCACACGGTGTCAGGTCAGGCCATGTAGCGAGGCCTTAGTTACGTAGTTATTCTGTGTTTACATTTTTCTTGCCAGTCAATAATTAAACTTTACTTACAACTTACTTACTTATAATCTACCTAGTTATTTGGTAACAACCCGTTTTATCATTTACTTGTTCTATAATTTATTATATTCAGTTTTAAACTACACTGAATAAAAATAACTTTTAAGGTGCATCGTTTCGCTCAGGGCGCGAAATTTAAATTTTCTTGCGTTTTTTGTCAATTACAGCTTAATTACTCATCGTGGATTTATTGAAACCAATTTTGCGCCAATAAATAAGTTGTTTTAAGAAATTACGGGTAAAATGATTACCTAGATAACATTGGTTTAGCTACAAATTTCAATAAGCTGATTTTCATCTTGGTTTTTGGTTTAGTGGGAAATGTACTTATACTAGCTTTCAACTTGAATTTTTGGTTGGTATAATTTCTTGAAACAATCTTTTTATTATCGCAAAATTAGTTTCCATGAACCTACGATGAGTAATTAAGCAGTAATTGACATAAAACGCAAGAAAATTTAAATTTCGCGCCCTGAGCGAAACGTTGCACCTTAAGAGCATGTTAGACCATGCTTAATGTGGGTGCGTAGGACGTTTGAAGTATTTATTCATTTTTACCGCATATCTCAAAAAGTAATTATCACATGTTGCCCAAAATAATTTTAAAAGAAAGTTTTTACTAAGATCTATCAACATGGAAGATTACAAGTTTCTGAGATGCATAGTTTCGAAATGGCAGGGGTCACCCACTTTAATCCCTTAACTAGGCACCTTAGGGTGTCTATACATGGCCTGACCTGACATCGTGTGAAAGGGACAGCTAGACTTGAATTTCACGGGAGTAAAAGAAGCAAACTATACTATAACTAGTAGTTCGCGCCGAAATGAGACCTCGCGATCCCTATATCTTCACAACCCCTGGACCGATTCAGCTCATATTCGAACTTAAAAATTGTATTGAAATGAACTACTTGCCTACAAAATTTCATGAAGATCGGAGCAACGGTTCGCAAGTTATCATCGGACAAATATACACACAAACATACAAATGCCGATTTGTCCCAGTAAACTCTGAGACCTTCGCTTCGCTCGGTCAATGATGCAGCTTTCAAATTCAAATCCCGAAGTGTGACTCTAAGGGTGCCTAAACATGGCCTGACCTGACATCGTGTGAAAGAGATGGCTATATGTAAGTTTCTGAGGGAGTGAAAGGGACAAGCTATAACCGTAATAGTTTGTTTCTTTTGCTCCCGTGAAATTTAATTTAAGTCTAGCTGTCCCTTTCACAAGATGTCAGGTCAGGCCATGTATAGCCACTCTAAGCACTGGCGTCAGACTATTCATTTGTTTTTAATGATACGTCCAGAGGTAAGTTAACATTTTTTTCTTATAAATTTAGCGCTTGTTAGGCTCGGTCATAAAATAAAACTAGAAAGTACATTATTAATTTTTCTATTTATAAAACGTATTAAGACATTAAATTGTTACACTCAATAAATTATGTAAAATTAGTCGTCTCCCTAATTATCTAACATTTTAATACTAAGCTGTTGAGATAGCATATTACGAAAATTATGCAACACTCGCGAAACCAACAACTTTCCTTGTATAAGATTGACAGTAAAATAACCGGATAGATTATTATTCGACAAGTATGTTAATTAAGCATTATACGAGGATCATAAAAGAGTATGGCCCCATAAGACACCCCTGTGCCACTCCCATAATTTACAACTAACTTTTTTAAAGTTCCTTTGTACCGAAGTAAAGTTTGTTTACCCCTTTTTTTTAAATTTAGTTGTGAACTATGGGAGTGGCACAGGGGTGTCGTATGGGGCCACGGTCTTTTATGGTCGTCGTATAAAGCCTTTGGTTATTTAAAAAGCTTAATTAACATACTTGTCGAATAATCGATCCGGTATATAGAATAAAAATAATTAAATGCCAATATTGTTATTATTGATGTACTTACCTAACCGTCGTCTGATGCCATTTGACAAGTCATTATGAAATGAAATATTTATTGGTAGCAAAGCTACAAGTCGGTCAGGATAAACAAGGTTAAATTAACAGAAAGTAAACCCTTATAAAACAATAAATTAAATTGAATAAATTAATAGTGAATTAAAATAAATTAAATCTTCATACAATCATATTCATCTAGTTCATAAAATGGATGGTCTAACAACCAGAGTTTCAGTTTGGACTTAAATAACTCAGTGGAAGTTGCGCCCAGTATTTCGTCGGGCAATTTATTGTAAATAGAGGGACCTCCCACGTATACGGACATCTTACTGGACCTAGCTAATCTGTGTGTCATTATAATACTAAGTACGTTTGTTAAATTATGATAAGTAGTTTTTGAAGTTATGATGGAAAAGAGGAACATACACATATATGTACATACCGGTCAAAATCATAATCCTCATTTTTGCTTCGCGTAATAAAAATTAGTATGCAGGTAGGTACTTACCTCACACGCCTCGCATCTCGGTACGAAAACGTTCCGTTTCAAAGCATAAACTGAATATCACCGCAACAAGGCAGGCAGGATTAAATCGGTGTAGCCGCCTAATTAATCGGCTAATTAGCGAGATCGACTTTCTTCACGAAACCAAATAAGTATTCACTTTCCAAGATCCCGCCGCCCGTGCCCAGCCCGTGCTCCAGTCGCCAACCAGTGCTGCCAGTGGTTAAAAAAAAATGTTTACCAGAAAACTCAGAAAAATCAGAAGTAACAGATAATTAGTACTAAATTGTCGAAGTAGTCCCGAAACAAATAGCCAGAATTTAACGAAGCGAAAGAAGTCTTTGCTTCAACTGGCAAAAGCTTTCGTCTGTCCTATGGTACTAGCGAACAGGTCGTATTTTTCAACCAACCTTGACGAAACTTGACTTAACTTTTATAGTTTTTTTTTTGTCGTCGGCGATTTTTAATTGATGGGTATTTCCCCCAAAAAGGACGAATCGGTGCAGTGTCTGTATCGGTATAAAGTCATGACTCATGAGGTCTTCGTTTGGAACATGGAACATTGACATACTCTCGACGTTCTCATCGAACTCTTGACAAACTCTTGACCGATTTTGCTCATATTCGAAATTCTTGTTTAGAATTGAGTATCGAATGTTTGTGTCACATCATATTATCAAAATCGGCCGGTAAATAGCCCGGCAGCAACCGTCCTCTATTTTTGGACGAAATACCCATACAATCAAATATCGCCGAAGATTATTATACGTTCTGTGGCCGAAGCCAAAAAAATCTATGAAATTTTAGAATTGAGGTTTTGCTAAAAAGTTTGTGCTCGCGAGGTCTACTGTACCAACTTGGCACCAAACAATTTTGGCAATTAATATTCCCCTTGCAGGTATTCTATCTATTTGGAGAAAACTGCCCCGACTGGCAGCACTGTCAATCTGCACAGGAATGCACGCCGGAATCCAAAAGTGTGATCAAACTTTCATCTTGTTAGCGAGGAATCTACACGTAATATTAATAAAGTAACGCACAAAAATCATACCGTCCGAGAGACGGGCTGTGATAAAAAAAACGCAACATGTACTTTCTACTGCAATTAGTAGATCCGCACACGAAGAACGAAGTTAGACGCGGGAAACTCGAGATTTATTTCGCGGCCATCTGCCAGTATCACGCTCTGTGATTTGTCAACGGTTTTGGTTACCACGATAATGTTTATTGAAATGCAATCTCAAAAAAAAAAAAAACCTCTGCAACTAGGTTTTATGTAGGTACCTTAATATTGCTACAGAATTTCCCCTATTAGCAATAGATAAATGGGTGTCTACTTTACTAGCTGTCACGCGCGACGTCGTTTGCGTGGACCTACAAAAGCAAGTAGTAAGATCAGCCGTTTAGTCGTGGTAACGCGACAAGCACCCAAACAGAGGTACAGTTACATTCGCATTTATAACATTAGTTAGGATTGCAATTTAATACTAAGTTCGCAATAATTATCTTCGTTGGCACTTAAAGTAACAATATTTTTGCGTCGAATAAATACAATAATAAATACGAGACGACAAAAAGTACTTAGTCGTTATTAGAATACTACTCTCACTACTAACTCTCAGGAAACAAGGAAGCCGGCTGTTTATTCCACTCCTTGGCTGTACGGATTAAAAACTTTGTTTCTAAGCGTTTTGTACGTATCAAAGCGAAATCAACAGTGTAAGGACGGTAGTGGGGCGTCATTTACGTCTTGTCCTGTAGTAAAAGTGGGATGGTGGAATAAGGTCATGAAGCTCTGAAGCACACTCTCCGAACTGAATCCTGTAAAAGTACATCAGTATATCTGCATCAGTATCGATGTATCTACGTACTGTACGCATGACCGAGCCGGCATAATACCCTACAATGAGATTTGTGGTATCAGGTCACCGGAGCATATCGTTCACACGCCTAATTATATTATAAAAACCCACTGACGGGTTTAATGAGGCGGATCCAGGTCGTTCAGATCAGAGAAGCATTGAGTTCAACCTATATATTCCACTAGCTGCGCTCCGCGGTTTCAACCGCTATTCTACCGAAAACAAATATATTTCGGTAATAAAAAGTAGCCTATGTGTTAATTCAGAGTATAAGCTACCTAATTTTATTCAAATCCGTTCGGCCGTTACACAGTTGAACGGGAACAAACACACTTACATACAGACTTTCGCATTAGTGTGATTCCACATAGTATAGTGCGAGTCGAATGACAAATGGGTTTTTAACTTTTTACTGAACTTACTATGGATAATTTTACTAAAACAATAATAAATTAAATTATCCATACTCACACTTAAGTTACCACAAAGTGTGACTGTGGATAATTTCAATAAAATAACAAGAAATTAAATTATCCATAGTCACACTTTGTGGTAGCTTAAGTATGAAGTATTTAAGTTGTTTTGTACTCATTGTTTAAGATAGTAAGCGTTTTGGTATACTGTTAGCTTACTATTTGTTTTTTTTTTTGGAAATAAATAATAAATAAATGACTATGGATAATTTAATTTCTTTTAGCTTAATAGCTTCTTTAATTTAATAACTTACAATATAATAAATTATTCCTAATCACACTCAAGTTACCACAGAGTGTAACAATAGATAATTTCATGTACCGGTCGCATCTGACCAAGGAAAAAAACATGGCGGGATCCACGGCTTGGGTCAGCTTGTGTTCACAAATACTGCAGTTTTATTTCAATAAAATATAATTTAACAAACATCCAGTGAATTTACACTTTCACTTACAACTAGTTCACTTCAACTCCGCCGGCATAGGATTGCCATTTAAAGCGGCCAGTATATTCTGAGCTGTCAGTTCACTCATAGTATTTCTAGCTTCTATAGACGCGCTGCCTATATGCGGCAAAACTAAACAGTTATTTAGCTTAAGCAATGGACTATCCAGTGGTAAAGGTTCAGGTGTGGTAACGTCCAATCCCGCTGCCCTGATATTTCCACTTTGTAACGCTTGTATCAGAGCGTCTTGGTCTACGGTTCCTCCACGGCTTGTGTTCACGAAAACAGCGGTTTTTTTCATCTTTTCGAACGCAGCTTTGTTGAAGATCTCTTTAGTTTCGGGGACGAGGGCGGCGCAGCAGATTATGAAGTCGCTTTCGGTCAGCAGCTGGTCAAAGTCGACTTTGACAGCTCCCGTTTCCTTTTCTTCTGGTCTCTGGCTGTAAGATAAATGATTTATATTGGGTAATGTTTTGGCACAGCACATAGTTTAATTAGCCAGTGTCTAGTTTTGTATGTATTTCAAGTGAAGTATTTTATAATTCAAGTAAAGTAGGTCACGGTCAAGACCAAGACATGCCCCGGTAATGTGGTAGAGATTTTACTAGAGGTTTCTAGGGAGTTTTGGAAACAACACAAAAAGTCACGGTTAACGAAATTGTATTATTCACCAACACTCGTGTAATCCTTGAAATAACACAAGTTTTGGAAAATAATAGAATGGCATGACTTCTTCACGTTCCCACCGAAACTGTCATCTACAAAATTGTTTTAGGAATTTTGCTGTACGGGGTTTTTTACTAACTGTGGTATTTCCCCAGGCGGAATCTGCAAGGACCCTATTCGGAGAAATGACATTTTATCTCGGTCACTCTCACTCCTATTAAATTCTAAATTAGAGACACAGTGACCGAGATAAAATGTCATTTCTCCGAATAGGGTCCCAGAACAGCTCCAACTAATATTCCACGGATTCCCATAGTACAAGCTTGCTTAGTTTGGGGCTAGATGGCGCTGTGTGAGAAAAACGTCCACCAATATTAATTTATTTTATATACTACCAGCTGCGCCCCGCGGTTTCACCCGCTATTCTACAGAAACCGATTCCGGGATAAAAAGCATATGTGTTAATCCAGGTTGTAAGCTACCTCCATACCAAATTTCATTCAAATCCGTTCAGCCGTTACAGAGTTGAACTGGAACAAAAACACTTACGTACTTACCTACTTACATAAAAACTTTCGCATTTATAATATTAGAGTGATTATCTAATCTGTGTTATGGCCAAGAGCTTGGTCCACCTCTAGTCGTACTCTACCTTCGATTGTAGTAAAGGATCCGTTTGGTATTAAACGCGTGCACTCGTCTGGCGACCGCCTGCCCGATGCGGCCGAAGCCAGCGATGCCCACAGTGCTGCCGGCCAGCCCGGGGCCGGTCATCCAGGTCGGGGCCCAGGACACCCAGCCGCCTGATTTGGCTTCGTGCTGGGCTTCCGGCAGCCGGCGGGATGTCGCTAGGAGAAGAGCTAGCTGGAAATTTGAAGATTTATAGCGAGTCGAAACAATAATTCGATTCCCCTGGGCTAAAATCACCCACAAGGTGGACAGACGACCTGATAAAGATCGCAGGAACGTGCTGGATGCGAGTTGCTTTCATCCGCTCTTCGTGGAAATTTAAGGGGGACGCATATGTGCAGCAGTGGACGTCCTGTGGCTGAGATGATGATGGGCTAAAATCTTAAGTTTGCGATCGTTATGCAATGAACAGTGTGGATAGCCCTACGGTGGAAAATTCGATAGATAGATGATTAGATTATCGGTGAAGGGAATCGTCGTGACGAAACCTGCATATTTCCGGAGAAGAAATACGATGGCGTATGTGAATCCGCAAACCCGCACTGGGCTACGTGGTGGATATGGCCCGATCACCCTCCAATGGTAGGACGATATCCCAGCAGTGGGATGTTTAAAGATTGACTCGTACGCTGGCAAAAGTATGTTACAAACGTCAAAATTAATATTATTAAAAATACAAGAAAATACCCGACTGCAAAATAATTATAGCGTATGTCACTCCGGAAGTAAAGAGGAATCCAATGACACCTCACTCGTCAAAATCGGTCAAGCCGTTTAGGCTATAATAGAATAGAATCATTTATTGGCCTTATAACTGATTTGTCATATTAGGCAAGTCTTTTAACAACATTGTACAATTATTACATTTTTTGAGGGTAGTTTTTGAGATACTGTCGTGATATTTCGAGTTTGTTTTCGTTCTTTATTTTATTTCATGTATGCATATAATTATTATATTATTTTAAATTCCCTCGGTGTTTCGTGTTATATTACGAGTATGATTAGTACTAATACGTGTATTATGAGCGTAGCTAGTGACCGACGCTGTTACTTTTTATACCTAGTTCCAAACTTGTGTTGTGAAAATATCGTAAGTATTTATCTAATGATCATGTAGACAGGAAGGGGCTGATATCCTAAATACAGGGCGACCTAGTTAGGAGTTAGTGTTCAGACTTGTACCTACTCATCTTTATACTACATTTATATACATATATTTCTTAAAATAAGTACAAATAAGTTACTTTTGTACTTAGTAGTTTTTAAGCCTCTTTTTTTTCTTTTTTTTTTAATGTTTGTAATGTTGTGTGAACAATAAATGTGATCTTATCTTATCTTATTACATTTTAAACTTTAACTAACACAATATTAATCAATTATTATTGTCAATATCAGGCACGTGTAATAATAATAATGATGTAAATCTAGTTCCACCCGCATAAAATATAAATAGATATTGTCATTTTTTAAATTCTAATACAGCAGGTTACAGCAGGCTATATAAGAACACACAAACATACTTACATACACCTCAAGAACGTTACCCTCTGGCAGTCGGTTAAAAACTATCACATGCATCGTTCGTTTTGGGAATTTGTCAGCATAAGCTGCATTTTAAACTGTTTTTGTTCACTCTTGGGATAGCTCAAAAACAGCTAGAACTGCCATTGTGTGAACTGCCACTTTTGACCCACCTCGCGGATGTTCAAATGAAAAGAGACAAATTATTTTAGTCCTGTCAGTTTAGTTTACTAAGTGGTTCAATAGAATCGACGTGATTTACATATTTTGTTGGTTTTCATAACGAAACTTACAGCTAACAGCCGATAGTCTACTCTGCTGATATACAATGTCGCCAATCTTCTACTATGGGACCAAACTTGAAATCGAGAAAAAAAAATCTGCTGTTCCGTAGTAAAATGACAATGGCTCTCGACAAAATGTATGGAACAGCAAATTTTTTTTCTCGATTTCATGGTTGGTCCCATAGTAAAAGTTGTTCATAATGATGAGTACTATAAGCCCTTTTCCGGCAGTCACTTGCCGATGGGCCTCCCTGTAGTATTATAGACGTCAGTTTATCAGTCAGTCAGTCAATGTACACCTCAGATTTCTACACGGACTGAAATATTCATGGTGACTTCGAGTAGGTACAAAACTTCGATGAAACGAAAGGCAGATGACAGTCAACAGCTCGTGCGGCGTTTAGCCATGCGCAAAATTATAATTTCGCGGAAACTACATCAAGGACAATAGACGATCGACTTAAATTGTATTTTTAATTGCCCGTTGATGCCTCATGACTGGGCTCTTATTTTGTCGTTTGCTATCCTGCTTGCTAGCATTGTGCGAGTAATTTGACGCGAGAGGGACGGCATCGCCACCGAAGTTACATAATAAGGCCCCTGATCTGCGAAAGGGATAGATAGCCACAGCTAGATGGGATAGGGAGGAGTAAAAAGGACAAGCTAAGAAGCTAAGATGGGCAATTTTTTTTATTTTACTTTGTTTCTGTTATTCCCATGAAATTCAAATCCACCTATCCCTTTCGCATAAGTCAGATCATGTGCTTAGTAAAGGCTATCAACAGTTTACAATCTCGGGAATATCGGGATCTTGTGAGATATTTGTTACCTTTTTAAAACTAAATCGCTGAAGTGATTTTGATGTAATTAAGTCTGTTTTAATACACAATCCGCATTTTTAATTATATGAAACAGATAGTGATATGCATAAATATTTTAGCAACATTTTTTAACTAGAAAATTCATGATTAAGTTAAATTTACAATTAAATTTAGACATATTATACAATTGAGAAACTATCTTATCGTTCATTAAAATAAATAAAAACTCATTCAATCAATTTAAAAATTAGTAATATACACAAAACAGAAAAAAATTGTAAAAAAAAAACCTTACCACCACCTTACTTACCACCTTAGTAGGTAAGTGTTTGTTCCCGTTCAACTCTGTAACGGCTGAACGGATTTTAATGAAATTTGGTATGGAGGTAGCTTATACTCTGGATTAACACATAGGCTATTTTTATCCCGGAAAAATATTGTTTCTATACTATAACAGCGGGTGAAACCGCGGGGCGCAGCTAGTTTTATATATTTTCTTAATATATAAAAGGCGATGTAAGTATGTTTTCCCTATGGACTCTAAACGGCTGTAAAGATTATGATGAAATTTTCAGGCAATCTTCAGATTAGCCTATCAGGTGATCCTGTGAAGTTTAGTATTTGTGCGAAGCCAGGGCGGGTCGCTAATTCAAAACATAAAGGGAGAGAACAAATTTTTAAATAAAAATGTCACTAGCTGCGCCCCGCTGTTTCACCCGCTATTCCACAGAAAACGAATATGTTTTCCGGAATATTACTTAGTAGCCTATGTGTTAATCCAACGCATCAGCTGTGTGCATACCAAATTTCATTCAAATTGGTTCAGCCATTACAGAGTTGAATGGGAACAAACACACTTACATACTTCACACAATCTTTCGCATTTATAATATTATTATTATTGTGTAGTAGGATGTATTTTCTAACAGCATCAGAAGATGTGGAAAACCCTGAGAAATTTACTATAAAGCACTATTCGCACAGTCTCCTCTAAATTATTCCGAAATACTCACAGTGAGTTCTGCTGTGGCGTCCGTCAGCACGTCGGGAGTAAACCCCACCTTAATACCCCTCTTCTTACATTCCGCCAAGTCTATGTGATCGTACCCCACAGATATTGTAGCAACCACTTTAAGCGATGGCCCGGCTTTGTCTAGGACTTCTTTGTCAATCTTATCGGTGAGGGAACAGTAGATGCCGTTAACTCCTGCGATGGATTTGAGGAGCTGCTCGCGTGGAACCGGTGATGGGTGATCCCATTGTTTTATGTCACATCTGAAATGGTAAGATTCTTTGCTAAACAACTACAGTGTAAACTCTATACAGGGTTATAATGAAAGGGTATGCTAAGCCGAAAAAGGCTCATAGTAGTCATCATTATGAACAACTTTTACTAAGAGAGCAAGCCTGAAATCGAGAAAAAAAATCAGCTGTTCCATACAAAAATGTCAATGACACTCGACAAAATGTATGGAACAGCTGTATTTTTTTTCTCGATTTCTTGTTTGGTCCAATAGTAAAAGTTGTTCATAATCATGAATACTATGAGACCCTTTCGGCTTAGCATACCTTCCTTATAACCCTATATAGGGACACTGAAAGGACTGCGCATTTTATACCGTTATTGAGAGTTGTCGATAAATGGAGAGAAGAAAAGTCAATAGCACTATATCGCTGCGCCCCGCGGTTTCGCCCGCTTTTCTACAGAAGCCGATTTTTTTTTTGGAATATAAAGTAGCCAATGTGTTAATCCAGGGAGTAAGCTACCTCCATACCAAATTCCATTCATCCGTTCAGCTGTTGCAGAGTTGAAGGGGAACAAATACAGTTACATACTTAAACACAAACTTTCGCATTTATAATATTAGTGACTTCATGTAAGCTCCATAGTAACAGTCATTATAACAGATTTAAATTTGACTTTGAAAATACGGGACAAGTGGTTGCTAGAAACATGTTTTTGTTTTTAACCTTATAAAAGAGCATTACTTATCCTAAATGCATATCAGGGTTAAATAGTACCTAAGTGTAGTAAGTTAAAATAGTACCTAAGTGTGTAGTGTATTAAAAAAGAACGTGCTTTTAGCCGTAGAGTTTGTTTAATCTTCTTTGATCTTTGTTAATCTAAAACTTTTAAAAACTTACTCTTTTCTAAGCAAGTCCACTCCACACGCCGGCATATCATTGCGAGTAATGAACACTTGATGTTTTCCACTCATTTTCCTCACTAGAGATATACTATTGCGTACTAAACTAGGTGTGAAAGACGCTATACTTTTAGACAGCATGAATACTCTGAAAGCAGTTTTTACTAGTTCTTCCTGGTTTTTTGCTACCCGTACAAGGTCACTCAATTCTCCGGCAGATATTTAGGAGGTGTAGAGACGACTTTTTTGTCGTTCTCGCTCTTGAAAAACGAAGGTTTCGCAAAATATATCGTCAAGTGCAGAGCTGCTACTGTTGCCAGCAAAGCTTTGCCTTTAGTGGATTTTATGAACGATAGTGCGCTCATATTATCAAAAGTTGAAGTTTAACGAACCTCGACCTTGATTACGTAATTACCCAAGTAGTATTCACACTTGAAACTGGAAAAAACACCAAAATATTTTAGGTTATGAAATCAACAACAAACAATTACGATTTCCCATTGGATTATTGACATTGACAACACATGTATGTTTTTTTTTTGTTGTTATATTTTGGCTCCACACGTTGTGTATTTAGCCCAATCCTCCAAGATTTAGCCAGAGGCAAATATTCTGTCATTGTCTAAGTCAAGCAAAGTATATCACGGTCAAGCTCACTGTGCAAGTCATGCCCCAGTAAAGTGGCGGAGACTTTACTAGAGGTTTGTTTGGAGTTTTGGAAGCAACGCCAAGATTTACGTTTCACAACACTATACTATTCACCAAAACTCGTGCACGTTCTCGAACTCTTAATAGATAAAAATCCACCATTGTTACACATTAACACAAGTTTTAAAAAATAATACAAAGATGCGACATGACTTCTTCACGTTCCCGCCAAAAAATACAATGCATATGCATATGCATGCATATGTAAATTATTCTAATCATTAAATAGACCACAGATTTCATATGTAAATTATTCTTATCATTAAAACTACTTATACAAATGAAACATCAGTCTAATAAAAACATATATTTTAAAAAACATGTATGTACTTAAATCTAGCTTACTAATCATTATGCTCGTGCTGCGCTTCCGATTCTCGCCAGTTATTTTGCACCATTTCCACAATCATTTTCCACCATTTTGATTGCATGAAGTAATATATTGAACAAAATATAATAAACAACCACGATAAGACTAAGAAGTAGTCCGTATCCTTCTCAACCACACTGGATACCGGTCCTTGGAAGTCTTTCGAGGTCACCAACAAAACTTGTGGAAACTGGCCAGTTATCGTGTGGACGAACTTGCTGAACGATTGAATATTATACTCTGTGCCATTGAACTTGCCAACTGGCCGGCCATTATGAAACATTTTTAAAGTTGGAACACCTACTATTCCATAATGAGCATTGATTCCATGATATTTCAAAGCATCTAATGCTACCATTTTAACGTTTGGGTAAGATCTCGCTAGAGCATTATAGTGTGGCGCAGCATGGGCACTGAATGGGCACGCTCTAGCGTAAAAAAGTACTAAAACGCAGTCTGCTTCTGTATCTCGACTTGTGATGTCCGGTTTCACTTGTAATAGCTTAGCAAGGCTCGAGCTATTGATAATGTCCACTGACGGTTCAATTTCTACATTTTCATACACTATTTCCTTACATTTTACTAACTTTCGAGTTTCGTTCGTAGTTTGCGTCTTGTTCTCTGCTGTTACATTGGCTAGAGTTACAGTATTGTAGATGGATGTTAGAGTCTTATTGACATCCGAGACAACGTTAGAGAGAATTGATTCTGTGTCCATTTCAGATTCATCGACATTAGGGATGTCTAAATCTTCCGATTCTTCGTTATATTCCTCTTCTTGGATGTCATATTGTGTAGTTAAAGTAGAGAAACCTGAAAGTATGAATTGTATTTGTTTAAAGTAAGGCAGTAATAAAAATATTCATTATTACAACTATTTGAGTTATGTTAGTAAATAGTTTATATGTAGCTTGTTAAAGTTATTAATACGGAAAGTACAAGATACTTGGCGAAAATGCAATCCCAATAACAATTCTATTTTAAAACTCTAGGGGGCATGCCCACAGTTGCCCTCCAAATTTGCGGATCGGAAATAATAGTTAGATGAGTATATGTGGTGCAGTATGTACAATTTCACTTCGACCTAAGAAAATGAATTGACGGGCTCAAGTAAGAGAATTTTGAAGACTTTAAACTGAGTGTCGGAGCTCACTTTGCTTCAGTTGCTCTGTCAAGTGCGAGACATACTTTCGAATGTCAAACGGCTCGAGAGTAGCCGATAAGAACAGGTGTCCCTTTTTGTCTCGTAGATATTGTATTCGCTATCTCTTCTTTGTGACAAAAGGAAGTACATACTTTAAATTACTTTATTTGACTTGTTATTTTTAAGGTTCTCTGTTTAGGGCCCGTCATCCATTTTACTTCGGTCGAAGCAATTTCACTACTTAGGCTGGCATCATAAAAGCTAATCAATTCAAAATAGACTGGAAAAAATCAAGTGCACATATAGCTTACAACCTTTGACCCAATCATAAAATAAACCACTTTAGTCGTAGTTTTAGAGGGTAATTAATGCAAAAACATATCTAATTAATATGTACATGAGGGAAATGAACTCCAAATTGGTGAATGCAAGTTATCATGGAACAGTGTACTTACTGAACATTAACAATACCACTAAATACAAATTATTTCTATATTTAAAATGCATTTCTTCGATTAATGGAACGAAGACGTGAAAAATAACAATTCTAATTAAATGAAAGTCTAAAATTCTAGTTAAAACAGTAATTTTCCGGCTTTCACGATCAATGTTTTGAAAAACCTGAAAAACAATAAAACGTCAAAATCAAAACAGATACTTGACACTGACACTTGATTTGACATTGACACTGAAAATAAACATAAGTCTTTTTTTTTTCCGTAGGTACCATTTAATTTGACATAACTTAAATAACATTAAATAGTAAATAAATTAAAATAAACTCTAAGTAAAAATAATCATAAATATATATACAACTTAAAACTAACCCTAATCTAATAAACCGCTACCAGCAGGCATCGTGCCCAAAATGCTGGCCGAATTGCCGCGTTGAATAGCGATGGCGATTCTTTGGGCAAGATAGATGCCAGCATTTTGGTCACGAGATGCTTCGACCAGACGCGATGATAATTCTTTATACATTTTCTTTGCACTCGGTCCCCACGGTCCTAGGGTTTCGACCCCAAAAGGCTCAAATATGTACCCGCTATCAAGGGTACTATACTTGCGCCTTTTGAGGCCCTCTGCTGATTCAGCCGCCGCACCAGCCTTATTTTGCGTACCTGGAAGATGTGACGGCGCAAGGGTATCGACGCAAGTAGCATCCCAAACTAATGGCCGTCCCATCTTCCAAGGGATCAAGGTCATACCGTCCGGTCTTTTACCATCGCTCCGTACAAGGCCACTGGGTTCCAAAACGGCAGCACAGTTGGCGGTGGTAAAAGCCCGGCGGATGATATCATTAAGGCTGGCATGGCGGGGAATCCTACCTGCGCTTCTTATGCAGGAAAGACCGTGGTGACCGAGATGGTCGACAGCAACGCCACACTGGCAGCGATGTGGAGCGCAGCACGATGCGCCCAATCGAAGGGAAGTCGCAATTCTAAAAGTTGAGGAATCTAATAAAGTGCCAGTATTCGGCGAAGGGAGGGCCTGTAACCACAAACCCGATTCCCACTCAGCAACTGCTAAGAGACGGGCGCGATCTGCAGAACTTAAGCACGTATTATAAAGTTGCTTCCGCACTAGCTCACAGATCGGTCTATCCCATTGACGCTGAGAAGATGGAGTAATTGGAAAATCAGAGTTTGGGCACGCTTCCCTCCACGCATCCCTGGCCTCTTTCATGTAGGAAATATCAACAACACTCTGAGAGGATTGAAGGATTTTTGTTATCAGTAGTTCGTTACTATGAATCGAGGACAGGAAAGCGGGGAGAGCAACTCCAGCTACGGAACGGATGCCTAGGCCCCCCAAGCGCACTGGAAGGGAAGCCTGCAACCACTCTCGATCTTTTAAATTTACATTCAAAATAGAAGCCAAAGTATTCCTGATGACGTTGTCTAGCTTCTGAAGTAGATCCGGATGTTTCCAAAGCTGACCACATCGAACAAGATGTGTAAATTTGGGTACGAATAGGCAGAAACGAATAATTGTGAAGGCCATGTGAGTATTAATTTTATTTAAGCGGTCCGAACATTGCAAGAAATTTTGAATTTTTTCTTCAATTAAGAGTGGGAAAGATTCTTCTAGGATAGGAGAGCCCAACAAACGAAGCGAACTATTATCGACTATTTTAATGTTAGGAGCCAAAACTTTAAATCTTTGCACTGCCAAATCCTTTGCTGGGTATGAGTCTGGAATGAAAAGTTCGCATTTTGAAAAATTTAATTCCAAGCCAATGGTGCGAAACTCAGACGTCAAAAAGGTGAGGTCGTCATATAAGGTGTTTGCGTCACCACCCAATGTTCCATCATCCAAATACCAGACATTTAGCTTTGATTGTAGCCGTTGGATGATGGGATGAATGGCGAGGCTGAACACGGCAGGGCCAAGAGGGTCACCCTGCTGACAGCCGACAGCTGAAGTAATTTCGTTGCCTTGATAAGTTAATTTTGATGTTGAACCATAACACTGCCAAAGAAAACCGTATAAATTTGGAATTTTTTCCTTAACTTGCGTTAGTAGGGCACCCCTATCTACTGAGTTGAAGGCATTCTTAACATCCACCTTCAGAAGCAGATTTTTAGAATTTTGACACAAAAAGGTTCGTACAGAATGGACGGCGGCTTCACATCCACCTCGACAGCCAAAACCCAACTGTAAAGGTTGAAAAAGATTCGCCAAAATTGGCGCTACCCTTTTACAGCAAATTTTGGCGGCGAGGCGGCGATAGGTCATTCCAACCGCAATCGGCCTGATGCCGCCGTCCTTCTTTTTTAAAGCGCATAAATTAGCACCGTAGAGAATATCGGTGACGTCATTGTGTACTCCACCCGACAGCATTAGATTTATCAGGGCCGTCAGGTCCCTCAGAAGAGCCTCCCCAGCTTCTCCACTTGCACCGCACAATAAATCTTTTAAATGCTGCGGTGTAAGCGCATCTAAGCCTCCAGCGGATCCGCTCTGAAAGGACGTAACGGCTGCAGATACCTCCAATGCTGTCACCTCGATGGCGTCATCCCCTTCTAACGGTGCTACAGGTAATGTAAAATCAGCAGCTGGAGATGGATGTTTTGCCTCCAAAATTGAGAGGGTTTCAGGGTTCGCGGGTGCGATCGTGTCACTAGAAAATAGTATTCGTGCTGCGCCTTTTATATCTCCATCACTGAACTTGTTTTCTACAAGCTTGTAGGTAACAGACTCGGTTGTCAGTCTCACATTAAATTTAGAATTTTGGTATGAGTCCGAATTATTAACCGAAAGTAAGTTTGGCCCTTCCAGAGTGCCGTACCTTACGCAGTTTTCCTTAACACGTGTTGTTAATGACTTTTTATTAGTTCTGTCCGGGCTAACGTGAAGCACAGCACACGGGAAGGACAGCAAATGTTCCCAGGTACGCTTTGTGTTTTCAGCTACTACCGCCTTGATGGCGCGGGACAAGGCTGTGGCAACAGAAATGCGGGCACCTCTAGGTATACGCTTTAAAACTGGTTTATTAGTTTTGTGACTGGCTAAAGTTTGCCAGAAAGGTTTGTTTGATGAAGAATAGATAACACCAGGGTTTCGTTCTAAAGTAGGCGCTGAAAGGGGGATGTTTGTCGATTTATGGCATTTGCTTTTGTGAATTTTCAAACCTCTTGCACCTTTAAAATAGCGTTCCTGGGTACATTCTGGGCACCGAACCTGATTTTCCTGTGACACAATCGCACAATCAATTTCATTCACGTCCTCTTGGACGCATCGTGGCGTCAAAACAAGTTTTTTTTTAGTCTTTTTTTTTACTCTTATGTTTTAGCTCCACACGTTGTGTATTTAGCCAAGAATAAGAAAATATTTATTGCTAAGCTGTGTACAAAGAGATGTTAGCACGTAAAAGTTCCAACAGCCTGCCCATTTTGAGCGTACAATAATGGTGTTATAATATAATATTTTATCATATACTAACTACTTATAACTAACTATACTATACAGCCAGTGTCAAGTATTGTAATATTTCAAATAGAAGTTAAACACTTCGCAAACAAAACAAGTCCCAGTCCAAATCAAGCAAAGCAAGTTACAGTCAAGTCCACTTCATGCTCCAGAAAGTGGTGGAGACTTTCCTAGAGGTTTCTTTGGAGTTTAGACATGATAGTTTGAATTTGAACATTTAGCCAAAATAGTTTTATAACTCCCCTTTTTACCCGACAGCCCAAAAAGGGGGTAATGTTTTGGGGTGTATGTAAGAATGTTAGTATGTATGTTTGTGTGTTCCTATTGTACCTCCTGTAGTACTCCAATAGTACCTTAACAATGATTTTGACGAGGATGTCGCTGGATTCCTCTTCATTTCTGGAGTGACGCTACATTTTGCAGTAAAGTATTTTGTTTTTTTTTAATACTACTTGTTATCAACAGTTCTGCGCGTGCGCCGTGAAGTAAAAACCGAGATCTTACCTGTTTATGAAATACTAGCTGTATTTCATAAACTATAACGCGTGGACCTACAAAAAAAAAGTTAGTCTATGTCCGTCTCCGATCCGCAAATATTCAGCTCGATCCGCTCAGCCGTATAGCCGTGATCATGAAGTTGTAGTACAGCTTCTTAGCCGTGATAACGCGACAACACCCAGACAGAGAGACAGAGTTAATTTCGAATTAATAATATTAGTTACGATACCTATTCCTTTACTATTTATATTTGTACGCCACAATGGGCAAGGCCATGAGTTCTTTTTCGTTAGACCTTTATGCTACTTTGTATGTGTGTATACGTAACCATGTTCTGACAAATAAATGAATCTTGTATCTTGAATCTTATCATGAAATTGAACTAATAAAGTCCCTATCAGACTGAAAATAAGCAGTGCCTTCCATCAAAGCGTCTAATCCCGATTGACAAAAATATATCGAACTGTGATGCTTCATTAATCCCTGACGGCCTTGATCGTTGCGTTAGGTACACTGTGTCGTCAGAGCCACCACGTCGGGTATTCAGGGTGTAGCTGAGACAGAATAACGATAGTATCCTGTGACGTATTGAGCTTGGATATCGAGAATTGGATTGTTTTATTTGTGCTGTATGCGCGGCCGGCGGCGGCGCGGGCGTTGAACGACGCGGCAGTATCCGCCCGACCGCCGCGCGCAACTTTGCACTTTCAGTGAACGTCAGTACCAACGTAAAAACATTTTCATGAGAGCGAATTTACATTTTGTGATAGCAAATACTAAAATACTGGGCAATATTATTTTTGTTGTCAATACAAAGTCGTTTTTAAAGTTTTGTTTGAAGTTTCAGAAAAGTTAAGTAACCATGGCGTATTCTTGGGACAATCGCGTAACGTTCGTTGTGAGGTTTTTATATGGTAAGTGCATAAAACACTAAAACATTGCTTACTATTAGTAATAAAAGTAATAATAATTAATAATAATAATTACTTAATAGTCCTGCCCCGGACGTGTGCACTCACGATTAGTTTTTTAGAGTTCCGTAACAGACTGAATCATAGTTTCGCCGTGTCTATCCGTCTGTGTGTCACTGATCTTTTATTCAAAGACTACCTTTGTACTACGACTATAGCCCTGTTTGGTAGGTACACGATGTCACGTCGGTATAAAGATATAAAGATAGATATAAAGGATAACTTCATTTGCTACGAGAGAAAAAAAACCTAGCTCCCCTATATGAAAACTGGGGATTAAAAAAGACTTGCCTATCTAATCGATTTGGTTTCGTTAAAAAGGAAATTCAAAATCAATTTATAACGTTTCTTATTCTCCTGTAATACAACGCAATCATGAGTTTATTACTGAACCAATTTAAATCGGAATAAATCGATAGGTTCCTACGATTTCGGCTCAAGAGTTTTTGACCCTCCAGTGCGGCCCGAGCACACTCGCCACGATACAATTTTGTCTACCCTTATCTGTGCGTACCCAAACGTTTATTGATCGTTAATAGGTATTTTTTCATTTAGTTCAATGAGAACGTTTTTATTAGCTATTATCGAAAAAATCGGATCCAGCTCGTGTATTGCCATAAGAGGGTATTTCTCAATAACTCTGTAATAAACCTGGAAATCGATCGAAATTCTGTTCCATGCAAACCTAGATATTATGATTACCTCACTATTAGTGAATCACTTCAATTTATCGAGAATATGACATGTAATCATGTTTTCCCGCCATGCAATACTAGATTAACAGAACCAAAAAATCTATACTAAATAGAAAAATCAATATATCAAAGTAGGCCGCGTTATTTCGTTCGCACTTTTCAACATTTTTTTTAGTATAAAAACAAAAGTCATTTATTTATAATACCATTGTCAATGTTTTATAGCAATTTTCATAGAGATATTTTTTAATTTTGTGATGGAAAATATTAAAACTTCTTTAATTATTTTTTTCTGTAATTAAAAAAAATTGAAAGAGTGCGAACGAGATAACGAGAATCAGGGGAGCCGGCTCTTAAAATATGGTTACGTATGTCTCGTTCTAGCGGGTTCTGCGGCATATCTCACCACATATAGCACGGACCACGGTGCGAAACGCCCAAGTGCTCTAAATCAATTGGGTCTTTCGCACCGCGGTGTGAATCGCCAACGGTTTTTCTAATACTGAGTCCATTTGACCCGCGCTGCGAATCGCCAAGCATTTATTTGCCATTGGGTAATTCGGACCAATACCACTGCTGAACAAAATGCTCCCAGGGAGAGGGCCGTAATACCCACGCTTGTCAGGCGGCTTATTGGGAATCGCAGAGCATTCACCGATTACTAAAAGGACGCTGCTGCCCCTACTACGGTGGTTCTAGAAAAAATATATAAAATAAACCTTATTTAAAAAGGCTGCAAGGTCAAAAGTTCATCGTTTTACCGATAGACAGTTCGTCAACAGAAAACCATGTCAGCCGATATTACACAGTCATCCATCATCGACTCGTTCTCCACATCCACTACCACTGCCAAGATTTCACAATCTACTCCCAGACACAATAGGTATCACCATTAGTATCACAAAATAGATAAATAGACAGATAAATGGTGTTTCCCAACCCACGAACTTTTTACCCGAATGCCCAAGGAGGGTACTTTTTTGGGTTGTAAGTATGTAAGTTTTTGTAAGTATGTAGGTACATAATCAAATGTTTGTGTGATTATGTTAGTAGACATTCTCATAATAATTTTACTATACTTTATGTTAGTTATCTAACTTCTTCTGTAGCCAACGTATTGACTGATTTTCACGAGTGAACTTGAGTGAGGTGTTGGGTTCCTCTTTAAGTCCGGAGTTTCATAGACAATTTTTTGCTGAAGACTTTTTTGAATACCGTGGTATATCGGATTTAAAAAAAATACCTACTGAAAAAAGCTTTCGTCTTGACTAATTTAACAATAATTCTAAGAATTTGTCTCTTTTCAAGTCGCTGATGTAGTAATTGTTCAAAAATACAGTTTATTTTTTACTAGATATTTTACACTAATCTTTGCACAATTTGATAAGCAAAGACCCGGCAAGAAATGTTTGTACGAATTGATAATATGTCAAAGAAGATACTGTACAAAATACTAAAAAAACATTAATTGTACGAGGTGAGAATTTGTACCGATCGCGATGCTTTCGTTTTATTAGACGAATTGATGCTCCGATAATCTTTGACTGGACGAGTGGTTGCCGAAGCGTTGCTAATGCCCGTCTGCACTAAACTTTGACAGCTAAAAAGTTCATACTTTACTTTCTAGGACGACAATGAAAACTACGTTGCACCAAACTTGGAAGGTTGCATGAATGCGTTAGACGTGTCCTTTCTTTTGACATGCCTAAGTCCGACTTAGTTTAAGTGATCAGCTAAGTTTTATCTTTGTTGACTTTAGTGCAGAATAGAATTATTTAAGAATAGAGTATACCGCCGTCTTGTCCATACAAATAACATAGTCTGATACCCACCCCTAAATGTTATCCGATTTCGATGATTTTTTTATGTTATCTCACCGAGAAACGGTATGCTTGTATGTTTTTTTTTAAATTCGCAATATCTTCGTTGTTAGTATCATTTTTTTGCGTCGAAAATACGACGAAGGATATTAGTTGTTATTAGAATACCATTTTTTTTTTTTTGAAAAACACAACTTAGCTGATTAGATTATGATTTATCCAAGCCATTGACACCGAAAACAAAAGATTTTGTTAAGATTTAGGGGGTGATAACAGACTACCCCCGAAACGCTAATTTCATAAAAAAAGTTAGGAAAATTCACTAACTCTCTATCGCACGCACGAGAAACAGAGCGACAACCATAAAATATCAAGTATCGAATGCGCCAAAACCTCGTACCTTCCAGCCCGAAACAAAAGGTCCGAGGACATTATAAATTTAAAAAAAAATGAAAGCTTGTGTTGAAACCACAGATGAATGTTGAAACATACTGTTAATCGATGGACATCATCCTCATCATCTATGTGGCGTAAAATGAGATGGCTGAAAGGACACAATTCTAACTCTATTAATTGTAATGTCGATCAGCAAAAAGTGGAACAGATGTTGAGAGATTTGACCCCGGATTGTGCTAACCCTCCACAACCTCAGTTTCAGTCAAATAATATTCAGTTAGAAGGCAAAATATCACTTCAAGAACTAAAGAATTCCACTAAGAAAAATGATACTGCGCCTGGAAGTGATGAAATTTCGTTTTCAATGATTAAAAACCTTCCTCCTTGTGGTAACTTCTTGTTATTATGTCTTTATAATAGAATTTTCTCTTCCGGATATGTTCCTTCGCAATGGCGCGAAATTAAAATAGTGCCTATTCCCAAACCAGGTAGGGATTTAGATTCACCTAGTTCTTTACGCCCTATTTCCCTCATATCTTGCCTATGTACAATTTTTCATGCTATCATAAACAAAAGAATGGAATGGTTTATTGAAAAACAAGCCTTATTTTCAGATCACATGATTGGTTTTCGTAAAGGCCGCTCATGTTTTGATAATTTAACTCGTTTAGTCTCCTATATTCAGATAGGGTTTTCCAGAAATTTAACTACGGTTGCATGTTTTATTGATATAGATAGCGCTTATAATAATGTAGATGTCACTTGTTTAACAAATATCCTAGACGGCTTGGGGATCGGTTCTAGGATTTGTTTATATCTTTGGTCCTTTTTAAACGAAAGACGCTTGAAGGTATGCATTAAGGGTAATGACTTAATTAGAACTACAAGTCAAGGCCTAGCTCAGGGAGACCCATGGTCTCCTTTATTGTTCAATATCGCGACTCTTAATATTTGTGATAGTATTCAAAATGTTGAAATTTCTCAATATGCCGATGATTTTGTTCTGTACGTTTCATGTGAAAAACTAGAGTCAGCGTTAACGGAATTGCAGAGTGCCTGCATTGAGTTGAATTCGTGGTTGAATTGTCTTGGATTGGACATTTCCTTATCCAAGAGTAAATTTTGCATATTTAAAAAAGGTGGGTGCAGGAAAAGTGTTGATTTCAGAATTAGTAATACGTCTCTGCCGAGGGTTGAGAATTTTAAATATTTGGGTCTCTGGTTAGATAACCGATTAAAGTGGCGTAAGCACATTGAGGAAACTGCACAGAAAACCTCAAAGCTGATGAACTTGTTAAAGGTACTGGCCGGATCGAGTTGGGGTGTCCATCAAAAATATCTGAGACGTTTATATATAGCTGTGGTTAGAAGTCGAATTGATTACGCAAGTTTTTTCTATGATAATAGCTGTAAAACTCATTTGTCTAAATTAGACAAAATACAAAATCAAGCCTTGCGCGTTATTGGTGGATATATTAGAAGTACCCCGATTCACGTTATGGAGAGCGATTTATATCTTCCCCCTCTTCAGTACCGCAGAAGGTTTTTAGCCGGAAAGTTTTGGTTGAAGGCTAAATCGTTTTCAAATAATAAAACCATTGAAATATTAAAAGAATTGTGTAATACCATGCGGTCTCGATATTGGCGGAATAAAAAACCTCCTTTGCTAATTTCTATCCATACGGAGTTAAGTTCGGCTCCTATCTATAGTTGTAGCCAGCCTGAGATGTTTTCATTGGAGACCTGGATGAGTAATATTAATCTGTCACATGTATTATTTGATTCAGTTCCACTGATTGAACGTGCAATCTTACGCCAACAGTACTTTAAAATCTTTATCTATTAGTTATATTAATCAACATTATGAAAATTGTTACAAAATTTTTACTGATGGCTCAAAGGATGGTAGTAACGGAGGCGCTGCTTTTTTGGATCCTCATCAAGATAGATATATAAAGCTTAAGATTGATTCTGATATTTCGATCATGCACATCGAATTACTTGCTATATTAGAAGCTTTAGCTTACATTCGCACAATCAATTGTCGTAAATTTGTCATCTTAACCGATTCTAAAAGCTCACTGCAACATTTGGCTCGGTGCACCTCGCATGCGGCGAGAGGCATTCCGACAGCCTACCACATTTTGGAATCAATCTTAGGCTTTCAGTCAGAGAACAGGGAAGTCTTCATACAATGGATTCCATCTCACATTCAGTTGCATGAAAACGACGCTGTTGACCTTTTAGCTAGGCAGGCGACTACAGATGGGATTCCGTTGCGGGTGTCTCCCCTGGCCACGGATTATACTCGGTGGATTAGGGACCATTGTAGATCGATGTGGCAGGAATATTTTGATGAGCGATCCAAAGAGCTGGGCATCTGGTATAAGACAATACAGCCCGAGATCCCCAAATATCCGTGGATAAGCAGTAGTCTTCTAAAACGTGATATTTTGGTGACAGCCCTCAGGCTTCGTTCTGCACACATTCCATCAAATAAATTTGCATATCTTATGAAAAAAACGCCATCCCCCAATTGCAGTGTATGTGGCGTCATTGAAGACACTCTACACATTTTGATGGAATGTGTGCGGAACGAGGCCTTTAGGAGACTATGGTTTAATCGGAGCGGTATTACTGACGTCGGATTTTGTAACTGCATTCTGGCCAGCCCCGAGTCTGACAAAGCCAAAGTTTTATATTCGTTAGTGGAAATAGGCCTAAAAAGATAATTTTGTATTTTTATTTATTTAGTCAATGTAATGTGTTATGTACAGTGTGAATCACAGGGCGATGTGGTCGCTGAGCGACAAAGCCCTTTAAATAAATTAAAAAAAAAAAAAAAAAAACATTCTAGGATTTCATTGTACACGAAATCTCGGAAACAACAGCTGTTCGTCGAGGGTGAATGTCATTTTTCTACTGAAGTTCTGTTTTTTTTTCGTATTTCTGACTTGTTGGCATTGTAAAAGTTGTGAGTACGATGATATCCTACAATAAGTCCGTCGTCGAACTAACTCCCAGTCACAGATCACACTTAGATTCTGCATTCAAGACGCTCGAAAAGCACCACGCATCAGTCTAAATACACTTATAAGAAATTACTCTGACTGGTTGATTGTTAGGCGTGAGTAGGCGTAACCTTGAGATAGCCAACGAGAACACTTGGTCGCACTCCCCGCGACCCGCGCCTTCCTCAAACTTTGGTGACTTTTTGAAGGAATAACGGATCTCGTAATGCGGTATCTAGTGTGATCTGTGCTCCCAGTAGATATAATAGTCGTAGAACTCAGATAATCGGCCAATAAATCACTCCCACGCATCTAGTAATGGTTCTCAATACTGATTAACAGTTTAATTAGAGACAGGTGGCTGTCTCAAGGGCCGATAGTAGTTGCCATGTAGCAGTAAATTGTAGGATTGATGTGAGCAGCCGGGTGATGACCGCTTCCAATTTCGGTGGTTATTTAATAGTGTGACTCATATGATTACTTTTACATTAAATATAAATATATTGGTGGAAATATTGGTGGACGCAAGCTTGTATTATGGGAACCAGATAACTGATAAAATACATACAAACTTTTTTTTTTGTAAATACATACATAGAATACATAGAAACACCCAGACAAAGAACAAACATCCATGTTCATCACACAAATGTTTGTCCTGGGTGGGAATCGAACCCACACGCTATAGATCAGAAGGCGAAAATCCACCCACTGAGCCAAAAGGCTAGTCATTAAAACGCCAATGTCACAAAAAGTGCCCGGCAACGATCTTGTGCAACGCGACAAAGTCTACGCTACTCTTTATATCTCGCCAAAATGAGAGAAAAGTAGGTAATAATTGTAGCTGTGTCCTGTTTTTGCACGACAAAAAGAGTAGAGAAAATTTAGGCGCGGTGCGCGTGCTGCGCAAGGATGCCAACTCTATTTCTTTACTTGACTGCCCATGAAGGAGGGTAATGTTTTTGTAGTGTATCTGTACCTATAAGTAAGTATGTTTGTGTGTTACTATATTATATTATGTAACCTTATTATAATTCTACCATTAATTAAGTCAGAATCTCAGTTGTTTCCCGTTAAATCTAGGTTATCCCACACAGTTTTGCGTTCGGCAACAGCATGGCATTGATGCATAGCGACGCGCGTTAAAATAATACTAGCATATTCCTCAGCAGCGATTGGCATATCATATCATCATCATCATCAGCCAGAAGACGTCCACTGCTGAACATAGGCGTCCCCCTTAGAGCGCCACACCGACTGACAACGTGCCACTTGCATCCACCGATTGCCCGCAACAATGTCGTCACACAATGTCACAATGTCGTCGGTCCACCTAATGGGCGGCCTGCCTACGCTGCATCTTCCGATGCATGGTCGCCACTCAAGAACCTTTCTTTCCCACCGGTTATCGGTTCTTCGAGTGATGTGGCTTTACTGTAATTGCCACTTCAGCTTGCAAACCCTGAAAGCTATATCGGTGACTTTGGATAAAAACAATTAGATACACGAATACATGCGAAATAATATAGGTGCTTATCCATTAGTCATGTAAAAAATTCATCACGTACTATATCATTAAAACATTTATAATTTTTGGCTCTGGGCCTACAATTAATTAGCACCCATTGTTAACAAACTTCTACAGCCAAATGGCTGTAGCAGTCATAGCTATGTGATATTGCAACATTTGGACGATCGACATGACTTACTACAAGAAAATGCTAAGTCAACTTTGTAGCTAAGAATTTTGTGCACAATACACGCCAATATTATGCTGCCAAAACTTTCTGCTATTGCCCTAACGTTTGTTATCCTAGAACAACCGGAAACTTCTGCTTACAATGAGACAGCCAAAACTGGTACGCTATCTAGCAACAGCATTATCAAGACAAACAGCAGCAGCAAGCAGCAAGACATAATACTTGATCGAAGAAGTAAAATATAGAAATCTGGTCGTAAGAAAATATTCCTACAGCCGTTGGGTTATAGACTCTTCATGCTGAAAACACTACCAAAACAGATGGGTCGAGTATCTCTACAAGTTGACGGAGTGTCGATGTCACTACTAGTAATAGTTTTTTAAAAAAAACTATCTGTTAACCACACGTGTGTAGCGCGCGATGATAATGATAGCTCGCCCGAACACTCTCCTGAGGGTTTGAATTCTCCCGCGCCAAACGGGAACGGGCGGTATCGACGCGTCTCGCAACGAGGAGCGCCCTCTAGCGAGGACGCGCAGCAGAATACCCGCGTCTCGCGCCACCCGCGTCAGACCCGCCTCCCCGCGCGTTACCGCGACTAGCCAATTAACAATTTTGCGTGTTTTAAATGTTTTAAGCGGAGTTATTGTATATTGTTTTACTTCATTAAGCTTGTTTCACGCCACGAATAGTTTTTACACTTGAACGAATACAAATCACCAGTCTGGCGCTAAAACTGGCGCCCAACGTGGGGCACTAAACGTGGACCAAAAACAAAAAATTACTTTCAGCCTATGTGCGTCTCCAACCTTTAAGCTATATCTATGCAAAAATTCAGGTCGTACCGTTCAGTCGTTTACACGTGATAACGCGACAAACGTGTGTACATTTATACTGAGGCGGAGTATGTTTTTATACCACGGGTACATACACCTGTATAGTGTATAGGTACATCTAAATGTTTTAGTTTTAGGAGAACCACCGGAGAACGAGCAGCAATGTCTGCAATCCCAAAGCCTAAAGCCAAAAAGTACCTATTGGACGTCTTCGGGCTGATGGTGATGATGACATACACCTGAAAAACATTCTTCTGGCAAAGTCGGATAAAAAGAGCCCTGTATTGATTAGTAGGGCTCCGGACTGATTATTAGTGGGTTGAGTATATGTGGTTGAGAACCACCGGAATAGCTGAAATACCAAGAGAAAAAGATAATTGACGCCACCATGTGCTGCAAAATGTATACTATGTCAAGGCAGGCCGATGACTTGTTTATTGGCAGTATAACGCAATTTATGATCTCACATTTCTATAATAAAAGATGTTTTCATTTTAATGCGATCAAATACAGGGAAATGTTTTTGGTATTGGCTAATCAATTGCTTTTTGACTCATCAGAAGTTCTGAGGGAATGGAATGCTCTTGATATATTGCAAAGATTCTTCAGTCTATTTCTTTTTAGATGTAAACAAACATGGCGGAAAGGCCATAATCATAATAAAATACTAGTAGTTCTCGCCAAACTGAGACCTCGCGACCCCTATATCTTCGCAATCCCTAGACCGATTCAACTCATATTCGAACTTAATTTTTTTATTGAAATGAACTATTTGCCTACAAAATTTCATGAAGATCGGATCAACGATTCGCAAGTTATCATTGGACAAATATACACACAAACATACAAACATACATACAAATGCCGATTTGTCGCAGTAAACTCTGAGACCTTCGCTTCGGTCGGTCAATAAAACAAAGTAAAGTAAGTTTGTTCGAACACTTATAACTCGAGAACGGCTGGACCGATTTTCATGGTTTTTGATTTGTTGTATTAACTTGTATTTGTCCCCGTCCCAAATAGCAAAATAAAATAAAATTTAAACAAGAGTTTAGCGAGGCCGAAGGCCGAGCTTGCATCGCGTACGAAGTCGCGGGCAACATCTAGTTGTATTATAAAGATTATAATCACTAGTGCGGAAATACAGAACTGTCATTGCTGGAAAATGTCAATAGGTAAGATAATATTCTCTTTCCTTCTAAGAGGATTATAGCGTCCCACGTCTTATGCATTTGCCAGTGTCAAGTATACTCATATTTTTTCAAGTTTTGGTAAATATTGTCAAATAAGTCATAGTCACAGTCAAAGGCGAACAAAGCAAGTCACGGTCAAGTCCAAGTCATGTTAAGTAAAGTAAAGTAAAGTCACCCAGTAAAGTGGTGAAAACTTTACTAGAGCCTTCTATGGAGTTTTGGAAACAACACGAAAATTCACGTTTCACGACATTATACCATTCACCAACACTCGCGCATGTTCACGAACACTTAACGGGTAAAAATTCACTATTTTTACACATTAACACTCGAAATAACACAAGTTTTGGAATAATAATAAAATGATGCGACATGATTTCTTCACGTTCCCGCCAAAACTCCCTAAGATAATATTGTGTCGAGTCGAGGTGGTTATTTGTTTTTTTTTTCTTATATATTGGCTCCACACGTTGTGTATATAGCCAGTGTCCATTTTTGTAATATTTCATGTGTAAAAATTTTCACAGTTAAAACGGTTGGTACAGAGATTAATATCACGTCACTATCCAAAAACAAAATATTTAGAGAACCACTCCTTTAACAGATCTTTTTTCGTTCCAGATATAGACAACAACGGCTACCTAGACGCGCACGACTTCGCTTGCCTAGCCCTCCGCTCATGCGTGCTGGAGGGTAAAGGCGACTGCAGCGCGGCTCGCCTCCAGAAGTACCAGCACGTCATGCTCAGCCTGTGGGAGGAGATCGCCCAGCTGGCGGACTTCGACAAGGTTCCGGACTATGTCGGTTACAGGATCACACAGTACGCGGTGTCGCCTGCTTTGAGACGGCTTTCGGTGTCCGCATACTAAGGCTCTGTAGGGCGTAGGTACAGGATAAAAAGCATTGTTTGGTAGGATCATATAGAAACTAATCATCCTTGGTAATGTGTTGAATGTGGGTTGAACGAAGTATAGATTTGGAGGGGCTGGGATAAATTTCGACCTTCGCTGTTAATTTTAAAGTAAAAAATCACAATGGAATTGTTATGTAACCTGTTTTAATTAATTTGATTAGTGGGTTCACGAGGAACTGCATTTTCTCGTGGTCCTACCAATAGGGCAAATAAGTGGGACCACGAGGAACTAGCCGGATTTTTGCCTTGCCAGAGGCTGCTTTTATGTAGACCAAGGTATAGTTACTCAAATCACAAACTAGATGGCGGTCTACAGTTTTTGCAAGAGAAAGGCTGCTGGAAAATAAAAAAAAATATTTAAGAAAACGGTATATAATAATACGATTTTTTTTGGAGTTCCAAACAAAAATCGTGGTATATATTCCTGAGAACAAATTTAAATGAAGATAAAATTTCGAGCAGTCTAGTGATTCGCCTATCCATTAAAAATTACACTTTTTGGTTACTGGTAAGAAGATCCTACCAAAGTCAAATTTTGGTTCGCGAACTGAGCTTTTAAATTTTAAAGAAAGGAATCAAAAGGATCAAAGAACTGATAAATAAAATTCAATTATGTATTCTAAAAGTATTCGAAAACGTCATATTTTTTATAGGTACACTGGCTTTGATAAGATTCAGAGACGAGTTTAACCGTAGAGTTACCTTCTAGTTTTTTTAGAGACCTATCTATCTATGCTTTTGTGAAACCCGTGTAGTTCAGCTACTCTTACTTTCCACACACACGCACACGTACGCTGCACAGCACACGCTTTTGCTTATTTACTCAGCTATTTAAATTGTTCGTGTTTAAACGCCGTAGTATATTTCAGGACGGAATGATCACAGTGGATGAGTTCAAACAAGCTGTCATGAACAGCTGTGTCGGCAGGAAATACGAAGAATTCCCACAGGTAAGGGCATAGAGTCCGCACCGTACCATCACTATGGGATAGGATCCGCCATCGTCTATCTATCCATCCTTAGCGCATCTTAGGTTCAGTAAACGACACTGCGCGATCGCCAATCGTAGGTATCATGGCTCGATAAAGTTTACAGTCACGCAGTGCCGGTGGTTGAACCTAACAATCATCGGTCTAAAGATGCCACGAGTCCAGATAGGAAGCACGGTGAATTTCCTACCTACAACAAAGGTAGAGCTGTTCACGAAAACCCGCTGCACCCTTTGTCTGCATTAGCCTTTAAACATCCCACTGCTGAGATATCGGCCTACCTTCGAAGGGCCATATCCACCACGCTGAGCCATTGCGGGTTGGTGGACTCACATTCGCCATCGAATTACTTCTTCGGAAATATGCAGGCTTCCTCACGATGTTTTCCTTCCAAGAAAAGCCAATGGTAGGTAAGTTCCAAAGAAGTCACAGGTACGGGTCCGCCTGGTTTCGAAACCTCGACACCACGAATGTGAGGCGAACTTGCTCCCACTGAGCTGCCACGGTTTTATTGGTCGTCTTGATAGCTTTCTTCCTATGCTTGATAAGCGATAGCGGTCTCTGTAAGCCAACGGCGTCAATACTTTACAAAAATGATGGTCTACAAAAACTCTAAATAAGTTAAATAAATAATAATATAAGATTTTGGAATTACCACTGTTTTAGACTTTCGTGGTTGTTTACAACATTACTATTAGTACTCACGGGATATTTACCACGGTTATCAACAACTCAACAAACGGACAACGGGAACTCAACAAAAACAATAACCGTGGTAAATATCCCGTGAGTACTAATAGTAATGTTTGGAATTACCAGCCCTGAGATTCGTTTTTTTTGTGTTACTCGTTGACGAGACTAGCAAGTCGCTCACCTGATGTTAAGCGTCACGCTTACCATAACAGTTCAGTGCCACCTAGAATTTTGAACTTCAACAGTTCAAAACTATGCGCGGCAATGCACTGCGCTCGTCACCCTGAGATGTTAAATCTACGTATGCCCAGTAATTACGCTAGAAACATTGCCCTTCAATCCGGAACACAGTAATGTTTGCACACTACTGCTTGGCGGTTGAATAACTGGCAAAGGTGTGGTACTACCCCAAGCGGACACTGCAAGAGAGCCCTACCACTACAAGTGGTATATCAAACCGATAAATGAGGGGACGACCTTATCTCTGTGTTCACTTTTGACAAAGTGTGTATTCACCTTTTTTGTTGCATTTATTTTCTACTTATTAAGGTGCATCGTTTCACTCATCGCGCGAAATTCAAATTTTCTTGCGTTTTTTGTCAATTACAGCTTAATTACACATCGTGGATTTATTGAAACCAATTTTGCGCCAATAAATAAGTTGTTTTAAGAAATTACGGGTAAAATGATCACCTAGATAACATTGGTTTAGCTACAAATCTCAATAAGCTGATTTTCATCTTGGTTTTTGGTTTAGTGGGAAATGTACTTATACTAGCTTTCAACTTGAATTTTTGGTTGGTGTAATTTCTTGAAACAATCTATTTATTATCGCAAAATTAGTTTTCATGAACCTACGATGAGTAATTAAGCTGTAATTGTTATAAAACGCAAGAAAAATTGAATTTCGCGCGCTGAGCGAAACGATGCACCTTAACGCGGTATTTGTTGTTAGGCGATGAAGGCCTTCATCGAGACCAACTTCCGAATGATAGACATAAACGCGGACGGCGTGATCGGCATCGAGGAGTACCGTTACGACTGCGTGCAGCGCATGGTGGTCGAAGACGTCCGACAAATCGACGAGGCGTACGATTCCCTGCTCAACGTGAGTACCTTACTTACTGGATTCGATGCGAGACTCCAAAGTAGATCTTGACCTCCAAGAGGCTATTTCGAGAGAAAGATAGCGCTATACACTTTCGCGTGTAGATGAAAAGAGATGGCTTTAGCGCGTGCTAGTCAAAAAATCAGATAAATGATAATTACATCAAAACCAGGAAATCACTCAAAATTCTGTTGCATGCAATGCTAGATATTCTTATTACCGTGTTATTACCTCACTATATGTGTAATAATCATTTAGAAGGCTTGCCCTGACATCGTGCGAAAAGGACAGCTAGACTTGAATTTCACGGGAGCAAAAGAAGCAAAACTACTAAGGTTATAGCTTCTCCCTTTCGCTCCTCAGAAATTCATATATATCCATCTCTTTCACACGATGTCAGGTCAGGTCATGTATAGCCACTTCGACCCCCTGTTTATACCTGTGGCGCGAGCATTCCGAGCATGATAGACAAGCGTGGCGCCGAGTTTTGGCGGGAACGTGAAGAAGTCATGTCGCGTCATTATATTAATTTCCAAAACTTGTGTTATTTCGAGCGTTAATGTATAAAAATGGTGGATTTCTATCCATTAAATGTTCGTGAACGTGTACGAGTGTTGGTGAATGGTATAATGTTGTTTCCAAAACTCCATAGTAAAACTCTAGTAAAGTCTCCACCGCTTTACTGGGGCATGACGTGGACTTGACCGTGACTTGCTTTGCTTGACTTAGATTATGACTGAGACCTATTTTAATTGTGAAATATATGGCTTCACTTGCAATCTTACAATGCTTGACACTGGCTAAAAGCACTGAGTGTGGAGCCAAAGCATAAGAGAGAAGCGTGGCGCCACTTTCGCGCTACGATACTCGCGCTACTGTCACCCTCCGATTGACTGCACCTTGATAAGTGTTTTAAAAAAACTGAGGTGAAATCACAGACGGAATGCATCTAAAACATCTTTGAACAAAACTTGAACAATAAATGAGTGCATTGACCGCAATAAAATCACCAAAACATTGCGAATGTTTTTATTACAAAAACTACTTAAATGCATTTTGTACTAAAAATGTTAATTGCTCTGTAATCAATAACTATACGACGCGACACAAATCTTCGTTTCAGATCTTTTGGAAAGCTAAAGATTAATTACAAACGTAAAAATGAGATTGTTCGCCAAATTAAACTAAAACATTAACCCCCGAATACTGAAAAGTTTGTTAACTTTGACGATAGATTAAGTCTATTGCTGCCTTTGTCATTTGCTTAGTGCCAGACAAAGGCAGTATTAGAATTAATCTGTTATTAAAGTTAATAAGCGTTTCAGTATTTGGGGGTAAAACGTTTAAAACAGCAACGATTTTTCTTTGTAAACGGATTATTGCTAATGTGATCTTGCTAAGTCACATAGCTATCTAAGCTTACCAAGCTACCTTTAATAAAAAAGCACTTTTAAAATAGCAGAAATAGCCTTCGACCAAAGTAAATGAATGGACGGACCCTAACCAAACAACTTCTTTGAAAATAACAAGTCGAAATAATCGAACTTACCTCTAGATTTTGAAACGATTGTTAACTTTGACAACATATTAATTCTAATGCTGCCTTTGTCTGGCACTAAGCAAATGACAATACGTAATTAAAAGTATTGTACATTTGTCACAAAAAAAATATTATTTATTATTTTATAGCGAATATAGGCGTATTCTTTGCAGATATTTGGATCGCACGTATTGACGAACGTACGTCTCGCACTTTTCAGACTGAAAGCGACTAAAGATAGGTGAGCGCCGGCGCTCGTTTTAAATTCTTCAAAAATTTCTTACTTGGGCCCGTCCATTCATTTTATTTTAGTAGCAGGAAATTACACGTCATGCTTTGTAGCACTGTGCAACATGGCGCATGGCATTCTGAAAAGGCATGCTGCCAACGGCTACATCTAAAGCAAGTAGATACTTACATAACAATAAAATAGATAGGCACTTATATCATAACCAGGAAGATCGTTGCCACACATAACAGGTATACTCTCTACGTACCTACATGACACACATTTACCACATTTCTAGAAATACTTATGTGTACAGCTTGGCACCGATTCTAGACGATTAGGTAGGTATCAGTGGCAGAGTCGAATTCGAACTGCGTGATCTTCCGCCGGCGATACGGAGGATATCGAAAACATCTCAACTATGACATAGCTCCTAGTTTTTGGTGCGGACATACAAAATATTTAAGGAGATCATAGTTCAAGGCTACGTCAATCTATTAATTCATTGCATCCATAGTTTGCACAAGTATATGGCATTGGGTACGCTTTCCTTAATTTATACTGACGCTTTCAAAAAACGACATTATTATCTAAGACATGATCCGAAGCAATCACAAATATCACAATGATTCTACCCTTCCCCCACTCCAAACCAACTCCCCAGTCCAAACCATCATCCCACCTCAAACCCTTTCCTCCTCCTCCTCAATACACACAACACATACTCAGTCCACTGAAGCCACGCAGAGTTCGATCCCCAGCAGAGAAACATTCCCAAAAAGCGTATCGATTCACCAACTTTTCGAAAACGTAGAAAGGGGAGTACCAGGAATCCGAATGCGCAGTGTGGCTCTCTTCATGGACAACAACAGAGAAAGATTCGGGTTAAGCTTTTGCCTGGCACGGAGCCAGAAACGCGTTCGCCTATCACCTGGACTAGCATGTCTGCTCAACGGGAGTACCGCTAAAGTGACTATGAAGCGGAAATCCTACGACGCTATGCCAGGGTGCGAGATAGACGGTCACCGATTCCGACTAGTGCGATCGAAAAACAAAACAATCGCACTTTTCGAGTGGGCAGCACAGTCACCTTTTGCGCAAGCTGGCTCGCTACTCGAGTACCTGAGTAGAAAAGCAGACAGCACGCCCTGGGTGATAAGTGTGGACGCGATGATGGTGGAATACTCGAAAGCGGAAGTCGCAGACCGGCTGGGTTGCACTAAGGCCTCTGAATACCACGAGGTCGTCGTGTATGAAGACAGGGGAGAAAACTTAAGTTTTCTCAAGGCTCACGATCGAACAAGTGCAACAGACAGCTGGGGACACCCCGTCCCGAGTTCGACCACTCAATCTGGCTCCGAAAGGGTACAACAAAAAGCAGCAGTCGAAAAAGCCGCAGCCTATCCAAGTGGTAGTGAAGAGGGAAGAGAAGGCCACATAGCGACTTTCTTAACAGCTTTCAGCGCTGCGACGCAGAGCTTTTTCCGAATCACGCCCAAATCACCACCCCTCCCAACAGCAGTGACCCCAAGAGCAGCTTCACAACCTCAGGCAGCCCGGACGAGAGCCGACATGGGACAGGTTGATTCGCCCCGTTACATCTTAGCCTCGGGGCCACAAGGCCACGCGAGAAACGCCTTCCTTGAATTCCTAGCCACATTGAGAGCGACTAGAGTAGTAAATCTCAGGAACTGCCATAACATCCTGCAGTTCTTCAGGCTAGGAAGTGAAAGTCTACTAAATAAGGGACTTGAGGAGGCGGAAGCAGCCATATACAATAATTTCACTTCCCAGGTCATCAGGGGAACCATGAAAGGACAATATATGGCAGCTTACAGTGCAGAAAGTGGTTTTGTGGCACTGAACGAGACAGAAACGGAGCGAACAGGAAGACCGAAATACACGATACCATCGAATGACCCAATTGTAGTCATTGCCAAGTGCACCAAGATAATGCTGGACGACAAGATCCTCGAGATGGCTAAGACTGTCGAAGGGAACTCAGATGTCGAAGCAAGCTGGGAAAACTGGGTGATGCCAAAGATACAATGGGTCAACGGAGTTCCAGGATGTGGCAAGACAACATGGGTAATCAGAAACTTCGATGTGGACAGAGACGCAATCATCACCACAACAACAGAGGCAGCAAACGATCTGAGGGTGAAACTATCGTATCGCATAGGAGACCTGGTTAAAACCAGGGTGCGAACCATGGCTTCCTCCCTCGTAAATGGTTTCGGAAGAGATTGCTTCAGCCGCCTTCTGGTGGACGAAGCTCTCATGAACCATTTCGGAGCTATTGTAATGGCTGCACGGCTTGCTGGTGCTAGCGAACTTGTCCTCATCGGAGACGTCAATCAGTTACCTTACATCGACAGAGAAAATGTTTTCGAAATGAGGTACCATCGCCCGAACCTGATCACAAATATCAGTCAGGAGTTGCTTTGCACACACAGGAACCCAATGGACGTCGCGTATGCGCTGAGGGAAATATACTCCGGTATATATTCCTCAGCTCCCCGTATTAGGTCTCTTGAGCAGAGACGGTACAAGGGGGCGCAAATACCCAGCACCCTCCCCAACACCCTTTTCTTAGTGCACACGCAGGAAGAAAAGGAAAACCTCATCATCCAGGGTTATGGGGGAGGCACAGGGTCGCGCACTCTTACCATCCATGAAGCTCAGGGGCTAACATACGAGTCGGTAATCGCCATTAAGACCAAGCCAAAAATGAAGCTGCACGAGAGCGTGTCACATGCGGTTGTTGCAGTATCGCGGCACACCGGGACCTTCGTCTACTACGCCGACGACATTGAAGACGATGCCATCAGTCGATTCGTGCGTCGAGCGTCGGCTGCGTCACCGAAGACCATTAAAGAGTACAACCTGCAGATGGCCATCAAAGATCGGAACGCGGCGGTGATGGAGGCCCTGGGCCAGGAGTAGGCGATTGAATTGTAAAAGATAGCGTGTATATTGTAAAAGTAACATTTATATTAGTTATTTATTTTTGTTTCCTTTGTTGTAAGTTTGTGTGTATACCCCAGAGCAATCACGCTCACTAAAAAGCTTCTTCTTGCGGCGGCGTCGTGTGGCGGGTCGCCCTCTTCCCTTCAATATGGTTGAGGAGAGCGATGGCTGGCACATGCGTCAACTCGTGAACGGGTGCTGCTTGCGGGAGCTGGACTGCTCGGAGTATATACGCAAATCTATAATAGCACTTAGCTCTTTATTAGCATATTCGTTGGTATATTCCTTTTGTAAAGTCTTTAGTATTTATATTCCGTTTTAGTTGATAAAATATTTGTAAAACTTGATAAATGGCACGGACCCCGGAGTCCGTGGAGCAATATTGTAAATAAAAAAAAAAAAAAAAAAAAAAAAAATCACAATGTTACGAAGAACAATAAAAGTATGATTTACAGTATTTACTTACCTACTCAATGTCTGAACTGGTTTTATGTTCTACAAATCTTCAAATCACATCAACATTAAAACTGTCATATAACGAGATTTATCGCGAGGAAAACAGTTTCTAACTCGTACTTACAACTACATAAGATTCAAATTAAATCCTTTGATTTATAAAACTAATTTCGATATAATTCTACAGAAATTTACCGAGCGCATTTACAAAATTGCCGAAAATAATCTTTGTGTATGAACACTCGGGCGTGCATTATTATACAAGATAAAAACTATGCAACAAGATGAATAAAACATCAACTAAGACTCTGGCACGCGTCCAAGCGCTCCACAATAGTGAAAACATTTCCTCGAGTCGTGAGGAAATCTTAAACACATCTCCCAGATCTTTGATAGTTAACTAGGTGTGAGGCGGATGTCATTACTCTTAGCAAAAGGTGGAGAGAATTGTAAATGAGGGAATTGAGGAAACTCCTTGCATTTATAGAATGTTTGAGAATTTGAGCGTGCATCGTGTTATTCATTACATTCTTCGTCTTCGCCATCACATATATGGATTGCTAGTCGTTGTGATTGTCTGTATATTAGCTGCCAAGATTCATTTTATTGTTGCTTAGGGGAAATTCAGAGTGCTTTTCTTATATAATGCCACGGAGTCCTTGTTAATTCGGCGAAACATGCATTTGGTACCTAAATATTTATACCATATAATCGTTTTTACTCAAAAAATAATGACCACGTCACGATGTGGTCGCTACTCGAATACGCGCCAGCAAAGTTGTATGGAACTTCATAGCTGGCGTGTTTTAGCCACCAGCAATTTCAAAAGTTTTGTTTCAAAAGTCGTCAGGTACAAAAACTTGAGTACGACTATATTATTCAGTGGAAAATCGACAAATTGAATTGAAATTCCTACTTGGCTGGTTTTATTTAAATTACACGCATTGTTTGAGTAATTGAGTAAGCCTTGGACCGCAATGACGTGACTGCTGGCCACGCTATGATGGCCTCGAGCTAAGCTTAGCTACGCTCTCGGCCTTCAGGATCGGTCATCATTGCAGGCCTTGCTGTCCGCGCTCTAAAGGCCTCGACCTTCTGTCTCGGTCTTTATTCCGACTTGTCTATCAAGGGCTGCAATGCTGACCGTACTTTGATGGCCTGGACCTGCGCTACGCTGCGCTTTCGGCTATCATCATCGCTGCCAACAACAGTCATGTACTACTGTATGACAGTAATGTACTATTAACGCTGAGCCGTGCTCTCTCTGTTTACGTACTGTATATGCCTTCCTAATCTGCACTGTTTTATTGTACACTAAAGAGAAGCCAAAACACTTTGGCCAATATGCCCAAAGCGGTATTTGTTATCTAGCTGTCACTACCGAACGCTCCCGGTCTTGCTGTCAGGTCTAACTCTACGGAATCATTCTAGCCAGTTCTTGCTCATTCAGTTAAACTATTTCAACTTTCCAGGATGACGACAGGCGAAAAGGCGGCCTCACTCTCTCCCGGTACCAGGAGCTTTTCGCGCAATTCCTTGGAGACCAGGGAACGGACTGCAAGGCGAAGCATCTGTTCGGACCTTTAGACCTGTAACGTTTTCTAACATGCCTTCCTCACTTTTAGAATGTTTAGATTATGACTGAAAGTTGAGTTATTGAGCTACAATCTTATTCAGAAACGTATATACCTTTATCTGTTATATCTATTTCGTTTCCACGTTTCACAATCATAGCTAGCGAGAAGTCGATAGTACTTTACCTATAGCATATATAGTCATCGAACTTTTGTGAATAAGGAGCTTGGTGTCGATTCTATTGTAGATACCATTATCTAAACTAAACTTGACAGATCTGAAAATGTTGCCATTCTTTTCTCTAACATTGAAATGAAAAGGAACGCAGATTAAGTCCTGCCAGATAAGTTTAGTAGGTACCTATACCTTTATAAATAAAAAGTGGTCCAACAGAATCGACGCCTAAGTACAAAGGACGGTAGAAGAATGTCTTCACCATGCAAGATATCTATTTATAGAGTATTTAGTCAATGTTTCCTGACTTCTGTGTTATTATAGATTGTCTATAATTCATGAAATACTAATTCTAAATCGTTATCTGGTCAAGGTTAGACAGGTCCACGAAGGTTGTCTCTACATTGTTACCGAATCGAAATCTCAGCCAATTGTTCTAAAACTCAAAATGTACTAACAGTAAATCAAAATAGAGTACAGATTTACAAGATCCATCGGAGTTATTTCAGTCCGATTTTCCTGAAACCACTCATAACATGCTATTGTGACTAGCTAGTAAGTAAGTACATATTAAAACTACAAAACAACATAGCGACAACATATTCAAAAGAATATTGTAACGTTACTAGAAATGTCTGTGGAAATCCCTCGAGTGATGTCATACACTGGAAAACATCGTGAAAATACCTAAAAATATACACAGGTTATAAATATCGTTCGTTGATAGTTTCAGAAATAGAGCATTGGCAAAGAAAATAACTTTTATGTTTCTGTGGTACGATAATTTGGCCAAAATATCGAAGGTCTCAATGAATATCAAAATCAGACTATTGTTGTTATCGTCTTGCACAAGATAGGAAAAAATGCTACAACCTGTCTGAATCGGAGGGAGAAAATCCAAAAAAATAAAAAGAAAATCCCAAAGAGAATATAAATACTACGTAGTCCATCCGGTGTTTTGGGGTGTCTACACATGGCCTGACCTGACAGCGTGTGAAAGGGACAGCTAGATTTGAATTTTACGGGAGCAAAAGAAACAAACTATTAAGGTTATAGCTTCTCCCTTTCGTTCCCCCAGAAACTTTTATATAGCCATCTCTTTCAAACGATGTCAGGTCAGGCCATGTAGTGAGGCCTTTAGCGATTTTGATAATCTTTGACAATAGACAAATTTTTATTTATGAAAAAAAAACAAATTGTATACAAGAACCAAAATCAAAAAGGTAGATAAAAAAATAAATTTGAATATTTTTTTGTTATTTGAAAGAATAATAGTTTCAGATTGGTCCCATTGTTATCAAAATCCAGTTCTGATAATGGGGTCCATGCGGAATTGAGGGAACTTCTCAAATATAAATACAGGGTTATAACGACAGAGTATACTAAGCCGAAAGGGGCTTATAGTACTCATGATTGTGTACTATCCATACTTTTAGTATGGGACCAACCCAGAAATCGATAAAAAAATCAGCTGTTCCATACATTTTGTCGAGTGTCATTGACATTTTTCTATGGAACAGCTGATTTTCATTTCTCGATTTCAGGGTTGGTCCCATAGTAAAAATTGTTCATGATGATGAGTACTATAAGCCCTTTTCGGCTTAGCATACCCTTTCCTTATAACCCTGTATACATATAGCGATTTTGTTATTTTCATCAACAAGTCAAGCATTTGCATTCAGACAGTATCATATGGTGAAGTGGAACTGATGAAGAAGACCACAGATGGCCACCGGAACTCTTCAATGATACGTATTTCACGGATGGCGCCAAGAACATCTCGACAGTGCGTTTTTTTTCAGAGTAGTTTGATGAAGTCGGTTTTTTTTTGTTAAAATTATTATTAGCATGCTATGTTATAAAGCAACATTTGAAATGCGTTATATAAATTTTAAGATTGTTTATTAATTTTTATGGTTTTGTGTGGTATGATACTCAGTTTTATATTACTTTATTTAATGTTGTAAACAAGTTTTTATATCATATAAAAAAATACTTATGATATACGTAGTCTTAACAGCGTAGAAGACGCAGCGTAGGCAGGCCTCCCACTAGGTGGACCGACGACATTGTGAAACTCTCGGGTAACCGGTGGATCAAGTGGCACGTTGTCATTCGGTGTGCCGCTCTAGGAGGCCTATGTTTAGCAGTGAACGTCTTCTGGCTGATGATGATGATCATACATAGTCACTTACTGTAGATAGGATTATTATTATTCAAACATGTGTTGTTTTAGTTACGTTAAATATACTTGTAGTGGGAGGACTCTTCTGCAAAAGTCCGTCTGGGGAAGTACCACACCTTTGCCAGTTATTCAACCGCCAAGCAGTAGTGTGCAAGCATTACTGTGTTCCGTATTGAAGGGCAATGTTTCCAGCGACATTACTGGGCATACAGAGATTTAACATCTAACATCTCAGGGTGACGAGCGCAGTGCGTGCCGCGCAGAGTTTGGAACTGTTGAAGTTCAAAATCTTGAACTGTTATGGGCAACACCATAAACTTGTTTACACAGTTTGTTGCATATTATAAGGAATGTTATTAATTGTTGTTATTTTTAAAATGGTACTCCTTGTTTTGTTGTGATTGAATGAATGGAAAGGCAATCATGTTAATTTGAATCTACTTACACAGACAATTTTATTGTAAGTAACTACACGCTCAAACAAAAAAAATGAATCTAGTCATCGCTATATTAACTAATGTATATAAAGCACTTATTGTTTATAATTTTCCTAAAAATCCTTAAATTGTTAATTAATTATTTTATTAAGTCTGCATGCTGCGTTTAGCAGCACTAATACCTAATATAAACTTTTAGTGTATAGTCTCAGTAAGTGAATAACCGTTATTCTTATGATTAAATTATTCTGAAACCATATTGTTTAAAATAAATTGATCCATCGAGTTTTGTTTTTTATTTGCGTACTTAGTAATCGACATTTGTGAGTATTTTTGATTGCCAATTTGTCCGACAAAAACTTGCGAACCGTTGATCCGATGTCCATGAAATGTAAAGTATATTTCATGAAGATCGGATCAACGGTTCGCAAGTTCTCGTCGGACAAATATACACACAAACATACAAACATACATACAAATGCTGATTTGTTCCCGTAGGCATGGCAAGTAAGTTCATGCTCGTTGGGATGTGCGCTTCTTCTATATATATAAATACTAGCTGCGATCCGCGTTTTCATCCGCTATTCTACAGGAACGGTTGAATTATATTCATATATTCAGGATAAAAAAGACCTGTGTTATTCCAGGGAATAAGCTACCTCCATACCATGTTTCATGCAAATCCGTTCAGCCGTTGTAGAGTTGAACGGAAACAAACACACTTACATACAAACTTTCGCATTTATAACTTTAGTGTGATAGGCAGGCAGTACGTAAAGAATGGGACAAAATAATGGAAATAATTTCTGCCTCCTTTCTTTATTTTTTTCAGCGTAATATGGATTAATGGCTAAATAATTCCAAAATTTGTTAGGAAGTAACTCATAATATATAACTTTTAATACGCCAAATAAAAACACATTTGATTAGTCACATAATATATTTATTTGTCAATAAATTCTAGACATATAACCTTAGACGAAGCATCATACTGGACAGACCCATGAGACGTTGCCGCTCCGACGTTCACATTGTCATGTTTCTCTTTTTATTTCACGGGTCGTCGCATAGAGTAAGCGAGAGAGCTATTGTAAGATTGGCAACCTCGCACTCTGTGTCCACTTTGACCGACTAGTCGGTCACAACATTGCGACCCGTCTTACTAAAAAAGCAAATTGGATCAAAATATCGCTGTGAATACTTAATATTGTTATACATAGTGGCATTATGGCGTGTTGTGCTGTGTATTGTGCATCGAGAACAACGAAAGGGGGAGTAAAAGATCCAGAATTATCATTTCATGCGTAAGCCTTTTTAGCGTTTTTTACCTAAAATAACCAGAATCAAAGCTAAATATTCGTTTCACTTAAAGAATATACATGTTTGAAGTCATACATCTATCACGCAGTGTTATTTAGTAATGAATTTAAGCATTAATTTAAGATAAATAAATGCATTGTTTTACGTGTTCCTGCTAGTGAAGTACCACTGCACGTTTCAAACTTTGTCGATATTTGGTCGATATTTATCTAATAATATTCTTGTAATATCCTACATATACTACATTAAGTGAAACATGAACCGTTAATTCCTTTCCGCGTTTAATCGGCTTGATACGTATTCTATCGATAATTAATTTTAATCTTTTTGAAGCTTTCGCGGCTTGAAATATATGATAATTTGTACCAATGTTGTGTCATGAAACAATTAATTAAAATAAAACATTTTGTTATAGGTTTCCAAAATGTCCGGAAATCAGAAATCAGTGGATAAAGGCTGTGAGGCGCGAAAACTGGGAGCCACCTAAATACTCTCGACTTTGTTGAAAACATTTTGAAAATCTAGTTTTATGACTGGGCTGTCAATTAAAAAACTAGGAAGAATAAAAGAAACTAGGAGACGGTGTAGATACTTATTAACTTTCATAGTTACTACATATATTCGTACTATTTACATGGCAATTACGAGTTTCGATGTTCAATAAAGTACATATTTTTGCAAACATTGTGTTCTTAATTTACAAATTCTTAGTTTTGTACACTGTGTACATTTTTATCGATAGATTCTGCACTAGTTTTCACTTCCCTACTCACTAAACGCGCGAACAGAAAGTGGACACGCTGCCAAACAAATCACTCTATCCAGTGTGATACAAGATCCTTGCATATAACTATTACAATTTATAAATAATACAACGTCATTACAGCTTTTCCGAAATCAATACAAACATTATTTATAAAAACCTAATTTGTGTCCTAGATGGTTAATGTCCAGTATAGAACCAATTGTATGTACACTATCATATTTGTGAGATCATTGACTAATAAAATTATTAACAAAATGTATTTAGTATGGGGCTTTGATTTACTACAAAAACATTGCATTTTAAGGTGTCTACACATGTCCTGACCTGACAGCGTGTGAAAGGGACAGCTAGATTTGAATTTCACGGGAGCAAAATAAACAAACTATTAAGGTTATAGCTTCTCCCTTTCGCTCCCCCAGAAACTTATATATAGCCATCTCTTTCAAACGATGTCAGGTCAGGCCATGTAGCGAGGCCTTTATGCTCTACTGCTATGTTGCTACCCGCTGTCAGAAAAGTGTTGCCGGTAAAATATCTATGTACATTCCATAAGATATCTATATAAATCAGGGTGCTTTTCAACGAGAGATGGACGAGTAGATAAGCGGTCGAGAAAAAAATACTGCGTTTTACTGCATTTTCCTAATATAGTAATCCTTTTGGTGGTTTTTTTTCCACCGCTTAGGGTGTCTATACATGGCCTGACCTGACATCGTGCGATAGAGATGGCTATATATAAGTTTCTGGGGGAGCGAAAGGAAGAAGCTATAACCTTAATAGTTTGTTTCTTTTGCTCCCGTGTATTCAAGTCTAGCTGTCCCTTTCACACGGTGTCAGGTCAGGCCATGTAGCGAGGCCTTTATCTACATCGCGCACCTCTGGTAGAAATGCAGCCTTACTCTACACATACACAGCTAATACACAAAATTAGCTAATTCTATTATAGTTCATTTTACAAGGAAGCTGAAAACCCTTTGATATAATTTTCCTATTCGTAACCGATGACCGTAGAATAATTTAGGGCCTTACTCATAAAAGTTGCTTCATGTTAAGCAATGCTTAAATTTCTCTGTCAACTTCAGACTGACGTTAAATGTCACGCGCAAAAACGAGACAGACTTTTTTAAGCATTGATTTAATTTAAGCAACATTTATAAGTAAGGCCCTTACCCCCGAATACTGAAACGTTCGTTAACTTTGACAACAGATTAATTCTAATACTGCCTTTGTCTGACACTAAGAGAGACTTAATCTGTCGTCAAAGTTAACAAACGTTTCAGTATTCGGGGGTTAGTTTGTGTCTTAACCCTACAATTTATAGTATCTACCTACTGGATCAAGTTTCCTTTTAGCCCTTCCCATCATAATGATCAATAAAGTCCGCGCTCAAAGCCAGCCAAGCTAACTAGCGGCTTGGTCAAACATTAATTATTAAAGTTAAAAATATTTTGCCTTGAATTGATTTTATGCGATCAAATTATATATACAAAAAGAAAAAACAATATAGCATTTTTGAACCCCGATCAAAAATAGCCGTGTTATAATTTTGAATGTTTCATTTGAAGCCTATGCCTGTCTGTAGCATCGTAACTCTCAAACGACAAGACAGATTTCTTATATGTTTTTTAAATTTAAAAGCTGTTTTAATGAGGCGTTTTCCAAAAAAAAAAAAGAAATCCTGGTAATAAAAGCATCCAATAGATGGCGTTAGATGTACCTTGAGGTTTTTCTGTCACTGTCAAGACATAAAAGACAAAAAAATGTACGTGTGCCTTTTTTTTTCTCGTGTTTTTTGGCTCCACATGTGTATTTAGACAATTTCAAGTAATGTAACTATGTATTTGACTTCATTTGAAATATTACAATAGTTGACACTGGCTAAATACACAACGTGTGGAGACAAGATTTACGATTTAAAAAATAAACATAAAATATTTCGACAGAAATGACAATGACAGGTAAAACGGTAGATCTATTACGCCATCTAGTAAGTATTTTAGAACTACTTTTTTTTTTTTGGAAAACGCCTCATTAAGTTCGTTTTTTTAGTTATAGCCAAAGGGACATGTCTCAAACTATGAAATGTCGACTAAGACACTAACAAACACGGGTAAAAAAAACTTCCCGTAGGATTTTTTTTATCAGTGGTACTACTGGTAGTACCACCGGCAACAAACAATATTTACCCTTTTACCTGTTTAAAAGTTATGGGATCCATTCCGTATTGATCGGGAGTTTTTTTTAATTTGAATTTACCTATAGGTACTTATTGAAGCTCAAAGTCTGCTTAGCGTCAAATTGACCCAAGAAGGCACATAAAATCAATTATTCTACTCATAAATGATAATACAAATAGTTCAAATTATATTGAAAGTAATTTATACACCCGTTAATATCCAACATTATAGAATCATCTACATAATATTTACAGTTATATTCTATGGTAACGCTCTGATTATCTAAATTTACGATAAACGACACAAAACTCATTGCTGCCACAAAATAATGATAACATTGAACAACTGCTATCTTTTTAGCACCATGTGTAGCATTGCCAGCATGTAACATGCTTTTTAGCACGATTTGCTGAGTAGAGCATGTTTGGTAAAATGCTAAAAGCAAAGCATTTGTTTCATAGTGTAGCCAATGCTCAAACGCGTGCTTTCTCGCTACCTACGAGCATTTGAGTCGATTAAAGTATTATTATTAAGTATTTATTAAATTCAATTCAATCTTACTTATTTATTTTAACTTTGGTTAATAAAAGTGATTTTTGGGGCTAAATACCTACCATCTATTCATAAACGTCATTATATGCTAAACGTCATAGCTAGTATTTTGATAATATCACGATACAATAATTATCAGTGTCTTATTAATATTATATAATATGATGACTCATAATTTACTGAGATAGATTTCATATTATTACACCATTTATATGAATATTAGCTTTGGTTTGTTTCATAATAATACAAATTCTTAGGTATTTTTTAATTTAGGTAAATAGTCAGTTCTTTCAATCAAGAATTTTCTAAGCATTTATTTTGATTTAAGATGAGTGTGATTGGCATTGCAAACAGTTGTTAAAGTGTCGCTAAATATATAAATTTAAAATCTTCTCAACTCGTTCGAAATCTACAAACCCGACTTTTTACAAATGATGATATCTATACAATTACCTAGAAAATTACTAATTACAAACTAAGCGATGCTGGCACCGTGACATGCATATATTTCTTCTAACTGGTAGGTGAGTGATAATCTACCTTTTATCAAACTCATTGTCAGACTAGTCGGATTATAATAATCAATTTACAGAACAATTACAAAAACTTGCAGTATTGTAATTGTTTTATAAAACTTTGTCCATGTGGTCAACAGATGGCGCAGTTTTCAATTATTATAACCTCGTATGTAAGCGCAGCCTTGCAACTGTTCTATAAAACACTCGTAAATCAAACAACACTAGATATATCTATCAGCAGTCGGGAGCTTCGTCTCGAACGCTTCAATTACAGCCGGGTAAAAATATCTAGTGCTCTTAAAAGTCCGTCAGAGCGATGAACAGATGGCGCTATTTCCAATCTAAGTTACATTTCCTCGGTGAGTCCGTTGACGGTCCCACTGGCGGAGGCGAGGGGCTCCACGTCGTCTAGACTGCCGTAGGTGGGGCCGCGTCGCGAGAGCACCCGCCAGCGGCCCCGACGTCGGGTTATGCCTGGAGATTTGCCGGAAAAACGACCATCAAGGTGACGCAGGTTGATATTTGCACATTGAGTTGCGTGATGCTGTTATGCCAAATAGCATGATAACATGTAGTGAAATTTATCTGCTATCGAGATTCAACTTAAGTGGTATTTAAAAATATCTAGCTACTAATTAATATTATATTGCCGCTCTAGAATGATGCACAGAATGTAAGTACTTTACTACATTGTGTAATTTGTCATTTTAATATTTACATGGATAAGCATTTGTTGTGATAACGTAGGGCGCGACGATAGCTTACCGCGAGTAACCCGACCCGTGTGCGTTCTCCTAGTGGAAAAGTGTCGAATTGCACAATTTAAGTTGATTAGATAACACACATACACAAGAAAAACATTCCGGTAGGGAAACAGTCTCGCAGCGGCCCTTTTTTGTAGCAAATATCTCAAACACGACTCGACAAACAAATTTGAAATTACCATACACAGTTACACGACCTCATGCACTATATATCATGAACTCATATGATGAAATTCGACACTTCCAATAAGCACACGCGCGATGCGAGCGCGGCGATAATCGCACAACTCGCTACGCCACGCTAGCGTCACGTAGCGCCCGCAGCCGCATAGCGCTACGCTGCCGTCGAGCTTCCTTACGGGCGCGCTATGCTACGGTCGCTCTCGGATTGAATGACAACTGAATAATCGCAACACGAGTACATATTTCTATATCAAAATTAATAAGTGTCTATTCATGTGTAAGAGAAAAAAGCATGCTTCTTGAAAGTGGAAACGACATTAAAAAAAACATGCGGAGTTCAGAAAGTCTGAGTAAAAAACTCAAGGCAGCCCAAGCCCAGGCCCGCGAGTCACAAAGAGGCCCGAGTTTGTGACTTGTTTGGCATCGTGCTGCTAATACCACCAACTAAATTTATATCTTTAAAAAATCTATCATGTTTGGAAGCAAGTGTTATTTAGGTACTTAGGCTTACCGGCTGAGATGGAATCAAAATTATAGATTTGTGACCCTCATCCTTAAGGAATTGGGCAGCCTTCGTTCACCAAAGTAGTAGATTTAAGATGATACTAAGCACACATAGTAATCGATAGATATTAAGTTGATCACTTTTTTTGAGATATTACTAAGTTATCTACAAAATGTAAGTATTAGTGTATGAGATTTCTAAGTTTTGTAACTATTCAGGACCCCTATTCTCAAAAGCTGAGATTCAATCTCGAAAAAAGTGTCGAGTTTCGAGATTTCTTATTCTCAACGCTCTATTTCGAGATATTCACGACGTCTAGCATGCAAGATACATCGATTGGCGGAAGCAATTGATTCGAAACAGTCGAGATAGGAAACTCGAAATTGACATCAATTTGTCAATAAAGATATAGAATATAAAAATAAGAAAATATATTTATGAGAATATAAAAAAAAAACATTGTATGTTTAAAAAAGTTTAAAATTTTTAGTATTATAGAAATAAGCGTGGTTGTGTCACTTCTTTTTTGATTTCAAGGGTTTTTTTTTCAGATTTAGGTCGAATAATTCAGACTTAGTCGGAAAATATCCGACTGTGAAACGGGAAAAACCGTATGTCTCCTGAAACGTAACAAATATTCTATATTTCGGAATCACTAAAGAGATTAAAAAAAAAAAAGTGTTAATTTCATAAAAATGTTGACTCGCGCGGCGATTGCTTTTTTAGTTCGTGAATTTAATGTAAAATATCTTATTATGGGCTCTAATTACGAAATGTTCAGGAGAATAAATATGTGTGTGTGTCTTAGTTAATATGAATTTTAAGTGCACATTTTCTTTGAAAAACATTCTTCAAAAAACTTTTACTAGATTTCAATACACAATGCCAATACAATAATTCAATATTTAGATTTTTTGTTATAGATTCGTGTTTTCAAGAATATTTTTACAGTGACGCCAAATTAAGAAAATGACTTGACTTAAGGCCTCGCTACATGGCCTGACCTGACATCGTGTGAAAGAGATGGCTATATATAAGTTTCTGGGGGAGCGAAAGGGAGAAGCTATAACCTTAATAGTTTGTTTCTTTTGCTCCCGTGAATTTCAAGTCTAGCTGTCCCTTTCACACGGTGTCAGGTCAGGCCATGTAGCGAGGCCTTTACCTACACATGTCTATAAAGTTGTAATTTTGTCAACATTTGCGCTACAAAAATCACTACTTCACTATTGCTTTGAGCGAAGCATGAATGTACATATTTAAATAGCACAAAGCCTATGTTGATAAATGAGTAACTTCATACGCACCAAGGTCTGTCAAAACCTGTCTAACTCAACTGACAACCACGGACCGCAGACCAACGAGAGAAAATAAGAAGACATTATATTTCTGTTTCATTTTTCTCTCGTTTGTTTGACTGCAGTCGGCGCCAACCAAGTTGTACGGGTGTGTTGCACTATATTTTGCCTGTGATCTTTAAATCTAAGTATACCTACTGTGTGACAACTACTTTTGCTTTTAAATAAACTTGTTCCTTACGTCGTTTTGATTCGGAATCAGTAGCTCCTTGCAGGTTAGGAAAAATTACAATTTTAATAATGTACATTGGACCTTTATTGCTATATATATATCATATATAAATCTAAATGTACTACACTTTAGTGGTAGAATATGGCACACGTCCGAACACATAAATTATTATAGAATCAGATGAGTAATTCAAGGTTTTAAGGAAAGGGTATGCTAAGCCGAAAAGGGCTCATAGTACTCATCGTTATGAACAACTTTTACTATGGGACCTACACTGAAATCAAACAGCTGTTCCACAGAAACATGTCAATGACACTCGACAAAATGTATGAAACAGCTGTTTTTTTTTCAGTGTTGGTCCCATAGTAAAAGTTGATTACAATCATGACTACTATTAGCCCCTTTCAGCTTAGCATACCCTTTCCTTATAACCCAGTATATAGTCTGTTTGCTATCGAATGACCGCTGATAGCTGCAATTCATTATCGAATGAATATTCTATTTCAATTTCGCTTGTTGGATTTTCTTTCGTAACGTAGTTGCAGCCAATTTACTAAAAAAAAAAATGTCCAAAAATTACGTCCAGAACCATCGGAGGATGGGCAGTAACGTCTTTAAACGGTGATTCCCAAGCTGATCACGAACGGACTATATAAAAACGAAGACGACATTGCACTTGGGTAAATTATTTAATTTTAACTTTAATCAGAGTAACATTGGATCATTATCTTGTGCGATAAATAAGTCTTTCGTCGTGCCATAAACTTCACCAGGTATTATGTATAGTGACTGACATGAGATTTTACGTAATGTTTACGTACATGCCAATTTATACGTGCAATATAGTGCAGAGTTACTCTTAACCCTTTGAACGCAAAAGTCGTTATAAACTGAAAAAAAAATTTGCCCAGAACGTAAACGAGTGTAGGCTTTACTAGTTGATTTAATAAAAGCATTATTTTAGTGACATTTTTGTTGGCGTCGATTCCATGTAGACTCGCTAAACTAAACTTAGTGCTATCTATTACTAATAGAAACACAAGAATCACGATAGTATGCATTTCATTGCTGTTAAATAAGTCAGGTCTTAGTTCTCTATACAAGCTTTGACAAGACGGGGCAGGTGTCGCCTAAAAACAAGTTTTAAGTGTCACTGGTATACGTTTTTCTTCACGGCTTACATCGGTAAACTCGTTTGACAGCACTTAAATGCATGATATCTATTTATTGTTTCTTATTAGTAGACGACAGCATTAGCACTAAGTTTAGTTTAGCGAGTTTACGTAGAATCGAAGCCATTGTCTTATCTAGAAGTTACTTTATTCAAGTTATTCTTGCTTAGTGACTTTATTTAAATTAATAAGGTTTAGGCTTATGTTAGTATAGTTTAATTTAAAAATCTCGAAAAATAGCTATTTTTCAAAAATTACATAAACGGCGTGGCTTAGTGTGCGCACTTTTGACGCCCTGCTCTTGGCGTTCAAAGGGTTAACAACGCTACCACATTTTTAAGTGATAATTTTTTTTATTTGGAAAGGTATTACATGTAAAATGTACAAATAAAATAACATGCTAAGCACATATAATACGTTTTCTAAGTACATGGTATAACTAAAACATTTTTACGCATATTTAAAAATTTGTCACCACAAATGAACAGAAATGAATGACATGTATGATCCCAGCCATACGACAGCTTTACAACTTACGTCGTTCAGAGCACGAGTAAGAGAAAGGTCAAACACGAGAGACGAAGAGAGTCAAAAAATAAATAAAAAAGAATCTACTGTCCAGTAATAGTATGTGCAAGCTATAATCTGAGACTTCTAAACAAATAATAAATAATAATTATGCAAATTCGATCACTATACGACTTTACCCAACAGTGCTCATGCAAGGTGCTACAACTAAAAATAAAACAAAACCAAATAATTAAAAAATATACATTTATTTCTATCACATAATTAAAAAATAAAACTGTCGATCGGTACATACTATTAAGCCATAACCTTTGGATTTAAAAAAAAACTACACCCTCTAATTTAAGTACTAATTTTTAAGTAGAGATTCTTGAATATGCGATTGCTTTCAAATACAAACTGTTTTCATTTATTTTTAATATTATGCTGTGAAATAACATTTAATATAATATATATAAACATGTTAACGCTATTAGGAACTTAGAGGGGCGTCTAATTTCATAGAAATATCTTTAGGAAATCACAAATAATAATACAGATCATTTAACTAAACAAAACCATTACTAAATTATCTATCGGAAATAAATAGTTTTTTGTTCATAATTTCCATGTTGTTTTACAGTCGTACCTGTAAAAACATTTTAGGTATTCTTTATAAAAAACAAACAGTATTTTTTAAGATTTTTTTTACCATCACCGATAGCTAACACCAACATTAGTATGTGAATTTAACAATTTTCTTTGCCCTTCGTTAGTAAAACTTAATATAATGTAAATAAAACTGTAATACAGTGCTTTTGTCAAGCTAAGTTGAAAACGTGATGCTGAGAAATTGACTTTTATATTTTCATCATCACTTCAGTATTTTTGTTCATTTTTTTATACAAAAAAGTGTAAAACCGACTTTTGTCTCCATAATTTTCGATGAATCGTTTGAATTTTTAAAGTACAATAAAATATTTAGTACATTTTAATCTCCAAGTTTAACTTTTAAGTAGCTTTATATAACCAACACCGCAGTTAGATTTAATATAATAAAGTCAAAGCCAATTCTTCAACATAAACAAACACCAATAATAAACAATTTATTAAACAAAAAAAAAAACTTAAACTATAAAGCTCGGAGAAAAAAAAATCTATAAGCTTTGATTTGTTAATGGAAATGTAACGATTTGATGACAATAAGTTATTATAACTTATACCTATTGAATAAATGAATAATTTAGAACATTTGTAGCTGTTGAACTTTGGTATTGATAATTAAGTACAACATAAGTACTCTGATTTATTAAGTATCTGTTAACTTTTAATGGTATAAGCCTATTTTACACGGCGCATCAAATGAGCAACAAAACGTGCAAAGTGCAACCTGCGAGGCAGTTTTTTCGGACCACAAACTATAAATAAATAGGTATTGCAGAGCTAAAGTTTGAATTGGTGCCGTGACCAGGATACATTTAGAACCTAATTTAAGCCAGAAATAAATCTGAGCAAAGGATTTACAGGTTGCATTGCATTTAAATTGCTTATCAGTTGCCCTTTTGCACATAGCTGTTAGCAATGTGATGCCTCTCGTCTCGTGTGACGACTCAATATTCATAAAATTTATTTGTTGCTTGGCTTTTCATTACAAGATTCTATTCAGTGGCGTGTAGTGTATGTATAAAGTGCGAAAGATTACTAAAAGACTGTGCCACCGCTGTCACAGCTAGTAACGATGAAATTATGGAACTGCTGCCGGAGATACGACCAAGTCGACAAACCTTCTGTCATCAGACTCAAATCTGTTACCAGAAAGGTTGCCGGGTTGTTATAAAAAAAACCTGAACCTACTGTTATCCCACTCGTTTCGGTATTCGAAAAGCATTGTTTAAAAAAAAAAAAACTTAAACCTAGCGTTACCTGAGTCGTTTATATCATTCCAGAACGGTTTCCTGGTTGTCATAAAACAAAAGTAATAGCTTAATCTAGTTATCCGACTCAAAAATAACTTTTTAGGGTTTTCCCGTCCTCCTCCGGCAAACGTCCCAGTTTCCGGCTACAGCTGCGGAGGCAGTTTCTTACTAAAACGCAGACACACGACACGACAACAATATATTAACATAGACGTCTAAGTTAATAGTAAAAAATAAATTTTAAATTCGAAATTAATAGGAATGATCGTCATTTATACACATCTACACGTACAACGACCGTACTCATGCATAATACAATAAAAAAGTGATTTATTTCAAAAAAACATTTTAAAGTAAGGGTGTCCCTTATGCCAATAATCTGGTTAGAAACCGTACCCTCGGCATAAAGCGTGCAATTTAGCGACGGCAATGATAAAAGTCTCAAAATTGCAAGCTTTTATACATTAAATGCTATAAACATTAAAAGAAATGTTACCTAAACCTGACAACTACGTCTTTGACTTGAGAACTAACCCTTGCAATTACTAAGACACACTCAAAACAACAAACAAGCACAACGCAAAGCGTCGCTACAGATGAGGATTTATTTCGAAGGAATGAAACTAAAACGAGATATCTGATTAATAGTTGCTCTCCTGGCCTAATAAAATGAGAAAAATAAATCAGCGATACTGTCGAGGTAGTCAGATTAGTCTCTTTCAAAATCGACCTCAAAGACAACATTTTCTCAGAAATGGTATCTTTACGAGACTTTTGGGTTGTGTTGCTTGTCAGTTGCCTCGTGTGAATACGGCGTTAAGTCACATCCAAAGCTTTTATAAAAGTGTTTAATAAAACTTTTTCCAAATGACATAAAATCATGAAAAAAAGTATGGGTTCTTTAACAGACCTTCACCGTCACCGTACAGCATTACGTGCTTTTAAAGTGCTGTGAATTATCCCATAACCAGGGTTATTTGTTCAAAATAAATCGCTGCAAAAGGGTTTAGTCACAAGTCACAGAAATAGTGTCACTTTAAAAATGAAAATGGAAAGTGTACTTACAAGGTTTGTTTATTTGATTCCAAGACGCCTAATAGGCATCACTGTTTATAAAAATAGTTTTGGTCCCAAAACGAAAAAAATAAGGACTAGTTAGCCTGTGCAGAAAGAGAAGAGTCGCATGAATTTGGGGGCGCTGTCGTGCTAAGATACTGATTTATAATTTTGTTATAGTAAACAGGCTAGTTGTTGACAAAAACTCATTTAGTGTTTTTGACTCAACTCATCTGATGTTAAATGATCGAGTGGCGTAATCGAAGATGATAAGCACACTTTGTCTTGGATAGTAACAGGCACTCAAGTAATGCCGAGACACCTTTAGGTGGTTAGCAACAGATTTTCAACTCTTAGATGGATTGGAGCAGCTAAATACTAGAAAATGAACTGCTGAGCAAGTTTCAATGAGAAACAAAGAACATTATCAACTATAACTTAAATTTAACTTGTTGGTAATGATAGATATCTTCCGTCACAGGCTAAACTAAAAACTATAATAAATATAAAACAAAACAACTTAGAAAACCAAATAATTAAACCTTTTATAATACCCATTTCCATACACATAATTACAAAATACCGATGCGTTAGTAACGAACGCCGTACGAGAATGAACGAGAAAAAAAACTGGAGAATGAACAAGTCACTTTTTTTTAAAAATTGGGCTGATATGTGCTGAGAAATATGACAACACAAAAATATGAATAATACTGATTCAAGTAGTAACGATAGCTATGATACCTAAACTACTAAGTAACACTATTGACGCGAAAAGATTAGATTGATTACCGCGGTAACCTACAGTCGCGGTAGTGTGCATAAACATTAGTGATGTAATTACGATACCGATGCGAGCGTTGCTCGACATAATTGCTCGATCTCCAGTCTACTAACATTGCTCTGATATAACACCAATTCTGAGCAAGCCTGGCGCTTACTGACAAGTGATTAATCTTTTCGTTTTTATTTAAGATACGTCACGCAATCAAGTTATGTTTATTAAACCGAATCAAATCGCTAAGTTTGAAAGTTCTTATTACGTAGGCTACCAATCAAAATCGCACCCGTTTTATGATTCGCGATTCGCAGCACAATCATGCTGCTAAACATAAAAGTCAAAACTAACAATGAAATACAAACGTACAAAAGAAAACTCATCATATCCCTCAGCCATCGCAAACGTTACTCTATTCAGTGGGCGCTAGTGTTCATTCTCGCCGAAGCCCGCTCAGGAGAGCAACGCGTCGAAGTTATACTGTCTGTGGGTGGGCTTATCTCTTACTCGAGTGAGCGAGGTCTCGGCGACGGGCGCCTCCTTCCCGCGCAGCATCTGGTTCGCGAGCTTCTGTTTGTTGACCGGCGAGCCTGCAACAACGGGGGAAGCACCGCGTGTGACGGTCATTATCTATACTAAATATGTACATGCCATACAGCGACACCACCTTAAATGTCCAGATTAAAACTAGTAGTATATCCCGATACCAGAGAGTAAGCAATCCCACTTATTCACATACGTCAGTTATTCTAACTAATATTATAATTCGGAGGAAAATAGCCGCAGTCGTATCAGGACCAATAGAGCTTCGAGGTTAAAAAATGAATACGTTTGTATCGAGGAAAAAACTTTGCTTGCGCGATTCAGAACTCCCTACATTACAACTGTCAATTCATACAAAACGTCAGAAAATGGATGGATCAACGCCATCTAGCGAACTATAGTAAGTAGCTTTGTCTCTCTGTCTGGATGTTTGTCGCGTTATCACGGCCAAACGGCTGAATGGATCTTGATAAAATTTGATAAGGAGTTACTGTACATCACAAAGACGGACAGTTTTATGTTTTTTTTATGTCCACGCGAACGAAGTCGCCTGCAACAACTAGTTACTAATAATTTTGGAGAAATAAGGGTGAATTTTGTTTTCGAAACTTCGTTTTTCAAGGATTTCAGATTATTGAATGTGATTGGTAAATATTTGGTGAATAATCACTTCTGTGATCTGTCAGTCATTTGAAAGTCGATGATAAAGCATTGTCGCTCGCAAAAGCTAATACTAAAAATGCGAAAGTAACTCTGTTTCTCTGTCTGATTGTTTGTCGCGTCATCACGGCTGAATTTTTGCTTCTATTAATGCGCGAGAGAGAGACAAGGTTGGACGCAACTAATGTTCTTAAATAAAAAAAAACATAATAGACGTGTGTGCATAAAAGTTAAATTGTCTAGCCCACTGGTGAACAGGTACTTAGCACTCCCCCCGAATACTGAAACGTTTGTTAACTTTAACAACAGATTAAGTCTATTGCTGCCTTTGTCATTTGCTTAGTGTCAGACAAAGGCAGTATTAGAATTAATCTGTTGTCAAAGTTAACGAACGTTTCAGTATTCGGGGATCTGTCACTTTTATTCTAAACTAAAGAACTATTTTCACCACTTGCAGCTTTTCAGCTAGCAAATGTAGCTGAAAAGATAAGCTGATGCCACTGTAACAGCTAATATTCTATCGAAAAAACTGTATAAGCACATTGAATACAAAAACAAATAATTCCGATTATTGTCAAACACAGATCACACAAGATACCGCATTACGACATTCGCGCGGGTCGCGGGGAGTGCGACCAGGCATTCTCATTGGCTATCTCAAGGTTACGCCTACTCGCGCCTAACAATCAACCAATCAGAGTAATTTCTTATGTTAGACTGATGTGTGGTGCGCTTCGAGCGTCCGGAATGCAGAATCTAGGGTGTGATCTGTCTTGTCAAACAAAACAATCTTCTGTGTGATATAGGAGGAAACTAGATTCGTTTTGCTTCGAGGTGACATATCTTCATATTTCAAAATAAATAAATAACACTGAACATTTTATTTAATGATGTAAACTGTTCATGGGAATTTTAGTCCTAATAACTATGTTAATAGGATTTAAAGTTGTGCCTAATTAATATAAGTCTGTACACTACTTATCTTTTTGAAAGTAGCAGAATGAAGAAGAATAAATCACTACACCTATTTCACTAGAAGTAAAAGCCGATGTCTACGAAGATTTAAGTTTAGCTGAAAATGAATAAGGCTTGAATCCGAATACCGGCGGCATTATTACGCTAGCTGTCAACGTGGAGCAAACAGAACTGCACGATTGGACTGCGATTGACAGTCGGCGTAATCAGGCTGCCGAACCCGATCGGGACCGGAAAGAACCTGACATTAAAAATGTGCCCTATACAATATATGTTTCCAATGACAAATCATCGAATATGAGCAGATATTTTTATTTCTTTCACAAGAACGTAGTTTCTCATTTGAAATGGTACAGAACGAAACATGATGTACGGTGCACATTTAAATATCAAGATCACCCGGGCCCTGTGGGACCCGCAGCCTGATTATATTATAACTGACACTCGCAATAGCAATCACGTTATCCCGCTTTCGCGTATTTCACGAGTAGGGTGACGTATGCGGGACGACACGGTTGCGATCGGGAGTGACAGCTAACGTAATGAGGAGATCGGAGTAGTATGAATCAAGTTTATATCATCGTCATAATTACGCAACACATAACATTAAAAAAAAAAAAAAACTTCATGCAGCATTCCGTAACGCGTGGATTTTCCAACATCCGTTTGTTAGTCGCATTAGGATGAGTTAATACGATAGTTCATGAAAAAAAATAAGCTTAAAGCTAACCGTCCTCAATGTAAAATACTTATGGCAACACAAAGAACTTTTAGCGCAACATTTATTGTTTTATTTAAAAAACCACTACCAATTCGGCCACAAAAAATTCCATTGAATTTAATTTGATTTGGAATAATGAATTGAAGAAAAAATAGTACATTTCACAGTTTCATTCTGCCAAAATTATTTACATTGTTTCATATAAATTAACTTACCATTAAAATATAGAAGAAAAAAACCGAAAAGAGTACGAGTGGAAGCCGTAAATCTCGTAATAAATAATATCGTTTATTTGACCTGTTAACAAAGCTTACGAAGCAAGTATAGTACTTTCTATTTCTTGTGATCGTGTAGAGTTTTATTTGATTTCGTTCCTTGTATTGCCATATACGTTGATAAAGGTCCAATATACAGCGAGTTTCAATATGTGAAAAACAAAACATAAGACTATGCAATATGCGTGCAAAATCGAAACAGTACGTTTAAAAACATCTAAAAAATAAACAAAAAATATTGTGAAAGCGAGAATATTATAAATACATTAAAAATACAGCTACCGACTCCTTTCCCTCCCAATGACCTCCCGAAATAATAAAATATAACAGAAATTTAACATTAAACTATTTGAAAACAATTGCAAATCGTAAATGTTTGTGAGAGATAATGTTGCTATCAATGGTCTATAAACAACATTTTGATCAAGTATGAAATCTTCTCTATTCTTTGAACTGTTTTAAAATGTGTGTTGTGATGTTGTGTCGACTCACCGATATAGCTGAGCATGACTGGCAGGAAGATGAGTCCGTGCGCTGCTCCGAACAACACTATTCCGAGATACATGCGGAAATAGAACACCTGAAACATACACAAAAACACTTTTAACACTTGGAGAGAAGAGGGTGTACTACTTCGACCATAGTAAAATTAATAAACGGGCCTTAACTACACAACTTCCTTAAAAATAACAAGTCAAACAAACAAGTCAACATTTGTCACAAAAAGAGATAGAATGGACCCCTGTATTTATTAATTGTTCTCAAACCGTTTAACATTCGAACGTACGTCTCGCACTTTTCACAGACTAAGAAACTACCTGGACTCATATAAGAGGCGCAGAGAGAGCACTTTTCACAGACTAAGAATGTCTAAGAATCTACATGTCTCCTAGCGGTAAGCTCGCGACGTCCCTCCCGTTCGGCTGATATACTGCTAGTCTGAAAACTATGACTATAACCCGTGCCCAATGCTAATTACCTTTTTTTTCTGTGACGAAATGCGCCAGCGTTTGACCACAACTCACCTGATCGGAAGCGAAGATACGGTCTAAGATGGAGCACGCTTGTCCATGAGATGCATATTCATTCTTGTCTTTAAGCGACCCAGGTTATACTTACTAGGGAACACAGAGACATTCCACTCCTTAGCGGTACGAAGTTTTTTTTATTATTATGCTAATAACCTTTGCTCCACAGACTCTTGGGTCCGGGCCTTTTGTCAAATTTTACAATTTTTATCAACTAAAATTAATATAAAACTAATGTCGTTACAAAAGGCATAAATAGTATTTGAAGAAAGTTCACGAAGTACGGAGGGAGGGACATCTTTGGATTGGATGAGCACCTTCGCACGTCGAGTGGGTGTGGGTGTGGGTGTGGGTAATCTCACCTGGAAGATCTGGCTCTTGGCGGTGCCCAGCACGATGATCCCGCCGAACTTGGTGAGCGTGATGCCCGAGAGCACGGAGGAGCCCATCTTGGTGAGCGAGTCGGCGGCGCGCGCGATGCGCGACGTGCCGCCCGACACGCTGAAGCTGTGCACCAGGTGCGAGCAGAACTCCACCGCGATGCCCACCGCCATCACCTGCCGGGGAACTTCACTTCACTCCGAATCTCTATTCACCAATCTGGGGCGCTAGTCTCGACTTCTCGCTCTGCACTCTGCGACCCAATTCGATCGCTATGGCGCAAAATTCAACGCTGTGTTTGCGTTTTTTCATAACAATTCGTGTTCGTTGTAGAATTTTTGCGTCATAGCGACCGAATTCGGTCGCAAAGTGCTGTAGCGAAAAGTCGAGAGTGGCGCCTCTGTAATGGGTTTCCGCTGCAATGTCGCGTCCGGCGGAATACGAACAAGGGATTTTGTTTGTCCTTACGGGGAAGGTCCAAAGCAAGATTGTCAAGAGATGGCGCTAAAGTCGACATTTCTAGAAATCGTCGTAAATTGCAATACAATTTGAACAAAATCTTATATCGCGGCCACATACCAATACAATGATTATAACTTGCCTGGATACTGATAAGCAATAACATGTCAACCCACAAAAAAAATGAGCTAATGAAACAGAACGCTTCTTTGAGTATCAATTTTTAATTACGAAACGAACACATTACACATATAATCTTTCCTATATCAATGTGATGATGATGATGATGTTACTGAACGCAGTCCAGCATTAAATTTGTCGACCTGAATTTTTGCATAGATATAGCTTAAGAGTAGGAGAAGGACACAGGCTACCTTTTATTTTTTGTATTTCCACGCAACTACAAACTAGCAGGTAACAGCTAATATTACTATAATGTCATTATTTTTTAATAGTGACGTCTATCTCTAAACGACCAATACAATGAAAAAAAAGGTGACATTTTGGGAAGTGGCCTTTATGTACCTAAAGGATCGTTTAATTGCAAAATGACAAACAGTCTCAAATAGTCAAAAGAGCAAAATGTCCAAAATTCCAGTTATACTGCTACTAAACTGTCATGATATACAGTTTCATTTAAACTCACAGAATATGCCTAGCAAATAACTAATGAGAGTACATTTTAATAGGTGTATTTTGACGGACTCGTGGTGCTCTGCGATCGTTAATGTACAATAAATTACCTGATTCTATAATCGAACTAAAACAAATCAGATTTAAAAAGGCTCTTAAGCATTTTTTTGAAAGCAATCCGATCTACAATGTTAGTGAATACATCTCAATGGACTTCCCAGAATCCTCATTTTCGTACGAACAACAAACGGAGTAAAGCATAATAAGTACCCACCTGTCATTATATATTATTAAATTATTCCAATAATTAATAACTTAGTTTGCCTAGATAAATTAAATATTGGTGGACGTTATTTACACACAGCGCCATCTAGCCCCAAACTAAGCAAGCTTGTATTATGGGAACCAGATAACTGATAGAATACATAAATACTTTTTTTTTTTTTTGTAAATACATACACAGAATACATAAAAACACCCAGACAAAGCACAAACATCCATGTTCATCACACAAAAACGTTTGTCCTGGGTGGGAATCGAACCCACAACCCACAGCTCAGAAGGCGGAAATCCACCCACTGAGCCATAAGGCTAGTCATAATTTAATTCTAAACTTAAGTATTTTTTATAATAGTGACTTGCCTGTAATATGTAATGTTATTTATGGCCAATAAATATTTCTGATTTCTGATTTCGTCCCGAGTGCGGCATCTAGGGATGAACTTCGTGCCGAAAGTAAATAAGTAGTATTTGCATTATTAACGTACCAAGTTGACGAGCGACACCGCGTTAAGGCTGATGCCCCACCAGTACATGAGCCCGCCGATGTTCACCACTATCATCGTGATCGTTATCACCACCACCTGAAACAATAATCATTATCACTATTTTATAAATCACTCCAACTAGTGACCGCAGATTGCGTCCCAACATAAATCCGACCCCCGGGTCCACATCACTGCTGACAAACACTGATTTAGTTTTTTTTAATTTCGCAATATATTAGTTTATATAAGCAATTAAAGTGACACATTTTTTGCGTTGAAAATACTTCGAAGAAAAGTTGCTGTTAGAATACCATAAACATTTTTAGAAAAAAAATAAAAACATAGCGGCATAGATTATAGTTTATCCAAGCCATTGTTACGAAGAACAAAGGATTTTGTTAAGATTTTGAGGGTGATAAGAGACTACCCCCGAAACGCTAATTTCATCAAAAAGTTAGAAAAAATCATCTCTCTCTATCGCACGCACGAGAAACAGAGCGACAGCCATAGAATTTGTAATATCGAATGCGCCAAAACCTCGCGGAAACACTATCCTCTTAACTGCGAATTAAACCTCATAATAGGCGTCACTTTGCCATTTCGAAGTAGCTGTACGTTTAATTACGAGAGTGACAGGGACGGTAGGAAAATACGAGCGAGAGGGAGATTCCTCCATCTGCTAAATCTCCGTCCGTACAACACTTCACAATAATACGCCACTATTAATACGTCTACCGCAGTAAGTGTCAGTAGCCCACCAAGGCGGAGAACAGGTCGAATCCCATGAGCACGAAGGTGACGATGAAGATGGAGAGCACGGAGATGCCCATACTCTTCAGGGTGTCCGGCCACATGGTCAGGTACTGCTCGTAGAACACGTAGAACACGGAGTACGGGAACACGTTCACCGTCGTGCTCATGCCCTGAGGGAAATATTGCGGTCAGTTAAATGTGTCAAGTCATGTTAAGAAAAAAAGGCACATCAAAATTTTTTTTTCAAAATTGAGTTAAATACACATTCTGAACAAGGAAGACTTCCTGATTCAGAATTGAGTCAAATACAACTCAATTTTGAAAAATAAAATGAAATAGATGTGCCTTTTCTTATTAGCACGGCAAAATTATAATCTATCAAAATGGCGAAGACAATATCCTTTAAAACTTCGAAAAGTCCTAGACTTCGTACCCCAAATACCCAGATGCAATTTCACAGAATTATTCAAAAAAAATAGCTTTCGCCTGCGGCTTCACCCGCAGGGTCTTTAAACTATTGGAGGCCCTAGGCACTATAGGAAATTGCACTATTTTGTAAGAATAGACAAAGAAAATAGTTAGGCAAGGTTCTAAAACCAGACAACAGACAAATACAAGTGTCAAGTTTTGTTAATTTTAAGTGAAGTAAAATATTTATACATCGGTTATCGTTTGGTGATCTGGCAGGAACGAGGGGGCCCCTGTTGATCGCGGGCCCTGGGCATGTGCCCAGAGTGCCCAGTGGGGAAGAGGCGCCTGTTCACCCGCGTTGTGGACAAAACGTTATACGTATATTACGAATGCAAAAATATTCATAACAAGTCGCTTTTTTTCTCCGTATCATTACGTATGAGTTTTAGTTTCTATTCGCATCTTTCTATGGACATTAGCATTCTTAGTATAATTTCTCTATGGTTTATGCCAATCCCATGTAATGTATATATATAGTTGATTGATTCAGGCGTAACTTTGCGGAAGTTCATTTTCAAACTGTGTTATTTCAAAAGTAACCAACATTTAGTGTCTTGCCGCTGCAACGTCGCGCCCAGTACAATAGGAATAATGAACAATTGATTGTTTTTATCCTATTTTTTTTTATATGTATGTATATGTGCGTCCCCGACCTGTTCCTTGAGGTTCCTGTTGAGCGTCTCGGTGAGGTTGGCGGCGACCCCGCGCGCGCCGCGCAGCGCCGAGTAGTAGTCGTAGCTCGTCTTCAGCACCGTGTGGTACCCTGCACACCGACCGACACACAGGTTACAGGTTACAGGTTACAGGTGACCGGTTACAGGTCACAGGTTACAGGTGACCGGTTACAGGTGACCGGTTACAAACGGTATTGACTGAGCGAAGCGACTGGACTGTTACACCTCTACGAGTTTACGGAACCAAAACGGCAGTATGTATGCTTTAAATTTGACATTAAATTTGTGCTAATCAGGGAATGTTACGGATATAGAAATTATATTATACCGGTTTCGGATACGGTTACGGAAATTACATTATTTCGGATTATGCGTTAGTTTAGGATAGTTTCGGTTACGGATATTAATAATGTAATCCCGCAATTACTGACAAATTATAATTAAGCACTAGAAATAATAAACAAACATGCAAGTGACGCGCGCGGCTGGTGTGTGTGTGTGTGTGTGTGTGTGTTTGTTAGATGTGAGTGTGTGAGTAGGGTGTGTGTTAGATGTCGGTGTGTGTAGGGTGTGTGTTAGGTGTGGGTGTGTGTGTGTGTGGTCCCTCAGGCGTGCAGAAAAACCTATCATAACCTCATTTAGATCCTTGACCACACCGTCACTTAACATATGTCGAGTTTGCACTCATGGAATATTTTGGAAACCATACAATTTGGGAAACGTACAATTAGAGAAACGGATATTTAGGAAAACTGTAGGAAACGGACGTTTTGGGAAACTGACAATTACGGATGTGCGTATATTGTTATCATATATTTTAGTAAGTGGTCTTTATGTACCTAAACGAAATTCCTACCAGACAAACAAACAAAAAAATATTGTAAAAAAAACGAACCTTGATAGTAAGTAGCTCCTATCTTCGACTCGTTCTTACTGAGCATCTTGTAGTTGACGGCGTGCGAGTAGGCCGCGTGCCCGCCCTTGATGCACGCCGACCCGGGGCTGATGTCGGGGTTGTCCTGCAGGAAGTACGGCACGTAGCGCCGGAAGTCCGCCGAGCTGGGCCGCTTCTCCACCCCGACCATGGGGATCTTACATTGGGAACATTGACCCGATTCTGAAAAACGGAAATAATCCTAATTCAGAGCACGCGCCTTTTTATTAAACGGGTTTGTCTAAAAAATTAAATATGGAAACAGGTTACGGTAGAAAAAATATAAATACACATTCATTTTAAATTTCTCTTTACGGTAAAAAGTTATAAATACACATACACCCTAAATTTCTCGTTACGGTAAAAAATTATACATATACATCCTAAATTTCTCGTTACGGTAAAAAAATTATAATTACACATACATCCTAAATTTCTCGTTACGGTAAAGAAATGATAAATACACATACATCCTAAATTTCTCGTTACGGTAAAGAAATGATAAATACACATACATCCTAAATTTCTCGTTACGGTAAAGAAATGATAAATACACATACACCCTAAATTTATCGATACGGTAAAAAAAATGATAAATATACATACACCCTAAATTTCTCATTACGGGAAAAAATGATTAATACACATATACCCTAAATTTCTCATTACGGTAAAAAATGATTAATACACATACACCCTAAACTTCTCGTTACGGTAAAAAAAGATATTTACACATACACACCTAATTTCTCGTTACGGTTAAAAAAAATACACATATAACCTAAATTTCTCGTTACGGTAAAAAAAAAACATAATACACGACTATATAACTTTTCTCAAACTTAACGAGGATATCGGAAATTGGAATCCTCTTGCAGCGACCGATAATAACGAACCGAATACCGAACCATGTTAAAATAACTTATCTATGGACTTGGACCAGATAATGTCAATTAGTACGAGGAAATTCAATCCCACCTTAAAGTAATGGATAAAGTAGAATTAGACTCACTCTCTATAGGGCAGAAGCTGGCGTTGGTGGGATAGTAGTGGCAGCAACTATCGAACGAGGCCCAGTCGAAGAAGTCGTCCAGCCACGAGTTCGGCGGCTGGGCGATGTACGTCTCGTTAGGGTCCTTGTACGCTGGAATAATGATAACACACGTTACTAAGGCAACTTCTCCAACTTTTTACCCAGAAAAATACAGGTCAATCTGTATAAATTGCTACATGTACAGAGTCAAAAAAACGGCACTCCACCTGCAATAATTTACATCTGGAAAATCCAGCTGTAGAAATAATTAACCGAAACTCCGACGAATCGAAAATCAAACTCTGCTACCAATATAACATCAAACATGGCACCTGGAAAAGGTGGTAGGGCTCTCTTGCAGAGTCCGCCTGGGGAAGTACCACACCTTTGCCAGTTATTCAGCCGCCAAGCAGTAGTGTGCAAGCATTTCTGTGTTCCGGATTGAAGGGTAATGTGTCCAGCGTAATTACTGGGCATACAGAGATTAAACATCTAACATCTCAGTGCATTGCCGCGCATAGTTTTGAACTGTTGAAGTTCAAAATTCTGGGTGGCAAAAAAAACCAGTTGTACAGTAGACTTACCAGAATACAGCTGCATGGCCACACTGTCGTCCCTACAGAACCTCGTCCCGCAAATCATGTTCTGCACTTTGAGGCTGGAGTAGTCCAGGTCCTCCCCGGCGGAGGTAGTCAGCACGAAGTACACCGGCGGCCCGATGTTAAGGTACGTGTTCAGGTGCTGGAAGTACTTCAGTTGGAAGCTGTCCTGGGGCATCGAGAGCTCTTGGTCCAGGCCGATCTCTATGTGAGGCGCCACCTGGGGATTAAAAATATAATACCTTTTTCAGCAATCAGAATATCAGAATTTTGGCGGGAACGTGAAGAAGTCATGTCGCGACATTGTATTATTGTCCAAAAACTGACTTGACTTAGACTATGACTGAGACGTATTTTAATTGTGAAATATTTGACTTGACTTGAAATATTACAATACTTGACACTGGCGAAATACACAACGTGTGGAGCCAAAACATAAGAGAAAAAATATAAACTTTATAACATCCCTAGATTGCACACTCAGGACTATTGAAGCGCACCTCGAATCGGTGAAAATACTATCTATCACTTTTACTCCCTAACTTTTCGCATCTTCTTTCGCGCTCTTTGGCGGCTGCAAGCAGACTGCAGCGGAGCCGAATACGCAGCGCCATTTTGAAGGTAAAAACGTATCTTTAGTAAAATAGCATTGATGCTAATCCTAACTAATATTATAATTTAGAGAAATATAGCCGCTGTCGTATAAGGACCAATAAAGCATCGAGGTATTAAAATTAACACGTTCGTCTCGAGGAAAAAACTTCGCTTGCGCGATTCAGAACTCCCTACATTACAACTGTCAGTCGATACAAAACGTCAAAAAATGCACAAAAATGGATCAACACCATCTTGCGAACTATAGGAAATAACTTTGTCTCTCTGTCTGGATGTTTGTAGTGTTATCAGAATTGGATATTCATCGTCTTCGTCATTAATTGGACCCGGATCAAGTGGTTCTCGATAAAGAGTTAAGGAGTTACAAGGGTCGTTTTTTTGTTTGCCTTTTAATATAGCTTTGCTTATTATATCACAGGATACTATTTGGTAGCCAAATCGGAAAATTATATTTAACGAAAAAAAGTAAGGAATTGATTTAAAAATGCTTGTATCTTCGAAACTGAAAGAATAACCGTAATATCCACGGACAAAGTAATATCCTTGTATCTGCATCAACCTTTAAGCATCCCAATGCTGGGATATCACGTCATCGCGGTTAAACGGCTGAACGGCTCTCGATAAAATTTGATAAGGAGTTAAGCGAACGAAGTCGCGGGTAACATCTAGCATTAAAATATACTCACGGCGACAGAAGAGCAGAGCCAAGCGAAGAATATGATCATGACGGAGGCGCGCACCTCGCGCTTCATGAGGAAGGGCACGTACACTTGCTTGAACAGGTTGTAGAGGGCGCCCTCGCCGCTCGCGGGCAGCTCGCTCTTGGACCCGCGCACGCAGCACAGCACGTCGAATCTGGACCGACACATTACCACATTACACATTGACACTCATTTCTATTGAGGTACATGTTTTTTTTTTTTTTTCTCTTTCCTCCTAAGAGAATTTTGGCGTCGCACGTCTTATGCATTTGCCAGTGTCAAGTATAGTTATATATAGTCAAGTTTGTTAATAATTATCATACAAGTCAAAGTCACAGTTAAAAGCGAGAAAATCAAGTCACGGTCAATTCCAAGTCATTTCACCACTTTACTGGGGAGTAAAGTGGTGAAAACTTTACTAGAGCCTTCTATAGAGTTTTGGAAACAACACGAAAATTCACGTTTCACGACATTATACCATTCACCAACACGCGTGCATGTTCACGAACACTTAACGTGTAAAAATTCACAATTTTTACACATACATTTACATTTTTACATTTTTACTCGAAATAACACAAGTTTTGGAAAATAATAAAATGACACGACATGATTTCTTCACGTTCCCGCCAAAACTCCGCGGTACATGTTACAATTCTTCGACACTTGACACTGGCTAAATAAATTATGTGTAGAGCCCATACTGAATAGGAAAAAAACACCCAATCATAGAGATAAATAAATATTGGTGAACGCTTTTACACACTTTTACACAGCGCCATCTAGCCCCAAACTAAGCAAGCTTGTACTATGGGAACCAGCAGGGCTAGCATGCGCACCGCGAGAAAATCTTTTTGTTATGAAAGAACAGGACACGATGACGATTATGTATACGTTTGTCTCATTTTTCGCGACATGAAGAATAAAGAAGATTTAGTCGCGGTACGCATGCTAGCCCTACAGATTACTGATAGAATACATAAATACTTATTTTTTTTATTTTTTGTAAATATGTACATAGAATACATAGACAAATGCTTGACTAGTTGATGAAAATACCAAAATATGTATGTATGCCTGTAAAATTTGAGGAGTTCCCTCAATTCCTCATGGATCCCATTATCAAAACTGGGTTTTGAAAATAATGGGACCAAGCTGGAAGTAGTTAATTTCAAATAAAGAAAAAAAATTTCGAAGCGGTGTTAAAATGACGGAATTCTGAAGTAACAAATGTATAAAAAAAAAAAAAAACACTTCAGTCTTTACTTAACTTTTATCTCACTTGTGCCTTTAGCGTAGCCCCACCTACAATCGCTCCGTCTCACTCACCTGTTAGCGTTCTGCCTGTGAGTGTCGATAGCGAGTAGCGCCACGAAGCACGTCACTTGCAGCAGGAAGTCCACCAACAGCGCCGCTCCGGCGTAGAGGGCGAAGGCCCGGACCGCGGGCATGTCGCTCAGGGCTCCAAGGAAGAAGCAGACAGATTCAGAGACTGATGTCAGGAACATAGACGGACCCACGTGGCCAAGTCTGGAAGTAGAGAGAAAAAAAAACATAGAAAAACATTTTTCGACTACAGACTAAAAACTGTTTTAGACTTTCGTGGTGGTTTACTACATTACTATAGTGCTCACGGGATATTTACCACGAATTTTATTTATGTTGAGTTCCCGATATTTCGGCAGTCTACCCGTGAACATATATTTTAACATGGCCCAATATCGGGAACTCAATAAAAATAATAATCGTCGTAAATATCCCGTGAGTACTAATAGTAATAGACTAAAAAGTCCATAGTCTCATATCCTAATTTTTTTTAATCACACTAATATTATAAATGCGAAAGTTTGTGTGTAAGTAGGTAAGTATGTAAGTGTGTTTGTTCCCGTTCAACTCTGTGACGGCTGAACGGATTTGAATGAAATTTGGTATGGATGTTGCTAATACCCTAATATAGGTAAAGTAGCCTATATGTTAATATATATTTAACATATATATTAGAAATAGTAGAATATATTATTTAATATAGCCTATATATTAACATATAGGCTACTTTTTATCCCGGAAAAAAATACCGTTCCTGAGGGATAACAAAAATCACCGGATGATCACCCGTTTTTGCAACCATTTTTAGAAGCAAAGCCCTCGAAAGTTATGTGTACATAACTCTCGAGGGCTTCGCTTCGTATAGCGAAGTATTTTTTTTTCTTTTCTGTTTTCCTCCCTTGAGGATTTTGGCGTCGCACGTTTTCTTCATTTATATCTTATTTGATAAGGAGTTACTGTATATCACAAAGACGGACATTGGATACTTTTTTTACGTCCACGCGAACGAAGTCGTGTTCAAAATACATTTGTGTCCAGTCTGTTAAGCTATGTGGTCACGAACGTAGCACGGGTACCTAAAAGGTTTACTCTAGACTTTACTATTCTACTTTGTTCCTCTAGATTTCGAAACATCCTTTTGTTCTTTTCGAGAAACACAGACTCCATTAAAGAACTCCTTAAGGTGCAACGTTTCGCACAGAGCGCGAAATTCAAATTTTCTTGCGTTTTTTGTCAATTACAGCTTAATTACTTATCGTAGGTTCATGAAAACTAATTTTGCGATAATAAATAAATTGTTTCAAGAAATTACACCAACCAAAAATTCAAGTTGATAGCTAGTATAAGTACATTTCTCACTAAACCAAAAACTAAGATGAAAATCAGCTTATTGAGATTTGTAGCTAAACCAATGTTATCTAGGTAATCATTTTACCCGTAATTTCTTAAAACAACTTATTTATTGGCGCAAAATTGGTTTCAATAAATCCACGACGAGTAATTAAGCTGTAATCGACAAAAAACGCAAGAAAATTTGAATTTCGCGCGATGAGTGAAACGTTGCACCTTAAGGTCTGAATTTCTGAAAGATAGTTAACTCACGTCCTGCCGATGTGTTCGGCGACGCTCTCGTCCGGGTGACGTCCTTCCCGCTGCGCGGTCTGCACCAGAATGAAGATGTTGTCGACTCCGACGGCCAGCACCAGGAAGGGGATGACCTCCACTATGATGAGTGTCGCCGGGACGCCGCAGTACCCGAATATACCGATCGAGCAGACCACTGACGCCAGGACGATCAGCACACCTGTGCACAACAAACGGTAGTCAAATGATTGCTCATCAAAAATAATTAACGCGCATCAAAAGGATTATAAGTACACATGCGGAAATAAATGATAGTAAACTTGATTGCTCATCAAAAATAATTAACGCGCATCAATAGGATTATCAGCACATGTCTGGAAACAAACGGTAGTAAACTTGATTGCTCGTCAAAAATAATTAACGCGCATCAAAATGACTATTAGCACACACGTGGAAACAAACGATAGTCAACCCGATTGCTCATCAAAAATAATTAACGCGCATCAATAGGACTATCAGCACACATGTGGAAACAAACGATAGTCAACTTGAGTGCTCATCAAAAATAATTAACGGGCATCAAAAGGACTATCAGCACACATCTGGAAATAAACGGTAGTAAACTTGATTGCTCATCAAAAATAATTAAAGCGCATCAATACGACTATTAGCACACATGTGGAAACAAACGGTAGTCAACTTGAGTGCTCATCAAAAATAGTTAACGCGCATCAAAAGTACTATCGGTACACCTGTGGGTAAAAACGGTAATCAAAGAGTATCGGCGGGAACGCGAAGAAGCCATGTCGCGTCATTGTATTATTTTCCAAGATTTGTTTCATTTCCCCCCGAATACTGACACGTTTGTTAACTTTGACAACAGATTAATTCTAATACTGCCTTTGTCTGGCACTAACCAAATGACAAAGGCAGCAACAGACTCAATCTGCCGTCAAAGTTAACTAGCGTTTCAGTACTCGGGGGTTCGAGTGTTTGAGCGCGGTTTAAAATGTGCACATAGTTACCATTTGCACTGTCAGCGTGCAAACAGTCGGTTTAAGATGCGCATATAAAGGCTCCTGTCAGACACATGACATCATGAGTGACGTCATTATAGCGTACTCACGGTGCTCACAAGAATGAGGTAGTGCACTGTGTGCGCTAATGTCAAATTCAAATTGACATCTGTGAATTCCGAAATTCTCTGTTTTTTATACAAAAAATTGGATTTAATGCAGGCCACGGTCTTCTGTGAAGACAGAAATTAAAATGTGACCATCAAATTATGAGACACTGAGGCCGATATCCTGAAAAATGAAACTATCTGACTTAAGAACGGTCATGATCGGTTTAAATTGTTGGCGCGCTGTGAGCGTACTAACAATTTAAACCGATCGTTAGCAGTGTATGTGGTGTTTGCACTGTGAGCGCATTTTAAACCGCACTCTTAGTGCGTGAAGCCGGTGTACATACCTCCGAGGCCGAGCGTGACCTTGCTGTCGATGAGCAGGCGGCTGAGCGTGGTGATGTGCCCGAGCGATATCGCGATGTACGCGAACATTATGAAGTACGACACCAGTATCGTGTCCACGTCCGACTCGGACTCCCTGACAACGGAAACATACTATTAAAATAACTAGTATTCCTACATCCACCATCTAAACCACTGGAGCAGCTATGCCAGCGGCCCAGAGCCACGCTCCGTTATTTCAAGGAGCTGGGTTGGCTCGGGTAGACGCTGGCAGGGGGAAATGCACAATACACCCCATGCGGGACGTCAGTGCAGGACTCATCGCCCCCATCTCGAATAAGAATAAGAATAAGAACTAGTATTCCTAATATTAGTTAGGTATAGTCACAGATCACACTAGATACCGCATTACGAGATTCGTTGTTCCTACAAAAAGTCACCAATCTAATGTATTATTGACTGATCTAGCTGATCAATACTTACTCTATTGTATGCCCAAAAGGGTAGCTGTTGACACTGAAGTAACTAGTCGTTCGCGGCGAACTGAGACCTCGCGACCCCAATATCTTCACAACCCCTGGACCGATTCAGCTCATATTCGAACTTAAAAATTGTATTGAAATGAACTACTTGTCTACAACATTTCATGAAGATCGGATCAACGGTTCGCAAGTTATCATCGGACAAATATACACACAAACATACAAACATATAAACATACATACATACAAAAGCCGATTTGTCCCAGTAAACTCTGAGGCCTTCGCTTCGCTCAGTCAATTAAATCGAATTATACTATGAAATATGTAATGAACAGCTAAAATTCGAAGGGTAAAAAAAAAATGAAATAATCTATAAAAAAAAAAAAAACCCAAATTAAGATTGCAAAAAAATTAAATAACAATCTATTTTTTTTTTTTAGAATTTATAGTTTTAGTATTGGATCTGTTATGTAGGTTTTTGTATGAAATAGTAAACGAACCTCTCCAGTTCGTCCTCGATGGACCTCTCGCTGGTGTAGGCGATGTCCATGTAGGGCGGCATCTGCGTCTCCGTGTAGTTCTTCATGAACGCTATGTACTCCTTCTCCCACTCCAGCGCCGGTTTTAGCTGGAAACACACGTCACGTTACGTCACAGATTACGCCTCTAGATTCCGTACTCAAGAGGCTATTTCGAAAAAAGATAACGCTATAAACTTTCGCGCGTGGATGAAAAGAGGTGGCTTTAGCGCGCGCTAGTCAAAAAAAAACCCAGATAATTGCTTATTACATCTAAACCAGGAAATCAATCAAAATTCTGTTCCATGCAAACCCAGATACTATTATTACCTTGCTATTAGCTGTTTTTTTTTTGTTTTCATGTTAAAAGTTTTTCACAATTATTAGTACCATGAGCCCCTTTCGGCTTAGCATACCCTTTCCTTAAAAATTAATTAATAAATTTCCTTAAAAATAAATTAAAATTAAATTAATTATAACTTAAAACTGTCTTTGTCATTTGCTTAGTGCCAGAAAAAGGCAGTATTAGAATTAATCTGTTGTTATAGTAAACAAACGTTTCAGTATTCGGGGGTAAGACAGACCGACGCGGAAAGCGAGTTGATTTGTTGGTGTATGTAACGCACCTGTTCCTTGTCGTGTTTGTTGTTGACGAGCAGCGTGATGATGAGCGCGGTGGCCTCGTGGAAGCGCGAGCGGCGCGACAGCGGCTCGCCGGGCGCCAGGAACCCGCCCAGCGCCACGCCCGGCAGCACCGGCCCGCCGTAGTCCGACAGGCAGCTCGACGAGTACGGGTTCCTGTCCGACACGTCGCGGCCGTCGTTATACAATACTCGGCATGGCCATGGGAACATGCCACTCACCGGGCACAAGTGCGTATGGAATCAAGGATTCACCCGGCACAAGACATTATGAGATCCAAAACTCGACCGATACGAGTATGGAATCAAGGATTCACCCGGCACAAGACATTATGAGATCCAAAACTCGACCGATACGAGTATGGAATCAAGGATTCACCCGGCACAAGACATTATGAGATCCAAAACTCAACCGATACGAGTATGGAATCAAGGATTCACCCGGCACAAGACATTATGAGATCCAAAACTCGGCCGATACTAGTATGGAAACAAGGTTTCACCCGGCACAAGACATTATGGGACCGAGGACCTTACCCAGCACAAGTGAGTATGGCAACGAGGACTCCCCCGGCACAAGTTAATATAGAAATATGGAGTGATACGGTACCACTAATGTTTGAACATGGACACATCCAGCACAAGTGAGAAATGGAACCGGACTGATCCGGCAATAGTGAGTAGTGAACATGGACTCACCCGGCACAAGTAAGTATAGTGTTGAGATAGTCATTGTCATCTGTATCCAAATTATCCTCGTCGTTCTGGAACCAGCCCCACACGCTCTGCAGAGCGCACTGCTGCGGCGTGGTGGGCCCGAGGGACGGAACCGACATCGGCGCAAAGCAGATGTCTTCTATCTTCGTACTGTTCTCGTTGCCCAGCGCTAACAAGGTAAGTATTATTATTTGTTAGATACATCGCTCATTATTTTCTTTACGTAATATGTAGTAAATTTATCAGTGCCCGGATCATATATATACAACAGCTAAAACAATTCATTATTAATTTATACAACACATTAGAAATATCAACAGTGACTGTTATAAAAGCGCCACCTCACTGGCACAAGCAGTACGTGTTACATCGTGACATATTGAAAATTTAACTGACCAATGGAACAGAGCCAAAAAAGCCAATAGCTCAATTGTTTGACTATGATAATATTAGGAAATATTATTTTTATGTTGACTTTTTAATTTGATATTGTAATTTATTGAATTTATTACTTTAGTCTTTACATTTTTACTCCTATTTGTATTAGTTTGTTATTTAAATTGTGTGAGATAAATGTTAGTGGACATATCTGTTTGTATCTCAATTAATAATTTGAATTTGAATCGTTGCGTCGCGCTGATACTCGGTATTCGGCAACGATCGGAGATATTCGGGATTTATGGCTCACGTGAGCCAAACAACACAATCGTTGCGTAATTTATCCTTATTGTTTCATATACTTCATTGTACATCAAATCAGCAAGTTTCCACTAATATGAACACTCAAATGATAATAAGAGCTAATTTTAAATAAACAAAAAGGAAATGAACAGATTCTGTAATTAACAGTGAACTTTGTTCTTATTGATTGCGACGACACAATCGACAACTAAATTAACAATATAATTTATATTATAACAGTTTATAACAACAGTTACAAAATTATTAGAGAATAGTGTATTAAGAAAAATACAACGGTTATTTAACTTCTAGTAATGATGAGATACAAAAATATAATAATTAATTTATAGATTGACAGATAGATAACCATTTATTGTTCACATCAGAAATGACATACATAAGACAAAAAAAAGAACAACTTAAAACTATTGTAGCAACTGATAATTGACTGATCAACTGATTGTTGATATTTAACGGTACTGAAACAAAACGTTCTCATTGGCTAGTAAGTAAAGTGAAGTCTTCAATCATACCCAAGATTTTCTGCTGCAAATGGAAGACATCCAGCATGAAGGTCGCGTTGAAGACCGGCCCGAAGCTGATCGTCCCGCCGGTCGTCTCGTGCTCGATCTTGGGGAGGCCCTTCGAGCTGATTATTATCATCTCCGTTCTGGATCGAACATAAGTTTATTTATTAGATAAAAGGCGTCATTTTAGATATACAGGGTGGCCCAACGGCAAGTGGCCGCCCGAAAAGGGCTTATAGTACTCATCATTATGAATAACTTTTTCTATGGGACCAACCCCGAAATCGAGAAAAAAAATATCTGCTGTTCCATACATTTTGTCGAGTGTCATCGCATTTTTTTTTAACCTTATAGTCCGGCGATTGAACCGTTATCGTGATCATGCTTGTGACAGTTATTATTCTATCACAGCAATATTATAAATGCGAAAGTTTGTGTGTGAGTATGTTTGTTCAACTCTGTAACGGCTAAACGGATTCGAATGAAATTAGGTGTGGAGGTAGCTTATTCCATGGATTAACACTTAGGCTACTTTTTATCCCGGAAGCATATTCGGTTTCTGTAGAAAAGCGGGTGAAAACCGCGGGCCGCAGCTAGTTTTCAATAAAACATAGAAATTGTATAAAATAACATACTTACAAACAAACACTAGCTGCACCCCGCGGTTTTCACCCGCTATTCTACAGAAACCAAATATTTTACCGGGATAAAAACTAGCCTATGTGTTAATCCAGAGTATAAGCTACCAACCCAATTTCACACACCAAATTTCATTCAAATCCGTTCAGCCTTTACAGAGTTGAACGGGAACAAACACACTTACATACTTACCTACTTACACACAAACTTTCGCATTTATAATATTAGTGTGATTAGAGTTAATTAAAAGCTTGTACAAATGCATGTGTTCACTCAGCGTGTCACCTCACTCGCGCGCTCACTTAGCCTGCAGTATTCTGCAGGCGGCGTATCTGTACCCGTACCTGTAGAAGGGCTCGAAGTGCGAGTCGAAGTAGTCCCGCTCCATGCGCGAGCGCGAGTTGGGCGCCGCCCACAGCTCCACGGGGTTCGTCGTCACCACCATGAACTTGATGCCGTAGCCCAGCGCGCACACCACGCACACTCCTGCGCACACACGGACAACTAATATTAGATATTTGAAAAAAAAAAAACAATACTGCAAAATTTCGTGATTGACTAACCTTCACACTGCTCTGACACACCGGTGTGACGAAAAAAAAAATTCCTAATAATTTCCTAACCTTCACATTAGTATTAAGGATAGGAATTCGCTTTCCTAACCTTAACACCGTTGCGTAATCTTTTCTCACAAATTTTATAAGCCTTACCTTCTCAGTATCTCTGCTTTCCTGGTACTTTATACTGTAGAAACATAAAAGTAGGTACGAAGATCACACCAGTGAGAGCAGTGTGAAGGTTAGTCGGTCGTGGTCAGTCATGAGTGTGGAAGTGAGAAAAGATTACCACACTCATGACTGACCACGACCGGCTAACCTTCACACTGCTCTCACTGGTGTGATCTTCGTATCTACTTTTATGTTTCTACAGTATAAAGTACCAGGAAAGCGAGATACTGAGAAGGTAAGGTTTATAAAATGTGAATCTTTCCTGGCCAGGAGGCCAGAAATACTGAGAAGGTAAGGCATATTTGATACTTCGGACATAGATAGAAATCAAACTATACTTTACTCCTGAAAATTGGTCACGCTATTTATTTAGCTAGGTTATAAAAAATTATATAGGACACACAAACATACATATACACTGTGTACTTCCATACAACCCAAAAACATTACCCGCCTTCACGAGCAGTCGGGTAAAAATAAACTTGGTAAGTATAAATAATACTTAATACTTTCATCAGCAGCCTGAAGACGTTCACTGCTGAACAAAGGCCTCCCCCTTAGACCGCCAGACTGAACGATAATTTGCAACTTGCATCCACCGGCCGAGACCTTCAAAATATCGGCAGTCCACCTAGAGGAACACTTACCTACGCTCGTGGGTGCCACTCAGAAACTCTTCTTATCCATCGGTTACTTAATACTTTACTAACAAGTAATACGATTAAAAGAAAGAAAAAAAATGCCCGACTGCAAATAGTAGCCTATGTCCACAGATCACAACAGATACCGCATTACGAAATTCTTTGTTTCTACAAAACGTCACCAAAGTTTGAGGAAGGTGCGGGTCGCGGGGAGTGCGACCGAGCGTTCTCATTTAAGGTTACGCCTACTCGCGCCTAACAATCAACCAATCAGAGTAATTTTTTATAAGTGTATTTAGTTTAGACTGATGCGTGGTGCGCTTCGAGTGTCCTGAATGCAGAATCTAGGGTGTGATCTGTGCCTATGTCACTCCGGACGTAAAGAGGAATCCAACGACACCTCACTAAATCAAGCCGTTTAGGCTAAAGAAGGCACTATAAACACAAACACATATAACTATACCCACCTCCTTGGGCAGTCGGGTAAAAGATTTACGGGTCGAATATCAACGTCACTATCAGACCGAACATTCTGACGTATCCTTGTTCCTTACCAGCAAACAGTACGATCCAGGGTCTAGACGCCATCGCCGTCCCCCACCATTGGAAGAAGTCTTCGATTTTGGTCTCAGTCTTGGCCCCGAGTCGCTCGAAGAAGGTCGCCTCGCTGGCTCCGCCGATTCCGTCTGGATGATCGACGTTCCAAGTCGGGTTTGAAGCCATTTCTTGATTGGTATCGGACGCTACACCTGACAGTATGAATCATATTATAGCGGCCACACTAATATTATAAATACGAAAGTTTGTTTGTGTGTTTGTTCCCATTTAACACTTTAACGGCTGAACGGATTTGGATGAAATTTATATATGAAGATAGCTTATACCCGGAGTTACACATAATATAATTTTTATCCCGAAAGTAATTACAATTCTCATAGGGCAGCGAGTGAAACCGCGGGGCGCTGCTAGTGTCAAATATAAGACAAAATAACAACTAGTTAAGATAAGAATCAGTGGGGTCTACTACATTCTCTTAGAGCATTATTTTTCGGTCTAATTTAGAATTGTGGTAGGCCCTATTAGCTTTTATCAACAGTCTGCGAAATTCTCCAGTATTATCTTGTTTACGAGTGTATCTGATAAGGATATATTCTATCACTATCAGAGTTTTCTTGTCTGTTATAAAGATCAGTTTAGGTTTTGCGTCGTGAAAAGGTAACAAACAGACGATCAACATACTTCCGTGCTTATAATTTTAAAGTAAAAGACCTTACCTTTAAAATTTCTGCCTAACTAAACATACAGATTAAACTTCCACAAGGACAGACGAAATGGAACATTGCGTACATAAACATAAGCTTCCGTTTTACGCTAAATTATTTCTACCCGGAAATAAGCACAGATTTAAGACACCAAATATAGTTTTTTTTTTTTTGTAATAGCATTAAGATTTCTACCGAATGGTAGCAATAGAATCAAAGTAGACATTTTAGTTTTACGAAGAAACACTATTACGTCACGTTCTTTGTTTAATCGGACAAACACATATACATAAACACAGCGCGCGAGTTGAATGCAGTCGGAGCCCTTTAAAAGCCTTGGAAAGCTCGGCATTCAACTCGCGAACTGATATAATCGGCGAACAATTGACATAAAATTAGAATATCTAAAATACAGAATATCTAAAATATTAGAATATCTAATATTTGTTTATTGTTTGTTATTTTAACAAAAACTATTTTTTTTTATAATTAACAGTATTTTGAGTGGCTCGTAAATGTAGACATAATAAAAGAAAGTACATATTATTACATACAAGGTTAGTATAGAAATTATGACAAACAGGGAAAAACAGGAAAAGCGTGCTTCTAATTGCGCAGTAAAATATTCAATAATAAATTTCAATTCTAAAGACGTTTTTTTTTTAATTTTCAAGATTGCTATAAAGATATTTAATAATAATAATAATATAAGATTGCTATATTTTTGAAATCAATCTTATTAACTCATAGTTGTTTCGATTACATTGTACCATAATTTAAATTTATCAAATTTAATAACAATAAAACTATTTATCTTTAATTTTCAGTATTTGAGAAAAAGACGCCATTAGTTTTAGAAGCATCAACATAGATACAACTGAATCGTCAGCGTCAGTCAAATGATAATGAATCTAACCGTGAATAGTAAATAGAGCATACATTTGCAAATAGCAAGCAGTGCCGAAATTTCTAAAAGTGATAAAGGATAATGAACCTTACTACGTGTAGTATAGCGTATAATAGCATGTGTATACGTACTAGAGCGGTGAGAGTGAAGCGGGCTGGTCTCGGGTCCGCCGCCCCGCCGCGCCTCTGTCCACCCGTCTGTCCCCAAGCACCAAGTTATCATGCTGTCTTAGTTGATAACCGACCTTATTGACATTACCGTATGATTTAAAATGTTTTTAACTATTCAGATTGATATTAAAATTAGTGAAAAGTATCAATAGATAAAATGTCTAGTATGAGTGATAAATATGGGGTGTTATCAAAATATCAGAACGTACAATTAAATAGTTTAATTATCTAAACATCCCATTGTATAAGATCTAAACTAAATGAGGCAAATATGAGGTTACGGGTGCTGCTTGCGGGAGCTGGACTGCTTGGAGTATATACGCAAATCTATAATAGCACTTAGCTCTTTATTAGCATATTCGTTGGTATATTCCTTTTGTAAAGTCTTTAGTTTTTATATTCCGTTTTAGTTGATAAAATATTTGTAAAACTTGATAAATGGCACGGATCCCGGAGTCCGTGGAGCAACAATATAAAAAAAAAAAAATGAGGTTAAAATCGATTTGAACTTTTTCTGTGACAAATAACACTTTGACACCTGTCTATCTGACATGTGTCACTTTGATAACTGCCACTTTTATATAGGTTTTACATGGAAGAACTTGCTCGTTTGGACATTTTGCGAATCGAAAATTTTGCGCATAGGTCGATTTGCCTATTTAGACATTTTGCTACTTAGGCGTCCAATATCGTAACACCTAAACAGTGTAAGTCAATTGGATTGGTTATCCTTAGATTGAGATTGGATTGATTGGATTGGATTTCCTTAGGTTGGCTTAGTCCAAGAGCAGTGTTTATATTTGCATATGACGACGGTCTAGAATTCGGATAAACAATATTATATTCTTTTAATATATATATTTTTTTTGTACTAAGTGTAGCTTCCACAGCCACACATGTAAAGAGGGGACGAAAAAAAAATGTATCTGCACCTCACCATGTGGGTATCATTGAATAGGCATTTTAAAATGAAGTTAAAGGTTTCTTACACAACTTTTTTTTAAATCAGATGTACTGCTTGCAAAATATGGGCCGACAAAGTTGTGCAATGTCAACCCCTGCCATTTATAAACTATGCATCTCAGTAACATGTTATCTTCCATGTTGATAGATTTTTAGTAAAAACTTTATTTTAAAATTATTTCAGGCAATCATCATCATCTCAGCCACAGGACGTCCACTGCTGGACATAGGCCTTCCCCTTAGATTTCCACGAAGAGCGGATGGAAGCGGCTCGCATCCAGCGCGTCCCTGCGGTCTTTATGAGGTCGTCTGTCCACCTTGTGGGTGGACGTCCTACGCTGCGCTTGCCGGTACGTGGTCTCCATTCGAGAACCTTACAGCCCCATCGGCCATCAGTTCTGCGTGCTATGTGCCCTGCCCACTGCCACTTTAACTTGCTAATCCTCTGGGCTATGTCAGTGACTTTCGTTCGTCTACGGATCTCCTCATTTCTGATTCGATCTCGCATAGAAACCCCGAGCGTAGCCCTCTCCATAGCTCGTTGTGCTACTTTGAGCTTACTAATAAGGCCCACTGTAAAAGACCACGTTTCAGAGCCATAAGTCATCACTGGCAACACACACTGATCGAAGACCTTCGACTTTAGGCACTGAGGTATTTTGGACGAGAAGACGTTGCGCAGCTTTCCGAACGCCTAGTTTCCTAGTTGGACTGCTTGTCCTAGGTAGATGTACTTGTCAACAACTTCAAGAACCGAGTTCCCAACTGATATCGGGGTGGGCACAACATGGGCATTAGACATGACATTAATAGACATTTACCGTTAGACATTTCAGGCAATATGTGATAATTAATTTTTTGAGATCAGCAGTAACAACTATTAAATACTTCAAAGGTCCTACGCGCGTACGGAACTCTACCAAGAATGGCCTGACATGCTCTTAGCAAGTATTTTTCTAGCCATATATCCTTTTATTTCTAGCCTATTCTGGATGTTCGGTTACAAAATGAACATATTCTAGGATATATCTTTGTAGTCATAATGATGTACTCAATATGAACAATTTTAACTATGATGAATGTAATTTGTCTACGGAACAGCAGGTCTTTTTTGTAGCTATTTCAGTTTTATCCCACAAAAAAAGTTGGTCATAGTGATCAGTGTAACGATATTCTAGAATAGATTCATCGAATAACCAAACACCTTGTATTGTCTCACTGTTGGGCAAAGATTTCGGGTATCTTCTTCCATCTATCACTGGATATATAAGTATATTCCAATATATAATTTAATAAAACGAGTCAATAAGGTCGGTTCGTTAGGACCAGGTCTTAAAATCTAAATCATCACTAATTTAATATTAACTAAACACTAATTAAATACATTTCTATGTTATGCGTTTCCGTGCTTAATTTTTTTTTTTTTAATTTTCTTTGAATACTTTTCCCATCTGGAGACTATACGACTTTCCGAAGTAAACAGGGACCTTAACATGTAACTCTGGTGGCGTGGGTCATGTGCCGTTCCACTCGCGCCAACTTACTCGTACATGCGAGCAAGCGGGATAGCAAACAAAGACCACATCCAAGGATGAAAACAAGTTTAGTACTTCGACTAGACATGTGTCGTTCATTCAATCTAAACGACCCATATCAATACTGACTCGCTAAGAAAACGGACCGTATCTTTTGACCCGTCCATCGATTGATATTTTCGACGCGGGCTCCCGTTGCTCGAATCTCGCGAGCACTAGGGTAAGGTTGAGTGCCTCGAGTGGGTCGTTCGATCGATCGAACGATTGAATACTTTCCTTGAAATCGAACGACCGAATAGCGCCGACCTTGCGAGCCGGTTCGTTTAATTGGTTCGTTCGCGAATGACACATGCTTAGTACTTTCAAATTTAGCTTAGTTTAAGAAATGGTCGTCGCCATTAAATTACAAGTAGATACATATCCAACTTTATTTCTATTAACAAAATGTACATTTTAATTTGTGTTTGTCATTATTTGCTCCATTTCCACACTTTTATTGTACTTTACTTTTATGTTATCGATAGTACTAAACTCAATTTCTCTATTCCTTTACCCGTGAAACGAACTCAAGGTTAACATCACCCCATGTTTTATGTACGGAAACTCATAACCTCGTTTGCCACGCACAAGATTCGTTTCTTATCGTTGTAACTTAGATTTTATACACATCGTTTTTAAGTTGAAAATCGTTGATTTCAATCTTTAAAATGGCTTTTATCTATGGATAAAGTTTGTCAACAAAAACGCGATGTTGTAATAATTTTAATGACTTATTAATATGTACACATTTGTTGATAATATACCCGGATGCGAGACATTCATTGACATGTGTGTTTAAATATGTAAATATTGCTCTATATGCTATAGCTCTTAAACTAACTACAGTTTCAGAATAATTAATTTATAACATTCATAAAGGCCATCGCTCAATAGGCTTACTCAACACCAACCAGCAAAGCAATTACGCTTTACGCCATAGTTCAATCGCATTGTGATTGATTGAAAACTCGGCTACTCAGATTTCCACATTATTAGACTGAGAAGAAGGTAGATATCATAGGCTAAATTTTATCGCCATAATACTAAATACGTAACTCGCGAAAAATTAAAAAAAAAACCTATTACTTTTAGCACCACTTACGGATTATATGCTTGATTACATCATTATTGTGTCTTTTACATGGAGTTGGGTGTTTTAGTGTTTAAATTAATTATCCCTTTTTTAATATTTTTCCCAGTTAGTGTATCTGGATTTCCGAGTGTAGAGTGTTTAAAAGCGTTATCGCGCTGCCAGTTACTTGATATATAACATTTAATGCGATATCTATACAGAATTTATATAGTCTTCAATCTTCATATTGGAATCTTGTGCGTGGATCGAGATAATATTACACTCTCATTTTGATTGTATTAATTCAAGTTTCACCAGTACAGCCTACGTTTAGGAATGTCGATCGGCAAGTAGGGCGTTAGCGGTCCGCGGTTCACATTCCACCGCGAAACCATTACTCGTATTAAGAACCCAATATCGTGTTACGCAGAACATAATTTCAAACGACAAACTTCGCACGACAGAGCCTCTTTCATTTGTAACATAGTTTGGCATTTGACATTCTGCTGCATACTGTTTACAGTTTACAGACCTAAACGACCAAACGCGAACGAATGCGCTGCGTCTCGTCTCATTTCAGTTGAAATGAAAGAGACGGGTAGGTTCTAGGCTAGGTTCCGCCAGGTCTGTGCTCTGTACACGGCACAACACGATAATAATATAGTTCAACTTTTAAAAAGAAACCACCTCTGCTTCTATAGTATTGCGCCAGAGGTGTACAACCTTGTAGGAAAAAGTTTGTCGCAATATGAAAAACAACTGTAACGTAGTCGCGATAGGTAATAATCAACCATTATTCTAATAAATGGTGACCGATCATTCCTAGCAATTGCCATTTTGTGTGATGCTAATTATTTTGGCAGTCAAGCATTTGCATGGGTGCTATAAAATCAACGCTTCTCACCAAACCTCCAGAAGGTGAAAAAACAAATGACAGTGTAATATCAAAAATAAAGTTTCACAATAAAAACGAACTGGGATTCGAAATGCAATACTACGGACACAAACCGTGTCTTACGAAGCAATAAACCAGTCTTACTCAACGGCTTTCTACAAACGTTCAGCTAACGGCTTATTTACAGCGTCTTAGAGTGCACAATCGATTGAGGAGGGAACAAAAACATACTTATTAGAAAAAACATTAACAAAGAAGCGTACAAAAAAAAAACGGAAAAAAAAAGGACGAACATCAAAACCGCATCAGTATTCAACCGGGACCATCGTGTTTAAATTAGAAAAAAAAAACATGATCTCATAAACTCAGTCGTGAAGATAGAATAACAACTAGCTCGCAAAAGTATTGTTATCATAACTTAGGCCCTAGTTATAACAAATAGACGAGAGAAAAGACAGGGGGCAATACAATTAAAAAAAAAATGTGAACGAGAAAAGAAGTCTCCTAACAACTGTAGAGACCAGAAGAGACAGGATGGCCACCTGGTGCGACATGACAACCTGATGAAAACCATCATAGAAGGAAAGATAGCAGGAAAGAGGGGACCGGGAAGACCAAGGAGAACTTTAATAGACCAGATAAAAGAAAAGGCTGGCAGAAGACCGCCAAGCATGGAAATTACTCCACCGACAAGAGCTACGCTCTTAAATGATGGATGAATGAATGAATATAAAAAGGAGGTGCGAGCGCATGCTCGGAAGAGTGCGCGCGCCAGACCGCTCGACTTGCGCGCTAAAAACCGACAATATCGCGAGCGGGGGGTAAGGCGAGGAGCAAACTAGCGGCAGAACGAGTAACGCGGCCACATTACTTATATGTTTACTAGCCTCAGTCGCGACTCGTCGAGTATGTCGCAGCTGTATTCAGAAACATCCTAATTACTTATCGTGGATTTATTGAAACCAATTTTGCGCCAATATATAAATAGTTTTCAAGAAATTACGGGTAAAGTCACCTATATCACCTAGATAACATTGGTTTAGCTACAAATCTCAATAAGCTGATTTTCATCTTGGTTTAGTGACAAATATACTTATACTAGCTTTCAACTAGAATTTTTGGTTGGTGTAATTTCTTGAAACAATCTATTTATTATCGCAAAATTATGCTGTAATTGACAAAAAACGCAAGAAAATTTCGCGCGCTGATTGAATAGTAGCACCTCAAAATGTGTTGTCTCGTTTTTGCTCGTGACGTTTTTCGTCAAAGAGAATTTGACAAACTATATTTTAGCCAATACTTTATATTGTTGAACGTTTGTGAAGAACAGGGAGCGATAAAGAATAATGTTTTTGTAATTGCATGTTACTCAAATACCAGTTCGTTTACGTCATGTCCTAAGCTTAATAATACAATTATAAAATAAAAATATTACTCACTCCGCCACCGGGCCAAATTGACCCTTAAAGCTGGAAAGACTACGAGATTTATAGTTTAAAAAAAAAAGAAGTTATAGCATGAAGGGATAAATATAAATATACATTTATAGTAAGAAATACAATGGATCTCAGTGAATGTTAGTTTATTATTAGTTTGACATAATCGTGTATAAAAAGATATACTAAATATACAGATTAGGTAGTAGGAACAAGTAGATTTTTGTAATGATTTTTGTCATGTTGCATTTTTTTTTTAAAGTAGGTCAATTTGACCCAGAGCGAGGCGCGGCGTTTAACAAATTTCGTAAAGATTTCTATATCAGATCCGTTAAAAGTTCCGTAAAATAACGCCGTCTCTTTTTTTCCTACCGATACAGAAAGAGCATACATGCGTTGTCACTAAAGCGTTCGTTTTAAGAACGCCGTTCAAACACGATAAGAACTTTCAAAAGATCGCTTCTTGCAGTTTCGGACCACAAGTCTCCCGAGTTTCCTAGCGATTTTTCTAGGATCCTGGTTGTTCCTCTAGCTAAGATCATAAAGATTCTTTCATAATAATAAATAATCCCATAAAATCATACATATTAGCCAAGTATTCATGATAAAAGCATATAGGACCATACAAATATTCCTAAGGAAACATCTGAAACCCGATATAGGGATCTCTATGGTCCAGCGGAAAGAATGTTACTGCTTACTGTGGTCTAAATTGTGATTTCAATAAAGGGTCATCTACCTCTATCTGTGATTTTCTAGTATACCGTGGATCCTAGGAAAACCTCTAAGACCCTAAGGAAACGTGCAGGATCTTACAGCCTAAAGGTTCCGCCAGCTCCTCCAATACTCACCGACAATGTTTTCTTGCTGGTTGCAGCAGAAAACACCGCTGAGGAAGAGCGTGGTGAAGATAACGAACACGATGGCCATCACCACCGCGTAGCCGTCCGCGCCGTGGATCGAGAAGGGCCGCGGCGGGGGCGGGCGCGGGGGCGGGGTGGGGCAAGCTTCCACGCAGTCCAAGCATGAGCATCCTGGCTCGCCCTGGGTACATATTCAAGGGTTACCACATATTGATGAAAGCTCATTGTACTCATCATTGTAAACGACTTTTAGTTTTCGAGATCTCAGTGGTTGTCTTGTAGCAAAACTTTTACTGCGGGACCACCCCTGAAATCTTGCGAAAGACAAATCGGTTGTACCAGAAAAAAAAAATGTAAGTACACTCAATGAAGTGGAGGCTAAGATTCACTTTAAGGCCATCGCGCCACTCCAGTAAGGTCCATTATTAATATTATCATCAGATAAACGAAGGTTATCTTACTAAGTGTAGTCGGCAAGGGCTGTTGCCAGGGCAATAGAATATGGAATTGATATCCCCTGTCTATAGTAAGAGTCTACTAAAAGGAGACCTCTGGACTCGGGAGAGTCCAGACGTCCACTAAAAGGAGACTTCTGGACTCTCCCGAGTCCAGAGGTCTCCTTTTAGTGGACGTTTAGTGGAGATGGGGCTGTAAGCGATGGGGCTGGAATTGATATCCCCTGTCTATAGTAAGAGTCTACTAAAAGGAGACCTCTGGACTCGGGAGAGTCCAGAGGTCTCCAGCCCCACCGCTTACAGCCCCATCTCCAACCATCCCTGGTTGGAGATGGGGCTGTAAGCATCCACCCAAACGTATCCAAACAACGTGGTCTTAGGGGATCAAGAAAGAGAAGGATCCTATACGCAATGCAAGGGAAGACACAGTGGGTTCCTTTGGATATCCCGAAACCTTCACGAATGGAGCAAGCAAAAGGCTCACTATACACCGTATCTTGTGGAAATATTACTTTTTTAGATTTGAGTAATTCTTATCAGATATTTATGGAATCAAGGTTTTCACGTCCTAAATAACAAGTCTACAAAATAAAAGCAACTCACATTCGCGCCGACATTGCAAGGTCTGATCTCAGGGTTGAAGGGCGTGAACCCGTCCACAGGAGTATCATCGCCGACGTAGTTCACTTGGAAGGGCACGTAATAGTTGCCCTCCTCAGTGCCCATGAAAGTAAACCATCTATCAGGGGTACAGTACTCCGATGTCCAAGGCCCGCACATAAGGTCCAACGCTTGCTGGTTTGATGTCGGGTTTAGAACCTGCAAACGGATAAAAAGTAATTAAGTTTTGTTATAATATTAAGTGTCATCGAGTTCTTATGTAGGTTAACATTTATTGTTCTCGAACGAACAAACGGGACCTGCGGTTTAAGGTGCAACGTTTCGCCCTGGGCGCGAAATTCAATTTTTCTTGCGTTTTATGTCAATTACAGCTTTATTACTCATCATAGGTTCATGAAAACTAATTTTGCGATAATAAATAGATTGTTTCAAGAAATTACACCAACCAAAAATTCAAGTTGAAAGCTAGTATAAGTACATTTCCACTAAACCAAAAACCAAGACGAAAGTCAGCTTATTGATATTTGTAGCTAAACCAATGTTATCTAGGTGATCATTTTACCCGTAAATTCTTAAAACAACTTATTTATTGGAGCAAAATCGGTTTCAATAAATCCACGATGAGTAATTAAGCTGTAATTGACAAAAAACGCAAGAAAAATTAAATTTCGCGCGATGAGTGAAACGATGCACCTTAATATGCAATCCGAAGCAATCTCACTTGTGAATGTGAATCGCGATCCTCTACTGCGATCCACACACTCACTCCAAAGACTAAAGGGATCGGCTGTTCCTAATTGTTGATCTAACCCCCGAATACTGAAACGTTTGGTAACTTTGACAACAGATTAATTCTTATACTGCCTTTGTCTGGCACTAAGCAAATGAAAAAGACAGCAACAGACTTAATCTGTCGTCAAAGTTTACCAAACGTTTCAGTATTCGGGGGTTAGTTAGATAATAAAACAGATACTGTAGACAGATTTTACAGACTTGATAAAATTGTAGTATGTCCTAACCAGCAGCACTATTTTATGCTTGGGAAAAAAAGCTTGTAAAGAAGTGAAGATAAGGATCATAAAATATTCAAATATTCAGGTTTTGGTATTAAAATACGGAAGTCGTCGTAGTATAGCTATTGCTAGTTCGATTATAAGATTTGTTTAAATTGTTGGTTGGTTGTTTTTAAATTGGTTTAGTGCATCTCACATGTATGCAGGAGTTGAATGTGCCTTCCTTGTACGTTTCGCCCAGGTGATAGTCAATCTCTATAACGCGCTCATGCGTGGCTGAAAATTAAATAAAGAACCAAGTATTATTAATTTTAAAAAATCAAAGAATCCGACACCAAAACGGTTACAAGCCGAATCTAATGGCACCTCAAAATCTAAACTCGGTTAAGTTTAGGCGGTAGGAGGTGACATAGGGCCCTCCACTATACCTCCAACACGGACCCTGTGGTGTAAGGATATAAGCATCCATACACACGAAATACCCTCATTCTGGCCTGTCGGATAGTAATAAGTTTTGAATATTACAAAAGTTATAAAGATTGGATGTTAGTAAATAAACACACAAATTCATAAAAATTAAAAATGTCGGTTTTGCTCTCCTGTTCATTCTCCTTATTTTGTTGAAAGGCTAGGAGATAGCTTCTTTCATCGCATAAATTATTCCGAAAAAAAAATGCGAGACATCTAGAGCATTAAATTAGGACTAAATCCAATATAAGCATCATTAACTGTCAAATCAACCCGAAACGAGTTTATTACATACAATAAAGATAAGAAATGAATATTATTAACAAACGTGGTTTTGAATCGTTTTACAAATGGATTGTAGTCGAAACTGTTGGCAGGATGAAAATTAATTAATCCCTGTCTACTTAGTTTGAAAAATCTAAATAAAATTTAGTTTTTTACCATTGAAAGCGTCTATTTTAACAGCTTTGAGATAGTCGCTCTGATTGGGCGAGCACGTCATCCCGCAGATGTGTTTCATGAAGTTGCTCATGCAGGAAGGGCAGCGCGCCAGCATGTTCTCTGCTAGAGCCACGTTGCTGGCCATCACCATCAGCTGGTCGTGGCTGCAGCACGTCCGCCCGCCCGCGGAAAACTCCGGGCAATACTTCTCGATGACGGGCTGGAATTAAAAGAGAAATAATTTATGTAACATCAGAAATACGCACTTCAAAATGTGTCCACCATTACAATCACACTATGTTTGCAGATACTATCGGTAAGAAGCCTAAGTCTTGTCATGTGGTTAGGCTATTTTTTACAAGTTTTACAATCTCTTTTTTAGACCCGTTCCCCTTGTTCAATTAAGTTGAAATTTTGTATGCCTGTCAAGTTCCGATAACAATACAATATTATGACAGCGAGCTGATCTGCTGATGGATACGGAAGGTGGAAAACGGATCTCTTCAGTAACTAGCAGTATATCGATGAAGTTTGGACTCGTTTTGATCAGCCTACAGTATTAATAACTGATTTTATAAAAGCTTGTCCGGAATTTTTTTTTTGACCTCGTTTACTCCTGCTTCAGAAAATACTTTTTGCAGTTGTTAGGGCGTGTGAAAATGTGAATAAATAAAACAATGAATACTTGATACTTATTCAATTATACCAAGAGTCTACGCTAGTCAGGAGACGAATAAAAAACAGATGTTATTTTGCGGAAATTGACGATACAATCTCTATAGGACGTCTCGATCTTTGACGTATTTAACCCATCATTTGGACTCAAAGTAGAACCATGATTCTTAAACCCTTGTTCTGGGGAAAGAAACAACAAAGACGACATTATGATCGCTTTATTTTGAGAGAACAAAGAAGTACTAATCAGAATTGGATTACACATTATCATAAACGCGTCAACTGATAACGAATACAAAGGTTGTGTTTTGTGTATGGACGCCGACAAATCCTAACATGCTGCTTGCTTAATCGCTAATTATCCAAGAGGTTATCGATGTAGTTTCATTGAGGACACATTAAAATAGAGGTAATATTATTAATCATAGACGACACATAAAAAAAGAGATGGCGACATTAGGAGTGGTGGAGATCATTATGATGCGAGACCAAAAACAGATATGAACTAAACTTATAACGGAATAGGTAGCACCGGTAAAAAAAAAATAAACTCGTGTGTTTTCTACAATAACAATAAAACAAAATGGAGTTATTCAGAAAACAATACGTAAGTTTAAATACAAAAAAATATTATAACCCCCGAATACTGAAACGTTTTTTAACTTTGACGACAGATTAAGTCTATTGCTGTATTTGTCATTTGCTTAGTGACAGATGAAGACAGTATATTCATATTCATATTCATATTTATTTTAGCATTCCACAATGTATGTTGGTACTTAGTAGTTTTACATTTTGGTCACAATTGTGGGCCCCGTCGGGTACCAGCTAAAGAAGTAGAAGAGTAGAGAGAGGGACAGCAGTAACCGTAAATTTAGTTATGTAACAGTACTATATGTTTTTATCTGTTAGATACTCATCTATGGAGTAATATACTTTATTTATTAAAAATTGTTTCAGTAATTTAAAAAAATGTTTATCTCGCGATTCATGTTTTATTGAGTTCGGTAATTTGTTATATATTTTGATGCCCATTACAAAGGGGCTGGTTGAGTGAAGTGTGAGACGTGAAGCTGGTAACATCAATCTGTTTTTGTATCTTAGATTAAATTGCTTAGCTGATCGTTTTGTGAAAAGGTCCGGATGGTTCTTGACGAATTTACATATTTCGAAGATATATATAGATGGTAAGGTGAGTATTTTGTGTTTGTGAAAAAATGGCCTACAGGTGTCGGTCTGCTCGATGTTAACAAGAATACGTATTAATTTCTTTTGCGCGGTGAAGAGGGTATTGGCGTCTGTGCTGTTTCCCCACAGCATAGTTCCATAGCTAAGCCATGCATAAGCATAGGCATAGTATGTTACTAATGCGGTCTCTAAGTCAGTGGATTTTTTAACTTCGCGAAGAGCATAGGCAAATCTAGATAGTTTCGTTCTTATATTTTCTACGTGAGGCTTCCAATTAATGTGTGTATCTATATTGATTCCTAATAACGTAAATGTATTAACGACTTCTATTTTTGCACCATTATAAGTGAAGTTAATTGTAAGTGGAGCTTTTTGGTGAGGATAAAATGTCATTAATTTGGTTTTTTTGTAATTAATTTCTAAATTATGTTCTCTCAACCAGTCAGTAGTATTGTTAAAGATAGAAGTGAGTTTATCATTAATATTGTTATTATTATTATTATTTTGGCAGGAGGTCAGAATGGATATATCATCTGCGAATAAAATACAATGGTCTTCCATAATTTTCGGCAGGTCATTAATATATATTAAAAATAATAAACATCCAATGACACTGCCCTGGGGTATTGATGTATTTATAACTAATTCATCAGATCTAACGTTTCTAATTTCCTTCTTATCGTAGTCAATATATTCAATTTCAACGTATTGTACCCTGTTTTTTAAATATGATGTGAACCATTTGTGAGCTGCTCCACGAATGCCTATTCCGTATAATTTATCAAGTAGGATGTTAAACTGCACTTTATCATAGGCTTTGCTCATGTCCAAAAGTATTCCGACTCCATATTTTTTACTATCTAATAAATTTATGACTTTTTGTATGTATTTATAAACGGCTATAGTTGTTGAACACTTTTTGCGGAAGCCATGTTGATTTTCATCAAATATCTTATATTTTTCACAGAATTTATAAACGCGGTTGTACATCGTTTTTTCGAAAATTTTGGAAATAGTGGGCAAAAGAGCAATTGGACGATAGTTATTGGGATCTGATTTTGTGTTTTTCTTATGAATGGGTTTTATTACTGTCTGTTTTAAATAATCTGGGAAGATTCCTTCTGAGAAAGATTGATTTATTAATATGCATAGAGGTAACGTGAGTTGATCCGCACATTGTCTGATAAGAGAAGGTGGTATCTCGTCTATACCATGGCTTTTTTTATTTTTTAAATTCTTTGTTATTTGATAAATTTCGCAATAATCAACGGGTTTGAGAAACATTGTATTTTCTGTGGGGTGAAGTACTGGCCTGCCGCACGGCTCGCTGCCAGCTGGTCTAGAACTGTCCAAGCCAATTGTTGAAAAAAATTTGTTAAATGTATCAACAATTTCTTTTGGATTAGAGGAAAGGGTGTTATTTATTTTTAGTTTTATATTGCTTTTTTCTTTTCTAATTTTTTTATTTGTACGTTCGTTAATTATACACCACATAGCTTTGACTTTATTTTCGGAGTTATTTATTTTTTTAATGTACTGTTGACGTTTAGCCGTAGTTACTGACCTCTTTAAATTTTTTTCATATTTTTTATAGTATGCTTTAATTATATTATTATTTGATATAAGTATAAGAATTAATCTGTTGTCAAATTTAACAAACGTTTCAGTATTCGGGGGTAAGTAATTTCTTAATAGTCCCCAATTTTCATGTACTTGTTTGACGAGAAACTACGCTGACTTAATGAATCTTCCTAAAGCATGACTGACTATAGCTGTGTACTGACACTTTGAAAAAAGATGGCCGATATTCCAGAAGCGCAAACAAATAAAAAAAAAGAGGAATAAGTTAACTTTACGGAGAAAATATTAACACGAAAGTGAGCAAACAAGTGATTAATGCAAAAAACTAGCTGATGAACATTTTTTTTTTTTTATGTTACTCGGTGATGAGACGACCAAGTCGCTCGCGTCACGCTTGCCAATAACAGTTCAGTGCCACCCAGAATTTTGAACTACAACAGTTCAAAACTATGCGCGGCAATGCACTGCGCTCGTCACCCTGAGATGTTAGATGTTAAATCTCTGTATGCCCAGTAATTACGCTGGAAACATTGCCGTTCAATCCGGAACACAGTAATGCTTGCACGCTACTGCTTGGCGGCTGAATAACTGGCAAAGGTGTGGTACTTCCCCAGGCGGACTCTGCAAGAGAGCCCTACCACTACAAACATGGACATGACATGGACTCAAACAGCGAAATATAGAGAAAGAAGAGAAGAGAATATATTATATATACATACAATAATTTACATATTGTAAGAGTTCCAATATATTTATTTTATTTTAACGACACCGACACTGAATTTTTTTAAGGAAAAAAATGAATAATTTGTCTACTGACTTGCGTAACGATCATTAGTCAATTTTATTTGCATTAGGGCCAAAAACAGCATTAAATGACAAACGTTACCAAGAAACAGAAAATGGGTGTGTAATTTACAGCGTAGCCACTTTGCGGGCCATTAAATAAGTAGATATTTGTTAGCAACATCTTCAAGGACAGGATTATACTGCCTGTGGATGGTCATTTTACTAGTTTTTCGGCCTGAACCGTGACATCGCAATTCCTGTTTCTTCAAACCCCTTCGATCAGTTCTGCTGATTTTCGAACGGTGCAAATTCGAGAAAAAGATAGCGCTAAACACCTTTGCGCGCAGATAAAAAGAAATGGCTTTAGCGCGCGCTAATCAACAAATCAGTTAATTGCTAATTACAACTAAACAAAATTCTGTGCTATACTATCCTAGATACTATTATTACCTCACTATTTAAATAATAATCACATGAATATACAACGGATATGTGTCTCGCCGGCGACGGCCGGGGTTGTTCTCGGTACCTCGCGCTAGGACTAACTTACTCGCTAAGACCCCATTGACGCGGATGTTGCAAGCACTGAATCGAGTTGCAGAGGAAATAGACCTATTTAGCTGTTCTATTTCAGAATTTAAAAAAGCGGTATTGTTTTTGATGTCTTATAATAATAAGTAATATTGATTGTATAATAATTTAATATAATAATAATAATTGTATAATTCAGTTGACATTGCACGTTTTTAATATTCTGGACTAATTTCTTATATGTATATTTAAAATGTTGACATAACTACACTATTGTATTAGGTGCTATCCTGTAAAAATAGTTGTAATGAAATAAATAAATAAATAAACAAATAAACTACAAAACATATTTTTCGCTAGATCTCTGAACGCCTAGTTCAGAGATTAGCGAAAAATGTGTGTAAATCGAGGAATTTTCATTTATTTAAAAAAATATATTATGGGATTGGTGTTTTCCTTCTTAGCTATACAAGGCGACAAAACCAAAAAACATAGATCTCAACATAATATCTCTATTCTACAAAACTCAATTATTATTTTTTCAATTTCATGCTTGGTGCACGGAATAGAAAAACCATGTTTTTTTTCCAGTTGAGCTGCTTAAAGTTGTGTTTGCATTTGTCTACAAATTTTCATGAACAACGTTACGCAAGTTATCTTATCGTCGATCAATATACGTACAAACAAACAACTGTAACGCAATATAAAACAGCAAAACAAAACAAAATACATACGTCGAGTTATTCCTTTAGCTCTCAGACCTTCACATCGCCCGGTTAAAGTCAATTAGCACATCGAAGTTGTTCGCTCGAACTGTGATCTCTGTTTGTGAGTTTGTGTGTATGTTTGTCCGACGATAACTTGCGAATAGCGAACCACTGATCCGATCTCCTTGAAATTTTGTAAGCAGTAGTTCATCTCAATACAATGTTTAACTTCCAATATAGGCAATTCGGTCTATGGGTTGTGAAGTTATTGGGTTGACTCGCGGCCCGAACTATTATGATAATAAACTATTTAAGTACTATAACGACTGGAACAGACAAGGAATCAAGCAACTTTGCTTCTACGTAAACAAGATAGGGTTGTTCTCAAACAAAAACAATAATAGAATTGCGTCTAAAGTTGCTAAATAGAGATACGCCTTCAGAAATAGACTCAGACTTGTTATTGATGGTTAAAACGGAATCAATCATCGGCAGAATATAATGCAACGGTTCACGTTTTTCTGCACGTGCCTAGCTCTTTGTAAGACAAAACAACTGAACGTTTTTGTAGTCTCATCATAATTTCACAGAAAAAAAAAGTCAGATCCAGAAACGACTTGCTGAATTATGGCATAGAGATTAAAATTAAATGGAACATCTATGTATGTATATCGCAATGTACTGCGGTTTCAAATGCGGAATGCGTAATGCCTAGTCAGACGGTAAAAAAAGGGTGATCATTCTCCTCCTAGACCTGCATTCTTGTTACTTATTTTTTCTGGTAATAGCTTTCGCTTTCATGAGAGCCAGACTGGGCTTCAATAAGCTCAGCCTGGGTTTCACTGGCATTCGAGAAAGCGAAGATCATACTGGATCACTGGTCCCCTTTACATGGGTCGTCCTTCCTTGTCCGCGTTTTTAGCACGGTTGAGCCTTACCAGTTGTTAGATGAGCGTCTATAGGTCGCTTTGAGCCGTCGCTAACCAGGTGACAGGGGGTCTTTCACGCGTACGCTCTTGTACGTCATTATACGTCTCTGGGTTTGGAGGTGGTTAGAAGTAAACCCTAACCATCCACATAAACGAGATCGAGGAGGACGAGAATGTCGACTGTCTGACGCTGTCGAAGGCGGAGACGTTTAGTACAGCTCGTTGTGCTGTGTGCTCAGTGCTGAGGGCTCCAATGCGTTTCCTTCGAGATCCTTGAGTTTCCGTCAAGCACAGGCAAGCTACCGGGGGGATTTTAGTGGGTATAATCTCAGATAAATCGGCTGCACTCCTAAGCAACCGGGTATCTTGTGAAGATATCCCCCTCGCCAACAATAAAAAGTTCAATTGCTGTATGTATGGATGATTGGATGATTTAATACGAAATTACAGTTACATTTTATAAAAGGAAATATTGCGTTTAAAACATGTATACAGGGTTATAAGGAAAGGGTATGCTAAGCCGAAAAGGGCTCATAGTACTCATGATTATGAACAACTTTTACTATTAGACCAAATCTGATATCGAGAAAAAAATATCAGCTGTTCCATAGAAAATTGTCAATGACATTCGACAAAATTTATGGCTTTCGGCTTAGCAACCCTTTCCTTATAACCCTGTATATAAACAATTAGACCATATAACAAAAGTTCTTGTAGAGCTATCTTATCGTTTCCATTTGTTTGATTGAAGAGTTATATGCGTGGAATTTACGATGAATGGTCCAAGTGTTTTCTTATCGATTTTATGTCCGGAATCTAGCTCTTATCGATAAAACGGGCAGACGACGCAGAGAGTAAAGTACCAAATGTTGTAATCGATGAAAATGTTTACTTCGTCAATATTACTTTGTTTCGTTCACGAGCTGAAGCCTCAGTGGCAGAAGCAATAAATCAATTGTAGGGAACTCAGGACCGAGGCAGATCGCATAGCAAGAGAGAGGCCTATACCCAGCAGTGGGATAAGGAAGGCTGTGGATGATAATGAGGGAACTCTTAAAATGACATTTACAAAAATCTTCGCATACCCTGTTTGACAGAACAATAAATCAATAAAAATACAGAAACAATAAATCAATTCTATATACCAATATTGTATCTTCTTACCTCGGATTTCTGAAACGTTTGTTAACTTTGACAACAGATCAATTCTATTGCTGCCCTTGTCTGGCACTAAGCAAATGACAAAGACAGCAATAGACTTAATCTGTCGACAAAGTTAACAAACGTTTCAGAATTCCGAGGTAAATCAGACACTCTTGTCGCAATGGTCGTGGGTGGTAAGACGGTGGTATACACAGTGGTCTTCAACGGCGTCAGTCTTTTAGGCGGTGATCACTGATCTAGCAATGATTCTCCATTTCAATCGGTCCGTCGCATTACTTATTATAAAAAAAAAATACCACTTAGTGTGTATACATCGTTGAGTAGCCAATACATATTAAATTTACATTTAAATCGAATTACAAGTAGGTATATATCTGTTTATGCAGTTGTTTCCTATGATTATGAATCAACGCTCATGCGCAGGTCATTCGAGATAACATGACGTCAGCCGAAATATACGAACGGAATGAGTAGCCATCCTGAAGTTACACATTAGTCATTTAATTACATAAATAGATGTCATAATATATGTACGTTATGACGGTTTTTGCCTATTCTAAAATAAGTGTCAATTACTTTAGTAGTACACTACAGAATAAAGTTTTATTCATAAACCAAAGATAATATAAGTAATAGAAAAAAATGTCGTAAAAATAATCGTACCGCGTCAAGCGCGGGTTTAGTAATAAAACGCGCTTACGATTGGACAGTTCAAAATTCATTCATGTACATAGAGATATTTTATTGGTGAAAGATTATTCACATGTCATGGCAGGTAAATACAGACAATGCAAACAATAACAACAACAATGCAACCTGCGCCTATTTTGACCGGCTCTAAATTATCATCATCAGCCAGAAGACGTCTACTGCTGAAGAAGGGCCTCCCCAGAGCGACACATAGAACGCCATTTGCATTAAACTTCGTATAAAAACTGTGTAATTCTAGCCTTGTCGGAGCCAGATTCTTAGCATTGAGACATACAAATCGCGTCAATCTTCATTATAACCTGTTTTTTGATGTGGAAAAACTGTACCAACCAAGTTTGTGACTTTAAAGAGGAAGGCTAACAGATAATTTTCATGATTTGGATTCCGCATAGTTCTTTTAAATTAGAAAATACGATGTCTTAGTAATAATTTAGATCGTATTTACTGTTAGGTAACGATGCTGATGATCTCAAGCAACAAACAAAAAATAGTTCTCTAAAACGGATAGTCTTCTAATATCATAAAGGTTAGTTTTAGGAGATACCTGGCTCCAAAATTAGGAAGCAAGTTCAATTTATTTTTGCCATTGGAACACAGGGGTACACTTAGCCATGTCAAGATTACATAGGTAAAATTATTCCATCATAAATATTAGAATTTAAAATTAAATGCAGCAGTAGAGGCAATAATCACATACTCCATAAATGCGTATGCACGTTGTTATAGTAAACTAGGCGATGTAACACTGGGCTGGTATAACGTCGATTCCGATGTACGATTTTCTAAACGAAATTTAACAGTTCAAAAACCTTTGGGATCATATTCGCTCATATCGAAATTAAACTAATCTGACAGTACATTGGTTTAGTTTAGTGTGCGGTGCAGTCATAGAGCCACACTGGCCTCCGGCCGACGCGCGTCTGGCCGTTCGGGCCGGTGCCGAGTTGCTCAATAGATGCAGCAGAATCGAGGTCTCTGCTGTATCAATTTCCGTAAACCAAATTTGACAGGTCTAAAATTATTGCTGTCGTTTTCTCGCTTATTGAAATTAATAGAGACGGTTCTAAAATTGTTGCTGTCGCTGTCTCGCATATTGAAACTAATAGAGAAGCAGATATGTTAGCCCTGTCAAATTAGTTTAGCGAGTGGTGACAACAGACTCATGTCTATTGCGTTCGCATTACGTCTAGCTCACACCTGCTTGTAATCTTATCAGATCATCCTTGGTATAGTTATAATTACACCTATTAGTAGGTAAAATTCATGCTAATATGATAAACTCGGGTCACGTTTATCAGGAAAAACGAATAATAAATAGAATGCAGTGTATAATTTTCCGAGCACGTTTATTTTAATACTCTACCGTTTTTTAAATTTTAGGGTTCCGTTCAAAAATAAAAAATTAACCTGTGTTAGATGAAACCACAGGTTGCATGCAAGGTGTCTGTCTGTCTGTCAAGACTTTTTTTGTTAGGAACGCGTGGTCTCATTGCAAATTTGTCTTTCACACTCTCCCTTTTTTAACCGACTTCCTAAAAAAAGAGGGGTTTTTTTATTCGAATGAATATAGTTCCGGTTTGGCCCATTTTTACCAAAATCTAGTTCTGATATTGGGATCCATGAGGAATTGCAGGAACCTCTCAAAATTAAAGACATATTTATACTTATAGCGATTTTGGTATTTTCATCACCAAGTCAATCATTTTCATTCAGAACGTATAATTTGGTAGCGTGAACTGATGAAGAAGTCCACATATGCCCACCGGAACTCCTCAATGATAAGTATTTCATTGAGGACATAACATCTCGATGGTGCAACAGAGTATTTGTTGAAATCGGTTTTTTATTTATTTCAAAGTAATTATGAGCTATGCTCGGAGTTTCTTTACGCGATAAATCCGGAACGAGGAAATTCGTCGAAGAACCAAAGTCGCCGACATAGCTATCATAGTTTGCAAGCTGAAGTGGTAATGGGCAGGCCACATCACTCGAGGAACCGATAACCGGGGGGGAAGAAAGGTTCTTGAGTGGCGACCACGAACCGGAAGACGCAGTGTAAGTAAGTAAGGCCTCTTAGACCAAACCGCTTATGATAGATACGTGATATTTGGACCCAATACTCCTGAAATGGTCTAGGTGAATAAGAACGGATTTTACGAAATTTTACCTCTAAAGGGAATTGAAGGAAATTGTATACTATTATTTGTATTGCATGTATCTCTCTGAAGGGGATTGTATCCTATTATTATGTGTATTGCATGTATCTCTCTGAAGGGGATTGTATCCTATTATGTGTATTGCATGTATCTCTCTGAAGGGGATTGTATCCTATTATGTGTATTTCATGTATCTCTTTGAATGGGATTGTATCCTATTATGTGTATTGCATGTATCTCTCTGAAGGGGATTGTATCCTATTATTTGTATTGCATGTACCTCTCTGAAGGGGATTGTATCCTATTATTTGTATTGCATGTATATCTCTGAAGGGGATTGTATACTAAATAAAATAAATAAATAAATAAATATCTGGGACATTATTGCACACACGGTCATCTGACCCCAAACTAAGCAAAGCTTTTAATATGGCTGCCAGAGACTGATATACGTACATAGATATTTTTTAAATACATACTTATATAGATATTAACACCCAGACATAGAACAAACACAAATATCCATCACATGAATGTTTGTCCTAGATGGGAATCGAACCCACGCCCCCAAGCACAGAACGTAGGTTCACTACCAACTGAGCCACCGGAGCAGTCAACTATTATGAGTATTGCATGTATCTCTCTGAGGGGGATTGTATCCTATTCCTATGTTAGTGCGGACAAGTTAGTAATAATAATTGCTCTTATGCTAAATGTGGAATTTGTCGATGGTTATTAAATATTATACTCGCGCTCGCGGTGATAATTCTAAAAATTCTTACAGTTTATTTCACTACTCGTACAAAAGCTGGTTACACAAATCATAGGCGTTTGAAAGAGGAAAATCTCAAACATGCCATAAAAAGAAGGCCCACGGCCGTGGCCTGACCTCCGTGCATGCTCAATGCCCATGGTTTAGTTCCATTCCACCCAGGTTGAATATCGATTAACAATGTAATTATCACCAGTTAGCGCTATAGGCACCAACTGCGCGCAGGCACTTTTTAATTGGGAATATCTGAAAGTATGACAAAGATACAACTACTTTCATTACTTTTACTTCTGCTAGATCCAAGTATGAAAGAACGATACTAATAATAAACAATCAATTTATAAAATAATACTGAGAAAGTATCGGTGTAATTTATTTGCTACGGACGGAACGGAGAGCAATTTGTCGGGATATTCTCACGGGATATTTACCACGATTTTTATTTTTGTTTATATCAGGAACTCGACTAAAATTAAAATTGTGGTATCCCCTTTAGGCTTAGGATATCCTTTCCTTATAACTCTGTATACCCACATACTTACACACACCCCAAAAATATTACCCTTTCTTGGGCATTCGGGTAAAACGTAGAGAGCATTTCGTCACGGTGTGCGCATGCTTGCTGGTACAAGTTTTCTCTAGTAAGTACCTACCCGTAAAATTTATTGCTACGTCATTGTGAAACCGCATTATTGCAAAGCGAAACATGAATATGAGTCGTAAACGAAAACATTAATCTAATCTAATCCTAACTAATGACGAGCCTCCTGGCTAAGTTGATGTCGCGTCTGCTTTGTGAGCAGAAGGTCCCCGGGTTCGTTTCCCGGCCGGGTGGATATTTGAATGATGAATTTAGATATCCGCTCTGGGTCACGCAAAAAAATGTCACTGTAAGTGCATATAACAACGAATATATTACAATAAAGCGACATGACTTCTTCACTTTCCCGCCAAAAATATTTGATATTTTTTTGGTGATATGTGTCTGGGCACATCGGCTAGGCTTTGGCATGTGCGTTGTCAGTCTCATGTTATATTTTTATTGAGTAGAGATTCCTGAAACATTACGCAACTATAATAACACTACACGACTTCGGTCGCTATGACGCAAAAATTCTACAACGAACACGAATTGTTATGAAAAAACGCAAACACAGCGTTGAATTTTGCGCCATAGCGATCGAATTGGGTCGCAGAGTGCATAGCGAATAGTCGAGACTAGCGCCCCAGAATACATCATAAGCATTCTTGCGATAAAAACAATACGACTAAGAACAGCTCACGGCCCTAATGGTCGAGAAAGTGGCAACGTTCGTCTGCGGAATACTAATATATGGTGCCGTGGATCGATAAACACGGCAGGCGCGCCGGGAGGCTGTCTCAAGGTCGATAAATTTAAATTCAAGACTTTTGGGGAGACCACTACACACTGATTATACAGGATAATTTTTTTATTCACCTTAAGACGATATTTCTAGAGAAAGATAGCGCTATACACTTTCGCGCGCAGATGATGGCTTTAGCGCGCGCTAGTAAAAAAAAAACAGATAATTGCTAATTACATCTATATTATAGTTTACTTTTTTTTTATTTCCCTGTCTTATCACTATTTATGGCGAATGTTGTATATGCCTATAAAGGGTGATCATATCAGTTTCCGGTACTCACTTAGAAATATATTATAAGAATGTAAAATATGTTCACTGTTGGCGTATCTCAATAAATAAGTAAATAAATAAATACATCTAAACCAGGAAATCAATCGAAATTCTGTTTCATGCAAACCTTGATAATAGGGGGTATCCAGCGCCACCGAAAAATGTGCGTAAATCAAGGTCTTTTCAATGTTTTTTTTTTATCGAGACAATGTCATGTAATCGTGTTTTCCTGCCATGCAATTACCATGCATACTAGATGACAGAACCAAAATTATTATTTATAGATTTTTATCTACATAACTAATGGGGGCACTAAATAGAAAAATCGTTACTTTTATCAAAGTAGGCCATTGAACCTCTCGCATGCTTCGGTTGCCATAATCCCTACGCTTGGCAGACGGCTTGGCGATCGCAGAATGTTCACCATTTCCTAAGAGTACTCTGCTGCCCGTCCTCTGGTGTTTCTCGTCGCAGTTTTAGGACATACCCGGGTCAGTCAGTCGATTGACCCAATTGAATTCGATGCGACCATTATTTGACATTAATTTAGTTGTGGGTCCAGTTACTCGGTAATCATAGATGGTTACTACGTATTAGGCGTAAAACTCAGATTATAGATACCGCATAACCAATGGGCCTATCCCGTAACTCTGAAAGCGATAGTGATAGTAAGCGAGCGGGACCGCGCATAGTGCGACCAAGTTGATACGAGCGGGATGGCATGCTCTCGCAATCAGAATCACGAACGTTTCAAAGTTAGAGGATAAGCCCGCAGTGCACTTATTATGAACGTTCGTGATTCTGATTGCGAGACCATGCTATCCCGCTCATACCAACATACTCGCACTATGCGCGGTCCCGCTCGCGCACTATCACTATCACGATCAGGTACATCCATGATAAGGGGGATGGTCGTTGGTCCGACAAAAAACTGCGACCGGCCGTTCTCAATGCTATCTCAAGATTATGCCTATTCACGCCTAGCAATGAACCAATTACAGTGAATTTTTAAAAGCCAATTTTGACCGAAGCTTGGCGCGCGTCTAGAGAGCGGAATCTAGGGAGTGATCTGTAACATACTAAGATATACTTGTACTATGTTAGATGAAGAGTGCCTAAATAAGTACTAAAGCAAGTACAATTATCTACTTAATAAAACTATCACTGACAACGCACAGCCTAAGCCCATGGGTCTAGACTGGAAGCATACAAATGAGATGGTGTTGTCGAAGATGGTAAACACACTTGGCCTGGTATAGGAAATGGCTCTCAAACGACGCTGCCGGAACAGCGGGCTTATCCTCTACCTTTGAAACGTTCGTGATTCTGATTGCGAGAGCATGCCGTCTCGCTCGTACCAACTTAGTCGTATTATGCGCGGTCCCGCTCGCGCAACTCTCGCTATCGCTTTCAGAGTTACGGGATAAACCCACAGATTGGTGATAGCTTTTCAATTTAAGGGTACTAGCGAGTCGAGTACTAGAAAGAATCCTGTCACAATTCTATGGTTACCGTACGTTTTCCTTCATCGTCAGCCCAAGCTCATTGTTGGGATTTGAACCCACGCCCTGCGATATACGATCCAAACTCTTTAACCAATGAGCTACCATCGCTCTGAAAATAGATGCTGCGCCGCTGTAAATGTAAAACTTAGAATTCGTTGTGTACATACATTCTATGCTGGTCTGGCTGACCTTGCGGACATCCACCATAGATCAATAGTATAGGTACGTTACTATTCAAAACAAATGTTGGGACGCTTGTACGTACTAGTAATGTGTTGTTTCCTTTACCCTGATTCACTTGTCTTTCATGACTATACAGGAAATGAATTTAAAAAAATTACAAAGCTTCGCGGCTTGAAACTGGCGTCTCTACATAAGTACGAACATATCAGCGGAACATTCTAAATCTACGAACACAGCATCAGATGTCAATTATCTCACTAGCCTTGTGGCTCAGTGGGAGGTTTTCCGCCTTCTGAGCTGTAGATTGTGGGTTCGATTCCCACCCACGACAAACATTTGTATGTTATGTCAGAAAGCGGTTTGTTTTACAGCTGTAATCTGGTACAGCTCTTCTCGTATCGAGGTCGCGCCTTCGTTGGTTTTCAAAAGAGTAAACTTTTCTCTGCACCGATTCTGCTCTTCCCGCGTTGAGGGTTCAATCCACAGATCACACTAGATACCGCATTACGAGATTCGTTGTTCCTACAAAAAGTCACCAGTTTAAGGAAGGCGCGGGTCGCGGGGAGTGCGACCAGGCGTTCTCATTGGCTATCTCAACGTTACGCGTACTCGTGCCTAACAATCAACCAATCAGAGTAATTTCTTATAAGTGTATTTAGACTGATGCGCGGAGCGCTTCGAGCGTCCTGAATGCAGAACCTAGGGTGTGATCTGTGGTTCAATCCCACATCTCTGCATATGCCCTCTTCAAGACAACTTTTAATGTCAGAAACGGGCCTCCGCTTTTCCGCTTGCCTTCTTGAAATTCCGAGTAAAAGATGCGCCTGGCTAACCTTTCATCGGTCATTCGCCGATGAACTATCAAGCGATCCAGTAGTACCACGGGAAACTATTTTTTTACGCGTGTTTCACCCGGTCCGCTATACCTATAGATACCTCTTAGCACTAGTGGAAACGGTCACATAATTTCGTAGCGAATATTGGCGGCAACGCGAGGAGCATACTGTGACTGTAGTATAATAATAGGGCTGTACCTATTACAAAATACTACATTTGCGAAGTTAAATTAAAACTAAGCCAATGGAGTTGTCTCGCTAACGCATTTATTGTCATGTCCCAAAAGTTAAATACTTTATTTATGACAGTGCCAAGGACTAATTTTGAGAATTGCGTGTTTGCATAAATGTAAATAATAAAATAATGATGTAACTCATTATAATATAACAAAGAAAATTTGTTTTTCTTACACCCGAGCATTCTCTCAGAATTATTGTTTTCGACATGGGAAAAATTACACCATTTAAAATCAAATAAATGCATTTCAGAACAGAATAAACACTAGCAAAAATGAAGATGACCTCGAGATGACGAATATATAGAGACTTGGCTTGTAATATGGCTGCCAGAGATATACGTACATAGATATTTTTTAAACACATACTTATATAGATATTAACACCCAGACATAGAACAAACACAAATATTCATCACATAAATGTTTGTCCTAGATGGGAATCGAAACCCACGCCCCCAAGCACAGAACGTAGGTTCACTACCAACTGAGCCACCGGGGCAGTCTATTTTAGCACGCACTGCGAAGTGTTTACCACCACCCAACTACCAACAGGCGCAAACTCAAGCTAGAATGATCGGTGTCACATTCGCACTCGTTACATATTTTCACAAAATACCCACATGTAAAAGCAGCCCCGCCTGCGGGTTTCAAAGCTAAAAGCTTCGTGCTCGCAGTGAGATAGCGTCCTTATTTAGCTTCTCTGGTAATGGGCTGCGCTTTCACGAATGCCAGCCTGAGCTTCATGAAACCTGGGGCCTTATCGTGTGACTCTGGTGGCGATAATCTCTGGTCATCGCGTGCCTTACCAGAGAAGATACATATTTCAGTCACAATTTTAGCCAAATAGCGGACTGGTTAGATCGACACTTTAGTCAGGAATCAGGATACGTGGAAAGGATCGGCGCAGGACCTAAAATAATTGCAATAAAGAAAAGGCTAAGTCAAGTAAGATAAGGTCTAATAAGCTTTCGTGGAAAAAAAATCCAGACAATCTTTTAAAAAATCCGTTATTTGTATTGTAAGCTGATCAAAGTTAGTCCAAATTCCGTCAATCACTGTTAGTTACTGAGGAGGTCCATTTTCCACCTTCCGTATCCATCATCAGATCAGCTCGCTGTCATAATATTGTATTGTCAACGGAACTTGACAGGCATGCAAAATTTAAACTCAATTTAACAAGGGGAACTGGTCTAAAATTTTGTTGCAAGATTTGACCTTAATACCAATTGAATTAAAGAAGGAAAGAAAGAAAGAAAGAAAATAATTTTATTTTGCAACAACAGTAACATTAATAATATTGAAGGGTAGGCAGGTGAGCAATATCATATAAATATAGCTAATGGTGTGTATCATAATGCAATCAAGTCAAAATAACCAATTTCATGGCAAATACACAACTAAATCCAACCAAGTAGCCACTATGTATAAAATAACCGCAATATTTCTGCTATCAGGAAGTAATTTAATACCTAATGATTTCACAAACGATCACAAACAGCTTCCGGATTGTCATTTAAAATCAGATATCCGATGTTTAAGGAAGCCCGTAGTCATCAGCTGATTCCGATTACAGTAAATAATAGAGTCGACAGGACATTAAAATTATACTAATCACTATAATGTGATGTTGTTGACGAAATAATATTTTAAAGGCTAATTTTAGCCGTTTTTGTTTTGGCAAAAAGCCCATTGAACCGAGATGTAAACAGAAAAACAGGACATAAAAAAGTTTTAGACTTCAAACAACCTTCACAGATTTGAATTAATTTTTAGGGATGTACGTAGATAACTCTTTCTTAAAAACCACATAATATACGGAAAGCAGTACTACGGACTAGGTTCCTGATTGAAACCAAATAAAAATAAATGCATGAGATCTGAGAGAGAACGATTTTTTTATTGAGCTTGAAGTGAGCGAGTCCAATGTATAAATATAAAAAAAAAAGAAAAAAAAAACTTTAAAAAGCGGCGATCATCCTAACTAATATTATAATTCAGAGGAATATAGCCGTAAGTAAGCGTAATGATGGCGTCACGCTTGCCCGTAACGTTTCATTAAATTACAACAGTTCAAAAACCTACACGCCAATATTAATTAATAATTTATTTTTACGATTGCCTAGTTGAATTTTAATAGAGCAATGTCCATCCGAAGCATTCATATAAGAGCCTACATTTCATGACGCTCGACCGCGTGTCTAGTTAATATCAAATTTCATCGATTTTATAATTAGAAAAAAAAAAAAAATAATAATTATAAAAAACTAGCTGTTACCCGCGACTTCGTTCACGTGTAAAAAAAAAAGGAGCTCATGTCCGTCTCGGACCCTTAGCTATTTAGATACAAAAATTCAGGTCGATTCGTTGAGCCGTTACGCCGTGAAAACGCGACAAACCCCCAGACAGAGAGAGATAGAGTTACTTTGGCATTTATAATATTAGTTAAGATTAAAACTCATATGTACATATGATTTACTATTAAACTTCCTTCCTTGTGCAAATCGTGATACGATGTGGCCTTCGCCAACAAAATATGAATAGACAGCAAACATCAACATCGCAGTTTTTAAGAGGTTTTTTTTCTTTCCGCGACGTTTTGGCTCATTCAATATTTGACAGTGTATAGCTGTCGCTCTCTTTCTAGAGCATTTAATAGAGAGAGTTAGTGATTTTTCCTCATTTTGATGAAATTAGCGTTTCGGAAATAGTCTGTTATCACCCCCTAAATCTTAACAAAATCTATTGATTTGGTGTTAATTTCAAAAAAATGTTTATGGTATTCTAATAACAACTCTTATGTACTATTATGTACTATCGGACTTTATTTTCTTGTGTATTTATTTTGTTTAATTATTATTTGCTTATCCTATATGTATGTATTTGCAGTAATAAACATCTTTTCATTTTCATTTTCAACTACTTTTTTCGCCGTATTTTCGACGCCAAAAATTTGTCGACGAAGATATTACGAAATGAAAAAAAAAAAAAATACAAGCATAGTTTTCCACGATGTAGATAACATATTAAAAAACCATCTAAATCGGACAACATTTAGGTACGGTAATACTCTATTCGAATTAACTGACTTCACAAAATGTTGAATTCTCGTAATGTTGACTTTTTTTGGACCCGTCCTAAATCAGCGACCAGAACCGCCGAGGAACGGGCAGCAGCGTCCTCTTAGTAAGCGGTGAGCGTTCTGCTTGCCCCTAGCCGCTTGCCAAGCGTTGAGATTATGGCAACACTTAGAACACAACGCTATTCAAGACTTGTATACTTCTAAAGCGGTCCAGTGGCGGATTTACTTATTTTTATTTTTGTTTCTATTCAATTTTTTGCCGCCCCTAACTCTACAATTGTCTGTGACTAGTTTAATTTAATTGAAATTGTATAAAATAGTTGATATTCTTTCAAAAATAGTGCCTAGGGCGGCAGATATTAGGGGCGACGGGAAAGTTTTCTTTAAATTAACTACTAGCTTAATATCGGTCCCTAAATTCGCCACCCCTTCTATCTGCCGCCCTAGGCTCAAGCCTATTCAGGCTGCTGGTAAATCCGCCCCTGGTACGGTGCTTTCTCATACCATTGTAATTATTATACCGTTTATATTCACGACGTTCTGTATTATTATTGGTACATTTTTGCTGAATTTAAAATGATAACAGCTTCTGACCTGGGTTGAAATGTTAAATTAGCTTCATAGTGATAGTTACATTGTAAAGTCAATTGTAGACTTATCTACCGTAGTAACAATTGGTAATTGGCACAGGTTACCCCTTCAGATACCGAACAACAAGCATCGGTCATAACCTAGGCGCGGGTAATTCATAATTCAATTATAGCGTATAGGTATACTCATACACAACACAATAACCCGAGTTTGTCTTAAAACTGCGATCATAGCCACCAGAGGACGGGCAGCAGCGTCCTCTTAGGAAATGATGAACGTTCTGCGATGGGCCAATGGGAAGCATATTAATGTCTCAGTCCTTGCAACCCGTGCTTTCCTCAGACTATGATCCCAACAAAGATCTCATAATGTGGTATCTATAAAGGGTAGTCTGTGGTCAGTGGTCACCTGTGGGTTTAGCTGATGACCTATTGGAGATGTGAATATGTTATTATTTTTACTTTGTTACATATAATGTTTTGATTTCATCACAGGTAGAGGGCGCCTCTACCTCTGATGGCGCCAGTGCCGCGACAACCGCCTGCCGCTTCGAAGACACCGGTCGCTATCATCAATACTCGGTCCACGCTGATATATATTAACTATACAGCTACAGTAGATCATAAAAACTTTTTTTTTTCCAATATTTAATTGGAGTAATTCCAGCTAAAATGTTCCGTTTAAATCTATAGCAAAACCAGAATAAACGGTTTTCATTCAACTTTTTACAATCAACTACACTTATACAGATCCCAGCGTGGAGCGAATATAACAACGGTTCTAAGGGTGGTTGTTTCGATGAGCCCGCCTGCCAATGTTGCTGACGTCCAAAAAACGGCCAATCATAATATTGCTATGAAAGAAGACTTTTTTTATTTGAATTTTTGACCAACGAGGACTTACAAACTGTTGATCGGATATCATACATTTTTTGAACGAATAACGATACATCATAATTCATCAATACGATTTGTAGGTTTTTTATATGAGCAAAATTTGTCCAGATAGTAGAGGTCACGAGGTGTCAGTTCGGCAAAAACCAGTTATTCTCTGAGAGACATGTTAAAAACATTAAACAGTACGTCTGCTTTTACTTTCATGCAATAGTTGCACGGGCCAGGTCAAGTTCCTCAAAAGTAGGCCCTCAGTGACGTCACGGATGCAAGAGGCTTGGAATATTACCTATATATTCTGTGGCAGGGGCTAAATATAGCCTTCATGACCGGGTTACGCTACGTGCCGCCCTTGGAACTCCGGGGTTGATAGTGAAAAACGAACAGGGGAAAGTACGACCAATCCATAAATGAGAGAGCATTGTGTTTTCTGCGTGAAGCTGAGTGTTATGCGTAGAACATTTTTAGTTCCATTATTTCGAACTCTTAGATAAGTTGGACGGTCTATGTCTACCTACTTGGAAACGTTCCTGACGTGAACGTTTGCGAATAAACATTAATGTTTATCTAACGGATTTATTCAGATTACTTGGGCCCGTACTGTCAGGTCTTTATTGCGATTATTGTAAGGTTCAGACGACGATGCTGCGCGACCGAAAACCTTATCGCGCAGCGATACGATTTGCGGTCGCGCAGCATCGCTGTCTGAACCTAACAATCGTCGCAATAAGGACCTCACGGTACGGGCGGGCCCTGTTTAGATTTCCTGTCGGTCTATTGATGCGTTTGAACACCGATTTACTATTATCACAGATATATTTTCTACGAGGAGTATATGTTTCCTCGTGCTAGGTAAGGAGAAGGAAGAGAGCGAGTGAGAGAGAGAGAAAATAAATTAGTATGCCTATACTAAACAAATACGTTGATAGATTTGTTTATACCTTTTCACGTTATGTCGTACGATTTCCGTCAGTGTGAGTGTATTTGTGGAAAGACCTAATAGTATCTAGTTCATCATCATCATCAGCCAAAAGACGTCCACTGCTGAACATAGGCCTCCCCCTTAAGAGCACCACACCGACCGACAACGTACTACTTGTATCCACTTGTACCTAGTTCATTGTACTTCAAATCAGAAAACCAGATAAATGTGGCAAGGAGTCGTGGCAAGAACGAACGCCTCTGGTCTTAAACAGGTCAAGGTGAACGTGATGACCGATGATGAGGTTTTTAATCGAACTGACTTTGAAGAAGGCTTCGCGTCTTTCGATTTTTGGCAAAATGCCTCAGTAAATTATTATATATGTATTACTTGACGATGGCATCTCATTTCGAACACGAACAATAATTATCGAAAAACACATGACCCTCGTTTTCTTAACTGGGCATAGCACTTACCTTAGAAATATCTTCGATAGGCTGCGCCGTTCCATTGTAGGAGCAGTATTTGATCTTCTCCCCGGTGTTATTACATAACCCATACCAGATGCAGCGACCTTCCTCGGCTGATGCAGTTGGGATCTGGAACAAAGATATCATTTATTTAATTTACAGGTATGTCGTAGATATTAAACAAAATAAATAACGCTTAGCATGCGGAGTTCCCCACTATTTCCTGTGTCGGAGATGCCATGGAACAGAGAGACACGGAATTTCGTTTTTAAACAATATCATTTATTTTAGTTACAAAAATTAAAATAAATGACGATTAGCACTCGTAGTTCCCCGCTAGGTTTTCCTGGGTTGGGAATGCCATGGAACAGAGATACACGGACAATTTCGATTTTAAACTGGCCAGTTTGTTTTTTTTCCCAACAGGGAATCAACCAAGGACCTCGGCTGATAGGTAAATCAAGCGAGTCGGTCAGGCCGTTTAGTTATCGAGTTTTGACGAAGGGTGATCTGTGTTTAGGCTACAGGATGTAATATACACACCATAGAGAAATTATACTAAGAGTGCTAATGTCCATAGAAAGATACGTATCGATTGTAGTACACGTAAGGACGTAAAATGTCGCTAGTCCTTCAAACTGCGACATGATCGTCACAATTTCGGCTTGACTTGAAATTGAAACCCAAGCTAACTCATTCGTAATAGAACGGAGAGAAAACGCTACTTGTTATGAATATTTTTGCATTAATAATATCAGTAAAATTACCAAGTTTATATTTTATTTGCAAAACACGCTAGAGGGCATTCTCAAGAGATGGCCTTGGATACATTATTTTTGCGAACATATTTTTTAGGTCGTATATTGCAATCTAATTTGAACAAAGCCTTAAATTGCGGACATATACCAATACTATGTTTCTATATTAGCTTTTATAGCGGTTTGGACATTAACTGACTAAATTCCTAAGCGCCATCTAGTTTTAAACAGATTTTACGGGGATACACTCTTTTGTACGAGATCGTCATTCTTCTCGTGTAGATTTTCTTTCATACACACAAACATACATACCTAAAAACCCAAAAAAGTTACCCTCCTTCTTATGCCGGCGTCGAAAAACAAACGAATAATAAAGACGGCCACAGTGAGATAATATCGCCTTTATACACCTAGAAAAACCAAAACAAAACGTGTTTGTTTTTTTACCTACAAAGTTGTTGTTTTACGTAGCATACGTAGCAATAGCATTTCATGCAAAATTAATTAATTGATTTACGATAAAAATGTTTAAAACTTGTTAATTGCTATTACAATGTATCTGAGTCACGAAAATGTGAATGCGAAGATAATGCCATTGTTTACTGTGGCATCCAGTTGATAAGAGTCATGTATGGAAATAGCTTCGTTCCATGTTTTATTGAAAAACTGAAGTAGGAAAAAACCCAACAAATGATTCAGTCTCACAGGCTTGTATATCCGCACAGATTATCCCGTATAGATACCGCGCCGAGATCATAGTTTCGACAAAAACGCACCAAGTAGGAGAAACCGCACTGGTTGCGGGAACTAGTCCCCACAAAAGTATGTCAAAAAAAATCACAAATAATCACACTAATATTATAAATGCGAAAGTTTGTGTGTGTGAGTGTGTTTGTTTCCCATTCAAATCTGTGACGGCTGAACGGATTTTAACTAAATTTGGTAGGTAGCTTATACCCTGGATTAACCCGCCAACCCGCACTGTGCCAGAGTGGTGGGTGTTACCTTACGAGGGAGGGCGATATCCCAGCATTGGGATGTTCAAAGGCTGATGCAGATGTAAGGATATTACTGTGGTCCGTGGATATTACGGTTACTCTTTCAGTTCCGGAGATATAAGCATTTTTAAATCAGCACCATACTTTTTTTGTTAAATATAGTTTTCCGATTTGGCTACCAAATGGTATCCTGTGATATAATAAGCAAAAAGCTATATCAAAAAGCAAGCAAAAAAAAACGACATTTGTAACTCCTTATCAAATTTTATCAAGATCCACTTGAACCAGATCCAATGAATGATGAAAACGATGAAGATCCAATTCTGATAACGCTACAAACATCCAGACAGAGAGACAAAGTTACTTCCTATAGTTCGCTAGATGGCGTTGATAATTTTTATATAGGGAGTTCTGAATCGCTCAAGCGAAGTTTTTTCCTCGAGACGAATTCTATTAATTTTTATACCTCACAGCTTTATTGGCACGTCTGCGGCTATATTCCTCTGAATTATAATATTAGTTAGGATTTTGAGCGATGCGTGATACGCCGCGATAGTCCTGTGTGCGCAATCTATAGGGAGTAACCCGTCTAAATCCCCAAACAGTTCCGTCCACTTGGAAACCATTCTACATCCCAATGTCAGAGAACAATAATATGCGCATAACAAAGATACTCGTGTTAACTTCCAATGATCCATTTGACGTCATCTTTTCTTTACCTATATCAGAAATCAGACTGCTTTCGAAGTTTTTTTTCTTCAAGGATTATAGTGGTATGTATTTAGAAGTTGTATGGTGGAGGGTCGGTTCTACAGGATTACTCCTTCCCTCCACCAAGTAAATGGGATTATGATGGGAAGTGGATTTGAGAAGAGGTGTTTTGTGAGAGTGAGTTGAGGGGAGTAGTAGGGAGCATCTGTGAATTAGAATAAGCATTAGTGTACTCTAGCTATATCACAGAAGCTATATGTAACTTATACTGGGTACTAAGTGCTTGTATGGAACGGTGGAACTGAGCCCAAAGGATCTATTGTACTCGTTATGAACAACTTTTACTCAGCGTCAACATTAGAATCGCGAAAAAAAACAGATGTTTCATACATTCCGTTCAGTGTGCATGATATTTTTCTATGCAACAGCGGTTTTTTCTGATTTCTGGTTTGGTCCCTTAATAAAAATTGTTATTGGTATTTTTCAAAATCTGTGGTGTGATCTGTGATTGCAGCCTAATTTAATTATTGTTTTGTTTTTCAGGCAGGCCTCTCCCAATGTGGACCGACGACATTGTGAAAGTCGCGTGCAACCGGTGAAAACAATTGGCAAGTTGTCGATCGGCGTGGCGCTCTAAGGGGGTGGCCTTTGTTCAGCAATAGGAGTCTTCCGGCTGATGATGATGATGGATTATTTTAGCAACGAGTCTATATTTATGTATTCATGAATTAAATTTTAAGATAAGCCATAGCTGTTTCGAACATGTTTTTGTGGGACAAATCTGTTACATAATTCATAGCCGAAAATGGATGGAGATACCGCGATATAATTTTTTTATTTTATTTTAAAACAAGCGGTGACCTGGAATAATATTGTTTTCGACAATAATACCGTACGGAAATAAATTTGAGGAAATAACGAATGAATAATGTGAATAACTTTGTCATAGAAAATTACTAATAGATCAGTATTTGGTATATTTATTTTGTAGCTGCTTTATTATATCCTGAATACGACTAATACAGTCATCATTGATTAAAATCATACTTTGATTCATTTACAAGGAAACAAAATGATTGTAGTTGATTAACTTAAGCGTTACATTGCGGAAGTTCAAAAAATGAAAAGTTAAAGACAAACAATTATATTGATCACTTGCTTCTATTGTACCTATATATATAATCACTTTTTAGCGAATATATATATTATATATATATTTTAGCGAAAAGACACTACAGATTTATTATTATAGACTCAGTTTGAAAACGCCTGTACAACAGACGGAATATATCTTTAAAAAAATTAAGTCATTTGCGCAACAGTTTATTTTAAGTGTCTTTGGGAGCGAAGGTTGCTCGGGGAGATTGCGATTGCGACGTACGTGTGCCAATAACTTTGATTTAAATTTTTGTTCCTTTCAAATTCAAATTCAACAAACTTTAACGGTATTTACAAAGACTCGTGACCCGAGAAATTAGCCTCGAGAATTCTCGGAACTCGGTAAAAAAAAAGGAATCAAAAACCTCTAGCTACCTCAGAACTCTGCCATTTATCAAAATTATTTTTAATTTAAAAATTGTATACTAGAACGCTCGCCTCACAATCCTGAGGTAGCGGGTTCGAACCCGGGCGGGCCCGTACTAATGAGTTCTTTGAAACTTACGTACGGATATACCACTGGCTTTACGGTGAAGGAAAACATCGTGAGGAAACCTGCATATCTCCGGAGAAGAAATTCGATGGCGTATGTGAATCCGCCAACCCGCACTGGGCCAGCGCGGTTGATATGGCCTAATCACCCTTAGAGGGTAGGCTGATATCCCAGCAGTGGGATGCTTAAAGGCTGATATAGTAGTAGTATACTTCCAGATACGTCCCATTTTTATCAAAATCCGATTCTGATAATGGGATCAATGAGGAATTGAGGGAACTCCTAAAATATTATTTTGTACGCAAATAGCTCATTTCAATCTAGCAATGAACCTATGCGAGTGTTTTTATTATTACTATTATATTTCGACTTATTCGTGGTGCGCTTCGTTCGCCCGAGTGCTAAATCTGGGGTTAATCTGTACATAATAAACTTTATAATAGTCAATTTGTACGCTTCAAAAAAATATTTAGTCAAAGCAATCCATCATCCATACAACATGCTATTAGCTAAGGCTATGTTTGTATACAGTACGAGTACGACGACCGCTGGTTACTGAACTTGGCCGTTAAACTACCTTTCTCATTGTAGACTGTTCTAATTCGAAAAGGTTGAAGATGTTTGACCCTTCAACCTTTTAAAATAAATAAAAACATCCCTTTATATTAAATTTATGAATTATTTTAGTTCTATGCTATGAGGTTTCTGAGAATATCGGCTGAAAACTGCGGTAAATGAAAGATGACTACGTAGAACTCTCAAATTCATGCTTATTAAAGCCTTTTCTCTTTTAAGCGGAATTGAAGACGAGTCATTAACATAATGAAAGCTCCGCTTTAAATGGTGAACTTTAACCTTACAAACATGGCCAATGTCAACGACACGATAAGTCTCCGCGCAGACGGGCTACTGGCGACGGCTATCGGTGTGAAAAGCCGCTCACGCTTTTCATACATTTCGTAGGGTGACGCCGTAAACGTGAAGCCGGTTACGGTAACTCGATACAGCGCTGGGCGCCACACGCGTCTTCTGGGACCCTATTCATGTGCGCTCGAGATTATCTCGGTGACTGCCTCTCTAATTTAAAATTTAATGGGAGTGAGTGAGAGAGAGATACAAATGTAATTTCTCCGAATAGAATCCGAATCTCCTGGCGGTTAAACGCGGCAAGTGGCCTCCACCGGGCCACCCAAAACGCGACGCTGCTGGTGCTACCGACCACTTGCCACGGCGACCGACCTCACGCGCGGCCACAGGCAAGTTGCTGCCGTCACAGAACATAATAATACGTCGTGTCTGGCTTCAACGCCCAGCCACTTGTGGCTGTCGCCGATGGCCCGTGTGCGCCGAAACAACATTGGCGCCGAGCCTTACAAGTTGAACTTCGGTTCTTCGACTACTGGTTATTTCCTGTTAACATCGTGACAGTGAGTCATCTAAGTCGTTTTCTCTACAATACATTTTAGTACATTTCACAAGGTTCTTCCTGAAGCCGCATTTTAATATTATCTATTCATATTATCATAGTCCTATCTAATATTATAAATTCGAATGTCTATCCGTCTCTCTGTTTGGGTGTTTGTCGCGTTATCACGGCTAAACGGCTGAACGGATCAAGCGGAATTTTTGCATAGATATAGCTTAAGGGTCGGAGACAGACATAGGCATGTCGCTGACTGACTGACAATCAATGCACAGCCTAAACAAGAGGAGACAGTGACGTGAAATTTTTAGTTAAATAACTCAACTTGGCGGGGGCACTGCACCCAACGCCAACCCAACTGAATAAAACGCTAGTTTCTTCTATAAATATTTCTTATTTTTTGATGGACAGACAACATAATTATTTTTTTCTGTAAATGCGCACTATCTACAAAAACTTGCAAATGTGCGAACAAGATGGCCGTGACACCAGTGTACCCCCATAAGGGTTGCGATTGCGACCTCAATCCCGAAAGCAAGTAACTAAGATATAAATATTGGTGGACATTTTTCACACACAACGCCATCTAGCCCCAAACTAAGCAAGCTTGTACTATGGCAACCACATAACTGATAGAAATTGCTTACAGTTATTAAGTAACTCAATTTCCCGTTTTGGAGTTATAATGCTGCACAGAATATGTAATATACGACATACTTTTTAAGTAAGTTTACTTATTAGTTTACTTGCGTATCTGTGTCTTGGTTGGTTGTAATAATAGAAATGGCCTTTTTGGATGAATAAATAAATATTTGATTTTGATTTGACATATAAACTTTTTTTTTTTGATCGGAAATCCTCGCACGGAGCTACAAGGCTAGTCAATACATACTATGCTAGTCATAGATATGCTACAGAAACCTTTTCACCCTTTCGTAGATGTAAGTATGTCAGTAGTTTACTAACCTTACTACGTCAGAGACATTTTGTACTTTAGCTAGTACTAGTTTTGTAACTATGATAGCTCATTGGTCAAGCGTTTGGATGGCACGACGCAGGGCGTGGGTTCAAATTCCAACATCGAACTTGGGCTTTCGGTGAAGGAAAACGCCATGAGGAAACCATTGAGCTAGAGTATTTTAGAGTAGATTACTTTAGCTAGAGTGCTACTTTGAAATTCTGTCGCCAAGCACATAAAGATGTGTTCATGCAGCCTCACTTGAGCACCAGTTACCGTACCGTGATTGTTAGGTTCAGCGCCGATGCGGCGCGACCGTGAACTTTATCGCGCGGCGATACGATTCGCGTTCGCGCTGTGTCAGCGGCTGATCCTAAAAATGGTGGCAATAAGGACTTCACGGTACGGGACCAGATGTGTTTGTGGTAAAGTACTTAGCCAGCTAAATATTTTAAAAAAAACTTCAGCAGCCAATACCACTTGTTAGGCTTTGAAACCTGTACAATGACTCTCGAGTGTGTAACAATATTCTAATTAACTTAAGTGGCGGGCCTTTATAACTTACTTCGGTAGAGGTTTCTTTAATTTGCTTACATTTTTCAATATTAAATTACTTAATCGCGGTCGCCTAATATTTTTTTTTTTTAATATTTCTGAGTGACAAGACACGCAAGTCTCTCGCCTGGTAAGCACCACGGTTATCCACAACAGTTTAGTGGGATAAAGACATTCCAGCTTCAACAGTTCAAAACCATGAGTGCAAAGCGCTGCTCTCGTAACTTTTTGCTATTAGATTTTTAATCTCTATGCTTAGCAATTTCCATGCCCTATGGAACACAGTAATCCACGCTACAACTTGGCGGTTAAGTAATTGGCATAGGTGTGGTACCTCCACAGAAAGACTGTGCAAGAATCCTACGAATACAAAAACAATTAACTTTGAGACTGGTCTTTCTCAGATAATTAACAGGGATGTTGATTTATAGAGGAAAACATCAGCCGGGCTACGCTTGCGTCTGATGTTGACGACCGGACTGACCTTAATGATATATCAATGCAGTCTTACAATAGCTTCAAACTAAAGCCAGACTGTTTTTCTCAGACATAGCTACATACCTAAATGCAGTAATATCGAACCGAGGTGATAAAAACGTATCTACTGCCCATATTTGCTCACGAGCGCAAGTGCTCCAGAAAATCCTGACAGTTTTTTTTTTTATATTATTATTATTGAAAATGTTGCGTTTGACTGCCATCACGCCTGATGGTAAACGAGGATGCAGCGTACGATGGATTACGCTCGCCTAGAAGAAACCGATTCACTCGCGACTTGAAAACACCCAGATTATAATTATCAGGTTATTATTATTATTACGTTGATTTAATCATCTGTGAAGATGTCCTAAGGCCTATAATAATTATGACGACGACTGTCAACATTAACCCAGTACATCAAGGAATTTAATTTAAAGATAGAGAACCATAGAAACGCGACCGAGACTTTTGGGACTGTTGGCGCAATTAGGTATGAGACTTGTAAAATAAAAATCTCTGGGGACGAGGTTTTAGTACCTTGACTATCTTGATTTCTGATAAAAAGAAATTGCTATCATCCAAGTGCTCTACCTGCCTAAAATCCGCCACTGTTCAAACTCAAGGATAAAAGTTTGAGGAATGGATGAAACAGGCCATTTACTATACTCAAAAGCAGCATTTTTTGTGCAAAAACAAATCCATAGAACATGTTCAAGAGTTGACAAGGTCTAGACCATTATCTCGTGAACAACTACAAAGTTATCTAAGTAATGAGTCACATTTTGGCAAATTTCTTGGTCCACAGTTCGTCACAGACATGCTTGTTTGCATTGAGGTTTATCTTGTTAGTTCGACGACAATAAGTGCGTGTTGATGTTGAGCTACTTTTAAAGTTTCATCAGTGAGTACCTAACAGCAGAATTTTCAATTTTGGTAGAGCTATCAACATATAATTTTTTGCTCCCTACAATACAATATAGCTTTATTATACACCAAAAAGACAAACTTAAAAAAAAATATTAACAATAATATTTTAAAAACGGATTATGTTTTTCTTCCAGACAACCTACGCAGTTTTTTTTTTAAATTTTACTCGGTGACGTGACGTGCAAGTCGCTCTCCTGATGTTGATCGTCACGCTTACCCATAACAGTTCAGTGCCACTAAGAATTTTGACGTTCAACAGTTCAAAACTATGCGCGGCAATGGACTGCACTCGTCACCCTGAGATGTTAGATGTAAAATCTCTGTATACCCAGTAATTACGCTGGAAATATTGCCTTTCAATACAGTAATGCGGGCACACTACTGCTTGGCAGTTGAATAACTGGCAAAGGTGTGGTATTTCCCCAGGCGGACTCTGCAAGAGAGCCCTTCCACTACAATAGCCAGTGTCAAGTTTTGTAAATTTTCACAATTAAAACAAGTCTCAGTCATAGTCCAAGTCAACAATTTCAGTCACCTTCCATTCCAAGTCATGCTTCAGTAATGTGGTGAAAGCTATACTGGAAGCTTCTACGGACTTTTAGAAACTATACGAAATAACACGTTTCACAATTTTTTTAACTACTTAGTTATTTACATAGTTTCACGTCTAGCCATCATCGTTCACCGCACTTCGCAATCAATATTCAGCTCAACCTCCAACATTCAACTTCGTACCCTGCTACATTTAGAAAAGGTTGAAACTCCTGCGTAACTAAACTTCTATCAATGCATATAGGATATAAATAATATATAGGATATATAAAGTGAGTAGCATATAAATTATAGGCTTATAAGCTTGTTACTTGGTGCAATAAATACTGAATACTGAATATCAGTCATAATATAATTACTATCGAGCCTCTAATGCAATACGTACGTAACTACTGATAAAGAATGTGGTTGAGTCAGGATTTTCCGTCCCTGAGTCAAGGTAGTGTTTTAAGACAAACAACTGTTTTCAACAATGGACAATACGTCTTTGAAACCATTATTATTATGTTCAACAAGACTTGGTGGACATTGAAAACAAAAGTCAAATTCAAAATTTTTCATTGTCATTTTTAACCGACTTCCAAAAAACGGAGGAGGTTCTCAAATCGACTGAATTTTTAATATTTTATTTTTTAAGTTTGTTACCTCAGAACTCCGTCATTTATGAACCGATTTGGAAATTATTATTTTTATTTGAAAGGTCCAGATTGGTCCCATTTCTATCAAAAAACAGTTCTGATAATGGGATCCATGAGGAATTGAGACAAGCAAGCAAACAACTTATAATGTGCTAAGTTTATCGTTATCTTACTCACGTAGTATGTAACTATTATAGCTAAGATTGTGATCAGGCACCTTTATTATTTTGCCATTCAAACAATCTTATGACTTGCAAAAAAAAGTGTGCGTCCTCGAAAACGAGTTTTTGTCCAGTTTTGATATTTTGGCATTTCGTATGCTGTTATGTGTTAAGATTCTAATCGACCAGATTGGGTTGTGAATTAATTAGCGTCTAATAAAATCCTAAACAATATTATAATTCAGAGTAATATATCCGCAGTCGTATCAGGACGAATAAAGCTTCGAGGTATAGAAATGAATACGGTTGCGCGATTCAGAACCCTACATTAGAACTGTCAGTCCATACAAAATTTCAAAAAATGGATCAACATCATCTAGCGAACTATAGGAAGAAACTTTGTCTCTCTGTCTGGATGTTTGTCGCGTTATCACGGCTAATCACGGATCTTGATAACATTTGATAAGGAGTGTACATCACAAAGACGGACATAGGTTTTTTTATGTCCAGGCGAACGAAGTCGCGGGTAACAAATAGTATAATAGAAACATAGGGACGTAAATCATTGGTTATATAAATATACCAAAAGTTACACTAATTATAACACGTCTTTTCGGCTGTGTTATTGTATGCAACTGGTTGACGAGGCGAGCAAGTCACTCGCCTGATTGTAGCGTCACGTTTGCCCTCACCAATTCAATGCCACCCAGAATCTTGAACTTGATCAGTTCAAAACCTTGCGCTGCAATGCACTGCGCTCGTCACCCTGAGACATCTCTTTATGCCTCTTCCATACAAATCCATGCTAAGGTTGCCTGGAAGAGATAGCTTTAAGCGATAAGGCCGCCAGTTGTTACACTAGTTTTAAGTAGTTTTTTTTGGTCATTTGTATGTTATTTCTGGTGTGAACAATAAAGAGTTATCTATCTATCTATCTATCTATGCCTCGTGATTTCACATTTTCTACCCGTATTATATTTTATCAGATCCTCACTCCGAAGGGGCTGGGGCTGGAATTATTTACGAACTGGCCAATTCTTTCCTCCAGCCCCCAGGGACCCTATTCCTGTGCGCTCGAGATTATCTTGATCACTGTCTCTCTAGTTTAATCTGTGCTATAATATCTAAGCTCAACCTTTGTAGTGGTAGGGATCTCTTGCAGAGTCCGCCTGGGGAAGTACAACACCTTTGCCAGTTATTCAACCGCCAAGCAGTAGTGTGCAAGCGTTACTGTAATCCTGATTGAAAGGCAATGTTTGCAGCGTAATTACTGGGCATACAGAGATTTAACATCTAACATCTCTTGGTGACGAGCGCAGTGCATTGCCGCGCATAGTGTTAAACTGTTGGAGTTCAAAATTCTGGGTGGCACTGAACTGTTATGTGCAAGCGTGACGCTTAACATCCGGTGAGCAACTTGCACGGATAGCCACCGAGAAAAACTAAAAAAAAAAAAAAATTGGCCAGTGCTTTAAATTAAAATTTAATTACCCCTTTATTTTAGTGTTATTTAGCCATTGCTGTGTGGTATGATATCAAATGAAAAACCTTAATTACCTATTCTGCTCTACACAGACGATAATTATAACTCGCAAATTGTGTAGTGTGATGGAAAATTACATGAGATTCAGAGACTTGAGTACAACTACAACTATGTTTTTTTTTATTATGCTATATTTTAGGCACAGCTCACACTAGATACCGCATTACGAGATTCGTTGTTCCTACAAAAAGTCACCAAATTTTAAAATATTATTTATGATTTAGAGGTCGAATTTCACAAAACCCGTCCTTATTCCTTTATATCGTAGATCATTTGAGGAGTATTGGGTTCAAATTTTCTGTCGTACGGGCGGGTGGGGAAAGTGTATGGAAATCCATTGCGCGCTGAGCGGGCTGAATGAGTACATAAGAAATTCCATGGTGCCCTGGAGAACGTGTTTTTATTTAATTTTGGCTTTAAGTAAGTAAGGCCTGTAAGCTTTTTGTCTTGTGGTATTCAAAAGACAAAAAGTTTTTATTACTAAATCCACAAAATGATACTGGCCACTTGCTTTTACTAAACATTAGTTTAAAATATCGCGCGCGCGCGGATTTGTAGCTTGAGTGATATTATATAGTCTGTCACTCGGAAGAAAGTGCGATTCCCAACTTGTGTGTATAAAGGCCCTTAAAGGCCTAAAGGCTATAAAGCTCAAACTATACCTTCGTTGATATTCGGTCACTTTCTCCCCTCGATTTATCCCGGACCGTATAATTATTTAAAAATATTCAATTTCTGCAGAATGGCGGGTGAAACCGCGGTGAGCAGCTAATCCGAGGTCAATTCTTCCGAAATATGCGCCCCAAACGTTGCTAATATTGGGTGTATTCATGTAAAAATAAAAACCTCGAGCTAAAACCGTCAGGTCCTAAGATATAAAAAGCTTAGACCGGCGAACCTTTTGCCGTCTCACTGGGCGGTGCATAAATACCGTATAATTTCCTCTTCTGTCCTTGTCTGGCAATTATGAGGAAACCTATTATTAATCTAAACATGTTAGTGATGATGCAATGTCAATGGCAAGCCTTGGTCGCGACAGTTGATTGCAGTCTGAACGTCATAAACAGGGTTACACGAAACGGGTATTCGGGTACTGAAAGGCGCTTATTGTACTTTTCATACAGATCACTCTAGATTCCGCACTCAGGACGGTCGAAGCGCACCTTTAGAAAGCCAATGAGAACTCTTGGTCACAGGTCACAGTCCCCGCTCCCTGGGACCCTATTCCTGTGCGCTCGAGATTATCTCGGTCACTGTCTCTCTAATTTAGAATTTAATGGCAGTGAGAGTGACCGAGATAAAATGTCATTTCTCCGAATAGGGTCCCAGCGCTCCTTCGCGCTCCAAACCTTCGCTTTCCTCCACCTTTACTGATTATTTTTCGGATTAACTAATGCGAAAATGCTCGTAATGCGGTATCTCTAGGGTGATATGTGACTCGTCACTATGAACTGATTTTACTATGAGATAAAAAAGAAAAATGTCATACATTATCAACGCATGTATGAAACAGTTGTTTCCACGATTTCAGGCCAGAATATAGAAAAAGTTGATCATAATGATGAGTACAATGAGATCCTTTCGGCTTAGTACACCTGTTCCGTGGAACCCTGGTTTTAAGTCATATATGTATAGATAGCTGTTATCGAATAAGCAGTCCATATTTTAACAGATAAGCTAATATGGCTAGAGAGGTTAACTGTTTAGGGCATATGCCAGTTTGGAAAGAAAAGGCAGTTTAGTGTTAGGTCCACAGGGCCCGCGGACGCTGTTGTAGGCTTAGGCGTCTCACGACACTTGCTACCTGTCCCGGGAGGAGCTGAAGCGTGGTGCTGAGGGCTCCGGTGCGTTCTCTTGGAGATCCCGTAGCCCTCGGTCAAGCACCAAGGCAGGCCACCGGGGAGGCTTTAATGGGTATAATTCCCCATAGCCCGGCTGCACCTCAAAGCATTTGGGTATCTTGTGAAGATTTCCCATTCGCAAAAAAAGGGTCCACAAGGCCCGTACAGTGAGGTACTTATTGTGATGATTGTTAGGTTCAGCCGAGAACGCTGCGCGACCATAAACCTTATCGCGCGGCACGGTACGGGTACGGGCCCTGTTTGGATGTGGTTTCTTCAGATTAAATAAAAACAATACCTGCCGTCCAAAGGAACAGTAGTAAACGAAGAACAGTTTCTATCAAGAGATGAATACATTTTACATTATAGATTATTTTTACAATCACCAAAATCTTTGCAAAAAAATGTTGTTTAAAAATTCACGTATATTTTTTGTGATTTGTTTGCCATTTAGGTAATGGTCAACAAGCTTTTTTTTTAATTTCCTGGAAATATAAATCTCTAAAATCAACAAGACGTTCTATGTAGGTAATTCGCATATCTATCTGTTTCAGATACCTAGTTCTTAAAGTCATCGGTAAAGTGGGTGTTTGGGTGACACTAACCAACGTCATCAACGTGCATAATCTAGAGCGGAATACATTATGAAAACACGTTAGACAAAGATGAAAAACTGGCGGATGGTGACGTAAGCTGGTGTACCTTATTTTTTGGACTATGCTCTGTTTCTGGTACTATCCCTACGCCAATGCTCAAAGTCAAGATTATCATTATGGTCAAGGCTCTTTTGCTTTGCCTTCATTTCTTTAATTATTCTTGATGTCAAGGCATGCGAGAATTTTAAGGGCCAACAACCACTTCAAAGTCGAACCGAGGTGCGGCGTAGAAATTTCAACACTTCCCGGTTTATCATAGGGTCATAATTGTTCCGGCGCGCCTCCACCGCGTCTGTCCTTCCTAAGCTCTAGAAAGAGATAAAATTTTACTGGTTTTTAAGGTATACTGGAAAGAGTCGAGTTTTCCATGTCTTTTTTCGCGCGCGGCTCACAAATATACAGAGAGCGTTGGGTCTAGAATCATAGAATTTTGCATTGGAGTTCCTTATTAATCGTAGGTAGAAAAAAAATTATACATTTAAAAAAAAACTTAAGTGGATATATATGGTATGAAAGAGTTTATGGAAGTTACAAAAGTTAGTTATTCTATTTGCGAGGCTAAAAGCCAAGTGTCGGTCCTAAGCCCTAAGCCGAGAAGCCGAGAACTCGTGGGCATCAGATCAGCTAGTCCGTTACTAAAATATTTACATTTCGCAACCTACGCTACACGAGTAACTAAGCAGTTCTCAAAATATATTATCACCGCTCTCATTATGAAACTATAGTCTAACTCGGGGATGGTGGTGGTGTTTACGTGTGGGCCATATAAAATTATTCAAGCATTTGGCGCGGCAAATATTTTTCTTTTTACCCGACTGCCCAAGGAGGGTAATGTTTTTGGGGTGTAAGTAAGTATGACAAAGTATGTTAAAATCGGTCAAGCAGTTTATGGTACTGGAGGTTCTATAGGAATTCACAAACATACGTACTTACATACACCCCAAAAATATTATCTTTCTTCTTGGGCAGACGGGCGAGTAAAGCGAGTCGCCATACATAGACCTAACCATACGTTTCGAGTTAACTATTTTATCAGTTCATCTTAACTGGAAAGCCATAAACAATAGTTTCCCAGTAGCCACAGATTGTGTGCTCACACACATAAAGAGGTGCCCACATAAACAAACTCTTCCGTAAACAAAACAAACGCGAGGTCAAGGTCTAGACTCCAGACATCTGCAGTGATCCGACCGCGGACTATCGTGAACTTTATTGTTAGGTATTTTGAGTTTATTTCCATGTCTGGATGTCTGGAGTTTTCTAGATGAATTGAAGATGAACATTGCGTAGCTTCAAGGAAACTTGTCTTTTGTTTTGCACGTTCTTTTAAATGTTTTTTTGTTGTCTTTGGCCTGATAAGACAAAATTACGGAACATAATTCAAGGTCTTTGAATAGATCATAGGATATTCGCGATAAACATGCTCCCACGTAGGGTGCCCATTAAATCGGCATGCCGTAACGCGGACGATGTCGTCGAAATAAAACGGAATACTGATTGTTTACATTACATCAACCTGCTTAAAATATACACTACGTAGTGCTGTAGTTCTCTATTTGTCATGGACACACGATCATCGAGTTATTGTCGTAGATATAATATATGGTTGTTGTGTACTGCGCACTAGAGGCCAAACTGCAGTACATTACAATTTATAATAGAGTATACCGCCGTCTTGTCCATACAAACAGCGTAGTCTAATACTCATCCTTAAATTTTATCCGATTTCAATGTTTTTTTTATATGTTATCTACACTGTGAAAAAGTATGTTTGTTTTTTTTTAAAATTGCGCAATATCTTCGTTGTTACACATGACAAAAAAAACAATCGAAAATTGGCGTCGAAAATACGACGAAGTAGTTAAAAAGAAAAAGTAGTTCTTATTAGAATAATATTTTTTTGAAAAAACAAAACATAGCGGCATAGAATATAGTTTATCCGAGCAATTGAAACCAAAAATAAAAGATTTTGTTAAGGTTTAGGGGGTGATAACAGACTACCCGGCAACGCAAATTTCATCAAAAATCTCTATCGCACGCACGAGAAACAGAGCGACAGCTATACAATTTCAAACCTTGAATGCGCCATATCCTCGCGTCAATTTGCAGAACCACTCAGTCACTCGATAAAGTAATATTACACGGGGCATAGCAATGTATTCTAATTTCACCTCTAGTACATTACTTTCTCAACGGAAACAAGCGGATATTTTTCTCCACAGACCATCAAGGAGCACAAATGTTTGTCCGCCAATCTGTCGGCTATCAAGGCAGATAAATGTAGGATTTAAAAAAAAAGCTCACAAATCAACCAACAACCTTGACTCAATTGACATTATCGACCAAAACCTACCCAATGTCAAACGAGATGTCGTTGTATCCACATGATGATTGCATCCACAAAGCATTGTGAATGTGGCTGAGTAACTACCCGTGGCCCGTCTACACTAAAGTCAGCAAAGATAAAACTTAGCTGATCACATAGACAAGAACTGAAAGATAAGACATGTCTTACGCATTTAGACAACCTCCCAAGTTTGGTGCAACGCATTTTCATTGTTAGGTACCTACGTCTTAAAGTTAGAAATGTCTATGTTTAGTGCAGACAGGAATTAAAACAATGATAGTTATTACCCAATTAAAATATTTGTAAAACTACATTCTGCTGTATCACTAACCACGATGAGTACATTTGTTTTAAAATATGGTTTAGTTCATAACTATTAACTCTGTTTAAATTTGTTACTATTATGACTGTATTATGTGTACCTCAAAAAATAAAATAAAGAAATTTATGATTTATTTTTACTTAGGGTTTATTTCAATTAATTTATTAGTTAATGTTATTTAAGTTATGAATATAGAAGTATTATTAATTTTCACCATATTAATGAATGCTTGTAATGCCAAAAAGCACACAAAAAAAAACCTATATAACCAATTGCCTGTATTAACATCCCACTTAGATCAAAATGAACCCGCATTCCCGTCAATAAATCAACTAGTGTCGTGTACGCGACCAATAAAGTTTCCCCACGGCTTTGTTAGTCCAATTGAAAGCAGTTATTGAAATAAATTTGTCTTTGTTGCCGACTTCGCAGATAGATTGTCATTATTGACATGCAACCTCAATAATTATTGCATGCTTGCATGCTGTTGCCAGGCCTTGGACTGAATCGGATCAGGGGCCTTACCCCGTAACTCTGGTGGCAATGGTCCGTCCCACTTGCGCCAACTTACTCGCACCACGCGAGCGAGCAGGATAGCAAAAAGAAGACCATCACCACCAGAGTTACGGGAAAAGGCCCCAGGTGATACTTAGAGCAAAATGTTCTCATTGGAAAAACGTCCGTAACGTAATACATCATAGGAGCAAAACATCCTCAATTTAAAAGATGTCTTTACAAAGCAAAATGTCCTAGTTACCAAACAACCAGTTTAAATGGTCACGGGGACAAAATGTAGATGCCTGTGTCTCAGCCAACGCAAAGCCAACCCTGTTTGCCAAGTGGGTAGCATCATTGTCTTATAGGCAGCAGCTCCCACGTTCAATTCCTGGCCGAGCAGATGTTTGAATATTATATTCGCTCTTGTTTGTTCTTTTGTATTTGTGTGTTCCACACACAGATCACATCCTAGATTCTGCATTCAGGACGCTCGAAGCTCACCACGCATCAGTCTAAATACACTTATAAGAAATTACTCTAATTGGTTGATTGTTAGACGCAAGTAGTCGTAATCTTCAGATGGCCAATGAGAACGCTTGGTCGCACTCCCGCGCCTTCCTCAAACTTTAGTGAATTTTTGTAGGAACAAAGAATCTCGTAATGCGGTATCTGTGGTTCCACGGCACCACAGACACAAAATTCTTGGAGCTATCGTAGCAACTAAACACTTTGCTGTGCATGCTAAAATTAAATTTATTTGTACATAAGTAGTGAGACTCTATTTATTTAAATATTATTTTGGAGTGCATCTTTTGTTCTTTAAGTAATATTATTGTTTAGTGATTTTATGAAGTTAGATGGGTCAGATATTTAACCTAAACACCTGTTAATTAGACATACATCATATAAGCTCTGCATAATACAAGAATAAAGTGTGCAATACTAACGCCAATGTGTTTCAATGCGTTTGAGATATGTTTCCAAATATATTTTATATGTAGTTATTGCAATCTAATTTGAACTAAACCTTAAATAGGCACACAGGTATTTCTCCATCTAAAGGCGGAGACTGACTTCTAGCAACATTTGCTTGTCATGTATCGAACTTTTGTAGCACATATGTAGTGGATCCACTCAAAGTGAGTTCCGGATCCTCCATTCGACTGTCAGCTTTTTTGTGAATTTCGTTGAGTGCGCTCGATCAATGTGTTCAAAGAGAATGTTTTTCACATTTTGTGCATCGCTGTTTTTAACAAGTTCATCTCGAATTATACATTACAAACAAACGTTGCAAATCCTTATCCGCCTTAAGATTTCAAGCAGTTATCTGACTTATAAATTTCCTTGAGTCTAACAATGGAAAGCATTTTGTTATCTTATCAGTTATTACTTATAAGCCAATCCTGTCACATATCGATTTTTGTGTTACATTTAAAAGGGAGTAAGTTGATAGTATTCTATAATATTCCTGACATAGCAATTGTATACATGCTAAAGGACTATACAAGAGATAGCAGACGCCACAAGACCCTGCTACAGCCTGCACTATCTCAAATCAACACTGCACACCACATCTTCAGCAACAGAGTTGTTCACAATTCGAACAGGTTGCCTGAGGAACTGGTCAAAGTAAATTCTATGTATGTTTAAAAAAGAGCTAGACAGTTGGATAATTAAGACAATCTTGACTGACAGTTATTAAGTTTCAACAATATAGGAACATCAGCCTATGCTGCTTGCTTATAAATAAATATTTACAAACACACAAAAAGCTGCATAGATTTAAACTCGAAAACCACACTTAAATTAGTTGTGATTGTAATCCTTTGCTCTTGAATCTGTTACCATTATAAAGTAAACATATAAAGTGAAGCCGTGATGGTTCAGGCAGAGCACGCTCGCCTCACATATGTGTGGTGCGAACCCGGGAGGCCTATACTAGTGAGTTCTTTGGAACTTACGTATGGATATATCACTGGCTTTTCAGTGAAGTAAATTGTGAGGAAACTTGCATATTTCCAGAGAAAAGCCTGCGCTGGGCCATCGTGGTGGATATGGCAAAATCACCCTTCGAGCGTAGGCCGATATCCCATCAGTGGGATGTTTAAAGACTGATGCAGATATAAAGTGAACACTGGCTCTCGACTAAACACAGCCACATAGATGCCTAACATCTTTTATTACTAATTTTTTTATTGCTATGGCATATAAAAGTTATGGTAGAGAATGTGGTATGTTTATCACCAATTTTATTTATACCAACCTACTTTTGCAACTACTGCCAAATCACATACTGGCTCGAATCTTGTAATACTTAAAACGCACGTAGAATAACTATTCGCTAGTGAAAATTTTAAATCGCAAGCGACTAACAAAGGAAAAAGCCACCTTCGTACTTCATACCTGTGCGTTGGCGAAGAATGGAATCATGCAGAACAGTCACAAAATGACGTCAAGCTTTTGCGATATTCGCATGTTTCAATGCCACAATTTTTGCAAGGTTTAATGGTGCGGAACCATAAAACTGTCTAAGTAAACATTTTAACTTACGTTTCCTACGAGGTGAATTAGCAGAAGACAACCCAAGAATGCTGGAATTGATAGTTGTAAAAATCTTCTGGTCCCAACCATTGTTCCACACAAATTTCACTACTTAAAACTTTACGATGCACAATTTACTATCATAACATAATTACGCGTAAAAGGTAATCGTGATTTCACAAATTCTCAAATTTATTTTATGTTGCGGAGTTTTCTTCCTTCCGCTACGCCCGACAAGTATACAATGAATGAATGAAAAGGATAGACAGACTGAAATTGATTTTAAATTTTTGATTGAAAGATAATGTTTTAGTTTTATATTTTGGCTCTACACGTTGTGTATTTAGCCAATGTCGTTTTTAGTCAAGTGTAGTGTAATAGCCTATATGTATTTCCAAGCACAAAAGCTGAATGTGTCTCTCTCGTCTCGACATACATTTCATTGGAGTAAATGAAACATAGGGATAGGGTCACAGCTTGTCCCTTCTGCTCCCATGAAATTCATATTTAGGGTGAATTTCACGGGAGAAAAAGAAACAAACTGTTAAGGTTATAACTTCTCCCTTTCGCTCACCCAGAAACTTATATATAGCCATCTCTTTCAAACGCTGTCAGGTCAGGCCATGTAGCGAGGCCTTTAGTTATCAATTTCGCATGATATCAGAGCACTATCAGAGTAATGTATGGAGGCCTTTATCATGCCAAGAAATAGGGGTTTTTACATGGACATACTTCGTGTGAAAGGGACTGCTAGATTTAAATTTGACGGGAGCAAGAGAAACAAACTATTAAGGTTATAGCTTCTCCCTTTCGCTCCCCCATAAACTTGTATATAGCCATCTCTTTCAAACGATGTCAGGTCAGGCCATGTAGCGAGACCTTAAATTTACACCGGCCGCTTGCTTTGGTCCAACTCGACTTTCTTTTCTCGACCGACGGGGCCCTATTCGGAGAAATGACATTATTATCTCGGTCACTCTCACTCCCATTAAATTATAAATTAGAGATACAGTGACCGAGATAATCTCGAGCGCACAGGAATAGGGTCCCAGTGTTGTTCTCCATGATGAGAAAAATTAGAAAATCTAAGGGTGAAAATGTCCGGTACTGCGGAAGATAAGAGAAGAAGAGATACCATTTCCAAGTGAAAATGGGACATAACTTCTAACCAAAATTCAAAATATATATGGAGACCAGTAAAAAAAAGCTAAGAATCATAATCTAGAAAATTAGAACATACGGCAATTTTTTTTTGATTTTGTCCTAAATACGGCAATTTTGAGGTGTAGATACGGCAGCCCCAAAATCGACTTGGAACAACACTGCGACCGACTCATATAATTTCATTTTTCATCTCTCAATTCTCTCATCTCGTAAAACCGTACCAATATCAAAGATTACTGTGTTGTGTGTTGATTAAATTGAATAGTGCTTTACTATTGCAGTGAAGAAAATAATACGATTTAGAATCTATTCTGAGGAGGACGATTGACGATTATCTATTTCTGTGAGTGCAACAGAAATTTTATTAATAGCACAAGAAAGTTTATAATCTCATAGAATGTCGCTCATTATCTCAACATGATGAACTTGAATAAATCATGAACTAGAATAGAATCATGCTAGGATGAACAATAGAGGCAGGGAAAGAAAAAGAGCTGAATATGTAACATTTAAACAGAAAAGGAAACTAATTCAGTTGATGTCGAAACACCCACAACTTGTAGCATTGAGGGTGACTCAAGATTTCAACTACAATGACTCTCATCAGCTTTGGCGAAATATCGCGAGCGAGTGCAACGCAATGCCAGGAGCAAAGAAAACTTGGCGCCAATGGAGAAAGGTATGGGTAACGTTTCAAACACAAGAAGACGCTGCATGATCTTATCGTCAGTCACAAGGCATGGATTCTCGCCGGACTCGGGTTAGCTTGGCGCATGGTGACGAGGACAAATGATCAGGAGAGACAAACTAGCTATAGTTTTAAGACTCGGTTGTACTGGCTTAACCCTGGGAGTTAGTCACTGCTCTTCTACTGTTGAAATGTCAAAGAGTACTATAGATAGCTTAAAACAGTCCACCTAACTCCCTAGCAGGTATATTGCATACATTATTTGTTTCACGCTCAGTTTCGGGAACCACAGATATGTGCCGATCCCATTGCTGGGTTATCGGCCTAGCCTCGCAGGGAGATTGGGGCATATCCACCATGCTGGCCCAGTGCAGGTTGGCGGTTTCACATAACACACAACAACATTATGAGTAGTAAAATAAGGTCATGTCTTTCTGAGCAGACCTCCAAATTAGTTTAAACTTTATGATCATATTGCGATGCTCCCTGAATTGTGACTACCCTTCGCCCCTGATGTTTCTATTTTTAGAATGTTACTCTGAACTCGTATGTTTAGGGAATGTGTTTATTTATTTATACAAAAATTAAAATGGTACAAAACACCAATTATGTTACAATTAAATTTATGGTTGATTGCATTCAAGTCAAGTGTAGGCCTTGGCCCCGCAATGGGACATGACAGACATAAAAGCAAAATTCTTGCTAAGATCGTCTTTTTATTTGTCATGGAAAGGTAGAAAGACCAGTTTTTCATATTAACTGCTGTGTTTTAATTCAAAACTCATTATTTTTCAGACTTGGCACGATATTAGAAGTAAAACTAAAAAGAAGCACGAAGCCGACGGCGAGGTGCCCTCATATGTGACAAAACTAACAACAGCTGAACAAGAAGCTCTCGGCTTCAAAAACTTATCTTCCACAATTAACAGCCAGGAGGCTACAGAATTCGTACCTCTCGATATGAACGACATACATGAAAGCTTCGACAACGATGAGGTTGACAACGTGTCACTCAGCGAGCCTGCCTCTCCACCTGAAGAAAAACTCTTCACACGCTCCCAAGAAAAAGTTGAGACAATCAAAACAAAGAAACATAACGCGAACCATTCAGACAGTTGTATATTTAACTGTGATATGTTAGCGATCCAGGAGCAAAGGAAAATACAGATAAAGGAAGAATATTACAGTTTTAAAAGAGATTATTTAAAGCAAAAACTTCTGTTGATGAAAGAACAGGCCGATGCTTTAAAGCTTATTGCAAGAGAACTAGCTAAATAGTGTGTTCGTAAATACACACATTGTATTAACACTGTACAATAACGCCCTTATTTATAAACATGGTGTGCCCCTGGAATAGTTACCAAGTGTTTAGTCCCTTTCGCTCATTCGAAAATTAGAACTCGATTGAAAAAGACAGAAGACTGAGCAACTGCTCCAAGGTTTCTCCGAGTTTAGTAAGGGCGAGGTTATAATAATTACTTATTTTCTAAGTCATTGTATTTTTTGTCATTGTGCAAATCTGTGAGAAAGATATCATAAAACCATAGATTTAACACATTTGTGTCGGTGCCTAAAAATGTCCAAACCAAAATAAGACATACCTCGGGTTTCTTAAACGCTTGCTAACTTTGACAACAGATTTATTCAATAATGCTGCCTTTTTTTAAAATTCATTTCATTTATTCGGACCCAGGGTTAGCACAACACTTGGTAACGTCAAATACACAATTTTCATTTGAAATTCATTTTTGCCTTTGTCTGACACTAAACAAATAACAAAGACAGCAATAGACTTAATCTGTTCTCAAAGTTAAGTAACGTTTCAGAAACACGAGGTAAACCTATTGAGATCAATTCTGTTGTACCATTTACTAAATAAAACAGCTCCAAATTCACATTTTGAAATAATAAGTTTTTGTGCAACAAAATATATTTCCACAAAGTGCCACACCAAATGCTGTCGCAGTCTATGTCAGTTGCAGATGCATTACAGTAATGTGGACCAGTAATTTATGGATTTCACACTACGACGTTGAATTGAGTCTGTTATTCCGACTATAGTTTATATTCTACTACTCTACGACTAGTACTACTGTTCGTACTACTGTTCGTACCACGGGAAACAAACGAATCTCCAAGCATTTAACCATCTATTAGAGTTTTGGCGGGAACGTGACGAAATAATGTCGCGTCATTTTATTATTTTCCAAAACTTGTGTTATTTCGAGTGTTAATGTGTAAAAACGGTGAATTTTTACCTGTTAAGTATTCGTTTAAGTTTTATGCACGAGTGTTGGTGAATGGTATAATGTCGTGAAATTTTCGTGTTGTTTCCAAAACTCCATAGAAGCCTCAAGTAAAGTTTTCAACACTTTACTGGGGCATGACTTGGACTTGACCGTGACTTGCTTTGCTCGCCTTTGACTGTGACTATGACTTGTTTGTTAATATTTAACAAAACTTGAAAATATATAAGTATACTTGACACTGGCAAATGCATAAGATGTGATACGCCAAAATCCTCTTAGGAGGAAAGAGAACCATCTATTATTTTGTACTAGATTGATGCTTTACATCAGTGTCAAACCAGTTTACAGAATGGAGGTTCAAGGAGGTAACAATAAAATTGATGAAGTATTTACAGTAACTTATGTGACTGAGTTATTTTTACCCGACTGCCCATGAATGAGGGTAATGTTTTGGGGTGTAGTATCTAGGGCTAGGTTGCACCATAATGCCAGTTAAGTTACTTTTATAGTTAATTTAACCTTAACCATGAAGTTTCACCAGTATGTGTTATCTGTCAGTTTAACCATAGGGGCATTCCACTTGAAGCGGACAGGCAATAAATGTTGATGCTTTCGGTTTTAGTAATATTTGATTATGTTATATCTATACAGGGTTATAAGGAAAGGGACCAACGCTGAAATCGAGAAAAAATCTGCTGTTCCATAGAAAAATGTCAATGAATCTCGACAAAATGTATGGAAGCTGCTTTTTTCTCGATTTCAGGGTTGGTCCCATAGTAAATGTTGTTCATAATCATGAGTACTATGAGCCCCTTTCGGTTTAGCATACCCATTCCTTGTAACCCTGTATAGGGCCTCGACCCAGATACAATATTTTTTTTTACAGACTACATAAATATTTTGTATCTGGATCGAGCGAGGACCTATATACAAACATAGTCAAATATTACAATTTTTTTTGCCTATCTACTTCACGTGGAATGTAGTTAAAATGGTGCAACACATTTTTCTGCCTAACAGGAGGTTTAACTAAGCCTAAGTATTTTTGTGTGTTTTATAATAGGGAGAATTCTTTGTTTTCTTTTGTTACCTCCAGTAGCCTAAATTTCTTGACTGATTTTGACCAGTGAGGTGTGGTTGGATTCGTCTACGTCCTGAGTGACATGGCTACATTTTGCAGTCAGATATTTTTTTTTCTTTTAATATTTAAATTTATTTAGGTATATTATTTGCAAGCTTGTACTAAGAATATGCTAGTTATAATAATTTTCCAATCTTGCCGGTAAATATAGTTGTGTAATCTAGAGCTAGTAGATACATATTAATGAAAATTATTAAAAGTTTAAATAAAATGGAGACTTTTATTGGCTCCGATATTGATAATAAAACACGTGTAACGGCGGGATCGTGAAGAAGTCATGGCGCGTCATTGTATTATTTTCCAAAGCTTTTGTTATTTCCAGTGATTTTTATCCATTAAGTGAACGTACACGAGTGATGGTGAATAGTATAATGTTGTGTACATTTCACATCCATCATCCAACATCCATCATGTTGTTACCAAAACTCCATAGAAACCTTTAGTAAAGTCTCCTCCACTTTACTGGGGCATGACGTAGACTTGACCGTCACTTTGCTTGACTTAGATTTGACTACTTGAAATATTACAATACTTGATACTGGCTATACACGACGTGTGGAGCCAAAACATGAGAGAAAAAAAAAGATTATTTTTGTATGTCATTATCATTACAGTGGTGCCAGATGGTGGTATTTTGCGTCAACGAGGCGTTTAAAAAAAGTTTACTTATTAAACTTAAGTATTTTAAGTTAAGTTTACTTACTTACTAGTTTGTTAAAAATTGATTTTTCTATTTAATGCCCTTAATTAGTTATGTACATAAAAAATCTTATTTCGAGATACAAATGTTTTTTTGGTTCTTGGTTTCCATGGCGGGAATACATAATTACATTATATTTTCTCGATAAAAAATAATTGAAAAGAACTCTATTTACACACATTTTTCGTGCTTGGAAACCTTAGCGTATATTCAAGTGATTATTACACTAATACTGAGGTAATAATATTTTGCAGCGCTCAGAATTTCTATTGATTTCCTGGTTTAGGTGTAATTAGCAATTATCTGGTACATTCACTAGCGCGCGCTATAGCCATGTCTTTTCACCTGCACTCGAAAGTGTATAGCGCTATCTTTCTCTCGAAATACCCTTTTAGGGAGAAAAGTTGTAACTCCCCCTTGAAGGAAAAGCGAGGCACCCCTCCCTTTCTGAGATATGAATATAAGGCTTTTCTCTGTGTAATGGATCGTAAATCCGTAATTTTCTTCGACTTTTTTGTCCCTGACGTTTACTGAGGACTACGAAAATGCTTTTATTTTTCTTTACGACCCCTAATTACCTACTACTACTTTGACTAACTTTGTGGCACAGTGGGTGGATTTCCACCTTCTGATCTGTAGGTTATGGGTTCGATTCCCACCCAGGACAAACATTTTTGTGATGAATATGGATGTTTCTTCTTAGTCTGGGTGTTTCTATGTGTTATATGTATTTATTTACAATAAATAAATAAAAAGTATTTATGAATTCTATCAGATATCTGGTTTCCATAGTACAAGCTTGCTTAGTTTTTGGCTAGATGGCGCTGTATGTGAAAAAGGTCCACCAATTTAGATATATAATATATATAATTCGTGCTTCGTGCGGCCCGGCCCAATACAAATATTGATTGTGCGAACGACAGAACGTGTGTAAAAGTATCCTCTCGTTCATTATAAAAATCTGATTTTAATGCATTTATAATCTTAAATTAATAGCGATTATTGCCTTTTTGAATTTGGCAACTCTGGTCAGAAAAAACTACCAAATCCATTGATAATTTATTTTAATGTTGGTTTTCTCTTTTATTCGTTTATTTTATACTTACCTAGACAATATTATTTAATGTTGGTAAAATAATGTTGAACAATCGTTACAGTAACTTTGTGAGACCCTCTTCACCCAATGAATTGAAGAATTCACTCTCACCATCACTCATTGGTCAGGATGCGAGCAAAATCTATTTGGAAGTAATTAAAGAAGCTGGAAGCCCCGTCTGCTCCAAAAGGATCACTAGGTCTGAGAATAGGACTCTAAAAATCAAAAAGAATACAAAGTTGGAAAGTATTTCCAAAAAAGATTTATTTTTAAGTGCCCAAAACAATGATTTCCAAACATTGAAACAAATATTGGACACCTGCCCAAATATGCTAAACACGACTGACGATTATGGTTGGAGTTTGCTCATGATCGCTTGTCAGGCTAACGCGATTGATACTGTAAAAGAACTCTTGACCCGAGGCATAAATACTTCCGTAAGAGACAAAGCAGGTAACTCTGCACAAAGTCTTGTAATAAAAAACAGAAGTTTCACATTAGCTGATATTTTACTGAGCTACAAATCAAGGGAACCTGTAACAGTTCATAGAACCATTGAAGATGCCAAACATAACCCAAAATTAACTTCAAGAGTTTACTTTTGTGAGATATGTAATAAAGAGTTCCCTGATAAAGAGGAACACTTATCATCTACTGTGCATAATATTGATGCAAGCAAAGGCAAGAAGATACCCTCAAGTTATGTTATACCAACATCTAACAAGGGTTACCAAATAATGCTAAAAGTCGGCTGGGATAAGGAACTTGGGTTAGGGCCCGATGGCGCTGGGAAGAAATATCCTATAAAAACTGTGCAGAAGAAAGATAGAAAAGGGCTGGGGCTCGATAAAAGAAAAAAGGTTCAAGAAGAAAGAAAAGAAAGCATAAAACATGTAAATATAAATTTGCTGAAAAGGGAGTGTAAAAATAATAGTAGTATGGAAATAAACTTTAGAAGACAATTTTACTAATATTCAGGTTGTTTTATTGCTCCTATTAAATACAAAAAGAAGATGAATAAAATATGAGTAAAGCATGATAATTTTTACAATTTATTTTCAAAGGCACTGAAGAACTGTCAAATAATCAAATAATAATAATGGTAATCTAAAAGAATATACTAATAATTCTGCACAGTAGACCTTGTGAGCACAATTTTTTTTGCACCTTTTACAATTTCATAGATTATGGGTGCCGCAGCAAACTTTCCCCCTTTTAATATAATAAATATAGTAAAACAAGTTTTGTCAAAATTCGTTGAAAAATATTACCTGGTATGCTTACCAACATATGGACAGATGAAAGCAAATTTTGCCAGTTCAAGCAAAGTTGCTTTCGTTCGCTTCCCTCACTCGGTCAATAACATGGCAGTCAAATATCAATTTTCTTTAGTAAAATAATAAAGACGGTCATTCAAAATTACATTGACTGAGAGGAATCATTACTTACAACAACCCACACATAGTGTTAGATTATCAGACTCCCAACTATAGCCATGTTTAACTTGTGTGTGAATACAAAAATATTTGTGCATACATCAGGCAGTGATTTTATAACAATATAAATAATACTTTGTCAAACATTAAAAAAATTACACAGTAAATAGAATATGAAAGATAAATAACATTGTTGGGAAATTACCAAATGTATGTACAGTAACTTGTGATTAGAATTGCAATAATAGACCTTTGCTTATGATAACACTTAACACCTAACCTACATACTATACAATGTTTTAAGAAACCTGCTTTACAGCTATCAAAGATTTGGTGCAACCCAGTCTAGAAACTTTATAGCCAACTCAAATCCTACAAAACAAGCAGCATTGGCTGGGAACGCTCTTATCATGACTGGAGTAACACCTTTGTAGAGAGCCGTAGGTCCTTCCTGAGCCATTAGTTGTCTAAACACATCCTTCATGCCATTAGGGTATGTTCCTTCAGGAGCAGTCTGTAGCCTGCTCTTTAATACATCGGCCGGCATGCCCACCAACCAGTTAGCTATCCCAGCACAGCCTCCAGCTACAATTGTGGCCAGCATTTTCCGTTTCGCACTCGCCTCTTCATCTATTAGAAACTCTTTGACCACTTCGTAGGTCATGAAGTACATACCACTGGCAGGTACGTCTCTCAGTATGGTGGCAACACTGCCCTTGTAGATACTTCGAATGCCTCCTTCTGAATATAGCTGCCTGGCACAGTCGACCATGCCATTGTATTTTTGAGGCATGTTTCCACCTTGCTGGATTTGAAGGAGGCACTTAATACGTTCGCCGGGCGCCATTATAGACGTCGTGAAGATACCGGAGAACGCGCCCGCTGCAAACAGCTCGGGTTTCGTCAGAACTTGACTCTCATCGCTTTTGATTAATTTTTTACCTAGACCGAACCCAAAGAAACTGATAGCAAATATAGGCGCCACTCCAGTAAGCGGCGCCGACATGCCTTTGTACAGACCGCGGAAGCCTTCCTTTTGAATGGTCTTTGTGAAGCAGTCCCAGGTGCCTCGGTAGATAGCTGTCTCACCGGGTTTAGGCAACGGCATAGTTTGTAATCTCACTTTGATCGTATCCATGGGGTGACCCGCTAAAACAGTGCATACACCACCGAAGCCACCACTGAGGAAATATTTTATAGGGCTGCTTTTTTCAGACATTTTCGATTCGTTTTGTTTCGAGACTCGGAAGGGAAAGGAAAACTAAAAAAACTAGTTGGTCTACTTCCAATACAATTTATAAAACTTGTCAGCTGTTTGATTGAAATGTCAAAGTCCAAGGCCATTTGCGTTCCGTTTTACGTTAGGTAAATAGGTAGGTTTTATGTTAAGCGGCAATGAATAATTTTGCAGGAAATTCAAAGCAATAATTGATGTGTATTAATTATAATAATAATATTTAGTAATCACAATTTATTACATATGAACACTAAAACGAAAACAAAAATTTAAATAATTTTTAACTAATAATAATAATAAATAATCAGTTACAAAAAAAGAGCTTAGGGACTATATCAGCAAAAATGGGCCTTATATAACAGGGAGAATCATGGATTTAGCATCATCATGATGTTTTGAAGGGATGTTTTTTTTGTTATGAAGGGGAGAATTCTGTGCAATAGGAATCTCAAATGAAGAGACGGGACTAGAGAATGTAAGACATGCTCGCAACTTCAAGTTCAACGTTTCACGCGAAATTCAAATTTTGTTGCGCTTAGATTTAGTTTATTCAATCTATGGAGCAGTGAAGTTCTAGTACCTATTTATTAAATACCAACCTATAGTTTTAATACCATAATGAAATCATGATATCTAGTATAATTTGATCTTTACTTATGACACAGAACTTATGATAACACCTATAAGTACCTCAACTATTCGATTGCCACGCGCCCGGCACCGGTACAAAAAAATATACATTGCCACGCGCCCGTGGCGGGCACATCTTTGCATAAAAAAATATTAAGATTTCTTAATAAATCTAGACTAGAACTAGCAGTACATGTGGTAAAGTGTCGATGTCATTGGATCTCGCATTTCTATCGATTTCGCAACTAAGTAGTTGATTATTTTCTATCAAATATTAGGTGCGATCCAGTCTAATACCTTGACAGCTAATTCAAAACCAACAAAACAAGCAGCGTTCGCGGGGAATGCCCTAATCATGACCGGAGTGACGCCTTTATAGAGAGCTGCAGCTCCTTCTCGCGCCATTAACTCTTTGAAGACGTCTTTAATGCCGTTAGGGTATGTTTCCTTGGGCGCTGTCTGTAGCCTGCTCTTTAACACATCAGATGGCATGGCGACTACCCAATTTGCTATACCAGCTAGCCCTCCAGCAATAATGGTAGCTATCGACTGTCGTCCTGCACTTCCACGTTCATCCACCAGTATTTTTTTGAAAAATTCGTATGTCATGAAGAACATACCACTAGCGGGAACATCTCGTAACATTGTGGCGACTGTGCCTTTATAAATATTCCGGATACCTCCTTCAAAATATAACTGCTTAGCACAGTCAAGTGAGCCCTTATATTTTTTAGGTACTTTTCCCATGTTTTGGATTTGCAGCAGAGATTTGATGCGATCTGACGGGGCCATGATGAATGACGTAAAGATCCCGGAGAAGGCACCCGCTACATACACTTCGGCATAAGTCAGTGGTTGGTTTTCATCGCTCTTTATTAACTTTTTTCCGATACCGAAACTGAAGAAACAGATTGCGAATATAGGCGCTACTCCAGTAAGCGGCGCAGACATACCCTTGTATAAACCTAGAACTCCTTCATTTTGTACAGTTTTTTGTAAACAATCCCTAAAGCCTCGGTAGAGCGGAGCGTGACCCTTTTCTGGTACGGGCATAGTTTGCAATCTCACTTTGATCGTATCCAAAGGGTGCCCTGCTAAAACAGTGCACACGCCGCCGAAACCACCACTTATTAAATTTTTAATTAAACTGCTATTTTCAGACATAAGATAATCTTACGTAAAGCACAAATTTTTAAACTTCCCTCCCACCCAAAGAGTAATATATAGGGCAAGGAACATAATTGATATAGGGGATCACCGAAGAAAAACGTCAAACCACATACAATGACGCGGTCCAACTTACACTAATGAAGCGTTTCCAAAAAAAAAATGTAGTTCTAAAATCTTGAATCCATGTCTAAAATACTTACTAGATGGCGTAACAGACCTATCGTTTTACCTATCATTGTCATTTCTGTCGAAATATTTTATGTTTATTTTTTAAATCGTAAATTTTGGCTTCACACGTTGTGTATTTAGCCAGTGTCAACTATTGTAATATTTCAAATGAAGTCAAATACATAGTTACATTACTTGAAATTGTCTAAACATGTGGAGCCAAAAAACACGAAAAAGAAAAAGGCACACGTAATATTTTTTTGTCTTTCATGTCTTGACAGTGACAGCAAAAACTCAAGGTACATCTAACGCCATCTATTGGGTACTTTTATTACCAGGATTTCTTTTTTTTTTTTGGAAAACGCCTCAAATAGTTCTAAAATACTTACTAGATGGCGTAATAGTCTATCGTTTTTCCTGTCATTGTCATTTTTATTTTATTTTTTCCTCGTAAGAGGATTTTGGCGTCGCACGTCTTATGCATTTGCCAGTGTCAAGTATATAAATATATTTATATAATATATTCTCAAGTTTTGTTAGATATTATCAAACAAGTCATAGTCACGGTCAAAGTCGAACAAAGCAAGTCACGGTCAAGTCCAAGTCATGCCCCAGTAAAGTGGTGAAAACTTTACTAGAGCCTTTTATGGAGTTTTGGAAACAACACGAAAATTCACGTTTCACGACATTATACCATTCACCAACACTTGTGCATGTATACGAACACTTAACGGGTAGAAATTCACCGTTTTTACAAATTAATACTCGAAATAACACAAGTTTTAGAAAATAATAAAATGACGCGACATGAATTCTTCACGTTCCCGCCAAAACTTCGTCATTGTCAAAAAAATGTACGTGTGCCCTTTTTTTTCTCGTGTTTTTTAGCTGCACACTTGTATTTATCCAGTGTCAACTATTGTAATATTTCAAATGAAGTCAAATACATAGTTACATTACTTGAAATTGTCTAAATACACATGTGGAGCCATCTAACGCCATCTATTGGGTACTTTTATTACCAGGATTTCTTTTTTTTTTGGAAAACGTCTCATTATATTCTTTCAAGCGATGTCAATAAGATAATGATAAAATAAGGGAAAAAAATACGGAAGACAAGGCGGTATGGCCTTAATGGCTTTAGCATGCCCATAAATGGGCGAATAAACAAAAAAAAAATGGACACCCGTTTACAGCTGAAAACTGAAAACAAACCAATTTAGATTGGAAAATAAATAATTTTCCGTTACTTACAAATCCAACAATGATAGATAAATTTTATTATTCAGTGCTGATGTAATGGTCGATTGAAACAGTCCACATAAAATGGCCTGCAGTAAAGAAGAAATAGAAAGAAAGCGTCTCGCCGCCCTACAGAAGCGTCAGAGTAAAATAACAAGTCAATATACCTCCCCACAGTTTGTTCCGGGTAAATTCTATGGAAGGCAATCGAGTTTTACCTCTGCGTGCCCATCACAGGCTGGGCCTGTAAATTCTTACAGTAGTAACACACAGAAGAGCTTTCATCCTTATGCCAAGCCCATTAGCAGCCCCAAGGAGGCGAACAACATTCCTGTGACAAAAGTAGTGAGTGGTACTGTGTACCTGATATCTGAGGAGAGGTTTGAGGTTAATCCATCTGAATTTTGCACTCCGCTAATCAACATTTTCAAGACTATACCTTCTAAGAGTTATGGTGTGTATAATATTTCTTGTTCATAATTTTTAGCCTACACATCGTCATAGTCACTCTCACACAGCGGGCAATGGAGAGAGCTGTGCTCAGTGTTTATTTGCTTGATTGAATCTGAAATGAGGATATTCACCGAAGAACTTAAGTCACCGATATAGCTTTCAGAGCTTGCAAGCTAAAGTGGCAATGGGCAGGACACATCACTCAAAGAACTGGTAACCAAAGGGGAGGGGGGAATGGGAAGTCTATGTTCAGTAGTGAACGTCTTCTGCCCGATGATGAGTTGCCCACTGCTGAGCATAGGTATTCTTATTCGAGATGGCGGTAATAAATTCTGCATTGGATATATTCTGCATTTTCACCTGCCAGCTTCTAACTGAGCCAACTCAGCTCCTTGAAATACCGAGTGAGGCCCTGGGGTGCTGGCATAGTTGCTCCAGTGGCGTAGATGGTAGTGTCGATGAAGATGAGAACAAGTCAAGCTTTCAGGGTGACATGAATGATGTTGAAGCTGTCTCATGGAACTCAGTGGCGATTCTAGCATCTTCTCTGGCTTCACAGTGCCACGGCACATTCTCCACCATTTCATTCTCCTGCCTCCTCTGTGCCGGGCTTAGGTTTAACATTAGCTAGTTAAACATCAACTGACCTGTATTTTTGCATTTATGTAGCTTAAGGGTCAGAGACAGACATAGGCAACATTTTTTTATAGGTTCACATGAATGAAGTATTTGTAGTAGGCTAACCTCCGAATACTGAAACAATTGTTAACTTTGATGACAGATTAAGTCTGTTGCTGCCTTTGTCATTTTCTTAGTGCGAGACAAAGGCAGCATAAGAATTAATCTGTTGTCAAAGTTAACAAGCGTTTCAGTATTCGGGGGTAAGTATTTGTTTTCTATTAGCTATTACAATATCTTTAATAATCGATATAATATCTTTTCGTATCATATAGGTAGTTTTTACCCAACTGCTCAAGAAGAAGGGTAGAGTTTTCACAGTTTATGTAAGTTTGTATGTTTGTGTGAATCATAAATAGCGTCCTTAAAGCAGTCACTGTTTTTGATGAGTGAGGTATTGTTGGATTACTCATGCCTGATTATCTTTCAATAGTCAGAAGTGCATGTTGCCTCGTCTCTGACTCCTTGACTCCCAAATATAATGTTATCAAAACTTTTGTACTTTTTTCAGATCCAAAGTCGAAGCTATGGAATTTTTCACTGGATGATTATGAGTCCTTGATGTCCAAAGTGGCCCCTCTGGCCCCACATGTTGTATTGGGGCCTCTTCCATCTTTTGTGTTAAAGGTCATTTTATAATATCTATTGTCATTTGGTGATTTTTATTTTTCAAACCCAATTTATTTATTATTAAAATATGTTGTAACTTTAATTTTCTTACAAAAAAAATCTGAATTTGTAAAAGTTTATTTGATAAAAAAGCTCGAGATCCACAACGGATTGGAAGTCTATCAGAGTCTAGGTCTAGTAGTGGTAGAACTCTTTTGCAGAGGAATCGTGATGAAGTTGCCAGCTATTCAATTATCTTATTGTGTTATTGTTATTATTATTGTGTTCCGGATTGAAGGTATTGCTACCAGCGAAATTACTAAGCATAAACGCATAAATCTATCAAAATTGTCGCATATGGTTTTGAACTATTGAAGTTCAAAATTCTGGGTGGCGCTGAACTGTTATGGGCAAGTGGGACTTACCTTCAGGCGAGCGACTTGCTAATCTCGTCATCTAGTTGTATAAAAAAGTTATGTTCCACAAAAATACAATATCTTCAAATCCAATGCTTAGGCTCCTGTTAAAGGACTTGATATAGAAAGTGACCAGACCAGACCAAATGTATGGCGCTCTATGAAACGAAATAAAACAAGCGCCCGCCGCTATTCCATAGAGCGCCATAAATTTTTGAGTCACAGCGCCCAGTCCGCGCGTCCGTTCGTGAGTCAAGTCCCTAAGACACAATGTTCCATCTTAGACTGCGCCATTGCAGTCAGGAAGTGATCAAATGCAAACATATTTTGAACAAAAAAAATAATAACATCAAGGTGGATGATTTTTTAATTTGTTTGTCTTTTCAAATCCTAGATCTTAAGAGAAGCTGTCAAGGATCCTAGCAATGTGGATTTGGGTCCAGTGGAAGCTACTCTGAGGCACAAACTGATGCCATTCCAAGAAGACGGAGTCAGGTATTTATACAGTTAGGATTTTTTAAATACTCGTGTAATATAAGTAATATATATTAAGGAAAAAAAAAAAAGGTGGAAAAAGGTAAAAAAATTGTAATGAAAATAACAACTTTTTCCTGGGAAAACTAGATGGTTGTACAGAATTACTTTTTTTTTAATGACAGGGTAGTCATTGGTCAGCTGATGTTAAGTGACAGCAGTGTAAACAAATATAGCTTGTAATGGGCACTGACCCTTGAGTGAGTCTGCCGGAACACACCGTAGGCGCTCGCCGATATATTTTTGAGGGTAGTAGCTAGCAAGCCGAGTACCCCACCATGCTAATTTTCCACGCGATATTTTCCGTTACCATCAGCTCGAGATCATTATTGGGATTTGAACCCACGCGGTGTCAGATCCGCCAACATTTTTTTTTTCTTTCCTCCTAAGAGGATTTTGGCGTCGCACGTCTTATGCATTTGCCAGTGTCAAGTATACATATAATATTCTCAAGTTTTGTTAGATATTATCAAACAAGCCATAGTCACGGTCAAAGGCGAGTAACGCAAGTCACGGTCAAGTCCAAGTCATGCCCCAGTAGAGTGGTGAAAACTTTACTAGAGCCTTCTATGGAGTTTTGGAAACAACACGAAAATTCACGTTTCACGACATTATACCATTCACCAACACTCGTGCATGTTCACGAACACTTAACGGGTAAAAATTCACCGTTCTTACACATTAACACTCGAAATAACACAAGTTTTAGAAAATATTAAAATGACGCGACATGAATTCTTCACGTTCCCGCCAAAACTCCTGCAACCTTTGAGATACCATAGAGAAATTATACACAGAAGAGCGCCAATTTTCATTAAAAGATGCGTTACCCGATTGTAGTAACCGATAAGGACTTAAGATGTCGCTGCGACATGACCAGAAACAAACTAACTCATTTGTGATGGTACGGAGAAACAATGCTACTTGTAATGAATATTTTTGCATTAAAAGATCAGTAAAAATATTAATATAATATTTGATTTCCAAAACACGCTAGGTTTTCAAGATATGGCGTTGAATTTTTTTTCTTTCAAAACCATTTTTTTTTACGTGAATGTTACATTGCGGATATTATAAGCATAGTATGTTTCTATATTACCCATATTTTCATTGACTGAATACGTAACCGCCATCTCGTATTATGCTGTTTTTTCGGGGGTGTACTTTGTGTATGAGATTGTCATTCTTGTCGTATAATTTTTCTATGACCATGCTATATTTCCCACACGTTTTTTCATACACCATCAGCTCGAGCTCTTTTGTTGGGATTTGAGCCCACCCCCTGCGGCATGAGATCCGCCTACCACTGAGATATAACTACAATACTGATTACCGTACAACCACCCCAGGTTCGCCATAGCGCGCGGTGGGAGGTGCATGATCGCAGACGACATGGGGCTGGGGAAGACGTTCCAGGCACTCGCAGTGGCCAGCTACTACAGACACAACTGGCCTCTACTGATTGTCACGACATCTTCTATGAGGTATGGGGAAATACATTGTTACAAAATGCGCTGATACAATGATGACAATTTGATAGTAAGCGCCATGTGTATCTGTCCATTGGTTATCCCTTCGGACGCCTACCTACTACAGGGTTTTAGATATTTAGTCGATGTAAAAATTGTATATCAAGTAACGAGAACGAAATGTATGAAAAACCCATAATCATTTTTATTGGCAACAAATTATTACAGGTCCAAAAATAGTTAGTAATGTTCACAAAAGTAAATACTTTTTGTATTGTATCTACATGTACGAACCGATACATAAATTAATGATAATGAAACTATGTCAAGTTAAACACTGTTTTAGACTTTCGTGGTGGTTTACTACATTACTATCATTCTATCTATCTATCTATATCAGCCTTTTAAACATCCCACTGCTGGGATATCAGCCTACCCTCGAAGGGTGATTAGGCCATATCACTATCCACCACGCTGGCCCAGTGCGTGTTGGCGGATTCACATACGCCATTGAATTACTTCTCCGGAAATATGCAGGTTTCCTCACGATGTTTTCCTTCACCGTAAAGCCAGTGGTATATCCGTACGTAAGTTCCAAAGAACTCGTTGGTACGGGCCCGCCCGGGTTCGAACCCGCTACCTCACGAATGTAAGGCAAGCGTTCTCCCATTGAGCTACCACGACTTTACTATCATTACTATGCCGTTATGTATTGTTTTAAAAAAAAAGTTTATGGTATTCTAACAACTACTTTTCTTCGTCGTATTTTCGACGCAAAAAAAATGTCACTTGCCTATAACAACGAAGATATTGCGAAATTAAAAAAAAAAACAAATAATAGCATAGTTTTTCACGGTGTAGATAACATATAAAAAAAACATCGAAATCGGATAACATTTAAGGGTATTAGACTACGTTTTTTGTATGGACAAGACGGCGGTATACACTATTCTTAAAATGGTTTTAAAACTTACAGAGAAACATGGCAGAGCAAAATCCACGAGCTCCTACCGTCAGTGCCACTGATGAATATCGTCACATTGACCAGCGGTAAAGACGCGCAACTAGTCGCCGACAGACAGGTGACCAGAACAAAAATTATTTATTTATTTTTTTGGAAAACAAACAGCTTTAAATACATAAATAGAACGACTAGATAAGGAAAAAAAAAACAAGCCTTAACAGTTTTCACAAATGGCAGAAGTATACAGTCCAGTATAAGTAAATATATTAATATATTAAATATAAGAAAACAAAATATATATATAATAATAACTAGCTTATACCCGTGGGTTTTTATCGAATTATCACGGCTAAAAGGCTGAATGGATCGACCTGAATTTTTGCATAGATATAGCTCAAGGGTCGGAGACGGACATAAACTACTTCTTTTTCTGTGGGTCCACGCGAACGAAGTCGCGGTTAACAGCTAGTAAATAATAATTTAGGACGATATCGTATACGCTGTAATGTAAATGCTTTATTTTTTTGGTTTATCTTGTTCAGTAGCATGTTTGTATACATTAGTATACAAGAATATGGGCAACAATTTTTAATTGGTTGAACGGAAAACTCCAAGATATGCAAAACAATTGTATTCATGAAACTCGAGGAAAATGAGTATTAAATGTGTATTTATAACATAGATACATACATAAGATACACCACAATACATACAAGGATACAAGGTATATGACAAATTGATGACGCAGCAACATACCTAAAAATTACTACTAAGTACTATTACTATTGTTTCTACAAAAGTCACGTCAGTGTGTTCTCATTGGCTATCTCAAGGTTACGCCTACTCGCGCCTAACAATCAGCCAATCAGAGTAATTTCTTATAAGTGTATTTAGACTGATGCGTGGTGAGCTTCGAGCGTCCTGAATACAGAATCTATACCTTCGTGGAGCCCTTGGTGTGAGGATCCTAAATTTTACGGATTGACGTCACCGTTTGGACCGCCCTGTTCTAAGCATCAAACGTTATTCTTTGTTCTATGTTATGGTTTCAGACGGAAGTTGTGATAGTTAGCTACAAAATAACAACAATGCACACTGAGTTGCTCAAGAATAAGAATTTCGGATTTGTAATTATTGTAAGTATCCAATAAATAACTTATTAATATAATTATATGGTCACTACCGTCAATCTTTCAAGATAGTAAACCCTCGCCTGCAGCTCGGGCTTACATACTCTTTTCACGTAAACAATTTTTCACACTCATATCAACAAACTTCGAGTCCATCAAATCTCAGCTTCGATTAATATATCGTAGTATCTTGTTTCAGGACGAATCTCATTATCTCAAGTCCCACAAAGCTCAGTGTACGACCGCGCTGAGCGGCGTGACACGGCGCGTGTCGCGCTGCGTGTTGCTGAGCGGCACGCCGGCGCTGTCCCGCCCCGCCGAGCTGTTCACGCAGCTGTCGGTCATAGAGCCGCGGCTCATGCCCTCCTTCACTGAGTACGGTACGTGTCACGGCTGTTCCACTGGGCGGCGTATTTATAGGAAATGATAACCAGTGCATCCCAGTTATTGTCTGATAATTTCCCAACTTTTCCCTAATAATGTCCCGTCACTTCCTAATCATGACTCAATAACTGTCTAATCATGACTCAATAACTGTCTAATCATGACTCAATAACTGTCTAATAATGACTCAATTACTGTCTAATCATGACTCAATTACTGTCTAATCATGACTCATTTACTGTCCAATCATGACTTAATTCCTGTCTAGTAATTTCCCAATTATTGTACAATACAATATAGCTTTATATATTATAATACACCAAAAAGAGAAACCTAAAAATTAATGAACAATAACATTTAAAAAACGGTAGTATGATGGGCGGCCTTTTCGCCTAAAGCGATTTCTATTTGCATAATCAGTTCCCAATTATTATCTAATCAGTTTCCAATTATTGTATAATCAGTTCCCAATTATTGTCTAATCATTTTCCAATTATTGTATAATAATTTCGCAATTATTGTATAATCAGTTCCCAATTATTGTCTAATCATTTTCCAATTATTGTATAATAATTTCGCAATTATTGTATAATAGGTTCCCAATTATTCTATGTAATATAATTTATCTTATATTTATTGCATTTTTTCCTAATAATTTGCCAATGATTATAATTACAATTGCCTTATAATTTCCAATTATTCTTAATGTAACATTTTTTTTAGGCAAGCGATACTGCGACGGTAAACAGACTAACTTCGGGTGGGATATGTCGGGTCAGTCGAACTTGGCCGAACTGCAGGTGATACTGCAGAGGAGGTTCCTCATCCGGCGCACCAAGGAACAGGTGCTCACCAAACTGGAGGAAAAGACCAGGTGAGAAGACTGAAGACGTTGCCAGGTGAGGCAATACATTGGGCGTCTTCAAAAATTAACGCCAAAAATCAATATAGTCCTCATAACTAATACCAAAGACAATCTACATGAGTAGAACGCCAATCTCATACAAAAAAGTATACGAAAAAAATCTGCTTAAAACTAGATGGCGCTTACGTATTTAGTCAGCTAATGTCCAAACCGCTATAAAAGCCGATAAAATTATGGTTAATATAGAAACAAAGTATTGGTATAATAATAAATAAATAAAATAAGTTCGCTATATAAGGTTTAGTTCAAATTAGTGCAATATACGACGTAAAAAATATGTTTCCAAAAATAATGTTTTCAACGCCTCTTCTCGGCCCTAGCGTCTTTTGTAATAAAAATAATATAAAATTAATAATTTTACTGATATTATTAATGCGAAAATATTCATAACAAGTCGCGCTTTTTCTCAGTACCATTATAAATGAGTTAGCTTGGGTTTCTATTTCAAGTCAAGCAGAAATTGTGACGATCGTGTCGCAGATTAAAGCACTAGCGCCATCTTACGTCCTTATCAGTACTACAATCGGGTTAAACATCTTTCTATGTACATTAGCACTCTTATTATAATTTCTCTATGCTAATACACTTTAAATAGAAAATAAACACACACAAAAAAAAAACCAAGAAAACATTTAAAACAAATGAAACAATGAACGAAGGAAATGATACAAGAATAACCACTATTTACAAATTCCACGAGATAGATATTTTACTTTATTTTAGACGATCTTTTGCATATTTTGTCTTACATTTTTCATCCAAGATTATTTTTTAAAGAGCAGCAAACGAGCAGTCAGTCCGCCTGATGGTAAGCTGCCTGCAGTACCATCATTGTTTTGGTAATTTTTCTAAAATATACTAATTGCACTTTCATCAACATTCAGTCATCCATGTCACCACGACAGCTTGTCTGTTTCTCATCACCATTTTTTTTTTCTTTCCGCCTAAGAGGATTATGGCGTCGCACGACTTATGCATTTGCCAGTGTCAAGTGTACATATATATTATCAAGTTTTGTTAGATATTATCAATCAAGTCATAGTCACGGTCAAAGTCGAGCATAGCAAGTCACGGTCAAGTCCAAGTCATGCCCTAGTAAAGTGGTGAAAACTTTACTAGAGTCTTCTATGGAGTTTTGGAAACAACACGAATATTCACGTTTCACGATGTTATACCATTCACCAACACTCGTGCATGTTCACGAATACTTAACGGGTAAAAATTCACTGTTTTTACACACTAACACTCGAAATAACACAAGTTTTGGAAAATAATAAAATGACGCGACATGACTTCTTCACGTTCCCGCCAAAACTCTCAACACTACCGTTGACGTCAATGAAGGAACTATGACAGCGTCCCTTATTACACAGATCACACTAGATACCGCAATTCGAGATTCGTTGTTCCTACAAAAAGTCACCAAAGATTGAGGAAGGCGCGGGTCGCGTTCACATTGGCTATCTCAAGGTTACGCCTACTCGCGCCTAACGATCAACCAATCAGAGTAATTTCTTATAAGTGTATTTAGTCAGACTGATGCGTGGTGCGCTTCGAGCGTCCTAAATGCAGAATCTAGGTTGTGATCTGTGCCTTATTATGAACGTTCGTGATTCTGATTGTGATAGCATGCCATCCCGCTCACACCAACATACTCGCACTATGCGCGGTACCGCTCGCGCACTATCACTATCACGATCAGGTACATCCATGATAAGGGGGCTGACCCTAGCTCCGGTACTTCAATGAGCTGGGTTGGCTCGAGCTCAAGTAGCTGCTGGAGGGGACAAGCACAATACACCCTATCATCATCATCAACAGCCCGAAGACGTCCACTGCTGAACAAAGGGAGCCTTAGACCGCCACACTGAGCGACATTTCTCCTAATTGTATCCAACGGTTGCCCGCGACTTTCACTGTGTCGTCAGTCCAAGTAGTGGGAGGCCTACCTACGCAGCGTATCCAATTCGTGGTCTAATACACCCAATGCGGGACGGCAATGCAGAACATAAATATATCTCGAATAATAATACATATGTTTTAATTTTTTTAGAGAAACAGTACTCCTCGACCAGACACTCCTGCAGTTCAGTAAAGAAGAAGAGGAGGGATTATCGCACGCGGCAGAAGCTTACAAACGAACTAAGGCGGCCGAACGACATTCCGCTCTTATAACATATTTTAGCGAGACGGCGCGAGTGAAGATACCGGCTATATGGTGAGTGAGCGAGAAGACTTAAATAATACTCTTAAGGATAATACAACCATTTTTTTTTGGCTGCGAAAAGCTGCGAGCCGGATCCAATTATGTCGCGGGCCGGTTTAAATCATGTCGCGGTCCGGTACAAATCATGTTGTGGGCCGGATTAAATCATGTCGCGGGCCGGTTTAAATCATGTCGCGGGCCGGTACAAATCATGTCGTGGGCCGGATCAAATCATGCCGCGACCCGATTAAATCATGTCGTGTGCTAGATCAAATCATGTCGCGGGCCGGATCCAATCATGCTACGAGCCGGTTCCAATTATGCCGCGAGCCGGATTAAATCATAATATCGTGGGCCGGATCAAACAGTCAAGTGTACTGGTATATTAGACGTCTCTGACTCCAGTTGACCTTATATAATATGTGGTCTGCCCATTTTAAACCGTATTCCTAGCCTATAAGATTTATTTTCTTTCCCAGCAAATACATCCGACAGCTCGTTCAAGAAGATTCGAGAAAGTTCCTAGTGTTTGCGCACCACAGGTGTGTCATAGACGCCATCTGCAGTGAACTGGACGAAGCGGCCGTGAATTATATCTGCATCGTGGGCAGCACGCCGGCCCACAGCAGAGCTGTGAGTTATCGTTTTTTTTTTTATATATTTGCCAAGTAACGCTGCCATATTGGCTCCATCCCTACATTTAAAGGGAAGGCGAAAGGCCTTGGTTCAGCAGTGCACGTGTCCTGGCTGACGATGATGAAGAAGGAGAAGCTACAGTGTAACCGTGATGTGATGCTGATCCGACACTGTGTCTGTCTCCAGGAGCTGGTGGCCAGGTTCCAGCAGGGCTCCCCGCGGTGCTGCGTGCTGTCGGTGACCGCGGCCAGCTCGGGGCTGACGCTGACCGCGGCCGCGCTCGTCCTGTTCGCGGAACTGCACTGGAACCCCGGGGTGATTCACTTACCTACTCGCACTCACTTATCTACTGAATCGATCTTGCGCAGGCTAGCGAAACTAGCGCCATCTAGTCACAATTTTAGAAACTAATATATTACACGTATCAATCTAGTAAGTTCTGCAGTCAAAATAGCTTCAAATATTTCTAAAACGGTTAGAGAAACTAGCGCTATCTAGTCACAATTTTAGAAACTAAAATGTTACACGTATCAATCTGGCAAGCTAGTAAGTTCTGCAGTTAAAATAGCTTCAAATATTCGTAAAAGGGTTAGATAAACCAGCGCCATCTAGTCGCAATTCGAGGAACTAAAATGTTACACATGTGGAGCCAAAAAATACGTGAAAAAAAAATTACATCTAGCGCCATCTAGTGTGTACTTTTATTACTAGGTTTTTTTTATTTAGAATACATCATTATTATGTCGAATAAATTCTATTCTATTCTTTTTCTCAACACACTTTTTTTGTATGAGATTGTTATTATTTTCGTGTAGTCGGTATAAATCGGTTATGTCGGTCCAGATCCTGACGCAGGCGGAGGCGCGCGCGCACCGCCTCGGGCAGCGCGCCGCCGTGCGCGTGCGCTACCTGCTGGCGCGCGGCACCGCCGACGACGCCATGTGGCCCATGCTGCAGGACAAACTTAACGTAACTATATACTACCACTTCACCCGGTATTCTACAGGAAACGATTATCTTTCCGAGAAAAAAGTGTGCCTATGTGTTAATTCAAGATGCAAGCTACCTCCATACACTAGTTGTCACCTGTCATCTGTCAGAAGAAATGCGTACGCCTTTCTTGACCCTGTTGACAGGAGAAGTCTAAATTTTTTTATATTTTTTTTCCTCCTAAGAGGATTTTGGCGTCGCACGTCTTATGCATTTGCCAGTGTCAAGTATACATAAAATATATATTTTCAAGTTTTGTTAGATATTATCAAACAAGTCATATTCACAGTCACAGTCAAAGGCGAGCAAATCAAGTCGCAGTCAAGTCCAAGTCATCAAGTCAGTAAAGTGATGAAAACTTTACTAGAGCCTTTTACGGAGTTTTGCAAACAACACGAAAATTCACGTTTCACAACATTATACCATTCACCAACACTCGTGCATGTTCACGAACACTAAACGGGTAAAAATTCACCGTTTTTACACATTAACACTCGAAATAACAAGTTTTGGAAAATAATAAAATGACGCGACATGAATTCTTCACGTTCCCGCCAAAAACCAGTGGGATGTTTCGGTCAGTGACTATACCTTGTTGTCTTTCCAGGTACTGAACAACGTTGGACTCAGTAAGGACAACTTTCAAGACACCACTATGAAACATCAGGTATTTTTATAATAACATGTAGAAAAACAAGTCGTAGCTTAAAAGCAAAAAAAAAAAAAAAAAATATAATAAAAAAAAAATAAAAAAAAATGGATCTTTGTGACGAGACGAGCAGGTCGCTCACCTGATGTTAAGCTTCACGCCTACCCATACCAATTCAGTGCTATCCAGAATGTTTCTCTTCAACAGTTCAAATCCATCGGCGGCAATGCACTGCGCTCGTCAACATGAGATATTCGTTGTTAAATCTCTTTAAAATAAGTAATTGGTAGTTCAGTGGGAGCACGCTCGCTCTATTAATAGGGTCGCGGGTTTGAACCCGGGCGGGCCCGTACCAGCAAGTCCTTTCGAACTTACGGACATAGAGAAATGATACTTACCCCCGAATACTGAAACGTTTGTTAACTTTGACGACAGATTAAGTCTGTTGCTGCCTTTGTCATTTGCTTAGTACCAGACGAAGGCAGCATTAGAATTAATCTGTTGTCAAAGTTAACGAGCGTTTCAGTATTCGGGGGTTAGAGTGATAATGTCCATAGAAAGATGTGTAACCCGATTGTAGTACCGATAAGGACGTAAGATGTCGCTAGTGCTTTAATCTGCGACACGATCGTCACAATTTCTGCTCAAAGCTTCGAGTAGCTATGTTACAGAATTACAAAGTGTTTTTATATTTTCAGGAGAGCAAAAATCACATATCGCAGTATCTCACTTCCCCGAGAAGAATGAAGAACAGAAATGACTACATCCCCGGAACTAACATCAGGAAAGAATGTCACAAACACCAGTTGGACAGTAGTAGTGTCTCAAAAATGAACGGACATTCATCAACGAATGCCACAAACAGTGATAACAGTGATAGCATTTCAAAAAGTTGCCATTATCCATCGAAAAATGATGGAAATGATTCCTCGAGTTGTGATATTAGGGATGGAGAACGATGTGATATAAGTGAAGTGTTTGAGAAATCATTTTTCGATGAAGACGATGACGATGAGTTACTTGCAAAGCTTGATTTATGATTGTACAGGTTAGTGCTTAAATTATTATACGATTCTATTTTTCGCATAAACCTATTTGTTTTATTCAGTACTACAATATTGTAAGGTATGTGCTCATCATTGTAAACAACTTTTACTATGGGACTAACGCTGAAATCGCGGGGGGAGCATAGGACCAACCCTGAAATCAGCTGTGTCATAGAAAAATGTAAATAGTTTACCCGCGCATAGATTTCAGTAATTTAAACAGCTAATTTCATTTTTTTAGGGGTTGATTTACTAGCGATTTACTTGCACGGGTGTAATTTAGAAAAAATATTTATAAACCTTCCTTGAAAAACTATCTACCTGGTGGTGAAAACCGCACCAAAATCCGTTGCGTGGTTTAGGAGGTGTTAGCGGATATACAGACAGACGGACGAGGAAAGTGACTTTGTGCTATAATATGTCACAGAACATGTACTAATATTACACAATGAATAGATGTTCAGTACACAAATCGAACTTCATTGGCATAGCAACGTTTTATTTTAATTTCCATATAAACTGGGGGTCTATTTCGCCCCTTTAGAGATGGAATTTCTCAAAATACGTGTGTATTGTTCACTTAGGTCATTTGAGAAATATATTTTGGTCCAAATTTCACGACTTTGTCATAAGCGGTTTGGACGGCTAGTGACGTAAGCTGGTGTCACCGCCCGGAATGCTACCTGTTTTTTTTTCACGGCCACCAAATAATATGAGGTAAGAGTAATGTGAAAAAAAGAGATAAATAAAGAAATAAAAATTGTACATACAAAAATTCGTTTAATAAAAAAGTCAACAAAATATCACAAAGGCTGTTCAGATTCTAAACACTTTAGCTAGCCAAATAGCTACATTAGTCATAAAAAACGTAACAAGTAAAAAAACATTAATCTTATCTGTGATTAATCTCGTAAAATGTTCAGATATTATCCAGTTTTTGCAATTATAAAGCTCTAGAATAGTATTAAGAAATATAAAGATGCAGGGCTAGCATGCTCATCGCGACAAAATCTTTTTGTTATGCAAGAACAGGACACCGCTACGATTATGTATATGTTTGTCTCATTTTTCACGACATGAAGAGTAGAGAAGATTTTGACGCGGTGCGCATGTTAGCCATGCTGATTAACATTGTTGTCGATCTACCAGAAGTCATTCCGTTAGGAACCACAAGGTCCCATCCTCGCCAAAGACACTTGACTGCCCGCGCATACGAGCAAACACTCATTATTGTACGTGATTCCATCTGATCCACAAACTGGCTTCATGTTCCTTGGACAGGCACAGTTAGAGGGCTGGTCTCCCTGAATGGGGTTCACTACATTCACATTATCGCATTTCCCGTGGTTTTTGACACTCAAAGACGGGTTTTTGGCTGTTGCGCAGTTAAGCAAGCAAGGGTTAGCGAAGGTCGTCCCATCGCTGCCGCAGACTTCATTCAAATCATCATTACAAATGCAAGGAGGTACTTGAGGTAGAGATGGGTGATTTACGACATTTACTTCGTTTTCACACCTTCTGTAGCTCTTAATGCTTAAAGACGGGTTTTTGGCCGTTGCGCAGTTAAGCAAGCAAGGGTTAGCGTAGGTCGTCCCATCGCTGCCGCAGACTTCATTCAAATCATCATTACAAATGCAAGGAGGAACTTGGGGTAAAGAGGTGTGATTTACAAAATTTACTTCGTTTTCACACCTTCTGTAGCGCTTAATGCTTAAAGACGGGTTTTGGGCCGTTGCGCAGTTAAGCAAGCAAGGGTTAGCGTAGGTCGTCCCATCGCTGCCGCAGACTTCATTCAACTCCGCTGTGCAAAAGCAAGGAGGAACTTGGGGCAAAGAGGGGAGGTCCACAACTTTAACTTTGTCCTCACATATGCTGTGGCTCTTTATGCTTAAAGACGGGTTTTTGGCCGTGGCACAGTTCAACTGGCAAGGATTGCCGTAGGTATTACCATCGCTTCCGCAAACGTAATCTACCTCCTCAGTGCAGATGCAAGGAGGTTCCGCTACCTTTACTTCGTCGCTGCATGCTCCTTCAGAAACAACATCAATGTCAGGCAGAGCTGATCGTTTGCAAAGTAGTGCACATCTGTTAGGGTACGTGTTTCCGTCGCTGCCGCAGACAGGCTTGTACTCAAAAGTACAGAAGCAATTCCGTTCGAGGCCTTCGCAGGGTCCTTCTTTCTTGACAGTGAGTTCCCTGTCGGTTTTGTATTTCTGGCATTCAAGGAGGCAATAGTTGCTGTACGTCTGTCCGTCCGATCCGCAGACTGGCTGCAGGTTTCTGGTGCACACGCAGGGTGGTAGGGCCGAGGCGGTGAGCGCGTGGAGTCCCACCAATGACAGGATCGCTGAAATAAACAGATAAAGAAAATGCTAGAATTATTGGTAGTCGAACGATCACAGACGTCCGTACAGAAGGATAACATTGTCAAGAATCGTTTGCCTTGGTTGGTCAATACGGGGATTTTTATTTCTGTAAAAAAATAGTGCGTTTGTCATTTGTTTATTTACCGATGGCCTTGTTGTGGTCTACGAACAACGAAGGTTCGTAGATTGTGACCTCGGAAAAATACGTTACGATATTTTTTTCTGAATAGGTTCAATTGCTTTTCTTTGTTTTTATCTGTTTAAACACTGTAAATAAATAAATAACATTTGGGGGTAAAAAATAAATATGGTTCACGATCGAAAAAACTTTTGTTACGTAATCGACAGGAAATGTATGAAAAATGTACCTACTTTCCATTTTCGCCCGATAAATGCAATGACCGACATTAGGGTTCCATTTAAAAAAAAAAAAAAAATTTTTTTTTGGTAAATATAATACTAGGGGTAGTAGTTTGCAAGTCAAACTACTAGAAACTACTTATTGCTGTTTTATTAGTAATTACTATTACTGTTATCTTACGCGTGAATTACCATTTGAGCGTAAACAGTTACGACACGAACTTAAGTTGCTTGAAGCGCTGGCTTATCGAACAAACATTTTATGTCTTTAATGCGTTCATGAATAAATAAATGTAAATTGTAATTTGAGGAAAAAATTGTTAACTTTTTTTTTTTCTTGACATTTCATGTTCTGACGTAATGATTATTATAATTGAATGTTATTAACATTGTACAACGCATTTAAATGATCATTGTATTCAATATATAAAATATTGTATACAAAAGGTTATTATTTTTGACTTGTAGATGAATATTTACCAATAAATAACTTTGACTTTGACATTTGAAGTGGTAAAGTAAGGCTCAACAAGAAAGAATCTGAAGATGAAATCAAATTTGCTATTTGTAATTTGTATTACTCGCGAAATATTTTTTTTTTGACAGATTAGACAATTATGGAGTAGATTGACTCTCTCCGCACGATATTGCCATACCCAATCAGGGTACTTATTTCATCATCATCATCATCAGCCCATCACAGCCCACTGCTGGACATAGGCCTCTCCCAAGTCACGCCACTTAGCCCGATGTTCAGCTATTCACTTCCACCCACTGCCACTGCCTAGCTGTCCTACGTATATCGTCACTCCATCGGGTACTAATTTAAAATATGCTAATTAAGATCTGCATGTACTTAATTGTATAATATTAACACAAAACGTAAGTGTATATCACAGATTAATGAACCAAACTCAATTTTTTAAGACGGTTGTCTTGTCCTACCGCGAGGTAAGTATTGGCGCAGTACGTTTATTTCAAAATTGTATAGCTGTCGTTCTGTTCCACCTTCGTGCGATAGAGAGAGAGAGCTAGTGAATATACCTAATTTTTTAAATGAAATTTAAAAAAAGAATTAAAAACCTCCCAAATAAATCTTTCGTTTCTGGTCTATTTTATTTTTATTTTAGGCGAAAAAAAGAATATGCCGTTAAATAAAAAGTTCTATAAAGTTTGGGTTTCTACCAATCCTTAAAAATCCTGTTTAGTCCTGTACGAAGTTATTGACCGAGGGAAGCGAAGGCCTCAGAGTTTACTGGGACAAATCGGCATTTGTATGCATGTTTGTATTTTTGTGTGTATATTTGTCCGACGATAACTTGCGAACCGTTGATCCGATCTTCATGAAATTTTGTAGGCAAGTAGTTCATTACAATACCATTTTTAAGTTCGAATATGAGCTGAATCGGTCCAGGGGTTGTGAAGATATAGGGGTCGCGAGGTCTCAGTTCGCCGCGAACTACTAGTTAATATATATTAATTGAATGCTTACCTAATTTAAAACTCATCTTCAGTTCGCACCGTATTCTTCAAAAACAACTAACTGATTATTCAATCCTAACCGGCTATATCGTATTTATACACGATACGTCTCCAAAGGTTATCGTCTCGTTTGTTTATTCAGTATTCGTGGAACGATGTCGAGATGCAAAGGAATAATGATGTTTGGAGACGCGGACCAACTTTATATAGAAAAAATCTTATTTATCACCGTCGGGAAACTGCAAGGTGTGTGGTTTGTAAATCCCCGCGTTTTACGTCAATAAGTACCACTGCCTCCAGTTTGCTTAGCTGGCAGTGATCGCGTCATTTGGGACGTTTACTTAGCGTTTAATGTGAAATCTACTCATTAGGTTTGTAATAAGGATAATTCTATTAATAGTCTAGTAAGGTGTTCGACTTCTTTAGAATAGGTACCTATATAGAGAGCTAGCAGCGCCTCGCGGTTTCAGCTGTTTTCCGGGAATTAAAAAAAACATATCTGTTAATTCATATTGAATTTGGATAAAATTTGGGTAATGATTTGGATAAAATTTCTGAGGTAGCTTGTTTTAAAATTTTATGCAAATCTTTTCAGACGTTACGGCGCGCGGCGTTGAGTGAACACAAACAAATTTTGAAATTTACATTGGCATTTAAAATATTCGTGTGATGTGAATAGTCAGATGGATATCTATTTGTAGCTGATACCGGTTTTACACTCGATTTTCATCTGTGATTTCAAGTCTTTTGGTACGGCGTTTTTCGGGATATTTATTTTCTATGTACCTACTTACGTCCTCATGATGCACACTTCATGCTGAAATCATAAATATTGGTTTGGTAAGTCGTGAAACTTTCGCATTTATGCGGAGGCAGGGCAGGCCACATCGCTCGAGAAACCGATAACCGATGGCGAAGAAAGGTTCTTCACTGGCGATCACGATCCGGAAGATGCAGCATCGGTAGGCCTCCCACTAGGTGGACCGACGACATTGTGAAAGTCGCGGGCAACCGGTGGATGCAAGTGGCCCGTTGTCGGTCGGTGTGGCGGTCTAAGGGGGAGGCCTATGTTCAGCAGTGGACGTCTTATGGCTGATGATGATGATGATGACTTACCTACCCAATATTAGTGTGAACGTCAACTAGTTAGTACAAGTAGCGCTTTGATGAAGGTTTCACCACTAGGCCACTTGTGTAAGTGAAATATCCTGTGGATTCTCAAAAGCTGAGAGATTCAATCTCGAACTTCGAAATTTCTTATCCTCAACGCTATCTTTCGAGTTGTTCACGATGGCTAGCGTGCGAGATACATCGAGTTGTCGGAAGCAATCGAAACGAGAGACAGTCGAGATTGGAATCTCGAAATCGACATCAATTTGTCATATGAAAGCTCGACGCATGCATGCTCTGATAAAATACCTACTTACGGCGGTACCTCCGAAGACGTACTGACTGAGGTCGGTAAACAAAGTAGACACTAAACGCAGGGTCGCCTGCCTCGAAAATGAAGTGAATAGGTTCAAATGAGTTTCGTGTCCCCTTTTAACCGCGGAAGTACGAGTAACTCAAGGTTTCTTAAAATCACATGTTAAAGAGCGTTAAGTCGATCCTGTAATTTGATTGTTGAATATAATTTCAACGTCTTACAAAATTCGTCCGTAATTACTAGGAAATTTACTGTAGTGACACAACAGAAGTGAGCCGATCAGGTGACATCATGGTCGTGATGTTACAATTCGAAGTACTTTGCTAATAAGATGCGTACCTAAATGTGGTTGTAGCCTGTAGGTACAAATAGTTAAAATTCTTGTACCTTAAACAATGCGAAATGTGGAGAACTTGTTTACAAAATAAAACAATATAAGTAGTTTTAAATGCACAATAGAAAGTCATTATAATCACACTAACATTATAAATGCGGAAGTTTGTGTATTTTACATTAAGTAGGTGTATACGTAACTGTGTTTGTTCTAGTTTGAATTCAATTTCGTATGGAAGTAGCGTACACCCTGGAAAAACACATAGGCTGAAAATGAAAATATTCGGTTTCTGTAGATTGACTGAAACTGCGGGACGCAGCTAGTATTTTCATAAAACGTTAAAGACCATAAGTATGGATAGGTTGAAGCTTGAGCTGAAAACTAAAAACCCAGGACAATGAACCAATGAAAGAAAATTTTCATCATCATCATCAGCCGCAAGACGTCCACTGCTGAACAAAGGCCTCCCCCTTAGAGCGCCACACCGACCGACGACTTGCCAATTGCATCCACCGGTTGCCCGCGACTTTCACAAAATCACGAAATTTCTTATTATTATTTATACTAAAAATGTGAGTGGTGATTAACATTTAGTATTAAACCTATTATTTAGTATGTAGTATTAAACAAATTGATATTTTTTTTTATATATAACTTGTTGACGAGGCGAGCAAGTCGCTCACCTGATGTTAAGCTTCACGCCTGCCCATAACAGTTCAGTGCCATCCAGAATTTTGAACTTCATTAATTACGCTGGAAACATTGCCCTTCAATCCGGAACACGTTAATGTTTGCGCACTACTGCTTGGTGGTCGAATAATTGGCGCAGATGTGGTACTGCCCCGGACTCTGCAGAAGAGCCCTACCACTACAAAAAACCGCTTTTTTTTCATCTACACATTTTTGTTGGTTTGATTTTCTTAGTATAGCGTAAATATGTAGTTGTGGGTGACTGGGTGATGTGTGGTGTACCTGGGCTAGTGGCTACGCTATGTGATACACTGATTTATCTGACTCCTATTTGTGAGGTACTGAATAATAAAACGTTGGCGGAAGACTTGTGCTTTATTTAAGCGCCAGTACTGGACTGGTCGCTGAAATACATGTTGGTACAGACATAGATATAGATACCAGCAGGCCTAGCACAGGCGCCGGGATAAAATGTTGTCCACCCGTTTTGTCTTCGCGTCAACGTGACAAAGCTAGAATGTGGATTCATCCGTCTCGTTCTCGCGGGATAAATATGGTGGACAACATTTCATCCCGGTGCCCGTGCTAGGCCTGCTGGTATCTATATCTATGTCTGTACCAACATGTAAAGTTTCTTTGGTACAGATTTGCGTAGGTGTAGAGTTGCGTTGCTAGATTACTGTGATGTAGGATGTGCATAATAGCCTTTCAATAGTTTTAGCCAAATCTTAGGTATGGGGACCGTCGTCTGTACCTTTTCAGTCTCCTCACACACTGTCCTCGCTTATACAGTCCTATAGACGAATTCGATTCTTTTGCACATTTGAGAAAACAGACGTTTTTGTAAGTAAGACCATCTGTACCACAAACTGGGTCTACTTTTGAGGAACAAGAGCAATTAAATTTCAGCTCTTTGCAATTATTATTGGGAACCACTGTTGTTTTTTTCCTTTGTAGAATATTGGTACACTCTAACGAGCATACGTTGGTGTATACCGATTTGATAGAAAAAGTTCAAAGAAAATTTCTACGAACCGTTAATTACAGGTGTTATCATGCATATCTTGATTATGAAAGACTTCTCGCAAAATATAAGCTTATACCCCTATGCTCTCGACGATTATTCCTTGGTGCCATGTACTTACATGGTATAGTTCACAATAGATTTGATTGTTCTGATATCACTAATGAATTGTGTTATATTTGTGCCAGAACAGTTATTCGAAGGAGTATACGTGCTAATCCACTTCTTTGTGTTAAACCCTATGTAACTAGAACGAATGCTGGTATGCGTGTACCCTTACGTCAATTAGTTGACTCTTACAACTCTCATTTTGTGGACGTAGATATATTTAGACTTTCTGCGCCCAGATTTAGAAGGGCTCTTTTAGATCACATATGTAAATTATAATAATTTTATAATACTTATAAGAAGTTTATTGTTTCTTATTGTTTATCTAAATGTTTATTTTTGTAAGTAAGCCATTAGACGAACGTTTTTTTAGTTTGCTCATCCCCGGGGCACATAGCATAGATTACATAATATGTAACATAATACTGTATTACATAATGTTTTTTCTTTTTTTAATTTATTGCTACTATGTATTATTTAGTCCCGGTTCTGATTTTGATTTTGTTTTCAGGCTACTACCCCAGCAATGATTATTTTTAGTAATTGGTGGATAATGCTGTGGGTGGCGTAGTTAATAATTAATTTTTAGTTCTTTAGTTTTAGTTAATATACACTATGTCACTGTTTATTGTCCCAAATAAATAAAATAAAATAAAATAAATAAAACTATACCCTGCCATCGGAGCCGCAGACTTTGGGTGAATTCCGCAGACTCTCGGAATCGCAAGCGCAGAATGATGGTGCTGAGAAACGGTGAGACCCATCGATGCAGGCCAGAATGATGACGAGGAACCACAACCCTGAAACTGGAAATGTTGTTTTACATCATTACCACTGAATGCAACCTTCATATTGATGTTTGGAGGTCAGTAGGCTAAACATCTTGCGATCCCTTGCTGCTTTCTCAATCCTTATTATTATTTATTTTTCAATTAGAACCGTACAACACGAATTACAACTAAGCATAGAAGAACATTTAAATTAAAACAAATATTTAAAAAACATTAAATTAAAGTTAATAAAAAATATGTTAATTATGAAACTAATTAATTAAAAAGAAAACATAATGGAATGTTAACATGGGGTTCTTCAAAAGGGCTGTTAATCGAGCCTTTAAAGGTCGGCAACGTATCTGTGATGCCCCTGGTGTTACAGGTATCCATAGGCGACGGTTATCGCTTACCATCAGGCGGCCCGTCTGCCACCTACGGCATAAAAAAAAAAAATATGTCAATATAAAAAGATAATAAAATGTCGAACTACTTAAAAATACTGGATATCAGCTTTACCAATTGGTAACTTCAGCCATCAAAGACAGCCTCAGCCGTTTCATCGTGAGTGATACATAGAACAAAGAGTACGTTCCAAAGTATTTTGTTGTTTTATCTGTGTATCGAAGTGACTTTATTAAATTGTTATAGACAAGACAATTATTAAATTTTGCGGCTGGCACTATTCGAATCTGCGCATCAGGATCCGTCTACCGTCCACTAGCGTCTGCCTTCGGTACTGTTTTCTGTTTAGGTACTAGTTCTAGTACCAGTATTATAGACGTCAATCAATGGCCTTCGGAGTTTATCAACAATTTGGTAAATTCTATACCTATTCTTCTCATGTCTGTGGGAACTGTTGTTTCCTTCACTTCGCTTTATCCTCGGAAACATCATACATCTCTTGGTAGATCTATTACTCATAATTATGCAAAAACGGAATTTAATAATTATGATGCAGACCCGAAAACAAAAAAGATAAATAGAAAAAACTCACCCATATAAGAAGTCATCGTTTTCACAAATCTTGGAAGTCTGTAATCCTCAGCAAAGAATAGACATATAGAATGCCTACCTATCAGTGAATTCGCCCAACAGTGTCACAAGAACTTTACTACTTCAAAATGACTGTTAAATTATGATCAAATTAAGTTTATATATTACAGGATATAGGAAAACAATAATATTGTATTACTAGTTAGGAATATTACAACAATTAAGTATTATTGTAATAGTTATTTATATAATATCCTGATTCAAATCCTGCGTCAATCATACCGCATGTACCGCAGCGCCAGTCATAGGTACCTAGTAAGTACCTACCTATGACTGGCGTTTAATTACTGTGGTTATTATCAACATTATTCGTCCATTTCTGTCAACAGGAGATCCTTTAATGTGTTGATCCTTCTTTCCACTCTAAGCCTTTTTCCTTAGTGATAAAGTTACATTTGCGCTACGCTTTAGAACGTAATTTCGCAAAAAAAAATATATAAACGCTGCCGGAGTCTAAATTTTTCACCAAAGAGATACTATCTTGAGATTTAACGACCTATTCCGTCCAAATGTTGTGGTAGTCTTCAGCCAAAATCTGCATGAAATACGGCCGCAATAACGAGAATGGGCGCCTTTGGTAGAACAAAGTCAGGCGTAATCCCGATGATGGCCGATTTCCCCACCACCTGTTCTGCACTTTGCAAGTAGTCAAGTAGATCGAAAACGCTCACGGGACCAGTAAGCCACTAGTTTTTTTAAAGTAGTCAATTCGCCTGTGCCCACATTTTGTAAGGGCCAGTTGCCACCTACGCCGCTAATTTAACGGTGATGTAATAATATACAATACAACATAGGAAGCAGTACATTTTATTCCTCTTGTGAAGTCGTAAGTTTTCTATTATATGAATCCCTCAGGAACCGTACATTTTCTCGGGATAAAAATCCAAAATAGTCTGTCATTCTCCGACTCTTAAAATATATTCATGCAAAATTTCAGGTCAATCCGTAGGTCTGTTGCTGCGTGAAATAGGCACAAAAATAATCAACAAACTCACTTTCGCATATATAATGTTAGTAGGGATAGTTGACAAAATATTGTATAAGTTGACAAAGGGCACGGAATCCGGAGTCTGTGGTTGAGATGAATAACAAAAAAAAAAACGGCGGGCTATCGTTTTTCTCAGTAAGTACTGTATTGATTCGGTAAAATGATTTACCTCCTAAACCCCCATGGTATAATACAGCGTCAGGTATGGCACTATTAGGAGTAATTAAGACACGTGGGTGACACCAGCGTACGTCATCAGCGTGCAAAAACTAAAGCGGAATACTTTATACACACATGTTAGAGAAAGATGACAAAATGGCGGATAGCGACGTTTGCTGGTATCACCAGCTGGAAAGCCAGACTTTGGCCAGACTTTTTTTGAAATCGTATTGTGTTGCTCCATGATATACGAGGTTTAAGCAAGAGGAAATCCGCAAAAAGTTCCGCATCCGCACTGACAAATGAGGGAACAGTCAAAAAGTGTATATGGCAAACACGGAAGTCACAGATCTGGTCATAACTTATTGTGCTCCACAGAATTCTCCCGTCGCACTCGTAAGTTATATTGAAGTAATGATTTTTGTTCGGCCATTGCGTCAGTTGAACCTTGTCCTTTTCTCATTTACTGTTGTTTGCCCATTAAATACAAAACAGGATTTCCGAAGGTTTCTTTTTTATTGAAGGGCGGAAAATGGGGACGCGTGACATCACTGCTTAATAAAAATAAACATTTCGTAATATCTCTCACATTATTATCTTTTCAGCTTATTTTAAACCTAAAATAAAGTTAGCAACAGCGACCTTTATCGATGACCTATTGGACTATCACATCAACTGCTTTTCAATTAAATTAAATATCAATCCATGGTAGTGGTTACCATACTGTGATGGTAACCTAAATTTACTCGAAGGTCGCACGCAATATGTGCGTACCTCTAGCGGAAAAGTGATGAATTTTATTGCATGATTTCAGCTTAGTAGATATTTAGAGCATGACGTCTGTAAATGTGTATGGTAATTTAAAAATTTGTGTGCAGCCATTTTTGAGATATTTACGAAAAACACTTTCCGCCTGGAAAACGTTCAGCCAGCGGCACTTTACTCAATAGTTTATACGGAACCCTAAAAAATGTTGTTTCTTATGTTTACTGGAGTCATAAAATTAAAATTTCTGCAATATTCCGAAAGTCGTTTAGTTATATTCCAAACAAATACGAGTAGATCACCCATTAAAATATACAGTAAAATAAGGATAAACAAACCCTGACTAGCTAGTTTGTTAGGTAGGTCAATATTGAACTATTTGCTAGCACCACAACATGGTCCGTTTCTATGAGCAGTATTTGAAGTATATTTGCTCGTTTTCTACCTTTTAATAATAATGAAGCATTTAATAACAGATGCTTTATTATTAGTAGGATTATTAGAGTCGCGTAAGAATATTCTAACCTTTTTTGGGTGGATTTTTCGATGAGGGACGATGAGAATCAGAAAAACACCGTCGAAAAATCCACCCATAAAGTTTGAATTTTTTTTAAGGATCATTTGGCCAAAGAAAGAAAAAACTCCCTACGAAAAATCGTAGAACATACATCTATTTTCGTGAAACCAATGCTATGAGATGGTTTGAGTAAACAATAATAAAATTACTTTTATAGGATAACGAGATGTATGGGTATGATTTTTTTGGAAAACGCCTCATTAGAATAGAAATTAAATTTAAATTCCTACTATGCTGGTATTATTTAAATTACTCGCATTGTTTGAGTACTATAGGTACCTGACTTGGTCCGCAATGACTCACGCAATGACTGCACTGGTGGCCACGCCATGATGGCCTCGAGCTAAGCTTAGCTACGCTCTCGGCCAAGCTCAAGCATGCTTTCAAGCTTGGTCATCATTGTAGCCCTTTATGTCCGCGCTGTAAAGTTTTGTGTGCTGTTTATTCCAGCTTATTAAATTAATCAAGACATAATATTAGCGCATGAAATCAGTAGGTAATTTTTATATCATTATTGTATGTTCTCGAACTAGATTTTTGATCCTTATTACAATTAATTTAGACCATTCTTATGGTGTCGTAGCGAACACAGTTAAACAATAAATATTATCTGAATCTGAAGTATGTCCATCAATAGCTGCAATGCTGACCGGAATGTGGTCTGGACCTGCGTTACAATGCGCTTTCGGCTATCATCATCGCTGCCAGCAACAGAGTCATTAAACGTTACCTTACTTAAAATGTAACCTACTAACTATTTACAATATAATAAAATAAAAATCAACAATATAAACGTTAGACAATAAAAAAATTACGAAGCACAAAAATAAAAAGTAAAACTATGAATAAGAAATTATTGGCTTAATTTATTAGGCAAAAATAGTGTACTCCTTGTGAGGAGTCCAATCCTATTTCCTATGTCCTTCTTATTTTTGCCTTATAAATTAAAATTATAAATGTTGATGTTGTGACATCAACATTTATTTTGTGATGTACGGTTGCATTATCACATAACCTGTTGCAGTCGCCTTTATCAATATTGTAAAAACACTTCTATAGGACAGCAAACAAATCGAAGATTGCAGAACATAATAACGACCAACTTATCTGTAAAGCTGAATGGGAGCTACAATCGTATTTTCTGAATAAAACCAAAGCTCTTCCGTGGAAAATTTTACTTCCTTGATTTTCTCAATTCCACACATGTCTAAGTCGCTTGCTCAGTACCTTTTTTTTATTTATTAATTAATCTTTATACAGCCTGATTTTTTTACATATAGCATAGAATAGATGTTGGCCGCGTACCTGATAGAAGTGATAGGAAAAGATGCGGTCTTAGGTCTAGCAAAGGTGAACGGCCTACTTTGGTAAATATATGATTTTTCTCGTTATTACATTACTCTTTGTTATGTAGATTAAAATCTTATTTTGAGATATATGTTTTTTTTTTCGTCCTTTCAAGAACTTTGGCGTCGCACGGCTTGTGCTGTTTTTTTTTGGTTCTGTCATCTTGTATTTCATGGCGGGAAATTATGATTACATGACATTTTCTCGACAAAAATAATCATTGAAAAGGTCACACACACACACACATTTTCGCTGGCGCTCGGAATTCGGAGTTTATATTCAAGTGATTATTACACTAATAGCAAGGTAAAACTAATAACTAGGTTTCCATAGAACAGAATTTCGATTGATTTCTTGGTTTAGAAGTAATTAGCAATTATCTGGGTTTTTTACTAGTGCGCTCTAAAGCCATCTCTTTTCATCTGCGCGAGAAGCTGTATACAGGGTTAGGAAAGAGTATACTAAGCCGAAAAGGTCTCATAGTACTCATCATTACGAACAACTTTTACTATGGGACCAACCCTGAAATAGAGAAAAAAATGTCAGCTGTTCCATAGAAAAATGTCAATGATACTTGACAAAATGTATGGAACAGCTGATTTTTGTCGATTTTTATTTTTGTTGAGTTCCCGATATTTCGGCGCAGTTCACCATGCGCATGCGCCATGTTCACGGGTAGACTGCAGAAATATCGGGAACTCAACAAAAATCGTGGTAAATATCCCGTGAGTACTAAATAATAGTAATTAATATTTTGTTTTCTCGTTTTTCATTTTAACGACAAGATGAAACGTACTACTATCGCGGCATTTTCGTTGAGTAGATACAGCTGAAAACCCACTGGGGTGGGTTACTAGGTAAAGCAAAAAACTAAGAGGGTATCTCGAGGGAAAGATAGCACTATATACAGCTTCTCGCGCAGATGAAAAGAGATGGCTTTAGCGCGCGCCAGTAAAAAACCCAGATAATTGCTAATTACTTCTAAACCAAGAAATCAATCAATAAGTAGTATTATATAATGTCCAACCACGAAAGTCTAAAACAAAATATTCAGTTCGAAAAAGTTGTAACATTTTGGTCAAGAATGGCACATAAGGTTATAGCCCCTTTCGGCTTAGTATATACCCTTTCCTTATAACCCTGTATATAATATAATTATATCATATATTTGTTGTTATCAGACGTGACGCTTACTAGCAGCTGAGCGACTTTCTCATCTCGTCACGCAGAGAAGACACCCAAGACACCCAATGCTAAACAAAGACCTCCCCTGTGTGGATCTCAGAAAGTTCACCCTTTACAAAGAGGACGTCACTTCCCGTCCTTCGGTGGTTCTGGTCGTTTTAGGACACACCCGTGTCGGTACGTTATAATAATGCAGTTAGCATACGTCAGTTATTCGATCATTATTTAAATAGCCTTGTGGCTCAGCGGGAGGATTTCCACCTTCTGAGGTTGTGGGTCCGATTCCCACCCAGGACAAACATTTGTGATGAATATGGATGTTTGTTCTTTGTCTGGGTGTTTCTATGTATTCTATGTATGTATTTAAAAAATATATATATATATTTTCTATCAGTTATCTGGTTCCCATAAGAAAAGTTTGCTTAGTTTGGGGCTAGTTTTTTTTTTTTTCCAATGCTTACTGTGCTTATAGTTGCCCAAAGCGAACAGAAGCCAAAAGGAGCCAAAAGGGGCCTTTATGTCATAAGGTGTCCCGACACGGAAGACTAGCTCCACCTCGCAAATTTATGCATGAGGTTATGAGGTAACGGATAACAAAGGCATTGTTCGTGAAACATCACACTGTGTTTTATAGACGTTTTAATCGTCGGGTTATTATCCTTGTTGGTATCGAAAGGAAATGAGCAGATAAACGCTCGTTAGCAAATGTGGCCCGTATATATAAAACATACGTCGCGCGTTCATTGGGAAAGTGCATCGAGCGTAGAGGCAGACGAGGTGAACGCGCGATTCAGAATAAGTACTTAAATACGAGAGCAAACATTTCAGACATGGATTACAAAATAGGTAAGTTTTTATTGGGATTTGCACTTGCGTGTGAGCTTTCAATAATTATCAAGCACAACATTAAAATTATCGTACGTACAATACTGGCAGCGAACAGGGTTGCGGGTTAAAATACAGCCTGAGTAGGTAATTTTTCGTTCAGTAATGGCCAAGCAAAATTCACGTAATACAATCAATATTTTATATTATTATATAAAAAAAATATTTATTTAAAACTAGCTGTTACCCGTGACTTCGGACATACAATAAAAGTAGCATATGTCCGTCTCAGATCTAAAGCAAAAATTCAGGTCGATGCGTTTTGTCGCGTTAACACGACTAATTAGTCGTGTTAACGCGACAAACACCCAGACAGAGAGACAGATTTATATTCGCATTTAAAATATTAGTTAGGATTTGGCTATAATTACGTGGTAGCTCAGTGGGAGAACGCTCGCCTCACATTCCTGAGGTAGCGGGTTCGAACCCGGGCGGCCCGTACCAATGAGTTCTTTGTAACTTACGTACGGATATACCACTGGCTTTACGGTGAAGGAAAACATCGTGAGGAAACCTGCATATCTCCGGAGAAGAAATTCGATGGCGTATGTGAATCCGCCAACCCGCACTGGGCCAGCGTGGTGGATATGGCCTAATCACCCTTCGAGGGTAGGCTGATATCCCAGCAGTGGGATGTTTAAACTGGCTGATATAGTAGTAGTATTTGTAATAAATAAATATAATTTTCCAAATAAAAAATTGGCTAATAAAGTTCTGAGATGCCTTATCTAATATACATACAAGCGTGTAATTTATATGTAGGGATCAAGACGGGATGCTGTGTCCCTTTCCTGCAAAATGGGTGTTAATATAGAATTTGTAAGGCGCAAACGAGACGTCATATAGTCATATAGTGTAACAATTGTGTGTTGTAGTTTAACTTGTTTTTTTATTAACAATCGTAACTTAGATAAGTACTCAACTCATTTTTATCGGCACCTTTTTGCACGTCGAATAAATATCTCTAGAATTTACTTAGGTATTATCTATACCTTATCACATTATAATTGCATAGATACTTATTAGTTCGCGCCGAACTGAGAACTCGCGACACCTATAACTTCACAACCCATGATTAAGCTCATCATAGAACTTAATTGTATTGAAGTTCTTAAGTAATCTTCGGACAAATATACATACAAATGCCGATTTGCTCCTGTAAACTCTGAGATCTTCGCTTCGCTCGGTCAACAATTATCAATTCAATGATTTTACTTTACTTAACAATTCAATCAACGCCACAGATCATCTATTTATCTGTGATCAACGCTATCGCTCGCAACTTTTCAACATAAACAAATATTATATTATATTTAAGAAAAAGTAACACAGTCATCTTTAGAAACCATTGCCAAATTGTATATAGCAATTTTCATGTAATTATTTTTATTTTGACGAAAAAAAATCAAGTTTTTTTTTAAATTTTAGCTTGTATTCTTTATTAGATAATTTAGCAATTCTCATTGTAATTTGAAATTTACCATAGAAAATTATTTATTACACATACGAGAAAAACTATAAATTCTGTACCTAGGATCCCGGGGATAGATGGTCCTTCGAGTACGTCAACCTATCTTTCGAATTTCAGCAGTTCTCGTCGCTCTGGCTGTGGTAGTGGTCAGCTCGCAGGCTGTCCCGACCGCGCAGCCGTCCTGTGCTTGCGGCCGGATTTACTCGCCGGTGTGCGGCTCCGACTGGGTCACCTCGAATAACGAATGCGAGTTTTTGTGCAGAGCGGACTTCATGATGAGGAAGTTTGGCCTGGAGCTGAAAGTGCTGAAGTCGGGGCGATGCGAGAAAGACTCTTAGAAATTCGTTAAATTGAAACTCTTAGGGTTTAGGACTCTTTATAATAGGTAAATACAACCCACTACCACAAACTACACAATCACAAACAAACACAAACTATGAAACTCTACACTAATAAAATCCCGTCCACAGTTGTCTCGCTCGCGCATGTCAGTTTCCGCGCTTTTCGTCACTCGTCGCTCGCCCATGACAGTTTCCGTTTCCGTCAGTCAGCGCACCTTGTACATGCTGTGTAAACACATTATCTACAAAATCTTGCAAATTAAATGTGCGAGTGAGATATGTGTGACACGGTGATATCCTACGTGTGTGCACATAGCATGCGAGAAGGCGAGCGCATCCCGCTTGCGCCCGCTGTGTGTTCGCACCTTTACCTGTAAGTGTTTCTTTTTATGTGTTTTTTAATGTAATCGAACTGAATTACACAGTGTGACTAACAATTTAATGAGCAGCACTTTGTTTATGTGTACAGCCTACAGTCTAATAAAATTGCTATCTAGTAGTTAACCTACCTGTACTTTATGTTGCTCTGTAACCGACTTCAAAAAAGGATGTGGTTCTCAATTCGATACGCCTATTTGACTGTTATCAGCGTCTATAATAAATATATATATATATATATACTTATAAATCAGTCAAAAAAGCACATTAGCGAATTTATAGATTATGTAGCGAAAAATTATAATCGCATCGTATCGTAATCGACGGTGAAAATAGTAAAAAAATAATGAACATACCCATAAAAAATGCGCTTATATCCTAAATATCTGCATTGCCTATCAATTTATTAACGTTTATAAAATAAGTAAGAAGCTAATTTGAAGAAAAAAAATGTGTTTCTCTTTTCAGTGCACGTATTAGTTATGTGGATTAAAATCTTATTTCGAGATATGGTTTTTTTAGTTCTAATGTCTAGAATGTCCAAACCGGAAAACATAATTACATTTCATCATAAAAAAATAAAAAATTGAAAACACCTCGATTTACACAGATTTTTCGCTAACGCTCCGAACCTCTAGTTCAAGTGATTATTAAGGATAGCATCAAACAGAATTTTGATTGATCTTGGTTTAGTTGTAATTAGCAATTAGATATGTTATTGATATATGTATTTATGTTTGACTACCGCGCTAGAGCCATCTCTTTTCATATGCGCGCGAAAGTGTATAAATAACGCTATATTTTTTCTCGTAATTGCCTCTTAACTACAACAACGAATAATATTTTAATAATAACTCTTATTCATTAGGAGAATAATTCTTATTTTCGATTATCTACAGGCGATTATTTAACGTCTTCGATTATTACCGTCAATACTTTTGGTTCTATAAATGGCGACCCCAAATGATACCTATGAGAATGGGCCTAAAGAAACGTAAACGTCATGTAAATATGAGATCGCGTGAAACCTTCTCGCCAGAATCCTCACCAAGCTTCCTTTATAACTCTGGAACCCTTGAAACACTGGTTTCGAGACTCGGCGTGTCGTCACGACTAATGATTGGAATTAAAACCAAGTCGATAGCCCCTACCGTTTCCTCGCACGAGAGTTGAGGATTCTAGCGTGACCTTTACCCCATAATCCTCACCAGACCATAGCTACAATTTCGAAACTATGATGCGTCTAATTGACGTTGGTGACCAATTACGACAAATTCATGACACATTTTTTGGTGTTTTAAAACTGATTTTTCATGCAGTTTTCAGAAGTAAGGATTCTAGCGTGAAGGACACAGATTAAGCTATTATCGCAGATCCCACTAGATACCGCATTACGAGATTCGTTGTTCCTACAAAAAGTCACCAAAGTTTGAGGAAGGCGCGGGTCGCGGGGTGTGTGACCAAGCGTTCTCATTGGCTATCTCAAGGTTACTCGCGCCTAAAAATCAACCAATCAGAGTAATTTCTTATAAGTGTATTTATACTGATGCGTGGTGCGCTTCGAGCGTCCTGAATGCAGAATCTAGGATGTGATCTGTGGCTATTATTTTGTTTTATGACGACCAAGAAAAAATGTCAGTTTACGTTGGTCTCCGGCAATCGTTTCATTATGTCATCGTTGCCGGCTACGGTAATGGAGGCACAGCCTTCTTTTTGATAATGCTTGCCTCGATTTGATACAAGTTTCTTTTTTCAGTACTTATTTTCGCAATATTAACCGTTGCGACGACCCCGACCACCGCTGATAACACCGACGACGTTCCAAAATGGAGCCAAGTACACTGCAAATGCACCACACAGTACGACCCCGTCTGCGACGTATACCTCCGGAGATTCACAAATATTTGCTACTTCGAATGTTTCAACAACTTCTTGGCGAAATACAACTTCGAAAGGCAGGAGTTGTACGACTGTATAACATATGAACTGCTCACAACAACTACACTGAAGCCGTATTATTTGGCGTAATAGAATATACGTCTACTCTACTCATGATACTGAAACAAATCTGTAAAATAATAACACAAAATGGATATAACTGAAACAATGTTGTTTTTCTATTTCTAGCACCTCATTAGGTAGTTATGTTAAGATCTTTTTTTTTTTTGTTTCTATCGATAAAAAAAGAATAGAAAAGAACTCGATTTACATACATTTTTCGCTACATCTCCGATCTCCGTCGAGGGGCGCTAGTCTCGACTTTTCGCTACAGCACTTTGCCACCGAATTCGGTCGCTATGACGTAAAAATTCGACTTTGGACACGAATTGTTAACGAAAATACATAGCGTTGAATTTTCGCAAAATGCAAAAAAAAACAACGCGTGTAACAACAACAACAACGTGCAACAACAACAACAACAAACTATGTTCGCGTTTTTTCGACCGAATTCGGTCGCAGTGCTGTAGCGAAAAGTCGAGACTAGCGCCCCTGACAACACCTGAATGTTTCGGAATAAAATTGTTAGTTTTGTGAAAAATATTTTATTTCGTTATTTCCCCCCCAATATATTCGTGAATTAAGCTTTTATAAAAATACTTAGGTATAACAATTATTTTTTATCACAGGAGTTCAAAAACAGCAAAAGGTCAAACAGAACCCTACGAGTATCATACATCTTGGTGGAATGTTTGACCCATTCGGAAAACTATCGTATTGCATGCATGCATGGGTAATATCCAAATATCCATGATAATATCTAAGAATGCTACCTACTACCTCGTATTAATTAATACAGTAAAGAACCACGTCATTTGTAACAGACTTCCAAAAAAAGGAGAAGGTTCTCAAGTCGACTGTTTTTTCTTTCTTTTTTATTTATCTATTACACTACCTATTTTATTTTTATGTCTACTTTATACAATGTCACCCATCGGCAAGTGACCGCACGAAAAGGACTTATAGTACTCATCATTATGAACAATTTTTACTATGGGACCAAACCTGAAAAAAATTGCCTGGTAGAGATCGCATTTACCGATAAGGGCGCCACTTGTGCCATACCTTTATAAGGTACTAGCAGCCCGCCCAGGCTTCGCACGGGTATTTAACAAAAATATAAAAACTATAATACACACACAAAAACCCTTCTATTTGCGTCAAGTTACAAAAAAAAAGAAAATTATAAATAAAGCTAAAAAGCTACCCAACAGCGAAAGAATTTTTCGAATCGGTTCTGTAGTTTCGGAGCCTATTCAACGGAAACAAACAAACATTCAAATCTTTCCTCTTTATAATATTGGTATAGATAGATTATTCTATCATCATCAATAGTTTTCGCAGCGCACGCGATGTAAAGAATGTTGTAGGTATTTTTTTTACATCTTGGGTTACATTATTGGAGTTTTAGTAAGGATCCCTAATTTTGTTGAAAATATAATATAGCCTATGTCACCCGGGGATAGTGTAGCCTCCCAACAGCGAAAGAATTTTTCAAATCGGTTCAGTAGTTTCGGAGCCTATTCAATGCAAACAAACAAACAATCAAATCTTTCCCCTTTATAATATTGGTATAGATAGATAAAATAAATATATGATGATAATGTGATTTTGATCACAGGATAACCTTAAAAACCAAAAAGAAAGAAAGCACCAGAAAACCATTACTTTTTGTCTTTTTTGTTTTCTTACAATAAAGAGTATTAATTTTAAAGAGTATTAACATTATTTATAGCTAGGATTTAAACTTGCCTACTTAGGATGGTTAGGTAAGAAATGTAAGCTCGTTCGCATTTCTACAGGCATCACAATTTCGCTGGCATCAACTCTTCCAAAGCAAAAGAATTATTCATAAAACTAGGATTGTACAAATCACTTGGCAGGAAAGCCGATAAAAACAGATGCGTGATCATGCCAGTTATCCCCCATATTTTGTGTTTCCCGCACAAATACACAGGAAGGGGTAAATTTTGAAACATAAAGTGTCCGTGATTATTCGTGTCGCAAAAAGTATCCATGGACACACAAAACGCTTCGTCTACTTCGTTAGTATTTATCTTCATATTTTTCGGATCGAAGTTTTGAAGTAGCCCCACGATGGGGGTAATAATCATTTTCCTGTCGCGCCCCTGTAGCGGGTTCATTTCCGCCCAAATGTCTATGAATTCGCGCGGGAAACCAATTTCTTCTTCCGTTTCCCGTACAGCTGTATCGAAAACAGTTTCCATTTCGTCCCGTTTTCCGCCTGGAAAAGATACTTGTCCACTGTGGCTACTTAGATGCGGGGATCTCAAGGTGTACAAAAGACAGACTTCTTCGTTGACAACACATAACGGCACTAAAACTGATGCTTGTTTTCTTTCTGGTGATTCCGGAGCGATGTAGTACGGTGAATCTTGGGATATGAAGGTTGGTAATTCCTTTAAATTCGCTATACACCGTGCTCGAGATGCTTTTGAAAGTAATATTTCAGGAAGCATAGCCATTGTTACTGTTATCGTTAGTACAAAGTCTATTTCACTGACACGAAAGCCAAGGCCATATAATAACCATTTTTTAGTAGCTAATTTATGACAGAAATCAGCTGTTGCAAAAACGTTCCAAATCACATAAATGATTTTAAAAACTAAAGTTATTTTTTTAATATTCTATACCATAATTTTTTATATTAAGTAAAATTACATATTTTTTTACTTAAAGGTTTTTTTAAATAGTTCTTGCTCTGAAATGCTCTGTCTCTGCTGTTATACATGCTGGCCAGTCTAGAAGAAAATGCAATGTTCACATGTCACCGTGTCATGGAACGTGAAATCATGTGATATTGACATTGACAGCAGTATTGATCCATTTTACAGAATTTTCATTTTTGTGTCAATGGCAAAAAGTAAATATCCCAGGTTTTTCTTAGGACTTTGACCCGGGCAACAGAACGATTATGAAATTAAAAAGTGTTGTTGTCGTTCAGTCATGAGTGGAAATGTGTCTTTTAGTGTTAAGAGCATATTCTCACTGGCGTCTCGTGAACGATGCCTAACAAATTTGAAACGCCTCACTATTCCTAAATTCGGAAAGGTTCCTCAAGAAACTGCTGCCGTTTTGGTGCCCCTATGTAAGGTGGAGGACGTACCCTCCATCCTTTACACCGTACGGTCTTCTGATCTGCGAACTAACAGCGGAGAGATCTCGTTCCCCGGAGGTAGATGCGACCCAAACGAAACAGCAATAGAAACGGCCTTGAGAGAGACTGAAGAGGAAATAGGGCTTTCGTCAAAGAAAATTGACGTATGGGGTTCGGGCCCTGCCGTGCCTGGCCGCCATAACAAGATAATGATCACCCCCGTCATAGGGTCGATTGCAAATCTCTCTCAAGAAGATCTCACCATCAATAATAAAGAAGTAGCGGAGGTCTTCACGGTCGCAGTGGAGCTCCTGTGTGACCCTAAGAATCAGTTCCACACTCAATTCAGGAATGGTTACATCCTACCCGTGTTTGTTGCTGAACAGTATAAAATATGGGGCATAACAGCTTATATTACACACGCCTTCCTTAGCTCTGTGCTATCGAAGGATATTTACAGAAATGACTGGATGAAAAAGAAGATCATCCTTACCAGGAAATGAAGACAATCGTAGCCAAATTTATTTATGATAATATTATTTAATTTTATAAATTAAACTTTTAAATACAATTTTTGTAAAAATGTTTATTATTTATATAAAACCTAGTAGTTATCACAATTGTATCAAAGTCATAAAAAATCTAAATACTAAGCAAGGCACAATAAGCATTAATTGGCACTAGATTCTGAATCCCCTTGCAAAATAGATAAAAGGAAAAGAAAGGAACTAAATGTTAAATCAAATAAATAAAACACAAAAGAAAAAATAATAATATTTATCCAGGTTTATTCCTTAACATTAACATTATAACCTAGTATTAATATTTTATACATTGTCCAAATGACATGTTGATCGTCTCTCGCCTCTGTCTATTGAATGTGTACACTAATTACCCCCTATAGATATCGTAATCAACATATCCAAATGCACCATGGGTCAGTCAAAACACCTATTAAAAAATCACTTTTGGCGGTGCCTGGTGCGGACGATTAACTTCGAGGTAACCAATGGGAATGCTTTGTCTTAAACTGTTGCATTCTGGTCGGAACAAAGATGTCATAATGTAGTATCTATAAGGGTACATCTTTATTATAATTGTGTCACTTTTGAGAGTATGCCTACTCTGCGTGAATTGTACTTCTATAGAAGTATCACATTGCAGAGAAAAAATTAACAAAATCAAGTTTACTATACAAATAGGTGGTCCAACTTAAAGCCTCACAATTCTATTGCAAGTCCAAAAAAATTACAAATGAAAATAACATAACAAAAAAGTTGGTACTTAAAAAACTCGAAAAAGGTAACAAGGCAGGCAAGAGCGCTCACAAAATGCGTCTAACATAATCATGGTAAAGAAATGTAATATCATACAAATTACGGCCTTAAGGAAAAACGCATTTGAAGGGGGTTCGTCGCGCATTTCCACATTAATAATAATAAATAACACTATGACAGAAAACAAAAAATAAATAAAGGATGCATTTTTTTTTTGAAAGGTAGTGCCTCCGCAGCCTTAATCAGCAACAGGGACGGCTGCCAGAGTTGAACGGGCGAAATGCTAAAAACTAAATCCCGACTCAGATAACTTGTAGATTAAGCTATTATTTTGTTTAATGTCAACCAGGGAACCGTTCTGATGTGAATAATAACAGATTTAAGTTTTTTTTTAATTACACAGTAGGTTCCTTTTTTTTAAGAACTTCGAGTCCCTTCCCTCACATTTGAGTCTGATCTAATGTAAAGACAGGAGGTTGGACGTACCTCCATCAACCATTCCATTATTTCATTGTTGCCGTCTACGGTAGTGGAGGCAGAGCCTTTTAAAAATTCACACTTTATACTTTTGATAATGTGAAAATACACACTGGATAACTGCAGATGAGAACCCCCTTTAATCAATAAACGTCATTTAAGTTCTGCACAATACAAGAATGGAGTGCGAATTGCTAATGTCACTTAACTTTAACAGTTGTTTAGTAAGTAAGGCACGAAATAACTAAGTACAGAGTAAGTTTCAAAACATGATGGCTGTCTGAAAAATCTATTACACCTAAATTACTGGACTAAATGGGGGTCCAAAACAGAAAACAAAATGAATACTGCAAGTAACCAATCTTATGACTCAAATCGTCCACAAAGATACCCCTTTCTCCTAACCAAACGTAATCAAAAAAAGTCTAAATTGTTTTTTTTTTTTTTTGTTACATTAATTATGTATGTAAGAACACTCAAAAATTTATTGGTTAGCATGATCAGCGGGCTTATCCTCTAACTATGACTGTTAGAGAGTAACGTTCGTGATTCTGATTGCGAGAGCATGCCATCCCGCTCGTACCAACTTAGTCGCACTATGTTGGGTTCCGCTTGCGCACTATCACTATCGCTTTCAGAGTTACGGGATAAGCCCGCAGTATTGCACTTACATTATTAGACGTAAGGAGAAATAGTTGGGAAAATTTTCAAAGTCTAAACTATAGTAGTCTTCTAATCCGACACTAAAATACCAGGTATCCTGGATTGTTCGGATTGTCATACTGAAATGCAGTTTAATCTTCTTTATTTTTTTCATGAAATTGGTATTCTTAATTGATATTTGCACGCGCAACTCTGTATTGTTCTGCGAAACATTTTTTTTTCTCGATGTTTTTTTTCATCACCAGTTACCAAAACTCCACCCGCGTGAGTGCCGGATTACTGCAAGTATACTGCCGGTATATTGAAGTGTCGGATTAGCGAGACTACTTGACCATCTTGATATAATACAAAACATGTCTTCTCATTCATTCGTTGTGTTAGAACACTAACCATCTAAAACTATCATCAACAAACAGATTTTCAATTTTAATATTTCCAGCACTTCTGCCGTCCGAAATTAATGGCCACTGTTACATCAACTCTCACAATTTGCATTTTCTTACCATTTAACATCGCGAGTGGTTTAAAAAATGTTTCGGGTTTATAATTGTAAAAAATATCTGAATAAACCCACAGCAACTCGAAATCTTTTTTTGTCCTTGTCATTTTCATGTGCATCTCAATAAGAATGACTGGTGGCAGAAATATCTATTGTCCGAGAAAAGCATCCCTGTTGTTAACACCTCCATACCTTAATCATAACTTACGTCCAAACGCACCATAGATATATCATTCATATCTCATAGATTTCAATTGTACCAACAACACAACGCTATAAAACGTAGAATTTTACGAAACATTAATTTTAATCACTTCCCTCTACCTCAATACGATTTAATGAAACATCAGCAGTATCAAAGTTTATGGAGGCTGTTAGATTAAACTTCGGATCAAATGATAACAATCAAACGAAAGATGCAATAAAAAAAACTAAAACCTTTCCAATGTATTTTAAATCATTCAGACTTTATGGACAAACTAGTCAGTGGAAATAGCAATTAGAATGTCAATATTAATAACTCAAAACAATATTGTATGTAATGTAAACAATTCTCAATTTTGACTTTACAAAATTACAGCCTGATTACGTTAGTTGTCACACGATAGCAAGCACCGATTTATGCAAACAATTAGGTTGGTAAGGAGAAAAATTATACAGATGGCGCTAGCATAGCTTTTAACTGTTTGTGTGTATGTGTGTGTGTTTACGGCATTTAGGCAAATGTCCTAAAGACAAACGGCGTATAGACAAAGTTACAATAGACAATATGTCATACAGATAAAATGTTATACAGACATAATGTAATATAGACAAAATGTCATAACGACAATTTATTGACATAATATCATTTAGATTCTTAGATTGATAAAAGTTAGCACAGTTATTTTTTTGTTAAATTCTATGCTAGCGCCACTTTGACAGATGTCAACCGCATTGCGATTGGGAGTGACAGCTCACAGAATCAGACATCAATTTGCCAAATATTGTTTGCAAACGAAGTTTACGAAAATAATAAAATAGTTACAACACAGCTCAGTCACATTCCTACAAACCTTTTATAATTGCCGACTTCAGATAACTTACTTTCGATGACTACGACATGCTCAGTACGAGAAATATGGCACATCGTATAACTTCGATTACTATGTACTTTAGAAAGCACACGTACCATCGAAATAGCCATAAATTATAATGTACTCTATAAAGTACACTCCCCAATTTAAAGTAGTGATATCAAAAATGGGTAAAAAAAATACCATGTTAGGTATCTTCAACAAATCAAAATTTTAATAAATTACTAAATGTTTAATGTCATAGTTTAATGGACAAAAACGCATTTAATTATTTCTAGTGTCTTGTGATTACTTGCACACTACCTATTAGGTTCTAGGATGAAGGCCTGATCCGATTTTTGCGAAAAGGATAGTTGGACGTAAACTTCGTAGGCGTGAATGAAACAAACTACTAGGGCCTACAGCCATGGGTTGTTTGTTTTACTCTCGTCTAATTCATGTCTAGCTATCCCATTTTTTTTCTTCGAAAAAGGTCAGTGCCGTTGGTAGAGACTGATGAGCATCTCAATATATTATACTAAACAATCTATCAACGAGGCGCCATATTTCTAAGTACTGTTTATAATGTTACAAGTATTATCGTAGAGGCGTATGCGTATTGTACCAAGAGGTCGCGGCGCGTGGCGTGGTGGCGTGGCGTGGTGTCGCGGCGCGTGGCGTGTTACTCGGCGTGGTTGTCACTCACGTCGACCGGGATCGACGTCGTGAACGTTGGCGTCTCGAGCTCTTCGTGTTTCTTCATTTTCAATGCCTGAAGCAAGTCAAATCATAAACAAAGTCAGTGATTACGCTTTACAATCGCAATGCGATCGATTAAAAAATCCACCCAGTCGGATAACAAAGAGCGTTTACAGACGGCGTTTTTTTTTAGCAACGATGTGAACGTGTTTTTTTTAAACGCGACACTTAAAGAAGAAGGAAAGCGTTCGACGTTTCCAGCGATGTAAACACCATTTGCAAATGCGCGTTACATTATTTTTTTTTTTTTTTTTTCCTCCTAAGAGGATTTTGGCGTCGCACGTCTTATGCATTTGCCAGTGTCAAGTATACATATTTATTCTCAAGTTTAGTTAGATATAATCAAACAAGTCATAGTCACTGTCAAAGTCGAGCAAAGCAAGTCACGGTCAAGTCCTAGTCATGCCCCAGTAAAGTGGTGAAAACTTTACTAGAGCCTTCTATGGAGTTTTGGAAACAACACGAAAATTCACGTTTCACGACATTATACCATTCACCAACACTCGTGCATGTTCACGAACACTTAACGGGTAAAAATTCACAGTTTTTACACATTAACACTCGAAATAACACAAGTAATGGAAAATAATATAATGACGCGACATGATTTCTTCACGTTCCCGCCAAAAAAAACGCGCGTTACATTATTAACATGGTGTGACCGGAATAGTGCGGTAATGCCGATCCGTTCACACCACGTAACAGTATCTAATTCCTATTTCAAACAGTCACATTGCAATTGAACTTGTGGCGTGAAGCGTAATCGCCAATAGGTCAAAGAATTTTTCGCAATATTATTCTTAACTTAATATATGTTTTAAAGAATATAAGTTTCTTATAGAACATAACAAAATAAATTACAGCGTAATTACTGGGAATACAGAGAACATCTAACATCTAAGGGTGAGGAGCGCAGTGCATTGCCGCGCATAGTTTTGAACTGTTGAAGTTCAAAATTCTGGGTGGAATTGAACTGTTATGGGCAAGCGTGACGCTTAACATCCGGTGAGCGACTTGCTCGTCTGGTCACTGAGTAACATAAAAAAAATAAAAAAATAATTAAACATAATGAATAATCATCATCAACAGCCTGAAGACGTCCACTGCTGAACAAAGGCCTCCCCCTTAGACCGCCACACTGAACGACAATTTGCAACTAGCATCTACCGGCTACTCGCGACCTTCAAAAAATAATAATATTTTTTGTATATTATTTTCAATAATTTATTTTGTTAATTTGATCACAAAACCACACACCAAGTAAAAAAGTTAGTATGTATTCAATTATTATAATATAATTATGACCAAAACAAGAAAGAAAGTTAAGTGTACCAATCCCACGATAACCAGACACCAAAGAAACATCAAGAAAAACCACCGACAGATACATTATGAAAACAATAAAACATATGTATGAAGTATCATAACAATGCACATAAAATATATTGATGTGAATGATCCGTCAATAAAAAAAATAACGAGTCCCTAGTTTATATTTCATAGCAATTAAAAATCGCCATAAAATGGCTTTACATGACCTGACCTGTCATCGTGTGAAAGAGATGGCTATATATGAGTTTCTGGGGAGCGAAGGGGAGAAGCTATAACCTTTGTAGTTTGTTTCTTTTGCTCCCATGAAATTCAAGTCTAGCTGTCCCTTTCGCACGATGTCGGGTCAGGTAATGTAGCGAGGCCTTAATAGCTGGTCACTAATAAATTTCGAACCACCAAGATTTTCTCGCTATATTTAAATTTTACCAAAACTTGCACATGGTAAAAAATTGCTTCCAAAAGTCAACCTGCTAATTTTGTTGCTAGTATAAAAATTGCTTAGCAAATTATTATTACAAGAACAAAAAAAAAAAAAAAACTCAACAACAATATGTCACCAGATATAAAGACCAACAATCAAAATTCGGTCATTCTTATATACACCGGAAAAACATTACCCTCTTTCTTGGCAGCCGGGTAAAAAAAAAACACCGTAATGATTTGTCTGATATTATAGTTAAGTGAAGGAAATAATCAAACACTAAAATACCGAGGTTTCTTTAATTCTTTTTGAAATTGAGCTTCTCTCAAAAAGCAATTGTAAATTAAATTAAAAAAACTACTAAAAAAAAAAAAAAAAACTACAGCCAATTTAAAAAGAGACCTTAATGTAGTTTATGAAATTGAGCTTCTCAAAAAGCACCTGTAAATTGAACCTATTAGGCAAACGAAAATTTTTTTTTTTAATAAAAACGACTGCCAATTTAAAAAGAGACCTTAGTGAAGTGCGACAGGAACACACACGTAATTACAAACAGTTAGATTGCTCTTTCGTGACCTCGTTCATATATGAGGCATGAGGTGGACGGAGGCACGAAATGTGATGTTAGGCTAGGAACAGACAAACCCGACGCCACACCACGGAACAGCACGCGTGCTTGTTTTAGGGAAATACCTACTTGTTTGTACATCAACAATATTTAACTCTGCCGTTTGATAGATAGGTAGTTAATCTACTTTAGGTTCATTATAAGTTGAACCCTGTTTTTGTTTTACTTACTGAGCCAGAAAGCGGTCGACTTAAAGATACCATGGGCCTTATCCCGTAACTCTGGTGGCAATGGTCATCGCGTGCTACCCCACTCGCGCCAACTTACTCGCACCATGCGAGCGAGCAAGATAGCAAATGAAGACCATCGCCTCCAGAGTTTCGGGATAAGGCGCCTTGTCTGTAAATTGCTTTCTAGCTTGCGCACAGCAGAATGGATAAAATCTATTTATTTACACGAGAAAAAAACAGTACAGAACGTCAAAGGCGGGCACTATTCTCGCCCCGCTTTAACATTCTGGTTAGTGTCTTTGAAAGGACATTGAGCAGTTTTGTATGAAGCCTGGGCGCTACGTCCAACACTGATGAGAATCCATGTCATATCATAAAGAAGCTTTGGTATGCTACATGTTATTTGACCATTGTTTGTGTTCAAACATCAATCCCATGTCCATCTCTATGAAAATTACAGGTCACAGAAATAACATCTTTTTGCCAGACGTGACTTTTTTCTGCGCATATTTTAGCGGGCGATTAGTAATTCCGATAAGCATTAATATGAAAATCTGGGTTATTTTTGATGTGCTATTAATACGTTTCAATTTAGTTTTGTGAGGCGTAAAACACCAAAGCTAAGGGTGACGCTCCACCGAGGTGAGACGGATTGACGGCAGGGTTGCCAGATAATATAAATAAAATCACCGAACATAGCGGTTTTTCGTTAATTTGCTTTCGCTACTGATTCAACCTCTCCTTGCAAGTTAGTAGATAAATTAGCGATATAAATGGATTTCACAAATAATACAGACACTCATACATCGATATTCGTGTCATACCGATAACGGGGCTAAAATACTCAACAGTTCGGTAGAGTACCGAATGCCTGGCAACCCTGGTTTGACATTTATCAAGCGTGGCGTGGCGTGGCGTTTGGTTTGAACATACTGTTCCTAGCACTATGATGCTCGATCACACCTCACGTACCGATTCTGGCGCCTCGTCTTTCTTTTGCCGCGTCAGCGTCGGAGACAACACGAGGCCCTTAGCCGACAGCTGCAGGCGATAGTAACACGTATTGTCATAGATCGAAAGTTCCAAATAACCATACTCATACAATACACAAAAGTATATAGCCTGATATAACTCGATTTTTATATTTCGCCCAAACGGTAAGATCCCCGGTTGTGTCTCGAGGGTAAAGTTTAAGGTTCGAAAACCACAAAAACTTCACAAAAAAAAATCGAATTGTATCATCATGGCCGAGTTGAAAGTTTGGAAATGCCCAATCATAATACATAATACAGGAATATAGAAAAATCTAGAAATAAGTAGTAGCAGTCAGGGGTCGAAATTAGCAAGATAAATATGCCTCGTGATAATTATCGCGATAATTATTTAAGAAGTACCAATTCTTATGTGTAACTAGTATTATCTATCAATATTTAGATTGGAAGAAAGCATTTTTATAATAAACTAGCTTGTTACCCGCGACTTCGTTCACGTGGACCTACAATAAAAAATAGCCTGTCAGTCTCCGACCCTTAAGCTATATCTATGCCAAAATTCAGGTCGATCCGTTTAGCCTCGACAACGCGACTGACACCCAGACAGAGAGACAGATAGACAGAGTTAAATTCAAATTTATAATATTAAATTATACACATTAGACAATCAAGATAATCTTAAGGAAAAAAATATTAAAGAGTGGTGTTCAATATATTAGATTTCTTAAATCAAAGATAATTAATTATCAACATATATTTATCTTGATAATTATCGCTTCGTACCCTGGTAGTAGTAATAGTTATCCCACAGATTATAAAATACTAGATGTTCTATTAGATGATGGACATATATTTTAAGAAGCTATATAAAACTGTCGTGTCGCTGAATGACTGACAATCAACGCACAGACCAAACCAGAGACAATAGAAACGTGCAATTTTCCGGGTAGCTTCCTGTGGTAGTGTAGATATATAGAGGGAGAACTACGAAAGGGTTTTTCGAAAATCCACCCCTAAGCGATAGAAACCGCGGTGCGCAGCTAGTTAAAGAATATAATTGTACTCATCATTATGAACAGCTTACGGGACCAACACCAAAATCGCAAAAAAAAAAAATACATTGAACAAGTCATTTTAATAAAAGAAAAAAAAAAAAACCGACTGCAAAATGTAGCATACGTTACTCCGGACGTAAAGAATCTAACGACACCTCACTCGTCAAAATCGGTCCAGCCGTTTAGGCCACAGGAGGTAGTATAGGTACATACACCTCAAAAACATTAACCTCCTTCTTGGGCAGTCGGGAAAAAATGCCATTCGCCTTCGACGAAATGTATGGGAACAACATTTTTATTACGATTTCAATGTTGGTTCCATATTTGTTATTTTTATTAATAATTACAAATTACATATAAAACACATAAAATTTAAATATAAATATATGTGACAAATTAAAATAAGAAAAAAAAAACCTACTAATTATTATTACTTATTTTATTTTCTGTATTATATATTCATTTTTTTTTTAATTCTTTTTAAATTTTCTAACTTTAATTCACAATTATTCTTTTTTTCTTCTAATAATAGTATTTATTAATAATACATAGTAAAAGTACTTCATAATTATATACTAGAATATGTCCGTCGTCTAACCCAACACCCAGTATATTCTGACCTTCTTATGCATAAACACTCAATAAAATTATCTTTGCTATAAAGTGGTCTGTCAACCTCACCTTGACGAGAATCGTTGTCGTTGCCGCGCGTGGAAACGAGACAAAAAAATTGCAGAACAGATTAACTTACCAAACGGTTATGCATAATGCGAAGATATAAACAGTGGATACAAAATAATATTTATTTGAAATGACATGTATATATTTTATTGAAATCTTTTTTGAACTATTCGTTTTTTTTAAAAAACATATTAGCGTTATTAAGGCCTCGCTACATGGCCTGACCTGACATTGTTTGAAAGAGATGGCTATATATAAGTTTCTGGGGGAGCGAAAGGGAGAAGCTATAACCTTAATAGTTTGTTTCTTTTGCTCCCGTGAAATTCAAATCTAGCTGTCCCTTTCACACGATGTCAGGTCAGGCCATGTATAGGCACCCTTATTTGACACACATGTTATTTCAATTGAAATCATCAGTTCATAAATCCATCAATAATACACTAAATCATTTAAAAACCCAAGTTATAATTATATTCCATATAAATAAATCTTGTAAAAATGCACTCAACTGCCCCATAGATAAGGAAAAATAAGAAAAAGAAAAAAAAATGTTTGAAAAAAAAACTGAAACCAGTACCTACAGCCAGCAACAACTGCCATGAAAACGTGGGCAGTTTTTTTTTAACTTGATAACCCCGCGTTTTACCACCAAAACCAGTTTTTTTTTTCCTTTTAGTAAGAGACGATGTGCTCGAAGATGAAGCACGCAGAATTATACCTGAATATTGTATTGACTGCCGCACCAAGTATCCCCTTATTGGGGGGGATTGCCATAATCCCCACGCTTGGCAGGCGGCTCAGATATCGCAGAATGCCCACCGTTTACTAAGAGGACGCTGTCCCGTCTACCCTGATTGGGGGGCAATGTCATACCTGCTGCAGTTTGTAGTGGTTGATGATATCCTGGTCGGCGGGGCAGCTCTGCGTGAACGCATCCAGTTGGTACATGTGGTACATGTAGCGCCACAGGGCTACGAAACTCGTCTGGAAGATACATTGAATAAGGTTAGCAGGATGGTTTACGGCGTCACTAAATCATTCACTCACTCACTCACTCAAATCAATTCTAAACCTTCTCGTTTTGGTTTAACTGTTCAAATCCAAAACTCTTAGGTGATTTTCATAATCAAACTTAACGATTTAACAACTTAATCAATATATTTTAGTAGCTGTTACACCCGCGACGTCGTTCGCGTGGATCTAAAAAAAAAAGAAGCCTATGTACGTCACATGCTGCAGGTTTTGGCGTATTCGACTGTCGCTGTCGCTCTGTTTCTCGTGCGTGCGATAGAGAGAGTTAGTGAATTTTCCTAACTTTTTGATGAAATTAGCGTTTCGCGGGTAGTCTGTTATCATCCCCTAAATCTTGACAAAATCTTTTGTTTTTGGTGTCAATGGCTTGGATAAACCGTAAGCTATGCCGCTGTTTTGTTTTTACAAAAGAGTATGTTTTGTTTTATTGATTTAACGTACCGGGATCTCGAAGTCGACGAAGTACTTGCCGGCGACGCGGATGTGCTGCAGACGCGGCATCAGCTCGCAGTCGAAACAACACATCGTGTCGCCCGTCAGGAACCTGCCGTCAACAGAACATAAGAAGACTTTTGGCGGGAACGTGAAGAAGCCATGACGCGTCATTGCAGTGTTTTACAAAACTTGTGTTTTTTCGAGTTTTAATGTGTAAAAGCGATGGATTTTTATTCATTAAGTGTTCTTGAACGTGCACGAGTGTTGGTGAATAGTATAGTGCCGTGAAATGTGACTTTTCTTGTTGTTTCCAAAACTCCGTATAAACCCCAGCAAAGTCTCCATCACTTTACCGGGGCATGACTTAGACTTGACTGTGAATTACCTTTGTTTGAGTATGTCTGAGACTTGTTTCAAATTTTGACTTGTATGAAATAGTTTAGTTATGGTGTGTTACCTAGTGCCCCTGCGTTCGAGCAGGCCGTCGATCCGCGCGAGGTGCGAGCGCAGCGCGGCCGACTTCTGCTCGTCCTTGCGCACTAGCACCAGCTTCAGCTTCGAGTACAGGTTCTCGATCAGAGACGCCACTTCTTTGTCCTGGAACACGAGCAAAGACAATCAAGCGATGATTGTGGTTGGATTGGTAGGATGCTACTTCAGCCGGAAGACGTCCATTGCTTAACATAGAACCCCCCCCCTTTAGAGCGCCAAACCGTACGAGCTGCCAATTGGTTGCCCGCGAATCCATAATAATCAGTATTTAGAAACGATTTCTATACCTGCACGAAGAGATTGTGTCCACCTGGTACAGACTTCATGATGTGCCGTTCGATCTTCTCGTTCTCCAGTATGGCAAGTCCGTTGTCGATCAGAATGGGCGGGTGCGTCGCTTCGAAGTTCGTGCGGAAGTCTGGCGGGGGCTTCTGCATGTCTACTGTTGTCACCTGGAATATGTACACAGCTACGTTTTACTTAGGCGCTTTATACGACACCTAGCATCTAGGCTGTCTCAATATGGTTATACGGAGCTTCGAAGACAGGAGCGTGTAATGGTAAGAAATTGGGGAGCTGCAGCCTGTTCAGTGGCTTCTGCGCAATCTTATGCGAATACAGACCGAAGCGAACGAGTACGAGCAGAAAAACATCGGTGTCGTTCTTGGCTGCTAAAATCCGCGCCAAGCGTCCCAAGAATCATTCACTCTGGTCCGGTAGTGATGGCAAGCGTTCCTTCGGTTCGTTCGTAACCCGTCAATACTGGAGCCATGCGTGCAAGCGGTGATGGCGATTGAGTGACAGCTAACGGAAACGAGCTGCTGGTCGCCGAATGCAATGTCATCGGTGAAACCAAAGTTCAGAGATTAAGCTATAAAGACATCTATAGATAATAAAAGAGGACTGCAATGTCAAGATGGCGCTGCGATGGGATTCCAAAGCAACCGACTGTGAGGAGACCTCGGCCATTTTTGCGTAATTTGTCTGCAATGGTTTTCGCTTTCATGAAGCTGGGCTTGATGAAATGAGTAGTTCCCGGTCGGTAATACAACACAATACACTGTTGATAATTGGAAAAACAAAGTTCCTTTCGATCCCTGTTCTGTTAGCTTATCACTCTTTAATTCTTATTGTTCTTGATCGCAATGGAATGGTTTTTTGATTATTTATGTGCTATAGATGTATAAAGATTCGATGTGTCACAAACAATGTCACAAAATCATTATTTTCTTCCAGTGCACTAACGTTTGCAATTACTTTAATTTCAGCTTTTACACTACATTGTGATATTTATTCATTTTTTACAGCGAGTCACGAGTGTCTTTCATGACTTGTCATATCTCTATCGAGTATTGAAAGCGATCAATCTCGGGCGCTATTTTGCAAACTTCGTGACTAGCCCATGGCCTCAGTTGACACACCGAGTGCAGGTCAGGAGACTCTAATATTAGAATCACGAAGCTATTGTTTGTTAAATTTTCGACTCTATGCTGTAGCAAATTCACGACAAAGCTGATGCATTCGAGTTGGAAAGGTTTCCTCTTTCTACATATATAGCCTTGCGCTCGTCGCCCGTTTTGGCACGGATGGCCTATCGTGGAACAACCTTGTATTGTGTTCTAAGTTTGAACTTTTGACTAAAATGGCAACGACTGTGAACTAAATTTCACGCTCGCGATTGGTGGACTGTTTCCCACGCATCTATTGACTACTCAATCGGTTTAGTTGTCATTAAGGTCTATGATACCTTACTTAATGACACCATTTTCTTTAACTTGTTGAACGTTTTAAGATCTACCAACAGATCTCATTATCTCATCTCATCTCTTTGTCACAGCACCTTGGACTTAAAAATTTCCAACTTTTTAGTTTGGCTAGCTCTTATAGCCTCTGTGACCCCAAATTTTCTATTGTTATGCCACTATGTCCTTATGCAACATAAGGCGCGTTACATACCTTTAGGCTGATGGTTTTGAGTTCAGCTAAGAGGTACAGGTCCATGAAATACTCCTGGCAGAATAGACATGCTCCCTTCCGTCGTCCATCGATCGTCGAGGCCTGGAAACAACAAAAAGACACTCTTAAAAAGGGTTGTTATAAAACTTATACACAACTATATGAACCCTTAGTGACTTGGTATTGCCTTGCAAGCGCCCCAGGCGCGCAGACGGAGCGCTGTGAATGTGACACAAAAAAGTATGGTACTCTTTGGAGCAGCGGCGGACGCTTGGTGTGTTTCGTTCCATAGAGCATCAAAAACTTTTGCAGCGCCCCTTACGCGCGCCTGTGTGCTTGCTATATTATCTTCGAGATTCCGAAACGCTTGTTAACTTTGAGAACAGATTAATTCTAATGCTGCCTTTATCTGGCACTAAGCAAATGACAAAGGCATCAATAGACTTAATCTGTTGTCAAAATTAAAAAAAGTTTGAAAATCCCGAGGAAACTGCCATAAAACGCTATGTTTTTGGGCAGTCATATAATAGCAGCGCGCCATCAAAGCTTTCATAAGCCTAATAGCAGTTACTTAAAAGGCATTTTATTAAACTCGCTAATTAAAATGTATTATGAGGTATTAGGTGTGTCAGGTTTCCTCACGTTAAGAAATACAAAATTGACGTAATATTAGCGATTCGACCCGTTTGCATTGGAGGCTTTAACAGAGAAGAGAAAGACTTCTTTAAAGAGAAGTCGGATAGTCTGAAAAGTATCTAGCGCACGCAAAACAAATGCGATAATGTGATAAAGAAGTATTCGATTAAATATGTTAAATCGAGATGTCTATCATGATGATAAAATTGATGGTGTTAGTGATAATATATCTGATACGCTTGACACGCAAAATAAACACAATAGTTACGAAGTACATACGTCAATAAGAGATGAATTTGTTCAATTTGAATTTCCGATCCATCCAACTACTGGACAAAGCTAACACAGACAGTATGTTCATGAATAAGATCAACAAAACGTTTAAACGTGACTAATGTATTGTATGTAATGATCAAGCGAAATCAATGTTAGTTTTAATATACAGGTGACTTTTTTACTTAAACAAAAAATGTTGTGTGTGATATGTACATGGAGTTAGTTCTTTAACAAATTATTCCGTTTTCTAAATTTGCTATTGTAGGACAAAATCACCAACAAAAATTAGTCTATCATCCAAGTAACAGAAGATTAAAAAAAAACTCCTGTTTATGTTCCATAAGCCATAAACATACCAGGGTGTACCAGTAACACCATAAATTTGTAACTTGTAAAAAAAAAAACTATGTTTATGGATGAACATAATTACACGTGCTAGATTTTTATTAGTATAAAATAGAAGATTACCCTATTGAATAGATTTTATTGAAGCTTCGGTAATCAAATACATAATCAGAATTCTCAATATAAGAATAATGAAGATAAGTATCAAAACGCTGTGCACATTTTGGCAAGGAATTGACGGAACGGAAGCCGTTCGCCGCGCCGAAGAAATGGCTCGAATTGTCCCTCAATCCCTTCCAACTTATTCTGCAGAGAATTTACCGGCTTTCCCTTCATTGGCAGTTCTGGCTCGCCAGCAAAAAGAGTGTTGTAGAAAAAACTCCGCACATAGCGTAGTTTCTAAGTGCAAACAGATGGATACCTCCTTCTGATTATTCATGAGACTATTGTTACACGACAGATGGAGTTGTAGCCGATTGTTTGTATAGCTCTCGTTTTCAACAAGGACATTATTTTATAGCCCTTGGTATTAATACACAAGATCATTAAGCAGTATTGAGATAAGAAATGTTACAATGTTACAGAAAATTTTGACTACGATGGTTATGTACAACATGCCATTACAGACAAAGTTGATTTTTGATTGTATGATTTTTTAAAGTAAACAAAGAATACTCTAAAACGTGAGTATTTCAGTATAATTTAAACAAAATTAATGATATGCCCTTAGACCAAAATGCGAAAAAAAACTGCGAATGTAGCAGGGATTCCCCACATACTGATAAATAAACCATTTGACCAGTAAAGCATAGTTACGACTCCAATGCTAAAATTCTCTCGCGTGTTTTCACCTTGACAACTACACAAATCAAAATATCAGTCTGTTCAATACATTCTAGAGCTTGTTCGCTGTTTTTACCAAAATAACATCGTATTAATGACGTTCGTAAACAAGTATTATTACAAAACCCCACTGCAAAATGTAGCCTATGACACTCCGGACATAAATAGGAATCGAAGGACACCTCACTCGTCAACGTGAACACACAAACATACACATACCCCAAAAAAAGTATCCTTATTCTTGGTAAGGTAAAAAAAAACACTGATCTCTCAATGTAATCAGTAACAATCGGCTTCCTAATGTAATTAACATCATTTAAATTACGTTCTCTATTCATTCACACATTTCTTTGTTTCCTACTTGATTACAGCTTGTTCGCAGTTCGGACGGAGAGACCAATGTTAGTCTATAGTTAGTCTAGGAGCCACGGTCGTATTTTCGGAACAAAACTCACAGCGTTCCGTAGAAATTTTTAGTTCTCTCAGTTGGCTAGCTGTGCAAGAGAAGTTGGGTCTGTACGAGGTAGTTTCTGTGACTCATTGGCTTGTCTACGATTCGGGGTCAAAGGGCTTTCCACGTTGTGCAATACGCCTCTGCCAACTTTCTACATAAATAATTATTGAGGTTTTAGTTTGTTGTGTGCGTCTTCAAGAATAATTTACTTGAGAACTATATTATACTTTTTATGCTTTTGTAGAACAGCTAAGCTACGTATCTTTTGAGATGATAATTTTTCACCCCGAATTTAGAAGTCAGCTGAGACAATTAACTTTATTTATTAGATTTTAAATAGAAATATTTCGTATTATGTCCGTGTAATTTTGTTAACAGACAAACGAAAAAAATAACGAGAAAAATAAGAAGAAAATATATTTCTGTCTCTTTCTCTTTCGTTTGTTGTCGGCGGTCTGGCTGGACAATTTTCGCATATCGGTGACGTGTATAAGATTTTTTTGGAAAGTGTATAGCCGTTCTGTAATGCATTGTCTTTGTTACTCTGGTGTTTCCAGAGTAACATTCTGGAACTTCGGGTAAGATTTTTGATGGGTGAGCTGCACCAATGACAGTGGACCAAACCCCGAAGCATATTCAGAATAGATGGAGCAAAGAAATAAAATTGTCCATTTCGAAATGATTGTTCCGAGTACCTGCGCCAACAATGGGAAACCTTTTCTAGAGTATAGAAACCAGATTTTCCAACCAGGCCATGGTCCGTGGCATTGTTACCTGTAACTGACGTTACGGTCAAATGGCCGCGGCATATCAATACGCTGTAGTTTACAATCACTACACTGCTATGGGAGGGAAGACAGTGTTACATCCTGACTATTGAGGCGATTCAGATTTTTTCATGCTACTTTCATAGGGCTAAAACATACAATCATCATCATCATCGACAGCCTGAAGACGTACACTGCTGAACAAAGGCCTCCCCCTTAGACCGCCACACTGAACGACAATTTGCAAATTGCATCCACCGGTTACCCGCGGCCTTCAAAATTTCTCAGTCTACCCAGTGGGAGGCTTACCTACGCTGCGTCTTCCGGCTCGTGGTAGAACCTTTCTCATCCATCGGTTATCGGTTCTTCGAGTGATGTGGCCTGCCCATTGCCACTTCAGCTTGCAAACCCCGAGGGCTATGTCGGTGACTTTGTTTCTTCGGCGAATATCCTCGTTCCGGATCCTATCGTGCAAAGGAGCTCTCTCCATTGCCCGCTGTGCGACTCTGAGTTTCTCCATACAATGGGACTGTTATATTATTATCATACTAGTAGTTCTGCGAACAGTAGACCTCGCGAGCACAACCTCGATTCTGCAATTTCATAGTTTTTATTTGTTCGTTGGCGATTTTTGATTGATGTGGTATTGCTTTCATCTGTCCGTAGTTGGTGCTCGCATACAGGTCGTAGTTTTCAACCAATCTTGACGAAACTTGGTACACAGTTTCTACAATTTTAATGTTTTTTTGTCAACGGCGATTTTTTATTGGTGGGGTATTTCCTCATAAAAGGGGGGACATTTGCTGCGGCGCCATTTACTTGCCAATTTTGATAATATTTGGAATAAACATTCGGTACTCAATACGAACCTAAAATTATGAATATTAGGAAAATCGGTCTGATTGAATGTTGATTGATGAAATGGAAAGAGGTTGTCAAGAAATATGGTTGAGTTGAGTTAAGTTAAGTTCTCATTTCGGGACATCAACCTGTATACCTTCAACGGATATATATATGAAATACAAAACTCATGAAAGCAAGTAATGGTGTCAACGGCAAGTGCTCAGAGTGGAGTAGAAACTTGGTGGTGCGATGGCGCGTGACGCACCTACATAGACGAACAAACGTGACGTCGGACGCAGCTATCTATGGAATACGGAATACTAGTTGTTACACGCGACTTCGTTCGCGTTCGCGTAGACATAAAAAAGTATATGTCCGCGTCTTTGTTATTATACAGTAACACCATATCAAATTTTATCAACATCCGTTCAGCCGTGATAACGAGACAAACATCCAGACAGAGAGTTTGTGCATTTTTTTGACGTTTTGTAACATGAACTGACAGTTCTGAATCGCGCAAGTTCTTTCCTCGTGACGATCGTATTCATTTTTATACCTCGAAGCTTTATTGGTCCTGATATGACTGCGGCTATAATTCTCTGAATTATAATATTAGTTAGGATTCTCGAACGAATCACACCATTCGACAAACAAATGTAAACAACATGGCAACATGGCCTGTCCTAACATCGTGTGAAAAAGATGGCTATATTTTAGTTTCTGGGGAAGCGAAAGGGAGAATCTATAACCTTAAAAGTTTGTTTCTTTTGCTCCCGTGAAATTCAAGTCTAGTTGTCCCTTTCACACGATGTCAGGTCAGGCCATGCATAGACACCTTAACAATGCACGTGATTATTTATAGAATGGAGGAAACGCAATGGATTTATAACGAGAAAGGCAAGACGTAGATGAAGGAAACCAATAACGAAGTATGTCAAAAAAAGGAAAAGAATACGGAGTGATAGAGCAAATAAAACTTTCAATACTAGCGGCATTTAAGGTGCAACGTTTCACTCAGCGCGCGAAATTCAAATTTTCTTGCGTTTTTTGTCAGTTACAGCGTAATTACTCATCGTAGGTTCATGAAAACTAATTTTGCGACAATAAATAAGTCGTATCAAGAAATTACACCAACCAAAAATTCAAATTGAAAGCTAGTATAAGTACATTTCTCACTAAACCAAAAACTATGATGAAAATCAGCTTATTGAGATTTGTAGCTAAACCAATGTTATCTAGGTGATAATTTTACCCGTAATTTCTTAAAACAACTTATTTATTGGCGCAAAATTGGTTTCAATAAATCCACGATGAGTAATTAAGCTGTAATTGACAAAATACGCAACAAAATTTGATTTTCGCGCGATGAGCGAAACGTTGCACCTTAATCCATTACTGAATGAAGTCCAAGAACCATTCTCAATCAAAATATTTAGAGCGGCCTCGAATGTTAATTTATAATTACATTTCTTACGTACACTATGCTAAGCTGAGCAAATTACGCGAATTACACCGTAAATATTACGACTTGAAATATCACTTTCTACCTATGCCTAATAGTAAGTAATAAACTCAAATATTATAGCGGAAGAAGGCCCCAACTATGCCTTCAAAACTGCAATAAACTGTATTAATGGCGGATACATGGAGATTGCGTAATGATATTGAATTTACAAAAGTAACGGAGAGATGTAAAGACAAAACTTACGACGTGTATTGCTAATAATGCAACAAACAAGGTAAAATCAATGCTAGCAATAAATATAACTCACGAAACCAATGTTCCGTGATTACAAGTCGTGCTCCACACATGGTGGCTCACGTGAAGGAAAAAACACAAAGCGAAAGAGTAGTAACAGCGGGCAACGACGCGCGACGCATCATAAAACGAAGACAGGCTGAAAACAAAACAAATCACAACGCCAAATTACAGCATTTTAGTTTACACGATAGAACAAGTCTTCCAGCGGCTAACGATATATAAACCAACCAGCCGTGACAAACAAACATCGGAGTCAACGACATCACCCGAACATATAAGGCACTTTCAGTTTCGTGAAATCGAAAGCGGCACATACGTCTCCCGCACGTTGCAAGATGCGCCATTTTCGCTAAGATGGCAGCGAAAAAACTTGCTAATCCGTCACGGATCCATGGCTGGCAAATAGCAGCCATCAATTTGTCAATGCGCCGCTATCGCCTCGTCTCGCTACTGCTTTCTGCCGCATTTTCCATTTACATCAACCGCAATAATAATGTATTTGTAAGTATTATATTACGTCTCGGTATTTTTATGTATGACTATCTTATTGTTTTCGGGCATTAGGAATGTGGAATAATGAATTTTACAAAAATATTTTTTTTTTTTTTGTACATTTACAAAAAAAAAAAACCATACACTGTCCAGAGAGTCTGGTTTCATTTTTTTTCGTATCGTATGGATATTATATATATTTAATTTTGTAGCTGTTCTGTCTGGTTGACGTACTAGATGAACCTTACAGTTGGTATACATCATAGACATTAGCACTGCCTGCAAGTGCAGTGACACGTGACGCCTGCACCTGACCACTAACCGGCGTGGTCACCTGTGTGAAAGCGTGCCTAGGTGCCTACCGCCTACCTCTCTAATTACTGATCCCGTCTGAAAGTGGTTTCATTGAACGACCTCGCTTCCTCGCTAAATCTTGTCAATTCAAGTAATAAGCAGCAACAAATCGAGCACGTGTTCTTTGTAAGTTGTATCGCGTGCCATGTCTTCATCACCTAGTGAAACTCCCGGTTCGATGCGCATGCTCCTGTCAGCCGCTGACACTTCCACGTGATTTACACACGGAGCTGTATTTACCGCCTTGCATTACTCTAACACTCTCACTGATGCAAGAGTCTCAGTATAGTTATCGACACCTTTAAAGCTGGCCGCGAAATATTACGCTCATTACTATTCCGAGAGCATTCGACAGGTATATCATGATCAATATTATTAATTGCACTTGCACGGAGCCAAGACGCAAATAACTGCGTGAAGCCTTTCTAGTTGAATGAAAATTACTGGAAAGGTGGAAGTTAGAGAGTTGAGAGTTATTGCCTTCCAGTCTTCCAACAACCTATTCATAAGTTAGCAGTAGAGGGAAAATCTGCATTCGTATTATATAGGATAGAATGGAAGTCTCAGGGTCAACAGTCACGGTTGATGACTAAGCCAATCAGTTCAGTATCAAGAGAATAACTTCTTGTTAACATGAGAGCTTTTGTGCGTCGGTTTCCCTTGTGAGTTCAAATTTTCAAAAGGATATTAACATACTGTTCGTACTTGTCCGGAAACCGCAGGGTGCGCCGCGTTGCTCAATGAAGTATCCGGTCACATCCATACAAGTTTAAATGTTCCATGCATACAGTAATCAGTAACCGACGAGCCTCGTATCTGCACGTCGGCAGATAAAAACCTTGTTTACAACATAACAACTCGTTCGATTTGGTGCACGTACGCTAACAGCGATGCGGCGTCCAACAACAACCTAATTAAGAATGATTCAGCTTGAATATGGAATGAAATGGGTCGTTTACATTCTAATCGTGTCTCGTGTACCACTTCTTTGTCTAACGGCATGCAAAAAATACTTCCAAGTCACTGTTACGAAGGTGGGGATATAAAAGCTTTATCGGATTCGTTATTTGAAAATTATGCTTTTTTAAATTGGGTTTCTCAAGAACCATACCTAATCTATTATATTCATCGTTTACATTCTTAGATCGAAGAAATGCCAAAATCAACACTCCCAAAGTGTTAATTTTGGAATTTCGTCGAAATGTTTTACATTTTATAAATCTTTTATTTGAACTCAATTTGAATAGTCTAATTGTACAATTATCTGTTTATGTAGGGTCTGATTCACCTCTAGTTACAATTTTAGTCTAGTGAGTGAAGTCTAGCCTGTAGTCTCTACGGATAAAGAATTTCTAAACAATCTCAATAGCTCTATACTTGCGGAGCACAAGTTGTTTCAGATACAATCACAGCAATCGCTGAAATGTGAGATAGTTTTTTTTAACCTAACACTTAAAGATGTGGACTAACTGTTACATTAATTCTATTAACGGCCTGCTTAGTAAAATTTTGCCAAAATATTTTAGAAATATCTTCTTATTAAATTTAAATTTGAAATTGTTAGCCGATGCTAGCAATTTAAAAAAATCTCATGACTGAGTCATAAGCTCAGAATTAGTTAGATGACATAACTTACCTAGAACCTAAATCATCAGGAGCACATGTTTCCACGCTAAGGAGTAAGTACTATGAATAATTTGATATGACGCACAAATTCCCTAATGCGCCGCAGATGGCCTTAAAATTGTTTACACGATGATGTTCCCCGCTCATATATTAAGTTGTGTGATGATCTCAGCTTTTAATATAAGTAGTCAGTCATCAGCATGACAATTACATCATAGCCTTGACTTACAGTTACACCTCAAATAATGGTGAAATAGTGGAGTAAAAAGTAAATTCGACGAGTAAGGTAAAATAACCTGTGTCAAGCTTCAGCATCATTCCATTAAAATCATTTCAACAAATGCATTTTTGTTTTGTTCTTTCGATAGATTTACTTATACTACACAGTTGTTGGTTGTGTAATGTTGCCAAACGAATATTAATCCACGCTTCCAAATATTAAGTAATTTTCAAATATGTGAATGCAGTGGCGTGACAGGTTTTTGTTTTGTGAAATAGACAAACTATTTGATTATACTTCCGTCTTTATTAGTATGCTATTCTAGGCCGTGTTCAGTAAGGACGTCCGACGACGCTCGGTGACATTTGCAGCATACTTGTAATGTCATGATGCCGTCGAACGATCTCACAGAACACGGCCCTACACTATAATTGGAACGCAACATTTTTCCAATAACATTGAACCCAATATTGTGTTATTTTTCTTTACAAATATTCAGTCTGCAAAGGAATTCGCTTGCAAGTATGCAATTTTCGTCAGTGTGTAGCAATAGCAAGATAGAAGGGGTTCGCGACCACGACCTCACGCGCGACCGCGGACCAGCTGATCTCACTCTAAGGTCGTTGTGTAACGTAAAGCTACATAGAAAGGATGAAGCGGTATTGTACTGAGAAATAATTAAATTATAATTATGTAGCAGTCACAGACGTATAAATCTGACCTGCTAGATTAAAAAAATAGATATAACTGACTATTAGGGAGAAGTGCACCCAGAGACTTTCGAAGATTTGCATTCACTGGATATTTTTATACCGACGACGGAAATAGAATCGAATGTTCGTTCCAGACCGAAGACAAAAATTAAAGACCTCCAAATTTGCGGCGAGTGATACAATCTGGCCCAAGATATGAACAAATGGAAGGAACCTAAAGAAAACTTTTTGCTGTGTTCACAGAAGTGAACACAGCAAAAATTAGAAGAAAAAAAAACGTAAAAAACTAAAGACAGTTGCGATAATTATGGAAAGAGTTTATAATGAGTATTTAATTCGAAGCCCCATAACAAGATATGAAGAACATAATACGGTGGATCACTACAACCATAAGTTGACGTAAGCCGATGTTAAAGATCAAGAAAATAACGATAAGGCGCAAAAAATCGCGCAGCCACGTAAGCCGAAGCATTTGAAAAGACAGGTGCAATGCGGAGCTAGACTTGACGCTGATGGCGTAATAACAGGTCTGTATACCGCGAAGGAGGCGATAGATACTCTTCACATCTACACTGGTGGAGTAAATTATATACCTCGTGTAGTTAACAACTGAAGCAGGTATTTAAAAGTATAGAGCCGTGGAATCTCGTTTTTGCCAATTTAGATCGACTACTTTTACACGAGAAAACCAGACTAGACTTAGGTAATAATGCGGAATGTAATACAGGAGGGATACAACGCTACAGGGAAAAAAAGTTCAATTGTTCCATAGAAAAGTACCAATGATACTCAGACCTACTGGAACAGTAGTTTTTTTTTTTCGATTTCATTTTTGGTCCCATACTAAAAGATGTTCATAATGATGAGTATTATGAGCCTTTTCGTCTTTCCTTATAACATTGTATATGGCAAAGAAACGTCACTAATATCAATTAAATCAAATCATAAATTATATCACTACCCTATACTGCAATATATTATTATGTACTAACTTATATAAATAGTTGAATTAACAAAAAGGCCTAATCCCCAAGATACGGGTACTTAATTGCACCTAATTTGGGGAATAGCGCTTCACCACTAAGGATACTTAATGCACCCAGTTTGGGAAATAGCGCTTCACCACTAAGGATACGTAATGCACCCAGTTTGGGAAATAGCGCTTCACCACTAAGGATACTTAATTGCACCCAGTTTGGGAAATAGCGCTTCACCACTAAGGATACGTAATGCACCCAGTTTGGGAAATAGCGCTTCTCCACTAAGGATACTTAATTGAACCCAGTTTGGGAAATAGCGCTTCACCACTAAGGATACGTAATGCACCCAGTTTGGGAAATAGCGCTTCACCACTAAGGATACTTAATGCAACCAGTTTGGGAAATACCGCTTCACCACTAAGGATAAGTACCTTTTGGAAAATAAACAATTTGAGTTCGAGTAATATTTAAATATTCGTTTTAATATAAAAAATACTATGCTAAATTACTGTGCTTCAGATTTGATCAAAGATATTTTAATGTTCTAAGTATATCTCTAGGAAATGCTGAAAATGCACACTTCAAACAAGCGGGGTATCGAGAACACGTGCCGTTTGGTAAATGTCACAGTTAATTTCCCTTTCCTGAAATAGCTGACTCGCATGGTGGCGAGACAGTTTTGGAAAGAAAGGGATTCCCTATAATAATCACAATAATATTATAAATGCGAAAGTTTGCGTTTAAGTGTGTAAGTATGTAAGTCAACCAATTAAGCTTTCATTTTCTGTAATAATAGACTAAAAATAATAATGCGCTTTGACTAAACTTACTCTATTTCTTTCATGACTATGTTCATCTAAACTCGGGTCAAATTATTTGCCCCAAGTTCGTGGAGGGATAAGGGAACTACAGGCATATATTTTTATTCTTTGATCAAATACCAAAATTATCAGCCAAAAGGGCAGTCAGTTTCATCCCTGGGTTCGTTAACAAGGCTTCCATAGTTGTTACACTACATAAAGACTACACAATGATTAACGTCAAGCACTAGTTCCTTTCGTTTCTTTACAAGTTCAATACAGTTTCTGTGGCTTCTAAAATCTTCTTCCTCTTTTTATGCCTTCTTCTTTGTGTTTATGGAGATGACTTAAAAAAGAATTTTAATTGAGAACATTATCATTTGTCACCTGTCCTTAACACCCATTATGTTCTTCACATCTTTATGAAGATAGCCGCTATATTCGCAATAAACTTCTATGTTAATTCTAACTGCATGCCTGAAGAGTTTATGAAGAAAGTTAGCTTTCTACACACTTACCCCATAGTTTGAGTGGAAGTATCTTAAGTCACATGATATGTATATCAAATGACTTTCTTTGTCTAGGACAGCTGCAGCAAGCATCGAGCATTTTTAAGATAGATATCTTATTCAACATATGTTTGCGTGTTTAATTATTTACAAAGGTAAATTAATAAGTGTCACAAAGAACTGTTATTGAATAGGGATTACAATTAAATGCGTCTTATTAACGACAGCTTAAATAGCAAACAAAAAAAAAATAGACTGATACATGGACAATCTTAATAATTATGAGTCATTTCAAAGTTAACGGCGGCGAAACAGCTGCAATTGTATGTACTTCAATATTCGGAACACATAATGATTTTATTTGATTATAGTATACGAGTAAGTGCTTTTAGAGTGTACGTTCAAGTGTCGGTCTGTTAATAACGGAGCTTACGTATGCATAATCAGGATATAATCTGCATAAATGCATTGTCTGGTGAAGGGTTTGAACTCGAGTAGAATCTTTATCAAGGTCTACATTCTTAGGATAATGTTGAACTAGTATTCAAGGAAGAAAGGAAAAAGTCGAATGACTATAAACTGACCACTGTCCATCATATCGCCGCATAAAAAGCCACATTTCAAACATTCAGAATGAGAGAGATAACTTCAAATAGCACGTTAAGTAGTAATATAAACGGAGAAGGACACGACATTAGAAAATTTCGAAGACTACCGAGAATATAGCTGGCGTGCTGGCAATTACCACAATTGCAATCTTTATTATGTGCAGTTATGAAGGTGATATTGGTGGATCATGCCCCGTGACTCTCACGAATCGAGTTTTAAATGCCTTTTCATTATAGATGCTAGACTAGATTGTATATGATAGCAGCAATTATATCTGTTAGCTAGTCTAGTCTTGCCGACTTAGATCATGGAGCTTTGGTCGCAAACCAAAGTACCTTTAAATTGTCATGTCCCCTAGATATTGATGGACTTCATTCAATCCACTTTACCTGTAACAAAAAAAAAAAAAAATTAATATTTGAACTAAATACATTGACATCCATCTTTTTTTCCTCTTTAAAAGGTAATTTGATTTTCAAACTGCTTGTCTTTTTCAATTTAGTCTAAGAGTAGGAGAACAAAAAAGTTCTAGACATGGTCTACATAAATTAAAATTTAAGTTAATAATAGTATCTCCTATTTAGCGCCAGTAGGGTTATTTTTTTTTTCTCTTTCCTCCTAAGAGGATTTGGGCGTCGCACGTCTTATGCATTTGCCAGTGACAAGTATACTTATATATTTTCAAGTTTTGTTAAATATTATCAAACAAGTCATAGCCACAGTCAAAGGCGAGCAAAGCAAGTCGCGGTCAAGTCCAAGTCACGCCTCAGTAAAGTGGTAAAACTTTACTAGAGCCTTCTATGGAGTTTTGGAAACAACACGAAAATTTACGTTTCACTACATTATACCATTAACCAAAACTCGTGCACGTTCACGAACACTTAACAGGTAAAACTTCACCGTTTTTACACATTGACACTCGAAACAACAAGTTTTGAAAAATAATAAAATGACGCGACATGATTTCTTCACCTTCCCTCCAAAACTCCGCCAATAGGGTTCATCTTCATCGAGTATATTATCGACTTATCACCAAATGAGTTTCGTAAGACATTGTAACATTTAGTTCGAAACAAATGAACCCAGTAATTTTCCTAGGCATAGTTGGCAGAGAGTGTCGGTTTCTAATTCGCCCGCTTTCCCCGAAGCGGCGATGAACCACGAAGAAGCCCAATTTGCGTTGCTTTCTCCAATGAGTTTTATTCGAGCTTTTGTTGCGGGCGTCATTTGTTGCCGTTATTAGAATTAGCGTTATTTCTTCTCATCAACACAAATGACGCTACATTTTGGAGACAATTTTCTTTAGTTGCTACGCTTTGCCAAATAACTTATTATACCTAAATGATAATGGAAGGCTACAAGTACATGTGTAACCTAGTTATTAAAAAAATAATTGATACGACTGTGAGGCTAGACGTTTGATCACAGCTCCTCTGACATTACGAGACGATGTGGTCGAGGTTTGTGTTTTGGTCATTGGACGGAAATTGGAAATGACGCTCCCGCAACACAACATAATATATTGTATACCAGTTGTTACCAGCGACTTCGTTCGTGTGGACATAAAAAAAGAATCCTATGTCCGTGATTGTGATATACAGTAACGTATCAGCCGTTTAGCCGTGATAACGCGACAAAAATAGAGACAAAGTTACTTCCCCTAGGTTCGCTAGATGGCGTTGATCCATTTTTAATCTAGACGTTTTGTATGGGCTGACAGTTGTAGTGTAGGGAGTTCTGAATCGTGCAAGTGAAATTTTTTCCTCGTGATGTACGTATTCATTTTCATACCTCGTAACTTTATTGGTCCTGATACGACTGCGGTTACATAAGTTATTATTAATATTATTTAGGATATCGTTAATTACATGGCGATATACTGGGTGTTCGGTTAGACGATGGACATTTCATAGAATATCATTGTACTAAATGATTTCAGTACTCACAACTTTTACTATGGGACCAGCCCATAGTATAATATAATTATAGCCCATAGTATAATATAATTATATCTTAGAATAAGTCCATCACCATCTATTTCACCACATAATATGTTTCTGCCACATATGGTCAAAATTAGGTAGGCGATGAGTAAATCATTTCTTTGAAAAGGCCACGTTGTGTTAAAAATAGTTTTCTAAAAATACAATTCTAAAGTTTAATGCGCGTCCGGTCAATGCGAGCTTATCTGCGCTTGCGACCTTCATTGAGGAGACGAATCGGATGACGTCATTGTAACCGACGGTTTTTGAATCTCAGGCACAGAACATATAATAATACTACGTATCTAAAGACTGCTTTGTGCTAAAGATTAGTACAAGTTTGAGACAAGATATTTACTAAGTTGTATATGTATACAGTTACTATTTATGTAGAAATTATGCGAGATTTGGACAAATTTATGGCGATATAATTTTCAGAAAATCAAGCCGATGCTCTATAAAGGCAGTTAATTTGTATCTACAGATAGAGGACCGTGGCAGAAGGTGTCTATAGTATACACTAGATCTACTTAGATCTAAGCAGAGCCCTTTAAAAACGCGCAGATAATGACACAACTGAAAAAGCGAATAATGTATACAAAATCATAATAAATAATAATTAAAACGCAGCGCAGCAGGCAATCCAAACCATGCAGTACATATAAAATCCAGGAAAAAAAATATTTAAGAGATGACGTCACATAGGCCAGGCGTATTCGCATGTGACAGACGTTAGTCATGACTACGACTTTACCACTTGGAAGCGTGGTGATAATTAAGCTGGCCTTGGAGACGATAACAACACAATGCTGGTAATGTAACTTCCAATAAGTTCGTACAATCAGATATGATAAAATGATAATGGAGAAACAATTTTATTAAATACAAGTATACAATACAAGTTAATTAAATATCCGATCGCAAAATTCAGCGCACGAAGTTCCGGACGTGAAGATGCGTTAAATGATACAGTTTACTTTAAAATCTGACAAGCAATTGCGGTTACAGGAGAGAACAGAGAAATAAATATACAAACACGATAGACAATACAAAGTATACAAAGTAGCAGATGATAGATGAGACAAATAACTTGTTAAGGGCATGTCGAACCATGCTTAGTAGGGTTAGGTTAGGGGAAAGTTTTATTATTTATAATTTTATCCGTTTACCAAGTTTCTGTGATGCATAGTATAGAAATGGCAGTGGCGGGGACACACACGCACGCACACACACACACACACACATAATGCAAACAACTTTGTCAGGGCAAATTTCGAAAGCGGTTCCTTTGATAAAAAAATGGCATAGGAAACCTTAACTTCATTTTAAAAGTCCAATTCAATGATACCCCACATGTGGAGGACAGCAGTTTACTTTCCTTTTAGATCAAATAAAGTATTAAGACGGATCAGAAAATTTAACGTATGAAATTTTCTGATAACAAATTGCTTAGTAAACGTATTTCTTACAACGCTGTGTGAGCAATGTCTACAATTCCGTTGCATAACCATTTGTGCAATAGGCCGCCGAGCATTATAAGTACATTCTAGAATTCTAGCGTTTTTATGAACAAGGTCACCCTAGGTAGAACATTATTATCACCGTCACATAACTGGCCATTAGATTTATGGTTAAATATATAATATTAATAAGTAGATTTTTCCATCTACCATGGACCGTGGTGACTAACGTACTTAAACCATATGTACCAGAGCATTCGATTGATATCGATATTATTGGGAGCTTTGTATTTATCATCCACCGCCTTCTGTATCCTACTACCACTTTCTTGTTATACCTTCCGCCTCGGCCCTGTTTTAACCATGTCCGACTGATTTGCTTATTAGAAGCTCATTAATGATAAACTACCTACCATAGTTTGATAGAATTTAAAATATTATATTACTTAGGAGGACACTAGACTCTTAAGCATACTAGGCATTCTAGGAAACTAGACATTGTCAGCCTAAACGATATACTTTTAGATTAGATAAAAATAAATTATCGAGGAAAGGTGAATTACCTTCGAGAGCAAGTTGAAAGCGAACTTAACTTACTGGATCTATCACGAGACAGGTTGATCGAGGTTTTTACAATCGGTACGCTATTCGCTTTCTAGAAACACTAAGCCAACATTCTATAAAAACATCGATATCTTTCAACTACTACTCTAACACACTGAAATTACCAGCTTTGAAATAAGATTGGCGTTCATCAGGATCCCCTGGCCTGACTGGGGATACCGTCCTGGTAAACCCTCGATGTTTTCCATTAACTACATCATTTAGTTGTTATGCGGTCATTATTATATAAGAGCTTTCAAAAAAAAAAAAAAAAGCTTCCAAACATTATTTATAAAAAATAAATAATCATTTAATAGACGAAATACGAATAACTTCTCTTGTTAAATACACAGTAGAGAATGAATTCATTCTTTAGTACGAGAGACACGATCCCAGACCACTTAAAGATAATTCCAAACAATTTAGATTCAGGGTAAACGCCCGGATGCAACTGAGAGAAACAATAGAACTTCAAGCAAGACATAATTTAATAGGTATAAATCGTATACATAGACGCTAGTAAAGCGCTTGCTAGACCATCAGATTTGCGGTTTGGCATTTCGAGATCGACGATCGTTACCGTGTGATTTGAATAGCGGGAAAAAGAAGACGTAAAAAATGTAAAAACAGTTATCTTTGGAGAAGAAATAAACTGCGAAGGCCATAAAACCACAGAGACTGCAGATTTGCTACAATAAATACATTTGGTCACAGATCCAGACGTGATCCTATGATCGAGGTTGCAAAACATCATAAAAGAAGTACCAGCAAAAACTGTATAATATCTTAAAAGGTAAAAAGTTAAATGTTCTTGTACTATTGAATTGACCCTGTGAACAAAATACCTAAAAACAGTGCATGCATAATGGAAGGTCTATGGTGATTCATATTCAGTTTACACACGAACGTGCGCGTGATGAGATTCGGGAAGGAAAAACCAATGTTTTGAGGACAAGTGTCTGCTTCTACGGACTGATGACACCGATACATTTTATGGCTGCAGCTAATAGATAAATAGACCTTAGTGTTTTTTTTTAGTGCATTTGACAACATAGATGACTATCGTCAAAATAATGTGTTAAAATAGCATAGATATAAAACTGTGTATGAAAAAAAATAAAAATTATGTAGAGACCTGAAGTAGATTTTCTAATGGTTGATAAATGAAAACTACGGAATACTAAACACGTAAATATTCTAATAGGTAGGTATTGTAGACAAAACAATTAACGATTTCAACTGATAACTGTAATCGTAAGAGGTTAATTTAGGTTTTTAAGTAGATTCTTAGAAAATAAGTTAAAAACAATCAGCATTTGATAATTTACAAGGTAGAGTGATTTAGCTATCGCTTTTAGATACAGTTTGTTGTCGATAGCAAGATAAGCCGTTTTATCTTTGGGTTTCCATCATTACTAAAATGCACTTTGACGCTGCCGATGTTTTCAATGCTGGCGTAATTTGATATTTTTTTAATAATCTAATAATCTTCATCATTTTGTTTTCTTTTCTCAAATTTGTATGCCTAAATATTGAGATCGCTGATTCAGTCTGCTCTACTCTATTTTTTTTGTAGGGTTTCCTTTATGACCTGAGACTATTACTTTCCTAACAGATAATTTAGCCAATTAACCGGTTTCCTGTTTGGTTCCTTTAGAAACATTTCAAACCCAAAATCTAAAACTGTAAAGGTAGATTCATTAAGTAAAAAAACACGCGTTAAAAACTTAAAAATACCTATCAACTTTATTATGCAGTTAAAACATTTGAATAGAAAATATTTGCATTTACCAACTTGGTTAATCTAATCGGGCAAGCAGTTATCAGCATTATCGTGAATTGAGGCGCGTACCGAAACAATGTCACAGACGCCGGTGATGCAACTTCCACTTGAATAATAAACGCGACATAGGGTAAAACTGTTGTAGATAGTGAATTTACTACGTTAATATTATAATATTTTGTAAAATATTGAAGAATAAATTATTTGATTTGAATATGGGTATGGGAAAGCTACAATTAATCGAGAATAAATAAATAAAGACAAATTATGAATGAACCTAAACGATACACATGCAAACGATCCAGATTTAAATTTGCAAGGCGAAATCAGAAGTATAAGCAAAATCAAAACAATATCAGTAATTAAAAATAGAAAGCGCTATAGCACGTAAATAAAGATTTAATAAAAGATACACCATACTATAAAAGACTGATAAAATTGATGCCATTCATCTCTCAAACATATGGATGGTCTATGCCGAAATGAAAGTAATTCGTCGAAATGCACTGTTAGGGTCCTACAATTTGTCTGTATTTTAATTGTGGCTTTCTGGAAGTGCGAAAAACGGACAGCTTCATGAGAATTAGAGCGAGATTAATGCAACACAGTTCAATGCTCGCTGGCTGTTGAGTAATGGCGGTTATGTCACTGTTATGGAACAAGTTCGCCAAAGTTTCTAATTTAATGACAATAAAAATTAATGTGCTCTGCGGTTGGCAATCATTGGCCTGCTTACTTTATCAGCTAATGCTGCGCTGGTAAGAGCTTGACCAAGAGTCCCAGGGCAAGGTTGCCAATTCAACCCTGGCGTCGTTAGAGCAATGGACCCTGTTAGGAAGACCTTGCCCAAATGACGTACGAAAAACGCCCAAAAGGATCACCAGAGTATAGTAAAGACAAAAATTTGTTAAGTGCATGTACAATCAGTCAGAGGGAACAGTCTTACTAAACTTTGCTTGGAATGGACATGCTCAAAGACAATGAACTTCGGGTCAAAGCCGAAAATTCATAACATCTGAAATGTTGAGGATCAAGCGCAGTTCGATGCTACCTAGAAGAATTTTTGTTGTATAAACGATTTGAATACTAGTTGACATTTCTATTGCCAACCTATTTGGTTTACATCATCATCGCTCAATAACAGCTCTTTTTGTAGTGGTAGGGCTCTCTTGCAGAGTCCGCCTGGGGAAGTACCACACCTTTGTCAGTTATTCAACCGCCAAGCAGTAGTGTGCAAGCATTACTGTGTTCCGGATGAAGGGCAATGTTTCCAGCGTAATTACTGGGCATACAGAGATTTAACATCTAAAATCTTAGGGTGACGAGCGCAGTGCATTGCCGCACATTGTTTTGAACTGTTGAAGTTCAAAATTCTGGGTGGCACTGAACTGTTATGGGCAAGCGTGACGCTTAACATCAGGTGAGCGACTTGCTCGTCTAGTCACCGAGTTACATAAAAAAAAAAAAAAAAAAAAAAAAAACAATTAATATTACCATAAGTGTCGGCTGGCTACTGCATATATTGTATTAATCAAAATATTCTTGACTGACCAGTTTCTAGTGTATAAACTGTCTAAAGGCTCTTGTTTGTACCTATTTTATGACCATCCTTAGATGCTAAATAAATTTGAAAGATCGAGATTTTACAACCTTTCGTCGCATTTTGAATTTATTTTAACCCCACCGCTCAGAAGGTTGATCAGATGGATTATCTTTACACCTTTTATGGGCTGCAGGTGCAGTTGTTCGTTTAGTGAAGCAGACTAGGTAGTTGGATGGAAAAAGATGGAGAAAAGTTACCCAATGTTTCTCGGGCCCTGGTGTATGAAAATATATATGTTTCTGTGTTCCAACATTTTCACATTATTGTAGCGCTCACGAATTCATTAACTACGCATTTCTAATTGAGTCAACGTACCAATACATCAACCGGTTCGAAATTCGCAGTTCTCAAATCAACAGAGCATACGCTAGCTCGGATGAGGTCGCCCTGAGGTCGTGATGTGACTCATCGGCAAACCGGATCCTTCGCGCTTCCACCCGTCAGCAGGCCGGAGTAGTTTTCAGAGTTAGAAATACGTTTTGATAGTTTTGCTTCTTGGGCTTTGGGAAAAGAGGCTGGGTTGTTTTGTACAGCAAAAGGCAAAACTAAAACGTCGCCAAGCTTCCTGCTTCAACGGCCTAGGTTTCAGTGTTAGAAATTAATATATTTAGTTTTTATGGCTTGCGATTTGGAAAAAGCCACACCCGTATGGCAAATATCATAACTAACTCATAGCCATTAGCCAGCGATGAGGGATATAAATGATATATACTATATATATAGGAGCACTGAAAAATCACGGGCTACATCACATCACGAGTTCGTTTTATATTAAAAAATACAAAATGTACCCATGAATCGGGACTGTTGTGGTAATGGACGAAGGAATCATAAATAGTTTAAATGTCAAGAATTTCTCATGGCGTTTTTAACATTTTGTTATAATAAAACGGGAATACTCACGTTAAACTGAGTCGGTTATTCCGACTATAGTTTCGATCACATTCGGTGACCTTTATCAAGGAATGCTCAGCGAGACATGCGCGTGACCTCGTCTTGCCTTGCACTGAGCGTTTTTAACATTTTACTTAATGAGCTTACTTTTACTTACAAATTATTTAGGCGATTAAAGTATTAAGGTAGATAGGTCGTCCTAAAGTGTGAATGCACCTGTAATGTTACAACATAAAAATAGTAGAACAAGTGAACGTCACTACTAGAATGTCAAAATTGAATGTGGAACGGTAGCCGTTGGACTTAACGGCTGACAGCTGCGAAAGACGGCAGACAGGCCATATGCGCAGGAGTCGCCCTTCGCACGTTCACTTACGACTCGATAGGTAATGACTTATGATGATAGAGGGACTCACAACTCATTCAATCGAAATAATAAGAGACACAAGGAATTTCGGCAATGTGTCAAAGTCAAGAAAGCGCAATGGACACTTTCACGATGGTGAAGATGGACGTGTATAAGTCCGATTTTAACCACTAACTAAGACGGTAAGGGACGATGTGGTCGAAGATGAAGCACGCAGACTTAGAAGATACTTGTTCATTCTGGCCTTGAATAAGGAAACAAGTAATTAAACAGACATATAAAATGCATACAAGTAATAAATAAAAATAGCAAGCATTACTTACTACGTACGATATACGATTAGCCTAATGGCATTTTATATTAGACCAACCAATTCAATTGACTTAAGAAATACCTCCTTCATTCATCATTATAATATATGTCGGAAACATACAAATTCAAATTCAGAAAAAAAAAACAAAATTGACCTATTGTTTGAGCTGCGGAGACCAAAAAGGTGCGCGTGCGGCGTTTCCCCTCAACAGATACCAGTCCAGTAAAGTTAGGTAGTGAACAACGTAAAATGTAATAAGCCTGCGTGCAAAATGTGAAGTTTCATTTGAAAATGCTGTGCATCATGCATGCTAATAAGAGATAATATCCAACACATAAATTAAATGGAGAACACAGAAAATCTACATACTTAGGTGGTGTTTTAATTATTAGCGCTAACGATTCCAGTGAATAATAAGATAGACTGTATAAGTTTTAAAAGAAAAATATTAAAGAATTTTTGTTTAATAAACACGCAATTATAAACAGTCCTAGTACAAATTTGAACCTTATTAAATATTTACAATTACAATTTAAAGAATTTTTGTATAGTAAACATGCATAATTATAAAAGAGTCCTAGTATTTCATCGAATAAAAGTACAAAAAACGTATGAAAGAGAGGCGATAAAAAGTGTGTGTTAGTAAGCGTTATTGTTAGTTAATTGGAATTTGGAACTAGTTTCTACGATCTTTTGGACTAAATGCTAAATGTGTCATCTAGTCCTTATGGGCGCTGTTAAATTAAAGCGTAAAAGACTACCGGCGGTCACCCTTTACAGCCAATTCAAGAATTTAACATTCTCCATCTTAGTGTTAATTTAAAAATAGAAAGAACCCGCAACAGTACAATAATTCCTTGGTTTTACGAAGTCCTATGCAAGCATACAAAATGATCATAAGAAAATACACGATACGTTTTATCGTGTTTTATACGTGATCGAGCTAAATTGTTTTTACAACCTGGTAAGAGTTAATAAATTAAAGAAATCCAATAAAAATCAACACGCTAGTGAGAATAAAAACAACGGCGATGTAGGCTTAGTGGAAGTGGGTAAGATAATATACATTCACATTATCATAATATTGAAGGAAACGGTTTAAATTCGTATCGTGGCGAGCCGTGCCTGATGTCAGGATTTTTAGGCTACACCTGAGAAGGCATTGTACAAAATATTTTATCGAAGGTACACGTTAGTTAAGATGTAACGTGGTTGTAAGTTTTAGTCCAAACCGTATATACGCGTTCACTTTAAGCAAATAACATGAAATGTGTCAAAAATGATGCACTTACTCGTAATAGCCCACACGGCATAAAAACAGATCAAGATAAATAAAAACCTGCATAAATACAAGCGAATCGCCATCGAGTCAGAAAAACCAGTAAATTAATAAATGTTACTGTCGACAGAACTAGTAATGGAAACGTAAAAAATGATATCAACACTAACGTTGCAGCTAGCAGCATTGTAGATTGTAGCAGAAGAGTTATATCTCCCGGTGTGCATTATTTTTTTCCGCACGATGCAAGATAAATAAGCTTTAACTAAGTTTATTTATGACATGACATTTTAAACAACAATAAAATTAGTCTTTAAACAACTTCAGGGCACTCCATCATCGATATAAGTGCCGAAGGTAACAGGTAGTCATTTCTCTCCTTTTCCTTAGTTGTACGTTCATTGCCTGGCTGATTACTTTCAGAAGCCATAACGAATTACGATATCATTAATGACATCACCAATCTTGGATGTCAAGATGATGAGATATCTAGTCAGAACATCCGTTAAGACGTCGGACTAACCGATCTTTTTTACCTCCACTTTTACTGTCACTAGATACTGTGTAGGTATCCATCTAGTGCAAATTCGTGAAGATTTCGAAACAATGATGCACTGCAATCGGCCTGCGATTCTCCACGACTCGATCAAGCGACTGCCGACCGTGATCATCGATTCGTCAAGCACGATATTAAAAACGGAACGTTCATCCCTCTCACTTTCTTTGGGAAACTTTGGCATCGGAACCAATTTGTCATAGTCTATTTATCTATCGACATACATTTGTTACTTCTGTGGTTAAGGAAATGACAGATTCCTTATTGAATCTTTAATTTGAACTGTCCAGAAATAAATAAATAAGGCTACGGCTAAGGGCCAAACCGATCTTGACGTTTGGCAAGGATACAGTAGTGTACGTCATGAGGCGACGCCGATATAAAATACTTTTCCACACGAGAAATGCAAGAAACAGGAAAATCATGAGTTTGTTGTTAAAAAAAGCCCGAAGGGAGGTGATCCTGAACAGATAGTATCACGAGAACAAATAATTCCTTTATTTATAACCTAGTATTATAAGAGGCTACAATAAATACAACAATCGCTCAAATCCATTAAAAGTACTTGTTGCCTTTAAACCTTTGACATGAAAAGAAACAATACACGTACATACCAATGAGGAAATATGTAAATTACATAGACGTAATCTCAAGCTTTAAAGAAACAATGGGATAGTGAATATACCCAATATATTGCCTGTAGTACTAGAGGCCTTGGAAGAACAGCGTACGAAGAACAAATCGCGTGATGTTCACAATTACATCTTTACTACAATGTCATTTAAAATTTGATGGCAAATAACAGCAATTATAATAATGTAGTGATGCGTGCGCTAACGAAGCATTTTAATAGTGACTCAAAGTCAATACTTCAATGGACGTTATACGCGTAAAATTCGTGGCACAAGATGACAAATATGATTTACTGAGGATTTACAATGCTGCTTCATAATTGGCCACTGGCACGATATTCCGAAACACGTACTTACAATTACTATAACAACAAAATCATCGAGGTAAACGAACACTTGAAACAATAAGAAAAAAAAAAACATCAGCTTGTGCCAGAATTGAGGTTTCAGCAGTGCAAAATAGCTAATGAGTGATACGCTATTACAATAAACTACAACGTAATGGATCGATAAAAAAACTGCAAAATCCATAAAATACTGTTAGTTAGTACCTAGAGATTCAATTGCATTTGATTGTAAGTTTTAGATGAATCCAATCACAAGATTTGTTGCAGAGACACCGTTATCTTATTGAAGTAAAAAAATAAAATATATAGTTGCTTTCATTACTTTTGCCAACTGTACCAACGTCGAAAATAATTGTAATGCTTTCAGTTGGATGGCAGAAACGTTTTTAATACAGCGGTTTGATTTAAATGATATTTTTCGTTTCTTTTCTTTGGTGCAACGGTGTTTGTGCATTTCAAAATTTAATACAAGTTGAAATATTGTCATAACGCGCTAAAGTTCAGGAAGGCAGTTATCGAAATTCTGCGTGTCTTTTCTTTAACTTCCTCAATTAGACACAATTATGTCATATCAGAGACAAACAACCAAGAATAAAGGCTAGAAATTTTCGTAAGCGTATTGACGTAATATTTTCACACACGCACGACTGAAGGAAGAGTGTCGGAGCGTACCTACTTCGGCTTTGTAGGCTGGACGTGGCTAAGCAAACACAACTCGAGTGTAGAGACAATATTGGCAATATTGTTTTGCTGAAGCTTAATGGAAACTGGGTAGGGTAGAAGAAATGGTATAGGCATTTGGATTTAGTTACCAGTAGAATTTCGGTTAACCTTAGGACAAACAAATTATTTAGATTTTATATAGATTACTTAATAAAATAAAAGAGCTCGAATATGATAAAGGTACAAGTAACACAAGTCCAATACAAGTAAGTAATTTTGTGTGTTTCATCCCAAAAATCTGTATTAAAATTAGTACCCACGGCATATTTACCACGATTTTATAATTGTTGATTTCCCGATTTTCCGGAACAGCTGCATGCGCCATGTTCACCGGTAGGCTGAAGATGCGGTTGGATGACAAAAGTTTAAAACTTAGGAGCATGCAACCGATCTACCCTTTCTCGCATGTAAAAATAGTAGAAAATACGTGGGGCATTTTCGTGAAGCCCTTGGTATGAGGAACCTAAATTTTTCGGATTGACGTCAACATTTGGACGATGCTGTATACAAAACCGAAACCAATAGTCCCTCTCGCTTGCTCAAAATGGCGCGTACTGTAATCAAACTACAACGCGTGTACAAACTTTTATTTTAAGGCGTGGTGTAAAACATAAATCAATTGGCAGTTTATTCTAATAATCCAGAAAGATTATGCAACACAATGTCGGCAGATAGTCTCTGCGGACGATTACGCTATCGGTTGACGTCATGATCGTTATCATACCGAGTATTTATTATTCTACCGTTAAATTAGGTGTTAGTGATAAAAACTTCGAATTTCAGTTAAAAACTATCATTGTAACTTCTAATAAAATTATAGTACCTACATTTTATTTGTAAGAGTAATTATTTAGATTTATAAATCAATTTACAATTTATTCATCAGGTGATCTAACGTTTTATACAAAAATTCATCAGTGTTATAGCGTCAGCGTGACAACCTCCGCATGATTGTGAATGAAGGGCGGCTGTATTTAAATTCTTTATACAAATTACGTAATTATTTGCTCGTATTTTACCAGAATTCTTGATATTAATCTTTATCATCATCAGCCAGAAGAAGTAGACTGCTCAACATAGGCCTCCCTCTTAGAGTGCCACACCGACCGACATGCCTTTTGCATCCACAGGTAGCCCTGCCTACGCTGAGCTATCATCTTATCTGATGGTTATAGTAGCCTCAGCAGATTCATTAACACTTGCATTTGTGATTGCTAAATTCGGTCAGCCTTTTTTTAAATTGTTAAGTACACCGTTTTGCACAGTGAATATTTACTCGATGAGAAATCTGCCGACCGAAGATAACGATCCGTTGGCGTGTCAAATGAGGAGAAACGTCTTGCCGCGTAAAAATTGAATATTTTTCAAGCATTTAATTAAACATTATGTCGATCAAACGAGATATGCGAGATCCTACGTTTTCTCCGCTGTCGATAGATCTTTAAGAAGATATATCGTAGGCAGTAGCGTAGGCGATTTAGCGAATCTGGAGATCTATGAATGGATTTTTATCTCCTCGTGAATTACAAATTATTCACATTCTGTTTTTCTAGACACAGCGCAGACTACAAGTGGAACTAATAAATAATGTTGTTTAATCGAAGACGTGCACGAATTGTTCAGTACAGAAAGCTTATTAGTAGTTTTATGAAAACACACGGCGACGTAGTAACACGTTAGTTCGGGCTGCAAAGGCACTTGTGACTGATAGCCTGCCCAATGTGGTGCAGCGTGAGAGAGGCAGGCTGCAGTGTGATGGGTCTCGACTCTAATCATGCTTTTGACACGATTTATCTGTGTGTGTACATAGATAAATATGTGTTACGCTAAGCGCTCGAGTTACCTGATGAAATAAACATAAACATAATTTATTGCAAAACATAAAACTAAGGTTAAATACAAGTGATAGCTCTGCCTTTTGCGTTAGTTAGAAACTGTGTCGCAAAAGTGTGTGTGTGTATGGCCGGTCTAAGGTATTGAGTAGTTATTTATTTACTAGTTTAATGCCGTAGAGCTAAGCAATGTCATGCATGTTGACGTGTTCGCGTCGATATGCCGAGTTACCATACTAATCACTCTGCCTTCGGAGCCACGGAGAGTCGCGTGAGGCATCACTTTCCCCAGTGGACAGTGGTTTCTCGCGCAAGGAATGCCTCATTAAGGGAGAGTCGTGGTATTGTAGGAATTGAGAAATAAAGAATACTACTCACTGAGTGACGCCACATTTCTTTTCACGTAGGCCACTTTTCTTCGTTAACCATTTGTAATGTAATACCAATGACATAATAGGAATTGAAGCCACGCTCTTAGGCTCCAGCTGATGGTTGGCCAGCAGTTGGTCATCCAGCTGATGACCAAAACAACCAGTTTTACGAGCTGTGATCACGAATCGTGCTCAATTCCATGCATCTGTGTTGAGGGCACAAATCACACTCTAGATTCTGCATTCAGGACGCTCGAAGCGCACCACGCATCTGTCTAAATACATTTATACGAAATTACTCCTATTGGTCGATTGTTATGCGCGAGTAGGCGTAACCTTGAGGTAGCCAATGAGAACGCTTGGTCGCACTCCCCGCGACCCGCGCCTTTCTCAAACTATAGTGACTTTTGTAGGAACAACGAATCTCGTAATGCGTTATCTAGTGTGATCTGTGGTTGAGGGAAAGTTTGCTGATCTTAGGAACGCGGAATCCGCGCCAATCTTTATGATCGCTCAGTAAAAAAGATTGGCATTGCCTTCTTCGCTACGTTAACTTAAAACCACCACGAAATGGTGAATGTGAATGAAGCAATGCGGCTATGATCGCTATAAAGTTTGGTGCAGTCTCTACATAGGTACAATGTCGATGATTAATTGATCGAGCGAAGCGAAGGTCTCAGAGTTTACTGGGACAAATCGGCATTTGTATGTATGTTTGTGTATATTTGTCCGATGATAGCTTGCGAACCGTTGATCCGATCTTCATGAAATTTTGTAGGCAAGTAGTTCATTTCAATAAAAATTTTAAGTTCGAATATGAGCTGAATCGGTCCAGGGGTCGTGAAGATATAGAGGTCGCGAGGTCTCAGTTCGCCGCGAACTACTAGTAACTCTGCTAAGGCTGCTTCTACAGTCTCGACCCATCCCACATTGATTGCTAGCTTTATATGGTAGCAACCTGATCATCACACTAATATTATAAATGCGAAAGTTTGTGTTTGAGTATGTAAGTGTATTTGTTCCCGTTCAACTCTAACGGCTGACCGGATTTGAATGTAATTCGGTATGTAGGCTTATACCATGGATTAGTACATAGGCTACTTTTTATCCTGGAAAAATATTCTGAAGCAAGCAGCTGGCGTGCGGGGTGTTTGATGAAGTATATTGGTCATATACACTGGTCCACGTTTAATTATTTTATGCAAAAATCATAATTACAGATACTAAGTTTTAAATTACTTAGGTGCTTAAGCACAGTTAATTTTGCATAACACTTATTTTAAGTAAGAACTTAGGACATTTCCCTTACGCAAGTGGCCTACTAAAGTGGTGAAGTTAGGCCAGAATAGTTATACTATAATACTAAGATGTATCATTAGTTTTCCTTGAATCACATACATCTATTTTACTATTTCTAGCTGACTGATATTATCAATTTGAATGTGTGTTTGTCTTATTTTAGCACAGTTATAGTGCAATGGATATGTTGTACTGACTGATTGGCGATTTCCTTCGGTAATATGTTAAGACTAACTAATTAATATACTGTATTGTTATTTATTTCAAACCTTTAGCCCATTACAGATAGATACACAAACATTTTTTGCTGTGCCATTCTACATGTTGCGATGAGTATTACACAAAAATCTAAGTAATAATCAAGATATCCATATGGAATGTTGCATGCTAATTATGTGGGCCGACTAGAGAGCCCTGTTGTCAGTTTTCATTCTACGTCAAGTCATCCGACATATTTTCTTTTTTACTTCAGTACTTAGTGTTATATGGTAGTACTGAGCCAAAGGAGCTCATCACTAATAATGAACCACTTTAAACATGAAAGCAACCCTAAAAGTGCAAGAAAAACAATAATTTTCCATAGGTAAATATTACATTACACATTATTTGACAATCATGGCAGCTCAATGGGAGCACGCTCACATTTGTGGGGTTGCTGGTTCAAACCCGGGTGGGACCGTACCAATGAGTCCTTTGGAACTTACGTACTGATATACCAATGGCTTTTCAGTGAAGGAAAACATGATGAGGATACCTGCATATTTTTTTCTTTACAGTAATGAATGACTTTTTAGATTCGAATTTAATACTTCCCAAGAGTACCTACTCCATACAAATAAACAAAAAATTATAAAGTTTACCTGTTTATTATTTATCAAGTCTATATAGGTGTGATTTAATATTTTATTCATAGTTTTGTTTATAATATCATGAAAAAGATACATGATTTATTGTTTACATACACAACACAACTACAGAATAAATAGTAGAGATTCCAGTGTCTAGACTAGTCAAGATGTGTAGTAATTTGGCATTAAAATGCAGTGTTTTCGTATCTGAGAAATCTTGTCTACGTCGGCTAAAAGTGACGTCTCTTCAAAATCAAAACAACTTCAACATCTGACAACAAACAGACGTCGCGGTTGACCGAAATAACGCGCAATACGAGTGCAGTAATAATATATTATACTTTCATGCTATGAGATGGCATTTATAACGCCGCGCCGTGCCATCTCTGCAAAAAAAAACCAGGTTCATACGATTAGGTAGATCTTCCTTTATAGTAGTATGTAGATACTCTTACGAGTATTAACAGCGATACTTAGGAGTAACGTATTCCAACGCCTTGCAATCTTTTTACCTATCTCCCGAAGGCCAACAAAACGTGCGTCGTGTTGACCGATTTATGCATAGAATCTTGTGCATTAAATGTGTAAGCCTACCTTTATAATCAGCTCGATCTCCGGGACGTCCCCGTTAGCTGTTCCATTTTCTGCGATTTCATCCGACATTGTGAATTCCAAAAACACTTGAAATTTATCAAAAATAAATTACTTTTTTCACAGAGTCACACAACCTCCACTAATAAAAAACATAGATAAACTGGCTCACTTCAGTTTGGTAAATCGCCCATCAGACACCGGCCAATGGTCAACAGCCAACCAGCGATAAGCTACAAAATTAGCCAATCGGTGCAAAACATGTGAAACTAGCTTCAAGTAGGATTTGTCTATGATTAATTTTTCAGTGGGTTGTCAATGTCAATACTTTAATAGGTGTCAACCTCATACGTCAGGGTCAAATTTGGCGGGAACGTGAAGAAGTCATGTCGCGACATTTTTTTATTTTCCAAAACTTGTGTTATTTCAAGTGTTAATGTGCAAAAATTGTGGATTTTTATTCATTAAAGTGTTTGTGAACATGCACGAGTATTGGTGAATAGTATAATGTTGTGAAACGTGACTCTTCTTGTTATTTCCATAACTCCATAGAAACCTCTAGTAAAGTCTCCGCCAATTTACTGAGGCATGGACATGGACTTGACAACGACTTACTTTGCTCGACTTAAACTAAGACTGAGATTTGTTTTGATTGTGAAATATTTGACTTAAGGATAAACGACTTTCATACAAAACTGTCGATGCCTTTTTAGGCGTCCTACTACGATTTTGAACTGGGCATGACTTAACATAGGTCTAATTTGGCCTCTAAGTATCGCAAAGTCGATAATTTAAAATGTTCATGGCTAGGAAATACCATCTTTCAACCCAATAATTACGACAAATTTTACGATTGTAGTGGTGTGTTCTTTACATGCGAATCATGCGATCATGGTGTGCGTGAAATATTGATGTGTGCGTGCGTCTTGCAAAAATCGTGTACACTGGTTGTGCCGCGCGCGCGTCACGCGGTTTACGCGACGTTGCCAGCTTGTCGGAGCGTGTGTGAGCGAGACTAGGTATTCTTGCCTCGCGGCTTAGTCCGCGCGCGGTCTTCGATAATTGCGACGTTGCGAGATTCGGTATCGGTGTGCAGTGCAGTGTTTGATTTGGTTACCTAATCTATCTATACCAATATTATAAAGAGGAAAGATTTGATTGTTTATTTATTTCATTGTTTGTTTGTTTGAATGGGCTCCAAAACTGCTGAACCGATTTGAAAAATTCTTTCGCTGTTGGGAAGCTTCACTATCCCCGGGTGACATAGGTTATATTATATTTTCAAAAAAATTAGGGATCCTTACTAAAACTCCAATAATGTAACCCAAGATGATGTATTTCGCGTGCACTGCGAAAACTATTCATGATGAAAGAATAGTCTATACCAATATAATAAAGAGGAAAGATTTGATTGTTTGTTTGTGTGCATTGAATGGGCTCCGAAACTGCTGAACCGATTTGGGAAATTCTTTCACTGTTGGGAAGCTACACTATCCCTATACTATACTATATTTTATTTAAAAAAAAATTGGGATCCTTACTAAAACTCGAATAATGTAACCCAAGATGTAAAAAAAATACCTAAAATATCCTTTACATCGCGTGCGTTGCGACAACTATTGATGATGATAGAATAATCTATCTATACCAATATTATAAAGAGGAAAGATTTGATTCTTTGTTTGTTTGTTTGTTTGCATTGAATGGGCTCCGAAACTGCTGAACGGATTTGAAAAATTGTTTCGCTGTTGCATGGCTTTTCGGCTTTCTTAATATTTTTATTTTTTTTTGTGACGACGCGGGTGGAGGGGTTTTCGTGTGTGTATTATGGTTTTTATTTTTTTGTTGGGTGCCCGTGCGAAGCCGGGGCGGGCTGCTAGTAACCTAATAATAACGTACATAATTATAATAGAATGCAGCAGACATCATCGTTGCGCTATAGACGCCATCAATATTCTGGCCAAAAATGAGCACGAAACGTGTTCGTGCTCGGCTGAAATATTATCATGGCGAAGGTGTTTCGTAAGTGCCTACCTACCTAATTTATAAATAAAAAATATAATTCGAGACTTCTTGCCCATTTTCATGGCGATGGGGGGATTTCTACCCTTCCAACTGCGATTTTCATGTACGGTCATAGATTTTAAGGATCATCATCATCATCATCATCAGCCTGTTTCCTATCGTACCGAGATTTCTTACCCATTTTTCATAGCAATGGGGGAAATTTCTACCCTTCCAACTGCGATTTTCATTTGCGGTCATAGATTTAAAATTCATCATCATCATGATTAGCACGCTTCCTAACGTATCGAGACTTCTTGCCCATTTTCATGGTGATGGGGGGATTTCTACCCGTCAAACTGCGACGTTCATTATCGGTCATAGATTTTAACCATAATCATCATCATCATTAGCCAAATTGCCACCGTATGGAGGTTTCTTACCCGTTTTCATCATGCTCCTCCTTTTTTTTTAACTTTACAAGTCGACCTAAACGATCCAGCCACACCCAACTGCAGGACCGCCCCGCGGGCCGCTCGCGGCCCGCGCAGCCTCGCGAAATATATATTTTGAGGACTTTGACATAGGTAACCATTTATACATTTTTAGGGTTCCGTAGTACTACAAGGAACCCTTATAAGTTTGTCATGTCCGTCTGTCTGTCTGTCTGTCCGTCTGTCTGTTTGAATCCTTTACAGCCCGCACCAGCTTCGCACGGGTGTTTGACGAGGGAATGAAAATTATAATGCACACGCAGAACCCTTCTATTTGCGTCAAGTTGCAGAAAAGAAGGAAGTGTAAGGAGGGCTGAAAGGCTGCCCAGCAGCGGGGGGATTTTTCGGGTCGATTCAGTGGTTTCGGAGCCTATTCAATGCGGGCAAACGGGCAGTCAAATCTGTCCTCTTTATAATATTTATTTTTGGTGTGACTAACTAATAACCTAAATGAAAAAATTCTGAAAAACTTCCTTCTTAGTGAAATAATAGTTTTTTTGTAAAAGGTGCCTATATAGGTATAGGAACCGATATAGGTAGGTGGTAAGGTGGTAGATAGAGGTATATGAAAATCTTGGATATTTCATGCTGCGCGATTGAAATATGTACATAATACTAATAATACCTACCTACCTACCAACCAACCAACCAACCAACCTACCTACCTACCTACCTACCTACCTATTAGTTAGTTAGTTAGTTTTGTGCGTGGTGTTTGTTGTGTTGTTTGATAACTTATTCTGTAAAAAAATAGCACAAAAGGAACAAAAATCTACAAAAACAGTAATTTTCAAATGAGGATTCGATCCGGGGACCTTCGTCTCATTGATACACACTACAAAACGAAGCATAATGAAAATCCGTCCACTCGACCGCTCGGCCAGTCGATCTGATAGGTGGAATGCCGAAAATCGGGTACTCAATTTCGTATTTGCTTGTAACCGTTTTGAATTCGCATGTGATTCGGTCATAGATTTAAAATTCATCATCATCATCATCAGCCTGTTCCATATCGTACCGAGATTTCTTACCCATTACCCACGCCCCGCGGTTTCACCCGCGGTATAAACTCTGTAACGGCTGAACGGATTTGGATGAGATTTGGTATGGAGGCTACCATACCTAAATTTGGCTACCTCCATACCAAATTGCATTAGAATCCGTGCAGCTGTTACAGATTTGAACGGGAACAAACACACTTACATACTAACATACCTACTTACATACACACAAACTTTCGCATTTTGGTGTGACTAACTAATAACCCCATATCTAAAATTTGTTGGAATTCAGCATTTCTGAGTATGGGGCTCGGTGCGCGCTCCATCAGTGCTGCCAGGAAAAATAATGCAAAATTTCGGGGAAAAAATTCACCTCAATAATGATGATGAATGCATTTTTATGTATGATCTCGTTGCGCGCACGCTCACTGATCCCGGGAAAAATATTGAAAAAATTCTGAAAAACTTCCTTCTTAGTGAAATAATAGATTTTTTGTAAAAGGTGCCTATATAGGTATGGTACCTATATAGGTAGGTGGTAAGGTGGTAGATAGAGGTATATGAAAATCTTGAATATTTCGTGCTGCGCGATCAAAATATGCACATTATACTAATAATACCTACCTAGCCACCAACCAAGCAACAAACCTACCTACCTACGTACCTACCTATTAGTTAGTTTTGTGTGTTGTGTACACACAAAATAACAAATAACAAACAACAGTACCTACTATGGACTAAATTAATCTAACCCGGGTCTAAAATCCATATTTTTAGTCGCAGAATAATGTCTATCGACGCGGAAAACACAACATTTTTGGGTATTGCATATTTCATTAGGTTCATTTCATTAGGTATTAGGTATGTAAAATTCGAAATTAATTTGAAAAAAACCGAAAAAAAGTGGAAAATTTGTTCGGAAGGTACCAGACTCGGTGCCTTTAGAACCCCCGATATGGGGTTATTCCAGGGACCCAGTTATTCAATCGTCAAGCAGTAGTGTGCAAAACATCACTGTGTTCCGGATTGAAGGGCAATGTTTCCAGCGTAATTATTGGGCACAGAGATTTAACATCTAATATCTCAGAGTAATGAGCGCAGTGCATTGCCGCGCATGGTTTTGAACTGTTGAGGTTCAAAATTCTGGGTGGCACTGAACTGTTATGAGCAAGCGTGAAGCTTAACTACAGCTGAGTGACTTGCTCGTCTCGTCACCAAATAACAAAAAAAAAAAACTTACATGCTTACACACTTACACACGAACTTTCGCATTTTAAATATTTGTGTGACAATATTAGGTTTATGTAGATATATACTTTTATAAGTTTCGTTACTAATTTTGAATAAGTTTGTTTTTCAAGAAACCCACAGCAAAAATTAAAATAAATAGTATTCTCGAAATTAAATTATAAAAAATAATTCTACCTAATTTTAGGGGTTCGAACCCGGAACCTCACGAGCGCTACCTAATCAAACTGATGACTTCGGCCACCGAGACGATATTCAGAGCAACGAAATTTCGTATTTGCTTGTAACTGTTTTGAATTCGCATGTGTGCGTAATGTTCATGCGTGCATACAGGCGTTGAAGATTATTTGAATTTTCAGTCGAGTGCAGCTATTAATGGGCTCTATTATTTTTGAGATGTGTTTATAACAATAGTAAGAGGTCGCAAAGTGAATTAAAACTGGGGCAGATTACCTCAATTGAGTTTTCAACGACAGCGCCATCTCTTGGCGCCTACCTACCTAGCGGACTCAAACGAAGCACCTTAACTTGAAATATTACAATACTTGACACTCGCTAAATACACAACATGTGGAGCTAAAACATAAGCGGAAAAAAAAACCAGTTTTGTCTGACAGTGACGTTGATGTAAACTTTTTTTTTGTCTTCGCTTTTCACTTTCACCGTGAACACTTTAAAAGATTTCTACTACATTAAAAGATTTGAAAAATAAAATGAATAAAAAAAATCAAGTTTTTTTCCTTCTCTTTCGCCAAGATAAAAAGTAATAACAAGAAAATTGGTAAATGGTATTCCTTTACCTAGTCCATTTTTTAAAAGGAGATGTCTCAAATCCTATCCAAAAATGTTTTTTTTTTCTATATCTAATAAAACATTATTTAAGCCTATAGTGGTTAAAAATAGTTAAAATCCTGTCATGCCTTAACTTTAACGGACAAGGTTATTCCTTTTTTTTCCCTAATGGAACATACATATGTTATATTATAACGGTGTTAATAATAATAAGAAATAATGACAACGTTTAACATTTAAGTACAAAAAAAGATTATTTCATATGAACGCCTGCAAAACTTCTGAAAGCAAATATACCACTTTAGCCACAGAATTTAGCGTTAATATTTTTTTCAGAAATAATAAGTTATTTATCGATAAATTTTGAGATACATTACTTTTGCGCCAGGGCTGGGTTTTTTTTGAGACATGATTATCTATGTTTTTTATATATTTTTATATTAATATGTATTAATATAAAAAAATAATTATTATTTAAAATGTTAATAAAGTGCGATCGAGATTGCGATAATCAGCGAAGCCATCCCTTATTAGTGGTAGGTAGTTTTAAGCATGTTTGACATTTTGGTAGATTTGTAGAAAAGCAAGTGGTCATCTCTTTCTTGTTCGTTTTCAATTTCTACTAAAATAAATTGATTGCGTTTCGTGTTTCTTTTGTGTTTATATTTTGCGCCTAACATAATTAGCTGTAGAGAGACACTACTCTTGTCGTCAGTGATAAAAAAATAAATCAAAATACAATGAGTGCGACTTCCGAAGAATCTACATCCTCATCCAAGGAACAATCGTTTGCTGAGAAGCAAGCAGAACGCATGAAGAGGCTGCGATCCTTGCACGACGCACGAAATGAGGCCAGATCTCACAACCACCAAGAAGTAGTCGCAGAAGAGGCTCGAAACAAGCTCCCGCCGAACTACGAAGCTAAACGGAGACAGGCAGAGTGGCTCTTAGACGACCAAAAACAACGCGAAGAATCTCAAAAGGAAGGCAAGGATTACGATCGAGTTAAGCTTCTCAACATATCCGCCTCCGAAGCAGAAAGATTGGAGCGTAAGAAGAAAAAGAAAAACCCTGATCAGGGTTTCTCCACATACGAACAAGCGACGATACGCCAATACAACAGACTTGTGAAGAACATGCCAGCGGCTGATTTGGAACAATACGAAAAACAGAAGCAAAAGTACGGCGAAGCGTTTTATGGAGGTCCGAATGTGATCATTCACGGAATGCACGAAGATCGAAAGAATGCCATTGATAAAATGGTAGATGATTTAGAGGGACAAATTGCCAAGCGAGCTAAATACTCCCGCAGACGTATTCACAACGATGATGCTGATATTGACTACATCAATGAGAGGAATGCCAAATTCAATAAGAAACTGGAGAGGTTCTACGGAGAACATACAGCAGAGATCAAGCAGAATCTGGAACGGGGCACTGCAATTTGAATCATGTTTTTTAAAGTTATATTTTCAAAAGAGTTTCAAAAGCACCTGAATATATGCAGCGATATTTTGAAAAGAAATGAAAATAACTATTTTAGTATGAATGAAAGATTTGTATCTGTATGAAAATATCGCTAAGCTCAGTCACATCAGAAACTCGGAAAGCTAGTATTCCACTGATTTTTGACATATATTCAACGAACATCTAATCGGTCTGGCAAGGGCTCTCATGTCGGAAACTAAATGAAGACAAAATTAATGTACTTTGGAAATATGATGGCACAGAGATTATGTGAATTAGGGAAATAGTGCTTATATCGCCGTATCGGGCTTCTCGGTGCCAGCATAAATATACTAGGTGGATGACCATGACGAGCGGTCGGGAGGGCACACAACGCAGTCCTGATATTCTCTGTCCGAGATTGATGTTGGAGTTTCTTTACATTACAGAATTCACATCTAAAAGTAGCGGTAGTAGCCACTCCAACTTTTTTTGTGAATAACATTGGCCTTTTCTGTAATTAGTGCAAAGACTTTAGGGATCATAGATTAAAAAACATTGTGCCAAAATGGCAACAAATGTTGTGCTCACATTTATATATTATAATGGCCATTGATCATCTCCAGTCCCCTTAAGATTTTTTTATTACTGTGCACAACATTTGGGCTTTTTAAAGTAACTGAAATCTTTAGCTTTGTATGTTTTTTTTTCTAATCCATATACTTACCTGATTACCCAATAGAGGATAATGTTCTTATGGGGGCAATAAGTCCTGCACCGACATCCCGCATGGGGTGTCATCATAATCAGCCATAAGACGTCCACTGCTGAACATGGCCTCCGCATGGGGTGGATATGCAGGATATTTGAGGATAATGTTATTTGGGTGTTAGTATGTATTGTATGTGCCCACATTCGTGCCCTGTATTACTTCTTGTATTCCCATTGGCTTGACAAATTTTGATGTGCAGTGTTAGATTCGTCTTTATCGTTTTATATGTATAGACGACAATACATAATATACAGCATATAATGGTATAGGTGACATTTTGCACTCTTGTTTTATTTTTATTTTTCTTGTGGTAATTGACGTCATGGGATGATATCTATTGGGATGAAGACTGAACAAGCCAATATTACTTGTCTTACATAATGTTACAAATCAAACTATGTTTTTAAAAGAGTGTATTGGAATGTCAAAAATTGAAATGCCTAGCTGTGAAATGTCTAACTCCAGAATGTCTAAAATGTGAATGTAAAAGATGTCAAAAGTAATTATTCAAAGTTTTTTTTTCCATTTCATCTTTTAGTTTTCCAATACATACATAGCTATTAAAATGAAGACGCAATTAAAACAAATAAAAACATTTTTAAATAACAAGTTTATTTTGATAAATGTGCCGATTAAATAAAAATATTATGTAAGTACCTAAATATGAAATGCATAATATCTGAATATTATGCAATTATTTATAGGTACTATAAAAGCGATTTTACAGAAAACTGTGCCAATTATTGTGCAAATGCATTCAGCATATACCGTGAGTTATGTGATGAATTAAACTAGATGGCGTTGCTAATCACACATTTCAATTTCACATTTTTTACCGAGCAGATTAAAAAAAAGAAATACATAAAATGTGTAGAACAAAAACGTTATCTAGCCAATAGCGTCATCTATCGCTTCCATCGGAACTAATTAGAGTGTCTGATAAAAAAGGCCTCATGATTAACAACATTTTTATTTAATGTTATTATTCTCTTCACCTAAATTGATTATATTTATTATATGGCACATAAATCTTCAAAAATAGGCTATGGCAAATACACTTGCACAAAAATGATATTTATGTTTTATGCATATACTTATACTAATTATGTGGTTTTATGCAACTAGTCAGATAGTATGGGAGCCCATGACCTAGGAAATCATGAATTGAATTAAAAAACTCTTTATACACATACTGAAATGAAAAACCGTGCAGATACTTTTAATCCTGTCAGATAGTTTATTTTACAAAAATTCAGTTGACTTGACAACCTCTTCCTTTTTTTAGGATGTCGGTTAAAAAAGAGCGGCACTATGGAAACGAGAAAACTTCGTCTACTTTTCAGCCTCTTAGTCTTTGTTCGAACATTTTTGAGCGCTGACCCGGAATCCATGTGTTTATAGATCGATGGTATTAAATATAAAAATCTGTAAAGCGTTAACACACGTAACAACTTGGTTGAACAGAGAAAGAGAGAAATAAATTTTCCTTCCATTTTTTTCTCGTTGGTCTGCTCACATTAAACATTTTTTCTCTTCTGTGGGTCTGCGGTCCGGTCAGTGGGCTTATCCCGTAACTCTGAAAGCGATAGTGATAGTGCGCGAGCGGGACCGCGCATAGCGCGACTAATTTGGTACGAGCGGGATGGCATGCTCTCGAAATCGGAGAGCATCGACGTTTCAAAGTTAGACGATAAGCCCGCTGGTCTATTAGCTACCTAAGATATTAGGACATGGGCTACCAAAAAAGGATACATTGTTTTTCAAACATACTTATTATGTACAATTATATGAGCACAAGTATAACACATAGAAATGCTTTTTGTATACATTATAGATAAACGAAAAGTTCGGAAGTTTCGACTAGAAATCACAGTGGTTTTTATATTTTCTTCGAACAACCAACGTTTTATTTAACAGGTTGAAATGCTAGGCCATGTTTAGAAGTAACTGTATCGAACAGGGGCTTGTACCGTGACATCGTATCGTGAATAGCAACGCGCGGCGATACGACTCGCGGTCACTCGCACAGCGTCAGCTTCGACTGAACCAATTATCGCGCTATAAATGCCACGGTACTGTTCGTTTCTCATCACTCAGATGTACAAATTGTATCATTACAGTTTGCGCGCTGTAATGCTCGGTTGTCCTCACTCCATGATGTAGTTTTCGAATGTCTGAACTGTTACATTAGGTAGGTACAGGCCACAGATCACACCCTAGATTCTGCATTCAGGACGTTCGAAGCGCACCACACATCAGTCTATACACTTATAAGAAATTACTCTGATTGGTTGATTGTTAGGCGTGAGTAGGCGTAACCTTGAGATAGCTAACGAGAACGCTTGGTCGCACTCGCCGTGACCCGCGCCTTCCTCAAACTTTGGTGACTTTTTGTAGGAACAACAAATCTCGTAATGCGGTATCTAGTGTGATCTGTGGTACGGGAGGATGCTGCAGATAAGCTAGGAGAATTTTAAGATGTCCATCAGTTGATATAATGTCTTATTATTACACTTAGTACCACTCGGGTTTTTTGTTGTTTGCTCGACTGCTCAAGGATGGTAATTTTTTTCTCGTTTGTTTTTGTGTTTTCATTATTACCTCCTGTAGCCCGAATTACTTGGAAGTGCGAGGTGTCGTTATATCCGTAGACAAAATGTACCAACATTGATTTTTGTTTTTCGCCAACGGCTTTGTAAGTTTTTGCGTTTTCGACGCTACAGCTTTTGTTCCTTTTGGTATTCGACTTATTATGAACTAAGTTGTATTTGTGTTTCTATTGTAGTGTAGGTAGTTTTAATTAATTCTACCATGAGTGAACTTAGTAAGTTTTATAATGTCTATATGTATAGCTAGTTTTATGTGGTAGAAAAATGTCTGTAAGCACGTAAATATATCCAAATTAAGATAAGAAATAAATAAAAATAACTCGGAATTTGACTTGCTTTTCAATTATATGACTTTCTTTTAGGAACAAAGTGTAATATAGGTGAAAACAATAAGGTCTGTTTATTTTAGTTTGGCCTTTTTGTGTGCTGCAAACAAATTTAAACAATCTACTTACGTGTTTTTTTACATCACAAAGTGAAATTGTTTTTTCTAACTTTAGACCTTTTGTAAAATGATATGACGATATATCTACACAGGTAGATAGAAAACCCGACTTTTCAGTTTAGGAAACACAGACCCCAGTAGCGATAACCCTGGTCAATACCAAATGTACAATTCACGGAGTATACATGTGTGCTGTAAAAATTTTTGTCAATCCGGAACAAAGTAATGTTTGCACACTACTGCTTGGTAGTTGAATAACTGGCAAAGGTGTTGTACTTCCCCAGGCGGAATCTGCAATAGATTCCTAACACTACAAAAAATTCTAAGTAACTAAATATCAGAACAAAATACGGGTCTAAATACTTATTGGCACAAACGTATAAATCCGTGATTGGTAACGAGCTGGAGTGAGTCCCGTAAAAACGATAACCTCTTCTTTTGAGGAAGGTAAGCAGAAAAACAGAATTTACCCAAATATACATTACGAAATTGGAGATATGTAACCGAGATTATACAGGGTTATAAGCCGAAAAGGGCTTATAGTACTAGTGATTGTGAACAACTTTTACTATGGGTTTACTGTTCCATACATTTTGTCGAGTGTCATTGACATTTTTCTATGGAACAGCGGTTTTTTTTCTCGATTTCTGGTTTGGTCCCATAGTAAGAGTTGTTTATAATGATGAGTAAGTACTATGAGCCCTTTTCGGCTTAGCATACCCTATCCTTATAACCTTGATTTATTTTAAGTTACTTACGTACCTAAGTACATATATTTTAGTTCGGTAAAATTTGAAATCGTGTATTCGTATGCATGAATCGATCAAGCCATGTGGTAGAGCCGTAGCTGCGCTTTCCTCGTTGACTATCTTGTTCGCGCATTATAACACTTTAAGAAAATCACTAGAGTGTCAATTAAAAAAAAACAGTACCTATTTATTTGAAATGAAAATTGTTTTACATCTGCTATGTTATTAAAATAAAGCCCGTTAATTTGACAAAGATGTTGAAAATGTGCGAAAGAAATAGCTCAGATCTGTAGTGCGGCCTGAAGAGGTAACTATACTTGTTTTTAAAAGAAAAAAACATAGGAGTATGGCAGTGATATTATAAATTTTATGCCAATATTTATCTGTAGTGTCACATTATTCAGGGAGAAAACAGAAGAATACATTTATATGGAATATACAGTCGCATAATTGTTACCTCTTAATTATAATTATTAGAATTTGCCATCGTTCATTAGACCAACTCAACACCAACCCAGGTAAAAGCTAAGCATGTCGACGCGTCGCTTCAATGGGGCAGGTACAATAATTGGCTTTGACTATATTTTTTTACTGATTTGAGACTTTAGTATAGTATAAACATGATTAGAATTGTAGGTATAAATAATTGTATTTTGATAATATAAATGTAGGTAAATTATTATGTGTGTTCATAAGATAAGTACAATAAATCTGTGACATGAACATTTACAACATTTACATGTTTAATTCGTCTTTATGTCAATAAATTGTATACAATTCTATTGTATACCATATCCACCGCTCTGAATTTATGTTATTATCGATTATATCTCACTAGCACTAAAATTGTCGAACGAACAAACAAAATTGTGAGAGTAAGAACGCATGAAACCGTCGAAATACGCTACCTGCGATAGAGACAACGTTTAAACAAATGAGACCTTAGAGACAATTGAAACAAAGACGACAGTAAAATATATCCAATTGCGGGAAACGCATCAACCGGGGTAATGAAGTGAAAGACGAGGTATATTAAATTTCGCCTTGCAATGCTTTTACTTCTCATCAGGTTGATGTTGAGTCTAATGGGCGATGACCTTTACAGGAGTTGAGGTGGACGCGATCGTTTACAATTAGCAAGTAACAGATAATTATTAAACATTTCTACTTTTTTAATTAATTCAAATAAATATGGCGCTGCTAGCTGCCAATTTTTAACTCTCAGTTAAATTGACGCCGTTCCCGTTGTGCCATTTCCTAAGACTTCCTAAAAAAACCTATTATAACTCTGTCAATTTTTGAAAGAGTATAGTCGGTCATCCTTTTCTCACTTAACGGAATGAAAAGAGTCGCAGATCATTTTAGTCCTGTCAGAATGGACTAGTTAGTTTAGTGACTGGTAAACAGAATCGACGCATAATTTTAACTGAGTTTTTTTCTTCAATCTACGCTTCCAATCCAAAACGATTAAATCAATAATTTTCCTTAGGAACTTATGAGGCTGGTTGACCTAAATTAGAAAATTATTTCCGAAGATATTGAGAGCTCTAAGCACTTGCTAATTGTACGGTTTGAGTCGTCGATTCGTGTAGTCGGATTCGTATCGTATATGCCGGTGCAGACCTATCATGTGCCAAACAAATATCAACATTCCATACTTTAAAATAAAGACGCTACTTACTACCTTGCAGAACTATTATATTTACTGTGTTAGTGACAAAGATCACAAAAATAAGAATGCACATGAACTTTTCACACATTTGTCTAGTTATTAAAAATCGAGCGACATCTGTCGAAATCTCTAGTAATTGCGACGGTCTGTTCGCCGCTTGGTCCAGAAGTAATTGTATGCCTAGCAGTTTATTTATTTTTTAATGTATTTCAAGGTGTTTAATGTTGATATTTTTTTGATAGGTTTGCTCCGGGCCTATGGGATCTATTTCACTACTTTAGCTAGAATTTCGTCTTATATTTGGCTACATTTTGATTCTGTTTATAAAATAATCACAAAAAGCTTAATTTTAATCCAGATTTTTTGATAAGTTGATAACTAACTATTTGCTTTGATTATATTTGTGTATAATTAATGACAATAGTGAAATAGCCCTGAATTAAACAGTATCGGATTGAAATTTGAAGAAAAATGTGTTTACTGATGTTATATGTAATATATGTTATACTTATATTTATTTATTATTCTGTTTTATACATAAAGGCATTTTAGGACCTGGGTATGTATTAAAACCGCGATTAGAACCACCGGAGGACATGCAGCAGTGTCCTTACCTACGTCACGAAACGTGAGATCGCTATTTAGGTTAGAAAATAATACGACAGAACCACCATTTTCTAACCCCCGAATACTGAAACGTTTGTTAACTTTGACGACAGATTAAGTCTATTGCTGTCTTTGTCATTTGCTTAGTGCCAGACAAAGTAAGTATTAGAATTAATCTGTTGTCAAAGTTAACAAACGTTTCAGTATTCGGGGGTAAGCTATGCTAAATTTGACAGCTCTAAAAGTTATTTGCCATCCTTTTCCCAAAAGTAACGTAACGTAAGATAATTTTCGTCTGGTCAGATAATTTTTAGTGAGTTCTGTAAAAGAATCAACGTCATTGTAACACATTTTTCCTCAAACGTACAAATTGATTGATTCGTTATATTGTACAGCCGTGTGAAGTGGACAATCAGTAGATATATAAATATATAGCATTAACATATAAAGATAACAATAAAATTTGTTTACATCGATTTATCAATTACAAGTATCGATTAGACTAGATTCCAAGAGATTTCCGATAACAATTCTAAATAATATTATTCAGTATGAATATATCATACTGCCTTCAGATATGGCATTTTTTATTTTATTTCCTTATACGTAGGCAAAGTTCTCATTAAGGAAAAAAATCCATATTAACACTTTGACCGCCACGGCATAAATACATCGCCGTGCCCTTAACGCCAAGCCACCAATACCAACCAATAAAACAGGGATTAAAAAAATGTAATAAGTATTTATGGTATTTATTTTGAGTTTTTAGCGACTACAATCTTGAAAACGCCGCATAGGGCTTGCGCTAGATTGACCGACGGAATTGTGAATGTCGCGGGCAACCGGTCTAAGGTGTGGCCTTTATTCAGAAGTGGAACTCGAACAAAAATAAAAATCGTGGTAAATATCCCGTGAGTACTAATTGTAATGTAGTAAACCACCATGAAAGTCTAATAGACTTGTCAAGTATAGACTTTTTACTGTTGTCGTATATGGCCCGATATCGCTTGTAAAGTATAGATCACTGTGACGGTCAATGGGTTAATGAAATCAATTTGATGAAATAACGTATTTTTTTGTTTTATAACTCATACTTTGTTATTTTAATCAATATTATCTAAATAAATGTATGAAAATAACACAAGACAGGTTTTTATATGATTTCATAATACTTTAATTGGAAATATCATATCCTTATTGCGATCTTTGCCTGAGAGCTCACAAGTACAGTTCCTTCGTTTCTACCTTAAGTGCAGCAGCGAATCGCGATGTCTATCCGCATTTGGTATTCGGCACAAGGTGGTAGGGAAGTATCGAGTTTCACCATCCTCTGATAAAAGCTAACCGACAGATACAAAAGGCGATCAAATACAGAAACCAATCATGTAATTTATAGAACTTTACCTAGAAAATTAATTTGAAATGTTTCTTAAGAAATATTCACTTTTATAATTTTGGTAGCATTTTTATTTTGCTACGCACGATTTATGTGCAAAATATAAACATAACAATTTTTGGAATGCATTGTTTCAAAAATATTTTATGAATATTAAAAAAATCAGACTTATTACCAAATGCGAATATCACAGATTTGCTTTTATTTTAAATGCTGCACTTAAGGGCCGGTAACACCAAATTGTTGTCGTATTTTAAATAGCCCTAGTTTCAAAACTTCTGATTAGCTTCCGGTAAGTGATGGCGTATAAAATTCTATGAATTTATTTATCAGACACTTTTTGTTATTCGGAGGTTGTGAAACGGGGGCTAGGTGTATTTTGAAGCTAAAATCAGATTATTTCGCTTTCTAAATGATTTCTGATTTTTAATTTCAAATTACCGATAAGTATGATGAGGTCCGATCCAGCGGCGTCGATATATCTCTGTTGCTCCTCATAACACCCACGACCGCGTTATTTCTGAAATAGTAGAAGAATAATATTAGGCACTAGTTGTTACCCGCGACTTCGTTCGAGTGGACATAAAAAAGTATCAAATGTTTGTCTTTGTGATATACAGTAACTCCTTATCAAGATCCGTTCAGCCGATAAGCCGTGATCGCGACAAATATCCAGACAGAGAGAAAAGGTTATTTCAAATAGTTTTCGCTAGATGAGGCTAGTTGGTCATTTTTGAGGTTTTGTATAGACTGACAGTTGTAATGTAGGGAGTTCTAAATCGCGCAAGCGAAGTTTCTTCCTCGAGACGAACGTATTCATTTTTATACCTCGAAGCTTTATTGGTCCTGATACGACTGCGGCTATATTCCTCTGAATTATAACATTAGTTAGGATAGGATTTCAATTGATGATTAACTAGTCTGAATTTTTAAAAATCCTTTGAGAAATCGACTAGAAATTTTCAAAGTATGTTACAAAGTTATTTCGGACCCAAACATTGGTTACATACATACACATAATCTGCCAGATTATGCGTGGAAAATTAAAATTATACGAAAATAAGGGGAGAATATTGCCCAGCAGTGGGGTAAGTGGAAGTTGGTTAGTCTTAGTTTCTCTAGGTCAGAGTGAATATCTTTATTCTTAGAAATCTATCCTCTAGGTAGTTAATAGCTTTTTCTAGATCGCGTGGCCCATCTTCGGACACATAGACGCTTACCATCAAGCAAGCTCGTGGTTATACGTAAAGCCTGTTTCTTTATAGCCAGTATGTAAACAAACGGCGTATTGTTTGACTAATTACAGCTCTGAATTTCCGCGATAGTCACGATATCCATTTTTAAGAGCGAACAATTTCGCGCAGCCTACTGTCTTAGCGCGGCATAAGAATGGCGCGAAAATTCTTCAATAGGCAGTGTACGCCGCTAAACGGTCTCCCCTTAAAAGCGGAATAGTAAACCTAGTGAAAATGTGTAAAATACGTTAATTACTAGCTGCACTCCGCGGTTTCACCAGCTAATCTACAGAAAACTAATATTTTTCCGGGATAATCCTGTAAGTTAAAATTCATTCAAATCCGTTCAGCCGTTATAGAGTTGAACGGGAACAAACATACTTACACACAAACTTTCGCATTTATAATATTAGTGTGATGATTGAAAATGCACTTACTTCGTCTTCCTGGCATCAGTCGTACAGTTATCCCATCCCGAGCGCGCACTGTACAATATAACCAGAATTATTACACAACTATAGAACAATACTAGCTATTACCAGCGACTTCGTTCGCGTGAACCTAAAAAAAGTAGCATATGTCCGTCTCCGACCCTAAAGCTACATATATCTATGCCAAAATTCAGGGACCCTATTCCTGTGTGCTCGAGATCATCTCGGTCACTGTCTCTCTAATTATGAATTTAATGGGAGTGAGAGTGACCGAGATAATCTCTAGCGCACAGGAATAGGATTCCAGGGGCGCTAGTCTCGACTTTTCGCTACAGCACTTTTCGGTCGCTATGACGCAAAAATTCGACAACGAACACGAATTGTTACCGAAAAAACGCAAACAAAGCGTTGAATTTTGCGTCATAGCGACCGAATTCGGTCGCAAAGTGCATAGCGAAAAGTCGAGACTAGCGCCCCTGGTCGATCCGTTCCACATCCGTTCAGTCGTTTTGCCGCGATAACGCGACAACGAGCAGACAAACAGAGTTACTTTCGTATTTATAATATTAGGATAACTGAACCTACTCTTAAATCAATAAAACCTCGATATTTTAAAAGAATTGCAAAAAAAATATTGCGAATGTGATCGAAACTATAGTCGGAATAACCGACTCAATTTAACGTGAGTATTCCCGTTCTATTAAAACAAAATTGCAGAAACATTAATAATTTCTGAAATATTGACAATGATATCGAGAACTGGAACTGGCCTTTTGAAGAAACTCACCCCCGAATACTGAAGCGTTTGTTAACTTTGACGACAGATTAAGTCTATCACTGCCATTGTCATTTGCTTAGTGCCAGACAAAGGCAGTATTAGAATTAATCTATTGTCAAAGTTAACAAACGTTTCAGTATTCGAGGGTTAGTCACACAGAGGGTGCTGAAAATAGTTAACAGAAGTTCAACATTCCTATCTTTTTTACCCCCGAATACTGAATAATTCTGAGATTAATTCTAATACTGCCTTTGTCTGGCACTAAGCAAATGACAAAGACAGCAATGGACTTAATCTGTCGTCAAAGTTAACAAACGTTTCAGTATGCGGGGGTTAGTATTTGCACTCTCATATGCCTTTTAATTTTATTAGTAAAACACTCATTCAAAAACATTCCACTCCACAACATAGTAAAGGATTAAAACAACTCACCTTGGGTATGTTTGTTCAACGAAACATGCGCACGCGCACGATAAATTGTATTACCGAACTGTGAAATAATGATATCCTTACACCTAGCATGACCGCTATCGAAAAAAACTTTCGCTATGCGTTTTATAGGAAACTAGCTGTAGCTTAGTAGCACCGTTCAGTGTATACCTGTATTTTATTCAAAATACGAGATGAAGAATTAGATAAGACGTATAATTAAAAAAAAATACTTATTTGTAACCAAAACTAAGATTTCTTTTAATACTACGGGGCCGTACCGTGATATCCTTATTGCGATGGTTGTTAGGTTCAGCCGCTAACGCCACGCGACCGCGAACCGTATCGCCGCGCGATAAGGTTCACGATCGCGCAGCGTCGTCGGCTATCATCACGGACATCACGTTACGGCCCTGAACTGATTTATACAAAAGATAATAATACAATCATACAATTATTTATTATCTCATAATATACAAAGAATAAAATTAAGGATCACAATATATTTACTAACTACACCAGTAACATGAAAAACCGATTCAACATGAACAATTGTAAAAAAACTTGAATACATACAATAAGATATGCATATTGCATATTGTGCATATCGTCACTTCCACTCGTGCTGAGGAATCACATAAACGTTTACCTCGGGTTTCTGAAACGTTTCTTAACTTTGACAACAGATTCATGCTTTGCACTAAACTTTGACAGCTCCTGAGTTTATACTTAGCTCTCTTGAACGCACCTGACAATGAAAAATGCGTTGCACCAAACATTGGAGGTTGCTAAATGCGTAAGACATGTCATGACTTTGGCATGCCTAAGTCCGACTTAGTTTAGGTGATGCTAAGCTAAGTTTAACTTTGTTGGTTGTAGTGCAGACGGGCATAAGTCTTTTGTCTTTGTCATTTGTTTAGTGCCAGACAAAGGCAGCATTAGAATTAATCTGTTGTCAAAATTAATAAAGGTTTCAGAAACCCGAGGTTAGATTGGTGGTTTTATGTTCATAGTATAAAGGATTCCAATGATGAGGCATTGGGTCTCTGTTCACATGGACAGAAACAAAAAATGACACGGCACAATTGTGCATCTTATGTTTATTTGTCATGACAGACACCCTACACTGTGCTTAAATTTTAGATTAGATTTAAGATATGGGTCAAATGTGCCTGAAATAAACAATTATTATTATTATTATTATTATAAAGGAACCTCCAGTTCCTTACCAATAGTTGAGAACACATAATAAAAACAAAAATTTAATTTAAACAATTTGCAATTTTCAATCACGGCTTGAAATGAGTTTTACATCCGCTCAAAGCTCATGGTTTTAAGTTGAAAATCGCATATCATACTTGATGAGAGAACAGGATATTGTATTTTTTCACTGCTTTCATTCGGATAATCGACAACGCTTATCCGAATTATACAAATCAAATTAAAAAAAACTATGTGGTTCGCCGTATAAAGCACTTGCCTGGCTATTTAATTTGTAAAAGAAAATGTGTTGTTACCGCTGAAAATTCAGCGGTTTTTTGTAATTCAGCGGTCATTTTGTAATTCAGACAGATTTAAGAAATGTTATTCGGTTAAACGTATTGCTAGTTTTATTTTTTACCTGCAGTATTTTTTGCACCCGATTATCTAATCTCGTCACTTTGAACTAGGCACTAAAAATACTTTTTGTTATTTTTGTGTTTGTTGTTATTTTTCTGGATATGTCCCTTCACAATCGCACCAACGGCGAGCTCCAGGCGCTCGATCACCTTCCGATCCGGCACCGGTGACGGCGCCCCGGCTGATCGCCTGCGCCGCCGCGAGCTCGCGGCGAGGTGTATGTAACGGCTTTATATTTCATGTTTGATGTGTGTACAGATTAAGTTACGATGGGACTGACATGCCAATCTTGGCCAGACCCCAAATAAAAAAAAATAAAAAAAACCCATCGCCACAACACGTCTTATGTCTGTCAATGGATCAAGATTATCTACTTTGATCATAAAACCACTTCCTTTTACCGATAATATAATTAATTGTCTTATAAATCGATTTTATCACCATGTTTATCCTTACACCATTTATCATGTTATATAATTTACGCTATTTTTAATCAGAGTCTTTAAAACCTAATTCTATTGGAAATTATTATGTTGTGTTACTTACATTTAAAAAACTGACCCATACGCGCGCTCAAGTGTCAAAATTTAAGATACATTAAAAATTTGATCTGTTCTTACTTGCTTTTTTTAAGGTTCCGTGTCCGGTGAATCATATAAGTTTCACGTTAATCATTTTCGTACTACAATACTTTAATATTGATTGTACTACAATGATATAAATGAATCAAATTTGCACACATTTGATACAGTTAGTTTGGTGAACATGGCGAGGTATAGCTGTTTTTTTATATGGCAAGATATTATAATCACGGCTTTCCAATAATACAAGGAAATTTCAATCGTAATACGATTGATTGATAACCCACTCACTCGGATATCTACCTTATTCATATGAAGATAAGACAGATATTCATCTGGAGTGATGGTAGGCATACTTGTGTTATCCCGCATTGGTTTTTCCGCTTGAATATTGTGGATTTTCAACCCATTGCATAAGCCACTGTAGTGTCAATTTTGATTGTACTATTCTATAGACTATAGTATAGTAGAGTATACACATAAAAAAGTATACTATGTCACGTCTTTGTGATATAAAGTAACTCCTTATCAAATTTTATCAAGACCCGTTCAGCCGTTTATCCGTGATAACGCGACAAACATCCAGACAGAGAGACAAAGTTACTTCCTATAGTTCGCTAGATGGCTTTGATGATTTTTTGCGCATTTTTTGACGTTTTGTATAGACTGACAGTTGTAATGAAGGGAGCTTGGAATCGCGCAAGCAAAGTTTTTTCCTCGAGACGAACGTATTAATTTTTACACCTCGAAGCTTTATTGGTCCTGATACGACTGCGGCTATATTCCTCTGAATTATAATATTAGTTAGGATTAGTAGTGTGATTATTATATTTTCGTAATTGTTTTGATTTGTTTTATACAATATTATCGATACCGAATAAAAACCTCGCGGGTCGGACACGACTTACACAACACGACATCTGCATTCAAGACGCTCGAAGCGCACCACAGATCAGTCTACATACACTTATTAGAAATAACTATGATTGGTTGATTGTTAGGCGTGAGTAGGCGTAACCTTGAGATAGCCAATGAGAACGCTTGGTCGCACTCCCCGCGACCCGCGCCGCGCCTCAAACTTTGGTGACTTTTTGTAGGAACAACGAATCTAGTATTGCGGTATCTAGTGTGATCTGTGTACACTACACGCTGTATTTTTTTTAAATAAATTGGCATTGGATTATTATTTTATAAAAAATAGTCGCCAGTTTTCGAATGTCTGAACTGTTACATTAGGTAGGTACAGGCCACAGATCACACCCTAGATTATGCATTCAGGACGTTCGAAACGCACCACACATAAGTCTATACACTTATAAGAAATTACTCTGATTGGTTGATTGTTAGGCGCGAGTAGGCGTAACCTTGAGATAGCCAATGAGTACGCTCGGTCGCACTCGCCGTGACCCGCGCCTTCCTCAAACTTTGGTGACATTTTGTAGGAACAACGAATCTAGTATTGCGGTATCTAATAGTGTGATCTGTGTACACTACACGCTGTATTTTTTTTTAAATAAATTGGCATTGGATTATTATTTTATAAAAAATAGTCGCCACTTGAGAACGCCATTTTTGGGTCGTAGAATGAAGGCTATGTCTATCACAGTTAAATTCGAAAACTTATTATCAAGTACCTGTTTCTGCTTATGGTATATGTGCGAGTTGTGATAAGGATTAATTATATTTAGAGCTAGTGCGTAGAATAGTTTGAATATAAGCTGGCATTAGTCCAGTTAAGGTGCAACGTTTCGTTCAGTGCGCCAAATTATGCGCTATGTGCGAAACGTTGCACCTTAATATACTTGAATTAGCTGCAATTTGAACGAAAAAAAAAAAAAAAACATACAGGGTGCTTTGAAATAACGCAAGTTCTCTCGCAGGCAGCTTTCCTACATGATACTCAATAACTTTTCAGGAAAACATCTAAATTCCCAAAAAAATAATACTCAAATTTTTTTTAACTTTGTTTTTTGAGTAACAGTCAGCTCCTTAGCTTTACCGGGGCCCGCGTTCCTTGTCATATAATACCATGTTACTTTGTTGTCAAAGAGACCAAATTTAAATGTTTATATTATGCGTGAAAAAAAAATTGTACAAAGGCAAGCACCAAAAAATGTTAAGCATGATGTAAGGAAGCTGCCAGCGAGTGGTTTTAGGTTAACTAAAAGTAACCCTGTATACTTAATAAAATTTTGGAATGAACCATAGGTTCAACTTAACAAAGATAAACGCTCGTTTTGATGAGGTTTACTCGGAAAAGGTATACATTGCGTCGAATGTCACTGACCCTTTTGGAAAAGCTGGTTATTTATTTCGCGATTTTAATGTTAGGACCAGGGTTGGAAAAAATCCGATTTTTATAATAAATATATCAAAAATCCGATTGTTTGATATAAATCCGATATAATTATATCCAGGCTAAGAAAAAGAAGCAAATTTTCCCTAGAAAGTGAAAATTATTACCGCTAGGAGCACCAGGGAGTCCCCATTTTTTATTACCTCGTAACATAAACCTTATAAGGTATGAAGTTAAGGTTTGAATTTCAACAAGAGCTAGCCGTACTGGTAAGTTAAAGTAAAGGGGATTTCCCCAACTTTATATGAGGTTGCCATTTTGGGAAACAATCTAAATTATTCAGAATTGTAGTTTTTCGCTACGTGCTGCCAGGGTAAACATTAATCTACAAAATCTTTAGTTCAGAAGACAGGAAAAAATCAACTGATATATAAATTGATATATATCCGCTGATATATATCGGCGAACCCTGGTTAGGACGATCCCATTATAGAAGCTTGTCAGAACGATGAATATTGAATACAACGACCCCTCATTCGGCCTAGTATACCCTTTACGACCAACCTTTTAATTTCTTACATGATTTTTCTTTGTTAAGAAGATTGTTAATGATTTGACTGAATCCACTGGACCAATGCGAGAAATATTCTACAAAACATTGTGATATGTAAACATTGTGATTTTCATGATCGACCATGACTCCCTTGAGCAAATCCTAATTTCAACATAATTTAATTTATCAACATTTTTTGGCAAGTCGCAACAAATAAATAGTCTTTCATTTGAGATCTTGTGACGTCTCGATATAAGTTCAACAAATAGTGATGCTTCTCTCTGCCCATTAAAATTTCATTAATTCAAAACAATAAATATAGTACATTTATTTATACTAAACCACAGATCACACCCTAGATTCTGCATTCAGGGCGCTCGAAGCGCACCACGCATCAGTCTAAAAGAACTTATAAAAAATTGCTCTGATTGGTTGATCGTTGGGCACGAGTAGGCGTAACCTTGAGATAGCCAATACGAGCGCTCGGTCGCACTCCCCGCGACCCGCGCCGCGCCTCAGACTGACGTGACTTTTTGTAGGAACAACGAATCTCGTAATGCGGTATCTAGTGTGATCTGTGTACTAAGTATAATAGCTAATTTACGACTTACAAACTATAATAAAAACAGAATATCTTATTAAAATTTCAGATTTACCAAATACATTGGAACATTACTATATAAAATGCTGTGTAGGTATAACTATCCATAGAACAATATTTTAAATTAAATAAAGGTCAAGACAAACAGCGGGCGTGGGCGGGACGGTGAGGCGTCTGCTAGCGTCCCACCGACGCCCTCTTTCGTCGTACCTTATAACTAGAAAGTGTCTTCGCTGCCGGAGACGGTAACTGGAACGTTTGCCGGAGGTGGAGAGGCGAAGCGCTAGCAAGTACTGCAGTAACAGTAGGCTACCGGATAACAGTAGACAAAAAAATAGCTTATGTTTTGCTTTATGACCACCCGGAAACTATAGTGGAACAGTTTAATAGTGTTATGACTCTTTTGCAGAGTCCGCCTGGGGAAGTACCACATCTTTGCCAGTTATTCAACTGCCAAACAGTAGAGTGCAGGTATTACTGTGTTCCGGATTGAAGGACAATGTTTCCACTGAAATTATGTAACATCTAATATCTCAGGGTGACGAGCGCGGTGCATTGCCGCGCAGGGTTTTGAACTGTTGAAGTTCAACATTTTGGGTGGCATTGAACTGTTATGGGCAAGCGTTCCTCTTAACATAAGGTGAGCGACCTGCTCGTCTCTTTATTCGGTACTATTTAAAAAAACTTTTCTGGTGTGTTTTAATTGACATAGATAACGGTAGGAACAGGTTATTAAAAAAAAAACAATTTAAAAACCATTCTGAAGGCAGAACCAAGTCGGATTATATTATAAGTACAGTTTTTTTTTTAATAACAACCTAAAAACTGACAGAAAGTCTGACGACAGGTCATTGGTACCTCCGGCAGCCGTCCCATTATTTCATATCCGGCTCCGGCAGCGGATACCAAGACGTATGACTATCCACGTCGCACCACGACGTCGCGCTGTAGTTCCGCCCCACCCGCCGTGTGTCTTGACCGTAAACGCTTCATTTAAGGCTGCTGTCAGTGTAAGGCACATAAGAAGACACTGAACAATCGTTAAGTACTTAAGAAACATTGATAAGCGTTAGTCTGTATTTCATAGGTTCAAATACCTTTGAAGTACGTAAGATTTTGACTCGTTTCAAATAAATTAAGTTTTTCCGTAATCACCCTAAACATAGATTGATTAATAAAACAGAAAAATGGCATTTTTTCTTATAGCTGACACAATACGCTCTCTCTCGCTCACACAAACAACAATTTTAAATACAAGAAATTCTTGAGCTTGATCATTCAAAATGTTTTTCCAACATTTTCTTTATAACGACATATTGACATTTCATTGACAACTTTCGGTTAAATGATAATTTATTTAAAAAAAAATGGATTACTTAATAATTTAAATTTTCAATTTAACTGTTTAAACACACGAAACTTGTATGGATCAACACAAAACTTTGTTGAAACCACCTTACAAATTTTTTTTTTTTTTTTTAAACACAATTAATATAATTTTGTATTATTAGAAATATATTTGATATCATTAAAAGATACGTGAGCGAGAGTGAACGAAAATTGGTTAGCTGCTGATAATTAAGGTCGGCACTCACTTATTATAGTTATTTTAATATATCTGACCAGTGACCAGTTTGATACACACTGGTCAGCGTCTATTTAATTCAGTTTCCGAGAGGGCTTTGCGGAATAAACTATCCTACGTCGATTCTCATTATTCATTCATTCTGCAACGCATCGTGTGGTCAGGCCCTAAGTGAGCACCGTGCATAATATAATCATAAACTCATTGTGATAGGCGCCTCCACTATCTGTTCTATTTGCCTTTCTCAGTAGATCTACGAAATAAATTGGTAGAGAAGGCCGGCTCGATACAAAGAGCAGAAAGGGCACGCACACAGACGCATACGTACGACGAACTCGGATCGAGTTGATCGGTGGATTAAGTTAATTTGAAAGCGTCGTCCGTACGCATCTATGTCGCCATTATCGCTCGATGCATGGAGCCGGCCTTCTGTACCTGTTTATTTTGTGTCCACGTGAACGCCGCTTATCAAGTTTATCACCTACAGATGGCCGGATAAGTCGCCGTTACAATCTATTACTTAGAATTTACAAAATATACACAAGAATAAGGAAAAATAGTTAATAATGTCATTGCCATACTAACAAAATATACAGTTTACAACACTCATGCACTGTTTTCAAACAGTCTTGACCGCAGCGGATTGAATAATAATCGGTCTTTATACTTTTCGATCCGTTTCGGCCACGAGGAACAATTATAGAACTCACAACACTGCACTGATAACTCGAATGTTAAACGCCATGCCATGCCGGGGTTAGGTCACTCTAAGCGTCACGAGAGCAACACTTCAGGGCACTCGGAAAAATTCCAGACCACTCGGAAAATTTGTGTTACATTCGGGATGCTGTCCAGAACACTCAGGATAAGTTTGAGACCGCTCGCAAAAGTTCGAGGTCACTCGGAAGACATTCAGAGCACTCGGGTAACGTTCGAGCTCACTCGGAAAGTTTCCAGACCGCTCGCAAAAAATCCAGACTCGAAAAAGTTTGTCCCATCAGCAATTAAGCTGCGGCGTGGAATGGCTGCGCTCGACAATGCCATCCGGGATGGTGTCTCTAACGAGGCCGGTCCTTGTCCGGTCCCGGAAGGATCCGAAGCCGGAATCGTGCGTCCGCGGCGGTGACGTGTCCAACGTACCTACGAATATCCGCGGCATGTCGCACTCCTCGCATTTGTCGAGGAGTGGATGGTTCCTGAAGGTGCACATGTGGCACTGCCACGAGGACGGCGGCCGCTGCCCTGTGTAGATGTTACTGTAGAAATTGTCAGCGTCTTCCGGTTCTGTAATAAAAATAATGCGGACTTCAACCCTTTGAACTATGTTGTTTTCGCGGGAACTTGAAGTGAAGCATGATATTTCACGACCCGATAATGCACAGCCTGATATTCCATATACCGGTACACCAATTATGAGGCTGTACATTATAGTCTCCCACTCCAACGTAGGAGTTTTGGCGGGAACGTGAAGAAGTCATATCGTGTCATTGTATTATTTTCTAAAACTTATGTTAATTCGAGTGTTAATGTGTAAAAACGGTGGATTTTTTTAACACGTTTCGTGTTAAGTAACATGTTTACCTACAAGAACCCAACAAGCTGCGTTCTGCGGTTTTGTTCGCGATTTTAGTTTTTTCCCGCTCCCGGGATATAATTACATGCATGCATATATTATGATACATCCCACTTATCCTATAAACCTTATTAATTTATCAAGACAGTTTACAAGTCGAAACACTTAAATAATCGATTTAAAGTAATAATGCAATAAGTTTTTTGGTTTTATTTGCACTATGTAAATGAATTCCTTAGTTTTTCTATGGTCTATGGTTGACAGGATAGGCGTTTGCTCACAGCTTACCGGCTTTGAGGCGACTTATTCGACGACTTTCCGTCGCAGAACATCAGAACAAAACAAATGATTTTTGATAACAAACTAATGTGTTATTCAACAGCGCGTAACGCAGACATTAACACACAAAAAAGAAAATGCATTATAACATTTATAACAACTTTTTTTTTTCATATTTATTTATTTATTTATATATAAACATACAAAACAGAATGCAATCATATTAAGAATATTATTATATAAGTAACATTTATAGATCTGTATTACATTCTAAAACTATGTATGCCTAGTTGCGTTATATTAAATGAATCTGAATATACCACCACTAGAGGAGTGGGTATGAAATTAATAAAATATGTGGTTATGTTAGGTTTTTATGAGTATAAAACTGTTAAAACTGAAGTCTGGGAATCGTGTGATGTCCAATGAATAACAACGAAACACGTTGGTACCTTGTCCAATAAACAATAACGCGTACTTTATAAATTGTAGTTCGCGCCGAGCTGGCACAGAAATCTCCCTGTAACTTTACAACCACCAAAAAACCACCAAAAAAAACCTCGGCAAAAAAAAAAGGTATTGAAAAAGTACTAGGAGAACTGCTTACTACTTTCCTAAAAAAACATGAATATCGGCTCAACGGTTCGTAAGTCTTATGCATTTGCCAGTGTCAAATATACTTATATATTTTCCAGTTTTGTTAAATATTATCAAACAAGTCATAGTCACAGTCAAAGGCGAGCAAAGCAAGTCGCGGTCAAGTCCAAGTCAAGCCCCAGTAAAGTGGTCAAACTTTACCAGAGCCTTCTATGGAGTTTTGAAAACAACACGAAAATTCACGTTTCACGACATTATACCAATCACCAAAACTCGTGCATGTTCACGAACACTTAACGGACAAAAATTCACCGTTTTTACACATTAACATTCGAAATAAAACAAGTTTTGGAAAATAATTAAACGATGCGACATGAATTCTTCACGTTCCCGGCAATAACTCCCTAGGTTCGTAAGTTATCGTCAGACAAATATACATCCTAACCCCCGAATACTGAAACGTTTATTAACTTTGACGACAGATTAAGTTTATTGCTGTCTTTGTCATTTGCTTAGTGCCAGATAAAGGCAGTATTAGAATTAATCTGTTGTCAAAGTTAACAAACGTTTCAGTATTCGGGGGATAGAGTTAGAGGTGCGCGTTATACAACAGCTAATTAATTATTGATTTATAATCTCACAACACATTAAAAGTAACAACCATGACTATTGTCACAGAACATATAATAATACTACGTATAGAATGGACACTGAGTGCCCACCAATCAGGGCTACCTCACCCCACCAGATTCTGCTGTCGAGGACCTGACTTGAGCAAGAGACGCGCACGACGCGAAGCGATGACGCAGCGAGACGGTTGTTTTTTTTAAAGGTTGGGAGGTATTCTTGTGCTGTTTACGTTATCTGGGTGTATGTTTATTGTTTGTCAAGTAAACGTGACAAGGATAGAAGTTTTTATAGATTCACCAAAGATAACATTTTGGTAAAAATAATTGTCATTCTTCCGATAAGTAGGTACTTTATCATTGTTTTTTTTTCAAATTAAGTAACTTTTTGATGTACTTACTACCTAACACTATTCAAATAACGTAATTGATTTTACATAGTTATACAACAGATCAGAAGATTTTCGTTTGAAAAAAAATTGCAACTGTCTCCACAACCCAGAACCGTGCGTCCTGGCGCAGGCTTATTAGGAGAGCCGACTTACTAAGCTATATGATTAAAATAATCGCGTAGTCCGAACAAGGCTTTAAATGTCGTTAGCCCATCACCGGTTAGTCAACCTATGACAGGTCAAATTTAACCTACAACCAATTGTAAATTTCGCCAAGGGTGAATGTCATTTTTCTATGGACCAGGTGCTTTTTTATTGGTCCCTTAGTAAAAGTTTATAATGATCGTAGTTCAATGATATTTTACTAGAGATACGACTTTAGTTCACTTAAAAGATCACACATTCGAAACCGCATTACGAGATTCGTTGTTCCTACAATATGTCACCAAAGTTTGAGGCGCAGCGCGGGTCGCGGGGAGTGCGACCAAGCATTCTCATTGGCTATCTTAAGGTTACGCCACCTTGCGCCGAACAATCAGAAAAACCAATCAGAGTAATTATAAGTGTATTTAGACTGATGCATGGTGCGCTTCGAGCACCCTGATTGCAAGATCTAGGTGTGATCTGTGACTTAAAATGACAAATCGGTCTTTGCGAACAGATTTCATTATAGCTGTGTCTAACTTTTTGCATTTTCTTTCGCACTCTTTAGCGGCTGTAAAAAGACTGCAACGGAACCGAATTCAGAGCGCCATTTTGAAGGCAAAACCCTATAGCAAAATATCATTGTCGAAGTGCATTATAGCAGTAAAAAAAATTAGTAGAAAATTTGACCTGTCAGAGGAAGTAGCAACACAAAGAAGGTTAGACAAAGGAATACTTTACCACGTACCGTTTCCCGACATCTCAAGTCTCTTAGCGAGGGTATTGCACTGATCCCTGAGCCGGTCCACGTAGTCCCGCAGCCGATTGGCGGCGGACGGCGTGGGCGGGGGTCCAGCTAGTATCTGGGTCTCCCGGTTTAGTTGCACCAGGCGGCCTTTCTCCTGGGCTAATGCCATGGCGAGACGCCCGAGCCGCTCCTTTTGGCGCTCGATTAGGGAGCGATCTGAAATGTAAAGATATCTCTTTATTAATATATTCATTGGTATATTCCTTTTGTAAAGTCTTTAGTTTTTTTATTCCGTTTTAGTTTATAAAATATTTGTAAAATTTGATAAATGGCACGGACCCCGGAGTCCGTGGAGCATTATTGTAAAATAAAAAAAAATGTAAAGATAAAGGTAGAGGTTCTTTTAGTTATACTGAGAATATCTGTATCAGTCTTTAAGCATCCCACTGCTGGGATATCAGCCTACCCTCGAAGGGCCATTAGGCCATATCCACCACGCTGGCCCAGTGCGCTTTGGTGGATTCACATACGCCATCGAATTTCTTCTCCGGAAATACGCAGGTTTCCTCACGATGTTTTCCTTCACAGAATACCGTAAGTTCCAAAGAACTCATCGGTACGGGCCCGCCCGGTTTCGAACCGGCTACCCTACGATTGCGAGGCGAGCGTGCTCTCACAGAGCTTTCACGACTTAAACTTAGAATATAGCCAATAGGTTGGTGATGCTAAGCCAAGTTGAAGATGTTAGACAGCCTGATCCACAAAGGATCCATAAAGAGGAATCCATCCTCTTTATGGATCCCTGCTTATAATTCGTGAAAACTCTGTCGTGCCGACGTTACGGGAGATTTGAGTGAGGGTCCTGTAGTATTGCTAAATATCGTGCACTTTGTATCGTACCGAGCGTGACGTCACCTGCCGGTTCCAACTGAAAACCAGCGCTGGTTGTCTACAACTAGCATTACGCTGAGTTGGGATCGGTTTCGTGACAAACCATAGGTATTAATTTCGTAATGAGGCGTTTTCAAAAAAAAATATATTGTTCTAAAATACTTACTAGATGGCGTAATGGACCTATCGTTTTACCTGTCATTGTCATTTCTGTCGAAATATTTTATGTTTATTTTTTAAATCGTAAATTTTGGTTCCGCTCGTTGTGTATTTAGCCAGTGTCAACTATTGTAATATTTCAAATGAAGTTCAAATACATAGTTACGTTACTTGAAATTGTCTAAATACACATGTGGAGCCAAAAAACACGAGAAAAAAAGGCACACGTACATTTTTTTGTCTTCCATGTCTTGACAGTGACAGAAAAACCTCAAGGTACATCGCCATCTATTGGGTACTTTTATTACAAGGATTTCATTTTTTTTTGGAAAACGCCTCATTGTTAATTCCTTTTCTTTTTTTTCTTTTATGTACTTGTGTTTGTCATGAATAAAAAATTCTGTATTTCTGTATAATTATAAATGCGACAGAGTTTCTTGGTCTAATGGATTATCTTTCAAGCAGCAACAAAGCAACGGATCGACGTGATTTTTTGTATGGGCACTGAATAAGGATAAAATATAAGGACAGTGTCCGTTACAAAATGACCCATCGCGGTTAGTCTTAGTCTTCGTTAGACCATAGAAAAATAAATAATTTCACAATGGTTCGAACCCGGGCGGGCACTACCAATGAGTTCTTTGGAACTTACGTACGGATATACCACTGGCTTTACGGTGAAGGAAAACATCGTGAGGAAACCTGCATATCTCCGGAGAAGAAATTCGATGGCGTATGTGAATGCGCCAACCCGCACTGGGCCAGCGTGGTGTATATGGCCTAATCACCCTTCGAGGGTAGGCTGATATCCCAGCAGTGGGATGTTTAAAGGCTAAAATAGTCCTATGTTACCGTCTAGTTAGGCGAGTGAGGAGTCGTTGGATTTCTATTTATCTCCGAAACGTCATAAGCTACATGAGGCAGTCGGCATTTTTTCATTTTTTTCTTTTATAATAATTGAACGCTATTCAAGGTGATGGCCAAATGTCGTCGTATTGAGTCACAGCGGGGAGACACAATAGTAACCGAGCATGTTCTGGACTATTAAACAAGCAGGAAACATTAGCAATTCTGACAAATGACTACGAATTACAACATTTCACCTGTGACTGTGAGATAATTATAAAGATTGTTAGGACGCATTTACAGGGCTCGTACCGTGAGGTGCTTATTGCGATGATTGTTAGGCTCAGCCGAGAACGCTGCGCGACCATACACCTTATCGCGCGGCGATACGGTTCGTGGTCGCGCAGTGTCGAAGGCTGAACCTAACAATCATCGCAATAAGGACCTCACGGTACGGGCCCTGGACGGTAATTATACCTCCACTGCAAAACCATAGCAGCCTAATCGTAGGTTGAAAGTGGACCCTATATCATGTAACATGCAGTTTATTTTCAAATTACAAACTACGACGTATGTGACAAATTACCAAAGCTCGAAGTTTGTCATTTGTTTTTTTGTGTACCATATTATAATACTAGTTGCGCCCCGCGGTTTCACCCGCTTTTCTACAGAAACCGAATATGTTTCCGGGATAAAAAGTAGCCTGTTTTAATCCAGGGTATAAGCTACCCCCATACCAAATTTCATTAAAATTCGTTCAGCCGTTATAGAGTTGAAAGGGAACAAACATACTAGCACACTTACTCACAAACTTTCGCATTTATAATATTAATAACGTGATGGTGCGTCATAAATATTACACTCTAACCTTGAGACTCATAAGTAACTTAATAACTTAAACTGCTAACCCCCGAATACTGAAACGTTTGTTAACTTTGACGACAGATTAAGTCTATCGCTGTCTTTGTAATTTGCTTAGTGCCAGACAGAGGCAGTATTACAATTAATCTGTTGTCAAAGTTAATAAACGTTTCAGTATTCGGGGGTAAAAAGAGTAAATACTAAGAATGTGTCCACTAACACATTTCTTATTGTCTCTATTTAAGGCGAAGACACACTGTTATTGTTCTGTTAGTACAATATACTATTTACACAGTCATTATCCTAACTAATATTATAAATGCGAAAGTATATCTGTCTCTATGTCTGGGTGTTTGTCGCGTTATCACGGCTAAACGGCTGAACGGATCGACCTGATTTTTTGTATATACATAGCTTAAGGATAGGAGACGGACATAAGCTACTTTTTTTGTAGGTCCACGCGAACGAAATCGCGGGTAACAGCTAGTATACCTATATGATAGTTATTTGAAATGCTGCGCTAACTTCCACGCTGTTAGGTTCTGATTACAACGAGTAATGATATAGCTGCTATGGTTTTTCAGCGAAGGTGTGCTACCTGTCAGCGACAATCTGAGAGTTCCATGCCAGAGCTTCGCACATTTTCAACATTTCTAAGGGGGCGCATACCTGGTTCTCCCAACCAGGTTTATCAACATTTTTTAAATATAAACTAAGAGAAGTAATAAAAAAATAAAATGTCTTGTCACTCCCAATATTTTATAACAATTTTAATGTTATTATCTTTTTCTTTTGGCGAAGGAGAAATATATACATATAGTGATGATAACATCGTGAGGATATAGTTTCGCGTAGCCGGTATATAACATTACATCATCAGCCGGAAGATATCCACTGTTGGGCATAGGCCTCCCCCTTTTGCCCTGATGCCGGGGCACTAGAATACGGCATCGGCATCCCCTGGCTGTAGTAAGAGCCTACTAAAAGGGGACCTCTGAGCTCGGAGGTGGTTAGAGGTGGGGCTCTAACCACTGTCTATCCTAGGAGGACCTGAAGCGTGGTGCTGAGGGCTCCGGTGCGTTCCCTAGGAGATCCCGGAGCCCTCGGTCAAGCAACAAGGCAGGCCACCGGGGGGGGGGGGGGGTTTAGTGGGTATAATCCCACATAATCCGGCTGCACCCCATAGTAGTCCCCCTCGTAAAAAAAGGCCTCCCCCTTAGACCGCCACACCGACCGACAAAACGTGCCACTTGCATCCAACGTTTGCCCGCGACTTTCACAATGTCGTCGGTCCACCTAGCCTGACTAAGCTTCGTTTTCCGGTGCGTGGTCGCCACTCAAGAACCTTTCTTCCCCATGGGTTATCGGTTCATCGAGTGATGTGGCCTGCCCATTGCCACTTCAGCTTGCAAACTCTGAAAGCTACATCGGTGACTTTGGTTCTTCGGCGAATATCCTCTTTTTTTATTTTATCGCGCAAAGAAACTCCGAGCATAGCTCTCTCCATTGCCCGTTATATGACTCGCGAGTTTCTTCAAAAGGCCAGTAATCAAGGACCACGTTTCATTCCCATGTTATATTATTATGTTATTCGACTATATATACTATAATATACTTCTAGGTATGTTATACAGCTCGGCGTGAGGATTTCCACCTTCTGAGCTGTAGGTTGTGGGTTCGATTCCCATCCAGGACAAACATTTGTGTGATGAACGTGGGATGTTTGTTCTTTGTCTGGGTGTTTCTATGATTCCAATGTACGTATTTAAAAATATATGTATTTATGTATTCTATCAGTTATCTGGTTCCCATAGTACAAGCTTGCTTAGTTTGGGGCTAGATGGCGCTGTGTGTAAAAAAAACCTCCACCAATTTTTTTTTTTTATATGCCGATATATGCATGCATATAATTTTATTAGCTTGCTTTTCTATCCTATACGAGTAGGTATGTGGCCTGTGGACGAGCCCGTACATCAGCCTATAAAGTGCTCATAAATTATCACCTACGCATTTTTTCTTCTGTTTCCCGTGCTGTTGTCGTAGGTAATGATTGTACCCGCTTATATTCATTCTGATGGATTTATTTGTGGGTATAGTCACAATTCATAAGCGCGTGGACCTTTTTTATGTTACAGGTTGACGAGACGAACGAGCCGCTCGCTTAGTGGTAAGCGTCAAGATTGCCCATAATCCACCGGATAAGTATTACTACTGAGTAGTTCAACTGGTAGTACATATGATACAAATTTGTACCTCTAGTACTACCACTAGTGACCCTTTATGCCAGCCCTCCGGATCCGTAGTACTAAAGAGTATTCAACTGGTAGTATGAATGATACAACCTTGTACCTCTACCAGCAGCACTAATGAGTGCAACTCAGACTTTTGAACTCCAACAGTTCAAAGTAACACAGTAATGTTTGCACATTAATGCAATTGAATAACTTGCAAAGGTACATCCCTAGGCGGCATGACCACAAAAGACACTAAAGAGAACATGTTTTAAATTAAAACTGATCGACATCACATTAGTCTCATAGTTTAGTTTCATTTGCCCTCATCGTCTATTCGTCATTGTCCTTTGGCCATTGTTATTATCGTAATTCATAAAATTATTATAGGTATGCGTATTCAAACAATAATCCTGCATGTACATTCAATTGAACTTAGTTAGAAAAAAGGAAGGGTTGGCAAAAATCACGATTTTTTTAAAATAAATCTAAATTAAACGTTTTTTTTTTTTTTTTGTTTTGTTTACCGATTTTATATAAATCACATGTAAAGACTAATTTTAATATTTTTTTCTTCTCAAAAAAGTAAATTAAAGACATTTGATTAAATCATAGTTTTTATGTCATGAGTTCAATCGTGCCAACCCTCATAATTCGGCGTATTAAATAAAGTTATCTTATCATCCTTCGCCGTCAACATAAAGCGTGGGGGCAGATGGGATTTGGGAATAAATCAACAACAAATGAGCGCTCAATAGTACTACAATTTAGAATGGGGAAAACGGAAAAAAATAATAATGACGCGTCCTCTCTTGAATTGTAAACAGCGCGATTGTGGCGTGCACTTTATTGCGGGTTGCAGTGCTCTAGCCGCAATGGCGTCACAAGATCTGTTTATTCGTCGTGCTGTCTGCTAGAATGTATTATGGAAAGTACGAGATGAGTTGTTTTGAATTAGCGAATAGGAGAAACGTTGCATTTGCAGCTGACCTCAAATCGTCGAAGATCAAGATTGTTTGCTGACCAGGAAACCGATGTTCTTTCGATCTCCCTCGCACATTTAAGGGCCGGCTTCCCTGATTCTCGCTATCTCGTTCGCACTATTTCATCATTCCTTAATATTTAAAAATATTCATATTTCACATGACTGTTCTACAGCATTAACTGGGTTTGGGAGTACGATAAACAAATGAGATTAAAACGTATGGGACGACTTGATACGAGTTATCAATTAATTTTTTTTTCTGCTTGTGGGATGTGCCTCTGCTCTCCGGCTTATCTCATAATTATTGTAAATTGAAATATTTTTAGGTACCTACCTACCCAGTGCTGTGAGCATCTATTTTAGTAACATAAAGTCGGTTTCTGCGTTTTTCTGTCTGTATATCCGCTAATTCCTTCATACTCCTATATTATAAATAATAACCATGTAAAATACATTAATAATATAAAAAAAATAATTAGCCATTAAGATTATAACATTAAATTTAAATCATCCTAAACCATGCAACGGATCTTGATGTGGTTTTCACCATCGTTTAGATAATTTTTCACAAAGGTTTGTTATAGTTATATAATTTTTCTACTCTAAATTACACCCGTGCGAATCCGGGACGGGTCGCTAGTTATTTATAGATTTATTTTAAATATATTTACTGACATAATTATAGCAATACTGTGCATTAACTAAGCAGTAAAATAAAAATCAGTAGTATAAGACCTCGCGACCCAATAGCTTCACAACCACTGGACCGATTTTGCTCATATTCAAACTCAAAAATTGTATTGAAATTAACTACTAGCCTACAAAACTTAATAAAGATCGGATCAAAGGTTCGCTAGTTATCTTCAGACAAGATACAAACATAAAAATGTTCCTGTAGACTTAGGCACACCGCACACCAATACTACAAATGTTGTACACCACACAAAACATTTATCATAGACATACATTTAAATAATTCTTAATACTTCACAAAAAGAGCCACATAACACAAATGTCTTACTGCGCAAATGAGCCTTTGTGTTGCGCCTTCTTGTTACTAGATATTTTTATACTTAGGAAGTGCCCAGTGTAATAAGGCTAGTAAATAATTCTAACAAAAAAACTGGTTATAACAGATTTATGATACTCTGTGCAAAACAATGCAAAAACAAAAAATCTATTTCAATATATTGCTATAATTCTGTTCCTTGGTCACATTAAAGAGGGATTTATTATTTTGTCAGTCAATTTTTTTTTAATAGTGTGATGCGGTGGAAAATTGTTATAACATTATCGTTTCACCAACAACTTAGGTATTATGACGTTAATGCATTCTCATATTTGTTTTATGGCGAGTCCAAAGTTTTTAGATTGCATCAGACCGACTGCATAACATTTCTACTCACTTGTTATGCTAATTGTGGACGTTTGCTGACACGGTCTCTTAACATATGGGGTGAAGCGACAGATATTTATCAGATTCGATCGCCTTCGGCGGAGACGAGCGAGATTTTGAACGTGGTGGGTTATCGGGCCGCTCAAAATTCATACTTCATTTTGCGCTTATTGTTTTCGTTTTCGTTTCAGGAATAGATACTAGATGTCAATCAGTTATAGCATGGTCTATATAACTATGAAAGGAGAATGACAAGTCATAAAGAGAGGTGAAAACACTGGCAGATGCCATCAATAAATACATCAAATGGTAGTGTGTTAATGGTAACACAGCAATTCTAATTCTAATTGGGGTGATAGGACCTGCACTGACGTCCCGCTAAGGTTGTTTTGTGCATTTACACTGCTGCCAGCCTACCCAAACCAGCCATAGTGGCTGTGGGAGATACATTACATACCTAATTCAGTTTTAAAGAAAACTTTTTGTCGTTTATTTACTTAATTTTTATTTAGTCCAAGAGAAAAATGTTGCATAAGTATTTTTCACTCCCATTCAGTAGTTTCTTAACATTATAATGTTAAATAATTATGCAGAGAGAAAGTAGATATGCAAACTGGTAGATAGATAGATTCTTTAAAACATGAAACAAGTTCATAGTAAAAAAAAATTGTCTCACCATGTGTGGATCCAGGGGGCTCTGGCGCCGTCCGCAAGAGACGCGGCGATTCGATTCGCGAGGGCTGTGGCGGCGGCGGCGCCCTCCGACGGGGCGCCCGCGCCGAGCTCGGGCTCACCGTCACGGTCACATGACCCTCGAACCCATCCTCCTCTCTCGAGTCTCGGACCGGGCTAGCCATGTTCGATGTAGGAGTACACACTGTTAAGTTCACAGACGTTATCGCCCGTGGATTTTCGTACTCTTCCCAGGGATCGGTGTACCCTCTACTTAAGTCCATATGACAATTCACATTCACAGATAGATTTACCGGATACCCTCGCTGTTGGGGTTGGTAAGGCTGTTTTACCTCTTTCACTGGCTCCTCTTGTTTTGCTGGAGACACTGTCCGTTGCTCTGATTCGGGCTCTCTTAATGTCTGTTTAAATGCAATATCTGGATTCGGTTTGATAAAATCTAAAGTTTTCGGTCGATTTTGTTTCTCTAACGGAACTTGCTTTATGAGCACTTCCTTTCTGACTTCCTCTTTTTTTATTGTTTTCTTCTCTTTTCCTTTTTCTAGTCTGTCCGGTAAGTTGCTTTTAATTTTGCTACTTTTTTTGATCATGTAATTCGTGCTCTCTGGTTGTTCTTGTTGTGTGTCTTGAGGTGTATTCTCTTTTTCTGTAGTATTATCTTTTACATTTTCATTTGTAAGTTCTAAATCGCTGAGAGAGTCTTTCACATGACAGTTGTCTATGTTTATTACAGTGACAGGTGAAGCTCTGTTATTGTTTTTAATAAGCTCCTCATTTTTTGTTTCAACAATGTTTTGATTATCATCAGTGTTGATTGTATTCTCTTTCTCTATAGCTGAGCTCAATATGCCCTTCTGTGGTCCCGGAATAGGGAGGCATTTTATGACTGTAGGCTTGGAGATCTCATGTTTAACTATGGGCTGGTTCCTGCATTTGAGCGGAGGGTTGAGCTTAATCTGGTTGAGCTGTCGCGCGGCAGCAGACGAAGAGGCATGGTAGGCGTGCGTTAGGGAGGCCTTGACTTCGCTGTGTAGGTGCTTCTCGCAGGCTTGCTTGTCGTGGCAGTAAAGCTCGATCGTGTTCGACACGACATGGTCAGGGACGCCGGGAAACTTCTGCTTCAGCTCGTGGAACAATTGCATAAGCGATATATTGGTGCATGCGCACGGCGCAGGGCTCGCAGCGCTTTCAGACGGGGCAGACATCGCCGCCCATCCTAGCGGAGCCCCACCGCTTCGCCCGCGACTCTCCGCTCGCTGCAACTCTGCGCACCTCTCGCCTCTCACCGTCTCGGACAATTCAACATTTTATTACTCAATTAGCACTGTAAATACAGTCGTCAATTTGTGACGTCACAATCCAAGAAATCACGAATACCGCTCGCTATTCGTACCTACATAACAGAGCTTTTTCAGGAATTATCGCGGTAGACTTGATAATCCTCACAGTACACAAATGACGAAAAAGAACGCTTAACGAGGCTAGACCGATTTTTTAAATCTTTTGTTATCATACCAAAGCAACATTTCATTGAATCTCTCGTGCGAAGTTTAAGAAATTGTGCACTGACTAGATAACACAAATTAATTATTGATCTAACACCGTATAAAGAAAAGCACCCTATAAATACAAAGGCAATAATTATTGTACCCAAAAATAAATTACGAAAATCGCACGACTGTCAATCCGATTCTGCCATTTTGGCAATAGACAATTTGAAACTGATTTTTTCTTCTATTTATATTTATTTTCTTCTGTGACGTCAAACAAAAAAAAATTGTGGTCACAGTGCACTTTAGTATGACTATAATGAAACAGCTGGCATGAGTGTCACTGACGCGACGTCTAGATAGGAAATAGAATACATATAAAAGTGGCCATACATGACCTGACCTGACATCGTGTGAAAGAGATGGCTATATATAAGTTTCTGGGGGAGCGATAGGGGGAAGCTATAACCTTAATAGTTTGTTCTTTTGCTCCCGTGAAATTCAAAGCTAGCTGTCCCTTTCACACCATGTCAGGTCAGGCCATGTGTAGACACCCCTACAATAAATAATCATCATAATCGCATGCCACGTTCAGTGCACAAAGTTTTTGCGGATTTAGTTTGACTCCTAATAAGCTGTAGCGAGGCCTTAACATAGCTAGTAGCTACGGTATCCATACCATGAGCGTATCGCGAAGCGCACTTGTAATTTTTTTTTTTAAAAAAGCTTTTCCATTTGGCATAGTTGTCACTGTCATGTGTTTATAAGCTTTCACTGTCAATGTCCAATTAATAAATCATTTCAATGAATTCGAAAAACAAAAACAGATGTATTAAATTTTTCCTAGTTTTCGTATAATAAATTATTGATAGTTCCAGCAATTCAAACAATAATCTAAGGAATAGTGTAAAATGGTTGACGATCTTAAGAAATATTTGAACCACTTGATAGAAAAGTTTGTATCCACTTTGGACTGTTTTCCGTATAATAAACTTTTGTTTGTGGAAATTCAGTGAATATTTGGTTACAGGGTAAACGGTCTTCATTGCATCGTAATAACGGACCGAGATGGGGTACCGCTGGTGCGTGCGGTTACGGAAAGAGCTCCACCTTTAGCGCTGAGGCCAAACTTTATATCAACCTTTGGCATGGCCACAGATCAAGCAAGCAAACTGGGATTAGGAAGAAACAAGACTATTATATCCATGTATTCCAGTTATCAGGTTAGTTAGCTAAACCCACCTCCACTCTTAGTATATTACAGATATTACAATGCAATTTACTACTTAAACCCTGATATTATAGAATTACTTGCTTATTTAAAATAAACATACATGAAAAAAAACAACCCTGTGCTCCAAATGCTAACGAGCTTAGTAAAATGAATACCACCGCTTTACAACTTTTATCTGATTAACTATTTTATTTTCTTCACTCACAGTTTATTACTAATCCAATTAATCTTACTGCGACCAAGTCACAACAAATACTCCCGCTCTACCGTTTCCAAAGGCAGCCTCATTTCTTTTTCTCTCAACCTTACAACCAATAGGAGCACACCGAGTGTCTTTATAAATCAACTGACCTACCTAAAACTCGTAACTAATAACCTATTTAACATTCTATACATATATTAATTAATTTTAAGTTCTATTATTATTTTTTCTAATTAACTCTATTGTATTAAATTTGTATGATTTACTACAATGCTTCATTCTAGATTCAAATGATTTACTTTAAGGCAAATCGCAAAACAACAAAATGTAGCATTTGCCAGCACTTTGTCCGAAGTGATGAGATTACTTAATCAGGTCCAAAAAATACTGCCGACAGAAAATAAAACTGAAATTAAGTTTAACCGAATAAAATTTGAAAAATCTGTCTTAGTTACAAAATAAAAAATCGCAAAATGACCCCCTGAAAAATCCTTCTGAAATCAAATGCTCTGAATTTTCAGCGGTAACTACAAATTTTCTTTTAAAAATTAAATATCCAGGCTAGTGGTTCATACGGCGAACCAGGTTGTTTTTTTATTTGATTTGTATATTTCCGATAATCGGCAAAAAAGCAATGAAAAACTACAATTTACCGATTCCTCATCAAGTATGATAAGTGATTTTCAACTTTAAACCTTAGAACTTTGAGCGGGGCAATACTCATTTCACATCACGATCAGTCCTCGCCTTAACTACTTATTTGTATCACAATCAGTCCTCGCCTTAACTACTTATTTGTCTTACATCATCAATAAACAAGAATAAACAACAATCAATAAATTACCAGAATTGACTGCACATGTCTATTACTATTAAATAAAATTCATTAATAATTATATAATAAAACACCACTTATTATAAATTTTTATATAATATTGTCGAAAATTACATTACAACATTAGGCAATATTACTTAATATTTTTACTAGTTGTTACCAGAGACTTCGTCCACGAGGACTTACAAAAAAAAAAGGAGCCTATTCTTGTGATATGATTGTGATGTTTCCTTTGTGATATACAGTAACTACTTATCAAATTTTGTTAAGATCTGTGCAGCCGTGATAATTTGACAAATATCCACACAGAGACAAAGTTATTTCCTATAGTTCACTAGATGGCATTGATCCATTTTTGTGTATTTTCTGATGCTTAGTATGGACTGTCAGTTGGAATGCAGGGATTACAGAATCGCCCAAGCGAAGTTTTTTCCTCGTGACGAACATATTCATTTTCATACCTAGAAGCTTTATTGATCCTGTTACAACTGCAGATATATTCCTCTAAATTATTAAATTAGTTACGTTTGCTCACCTGCCTACTCCATGATTCTACATTAATTAATGTTACTGTATGTATATGTAATTAATGTTTAATTGTTGCAGAATAAAATTATATTTCCTTCAAGTCCTTTTCTTCTTTCTTTCCTTCTATCTTCTTAGCCTCCAACAAGCTACGACTCACTATACTTACTCGATAGTTTCAATATTTTCTGCCTGATACTATATTTAATTTTCAGGTGATCCAAATGAACAAACTTCCCCTGGTTATCACCTTCATCGGCAGTGACAACTGCAACACTGGCCACATCTTGTCGCTGGAGAGTCAGATTGAACCGTTCCTTAAAGACTTGGCAGCGGTTGTGGCGGATGCACCATGAGAGGCGCTGTGCACTATGTTAATGTCAGAAAGCTTATCAAGGTAAAATTGTATCTATATATCGGCCTGTATCCACCCACTGCTGGGTACAGGCTTCCTCTCGTTCACGCCATCCTTTTCGGTCCTACGCGAGCCTCTTCCGTTGTAACAAAATATAAAAATCCAAACTTTAAGGATATTCTGTAAAATACAATTACAACAGAATCGAGTTATAACAACAGATTTTTTAAATTATAGATATCAAATTGCCACTAAAACCTAAAAGTAATAAAATTGTGGAACGATTTTTTCAAATAAATCACCAATATGCTATGCTCATTTCTCAAACGCGCGGTTGTGAGTAATGGCAATTGTGTCAAATGTTGAATACCTAATATTTTGATCTTAATTTTTAACTTGCAACACCCGTATAGGGTAAATTATATGTTTATAAACATAAACATGCAAATTTTTCTATAATAGGCAAAGTAAACTATCTAAAGCTTAAAAAATCTATGATTCATAACAATTTGACAAAGTCAAATCAATTTTAGTCTACTCGTGGTTCGATTATTTTTGTTAAGGTGCAACGTTTTGTTCATCGCGCGAAATTCAAATTTTATTTCGTTTTTAATCAATTACAGCTTAATTACTCATCGTGGATTTATTGAAATCAATTTTGCGCCAATAAATAAGTTGTTTTAAGAAATAACGGGTAAAATGATCACCTAGATAACATTGGTTTTGCTACAAATTTCAATAAGCTGATTTTCAACTTTGTTTTTTGGTTTAGTGACAAATGTACTTATACTAGCTTTCAACTTGAATTTTTGGTAAGTGTTATTTCTTGAAACAATCTATTTATTGTCGCAAAATTAGTTTTCATGAACCTACGATGAGTGATTAAGCTGCAATTGACAAAAAACGCAAGAAAATTTGGATTTCGCGCGCTGACCAAAACGTTGCACCTTAAATAATTTTGATTTTGCTGACCGGAAATCCATGACTTTGTAAATCTATGTCCATAGACAATAGATAACTATAAAAACTCACTATAACCATGTTATCATATTTATTCTCGGTTAGAATATGCCTGCATTTTTTTAAAATCTAATTTGTTTATATCAATCTATGCAAATTGCTGTAATATGTGTGTATGAAGTGTATGTTCTAAATTTCAAAAAACCTTTCAATAAGAATATTGTTGTACATAAATTATAGAAAAACTTTTATATTACTAAGTGTAAGGATTTAAATAAAAATGTTATAATATTTAGATTTTTATTTTATTTCTTTTTATCAAGTATGTATTAATATTCGAATATACTTATCGTATTTGCCAAGGTGTAAAGGCCTCGCTACATTACCTGACCTGACATCGTGCGAAAGGGACAGCTAGACTCGAATTTCACGGAAGCAAAAGAAACAAACTACTAAGGTTATAGCTTCTCCCTTTCGCTCCCCAGAAACTCATATATAGCCATCTCTTTCACACGATGTCAGGTCAGGTCATGTATAGCCACTTTAAGCACAGCATTAGTTGATGTTTTGTCTCATGTGCGGCCACGCTAGCCGACGTTCTATACCTATTCTTTTTCTAAGGTCGATACCGTGCTTGTACTGCAGCAGTACGATTTTTATTAATATTGGTCCCAATGACCCTAGGAACTCAGTATTTGGGGGCCAATGGCCATTCGAGAATTATGTAAACAGATTTTAAAAAAAAACTTTCTGCATAATTCTTGAATGGAAATTGGCTCCCTAGTGACGGAGTTCTCAGGCTGCCAGAGAGCCTCTGACATGGCTAAAGTGTGCTAGTATCACAGTTGAACAGGCGTGAGCAGCGTCTTCCCAGTGAGCGCGTTGACGACATTGTTGGCGGCTAGTACTCCCATGTCGCTGCGCGTGCGCACGGTCGCGCTGCCGATGTGAGGAAGGATGACTGGAACGCAGATACAGTGCGACATAGATAATAATGTATGTGGCCAAATAAAAACTACACCTGTCATACTACAGGTCACTGCTTACTACACATTAGACGCGACATCAGCCTATCCATACTGACTATATGTGGCACTATAATATCCTGTACAGTGAACATTTTTGTATTTAGTGAAGTTAGATAGATAATATCCAGTGAATTTACACAGTTAATATCCAGAGAAGTTATACAGATAATATCCAGTGTAATTACACAGTTAATATCCTTTGAAGTTACACGCATAATAGATACATATCCTTTGTATTTAAACAAATAATATCCAGTGATTACACAGATAATATCCATTTAAGTTATACCGTTAATATCCGCTGAAGTTACCCATCAAATTCACACAAATAATAATTATCCAGTGGAGTTACAGAGTCGCCTAATATCCAGTTGAGAAACAGAGAAAATATCCTAAGTATAATATACAGGGTTATAAGGAAAGGGTATGCTAAACCGATAAGGACTTATAGTACTCATGATTGTGAACAACTTTTACAATGGGACCAACCCTGAAATCGAGAAAAAAAAAATCAGCTATTCCATACATTTTGTCGAGTGTCATTGACATTTTTCTATGGAAGAGCTGTTTTTTTTTCTCGATTTCAGGATAGGTCCCATAGTAAAAGTTGTTCATAATGATAAGTTCTATGAGCCCTATTGGGCTTAGCATACCCTTTCCTTATAACCCTGTATATATGTTAGCGTTACCCGCTAGTGTGTCTTTGAATCGGACAAAGTACAAAACTACGAAACATTGACTCGATAAGAATAAGAGGGTCAGATGCCCCGTAGGATTTTGATCTCGCTTTTTACCCGACTGTCCAAAGAAAAAAAATACTCACAAATATTAGGTAGTGTCAACAATTTGTGGTCTTTCGGTAGAGGTTCCGGCGTGGTCACGTCCAACCCTGCTGCGTAGATCTGATGACTCTTCAGCGCGTCGTACAGAGCGTCTTGGTCTACCAGATCTGAAATAAGAAATATATAAAGTGGCAGGTGTGAAAACTGTCCAAATTGTGCGTTTTATTCCCACCGAAAAGGTTGTTCCGCACTGTAAATTGTTTGGTTGTGCAAGCAGATATGGCTCCGTACCAATTATATTATCTTCTTTCAACGCCACATTATCTTACAATTGTAAATAGAGTGTTCATTTTTAATTTCCCTAGATGTCATAATGCATCATCGTTATATACTCATTCTGTACATACCCACTGCTACGAATAGGTCATCATCAGCCATAAGACATTCCTTGGGGATGCCATAATCCCCACGCGTGCCACGTGGCTTGGGGTCGCAGAACGCTCACCATTTATTAAGAGGAAGCTGCTGCTGGACTTCCGGTGGTTCTGGTCGCAGTTTTAGGACACACTTAGGTCCAGGGATAAGCCAATATGTACAGGTAGGTAGGGAGGGGATAATAGGTCATCTCTCCCTTTATCCATTGGTCTCTATGTTGGCTCAATATTGCGTGCTCCGCAATGGATCTGATGTCCTTGGTCTTTTGGGTTCGTGGTCTACCCACGGAAGTTTTGTTATGAGCTTAGAGCCATACCTATCTACTGTTAAACTTTGGCTCTACAAAAGGTTTTTATTACACCACACCCCCGCCCCTTCCCCCACACTCCGTCCCTTACCTCTTTTTTATAAATCCTCTCCATGCTAAGGTTGCTTGGAAGAGATCGCTTTAAGCGATAAAGCCGCCAATTATTACACTACTTTTAAGTGGATTTTTGTAATGTAATTTCTGGTTTGAAAAATAAAGAATTATCTATCTATCTACCTCCACGTCCAACGTTGACAACTATGGCGTTCTTTTTCATCTTAGCCAGGCTGTCTGTATTGACCAGATGTTTGGTTTCATTGGTAAGCGGCACAGCTAGGAGGATGAAGTCGCTTTCTCGTAGCAGCTCGTCTTGGCTCACAAACTGCGCGTTGAGAGCTTTTGCTGGAAGAACAAAACAGGAGGGTAGATAGATAATGTGCAAAAAGCAGCTGGTGGATTACATGACCACAGGAGAATAAAATCAAAACGAGATATCCCGAGGTTACCATCTCGACAACAACATGTCTCAGAGCCTATTTCACAATCGTTACTCCAATCTATCTCACTAGAATGGCTATACCAGCGACCCAATGGCGTTCTCTACCACTGCAAAAGATATGAGCAGTCTTGCGTAGCCTCTGGCAACGATAAATGCTGTATGCACCCCAATCGGAAATTCTATGAAAATGGAACCACTGCCGTTCATTTCCACGCCTAATTCTATGCATTTGATTCCCCTTGACTTGTGACCTACCTTCAGGCTTCTCTCTATGTCCCGAATACAGGAACCTGGCTACATCAAACCCAGCAAGTCGCTTGGCTGTCGCCTGTCCGATCCCGCCGAATCCGATGATGCCGACGGTACTCCCGCGCAGGTCCTGTCCTAGCACCTTGTCGAAACCGATCTCCCATTCTCCTCTGAAATCAACAGTTAGTAACAAGAAATTATTCAGCACATCTTACTAAGGCTTCGAGCAAATAGTGCCGTAATAGTCTTTCAAAGTCTTTTGTGACTCGCTGCACCTTCATGGACGAGTATGACACGTGTTCTATATACCCAGTCTTGAATATTGCGCATCTCTTATGATTATCTACCGTCTTAACCCATCTAGTTTTTGGCTCAGTATTTATTTAAAAGTAGTAAGTTAATTAACTTATATTTGCTACACAATAGTTAATAAATTGATGCACTCCGAAATTTGTCAGTATACTGCTCATTATCAATAGCGACAAGAAAGAAAGAAGGGACTGCTTTCTACCTGTGCACTTGTTCCAAGTTCTCAGTGAATCGCCTGGCTGCGCCCAGCATCAGACTGACAGCTATCTCAGCTACTGCCGCGCTGAGGACCTCGGGAGTGTTGGCTAGCTTGATGCCCCGAGCTCGTAGCTCGTCAGGATTGCAGTGGTTGTACCCTGCTGATGCTGTGGCTACTATCTTCAGTTGAGGGCCTGGAAAAACAAATAGGCAGTTATAAGAGCCTCCATAGACGACATTGTTTGTCGACGGAGTATCTCTTAATCTAATTCATGCAAATTTTCTCTTCTCCCTCTGACTTTCGCAGAGTTTGTATTCGCATTTTGAGTGCTCTTGGAGCTAAATCTTTATGTTAACTAGGTATCTTAGATACTAACTGACGCGCGTCATAGTGCGTTTAATGATCATTATTGGTAGAGGTGAGCTCTACCGAAATATGGAAATCCAAAAAAAATCGAAGGAAAAATTCACGGATGTTGGTACCCTCACCATGATTCAAAATCAAGTGACGCTAATGCCGGACACGTGGCTAGACGAGGTGACGGCAGGTGGTGGCCCTGAAACTAGGGCCACCACCTGCCTGAGGTGGCAGAATGGTTACCGATACCGGACAAGCGATCCGTTGTCAATAAGTTGTCATACAACCAAGTTGGTGATGGATCGACGATCACACATCGCGGGTCACACCTGGACGAGATCACTGAGGCCAATGACACGATGGAGAGGTCTACGTGCTGATTTTTCCAACGTCAGATAATAATTATCTGACGTTGGATTCCTCAGATAACAATTATTGTTATCTGAGGAATAAATGCCGGTTTGACAGCTTTTGCATAGAAAATATAACAAAACACCGATTTATTCTAAGAATAAAATTTACTCTCGTTGTGTCGAATCCACACTAATTCTTGCAGTGGGTCAATACATGCTGACGATAATGATTGGTAGAGTTACAAGTACAAAACCCTATATCAGAGCACATCAATTGTAAGTGACGCTTATCGGGCCTTTTATCAAGATTCTACTGGAGTGTAGCAGCTGGTAGAGTACAGTTCTGATAAGAAGCTAAAACTACAGATTGAATGTGTACCTAAATATTGCGAAAAATAGTATGAAATAATTAAGCACTAGGCATAAAATAACGGAAGTTTTTTTGTGCATTTTGGCATTTTTGGCGATGACACGACCCTCGATGGACCACGGTTGCCTAGAAGAAACCGATTCATCGCAACTTGAAGACACCCAGATTGTAAGCTATCGGAGAACACTCAGGCAGCGAACTCCACAATTTAGCGGTTCGTACAATCTTGATCTGTGACTATGGATACACAGTATCCATATCCTAACATGTAATGCCTATATACACTTTATGTAATCGTGTAGGCATGTTATCAATTTCGCGTAAGTTTTGCAAGAAATAATGTAATTCCGTTATGTAAGTGGGTACCGATGCCTAGGTAAGTACCTAAGTTAGGTAAATTTATTATATTTAATTTTGTTGACCTTGTTTTGAAACAATGCAGAACGTCACGATCTCATTGCACGATTAATATCTTACCTCTTTCAAGTTAAAATTTGATTCAAGATAAGGACTTACCTACACAAGGAAGAACCGTGGTGGATAGATTTGGTTACCTATAGCTTCTTGATTTGTTGCGCAGGTCCCAGTATATTATTACTGGGCGCAGGCACTACTAGTAAAGGAGAAACTAAAAGTATAGGGTCATATTGATCCTTGTTCGATCTCACTCACCAGCCCTATCCAGGAGCTCCTTAGTTATCGGTAGGTTGGAGCACCACACCAGAGCGGAGACCCCAGGAATGAGTTTGAGCAAGTCTTCCCTCGTCTGCGTCAACCCTTCCTCTCCAAAGTTCGCGTACTTGGTCTGCAGGACTGTGAAACTAATGATATTGTGTTAAGGTCTAGTTTTGAAAATAATCGACATCGTGAATTATTGTGAGTATTACGAGTATTGGTCAGGGTTTGTTTCTCCTTTGTTCGGCTTTTTGTCTGGATCGGAGTGATGCACATAAACATAATACATATATACCGTCCTACCTCGAAACACTCAAATATTAGGATGTCTATTAAACTAATAGAAATTCATTATATACATACACAAAACAAACAGTCAATGTAAGCATGTTGAGCATCAAACTTAGATAAAAACACCAATACATTTATTTTTTTTGACGATGGGGAAATCCTCGCAATATATCATACTGCTTTCGGGTGCAAACGGGTTATGTGAGATTATACCCACTAAACCCCGGTCCAAGGGAGATCCCGGATCCCATGGAGCCTTCAGCTCCTCCCGGGACAGCTACGAGCTGTCCTGAGACACCTCCACCTACAACAGCTTCAGCTACTCGACGCTGTCGTCCTCCCCGAGGATAGATGGTTAGATGGTCAGGTAGATGGTTAGAGCCCCACCTCTAACCATCCCAGAGCCCAGAGGTCCCCTATTAGTTTTCTAATGCCCCGGACATCAGGACAAAACATCAACTACTAGATATCAATTTCAAGGTTTTCACGAAAATCCACCAATTGATAGATCGTTGCCCTATTTGGATGGGCACGGATAATTCTTTCGGACTAGTTTTTTCGTTACAGTAACTGTATCTTTGAATTATTTCTAGAGGAGGTCTTTGTAAAACACTTTTTAGACGTTTTATATTACCGCGGTATTTTTTTTTGACTGAGAATACAGTTATGTCTCCTTTTAATTTTCGTTTTTTTGGCATTTCCGCGCATTCTTCAGTCTTATTGATTACTTGCGTTAGTCTAACCAACAACATGTCACAGGAACTTTAAATGTAGGAAACATAAGTCCAGAAGATCGTGGTGTATATTCCGTGAGTACTATTCCAAGTTGGTTCTTTTCTTTTTCCCGAAATAATAATAAAGAATTTATTAAATTAAAATAGGCTTGGTCAGTTCATCCAAATTTACCAAGAAAAAGTTTGATTATATTAAGTAATCACTGATGCACGGACTTAGGTCTTGGCTACTAATATAATATTATTCAATATACTTATTACTATGCAACATGTCGGAATCGTTAACAGTTAGATAAAAAAATGTTATATAAAATATCTAACAATGTAGGTAAGCTGTATATTCAAGATTTCGACCTACAGATGTTTGATAACAGAATAATACCTAGGTCATTGAGGTAAATTAAATAGTCATAATTATTTTTAAGATAATACTTGTGCCTAATCATAAACATATAAGTACTTCGGTTTCTGGGGCCTGTCCTGCCGGGGTGCCGGATCACGTCCCGCGATCCGAAAGTATATAACAATTATCATTTTATTAGCTTTTTTATTATACTTATTAACTTTTGGCTACCTAGAAACCTTTTATTTCCATTCGTCTCAGTCTAATCTAAAACTGCAAACGCCGCATCTCCGATTCTCAATTTATTTAGAACCTCTACCTACTTCTAAAATGACTTCTAGACTTCTAAAATGCTGAATTACGATTCATTTATTTCCACAGACAGACACAGTCAGTTACTGTAAGTAGGTAAATAATATACAGGTAGTTATTTTCCTGGACATTTCAATTTCATAATCAATTTTAGACACGCCCGTTACGCTGCGCTGAACGTAGTTAGAAAATGGTATCTTTTCAAGATAAAAAAGCATATTTTTTTTTAAGAAAAATTGACACTAGGTCTGCGACGTTGTCGCCACGGGAATTTCTTTATGATATACTGGCGCGTCAGTGGCCGCAAATGGGTATCTAATCTCGGACCTAGGAATACCTAAAACATTTTTTTTTCACAGACCATACTAGTTTAAATAGATAGCTTACTTACTGTTCCTGAAGAACTTTCAGTCCGCTTTCAGGGAAGTCCTTGGAGGAAACCAAAACTTTAAGATTTTTCGTCATCGTGTCGTTTGCCTGGACCGCCAACACTGAACTAAAGAGCACTACTACACAGTGGATAAACAACTTCATGTCGTATAAATGTACGTATTATCTTGACATCTAGAGATAGTATCTGCTATTGTTGTAGGTAAAGTTATACAAAAATATTCATTGAATTTTTCTTAGAGCCTTGTGCTTCTGGTGGTGCCTAGTTACGTTAAGCTAGCAGAGGTGTAGTTAGGATTTGTTTCAGGGTGAGGCGAAAACATATATATATTATAATTAGTACTTATTTTTTATAACTAGATCGCTCACTTTTAAATGTTTTCCTATATTTTATACGTTTCTTAAAGATGCACGAAAACAAAGAAACTTTCTTTACATTAAGCAATGCCCATTACAGTTTACACCTAGATATTTCTAAAGGACTCAAAAATGAGAGAATCGTCAATGTTTTGCACGAAATTAGCAACAAGAGTAGGTACATCTAATCTTTTCCATGAAACGGTTAAGAGTTTTTCCATTTTCTTTATTTAAAAGGTAATTAGTGCTCCTAGTATTTTAGGAATACCCACCGGAGACATACAACTGAGTCAGTTTATTTAGGCATTTTTAAGGCTGGAGTGAATTGATTTCAAAAGAAATCAATTCTAAAAAGAATCGAAGTGATCCATCCTCGGTCATACTGTCGCTTATAAGCAGGCGAGTTGGTAGCCAAACTTAGATCTATTTCCAGTTAACAAATAAAAAACAAGTTTTAAGAGGCAAGAGCCCCACCTCGCCCCTCCCTGGTTGCGCCCACGCTAGCCAGTAGCATGAAATGTAATCGGTCTGCGGTCACATACATGGTTCAAGGTTATCGCTCCAGGAACGTAAAAAACTAGCGATGTGGGATCATTAAGATGTTTTTGTGTATCTTACCAATTTTTATATAAAGCCTCAATTGCGTCCATAGCTGTCTCGCTTGCGCATTTTCTCGTCATTGTAGATAATTATTATAAAATCACTAAGTGTGGTTTTCGGAAAAGTAAATGTTGTGTCTGTTTATGACAAGATTATCTATAATGTATTTGAAATATTTTAAGATAGATTACTTGCAGACACTGTTACAAAATAAAATACCTATTTAATAATATTAGGGTGTATTAGGATAACTGCTTAAATATAATTTTAAAAAAACTTTTTTTACGTATTTCATTGTACGGGCGAGACACAGAATTCTCCTTATTTAATGTCTTTGATTGGGCGAGATTTAAAAAAAAGGTCAAAATTATTTTTTCTTCGATTTCCTCTGTCAATTAAGATATATCAAAACTAAATTTTCTTATGAACATTTCTGAACTTATTAGACGTAATGTACTTGCTATCTACAATAAACAATTTTGGAAATTGGTCAATTTTGGCAATTTTGGTAAGTATGTCCTAAAACGTACCAATAATTACTGTTACATTAATATCGTTATTTTCACAACGTTTATGAATACTTCAATCTTTGTAATAAGAAACTTCTTAGCGCGAGCGAACCATTTACAAATTTTAAATTTTATATTGTTGATTTTCTGTTTTTGTTTAAAATGTTTTTAGTAAGTTTTTATGTAGAGTAAGTAACGTTTTGGTGTAAATTAAACTGTAAAGTTGCTTATTTTGTAAATAAATAATTGTAAATTGTAAATCTTTCCGGGGACCCTATTCCTGTGCGCTCGAGATTATCTCGGTCACTCTCACTCCCATTAAATTTTAAATTAGAGAGACAGTGACCGAGATAATCTCGAGCGCACAGGAATAGGGTCCCAGGGCCTTATGGGCTTAGCCGAGTTTGGGGCCCACTGCTAAGTCAGTATAATATAACATGAGTACATACTAGACTTGCCTATGTAAAACCTGTTTCTAGAAATAAGTATTTACTTTACTTTTAATTATACTGTCAAATGTTTTAAACAACGATTTGATTTCCTAACATACGAGTTGCGTACTTAGGTGCATATTAATACAAAGAATAACATCAAATCTTAAATGCTTTATTCACTAATAAAATAATAAGTTATACTCGAAAATTATTATCGCAATATAAAATTGCGATTCAGTAATATCAACTTAATAATTATTAAAATATAGGGAAGAGCATAGGCTTTCCTTGCAACGCTGCGACGACGTTATTGGCTGCGATGGCCGCCATCTTGTCCCGAGTTTGGACCGTAGCGCTGCCAACATGCGGGACCAAAACTAGAGCAAAATGAAGGTGGTGAAGGTCGTTTTTCCTCTATTATATTTTGGCTCCACACATAGTGAAATATTTCACAATTATAAGAAGTCTCAGTAATAGTCTAAGCAAGCAAAAGTAAAGTAAGTGACGGTCAAGTCCAAGTCATGCCCGAGTAAAGTTGTGGACACTTTTTTTTTTTTTTTGGAAACAGCAAGGATAAGTGTAAAAACGGTGGATTTTAATCAATTAAGTGCTCGTGAAACGTGACGTTTCGTGTTGTTTCCAAAGCTTCCGAAACTTCCTGTAAAGCCTCCACCATTTTACTGAAGCTTGACTTGGACTAGACAGTGATTAAAATTGTTGACTTACACTATGACTAAGATTTGTTTTCATTGAGAAAGGTACGAGAAATGGTATGCTAGGTACGCTTTTGACACTGGCTAAATGCACTACGTGTAGGGCCAAAAAATTAGATAAAAAAACCCCCATTAATGTCTCGTCATTCACGTCATTGTAATTATTTTCCAAATCTTGTGATAATACCGGTGGATCATTGGTGAATAGTATAATATGAAACGTGAGTTTTCGTATTTTTCCAAAACTTCATAGAAGGCTCTAGTAAAGTTTTCACCACTTTACTGTGCATGACTTTGATCCTGACTTACTTTTCTTGCCTTTGACTGTGACTACGACTTGTTTGACAATATTTATCATAACTTGAAAACATTTAAGTAATGGTATAAGTACCTATATTTATTTGACACTGGACATGCAATGACGTGTAATGCACAAGACGTGCGACGCCAAAAGGAAGGAAAAAAAATGTGAAAACAAAATTACTTACAGCAGTTTGGAAGAGCCACAATAGGGTGGTCCTTGGTAATCGGCTCGGGCTCCACTACATCCAGTCCAGCTGCGAATATTCGATTCTCCTTCAGAGCTTCGTAGAGCGCGTCCGTGTCGACTACTCCTAGAAAGAGGCATAAATCAGCATGATACAAATGAGCGCTTACGTTTTCCGGATGATACGGGAAATTGTAGACCCCAGTTCATATATCTATCTTTTTAGGGTTCCGCGGAACAAAAAGGAACCCTTTTATGTTCGTCATGTCCGTCTGACTGTCTGTCGGAATCCTTTACAGCCTTATAACTTTAAACTTACATGCATGAAATTTAGCACAACTGTAGTCTAAGTATATACCTACAGTTAAGAAAAATAAAAATACGTTTTTTTTTGTAAAAAAAGGCATGTAAAGAGGGGATAAAAAAAAGCCTGTCCCCTACATGGGGGGTATCATTGAATAGGTCTTTTAAAATAAAGCTAAGGTTTCCTACACCATTTTTTTATCAGATGTACCGATTGCGAAATATGGACCGACAAAGTTGGTTACAATGTGTATGTGCCCCTGCCATTTCTAAACTATGCAGAAATATCAGAAACTTATCTTCCATGTTGTTAGATCTAAGTAAAAGAAATCTTTTAAAATTATTTCGGGCAACATGTGATAATGACTTTTTGAGATAGGCGATAAAAACTGATAAATACTTCAAACAGCCTACGCGCCTACCGAACCCTACTAAGCATGGCCCGACATGCTCTTAACAAGGTATTTTGTACTTCGAACATTTCGCATCTTCTTTCGTACTCTTTGGCGGCTGTAAACACACTGCAGCGGAGCCAAATTCAGAGCGCCATTTTGAAGGTAACAACCTATATTTAGTAAAATTGGTCAAGAGTAATATATTTTAGCCGGTCAGAGGGAAATAATACTATAATACCTAGGCTGGACCTAATTCATAAATGACCATGTTTTTATGCTTTATGGCAATAAGTGTTTGCCTTTACGAACAGACTATTAAACTCCAAGATTTTACCTCCTCTGGCGATGTTGACGATCACAGCGGTGCTCTTCATAGTTTTCAAGGAGTCTGCGTTGATGAGATGCTTCGTCTCGGGCGTGAGGGGGCAGCATATGATCACGTAGTCACTTTCCTTTAGCAGCTGCTCTACAGATACACGCTCTGCTCCTAGTGGTTTTGCTGCAAAAATGGATGCTTTTCAGTATTAGAATTATTTTATAATTTACTTGCATCCTGTGTGCTTTGTCCCGCCGTTTAGACATATTTTTTTAAGTTTTCAGAGGACTGCTTTTAACGAATACCACTCGTCCTTCCATAGATCCGTGAACCAGTGCATATTAAATTTATAAATATGTTCCTTTTAGTAAGTAATTGTGTACTAAGTAGTATATTACTAGTAGTTTTTTTTTCGTCGGCGATTTTTGAATGTCGTAAGGTCTAAGTTCGATCCGCGATAACTGAGACCTCACGACCTTATATCTAGACCGATTTTGCTCATTCCAGATTCTTGTCGAGTACCGAAAGTTTCTGACAAATATTATCAAAATCCGCCGATAAATAGCGCCACAGGAAACTTCTCCCCTTTTTGGAGGAAATCCAAACAAAAATCGCCGACAATAAAAAAAAAAAACTAAAAAAACTGTAGAACTGTATAATAAGTTTATTTTTTTTTTCTCTTTCCTCCTACGAGGATTTTGGCGTCGCATGTCTTATGCAGTATAATAAGTTTCTTCAAGATTAGTTGAAAATACGACCTATACGCGAGTACCAACATATGGACAGATGAAAGCAAATTTTGCCAGTTGCCGGTCATTCAATAAAGAAAAGGAAATAACATAGATAAAAAAATAACCCGCGGTTCTACATGCACTAACATTTATTTCGGGTTAGTTGTAAATTCAGATTATAAGCCATCTAGAACCTCCACATTAATCCTTATTAGTTAACTTATTACGAGTTTCAGTGGCAATAAACTGACATTCAGGTATATTAATACAAATACAAATACAATCTTACAGGAACCGCAACGATATAAGGTACTTACAAAAAAAAGTCGTAACAACGTGTACGTGTGATAGGTACGTGTACGTAGTGACAAAAACTGTAAAGCCGAAGATTGGGCTGAATACCGAGTCTTGAGCAGTTGAAAGCCCAAAAAACACTTCTTACCTTCAGGCTTATCGGATCTGCCGGAGTAAAGGAACCGTCCAACATCAAACCCCTTCAGTCTCCTCGCGACCGCTTGCCCGATACCTCCGAAGCCGATGATGCCGACTGTACTGTCAGCGATGTCCAGCCCTAGTGTCCACTGGACACCGTACTTCCATTCACCTCTGGGTTGGATGTGAAAATTACACATGAATTCTTTTGCGAATGTTAGATAATTAATAAATAAATGGTAATGGATAGGCATCTTCGACTCGAACTTTTGTTGTCGACCAGCGACAGGTACACGTGGCCTTAGAAGTTAGGCCGGCTTCTAGGTGTCACGACCTCCTTCATACATTTCAGTGATACCCAAGGGCAAAGAGAATATAGGAGTTTTGGCGGGAACGTGAAGAATTCATGTCGCGTCATTTTATTATTTTCCAAAACTTGTGTTATTTCGAGTGTTAATGTGTAAAAACGGTGAATTTTTACCCGTTAAGTGTTTGTGAACATTCACGAGTGTTGGTGAATAGTATAATGTCGTGAAACGTGAATTTTCATGTTGTTCCCAAAACTCCATAGAAACCTCTAGTAAAGTCTCCACCACTTTACTGGGGCATGACGTGGACTTGACCGACTTTGCTTGACTTAGACTATGACTGAGACTTATTTTAATTCTGAAATATTTGACTTCACTTGAAATATTACAATACTTGACACTGGCTAAATACACAACGCGTGGAGCCAAAACATAAGAGAAAAATAAATAAAAAAAAGAGAATATAAATACTACGTAAGCCCAAGGGGTTTTGGCGGGAACGTGAAGCATTCATGTCGCGTCATTTTATTATTTTCCAAAACTGTGTAAAAAATAAATTTTTACTCGTTAAGTGTTCGTGAACATGCACGAGTGTTGGTGAATGGTAAACGTGAATTTTCGTGTTTCCAAAACGTCATAAAAGGATCTAGTAAAGTTTTCACCACTTTACTGGGGCATGACTTGGACTTGAGCGTGACTTGTATATATGTATACTTGATACTGGCAAATGCATAAGACGTGCGACGCCAAAATCCTCTTAGGAGAAAAGGGAAAAAAAAATTATACCCAAAACATACATTGCCATACTTACATTTTTTTAAATATTTTTGAATAACATGTTAAAAAACTTTTCTGCTTACTAAGTATTATGTATAAACTATGCACTTTTGCTCTCTCTTTAACTCTCTGTAACTAAGTACTTACATATAAATTGCGTAAGAGTTAGCTGTTATTTCTCTCCGAAAAGTCGGAAAGGGCTTTAGGTACTACTTTTTAAAAATGAGGGAGAATGTACAAAGGCACGTCATTAATGTCGTCCATATATGCAGGCGGAAAAAGTATACTTAATGAAAACCCAATTTTAACCGACTTCCAAAATAGAATAAAACATATTCAGTCGACTTGGGAGCCTCCTCCTATTTTTTGGAAGTCGGTTAAAATTACCTCAGAACTCCGTTATTTATAAACCAATTTGAAAGAATCTTTTTGTATTTGTAAGATTAGAACAGATACTTCCAAATTGGTCCCATTTTTATCTTTTGGCCACTTGCTTTTTCAAACATAAAAAAGGAAATAATTAACTAACCTGGCTTTAGTTTTTTTTATCTGAATTTTTAATTTGTTTTATAATATTTTTAACAGACTTTCAAACAAAGGAGGTTCGCAAGTCGAGTTTTTAAAAAAATGTTTGTTACCTCGGAACTCCGTCATTTATAAACCGATTTCGATTTTTTTTTTTTTTTTTAGTCTCTTAGAGATTGTTCCCATTTATACATTTTCCTCCTCACTTAAAGCATGTATCACTCCGAAGAAAGTGCGATTCGTGTGTACTGCCCTCGTTCACCTTCTCGAGATGAAAAATGTAGTGAAGGAGACTAATAACCACACTAAAATTTGTTGTAACCACCTTTTTACTTCCTCCAATCCTTCTTTAAACCGTCTAGCAGCTGCAATTATCAGTCCGACAGTAATGTCGGCCACAGTGTTGTCCAGGACCTGGGGCGTGTTGCCGAGAAGGACGCTTCGGTTCTCCACCTCGGCCAGGTCTATGTGGTCTAGGCCAGAGGACATCGTGGAGACTATCTTCAGTTGGGGACCTGGTGGAAGACATTACATATTTTGGCTTTTGTATAGCTACTCTCTTTCCTAATGATAAGTTAGCATTATTGTAAGTTTTAGGCAGACATTTCACTGATTTTAGTACCAGGCCATTGTTACGCAGAGCTCGAAGCGTGCGTGGTTCGAAGTTGGTAAAATCTAATCAAACAGTTGGCCACCAAACGGTTCCTTCTTCATCACTAACGTACCTATCAGGTATTACTTCCTGCAGCTTCTGGGGTTGGAAACTTCTTGACGATAAATCGGAAAATAAGAAAATATGAGATGTGGGCCATTTGGTGGCATTCATATGATATGTCAAGTATTTACCTGATGTGTCAAGTATTTACCTGATGTGTCAAGTATTTACCTGCTATGTCAAGTATTTCTGCATTGAGTTTGTGTTTTGTGTTCCATATGACTGCATCATAGCCCTTGATGGTTTTCTTGATATCGGGTAAGCTTTCCGGGAAGTAGTCTAAGTTTGGAAGCACCTTCGCTTCTACGCCGCTAAAAAGATAATTTTAAATTAAAAAAAAAACCGACTTCAATCGACTTAAAAAAAAACAATTGTCGCATTGACGCATAGTTTAGAAATGGCGGGACACATTGTAAGCAACTTTGTCGGCCCATATTTCGCAGGCGGTACATCTGATAAAGAAATGGCGTAGGAAACCTTAAGTTTATTTTAAAAGACCTTTTTAATGTTACCCCACATGTGGGGTAATATTAATTATGATTTTTTTATTCTTCCAAAATTATCACCTTAAAAATACCTGTTCAACGACAGCCCACATGGTGGAGATCAGTAAAAAAAAAGTTTATCCCCTCTTTACATGTATGGGAGCTACCCTTATTTTACAAAAAAAAAAAGTATTTTTATTTTTCTAAACTGTACGTCTATACTTAGACTATCGTTGTGCAAACTTTCATGCATGTAAACTTATAACTTTGGAAGTTATAAGGCTGTAAAGGATTCAGACAGACAGACAGACGGTAATCGTTCGTTATAGTACTACGGAACCCTAAAAAAGGAACCCAACTCGAGTGCTATGACACCATAATAAGTATGATGTGTTGTATATATGTGTTGTGTAAGTATGATGTGTCTCAATTCACATCGTCATCCGTTAGTCCATCTGTCCAATAATTTGGCTACAATGAGGGAGAGCTACAACAACGGACAATCCCTGACTTCACTGACTCCGATTAACCCTGACTGTGATTTAAAATGTTATTAAGGGCAGCCAATAGATGGAGTAAAATAAAATTACGATCAAGTCGACAAGATACTGAAGTAAAAATCCTAAAACCATAGATTTTTTTTAATGTAAAAATAGGTGTTGATTTTTAGTTTATTTACAAATGCATACAAAAAAATATATGTTAAAATCACAGAATTATCCTTATAAATGTTAAAATATATGAGACCAATTCTATCAATTGAAGCAGCATAAAAATAGTGTATTGCGGCCTTCGCATTGGGTTATGTAATTTGACGGGCGTGTGTTGAGTGCAACAATCGAATAACTAGACGGCCGTGTTGATAAGAGGTTATAAGTCGGTTTTATCAACAAAATATCAAAGTGCCATTTTAAATAATATATATAACAAATATAAGGACATCAGATATTTCGATACTCACTTCTTTTTCAATATTTCCAAACCAGCGGCGGGATAACTTTTGTTTACAATCAAAACCCTTTTAAGAGACATCTTCCGGATTTAGGTATTAACAACAAAATTAACTGGATGAAAATAAGATATTTTTACATCACTCACAACTAGATATCTACTGTGATATATCTAAGTGTGATGGAAAAATGTGTAGATAGCGTTCAGACTACTACGAATTTATGAATTTAATAGTCTACTTCCTAATTCGAGAATACAACGATTGTCTAGTGACGCAATGTTTTATACAGCTATCTATATGACAGTAACAGTAAGTTATGATTCCACTGTGAGCTATAACGTTTTGAACGCAAAATTATACCAAAATAATTATTTTGTAACCATCTTACAGGATGCATTTATGTTTATTACATTAAATGACTAAATGTTTTTTTTTGTGTGTGTTATTATTACATAGATAATGATGGATATGCATTTATGCTTTACTTTAGTTCTTTGTAGTTTATATTTAAAAAAGTCAGATAGCCATAAAAATAGGTTTTACGATTTTGGTGTATAGAATCCGAGCGTTTGCAAAATTGCAAAACTGGTTTTCTGTATTTTTGCAGATTCGTTGATGTTGTAATAAGATGACGATTTGATGACATTTTGAAACGATTCTCTACAGACACCTTGACTAATGCATAATTATTAAAAAATATTAATCCAGTACCTTTTTAGCACTAAATTGGGTAAATTAGTTACCTCATGTAGGCAAAGACTTGATAATAAATGACATTAATGCCAATAAACACAAAGTAACATAACCATGGTTATAGAGTAACTTTAAACTGCAACTTACCACTGGGCCGGTGGCACATACCTGATATTTAGATGGGGTTTTAGAAGATGGGTAAACTGTGGGGTCTCTTTTGGTGGGTTGGAATTTTGTGAGCTGAAATCACAGAATTCTCCTTATAAATGCTGAAATATTATTTTACTTATTTGGTGATACCTATAATAAATTAGCATAGCTTGTGGTAGTGTTGCACCTACATGAAAAGATACAATCGAAGCAATATTAGTTATCAATCGAAATTACGACGTTTTTCCTTAAAAACAAGTAAGTAATCGTTATTTTTTATTTTCTAAGATTATCGAAGATATAAGATCTTCTAAGTTCTAGAATTTCGCAATTTTTTTGTATATTATAATTAAGCGCCATAAATAGATATGTCACATGTTTGCTTATCTTTTAAAAAGCAGTTATTAGAATAATTAATTATAAAATAATTGTAATAGATCAGAGGAGCAGTGTCTAGGCACATTTGCTTATAGGTAAACGCAATATTAGGTACTTATGTAGGTACTTATCATTGGACAAAAAATTGATTGTAAAGTACCATATTTTCTCTTTTACTTATGTAGGCCTACATTTCTGTATGGTAAGTATTTTATTTATTAAAAATGAATTACGGCTGTTTTAAACTTCCATTTTTGAAACCATAATAACTTCTAATACGTTTCTGTTTTTTTTCTTTTCATTATACGATTATTGGAATAAAATAGATTGGTAAAAAGTCTTTTCCTACAAAATATAGAGCAAACTAAAACTAGATTATATAGCGGTTGTATGTAGTCACTATGTAGAGCATGCCGTCTGTGGTGGATGGTCCAAAGCGAGATAGTCAAGAGATGGCGCTAAGGTCGTTATTTTTAGAAATATATTTTGTGCGTAAATTGCAATCCATAATCTTCAATCGCCGCTAGTTACTAATAAAATAGTATAGATCACACAAATTGTAACAATAAAACAAACGTATAAGCCATATTAGTTCCTTTATCAAAATGATGATCATTCTCTAAAAATAACGACCTTGGTTGCGCTAGATAAGAGACCAAGAGATTGCACTATCACTTTGAATCGTCCACATTTAGGCACGAAATAATTAATGTTTGCCGCCATCTAGCGGAGAGTAGCAGTGCTAACATTTAAAGGCTACATTTTGGCAAGTACGCGCCCGCTCACTAGGTGGCTCTTATGTTCTACTTGCAACTCGTAACTTCCTTAAAAAAATAGTAGATTTCCAACTTTATAAAAATCACAGATGAATAGAACTAGATACCTAGTCTAGGACGAGCCTAGCGCGCAACACATAAGTTTTATAAGACTTATATAAGACGCCGCCCCAAACATTGAACCTCAGTACCGACCAAGTGCCAGAGCTGTGCGTGCGTGCGTGCGGCTTACAAAATATGACGGTTGTTTTATTTTCCTGATAACCAACAGTAAACAAAAATGACTATCTGTGCAGTGAAATTGTGTAGAAAGTCATCCGCGCACTCAAACTACAAAAAAGACGGAATAACTTTTCATCGGTAAGTAAAATAATTCAGTTTTACAAGACAGCAGAGCTCAGCGTATAATGGACACGTCGTCACTTATCCCTTTTCCTCATTGCGGATATCCCATGCAGTTGTCCCTTTCTGGCGAACGCACGTATAAAGTAGTGTTGTGACTCATTAAACAAAACGCAGACTTGCATTTTCGATTTTCACCATACCGTAAAGGGATTCGAACACTGATGAATTCTAACTAACTAAACTGTGCACTCGGGACCTTCTGCTTAGACTAAACTCGACAAGCAACGAAATCACGATAGAATCGACCGGCAGCATCTAGCATGTGCGTGAGACTAGAGAAAATAACTTGTTAAGAGCATGTCAGGCCATGCTTAGTAGGGTTCCGTAGGTGCGTAGGATGTTTGAAGTTTTTATCCGCTATTACAGCATAACTCAAAAAGTAGTTATCACATGTTGCCCAAAATAATTTTAAAAGAAAGTTTTTACTAAGATCTATCAACATGGAAGATTACAAGTTTCTGAGATGCATAGTTTAGAAATGGCAGGGGGGGGGGGGAACACATTGCAAGCAACTTTGTCGGCCAATATTTCGCAAGCAGTACGTTTGATAAAAAAATGGTATAGGAAACCTTAACATCATTTTAAAAGACCTATTTAATGATACCCGGGATACATGCGGGGTACAGGCGATTTTATCCTCTCTTTACATGTATGACAGCCACCTCATTAAATAAAAGTATGTTTTTTTAATTCTGTCAAAATTGTCACCTTACAAATAAGTACCTATTCAACGACACCCAACATGATGGGGAGCAGTGTTTTTTTTTTTTTTACCCCCCCTTTACATGTATGGGAGCTACCCTTATTTAAAAACAAAAGCTTTTTTTTATTTTCCGAAACTGTATGTCTATACTTAGACTATCGTTGTGCAAAATTTCATGCATGTAAGTTTATAACTTTAAAAGTTATAAGGCTGTAAAGGATTCAGACAAACAGACGGACATGACGAACTTATAAGGGTTCCTTGTAGTACTACGGAACCCTAAAAATCAGAAGCAGGGCTGGATTTAGGTACGTTGAAAACGATAGCACAAACATTTTAAAAGGATAGTATTTATAAAAAAATATAGTATGCTTTATTATTTTTAGCCTATTTCCAAAAAAAGAAGGAGGTTCTCAAGTAGTAGTTTTTTTTATTTTTTTTTTTGTTACTCGGAACTCCGTCGTTTATGAACCGATTTAAAAAATTATTTGGTAATCCTCAGTGATGCGTATTTCAATAAAATTCGTAAATACGCATCATTGCATTTCATCAATTCCCGTGGCCGTCTGTAGCCTTCTTCATCCTTTGATTATTTTTTTCTTAAACATTCTACTTGAGAACCTTTCCGTTTTTTTGGAAATAGGTTTAAAATAATGAATATTCTTTTATAATTTTTGTGCTATCGTTTTCAACGTACCTAAATCCGACCCTGGTGATATTGCCGAAAGGGTTCTTTGTTCTTTGACAGAAAGCCGCGGCGCGGTCTTTCAAAAGATGCATCGCCTTTCGGCATCTTTTGATGCCGCGGGCTGCGTTGTAATTATTATCTAGTCTGTGATCCGCGGGGCTCCCGAAGGGATGCGAGTTTATGATTTTTTTAGTCGCACGCGCTTGCTTGATGCTTCCGGTCGTTACCGTTGCAGTTAAATACTAGGAATTTTACAACAATGTTGCGTCAATAGAAACTAATAGTAGATAATTTTATTATGCAGCGTGTAGGAAATATGATTCTCAGTTTTCAATCCCATCTTGAATTAGATTTACACATCCGTACGGTGACAATACACACTGATTCAGGAAATCCGCGAGTGCACGACACTGAGGAAGAATTAGTACTTTAATGGTGTTGTGTAGTAATGTTATGTTAGTGAATTGAGATTCGAGTGAGTGCGATTACTATGGCAGAGCGGCAGTCGACCCAAGTGTTCGCCCCATCACTACGGAACGTACTAACTCGGTACAGTGGTGGGCGTAACCTTGATGATAGCCAATGGGAATTATTTGTCACACTCCGCGCACCCCGTGCTTTCCTCAAACTGTGGTGACTTTTGATCGGACCAAAACCCGCGTGACGAGGTATCTGGTTCATCTGTGATAAAAATGTTACTTCCATAAAGAGTGTCAAAATATGCGGCATAAAAGGCCGTTTTTTTTGCTTTGACTTTTTTACAGCTCAAGGGACCCTATTCCTGTGCGCTCGAGATTATCTCGGTCACTGTCTCTCTAATGAGTGACCGAGATAATCTCGAGCGCACAGGAATAGGGTCCCAGGGGACCGAAGACCTATTTAGGTATTTGATTTAATTACTTGATACCTCGAAAACGAAGACGAAATGGTTCTCGACAGACAGAAAGACGATCTGAAGATTTTTTGGACGAACGGACGAATTTTTTTCGGAAGTATGTATTTTTCTTTTGTTTTTTTTTTTTAATTTAAGTACATGCACGTAATCCTTAGTAAACTGTTAGAAGCATTTTTTTAATATGCATTGAATTCTGTATATTTATATCGTGTTCTGTGGTAGAGGATATTCAACTTGGCAAGGCAGGGTTGCTATCGACCGGATTGAGGCGCCGCTCCGGCGCCGCGGTCTGGGGCTCTCCTTTTATTGCTACTCCTTTACAGATCTGTGATAAATGAATCACGAGTGTAAGTGTAGTGTGTATATGGAAGCTTTTAGGTAGTTTTGACATTATTTATTTTATTTCCTGCTAGGCCTGTACCTGTACGTTTCTTTCCTTCCGCCTGCAGAAATGGCTTTGGTGTTCTTTAATTCCAACTGAGCGCGGAAACGAGCAAGTACCTCGATTGATGGTAAGCGTCACGGTTGCTCAGAACCTCAGATCGGAGTCTCTGATCTGAGCTCAGAACAATTCAGTGCCACCCAGAATGTCGAAGTAGGTAAATCTACAGATTTTTCGTCTGTATGTTCTGGGTGATTGGTGCTGAACTTTCGTTCTGATTCATCAGGATTTCCCTCAAGCAAGTAAAGTTTGTTTTTCTACGTTTCATTCTACGCAATATATTGGTTTTGACTAAGTACTTCGATTGTTGTGAAATTAATTACAGTAGAACCCTACACTATATGTTATCATTAAATAACAAAAGTTGTTGAGTACGAAGCTGGAGAGCGGCCTGCGAGAGGTGGCTGGTTAATAAAAAATAACCCTGTAAGTATATTGCATCAATCCCACTTCATATGTACTTACTAATATTATAGACTCTTATATATATGTGAACAACTTTTACTATGGAACAAACACTGAATTTGCGAAAAAAAAAATCAGCTGTTCCATACATTTTGCCGAGTATAATTGTTTTTTTTTGATAATTTGGTCACATCATGAACCCTTTCCGGCTTAGCATACCCTTTCCTTAAAACCCTATTATATTTTTTGTACTAGTAATAATAAGTACTTTACTTACATAATTGATTCTTTTTATTTGTTTTACGTTCGTTTATCGGACTTCATTTAGCCACATAGATGACCTGAATTGCAATTTATATGATCAAGATTAAGGAATTCTACGTTCTTAAAATTTACATATTTTAATTTAAATTGGTTGGTGGGTACTTTAAAAAACACAAAGAACCTCCCTAGATAATGTCGTCAACGTGCATACCATCTGATATAGTTTGCTGCGGTAACGAACTGTGGAAAACAGTAGCAAAACTTACGTTCTTCTCCAAAAAGAACGCGAGTCAGGCGCCGACGGCCTTTCTGCTTTCTGCAATCTCGAACTTTCATAACAAATAACTAAGTATTTCCAGACAAGCTTTTATAAAAACCGTTATTGTTACTGAAAGCTGATCAAAATTACTCCAAACTCCATCAATCTACTGTTAGTTACCGAGGACTTCCGTTTTCCACCTTCCGTCTCCATCATCAGATCAGCTCTCATAATATTGTATTGTCATCGGAACTTGACAGGCATGCAAAATTTCAACTCAATTGAACAAGGGGAATTGGTCTTAATACAGTTGCAAGATTTGACGGCTCTCTCAACTGGACCCGCCTCAAACGAATCCTGCGATGGGTTGACAAATTTATTAATTTTATTATTTTCTTTAGTCAAATGGTCCCTTTAAAATTCGGAAGAAAACAGCTGTATAATTTCAAATCTATGTACATGCAGGAAGAAGTTTAAAAAAAATACACTAGTGTATGAACTTACTACGTAGTACGTACGTTATTACATACTGTGTGTGATTTTGATGATATTAATATACTATTACCTACAGTCTTTTAAAGGTGTTTTTTTTACCCGAACATACATACTTACATACATACAAACATTGCAACTCAAATAAAGGCTTGTAAAAAATTGTTCTCTACAAAACTCCATTATTGAAAGCTTAGTTACTGCATTCCAGAGCAGCAGGTATCTACAGGTGCGATTATTGGGGCGGTTTGCACAAAGCGGCGCGTGCTGGCTCGCCACCTTGCCACCGCGACAGGTGAGCGCCGGAACAATTCGAAACGGAAATTCCGCATGTCATGCCTTACGCAGACATTAGTGTTTTGGGGAAAGTAACAAGTGTCATAAATACTGTATCTTCTACTAATTTCTAGTGTTTTTCCGCTGCAATATTGCGTCTAGGAAAGTCCTCATAGAAACGCATCGCAGCCTGTTTCAATTAACGAAGTGTCTTAAGAAGTCCTAAGCTTGATTTTCATATAACAATCGAACTTTTTTTATATTATTGACCGAGCGAAGCGAAGGTCTCAGAGTTTACTGGGACAAATCGGCATTTGTATGTATATTTGTATGTTTGTGTGTATATTTGTCCGATGATAACTTGCGAACCGTTGATCCGATCTTCATGAAATTTTGTAGGAAAGTAGTTAATTTCAATACAATTTTCAAGTTCGAATATGAGCTGAACCAGTCCAGGGGTTGTGAAGATATAGGGGTCGCGAGGTCTCAGTTCGCCGCGAACTACTAGTTTATTTAAGTATAAAATACTATACATTGCCTCAAATAATGCGTAATGGTAACAGCTCATGAACAAATGATGATAATACGTGACTACAAGTAGAGCTATTATTTTCAGCCATTTAACCGTTATGGAAACGGACACGGAAATTCCGTATAAGTCATAATTTATTATTTTAGACTTGTGTCTGGAGTCACATGGTGTATTTAGCCAAAATTTTGTAATTTTACAAGTAAAATATTTCAAAAATAAAACAAGTCTCATAGTCGAAGTTAAACACTGCCCCGGTGGCTCAGTTGGTAGTGAACCTACCTTCTGTGTTTGGGGGCGTGGGTTCGATTCTCATCTAGGACAAACATTTATGTGATGAATATTTGTGTTTGTTCTATGTCTGGGTGTTAATATCTATATAAGTATGTATTTAAAAATATCTATGTACGTATATCAGTCTCTGGCAGCCATATTACAAGCTTTGCTTAGTTTGGGGTCAAATGACCGTGTGTGCAAAAATGTCCCAGAACAAGTAGGTAAGTCACGGTCTAGTGTCTAGTCCAAGACATGCTCCAGTAAATAGTGCTTATGGGGCTAATTGGTAATATAATGTATTGTATAACTTCCTCACCTCTTTAGAGGGATCAATATTGTGTAGATGAAAAAAAAAGCCCAGGCACATAAAGTATCTATGTTTTTGTAAGCTTTCTCCAGTAACGAAACGTCTACTTAATACATAAGACGTGCGACGCCAAAATCCTCTTAAGAGGAAAGAGAAAAAAAAAAGTCTACTTAAGTTCTACAATTCCGTTGTTGATAGCCATTTTTCATCAAGAATTAATTTTCGAAAATATCTGGGTATTTGCCCATGCTTATTCTCTCAGCAGCCAACAGGTTCAGAAAAAAAAACATTTGAAACCATTAAGACGTCAATACGTTTATTTTAGAAATGGAAACTGTAAAGTTATGAACCCAAGGGTTAAAGTTTAAGGAAATATCTCATAAATTACGGAATTTAAGAAACAAAACTTAGTTCCATAATACAGAGGAAATAAGGTTCAAAATGTTGAGTTTCTCATAAACATTTAACTACCTAATGACACAAAATATTTAACAGAATTTATAGATCCCAAATGTCAAGGACTGCTAAGAAAATTGTTAAACAAAATTGTAAACCGACGACGAAATGCAAAAAAAATGCATTTGTTCTTTTAGGGTACGATGCTAGAAACTTACTTAGTATAGAAGTAATATTTTTTTTTGTATAATGGGGCTTTTACGTGATAATTGCAGACGGAAACAAGCCTCGAGGGTTCGAGGCTTGTTCTTACGAGCAGGTGGTCCCGGGTTCGATTTCCGACCGGACAGATATTTGAATAATGAATTTAAATATCTGCTCTGAGTCTAGGTGGCTGTCCACGTCTTCGTGTGTGTTCCATTGCGTCTTTGTGTGTGTTTGAGGCATTCCCGACTCCCGACATGGGGAATCTTAGTGGGGAACTTAGTGTGAAGCTTTATATTATTACTAGCTTGCCCGAACGGCTTCGCTCGCATAGATTGCACCTAGGACAAACATTTGTGTGATGAACATGGATGTATGTCCTTTGTCTGAGTGTTTCTATATATTCTGTGTATTTGAAATATATATATTATATGTATATGTGTATTCTATCAGTTACATACTTACACACTTACACACAAACTTTCGCATTTATATTATTAGTGTTATTAGTAAACGTAATATATTCTATCGAGTAGTACATAATATTATATCGATGATATTATAATTTTATTAAGTCTGAGTGTTTCTATGTATTCTGTGTATTTAAAATATATATATATATATATATATATATATATATATATATATATATATATATATATACATGTATACTATCAGTTACATACTTATACACTTACACACAAACTTTCGCATTTATATTATTAGTGTGATTAGTAGACGTAATATATTCTATCAAGTAGTATTACATAATATTATATCGATGATATATTATAATTTATTTTTGTGCAGGACCCGCGCTACGCGTGTCATCGCGCACTTTCGACTTTCGCTACTCGTGAGCATTTGAAGCGCGGGACCACATGTGCTGCTTCTACGGTCGTTAGTTTAATTTTTATTGGTTCGTTACCAAAACCCTGTGTCAACACAAATTTACACACATGTTTCACTAAATTATTATCACGTTTTGGATAATTATTGCAGAAGAATAAGGCTCGGTTCTCGAGGCTGCATTGGAGCGGGTGAAAGTAATATGAATCCCACCGAAAACATAAAAAAATAATAACACTAATAATAATATTGTAAGTATGTAAGTTTCCGTTCAGCTCTGTAACGGCTGAACGGCTTCGGATAAAATTTGCTATGTATCAACTTTATATCCCGATAAATTTAACCGTTTCTGTAGAATAGCGGGTGAAACCGCGGGCGCACCGGGATAACAAGTGCCTATGTATCCAGGGAATAACCTACCTCTATACCAAATTTCATCCAAATCCGTGCAGCCGTTACAGAGTTGATCGGGAACAAACACACTTTCATACTTACACACAAACTTTCGCATTTATAATATTATATTATATGTGTGATACATAAAGACAAATTTCTAACTGCGTGATATTTCTATTTGTAACTTCTAGAGAAAAGGAACGACCTATTCTTGTGAAGTTGCTATTAAAGGTCGATTTCGATCATTTACCTATATGGGATTCTAACCCCCGAATACTGAAACATTTGTTAACTTTGACGACAGATTAAGCCTATTGCTGCCTTTGTCATTTGCTTAGTGCCAGATAAAGGCAGTATTAGAATTAATCTGTCAAAGTTAACAAACGTTTCAGTATTCGGGGGTAAATTCAGTTTTTTATGTATGACTTACCCCCGAATACTGAAACGCTTGTTAACTTTGAAAACAGATTAATTCTAATCCTGCCTTTGTCTGGCACTAAGCAAATGACAAAGGCAGCAACAGACTTAATCTGTCGTCATAGTTAGCAAACGTTTCAGTATTCGGGGGTAAGATAGATTAATTCTGCGAGACACACCTTAATTATTTTGTAACTTTTAGAGAAATATTTATATATAAATTGCTTTAGAGAAATGAAATTTAATTTGTAACCATAACAACGAATTCCACAAGTCGCCATTGAAACGATAAAATTGTAATTCTTAAATGATTGCCATTTTAATAGCTAATTAAAATAATGTTACTTTCTCGGAAAGCAGAGCGCCGCCGTCGTTGGCAATAAAACATGCCTTTTTTGGACAGAAAATAAATACTTAACTCCAGGTATGTATTGTACTTAATGGGCTGGCAACACAACGCACCAACTACATCTCTGTGACAGGTTGAAGCGATCTCTAAGAAATGCAAGAAAGTATTTTTTTGCTAAATCATCATCATCAGCCAGAACCTCCACTACTGGACAAAGGCTTCCCCCTTGGGAAAGGGGTAGGTTGACATAATTCCCACGCTTGGCAGGCACATATAGCTCACAGTTTACCAAGAGGAATCCTGCTGCCCATCCTCCGGCTGTTATCATCCAGTTTTAGGTCATACCCCGAGTACATTTCTGGGTTTCAATTTAGTGTCGTTTCAATAATATCATTTTATTCACATAAAAACGTTAAATAGGTTCACATTAAAATATATTTATTAATTGACCGAGCGAAGCGAAGGTCTCAGAGTTTACTGGGACAAATCGGCATTTGTATGTATGTTTGTGAGTATATTTGTCCGATGATAACTTGCGAACCGTTGATCCGATCTTCATGAAATTTTGTAGGCAAGTAGTTCATTTCAATACAATTTTTAAGTTCGAATATGAGCTGAATCGGCCCAGGGTTTGTGAAGCTATAGGGGTCGCGATGTCTCAGTTCGGGGCGAACTACTAGTATACATTAATACACATCTGCAACCCTCTCCACAGGCTTCTTAAACGGTAAGTGGAGAAGTAAGACATTTATGTGTATAAAATACCCCGGCCAGTAGCGATAATATTGATGCTACACACATAAAATAAATTTCCTTAACGAAGACATAAACCCTTTTCTGCATGTGAAATATTTGCAGAGAGGAGAGTGGGCGAATGTGGTCCAAGAGCCGCCAAAGATAAGAGATAATTATGCCAAATAAAATGGTTTAGAGTAGTCTTTAAGTACACAGATGGGCATCTAAATCTGCCCAAGTGATTTCGAGTTATACTATGTTCTTTGGTTCATAGGTTAATGATTTCCATATTTCGTGGATTCATCATTATCTACCTACGTTATGTATATCGATTGATGATAGCATGATTATTATTGTTTTATTAAAACATGAGCAAATAGGTGATATAATTTGAGGAAGGAGGTAAAGAAACATTATTTATTTTTGATTTTATATAGCTAGTAACTCGTAAGTAGTTCGCGCAAAACTGAGACCTCGCGACCCCTATATCTTCACAACCCCTGGACCGATTCAGCTCATATTTGAATTTAAAAATTGTATTGAAATGAACTACTTGCTTACAAAATTTCATGAAGATCGGATCAACGGTTCGCAAGTTATCATCGGACAAATATACACACAAACATACAAGCATATATGCTTGTATGTTTGTGTGTATAATCGGCATGTGTATTTATGTTTGTATTACAAACATACATACAAATGCCGATTTGTCCCAGTAAACTCTGAGACCTTCGCTTCGCTCGGTCAATAACTTTGACTCCGCATCGCAGCGGCGCATCTAACTATACCTTTCCAACCCACACCGAGCACGAAGCGGCCATATTGATGACGCGCCGCGACTGACGCAGTGTTGCTATCCTTCGTTGAGTTTTGTTCTGTAAGTGCTGAGTAAGTAAATACTATTACTTGAAATCAGTCGGACAGATTTTTAAATCCATCTGGTTACTTAAAGGCTACATTATACTATTTCATTTGGCATATGTATTATTCGAGTTGGCTCTTGGACCAACTCTCATATAAAATTGCTCACTATCCTTTGTTTTCTTATATTTTTCACTTTATTTCGTTCATCGTCATTGTTAACCATAATTCGACTTGACAGTTCCTAATAGGGCGTTTGGTAAAAACTACTGGGAATCTTTGGGACAATGGTATGGGTAAAAAAGGATAATAATAATTGTCCATCGCAGGTTGTTTACGTTCGCTAGGTTTTGCCCGTGGCTAATGTGTATTATTGAGCTATGTGCTAGTGTCCTTTTTTTCCGACGATGTTTGAAATCAGAAATCTTAAATATTTGAACGTCTTTAACTACTTCTATTAGTAACCCAGAATTATGAGCTTGTCTATGACTAACCCAAAATTATGAGATTGTCTATGACTTACCCAGAATTATGAGATTGGTATTTTTATTACATTCTTATTTCTAAACATGATTAATATAAAGTAATATCCAATTTTTAAATTATTTGTACTCTTTAAGCAGGATAATAATATTCTCAATTTAGTTTAGTCTAGTCGAACCTCCGTGAGAATGACGTGGTCTCCTGTAATTGGGGGTGCACCCAGCTTTTTTTCATAATGTGAATATAATGTGTAACTTCTGTTGGGGATCCATATTGTATAAATAAATAAATGATTACTTAATTAAAAAAAAAAAACGTTATTCCTTGATAAAGATCACCGAATGTGATTGAAACTATAGTCGGAATAACCGACTCAATTTAACGTGAGTATTCCCGTTTTATTTGCTTAGTGCCAGACAAAGGCACCATAATAATTAATCTGTTGTCAAAGTTAACAAACGTTTCAGAATCCTGAGGTAGAAAGAAATAACGCTAAAACGTGGACTGGTATCATTAAGAAACAAGTAAAAAATCATTGATAAGAAAACTTATAATTATTAAGAGCATCGGAGAGATACCTTTTTCTCTTCATATCTTTTTTTTTTAAATTAATTACGATTTTGGTTTGTACGATTTTGATTCTACAGCAATGTGCCCATATACACAGTCATATGTACAATATGTACATTCTGTAGTTTTTTTAAACGTAGGTATTTAATTTTACTTTTGGTTTTTGTTAGGGCTCTTCTGCAGAGACCGCCTGGGGAAGTACTACACCTTTGCCAGATGCTATTCAAGCGCCAAGCAGTAGTGTGCGAACATTACTGTGTTCCGGATAGAAAGGCCATGTTTCCAGCTTAATTACTGGGCACATACAGACTTAACATCAAATATCTCAGGGTGACGAGCGCAGTGCATTGCGCAGTGCTTGGTTTCTCGTCACCAAATTCCAAAAACAACAACAACAACAGACACACCTGTCTAATTGCAAATTGGAAAGAAAAGGAGTATCGCATTTATAAATAAAAAGAAAATAAGAATTAGAACCCTTATCCCATAAATCAAACTCTAGGTAACCCATAAAACAGGTCTAGAACTGACTAGGTTAGGTGGCGAAGTGTGTCAGCCAGCGCCACCTGGCGGCAAGGTGCGCCGCTCCGGAGATCTTGCGTGTTCTAAAGTAGGCTGAATAACACTTTAACTGTCTAGACTCTAGATTATTTATTTAGGGCTTTAAAAATAAAATAGCTATTTTATGAGACCCTGATCAGAGAATGGCCTAGTTTTATTTACAAGGCGACTTTAAATTTCTTCACCTCTGGCGTAGGTAATTTCATTTGACACTTGTGCCTCTTTTTTTATTTTGTTTTGGCTCCTTTGACATCTACACGCTTTTTTATACATTTTTATTACGTACGAATTACTAGTTGTTACCCACGACTTCAAATCAAAATTTATTTATTTCAGACACAAAGATCCTAAAGACTTCGTTCGCATGGACCTACAAAAATAAATGTAGCCCGTCTGTGACCCTTAAGCTATATCTATGCAAAAATTCAGCTTGATCAGCTCAGCCGCTTAGTCGTGATAGCGCGACAAACACACAGAGAGACAAAGCTTCTTTCTATAGTTCAGTAGATGGCGCTGATCAGTTTTTGTGATTTTTGTGACGTTTTGTATGGACTAACATGTATGTATGTTTGTATGTTTGTGTGTATATTTGTCCGATGATAACTTGCGAACTGTTGATCCGATCTTCATGAAATTTTGTAGGCAAGCAGTTCATTTCAATACAATTTTTAAGTTCGAATATGAGTTGAATAAGTCCAGGGATTGTGAATATATAGGGATCGCGAGGTCTCAGTTCCGCGCGAACTGCTAGTTAAACAATTATTTATCCCAATTATGATGTTGGCGCTTTTAATATACTGTTATACAACGAAAGCCGTCACACAAGTTGCAAATTGACGGCACGTCTGACCACTTGCCGCCGTCAAAATTAAATGGCAGCAAGTCTGACCTATTGCCCACCGTTATTATTGTAATATCTGAAGAATTACCCTACACTATCCCTCGAGACCAAGGTGTGACGCAACTGTCAACTACAGGTGACCGCGTCAGGTGTAAGCTCACCCTAACATGCAACCGCTGCCAACATAACGACACAATATGTTTTAGGATTTGACAGTTTTATTTTCTTTTTGATAAAGCTTAAAGTTGAAAAAGAAATAGACCATTCAGCCGCGAACCAAATTTGGTTTTTCAAACCTTTGTTAAAGAAGACACCTTTTAGAACATTTGCCACAATTTAAGGTCATAGGACAATAAATATGTAATTAAAATAACGTACAATAGTCGGTATTAATAATTTATCTTTTTCGCGTTTTTTATCGATATTGTCGGGCAAACTGGGCTAATAAACAATTTTAAGTGTTAATCCGATGCCTGGTGTATTTTTTCTAAGCATTTAACCTACACTTGGCAAGCTTATATGGTAGTCGATTTCAGAAAAAGTTAAAGTGGACTTTAATAAAATCGTGCTTACGTCGTTCTAAGTGTTAAAAACAGTACTTAAACTTTGATAAAGTAGCTTTAGGGCGCGTTACTCGATGCGAAAACTTTCTTGCTGCTGCCGTGCGGCTGCCGCGTATCAACTGGTGTTGATGAAATGAACCGCGCGGTACTTTCGCGAAAGCGAAAGTTTTCGCGTCGTAAAATTTGGACCTAATACTGCTCAATGAGGCGTTTTCAAAAATAAACAAATGTTCTAAAATACTTACTAGATGGCGTAATAGTCCTATCGTTTTACCTGTCATTGTCATTTGTGTCGAAATATTTTATGTTTATTTTTTAAATCGTAAATTTTGGCTCCACACGTTGTGTATTTAGCACTGTATTGTAATATTTCATATGAAGTCAAATACATAGTTACATTACTTGAAATTGTCTAAATACACATGTGGAGCCAAAAACACGAGAAAAAAAAGGCACACGTATTTTTTTTTGTCTTTTATGTCTTGACAGTGACAGAAAAACCTCAAGGTACATCTAACGCCATCTATTGTGTACTTTTATTACCAGGATTTCTTTTTTTTTTTAAAACGCCTCATTGGTCTAGTCTAGAAGAAAAACAAGAACGGAAATAAATTGGACCCCTAAACTTTGTATAGAAACTAAATATTTTTTTCATGCTAGGGCAATGAAACTCGGTTTGTCTACTAAGGGGTAGTCCATTAGACTCGTGATGTTTTTTGCAACTTTTTAACCCCTCCTTTCCCCCTGGTGTTAAGTTTTAGACTAACCCCTCCCACCTACGCAAAATTACGTGTTTTTTTTCGGTACAAAGTAATTTCAGAATATTATCTTTTATTATGTACAGGTACAATCTAATTCTGGAAAATTAAGTATCGTGATAAAAATGTCCCAACAGACATTAAAAATCGCGCGTGTGATATTTTACTACTTATATACCCCCCCATTTCATATTTCCTGCGAGCCTTACGTGATTAATGGACGACTCCTAAGCATAAAAATAAACAAAGGCATGTCTTATGATTTTCCAAAAACCCCCCCCGAAGAGGTGAAATGGGGTTTTGAAATTACTGTAGCCTATTCTATGCGCGCGAAGCCGTGCGGGCAAGCTAATTTTTCAATAAACATAAAGTAATAACAAAAATTATGTAAACTTGTAGAGGGACATTCGGACCTACCCTATATATATAACAGGCTCGTAACCGTTATCGATTAACGCCAAACCAACTGTTCGACAATTAAATAAGTTCAGGAAATGTATCAATTTGAACTATTTAATTTACCCTATTGCCCTATACGACACAACATATATTCATTACCTTTTTAAAATAATTAAATAGCAACGGCCGCATATCTACTCTCCTGCCGGCTGTCCTGCGATCTCTTGATAATGACGCGCTAGGCTGAATGGCCATATCGCCAGGTGTCAAACGCGAGTGTTTCACGAAAAAAGTAAAAAAGTCGGATCAGATCACCCGGCTTAAAAAATCTGTGCAGGTGCCTGTCAAAAGTTACTAAAGTTGGTCAGGCATGCAGGCAGATGTCCGAAAATGGAACAAAGTAGGAAAAACATTAATGGCACAATTATAGTAGTTTGCGAAATTGCGCCGGTATTTGGGTTTTTTAATTGTTTTGTAAAATGATTTGTTGAAATTGGCCAGACTAAAACAATTCTTTGGGATAACGGAAGAGAGTTTTTGTTTTATAAATAAAAAGCAGTAGTAATTTTAAATCTTGTTAAAATCATAATTTTTATTTACCACGAATTAACGACAATTTATATGTACGATTACTACGAGTACTAGAAAGTAATACCTACCTAACTAAATTAAAAGCTATTGAAGTCTATTTTTACTAGCCAGAAAACACTACATTTTAGGTTGGATTAACTTTAAGTATCAATTTGAGTATTTTTTAACATTTAGTTATTTTTTTTTATATTTGACATTTAATATGTAGGTATTTTCATTAATTTGACTACTTTTTGAAATATATTTTTGATATTTTATTTAAATTATTTAATGTTTAATTCTTGATGTTTTTAATCTGATTGTAATTTAGTTAGTGTAATTCGTTTAATACCGTACTAATGAAAGAAATAAAGTAATTACTTTTGCGTTTTTAACGAGCAAAAAAGTATATTTTTAACAAGTTGGGTATAACGGTATAAGAAACGTATTAAACATAAAATGGATAAATGGCTTCATTCCAGTGAGATATTGACATGGAATTATCTATGGTGTAGAACCAGCTGCCATGTCGCAGTCGCAACATTCCTTAACATTGGCTAGGAAGCTATTTTGCTGTTTCCATACAACTGTACTTACTTATGTACAGTAGTATTAATTTAGATAATGTACAATTAAGAAGAAGAATATACGTATTAAACTAATTCCTAGTCAGAAAATAATCATGTACTTACATGTACAATGACGCGTTTTCAAAAAAAAAATATTGTTCTAAAATACTTACTAGATGGCGTAATAGACCTATCGGTTTACCTGTCATTGTCATTTCTGTCGAAATATTTTATGTTTATTTTTTAAATCGTAAATTTTGGCTCCACACGTTGTGTATTTAGCCAGTGTCAACTATTGTAATATTTCAAATGAAGTCAAATACATAGTTACATTACTTGAAATTGTCTAAATACACATGTGGAGCCATAAAACGCGAGAAAAAAAAGGCACACGTACATTTTTTTTGTCTTTCATGTCTTGACAGTGACAGGAAAACCTCAAGGTACATCTAACGCCATCTATTGGGTACTTTTATTACCAGGATTTTATTTTTTTTGGAAAACGCCTCATTATCAAGAAATGTCTCTCTAAAAATTCATATTTTTGTAGGCTTTTAACCCCGTTTCTTAAATTATAGCCAATGCCAACATTACATAAGAAAATTACGTTTTTATGAGCACTAAAACTTATTTTTTTTTGCCATTGATTTTTGAACGGAAACTGATTTTTGGTTTTTTTTTTTCTCGTAAATGCTTCACATTGTGTATTTAGCCAGTGTCAAGTTTTGTAATATTTCAAGAAAAGTAAAAGTATTTCACAATTAAAACTCAGTCATAGTCTAAGTCAAGTGTAGTAAGTCACGGTCAAGTCCAAGTCATACCCCAGTAAAGTGGTGGAGACTTTACTAAGGGTTTCTATGGAGTTTTGAAAACAACACGAAAACTCACGTTTCACGACATTATACTATTCACAACACTCGTGCATGTTCACGAACACCTAATAAACAAAAATCCACCATTTTTACACATTAACACTCGAAATAACACAAGTTTTGGAAAATAATATAATGACGCAACATGACTTCTTCACGTTCCCGCCAGACTCTTTTTGGCTTTATACGCCAACGATTGTAATTTGGAAAAATAGGCAAAAAATTCCTCAGTTGCCAGTAACACAAATTCAATTACCACTATTAATAAAACACACCAAAAATGTACTGTCATCTATAATGTGACTAAAGGTGCATCTACGTCGTGAACTACCATTATTTTATTATTCAGTATCAACATTAAAAAAATGCCTTAAATGAATAATAAGCAAGCCTATTTGTCACTCATTCGTCCGTCACTCTGAGAAGACAAGCAGCTCGACAAATTTGGACCCAAATTATAATAAAACACCTTTTTAGCAGCTCAGCACCTTCGCACAGCTGCGCCCCGCGGTTTCACCCGCTATTCTACAGAAACCGAATATTTTTCCGGGATAAAAGTAGCCTATGTGTTAATTCAGGATATAAGCTACCTCCATACAAAATTTCATCCAAATCCGTTCAGCCGTTACAGAGTTGAACGGGAACAAACACAGATACTTAAGCACAAACTTTCGCATTTATATTTATAATATTAGTGTGATAATATTTATTGAGCGCACTTGGTGGTATAAAAAAGCACAGTGAATGGGCACATGCCTGCAGACCGCATCAATTTTTTATATTCAATTTTGGCACAGGTGGCTGTCAGCCGAGGTGGATGAGACATCGATACAGCCTTAGTTTTAGATTTCTATTTCTATTCTATGTATACCGATATCATTATTTATTCATGGCCAATATATTAGTCGTAAGTATAAACATTTTTCTTATGAGTTATCTCAGTCTGCGGATTGTATAGACTACCAGTTATTTTTTGTATGTTCGATATGCAAAAGGCATTTGACCATAAACTTCGTTCGTTTTGCCCCTACTACATTTGTTATAATGTTGGTGCTAGTTGATGTTCTCAAATTCTCATCACGATGATCTGGAAAATATGGATTTTTAGTTTTTGGACATAGATACCCGGGGATGCGTCTTTAAACTGCGGCCAAAATCACCGGAGATCAATCACCATCACTTCTTTTGGTTGATGATGACGATAATCTTTATAAAAAAACTTAAGGTTGTCCCATTTCTCTTTATCAATTTACACTACTTAGCCAGTACTTAAGTACCAACCTACAGTTAGAGGTTGCGAGTTAAATCGGCGACAGACGCCACGCCACACGACGCGGGTGCATTCTGTCGGCAGACGCGGCGCGTCGCGTTGGCGCCAAAACGCATATCTGTACTCTTACCAGTTCACATTGGTCTCTGAGCATCATGACCTGGAGACGCTAATATGTGGTAGCTTAACCACAAGAAAAAACTTTTTGAGCTACGTGAATGTTGACACAAGTACTGCGAACACATCGCGTCTCTCTGGCACCTAAAATATACGTACTGCACATTCGGTAACCGTTAACGGTAACATCCGAGGGCTCAGAAAGATTTGCACGAGAAAAAACCTCACAGGCCAACCTCGGTGCTTTTCAGAGGATGTTGGTATACAGAAGAACCTTAACTTTTTCCGGGACTGCTAGCTACTCTTCCTTAAAACCCTCTTCAACAATTTCAGCAAATCTGCATGTCCTATGCAGAGTTGTTGTTCTTCCCTGACTTGTTTGGGTAGATGACCAGACCCTCACCTCTGACCACCCCGAAGTCCATATAGTCCTATCCAAACAGTCTTGCAGGCTCGGGGTGATCGGATGCTGCTGGCCATTGCTCCGGGAACAGAGTCAGAACCTGCCATTTGCCTCAGAAGCCAATTCTCGGCAGTGGCAGTAGAAGACGCGTGCTAATCGGTGACGAATCTGTGAAATTGGCTCGTAGTGGCCGCGCTCTCGCTAGATACACCTCGCGAGGTCTGAAGCACGAGCTTTAGCGGAAAAGAGTATACAATGTTTTATAGTGCAACTCTAGAGGTGGCTGGATGTGGCTGTCAGTTTCGTCCAAAAGACAATGGTCTTCACAGTCTTGACGGTTTAGACGAAGCAGATCCTTGCTTGACGGCCTTCACTCGGGTCTATAGTTAAGTTGGAGGGACTGTCAAAACTCTTTTTTTTATCGCTTAAACGGTGGAATCAAAAAAATCGGTGGAGTAACGGGTAGGTTCAAGACTTTTTGCTATATTTAGTTCTTTGACACAAATTGGGCACAGTGCATATGCTTAGATAAGTCTATTGTCTATGCTCTAAAATACCGAGAGGCTCATAATTGTAAGCCGCGCAAAGTGCACTATTAACTAACGTGCACTATTTAGTGAATTTTCACAGTATTTTTTTTAAATCTCCTTTTGACCAAGCGTTTCAACAATAACTGTATCTGGAACTTTGGACTATATTTACTTCAGATTTAAGTAATTTTTTTTAATTTCATATTGTCTACATACACAATACATGCAGTGGAGCCAAAACTTACGAACGTTGCAAAGAACGCCATCTATCGAGTCACACGGCAACTTTTTTCGTTATCGTCTCCGTGAAAGGGCTCATTAATAAAAAAACATAAAGAGGCGTTTTCCAAAAAAAAAAAAGTTCTAAAATACTTACTAGATGGCGTAATAGTCCTATCGTTTTACCTGTCATTGTCATTTCTGTCGAAATATTTAATGTTAATTTTTTAAATCGTAAATTTTGGCTCCACACGTGTATTTATCCAGTGTCAACTATTGTAATAATTCAAATGAAGTCAAATACCCAGTTACATTACTTGGAATTGTCTAAATACACATGTGGAGCCAAAAAAAAAAAAGGCACACGTACATTTTTTTGTCTTTCATGTCTTGACAGTGACAGAAAAACCTCAAGGTACATCTAACGCCATCTATTGGGTACTTTTATTACCAGGTTTTTTTTTTTTTTGGAAAACACCTCGTCGTCTTCGTATAGTAAGTTTATTAATGTTTTTCCGCTCGCCTCTCACCTCATACACGCCACGCCACGCATTACACGCGCGTTTTACTCCGACTGTAGTCACAGACGCCGGATCGGATTGCCTACATAAAACCATTGGTTGAATTAGTTTACTTTAAGGCCTATAGAGCTCCTATAGCACTCCTATAGAGCTCCTATAGAACTCCTATAGTGCTCCTATAAAAGGTACGCCACCAAGCAAGAAATTAAAGGCAACATGTTTGATCGATAAAAACTTGAGTGCCAATTTGTTTCAACTCTTTTATCGTGAAGTGAAGAATTTATTACGATAAAAGGAAGTAATAATATAATATATGTTGATGAGATTTATGAAGTAAAAGTGTCTGAGTTTAGTTCAAACCATGTTCAAACTAACATAATATATACCACAGAAGAGGAAAAAATTTTATTTACTTCTCTCTCTTCTGTGATATATACCTACATAACAAACCTATTTCTAGTAATAAGCAGGTAAATAATAACCCGCAGGTAAATAATAACAGCGTAGGTAAGCATCCCACTAGGTGGACCGACGACATTGTGAAAGTCGCGGGCAACCGGTGGATGAAAGTGGCCCGTTGTCGGTCGGTGTGGCGCTCTAAGGGTTAGGCCTATGTTCAGCAGTGGACGTCTTATGGCTGATGATGATGATGAAATAATAACCCGAGGTTTTGTAAGGAGTCCGTTAGAAATGTCGATCTTCACCTCTTCGATGATCTTGCTGCCTACGAGCCAGCAGAAAAGCAGTTTATCTACTTAAACAAAATAAGATATTGTCGAAAGCAAATCGATTTCGAAGAAAATTAACATAAGTTTTAAGATACTTGTAAGATAGAACGCAAATACATTATTCGTCTACAAAAATTATTTAAAATAAAACTTAGACAACTGTTTAGCTACACAGTGTCTAAAAGTTATCTGGAACATCTGGGACATTTTTGCACACACGGTCATCTGACCCCACAGATGAATAGAATCAGTGCAAGGCAAGACGAGGTCGCGCGCGTGTCTCCCTGAGCATTCCTTGATAAAGGTCACCGAATGTGATCGAAACTATAGTCGGAATAACCGACTCAATTTAACGTGAGTATTCCCGTTTTATTAAAACAAAAATAGTATCAAAGTTCATCTGTGTCTGACCCCAAACTAAGCAAAGCTTGTAATAATTATGGCTGTCAGAGACTGATATACGTACGTATATATTTTTAAATACATACTTATATAGATATTAACACCCAGACATAGAACAAACACAAATATTCATCACATGAATGTTTGTCCTAGATGGGAATCGAACCCACGCCCACAAACACAGAAGGTAGGTTCACTACCAACTGAGCCACCGGGGCAGTCAAGTTTTAAATAAATACGTAATTTTAATAAATACGTTTTAATGACAGAATTCTCCTTATTTGGTTTTAATCACAGAATTCACTTTATGTCTTTGAGTCTTTGGACTCTATGACTATATAGACATCCATAATGATGAGCACTATGAGCCCATTTCAGCTTAGCATAACCTTTCCTTATAACCCTGTATAGATGTGGAGAGCTATTCTCAATTTGGATTATCTCAAAAGTAAAATAGTGACTACGTAAAATTAAATAGGTGTGCTGGTGGAGTAGGTAACGGACGAGGGAGAATGTCGAATTCCAGAAAGCAATTAAATACCATGGCAACTGCAAGAGGCAGGTGGTAAAAGCTCTCCTTGTACTATTTCTGTAACCTTTTTCCAAATGAAATAAAATATTGAAAATAATTTAAATTTAAATAAATTGCTCTAGCCCGGGGATATTTATGTTTGAAATAAATATTTATCAACTTGCAATTTTTTGAATGGGCAAGTAATTATGTATATTTTTTGTAAAACAACTACGTAAGTGATTGACGCAGGCGTTATCGTATAATTACATGATATAATATATTATAATTATAATCTACTAGCAGCCCGCCCCGGCTTCGCACGGGTATTTAACAAAAAAATAAAAATTATAATACACAAGAAAACCCTTCTATTTGCGTCAAGTTACAAAAAAAAAGAAAATTATAAAGAAAGCTAAACAGCTACCCTACAGCGAAAGAATTTTTCAAATCGGTTCAGTAGTTTCGGAGCCTATTCAATGCAAACAAACAAATAATCAAATCTTTCCTCTTTATAATATTGGTATAGATGGTATAGATTATTCTATCATCATCAATAGTTTTCGCAGCGCACGCGATGTAAAGAATATTTTAGGTATTTTTTTACATCTTGGGTTACATTATTGGAGTTCTAGTAAGGATCCTTATTTTTTTTGAAAATATAATATAGCCTATGTCACCCGGGGATAGTGTAGCTTCCCAACAGCGAAAGAATTTTTCAAATCGGTTCAGTATTTTCGGAGCCTATTCAATGCAAACAAACAAACAATCAAATCTTTCCTCTTTATAATATTGGTATAGATTTCTTACAGATCTTTCAAACACTTATAATTTTTTTGTTTGCGTTTAAGTTTTTAAATTATAAAGATTCTGTTTATAATTCGAAACCTTAGTGCAAAAGTGCTTTTTATCCGCTAGCGTAAAAGATTTTTTTAAATTCAAATCTGTCTATCATTGATCTATTATTTTCTATTGTCCATGACAAGTGGTTGAAAAATAGGAATTGTTGAGTTAAGGTTAGTAAGGTTGGAAGAAGTAATCACCTTCAACGTCACGTCACCCGTAGTAAGGAGACGGCTCCTTTTCGAAACATCTAAACAATCTTGTTTTTTTTTTTTTTTATAATATAGGTTCGTCCCATAGCCATTGTGAAAGTAGACTTACCTTGAAAACCTCACCAGGACAGGTCTTATTCAACACATTTTTGGCTTCATCCATGCACAGCACTGGCACACTGCATTTCAGAATAGTGACGGCCAATGCTGTGAGCACAAATACTGGAAGAGAAACACCTGTAATTATGCGCTAGCCTCCAAAACGGTTAGAGAGAGAAAGAGTGGCTTGACTCCACGCCACGATTTATTCGAAGAAAAAAAATTAACAGTTTAAAATAATAAAAATATTCATAGCACAATAACTACACAGACATACCTACATACTTTTTCATAGTATAACTTACCAAAAGATCACAAAATGCGGAATGCATCACGGGAATGGATTTTTATAAAACGGACAGATGTTGCTTCTTGGTGAAGATTATGAAAAACAAATAGCTAAACCAAGACCTACACTTTTGGGGCCATAGCAGACGATTGTCTCCCTCTTCCGAACTCATACAGATTTTTTTACAGCGACCAGGGACCCTATTCGGAGAAATGACATTTTATCTCGGTCACTGTCTCTCTAATTTAGAATTTAATGGGAGTGAGAGTGACCGAGATAAAATGTCATTTCTCCGAATAGGGTCCCAGATCTAGACCAATCCTCCGTCTTCTATTCCAAGCAGACATATTTCCTCAAGACACGTTTAATTCCCTTTATACATATTTAAAAAAACATTTTCAACTATTTCAAACTCAAAAAGAGCGAAAGAAAGCAAACAGGTGGATTCTATCCGTGAGAGGTTTAATACTTCGTAAAAAGTCAAAGGGCTCATCTGCATTAGTTTTTTAAATCATATATCAAAATCGCAGGCGCCTTGCCCTGCAGACGTCTTAGAAAGATTAATGTGGATACGATTTCAGAATGAGGCGTTTTCCAAAATTAAATAAAACCTGGTAATAAAAGTGCCCAATAGATGGCGTTAGATGTAACTTGAACTTTTTCTGTCACTGTCAAGACATGAAAGACAAAAAAATGTACGTGTGCCTTTTTTTTCTCGTACTTTTTGGCTCCACATGTGTATTTAGACAATTTCAAGTAATGTAACTGGGTATTTGACTTCATTTGAAATATTACAATAGTTGACACTGGCTAAATACACAACGTGTGGAGCCAAAATTAAAGATTTAAAAAATAAACATAAAATATTTCGACAGAATTGACAATGACAGGTAAAACCATAGGACTATTACGTAAGTAGTCTAGTAAGTATTTTAGAACTATTTTTTTTTTTGGAAAACGCCTAGTTAAACTATAAAGTAGAAGGTAAGGAAGGCAACTCGATGTTTGCCACCGTGTGCAGGATTAACATTATGATCGAAATCAACGTATGAGAGGCTAGAATACCAGTTCTTCCGGCATAATGTTATTTAATTCGACTGAATCTTATCACTGACTGTATGTATATTCCGAGACAGAACGAGAGAGAGTAGACGTTCTCATTGGATTTCGCTTGCTTCATCCTTGACTCGTGTTGTCGCTCGCCCGAATTCCAGATAGAAGATCCAAAAGCGTGTAGCTGGCATCAGTACCGGAAACCTTTCGAAATCCAAAGGCAAAGTATCTCGATAACTTTTACCTACTACCTGAGCGAAATACTTTTTCTTCTTTTTTTTTATTTGGTTAATGATAGTTCAGTATTCACCATTTTGTAAATTAGCAGTTTTCAGGTCTGTGCAATGGTAAAAAGCAGTTTTAAAAGATTTTAGTTGTCAATGTCCCTAGAAAGCTTTCGTCGAAAAAAGCACAATAAATACGGTATGACAGCGGCGCGGGAATCAATCGGCGCAAGCGCAGGGCGCCCGCTGCGTCCGCTCTAATTTGAGGACTCGACTGCTGTGCGGGTTCGATTCACGACCAAACCGTATCATTATGTGTTTATTTATACTTACACCTTTAAAAAACCACACGTGACTTGACTTTTTAAATTGGTAAAACTAAAAAAAACACAAAAGGGTACTTGTGTGATATGTAGATGCCTATCTTTAACATAACTACTTGACTTAAGATAATCTGTCCATAAGATAGCCTTTAAGATAATTGTTGCTAATTCGGGTCTCGAAAGCTTCATCCGCTTGACCAAGATTCTATGGATCTGTGTAGTGCGTACATACAAGTAGGTCTACCTGCGTGTGTGTGATACATTCCCTAAAAAGCGGTTCTCACGGTGCAATCCTCACACCCACGGCTTCTTACTGTTGACACTTGTAAGGAATACCGTGCTTACTGTCAAAACGACTTAAGTTCGTCAACAGAAACGTATATTAGGATGCTTACCTTATGACTTGTGATATAGTGATATAATGATGACATTCTCGTTTGATAAAATAATAAATTGGCATATCCGATACTAACTAGTGATTATGTAACGTATTTATAAATTTTATAAGTTTAAAAAAAAGCTGTTTTTATTTTAAGTGAAGCTGTATAGAAGAGGCGAATAGTGGTTTTGATAGTTGAGGTTGATATTTCGCAGAAGGGGGCTACCATAGAAGTTTTTTATAGTAGATAGATACTACTACTAGGTAGGACTTTTATGCATAGTCCGGAAGCGTCACACCTTTGTCATTTGTCAACCATCAAGTAGTACTAGCTTTACTGTATTCCAGAGTAAAGCTAGTACTACTTGATGGTTGACAAATGACAAAGGTGTGGCGCTTGTCTCCAGTGAGATTACTGAACCAGAGACAGTGAGACATATTTTACATCTCATACATTTACGTCACCCTAGACGAACGCAGTGCATTACCACGCAGGGTTTTGAACTGTTACAGTTCATAATGCTGCTTGCTGATAATTGCTCGTCTCTCGATAGTCGGTAGTTTAAAAAGGTATATGTTGAAGAAAATTGTAATTGTGATGTATGTAATGTAAAGTGTGTGGTGTAAGTTATTTCTAAATTGAAATATCTGTGTTCAGAAGCATTATCAGTTATATCAGTATTATAAGTCTTTTGTAAGCCACGGATGCCATGTTCCAAAGATAGTGATAAAATCACATTTTTATTTACTATACTTTGCGCGGGAAATTTCAGTTTTACAAAATATACAGTGATTTTTAATGAGATCACAAACCATCGTCGCGTGTGTCCATCAGAATTAGAAGTCAAACATTCTTACCAAATCCTACGTGATTTTATGAATGGGACCTTTCACAGCCTCCTACAGCAAAACCTGTATCTTGAATCATTTTGATTTAGAATTCAAAATTCCTTGCCTGCTAGATGTGGGGTATCCTGGGAAAATTTGGAAAGGTCAATAAGCACGGGGGCTATTTGCCTGTTTACCCGCCCAAGTTGAGGTGTCAACATGTTACCCATTCGTGAGGGCACTAATACCGATTGTATTTGTTTGCTTTATAAACCTCGGTGCTCGGGATCATATGACTTAGGAAGAAATAGGACTGGTGGTAATTAATATTGATATTGATGAACCCAAGACAAAGGGATGGTAAGTAAATAAGTAGAGAAAGGTAATTATTCCGATCAGGGCCCTTCGGAAATATGACAAAATTGATGTCGATTTCGAGATTCCAATCTCGACTGTCTAGTCTCGATTGCCTCCGAACATTCGATGTATCTCGAACGCTAGCCATCGTCAATATCTCGAAATATAGCATTGAGAATAAGAAATCTAGAGGTCAACTTTTTTTCAGTGACCTGAGCTCTTGACCTCAGTTTTTTATCTGTAAATAAGTAGTTTATAATTATTTCGATATATCTTTTCGTTTCGGCGTCTAAACATTGTTTACCAGTCATTATGAAGCGAGGTAAATCTAAACTACTGTGATAAGTGAACACGAAGTTGCAAGTAGACCTCTAATTTTGAGTTCGGACATTTCAAGAAGTAGATAAGTTTTCTGTGAAATGTATCCGTAGCAACATACCAATATACCGTTTAAGATTCTTCTTTCAGATGCTTAAGCATTTTTTTGAAAATAATCCGTTCTAGAAATTAAGTGAATACATGTCAGTGAAATTCTCGGAATCCTCATTTTTGTGTAATGAACAAACGGAGGAAAGTATAATAAATACCTACCTGTCATACTATTATTCAATTATTTAAATTATTGATTAGTTGTCTAATTTAACTCTAAACATAGTTTAATTTGTAAATGTGACTTGCCTGTAATATTCAATGTTATTTTTGGCCAATAAATATTTCTGATTTCTGATTTCATAGATCTAACGTATGTGAACATAGGAATAAAAAAATCCCTTGTACTATAATTTGATTCTGGTAGCAAACCAGCTAGTTCGCTTCGATTTTGATGTAACGTGAACAAAAGAATCGACGATAATGTGTCTTATGGGAAACAAATCAGATGGTTCTCCTACTAGTTGAACTGTGTATTTGACCAAGAAGAACGCAGGGAAATGTCAACACGAGGGCCGTGGGTGAAGGGTCAGGTAGGCCCGGTAGGAAATTAGGAAATACACAGCCTACGGGATTCTGGTATTTACAAATGTTCCGTAAATATTTGGTGTGTTTCAAAGCATGTTCGTAACAATAGGAATTGGCCAGGCGCTTGAACACATGGATAAAAAAAGCATACTGATGAACATCGGTATGCTTTTTATAGATACGTGTATGTCCTTAAAACTGCGACCTGCGGACTTATCCTCTAACTTTGAAAAGTTCGTGATTCTGATTGCGAGAGCATGCCATCTCGCTCGTACCAACTTAGGCTCTCGCTATCGCTTTCAGAGTTACGGGATAAGCCCACAGTAACACCGCAAGAGGTCGGGCAGCAGAGTTCTCTTAGTAAACAGTGATTGTTCTTCTATTATATTCATGTGAATTTATTGCGTAAGTAATATTTACATGTCAATTTAAATCTTAAGTAATAAAAAGTTATGTCAAAAAAATATTAATAAATATTAAAAATTAAATGAAATAATATTACACTCATTGTATTTGTACATTAATCTAGTTTAGAGTCCTTTACACTGTAAAACGTCTGATCGAAAAACCAGCACTACAAGTACTACGAGACTTGAAACAAGCGAGATTCTATGCGGCGTGATTCAGCTTGGTAACTTGTTGTACACAGTCGGCCCCATGATATGCGTGAGCTGTATCCCCAAGACGCCGACTTGACGACTTGACATAATATCTACTTGCCACAGTCAGGTTTCGTTTCGTTTTGAACGCATTACACCCCCCCCCCCCCCTTGGCTGTACATACATTGACTAGCCTTGTGGCTCAGTGGGCGGATTTCCACCTTCTGAGCTGTAGGTTATGGTTCGATTCCCACCGAGGAACATTTTGTGATGAACATGGATATTTGTTCTTTGTCTGGGTGTTTCTATGTATTCTATGTATGTATTTACAAAAAAAAAGTATTTATGTATTCTATCAGTCATCTGGTTCCCATAGTACAAGCTTGCTTAGTTTGGGGCTAGATGGCGCTGTGTGTAAAAGCGTCCACCAATATTTATTTATTTATTACATTCAGAAATTCTTTATCCGCTTAGGGGCTTAATTGAGGGCTAGGGGCTAAACCATTATTATGGGGGTTAAGCAAGCCGAAAAAGGGCTAAGTTGGCAACGCTGGTCGTAGGCTTGCTTTTGCAGTCGGGTTCTGTTATTCTTTTGATAATAAAACTTTGATTTATTCTTTCTTTCTGCGTTTGTCGGCAATTTCGGACCAATTGATTGTGAGTATAGCACGCGGAGCCGCCACACAATTAGCATTAATTGGAGAGTCTCTCCGTCGGTAGAGACATCCTGCTACTTCTCTCACATCCAGCTTATACTTCCTATTCTAGAAAGTAATGTACTGCCACAGAATAAATAAGAGTGCAATTACAGAAGACACAGTACACTACAGTACAGTTGATATAGCAACCACAGCAAAGAGTAACTTCCTATCAGCTTTTAGACGTCTATTGCTGAAGCCTCCCATGTTGGGTGGTCGCCATTGACCCCACGCTTGGCAGGCGGCTTGGCAATCGCAGAATGTTTACCATTTACTAAGAGGGCGCTGTTGCCCGTCCTCTGGTGGTTCTGGATGCAGTTTTTTGACTAATCAACTCTTTACGCCTTGATGAGGTTTTTCTCAGTCTGGCGCAAGTGCCTAGTAAAATAATAGTCTTGGACATGTATGAAACGTGTATTAGAAATAATGGCGGCTATCGCTGTCTTGCTCTATCGATGGCTCGACTCTATCGGTATTCAGTTCTAGTACATGTTTCATACAATCGCGTTTTTCGTTTTTATCTATGGAACTCCTGTCTCCTATACGTAGTAAACGTAGTGATGATATTCTCTTTGGTTTTTCTGATGAACGCAAACGGACAAACGACAGAGAATGAGAGGGAATATAATTATTCTCTTATTTTCTCTCGCTAGCCCGCTGTCCGCGGTTTTAATGTGTATTAAGGCTATGAATAAGCTATTGGAGTAAATAATGTTAGTTTATAAATCTAACAGTACAAATTTCACATCACGCGATGATTACAGCGGCTATTAGTATATCACAGGCCACAGCGTAGTGGCAATCTGGCGATGTAGAAAGGTAAGCGGAGAGCAGCGGTCGACGCCGCGGGTCAGTGTGTGGCTCGAGGTACGAGAGATGGCGACTTTTAATGAAGTCTCTAGTCGTGGGTTTCAGTCACCCTCGGACTCGGCCGGCCATGGCTTCTGGTGCCGCAGCCGCATATGCATATGCTTTGGGATTGAATTATTGAAACTATGTAAAAGACTGAGCATTTAGGTACTTCTCTTTTTGAACGCGAACTCTGACCTAGTTGTAAAAACCAGTCATCCAAAATATTACACAATACACTTACATTCAAAAGGGGCGGCGTCGCGACGTCTCCCGCGCCCGCGCCACCACCCCCAGGAATGTGTGTGTAGTGCCTTAAAAGTATGTGGACTTATTTTAAAGATAGCAATAGCGTGTCGCGTGCCGCTCCAAAAATCTGCCGCCACATTACATACATCCAACACACAGAAGACCCACTCCAAGGTAATAATTAAATAAATAAAGATTCTCGCGACGTCGCAATAAGGTTGATTTAATAACACGCACACCGAAGCGTGACTACCCACGATAAAAGCCAAATATTGCGTTGCGCACGCGTTTCATCAGTTCTGTTTACTTTTTCGGTCAGCAGGACTTAGGTAAAGATGAAGTAAAGTCATGCTCTAAATATCTACTAGATTGAAATCCTGCAATGAAACTCGACACTTTCCTGCTAGGAGCACGCACACTCAAAAATGTGCCTCGGATTATAAATCGCAATCACTTACAACTTACCCCAATCTACGGTCGGTCGGTACCGTCGGCAAAAAATGCAAATTGTCATAAGCCACGGGCGAATCACGCGCAGACATTCCCACACTCCGTCGATGTACGGATAGCACAATAATAAATACTCTTCTATCGAGCTCATCACGACACTCCCTTTCATTCAATTTCAATAAAACATTTTTGTTTTTACTGTATTTAACTGAAATAATAATAATAATAAATCGATTAAAAAATAAATTGGCGACTCAAGTTTACTACATACTACTAACTTACTAAGTAACACTACTACATTACACTAGACACTAGTACATTTTGTATTTATTTTTATGCCGGAAACGAATATTGGCCAAATTTTGTGAAGAATAGAATAAGAATATTTTGTATTTTGTTGTGGGATGTGAATTTAAAAAAAAATGGTAATTTAAAAAAAAAAACATTTTTCTATAAAATTTTCATGTCTACGTTTCTAAATTAGGTATACAAAAAAAAATTTGTTTATAAAATTTTCAAATCAAAACACTGTCATTAAAGACAGATTCTGAATTAAACATAAATGAACTAGTGTTTTTTGCCATCGCTACATCAAATCTGTCTGATCGCTCTACATAGGCGTGATACCATCCTATATCTCCATCGTATCGACGAAACAATAATAACACTGCAAGTCACGGTGGTTCGGATCGCCTTATACATGGTACTCGTCACTCACGTGGTAGTAGTGGTAGGATTCTTTTGCAGAGTCCGCCTGGGTAACTGCCAGTAAACACACAAACAAGGATCTTGTATCACACTCGTCTAAGCACACAAAGCAATCGGAGTTTTGGCGGGAACGCGAAGAAGTCAAGTCGCGTCATTGTATTATTTTTCAAAACTTCTTAATTCGAGTGGTAATGTATGAAAACGGTGGATTTTTATCTAATAAAGACTTTATTGTCGTCTTGGAGAATGGGAGAATGGTATTTAATAATGTCGTGAAACGTGACTTTTCGTGTTGTTTCTAAAACTCCATAGAAAAGTCTCCACCACTTTAATAGGGCATGACATGGACTTGTCCTTGACTTACTTTGCTGGACTTAGACTATATCTGAGAGTTCTTTTTTTGTGAATAAGAATAAGAATTATTTTATTGCAATACTGTGTACAAATGTGTGATGTGTTTCACTTGAAATATTACAACTGTGAAATGTTGTGTTTCACTTGAAATATTACAAAGCTTGAAACTGGTTAAATGTGAGTATTTGTTTCTCTTAAGTTTTGGCTCCACACGTCTCAACGTGAGGAGCCAAAAATACCATTAGAAATCACAATTTTACCCAGGTAATCTTCAAATAAGCCCCTAGTTTTCCACATCATCATATTTGGAAACGCCTTTTCTACTAAGCACAGACATAATCTCTTCTGAATTAGCATTTGGCGTGCTTTCACACGATTCAAGATTGTTTGATTACATCCAAATTGTGTGAACCTTACCTCTGGCGGTCAACGGTACATAGACATTACCGATGTACGCCCATAAATACAGATGGTATACGAAAATTAGAACTGATATTGTTGATCTTTAAGGCCTCGCTACATGGCCTGACCTGACATCGTTTGAAAGAGCTATATATAAGTTTCTGGGGGAGCGAAAGGGAGAAGCTATAACATTAATAGTTTGTTTCTTTTGCTCCCGTGAAATTCAAGTCTAGCTGTCCCGTTCACACGATGTCAGGTCAGGCCATGTGTAGACACCCTAGAGTACATGTATTTTTTTCCTTTTATGCTTTGGCACCACATTTTGTGTATTTAGCAAGTGTCAAATATTGTAATATTTCAAGTGAAGTCAAACATTTTACAGTTAAAACAAGTGTCAGTCATAGTCTAAGTCAAGCAAAGTAAGTCATGTTCAAGTCCATGTCATGCTCCACTTAAGTGTTTGGTTGTTTCTTTTACACCCGTCAAATTAATGTCTAGCTATCCTTTTCGGAAAAACCTTGTGTAGACTTTAATACACCGGACCAATGAGAGAAAATAAGAGGATTTGTTTTTATCTCTTGTTTTTTAGACGGGCAGTCCTCGTGTACCATATTCTCAGATCTATGCGATTAGAACCTACTTGTTAGTAATTTGAAACGATAAGATTAATAATATTAAATTCCATTTATTTTAGAATAATTAATAGTGTGGACATATTTGAATTATTAGATAACTCTTGACTCTTGAATTATTTTTTGACATTTATAAAACTTGCTGACATTATTATTAATCATAGTTTATTAAATTGAACTATTTTTTTTTATTAAATTAATTATTATTAGTACTTATTTTTTGTTGTGGCTTTTGATTATATATATGAAATTATGTAATTATGAACTAAATATTTTGTAAATGTGACTTGCCCAGTGTAACTACCAATGTTATAAGGCCAATAAACGATTCTATTCTATTCTATTCTACTTTCGTATATTTGATTTGAGCTATTGAAGCCAGTAATGTAAAGCATTCAGAACGATAACACAAAAGTTCCAATAGAAACGACAGCGCTGTCTGCAAGTAAATCTTCATTTCGTGGGAAAACCCCCTTGGCGACTCCGCACAATACACGACCTTTCCGTTACGTGAACCGACGCGGCTCGTGAACGAGAGAAATGTATTGGTCCTTCAAGCCGGAATCTTGGAACTGTGAGAGCTGCCTTTAGTCGTTTTTTTAGAGACGTAGACTAGAGAATAGACAAAATTGGGTTTAGTCGGCGAAAATTGAAAAATATGACGTTTAAAATCGACAATACTGTCGGTGACAAAAATCAAATTTGTCGGCCGATAAAGTACCGTACTTGCACTGCAGGTTTCATTTTAATCTTGCTCCGTCACATCTTCCCGGTAACCAAAATTTTGAGGCTTTTAGGCTTTGAGGCTTTCATCAGAAGGCTTCAAAAGGCGTAAATATAGTAACCCTTGATAGCGAGCATATATAGCATATATTGAGCCTTTGGGGTCGAAATTTATAAATATTTTTCAACGTCTGGTCGAAGTATCTCGTCGTAACTAAAACGCTAGCCTTTATTACCTTGTTCAAAGGATTGCAATCGCAATTCAACGCAGCGATTCGGCCAGCAACTTTTGGCACGATGCGATAAGATGGTAGCGATTACTGTTAGTTTGCTTAAATAATATCTTACCTTGGTCAAAGGCTGTTCAGCAGTCAACTCAAACTTCAACTGGATCCGCCCGAAGCTGGAACCGCAGAAAGAGTTGACTTGAGTTGATTAATTACAAGCTTTTATTAAACTTGCAATGTTTTTATATATGTATGTATTTGTATCTATGTTAAGGTCTTGCAACTCAATTTTAGACCAGGGGCCTTATCCCGTAACTCTGGTGGCGATGATCTTCGTTAGTTCTCTCCTCGTATCCTGCTCGAATGGTGCGAGTAAGTTGGCGTGAGTGGGACGGCACGTGATGACCATTGCCACCAGAGTTACGAGATAAGGCCCCAGTTCCCCTTGTTGAAATTTTGCACGCCTTTCAAGTACCGATGACAATACAATATTATGACAGCGAGCTGATCTGATGATGGATACGGAATGTGGAAAACGGAACTCTAACAGTAGATTGATGGAGTTTGTACTCATTTTGATCAACTTACAGTAACAATAACGGATTTTATAAAAGCCCGTCTGGAAACATACCATTTTCCGCAAAAACTTATTTTTTTAAATTTTGGCTTTTGTTTACATTTTATTTTATTTTTCCTCCTGTTTTCTAGTGTTGCTGTACCCGACGGGGTCCATAAGAAACTTTGTGTAGGTACTAATCTCGATATGTGTAACGCCTTTCTTTTCTCTCTTATGTTTTGGCTCTACACGTTGTTTATTTAGTCAGTGCCAAGTATTGTAATATTTCAAGCGAAGTCAAATATTTCACCATTAAAATAAGTCTCAGTCGTAGACTAAGTCAAGCAAAGTGAGTCACAGAGTACTCGGAGTCACAAGTAACGGTAAAGTCCACGTCATGCCCCAGCAAAGTGGTGGACACTATACTAGAGGTTTCTACGGAGTTTTGGAAACAACACGAAGAGTCACGTTTTACAACATTATACTATTCACCAATACTCGTACAAGTTCACGAATACTTAACGGATAAAAAAATACACAATTTTCACACATTAACACTCGAAATAACACAAGTTTTGGAAAATAATACAATGACGCGATACGACTTCTTCACGTTCTCGCCAAAAACCGTTTAATACCTTTATTTTTCTTTTCACTTTGGGCTTCAAACGTTGTGTATTTAGCCAGTGTTAGTTTTGTAATGTTTGAAGTGAAGTATTTCACAATTAAAACAAGTCTCAGACATAGTTTGTCAAGTAAAGTAAGTCACGGTGAAGGTCAAGTCATACCCCATTAAAGCGGTGGTGACTTTACTAAAGGTTTCTGTGGAGTTTTGGAAACAACACTAAAAGTCATGTTTCAAGACATTATACTATTCACGAACACTCGTGCACGGCTATGAACACTTATTGAATAAAAAATCCACCATTTTTACACATTAACACTCGAAATAACACAAGTTTTGGAAAATATTACAATGACGCGATACGACTTCTTCGCGTTCCCGCCAAAAACCGTTTAACACCTTATTTATTAATTTTTTCTCTTTCCTCTTGAGAGTATTTTGGCGTCGCACGTCTTATGCATTTGCCAGTGTCAAGTATGCTTATATATTTTCAAGTTTTGTTAAATAATATCAAACAAGTCACAGTCAAAGGCGAGCAAAGCAAGTCACGGTCAAATCCAAGTCATGCTCCAGTAAAGTGGTGAAAACTTTACTAGAGCCTTCTATGGAGTTTTGGAAACAACACGAAAATTGACTCTATGGAAGCGATAATCTAAATTTGAATCTGACATTTTAATTCATGTCTGGTCAAGATACGGCCAAGAAATTAAAACCCAGCTCTCTATTTTATCACAGAATAGATAATAGTATGTCATGTTATCACGAAAGGAATGATTTGGAACGTCAAAGCGTTACCATTGGCCATATGTATACGTGAAAGGTCACAATGTTGAAAGGTCATAGAGAATCATTATCAACTCTCTCTGTTTTTTTTTCCGGTTATAATTCGTAGCAATAATTATCTAAATATAGTGTCCATTGAAGCCAGCGATTCTCTTACAGATATCTATTATCTCCAACTCGTAAATCATTTAATACTAATTGAACAGTAGCAATAGCAATCAAATCTACATTCAAACGAAAACCAGTAGCGCCGTGCCGGAAACACAACACAAATCATGTTATATTAACTTTTATTTAATAGGCTAAGATACTTGTTTAATTACAGATTTGTATGAATAAAATGTTTGATAAAAAGAGTTTTGTTTTATTGATTTCACAAAAGGCACAGGGGCCCTATTCCTGTGTGCTCGAGATTAGAATTTAATGGGAGTGAGAGTGACCGAGTTTTGGTGAATAGTACTTATAATGTCGTGAACGTCACTGTACTGGGGAAAGACTTTGACTCGATCGTGACTTACTTTGCTTGACTTAGACTGTGACTGAGACTTGTTTTAATTGTTCACATGTACCTAATATTACAAAACTTGACACAAATTATGTCTGGAGCCAAAATATAAGAGAGAAAAAAGTTCAAGCTTGTCAACGTTGACATTTGCGCACAGATTTGCGGTACAAAATCATACTTTTCTCGTGTCTTATATTGTGGCTACACATATGGTGTATCTATTGAGCCAGTTAGAATATTATTGAGTATTTCATACCAGTATTACTAAGGCGTATAGGGTATACACTGTAGTTACTTCTAGGGAAGCCTTATTTCTTATGGCCCTCCTTCGACTGCGTCGTCCAAATAAGGCTCCCATTGTGCCACGATCATAGCCTATCGCATCAGAAAGGGTCGGGTCGGGAATCGGGATAGATAATAAATGGCACATGGCGGCCCAATTCGATCAATCTGGTAGACTTGGTGGCCCATTTGCTGTAGTCGGGTAAAAGGTAAAAGAGATCAAATGAAAGGTAACTGACACAGATCACACCTTAGATTCTGCATTCAGGACGCTCGAAGCGCACCACGCATCAGTCTAAATATACTTATAAGAAATTACTCTGATTGGTTGATTGTTAGGCGCGAGTAGGTGTAAGCTTCAGATAGCCAATGAGATAGCTTGGTCGCAATCCCCGCGACCCGCGCCTTCCTCAATCTTTGGTGACTTTTTGTAGGAACAACGAATCTCGTGATGCGGTATCTAGTGTGATCTGTGGTAACTGAGTAAGCAAGTGAAAATTTCCTCCGTGACCAGATCAAAGAACTTGCAACCAGTGGCTTTTGCGCCCTCCGTGGGAGCCCCCGCGGCGTCACGCGAGCTCTGCATTTGTATCTTCACTTCGTCGGACATACCTGGGGTTCAACAGCCGCATGTTGAGAACAACACTAATTATACAAAGTTTTTTTTTTTTTAATTTATTTGTATTTACATTATTCGGGGCAGTACCTAAGGACAGCCGTTAGCAATCTAAAATCCAGAAACTCAAAGTGAAACATTTTATTTGCGTGATAATTTGGGTATTAAAAGTTCTTAAAACTAAAAAAAAATATCCATTAACAATCGGTACAGGCGTGCAAAATTATAGAAATTAACCTTGTTACAAAATCAAAATATAAATCAAAGAATTAAATTGTCATTTATTTAGTCTAAAATTAAAATATACATATTTCGGAAGGTCCTTTTAAATTGTTTTCAGGGAGCTAGGTCTAGCTTAGGTACACAGTCAAATGTTAATTTTTACGTATATTCCTAGATTTAAAATAGGAATTGCTAAAACCAGATTAGGAAAATCCGTGACTCGACGCTATCAATCATCAAAATTGAGTAGACATCTGAGTATTGAAATTCTAAATAATCCTGTCAAGGGAGAATCGTCTTATGGGCATAGTGGTTCCATCAACAACGAGGTATATACCGACCTATACTATTACCGATTACGTCAATTCCATAGTTCCGTGCAATTAGTGTACGTACTTTTCTTACAAACTTACTTGTCTACTTACTTACTTACTTACTCATCTACTTACTTTTTAAGTACATTAACTTTTTCGTATGTCACTTCTGTCTCGAACTAACACAGTTGCCATCCTTTTCTCACCTATTGATATGAAAAGGGAAATCTAAAACAAACAGAAAATCAAAGAACAAATATTTTTTAACCGACTTCCAAAAAAAGAGGAAGTCCCTAAGTCGACTCAATTTCCGTCATTTATTTAAGCCGATTTGATAAACAAATAATTTGATAGGATTATACTTCCGGATTGGTTTTTATCAAAATCCAGTTCTGATATGATGGGATCCAAGAGGAATGTTGAGGGAACTCCTCAAATAGTATCGTACATATATAGCGATTTTGTTATTTTCGTCAACAAGTCAAGCATTTGCATTCAGAAAGTAACATTTGTTGAAGTGGAACTGATGAAGAAGACCACAGACGGCCACCGGAACTCAACAATGATAATTTTATTATTTCACGGTCGGCGCCAAGAACATCTCGCTAGTGCATTTTTTCCAGAGTATTTTGTTGAAGTTGGTTATTTGTTAAAATTATTCGTTTTTACATTTTGATAACGGAACTCTATCGAACACCTTTGCGTGAGAGCCATTGGCTAAGGCTACTGATTATCAAATTTCTTTGCACCCTGCTTGCTCCGTTTTAAGACCTCCATAACCCGTCTTAGGCCTTAAAACTTACATCAACAGAGGTGAAATCATGTAAAATTACAGATCTCTATAAACTGGTTGCATGCGCTTCCCAGGTTTTAGGATAAATGCGAGCGTAATCATGTGGATGACACAGATTCGGATTCCATTCTCATCAGAGGACGATTTTGGAGTAATTTGGGTCCGTTCACGACTGCATCGGATGACTTATATTAGCATTGGTGATTTTTGTAAGCACCGTTTAGTTAGACGGATACAGAAGTTTTTTCCGGCGTTAGTAATTTTTTTACATAATATCGAAAAAAAAAAAGAAGAAACAACGTCTATGATAAAGTCATCATTATCATCATCAGCCGGAAAATGTCCACTGCTGAACATAGGCCTCGCCCTTAGAGCGCTATACCGAACGAACACCTGCCACCGGTCGTTGGTCCACCCAGTCGGAGGCCTGCCTACGCTGCGTCTTCCAGTTCGCGGTCGCCACTCAAGAATTTTTCTTCCCCATCGGTTAGCGGTTCCTCGAGTGATGTGGCCTGCCCATTGCCAATTCAGCTCGCAAACCCTGAATGTCGGTGACTTTGGTTCTTTGGCGAATATCCTCGTTACAGATTTTATCGCGTGGAGAAACCGAGCATACCTCTCTCTATTGCTCTGAGACTGAGTTTCTCCAAAAGACCAGTAGTCAAGGACCATGTTTCAGCTCCATATGTCATCCCTGGCAACATTGGTTAACCCTTAGCTTGTCTTCAAGCACTGAGGGATTTTGGACGAGAATATATCGCGCAATTTCCCGAAAGCTGCCCATCCGAGTAAAGGCCTCGCTACATGGCCTGACCTGACATCGTTTGAAAGACATGGCTATATATAAGTTTCTGGGGGAGCGAAAGGGAGAAGCTATAAACTTAATAGTTTGTTTCTTTTGCTCCCGTGAAATTCAAATCTAGCTGTCCCTTTCACACGATGTCAGGTCATGCCATGTATAGACATCCTTAGATACTGTATCGTACACTACTACTATTACTATAATATAAGACGTCAGGGACAGTAAATGCAAATGAAAACCCAATTTATAAGGAGAATTCTGTGTGAAAACCATGTAATTCTGTGAAAAAAACAATAAAAATAAAGTCACTCGACAGTCGATTTCGTTGTAGTTGTAACCTCCTTGGATCCTTTGATGTGTCATTTCGCATGTCTATTCCAAAGTCAATTATTTTTTATTGTACAGCGCGGCAAAGTGCTGCCGCTGTCAAAACAGCCGAGCTCGCGCGCCTTTGGCACTGGCCACTTGACTTTTTTTGGTGTTTCTTCACAGGTGTACGCAGAAAAAAAGAAAAGATTTTATGGCGGCGCTTGGCGGGCTTACCTGCAAATGGATGTCTGCAGAAAAGTGGCAAGAACTTGTTTCAATTTTGTTTTTTTTTTCTATTTTTTTTTAATGACTGATTTTTTGAGCAAAACTTGTTTTTTTGCTGAAGCGTTCTACATTTGAATTTTCATTGCTTTTCTTTATAATGGAGGATAGTCTAGCTAGTATAGCGTTTGTATTCTCTTTGGAGGATAGTTCACAGTAGGTAAAGTTTATTCCATATAATCTACCGCAGGAAGTTAAAATGCAGTAGTCAAACATCGTAGATTAGGAAAGGAAATGATTAATTAAGTCGAGAATGCCCTTCCGCCATAAACTGTGTCCCTCGCTAAGTGCACGCGCTACATTGTGACCGACTTATTTGTGGAGTAGCATGAGGGCGCCACCACCCCAATCTACGCAAAGAAAGCGTTTGTTGAAAGTTTTAGTTCTATCATTTGACCACTTGCACAGAAAAAATTGTCGCTCTGTAAGTTAGAATGTGAAATGGATGTGAATGCTCAGAAAATTTGAATGTGACCGAAATCGACAATAGAATGGTTGTTTTTTTACCTTAAATTTTGGCTACACGATCAGTTTATTTATCCAGTGTCCAGTTTTGTAACTTTTAAAATATCAAAATAAAACTAAACTTAAATAAACTAAGACTTCACATCGCAATAAAACATCTCAGTATTACACCATCCATAGACGTTTTTTTTTTAGAGCTCGCAATTCTCTCTCCTGATTTTAAAAATTATGCTTGCCCGTAACAGTTTAATGCCATCCAAAAATTTGAACTGTTCCAAACTCTGCGCGTCACCGCACTCGTCACCCAGAGATATTAGATGTTAAATAATGAACACAGTACCGCTTGGCGGTTGAATAACTGGCAAAGGTGTGGTACTTCCCCAGATGGACTCTTGCAAAAGAGTCCTACCATTACAAAATGTATTTATTACTTGACATAGGTATTTGGAATTTGATTGTTTTAAGGCATGGAAAGAAACGAATTGTAATTTGTACGCCTTGAAGGTTCGAATATGGAGGAACACATTTAATCTAAGACCGTTTTACTGTAACCTATATCCGAGCATATAATTTTTTTGATTTGATTTGATTTGATTTGATGTGTCATTGAAGAGATGAATTTTTATTACTTATGTATTAAAAATCTATAAATTTCATCGAAGCAGAACGACAGCTGAACCAATGGCCAAAATCTAAGCTTGTTTCAGTTAAACTGTTCAAAAACTAAAATGTATGAAACACCTATGTAAAAGTATGAAACAAGAAAATATTATTCGAAATTCAAAACCATGGACCATGAAGGACAATCGTTCCGAAGTTATAGAAAAAAGAATTACCTAATAGTTCAAATAAAAATACAACGCAGTGAATATCCCACTACTCCCCAAAGTGTGGAGTTGCCACACTAAAAAAACTGCAAATGAACCACTGAGCAAGAAGCTTGACTTAATTGACCCCCTTCACGATTCTCGGAAAATCAACGATATTGCGAACTGATTCATTGTAACCTGTTCCGTTACATTTACTTAGGTAAGGCTTGGTCCGGCTAATTTTTAACCGACTGCCCATGAATGGTTATGAGTTTGGGGTGTATTTAAGTACATATGTATGTTTGTGTATTCATATTATTATTATTACGGCTTGACCGATTTTGTCGAGTGATGTGTAGTTGGATTCCTCTTTATGTCCGGAAGGACATAGCCTCCGTTTTGAAGTCGGGTATATTGTTTTTCTTTTTATAATATTACTTCTATACAGGGTTATAAGGAAAGGGTATACTAGGCCGAAAAGGGCTTATAGTACACATCATTATTATTCCATAGAAAAATGTCAATGACACTCGACAAAATGTATGGAACAGCTGATAATTTTTTCTCGATTTCAGGATTGGTCCCATAGTAAAAGTTGTTCACAATGATGAGTACTATGAGCCCTTTTCGGCTTAGCATACCCTTTCCTTATAACCCTGTATTTATCGTTTCTAATGGGTACCTCTAGAGACTAAAAGTTAGATACCTAATTAGGTCATTCGTCTTTAAAGACTTCTTTGCGATAGTTATCTTTCGTTATTCCCTTAGGTCTGTTTATCTCGTCACAGATAAAAAATAGTGTCTCCGTAGCCCCATGAACCCTCGTTAGTTTGACACGACAACCGCACGCGTAGACGCTTTTTAACGTAATCCGCATTACCCTCCAATGCCCCATCATACTCAGCTGCTAACGCACAGATGTCCCGCGCAACGCAAATTAATTGGAAATGTCAAGTGCAAGGGACGCCATCTTGTCCCCCGTTTTATTTTTTTCGCGCGCGCGTGCCGTTATTGCTAGACAGCTGGGCGATACGGTTTTTATTTTTTAATGTTGGCAATAATGCGTGTGTTGGTTTATTGACAAAGCTCATAATTTTTTTACCCGACTGCCAAAACGGCTCGTAACGTTTTAACAATTTTTCGGATTTACCAATTTTAGGCGATCTGGGAATGAAAAAAAATATTTTTTTTTAAATTAAATTTTGTGTTCTGTCCTTGTCATTCTTATAATCCTAACTAATCTTAACTAATATTATAAATGCCAAAGAAACTCTGTATATCTGTCTTCTGTCTTCTGTCTTCTGTCTGTTTGTCGCGTTATCACGCAGCTTGAATTTTTTAATATATATATATATCTTAAGAATAGGAGATGGACATAGGCTACTTTTTTATGTAGTTCCGCGCGAACGAAGTCGCAGGTAACAGCTAGTAAGTATATAGTAATATATAAGAACAAGCTCTTTTCCGGGAATCAACGCACAGACTAAACCGCTTATGAGAGAAACGTGAAACTTGAACCCAATACTACCCAAAAGGGGTAGTTGTACTACCGTATAAGAACGGATTTTGCGAAATTCCACCTATAAAGGAACAAAATGGACCCACAAAGTTTGTATGGAAATAAAATACTTTTTCACGCTAAGCAAATGAAACTCGGTTTATTTACGGATCATAAGAAAAAAAAAGTCTCAGGACTTTTTACCCTTTAAAGAGATGAAAGGTTAAATTTACATGTTCACATTTACGTGAAATAGCTTTAAAATTGACCAACTATACCTATTATATTGATCACAGCTTTCAACATAAAACAGACATCTGCCATCAGGCCAAATATACCTAGGTAGCATGCCATTTTTAACGGACGATAAGTGATTATCAAAATTGATACGGATACCGCAAATATCCGCAGAGCCGAAACAATAAAATTATAGTGTAATTACTGAGTAAAACATGTACAGATGCGACCAACTGACGAGACTAAAAATTTCCTACTGGAGCCTGTCACTTCTGGTAAATAAATATAATAGTGGCTCCCCCGTCCAGCCTCCCAGATAAGTTGGTCACGCTGTAATTAAAGGGCAGATAATTCCTTAACAAAAATACAAGGTGTTGCCACAAGAAAAAATAAATAATACCAGTGGTGATGCCATCATCAGCTGCAAACAAATGCATCAGGTGCACGAATTTCGTATGGAAAGGTGTTCGGAAGGAAACAAATTGTTTTATTAAAAAGCGAAAATGGGCTGCGATAGCCTTTCGGTTCTAATGACCGGAAAGACGTGGGTTAATTGCCTGGCGAGCGGGGAATTGGGTCAGATGGTAATGAAATGGCCAAAATTGGCTTGTTTCCACCCTCCATCCTGACTGTACCTAGTGGCTTGGCCTTGACCATAAAAGATCGGAACAACTCACAGATGAATGGAACAACTACGTAAAATACGAAGTATCTTATTTATTGGAATCTTTATTTCTTTTTTATTGGTCAACTTGCTAATCTGCGACTTTGTATATTATTATGGTGTTGCTTGTCCTATCTTTATTTCTTTTATTATTGGTGAGCTTGCTAATGTCCGCAACTTTGTATACGGTGTTGCTTGTCCTTCATCTTCGCAGGTTTAGGGTTCGAGACCGAGCCTACGCCTTCCGCCATGCAAAGTAAAAATTAACAATTTCAATCTATAATATTATGTTTATGTAAAAAGATCAAGCCCTTTTCTAGGAATAAACGCACGAAGCGAACGAAAGGTCTCTGACGAAACTTTGTAGACTTTGTATTAGGCGATTTTTGATTAGTGGGGTATTTCCCCCCGAAATAGGGGAAGTTTTCTGCGGCGCCATTTACTTGCCGACTCAAGTCGTTCTCGGTTCGATGTCGCGAACTGAAACCGCACGACCTTACCACTTTACCCGATTATTATTTTCAAATTATTATTTTACAAACAACGACGGTTAAAAAATTCTATCATCATCATCATCAGTCATAAGCGTCCACTGCTGAACATAGGCCTCCCCCTTTATCCTTACGAGATTGGTCTCAGTGGCTCGCGTTATGTGCAGTACTCAAGTGCCGAGTCGTGATTAGGACTCGCACAACGCAGTACTGATATTCTCTGTCCGAAATTAATGTTGGATTGTTTTGGAGTTTTTAGTCATACAATTCTCGTCAAAAACTAGCGGTAGTAACCCGTAATCTACCCACACATTTTTTTCTTTCTTTTTACTGTTTTTGTTTTATTTCTCGATCCAACGGCTTGTCAGCCAGTTTTTTTTTTTTGTAGAAGATTGACCACTGAGTCCCTTGTTAATTCAACTTACCATTCGATGTAATCATCTTCCGGATTCAGTGAAGAGACGGCATTGAATCCGCGTGTTGCCGGTTGTACCACCAGTAGGTATTCCAAACAGTGTGAGTAAAGAAAACCAGCATTGACCATCGGTCTATTCTGAAGTAAGGTAATAAAATAAGGTAATATACATTTAAAAGGTTTTATAATATAGGTAATAAAATAAAATAATAATATAATGTAATAAAAATAAGTAAGGTAAGTAAGCAAGCACGGACATAAGGTGATAAGCTAAGTGAATGTGTATTTTTCTTGCATTAACTACTGCAGAAAAAAGTCAAACTATCGAATCGTAAAAGTTAAGAACTACAGTTAAGTATGATTACTCGATATTGGGGCGAGAAATATGCAAATTCTCTTAGTGTAGCCCTCACACAGCCTGACATCTTTAAACTGACTAGGGGTTGTTTATTTTTTTAAAGCATACCTAAGTATTTTCATGCGAAATGACCGATTGGCGAAAAAAATGTCCTAAAAGTCGCATTTTTGAAATAATCATATCATTCGCTAACGCAACGATTGGTCTGAACGCTTTCAAACATTCGATTTTTCTTTTTTTTCTCTTAAATTTTGGCTCCACAATTTGTATATTTAGCCACTGTCAAGTTTTGTAGCATTTCAAGTTTATTAGTATTCAAGTGTCAGACATAGTCTACGTCAAGCAAAATAAGTCACGGTCAAGTCCTACTCATGCCCTAGTAAAGTGGTGGAGACTTTACTAAAGAATTCACGTCTCACATCATTATACTATTCACCAACGTGCACGTTCACGAACACTTAATGAATAAAAATCCACCGTTTTTACATATTAACACTCGAAATAACACAAGTTTTGGAAAATAATACGATGTCGCGACATGACTTCTTCACGTTCCCGCCAAAACTTGAGGAGTGTTAATTTCATGCTAAAAATCGTTTGACAGACATTATAAGGAGTACGAAATTTGTACTAAAATAAAAAACGATTACTAAATATTCGTGTTTTATTTGTTTCGTCGTTGCGAAAGTATCTAAAATATCTAATCTAATACCTACCGGTTGCTGCGTGAAATAGAAAATTTAAAATATTTTATAAAAAAAATGGTAACCCAAAATTTTAAAAAATTCTAAAATACGCAAACTCGCAATTCATATATCACCGGTGATTGTTTTCAAATGCGAAAAGAAATCGTTATCAAATAAATTAAAAATCGTTCTCTATAGTGGACGTTGACCGAATATATATATACTATAGACACACTTTTTTACATTTTTTTCGTTGCTTTGCAGCAAATTTAAAATTACAGTTTGAAAAGCTGGTGTTCGGTGAATATCACCAACAGACATACGTTGCACGTCAAAGTGATCTCAACTCTCATTGCTGTCGCAATACAAATGCGAATGTAATAAGTTCGTATTTCTCGAGTAAATCCAGTCCATTGCCTTTGGCGCGCTAAATGCGAAACAAACACAAATGTTTGCGGATGATATCATCGAGGATCATTACGTATACCATCATTACTGAGCTTTTTCGGACACTTATCTATACAATCAATAAATAATGCGAAATAGGGGACTGCATGAAATCTTTAAAGAGGCGTTTTACAAAAAAAAAAAAGTTCTAAAATACTTACTAGATGGCGTAATAAAGGCGCAACCTAAATAAACCTAAATAAATAGAAGGCGCAACATTTTAGGGTACTAAATGCCTGTATAGATATTTTGCTCTGGAGTCCATCTGCTTCAAATTGATCAACTGAGCAAAAATCACTCTTACACACCATTAAATAATTTTGTCATGTTTTCAATTTGTATTGAGCATTTGAGCATCTTTTGGGACTTGTGTCGAGAGGGTTTTAATTGTAATTCACCTGAAAGCCTTGGGCGTGGGGTGTGAATAAAATCTACTTTGTACAAAGCGAAAAGGCTCATCCTTATATTGAGAAAATGCCTTCTTCTGGCGTGGATATCGTCCTGTGAAATCAAGAAGTACAGCGACTCTTATCACTTCGCCATATGCGTCTGCACCCGCGTCCGCCTGTTGATCATTGCACCTGTCTTAAATCAACAGACATTGTGCATGTTTGTGATTGTTTTACGATGGGTAGCCGTCGGTAATGCCCACCTTAATTAACCTGGATCCGGGGTAATCAACCTGACTTGATGAAACAAATGTGCTCTCTGTGATTGAGGATTGAAATATCTGTTTGAAAATGAAAAGAGACAAGATTACACCCATGACTTGAGAAATTGCGAGAATCAGAATGACAGACGAATAGAAGTCTTTCATGGTATAAAAAAGAAAAATAAATGGCAAGATTTTTGGCCAGTAACACAACCTCATAATCATGAACACAATCATGAAAGAAAAGAAAGGACAGGAAGTGCAAACATAAATCAGAGAAATGAGAAGGGAAATCATACCGTACCCCTGTACCGTACTAAATAAAAACGCTAACATAAGACCACGAAAGCTGGACATAGCGATAAAAGCCTCGCATAGTGCTGTAATGTATATATAATTATAGAGCTTCGGTTTGAGGTGACATAGACAAGAAATTAAAGACAAGAAAAACCGCGGTTTCTTGAATAAACTAGAGAGTTCTAACTCATTCTTATCACTTCAAGCTTTAGTATAGTGCAGGTTTGGTAAAATTTCAAAACCGATTTTAGCAAACTACGAACGAATAGCATCAACCCGCACGTCTCTCTATCCGATTCGGATCAGATGGTTCTCAGAGCATAATATCATTATAGGCATTTACCTAGTCCCTTATCTATAATGTCCGTTGAACCGAATTGACCCGGGGAAGAAAGGCCAGGGAGCAAATCGTCCACAAATGAAAATGCCCTTAAAGCAAGTGCTCATTAATAAAAAAAATTACATGAAAGCAAGTACGGGCCCTGAGCTCTGTTTTTTTATCTGTAATTAATTTATACAAATTTTGGTTGTAATTTTAGCTCTTTTATTTAAGTTTAGATTGTATTTAGAATATTGATTAGTATAATATATTCTATTATTGTCTCTCTTATAAACTAGTACTTATTCAAATACAATTCAAGTATTGGATCACTAAATAAATAACAATTGAAGTCAGTAGTAATCGAAATGAAGAAGATTATTGTCTTCTTCATTTCGAACATAATCTTGTAAAAGAAGACATTGGTATCGATCATGTTTAACCAAAACGAAAGTAAATTAATCTATGATTCAAAGAAAACATAAAGACAAATCAAGATTAAAAATTGTCACTAAAATCTGAATTGGACTAGGAAGATAATACACGACACGTGCAAGATAATTGATTAACGTAAGTAAATCCATGTTGATAAACATTCTAATTATGTTCTCCACTGCACTCCAGGTCCACTAGGGTTTTTTTAAATATCGGATACCAGAAGATATCCGCGGGGAGTCGGTAAGTCTAGTTTGAAAATAAATACTTTGTAAACTACCTAAAATACTTTGTAGATTGCATGTAATTCAAGTATTTATTCAAGGATTCTATTGTACCATTTTCAAAACTAAATTTGAAAGCTCTGAATTTTTTTTTTTCATTAAAAAGGTAATAGCGCTTTTGCAAAATTTAAATTAATTCATAGGTTGGTAATGTCATTTACATTAAGTATTTCTACTTATTTCAAAGATACTATAAATCAAAAGCGACATGTAAAATGTGCCCTCTGTTCATAAAACACAAGTCATCCAAGCGGAAATGATGCGTGCCCTCTTCTTATTGTGAACGTGCGTCAATAGATGTTGCCCCTCCGGAGGTCTGCGCACGACTGACGCGTGCCGGTCGCGTGGCGCCATCTATTGTGCAACGTCGTTATAAGTCTACCCTCTTTTTGGTATGTTTATGTTGCGCCTAACTATAGGATGCGCTTGTAAGATAAAATGTTGTTTCAATCGTCAGAATAGATGTGGTAAGGTATTTTTAGCAGTATCAAATTGATAAGAACGATTCAGAATGTCAGATATAAATAATATCAACTTGACTGACTTGCCAATGTTCGCCAAAGTCCCTAAATAAAACGAAAAAAAAACCCGACTGCGAATTGTAGCCTGTGTCACTCCGTACGTTAAGAAGTATCCAATGACACCTCACTCATCAAAATCGGTCAAGCTGTTTAGCCTACAGGAGGTATACTACACACAAACATATAACTAGTAGTACGCGCCAAACTGAGGCCTCGCGGATTCTGCTCATATTCGTCTTAAAAATTGTATTGAAATGAACTACTTGTAAAGAAATTTTGATAAAGATCGGATCAACGGTTTGCATGTTACGTCAGACAAATATACACACAAACATACATACACATGCCGAATTGTTCCAGTACATTCGGAGACCTTCGCAACGCTCATTATACTTACAAACTCACAAACTTACATACATCCCAAAATATTACCCTTCTTGGGCAGTCTGGTGAAAAGTAGCATTACATAAATTACATACATTATCAGCCAGAAGACGTCGACTGCTGAACACAAGCCTCCCCCTTAGACCGCCACATCGACCGACAACGGGCCACTTGCATCCACCGGTTGCCCGCGAGTCACAATGTCGTCGGTCCACCTAGTGGGAGGTCTGCCTACGCTTCGTCTTCCGGTTCGTGGTCGCACATTCAAGAACCTTTCTTCCCCATCGGTTATCGGATCTTCGAGTGATGTGGCCTGCCCATTGCCACTTCAGCTCTGAGAGATAACAAACAAAACGAATCAAAAGCGGAACACTCTGTGAAGTGCTTTATATTTGCATTTCGTACCGATACGAGTACAGATGGTGGAGTGGTGGGTGGGAAAGACGACGCAGCTGTCCAAATGAATCTATCTTTAAATCAGTCGCTCTCCCGCTGCTTTTATTACGATTTGTTCTGATGTATAAAATGTGAAAATATTATGGATAGTCAAAATATTGCAAAGTAATCGCTAGCGACCGCGACTTTTTATTTTTTCTTTTTCCTCTAAAACTCTCTACCCGCGACTTCGTTCGCATCGACATAAAAAAAGTATCCTATGTCTTTGTGTTATACAGTAACTCAAATTTTAGCCGTTTAGGAACTTTATTGGTCCTGGGACCCTATTCGGAGAAATGACATTTTATCTCGGTCACTCTCACTCCCATTAAATTCTAAATTAGAGAGACAGTGACCGAGATAAAATGTCATTTCTCCGAATAGGGTCCCTGATACGACTGCGGCTATATTCCTCTGAATTATAATAGTACTTAGTAGTTGATTGATTCAGGCCACAGAAGAGAGAGAAGTAAATAAAAAAAATTCCTCTTCTGTGATTCATGCTAACTTTGCGGAAGTTCATTTTCAAACTGTGTCAAAAATAACCAACGTGTAGTCTTTTCGCTGCAACGTCGCGTCCAGTACAATAGGAATAATGAACAGTTGATTGTTTTTACCCTAATATTTAGTTAAATTTTAAACAAAATTTTGAAAAAAAACTTAGAAATTATTATCCTAAATTAAGAAATAGAGCATCACTGGCCTCCGGCTGGGTCCTACCGTTAATTATTTTACTAATATTATTTTTTAACTAAATATTAGGGTAAAAACAAACAATTGTTCATTATTCCTATTGTACTGGACGCGACGTTGCAGCGGTAAGACATATTGGTTATTTTTGACACAGTTTGAATATTAGTTAGAAAGGATAATAAGCGTTAGCGTTGTGTTGTTAAATACACCTACACTAGATACCTAAAACTAGCTACCTTCATTCGTTGTTTATTACTTAGCAAATGTAGAATTTTGTTTTAATAAAATAAATTAAACTAAAGTCGGAATAGCCGACTTAATTTAATGTGAGTATTCCCGTTTTATAAAACCAAAATGTGTCAAAACTACGTCTGTCGCTGAGTGACTGTTTAGATTTGTCTATGGTTGATGGCCAAACCCTAATACCTAGCATCCAAGTGGTTAACACTCCAACGACGCTTCCAACCGTACTTGTTTACCACGGCGTCTTCAAGTGCTACCCTCGAACTATTATTACAGGGCAATCTGTTTCCACAGGATATCCTGGCCCATCTGGCTCTATCGACGTATTTATAGCTCTCATTGTACGGGCTGCATCTGGAGTTTGATCGGCTATTTGTAGTGGGTATTTTGAGGATCTACCGCGGCTTGTAGCCCTCGTCATCTGTGCCTCTCTACTAATCGAAGTTTGCCGTCACGTTGTTCACGTTGGTGCCAAATAAAGCTGCGGTACATACTAACTCTTAGATTCAGACATGTTTTTATATTTGGCTTTACTTGAAATATTACAATACTTGACACTGGCTAAATACGCAACGTGTGGAGCTAAAACAAGAGAACAAAAAATCAGCATAAGACACTGATTTCTATTTTACTGTGTACGATTCTACGACCAAAGCTTAAAATTATGACCAAAGTAAAACCATAGATAAAATAAATGTTCTTTGGTAAAACGACGGACGGGCCCTAACCACACGACTTCTTAAAAATGACAAGTCAAAACAACCGAAGTTAGGCTCAATACGCAATAAAAAGTATGTATAGTACATTTGTCCCAAAAAAGAGATAGCGAATATAAGGTGCAACGTTTCGCTCGGCGCGCGAAATTCAAATTTTGTTGCGTTTTTTGTCAATTACAGCTTAACTGCTCATCGAAGGTTCATGAAAACTAATTTTGCGATAATAAATAGATCGTTTCAAGAAATTACACCAAACAAAAATTCAAGTTGAAAGCTAGTTTAAGTACATTTCTCACTAAACCAAAAACCGAGATGAAAATCAGCTTATTGAGATTCGTAGCTAAACCAATGTTATCTAGGTGATCATTTTAACCGTAATTTCTTAAGACAACTTATTTATTGTCGCAAAATTGGTTTCAATAAATCCACGATGAGTAATTAAGCTGTAATTGACAAAAAACGCAAGAAAATTTGAATTTGAATTTCGCGCGATGAGCGAAACGCTGCACCTGGCATATTTTTGCAGACATTTGGATCGCATGTATTGACAAACGTACGTCTCGTACACAGATTGAGAGCGACTGAGGCAAGGTGAGCACCGGCGCTCACTTTAAATGCTTTAAAGTCTCTTACTTGGGCCCGTCCATTCATTTTACGATGGTTGACAGTTTATTTCCTTATATTTTTTTACTACACCAATATTTACTATTATCCAATCTGTGACTCGTGCGGACACGGACAAATTCGTCGGACGCGTGTGGCTTCCGTCCACAACGGCTTGGAGCTTCGGAGAGAAAGCAGGGGAGCTCAACCTTGGCTTTTCCACTAATAGATCAGCAAAAGGGAAATACTAAAGAATTATTAACCTCTTATTAGACAAGTCTTCGGAAGGGTAGTCACGATTTGTATAAATAACTATATCATAGCTATAATCGAAATAATTATTTAATTGACATTATAACAATTTTCCTAACATCATGTTAATAAATAACTTATTTAAATAATTTTGCACGGCTGTAGCGGATGTTAATGGATGGTCATTTTTAGATTTAAGAACCTGCACCCTTGCTTATTCCGATCCCGAGTGCAGGACGAGAGCACGAACCTAATCCATTTGCAGAATGGCATGAGACAGGCAGACGTTTCTCCGAAACTATTAACGAACGCATTTTTGCGTTTTACCGAATGCAAAATGTGCAATACAATACAGTCTATGTAGGAAGCGAGCTGTTAAATACCATACAGAGTATTAAGAAATCGCTGTGTCGAATTGTTTGTAACCACTGGATTTCTTCAGGATGTCGGACTTCCGAACTGTTCGAGCCGAACCGACAACGAGTGATGGCATTATTTGTTTATATTTACACTAAAATAAACCATTTTAAGCTGATGTAAACAGAAATTGACGGAAGCCGGGCGGCAAGTTATTTCAGAGAGCTTTAAAGTATCAAGTACTTATAGAGCTTGTGTAGCGGGTTTTTTTTTTTTTTATAACTCCACGGACTCCGAGGTCCATGCCCTTTGTCAACTTTTACATTTTTTGTTAACTGTTACTGATATAATATAAGACTAACAACATAACAAGAGGAAAATCTACTATACTTATTACTATGTTGCCTGTATACACCGAGCAGTCCAGCTCCCGCGAGCAGCACCCGTTCACGAGTTGACGCATGTGCCAGCCATCGCTCTGAAAAGCATGAAAGCTGCAGTTTGGTAGTCACTCACGTCTTACTAATATTGTACAAGCAAAAGTGCACTCTATCTACCAGAAGTAGATGCTTTTTACCATAAAAAAGACGCACCAATTTAAGTCTATGAATTTTACAAATTTGTAATCCGTACAACCACGGACAAAAACAAACTGTAGCTTCCATAGATGTAGAGCTTTCAAAGTCAGAGTGAAAGGTCCGAGTGCTCCATCTTCGACCACATCGTCGCTACTAACAGCGAATTGTTGGTCAAACCGATAAAAAAACACATATACTTATTGTAAGAATGTGACTGAGCTACATCACTCGAAGAATCGATAACCGATGGGGAAGAAAGATTCTTGAGTGGCGACCACGAATCGGAAGTCAGCGTAGGCAGGCTTCCCCCAGGTCGAATGACGACATTGTAAAAGTCGCAAGGAACCGGTGGATGCAAATGGTTATTATCGTTCAGTGTGAACGTCTTATGGCAGGTGATGATGATGAACCTAACGAGTGCGAGAGTGATAGAGCGATCACTCACATTGTTGAGGACACTTTCATTAAAGATAAGCAGTCATGGTGACGCTCTATGATAACTGACACAAAGCTCCAAGAAATGTCTTAGAGAAACTAAGTTTATTTTAACTAATTAACAACTTATAAATTCCTGTAACATAATTCGTTTAGCATCTCAAATAAGCTAAACGTGGGGCCAATTTCTAACTAATTATGCTTAACATCCGGCTCATTGCCTGTCAAATCTTCGGAACGTAGCTTTTTTCAAAAATAGCGGCGCAAAGAGATATGTTACAGCTTAGGATCCTGTTTGTTGAGAATTTTTAGTGGTTTTGCGCTGGGTGTGAGATTAGTATGGACATGACGTGTCTGCAAGTTTATTTGGTGTTAGAACTTTTTTTTTTTTTTTCTTTCCTCCTAAGAGGACTTTGGCGTCGCACGTCTTATGCATTTGCCATTGTCAAGTATACATATATATTTTCAAGATTTGTTAGATATTATCAAACAAGTCATAGTCCCAGTCAAAGGCGAGCAAAGCAAGTCACGATCAAGTCAAAGTCATGCCCCAGTAAAGTGGTGAAAACTTTACTAGAGCCTTCTATCGAGTTTTGGAAACAACATGAAAATTCATGTTTCACGACATTATACTATTAACCAATACTCGTGCATGTTCACGAACACTTAACGGGTAAAAATTCACTGTTTTTACACATTAACACTCGAAATAACACAAGTTATAGAAAATAATAGAACGACCCGACGTGACTTCTTCACGTTCCCGCCAAAACTCTCCATTACTGCGTTTGTAGACTCCAGATCCAGAAAAAAAAGTTTTGCCCTCATAGCTCCCCCTAGGATTCCCTTTGTCGGGAATGCCACCAAGACGCAGACTACAAACATCCAGACACAACTATACTAACTACTACTAATTCAGAAAAGGTATTTAAATTCACCATTCATATACCCAGAACCTAATTATTTGTGTATGGGTATAAACTTGTGTTTACCTACTAATAAAGAACTTTGAACTTTGAACCTACTGCTCCTAAAACAGCCATGCAACAATTGAGCCAACAAGTTCGTCAAATTACAGGGTATAAAAAATTATAACATCAGATTCGTTTTAATATCTTAGAACGACGAGCTAGGATTATCTGTGTCGTGATACACATTTATAAAGAAAACTACACTTTTAGTACTACCAGTAGAACTACGCAGTAGGACCACGGGAAAATTATTTGTTTATCTTTGGGTTCTAGGTCCCAGATCTAGAGTATAATAAATAATAAACGAAATCGAAACGAACGAATAATCTTTTGTTTTAACAAAACGGGAATACTCATGTTAAATTGAGTCAGTTATTCCGACTATAGTTTCGATCACTTTCGGTGATCTTTATCAAGGAATGCTAAGCGTTGTTTCATTTTGTTTGGTTCATTGTTATAATATTTTGAAACAAAATGTCTCAAAACCACGTCAGTTTTCACAGTATCATAATCATTATTTTTTTACGTAATTGGCTTTAGATATAGAACCGATAGCCGATTTCTGACAGAAGGTGCGTGTGTAATTGAATCGTTCTGTATTATCTATGGCTATCTAAAATAATAACCCAGGTGTGGGATATCTGGGCAATGCGCACGTGCATTCGTTTGATAAGGACTTTGAAAATGAATTTTACTAGTCATGTTCCGTGGTTTTGTTTGAAATTTTACAGCTTAGGCCGCGCTTCAGTCCGCACCCGGCCGAAACTACCACTTTCCTACAATTTCAAAAATTCATTCATTTTAAGATCACTGAATAGAAATGTAAATATTATTTAATTTCAGATGACCGTGTGTGCAAAAATGTCCCAGATATTTATTTATTTTATTTATTTATTTTGCCAATGTGTGAAATTTTGCATTTTGTCTTTTTCCCTGTTGTTCGGCAAAATTAAAAATATTAAAAAATTACAATTTGCTATAACTATAAAACTATAGCATTGTCAATATTTTAGGATAACTATAATTTATTTTAATATCGTTATTTCTTTTATTATTTTGCTTTGCACGGAGTTTTTTTGCGCGATACGAGGATATTCGTCTAAAAACCAAAGCCACGTAGCTTTCAGGGTTTGCAAGCAGTGGCAAGATGACCGAGGGAAATAAAGGTTATTGAGTGCCGACCACAAACAGGGACCCTATTCGGAGAAATGACATTTTATCTCGGTCACTGCCTCTCTAATTTAGAATTTAATGGGAGTGAGAGTGACCGAGATAAAATGTCATTTCTCCGAATAGGGTCCCTGGAAGACGTAGTATAATACGAGAAGAATAACAATCTCATACAAAAAGGTGTATCTCCCATATTTTTTTTTTAATTTTTCGTTTCTATGATGGCAAAAAAAATGCAATTGTCATATCCTCACTATTCTGCCATCGATACACTTCACACCGGAAGTGCGCGTCGTTATTTCATCCGATGACATGTGTCGGGTCCACATGTCGCGATTTAGTCCGTAGTTGCCACGATGACGTCATTTGTCATCTGAAGGTGCGGTTTTTTAACGTCTGAGTTAGGACCCCACACAATAATAAGTGACTGGGTTTCCGCACAAGAATCCGCAACTTATAATGTTAATACTTCGAAATACTTCGGACAGCTGATCAACGAGAGAAACAAAGAATACCTATAATATATTTATCTCTCTTTCTCTCTCGTTTTAGACGGCGGTCAGCGCTTCACAAATACACAAGTCAAGTACTTCGCATGTCGGACGCTTGATGCCACATTACTAGGTGTTCTGTGTACATATGTACATGTGTGGTACATGGCCACCTTCCTAGTGTAGTGCCCAATATTTTTTCAAAGACAAACCAAGTCATGCTTCTGCAAAAGGGGTGGAAGCCTCACTGGAAGCTTCTACAGGGTTTTGGAAAAATCTGGAAAAAAATTATGATTCTCCACTATATTCTTATGTACCTATGTATACTAACTATTACACACGAGCACTTATAATGGTAATTATTATTAGTACACATACACAAAAATATTACAGAGCGAGGACGTGATTTTTCCACGTTTTGACGCCAAAAACTAGCTGTAAGGACAAAAAATATTATTTTTTCTCTTATTCTTTGGCTCCGTACGTTGTGTGTTATCGTACGTACGTAAGGCTGTGTCATGTATATTATATTAATATTTCACAATTGAAATTAGTGTTAGTCATAGTCTAACTCAAGCAAAGTAAGTCACGGTCAAGTCAACGTCATGCCACAGTAAAGTGGTGCAGACTTTAGAGGTTTCTATAGAGTTTTGGAAACGACACGAAGAGTCACGATTCACTACATTATACTATTCACCAACACTCGTCACGTTCACGAACACTTAATGGATAAAAATCCACCATTTTTTTACACATTAAAACAAGTTTTGGAAAATAATACAATGACGCGACATAACTTCGTCACGTTCCCGCCATAACCCAAAAAAAATCTCTTCTGTGGTGCTGCCAGTGCGATGCACTACGCGTATATTCATATTTTTTTATTATGCAAAAAAACGTCACACATTATCATAATTTTATAATTGATACATAATCTCCACCTGAGCCCAATTAAATGGTAAAAAATTACGTGATCTCTGGAATCACACCTTCACAAAAAATATTGTATCGGCCTCTCTTTCACAAGGGGGATTTGTGCGCAGAGCTAGAAATAACACTAGACATGGCAATCTTATTCATCAACTTTTATTTAACTTTTATCCGACTGCTCAGAGGGATAGTATTGTTTTTTGGGTGTGTGTATGTAAGTACATATACAGGGTTATAAGAAAAGGGTATGCTAAGCTGAAAGGAGCTCGTAGTACTCATGTTTGTGTACAACTTTTACTATGGAACCAACCCTGAAATAGAGAAAAAAAATCAGCTGTTCCATACATTTTGTCGAATGTTATTGGCATTTTCCTATGGAACAGCTGATTTGTTTTTCTCGATTTCATGGTTGGTCCCTTGGCAAAAGTTGTTGATAATGACAAATACTATAAGCCCTTTTCGGCTTAGCATACCCTTTCCTTATAACCCTGTATAATGTTTGTTTGTTCCTATGTGATCTCCAAATGCCTTAATGGCTTGACCGATTTTAGGTTGCGAGGTCACAGAACATATAATAACTGGCGAGGGACGTTAGATTCGTCATTATATCCGGATTGTTATATCTAGCCCTTTTTAGGAGTCAACTCACAGATCAAACCGGTTATGATAGAAACGTGAAATTTAAACCCAATACTCCTCAAGTAGATGAACAATACGTATGGATTTTGGGAAATTACACTTCTAAAAGGGTAAATGGACCCTCAAAGTTTGTATTATTGTTTGTGTTAATAATTTGTGTAATAAGCATATAAAATAAAGGCATATATCAGGATTTTTCGAAAATTAACCCCTAATGAGTTTCATGTTTCATTTACTAGCCAAGGCGAGCGATGCCATGCGAGTAAGCTAGTATTTTAATGGTTGTAATAAGCTTGTTTGTATGAATGTTATACTTTTGACTTTTGGTTACACTTTCAATTAATTTACGACATCCTAGTTTCCGATCTAGCCTTTATCGTATGTTAAAGCAAGATTGGAAATTTGGAGGTCAAGTATGGTTCACTTGAGCTGATCCGAATCCGACACCGGAGTCGGCGGGCGACCATAGGGTTTGGTCTCATAAAGAGAAAAGTTGTTGAAAGATATTGTTAAATTAAGAAATTATATGCTCGCCCGCTGACTCCAGTATCGGATCAACTCAATCGAACCATACATAATTGGCCTCCAAGATTCCAATCGTGCTTTATCGTACGATAAACTGATTTTAACATTTCAGTATATTTTTTATTACATCATTCGGTGATTCATGTAATTATATTTTTATTTCCAATCGTGCTTTATCGTACGATAAAGCTAGATCGGAAACTATGCAAATCGTAAAGTTTTAACTAAAAGCATCAACTGATTTTAACATTTCAGTATATTTTTTATTACATCATTCGGTGATTCATGTAATTATATTTTTATATTATTAGATTTTCCATTACAATAGGTACAGGAAAAGATAACAAAAAATAATATACAATTACAACCGGAAGCAGCTGCATACTTTAACCTGGCTGTCTAGTTGGACAGTAACATTTTTGTGTATGTTCATGTTACATTCATTTATAAGTAAACGACGTGTCAAATTTTCAAGTGTGCGGTCACAGAATAGATAATAGTACAAGCGAGGACTGTCCTCATTTTTCCTACATGTATACCAAATTAGTTTTAGCCCGATTGCCCAAGAAAGACGGTAAAGTTTTTGGGCGTATGTAAGAATGAAAATGAACGAAAACAAGTACATGGACTAGCCAATAATCGGAAGAATTCTGTGGCATGTTTGACTTGACTTTAGTTTTTATGTAAAATAGTAAAAAGTATGTTTTTATTTTATAAAGTACTTGTTGGGCTTAACTGTACCTAAATAAAAGTATTCGAGTCTCTTATCAATTGTACTTTGATATATTACTAGCTAATTATTACTGATGAAATTAAAATTGATTACGTGGTTTTAAGTACTTCTAAATAAATTATTTAAATTAGATATGAACAAAATAGGCGTCAAGACGAGAAAACAAGACTGTTGGCTGAGTTTTACCCACGACAGAAAATAAACAGTAGTACAAGTCCCATATTCAGCGAATATAATTATATTGTCACCGAGTATTTCATCAAACCGCGGTGTACTCGAGCGAACACGAATACCGTTCGCGGGGAATCAAACGGGTTTGAAAATTGAATATTAAAAATTAATACTAATATTGTCAAAAAGCTGGTTTCGGGGCTTTGGCGGGAACGTGAAGAATTCATGTCGCGTTATTGAATTATTTTCCAAAACTTGTGTTATTTCGAGTGTTGTATGTGTTTGTGAACGCGCACAAGTGTTGGCGAATAGTATAATGTTGTGAAACGTGACTCTTCGTGTTGTTTCCAAAACTCCTTTGAAATCTCTAGTAAACTGTCCACCGCTTTACAGAGGCATGACGTGGACTTGACCGTGACTTACTTTGCTAGACTTAGACTATGACTTATTTTAATTGTGAAATATTTGACTTCACTTGAAATATTTCAATACTTGACACTAGCTAAATACACGTGTGGACCTAAAAAAAAAAAGAAAAAAAAATGGTTTCAGTGGTTTCCATATCATCAGGGGCATACCACCCTCAAGTTGAAAAGCTGGTCAGTGTGTTTGGGTAGCCTCGTTTGAAAGCCCGTTCCCATTCCAGGCTAGGCGTATTCATCTTCGAACACACTTACCCCCGAATACTGAAACGCTTGTTAACTTTGACAACAAATTAATTCTAATACTGCCTTTGTCTGGTACTAAGCAAATGACAAAGGCAGCAATAGACATAATCTGTCGTCAAAGTTAACAAACGTTTCAGTATTCGGGGGTTAGTTAAGTTTAGGTGAATTGATCTTAAACACCTGTTGACTATACAATCATTATTTATTGATGTTTCACATTATTACGAATATGTACTTATCTAGCTACGTGCAGTTTGCGTAATTCAAAATATCTGTGTCACGCCTTCGTAATCCTATCTAATCAGGTGGGCTATGATGCCGAATCACTATGACTTTCGGTATGTAAATTTTACTTATATATCAATAACTTTTTTTCTTTTTGGGTCCACACGTTATTTAGTTTAATAACATTTCATATTTTTAAAATTGCTTTTGTTATCACCCGACTGCCCAAGAGGAGGGTAATGTTTTTGTATGTAAGTACGTGGGTTTTGACGAGTGAGGTGTTATTGGATTTCTCTTTACGACCGGAGTGACATAGGCTACATTTTGCAGTCGGGTATTTTCTTTTCCTCTTAATAATATTACTTGTGTTGTGACTTCCTTAAATAAATATAAACATTGTCATAACCTTCAATAACAAGACAAACCTAAGTAAATAATTAAACTAATAGCCCATTCAGACTCACGGCGAGAAGTCACGTCGAGAAGTCTCGCGAGATCACGGCCATGTTTGGTATGGACGACTGTGCAGACTGTGTTTTGCATTCCACAAAATGGGCTCATCTTGAAAATGTTCAATGAATTTTAATTCTAATTCGCTGCAACAAATATACAGAAAAAATATTTTATTGAATTAATTATTAAAATTGAGTGCCTGCCTGTTGCTTTAGCGTTAGCTGTGTTGCTGCAGGCAGTGTCTTCCCAAAAGTACAATACATAACAATAAAACAGGTAAAAGTATATATAAAATAAAACATTTGAAAGAAAACTACAATACAAAATAACAATAATACACTACTTAGGTCAATACACATATATACATAATACGAAAATAACCGTTTTTACTTATAAGGTGAATAATATAAAAATAGCAACGACACAGACTTGTACCTGATGCCACTTCCTAGTTCGCACTGAGACCGAAGAAGAATGTGATACTGTTAAGTTTTCTCGCCCGAGAAATCCTTTGAAGCGGGATAAAATACCGACACCGTTCGGAAAACAGGCGAGCGCGAGAAAGAGACGTAGATAAACCTCTCACGTTCACGCTTCTCGGGTGCTCTCGGCGTTTCTCGTCGTGAGTCTGTATTGGCACCTCTACTGCTTCCTCGCTCTACACATTGCACAAAGGTCCTAGGGCCCGCAGGTGGCCACAAAAACCGAAAGGATTCTGCAGGTGCATACCAGATCAGGTGCTCAATTGGGTTATTGCCGGTGCTTAGAAACGTTAGAATAGATAAAAAGTGATTAAAATTGCTTTGCGTGTCGCTCCCAAAAATACATTAGTGTCTCCTTTCTCTCTTTTGATCTGACTGCCCAGAAGTAGGGTAATGTTATTGGCGTGTATGTAAGTATGTAAGTATGTAATATAAGGATATTGAATATCTTTGTGTGTTTTTATTACTACCCCATGAAGCTTAAACGGTTTGACCGATTTTGAAGAGTGAGGTGTCGTTGGATTCCTTTTTACACCCGGAGTAACATAGGCTACATTTTGTAGTTGGGTATTTCCTTTATCTTTTAATTATATCTGTATTTGTACTACAAGGCGACACACCAATGTTTTAATTTACTGTGTCACAGTACAATGGGGGTCTTAATTTAAATTCTTATGAATATTCTTCGTAAATCGATTGACTAAGTCCGAATAACGTATTTTTGTAGTGGTAGTGCTCTTTTGCAAGAATCCGTCTGGTGAAGTACCGCACCTTTGACAGTTATTCGACCGCCAAGCAGTAGTGTGTTCATTAATGTGTTCCGGATTGCAGGTTTCCAGTGTAATTACTGGGCGTACAGAGATTTAAGATCTAATTTCTCAGGGTGACGAGCGCATTGCGGTGTCTTTGGAACTGTTGAAGTTCAACATTTTGAGCGGCATTTAAATGCTATGGGTAAGTGTGGCGTTTAACATCAGGAGAGCGACTTCCTCGTCTCGTCAGTCAGTAAATTAACAAAAAAAAAAAACTCGTCATCACTGCTTCTGTTGTCTCTGGCGCTACTGCGGTAAAGGTCCATTATGAGAGACACATCCGTGGGACAGGGCTGCTATAAATAAGCTGTAAAGTAAAGGAACGGCGTCTCCTCAACTTCAGGTTGGTGTTAAATTTAAAAAGACTTAACAAGAAAAGACTGTCTGTCTATTACTTACAGATATAGCAACTCAGTGAGATTGCGCCTCTTTGAGAGTATGGGTTGCATCTCTAACATTTGGCAACCAGGAAAAGACGCGTGAAAGCCCCGGATTTTAGAACCCAGAACCCGGACATGTCAACAGGTTTTTTTAACTGCATCTAGGGGCGGGGACGGTGAATTTAGCGAGTCGGTTCGTAGGTTGATCGCGGCGATTTATGCTACTCGGTGAAGAGACGAGCAAGTCAGTTAACAGTTAAGTGCCACCCAGAATTTTAAAAATTCAAAAGTTCAAAACTATGCGTGGCAATGCACTGCGCTCGTCACCCTGAGATGTTAGATGTTAAATCTACGTATGCCCAGTAATTACGCTGGAAAAATTGCCCTTCAATCCGGAACACAGTAATGCTTGCACGCTACTGCTTGGCGGTTGAATAACTGGCAAAGGTGTGATACTTCCCCAGGCGGACTCTGCAAGAGAGCCCTACCACTACAAAAAAACCACACACATCTTCTAGACACAGCTATTTACGCTATGCGTTGTCTGTCTGTTAGTGTTACATATATATTACTACATAGTCTACTATAAATCATTACTCTTACTCCAGAGATCCCCTAGCGAAGGGGATTTTTGGAAGTTTTGTCCAAAAATCTCCTTACCATCAGAGTATGAGAGTTGAAGGAGATTATTGGCTAAAGAAATCCAGAAATCCCCTAAGCCATTTATTTTATTTTGCGGAAGGGGATTATGAGACAAAAAGTCTAGAAATCCCCTTAACCATTTGAGCTACTATAATTATCTACGTAGTAAATAGATATAAGTGATATTAGTGATCTAATATACGAAATAGCTGCTTCTGAGGAATCTTGAACACAGCATTTAAAATGAATCTCGAACTCACTTGTGAGACAATCCCGACAAAATGTGGAGTCAGCCACTAGCACTTTATCACCTTTCCTCAATACAAAACAATATTAAATCTGATGCAAACACTCACAATATTCATTGGGATACGGTTTCAAAAGGTCGAGTTTATTGTTTGCTGTTGACCCTACCAACACGGCGACAGGTAGCGCTTTGTTCTCGAACAATGGACAATCAGACAGACAGACATTTTTTGTTTACAATACATATAATACAGCTGATTATACTTTTGGAAACCTTTTTACGATTTTACGCTAACTGAAGCGGTTTTCGGATGGTCACGTTGTAGTCACAAAAGTCGATTTTAATGGTGATAGGGACTAATCAATAATTTTTTTAAGCTAACCGTACTTAGTAGCTTTTATTAATTATTTTTTTTATCTTTCATCATCTTCCATTTTGAATAATTATTTTTATCAGGTCTTAGACGTCCACTACTGGACGAAGCCTTCCTCACATTGGGAGGGTGCTTGCCATAATTGAACGGTACCGAACTTAACCGGGTCGAAAAGTTTAAGTATCTTGGGCATTTGGTTACCTCTGACCTGAAGGACGATGCAAACTTGGAGAGGGAGCGAAGGGCGCTGTCTGTGAGGGCTAATATGATAGCCCGCAGGTTCGAGTCGCGAGTCGATTGTTTTTACACGACCATGCGGAAACGGTGCACATCCCTGATGCGCAGGGTCCGGGCCAGCCCCAACACCGAGTAGATTTGACTGTCAGTACATGAACCATTGCTGTGTGGTTCATGTGCTGACTAACGAACAAATGTCAAAATGTGTTTAAATTATAATTGTAATTTTAATAATGCAATGTAATTTTCGTACTTTTCTATGACCTTTATGAATGGTCGAAATAAATGATTTTTAATTTGATAATCCCCACGCTTGGCAGGCGGCTTGGAGATCTCAGAATGTTCACCGTATTACTAAGAAGATGCTGCTGCCCGACCTCCGGTTGTTCTGGTTGCTGTTTTTGGACATACCTCATTTTACTTAAGTAATTGTAATAAGTAACAATATGTTGACAAAACAAATTAAATTCAGACCAACTAAGTTGGCTGGCATGGCTTAGTTGGAAGCGTGGCTGGTTTATAAGCAGGGCTTCCCGGGTACGATTCTCGGCCGAGCAAACGATTGAATGATGAATTTTAATATCTGCTCTGGGTATGGGTGTTAGTTGTGAATGTGTCTGTGTGTATTCCATGGCTCCCCGCACAGAGAGTCCTAGTGGAGAGTATTGTTTACCTAACGAAATATTGAATTTTTAAAATGTTTATACTTGTTCAATTGGTTAATATAATGTAATCTGATTGGGAGATTGTGTCGTTTTAATAAACAATAGCAGTAGGTACCTTTAAAAATTCCTAAGTTTTTTTTTAATTTGAATTTTGAGTTTTTTTAAATTTGGTTTTCTTCGGACTGTCCGTGCAATATTTTGAACGATCAGTTAAAAATAGCTCGACATATGGTTTAAAATATATATATCAATGATTATAAAGTTGCTTCCATTTGTCTAGGATTTTATTTTGGTCATTATCATTGAGTATATTATGCAACACGCATTTAAAATACAAGAAAAAAATACACATATAATACTGAATTATATGTAAACTAACTCTCAATATTAAGTTATCTAAACTGCAACGCATTAGATAACATGAAGCAAATAAAAATAAAAAAAAAGACCCGTTAATTTATCAGTGTTGCGTCCCCATTACGCAGCTTCTGTCAGTGATACGCCTTTAGTACAGTATGCACATCTGGGAGCAATGGAGATACCACGCAATGTCAAAAAACTACAACTGCTAGTAAAGGTATATTCAATAATGAACCTTATTAATAAGGTTGTAGTAGTTACTCCGGTTTGCAGGCAGAATAAAAACTTAGCGAACACCTGTTTCAACCGCATCGTTTATTTTCATTCGGATCTGAGGAAATATGTCCTTAAGCTTCAGTGTTAAAGTCGTGATTTCTTTGAGTATTCGGTATTACTACATTCCTGTTTCGTAGGGATGTTCGCATAAATTATCGATGTTTCTCCGCGTCTCCGCGTTGGTGCTTCTTTCCTTCGAACACTTGTTTTTGTTTCGCTACGGTCAAAATGCGTAGAAGCGAGACAGGCGCCGCCGTCTTCCTTAATTTTTTCTTTAGGATTTTTAGTTTATACTTTATTTTAGTTATTTTCATTAAAGGAAATAAACTCTTTAACAAAATAATACCTTATTAAAATATGTCTAAATGAAAACAAAAGGTCACATTCATATTAAACGATTCCGTGCAAGATCCATTTGCTTAGAAATGAGATACTGATATCAGTTGATTTGCTGAGTCAAATACAAGTTGATCGACGCCAGGTCACGGGGCTAGTCCATAATACACGACGTGTTGGCGGCTCGCCGGCGCCATAGCGTACGCGGCGCCTGCTATCCTGTCACTCATGCTCCTCTTTCTTCATTACAAAACTAACCTTAATACCTTATATTTGAGTATTAATTCTCATAAACAAATCAGTTTAACCATGATTTCTACTCCGTTCAAAGTTCTACTCTACTTTCCGATAAATAAAGTTGGTTTTGGTTACTTTTGCGGGGGTTTTGATATTCCTTCCTCGATTTTGAATTCCGTGCACTGAGTAAAAGAAAGCGATTTTAAGGAAGTGCTCGTATTTTGTCGTGCGTTTTTAGTTACCCAATGATAGATTTGATTAATTTTATCAATTCTTTCAAGTTAGGAGAAACATAATGACATCCCAATTCTAATTAATGATGTATTATTTTTTACATAAAACATTAAAAGATACAGGATAATCATAATAAAATTCCCTTACCCATTATTCTGAGTGCTTGCATCGTATAGAGGTCAGGTATATTTGGAACCGCTTGTGCCGACGCCAGGTGGTTCGCCATTCGTGCATCGGCTGCTATTATTTTACCGGTAAATCTTATTAAACCAGTGCTTGACTGGCAAGGGCAAGTCGATTTATCTTTAAATTGTTGATTGACAGGTCATTCACCGTTTCTTTTATACCCTTTCGATGGCAAGTATTATCGATATTTAAAGCTTTATAGCGAAGTAATAAGCACTCAATATAGCTGTTGGTTCGAGGGTATTATTACGATCATTAATATATCTTGCATTTTCATGGCAAGCAACATTAGGTCCGGCATCACCTAAGGTGGGATTGAGTTTTTACAAACACGCCAAAAAACTGTAGATGTTAAATAAAACGCGACGAGATTAACGCCTGTGCCTTTCAAGCTGTGGTTAGGTGTCAAAAGCTTTACCTGACCGCTTACACCTACACACCTCAAGATTATAAACTGGACCGCTGTTTGCTATCTCAGAGACATTTTGTTTGTTCGGGAGTTATCCCTTCACACCTCAACACTAGGTCACTACTCAAATTATTGTTTAAACAATATGGAACGAATTTTTCAGAATAGCACGTACACGTTTGCCTTTGGTTTTAGGAAACGTGATTTGGTACGAATTAGAAAAAAATGACAGAAAAAGTATTCAAAAAATATGGTTAAACCAGCGTGATAGCTTTTTAGTTAACGTAAACTACAAGCATTTCATTTTCGATTACCTTATGACTCGAATTAATGCAGTAACCCCAGTTTCAGACCATCAAAATTCATGGCAAAACCTGTATAAACGACTAGAGGCAAAAGTCGCTTGTTTTGCGACTCGTTCCCCGAAATCGAGGAAACGTTCGAGCAAAAAGTCCACGGAACTGGATTTTGTATCGACATTGCCAAATCTGGACGCGTTAAGAAATGATAAAGAGGACGCCGCCGTAGCCACCGGCCCCACTCTGCAATCTGCACCATAAAAAGCGAAATAAAAACAAACGAACCCGTCTTTATAAAGTACTAGCTTGCCAGCATGGCTTCGCTCGCATACAAATAAAATATTAATAATAGTTTTTTATTTCAGACAACTTAAGCATAACACACTTGGCCCACATGATGAAAACCTTAATCTACAATATATTATATTAATATAATTGATGAACGAAATAGACTATCTAGACTACTATAGCTACAGTAAATGAAACACACCATTTCACCTCTTTAGGGGTTGATTTTAAACATTCTGAGACTATTATGCTTTATTACAAAAACCGAGTTTCATTGGCTTAGCATGAAAAAATATATTTATTTCCTTAAGTACAAATCCTTTTAGTGTGTAAGTGCAATTTCAAAATCCGTTTATTATTGTTCACCTAGACCATTCTAGGAGTATAATATTGGGTTCAAAGTTCAAACGATTCTTTCTCATAAGCGTTTTGACCTGTGCGTTTATTACTAGAAAAAGGGCTTGTTATTTTATATAATATGATACATAAATATTTAGGCACAAATTTTATGTAATGTCAAACAATTAAACATAGAATATTTTTAATTTGGTAGCAAACACGATTTATAAGTTCTTTTGTTAAAATGCTAGAATAATAATCACGATAGTGCCTTATTAAATATGTGTACATTAGCACTGAAGTAATTTAATTGAAAGAATAATAACGAGAGCGTAAATTATCGTTACAAATTAGAACAAAGTAGATTGGAAAAACAATATTAAAAGCTAATGTAATGGTGTGCGATGCTCCATTGTCTCTATTTAGCATGCGGCAGATGGATGCTAATAAATAACGCTTAATAGAGCACGACTCAATATCGATTATCCAAATAGAATTCTGATAGATTTGGGCTTCTGAATGCGAGCTGTGTGCGAATAATGTATACTAATTGTATAAGCGAGTGCGTGCGTGAGTCACGGATGCGCACATGTGCATGTGGAAATAGCCTGTAAGTTTGAACAAATGTTCGGATACAGAGTGTATAGTGCGGTGTTGTGCGGCGATCCTCACGACAAGCCGCCGCCGCCGCCAGGGAATGCGACCGGCTGGCGCACCAGTGCTGTCAATTATCGATATTTTGTAGATATCACTTTTTTATCGATAAATTTATCAAATATTTTTTGTAATTTTGCGTGGTCAGCATGATTGGGTAGTAGCCAAGTTTATTTTTCAATTTTAATATATTAGGTAGTGTCGGTTTAAGATATAGATTTAGAATTTTCAACCACTTAATATCACTGTACATATCTTATCGATGATGTGGAAGTAGCCACATCAGCAAGACCCAAGACTAGCAACGTAGAAAGATAAAAGATTAAAAAAATGACTGACATGACACTTCATCATTTTAGCATCTTCTTATCTTTATTTCATCTTACCTACATATTAAATAATAACTAAGTTCGTATAGGCCCATAACTACCCCTATAGCAGGACCTTAAGGCCGCCTGATAGCCTCTGACGTGGCATAGCGGTGGTTGTAGGATTGACCACTGAAATCTAAATAAGCGCTCAGTTGCGATCTAAGTTATCGATTTAATTTTTCGCTTTTCTTAATTATTACAGATATTACTCAGTTTTAAAGTCATAAAAACTTCATTTAATTATTATTTTATACTGAAAAATTGGCGTTATAAATCACAATGCGCTAAGTTATTATCTTTTCACTTACATGCCCTAATATAATTATGATAATATTAATAGATGTCTGCCAAAACAAAAACAAGTATTATTATTTAAAAACACCAAAATACCCGACTACAAAAAGTAGCCTATGTTTCTCCGGACATAAGGAGAAATCCAACGACCTCACTCGTTGAAATCGGTCAAACCATTTAGGAAGAGGTTCTATAGGAATACGCAAACATACATACATATTACCTACCTTAAGCCGGGTAAAAATGGAACACAATAGCGAAATATGGAAAACAAAAACAAAAACTTTCTACTTCATATTTTTTTTAAATTATGTAGTAGTGGTAGTTTGTTTTAGTTGATATTGCTATAACTAGTTTAATAGATGTATTATTTTGTTATTTTAGTATAGCAGAAAATCAATATAATAATCAATAATTATATTATATAAAGTTATATATAATAATAAATAATAAATAAATATCTGGGACATTATTGCACACACGGTCATCTGACCCCAAACTAAGCAAAGCTTGTGATATGGCTGCCAGAGACTGATATACGTACATAGATATTTTTTAAATACATACTTATATAGATATTAACACCCAGACATAGAACAAACACAAATATTCATCACATAAATGTTTGTCCTAGATGGGAATCGAACCCACGCCCCCAAGCACAGAACGTAGGTTCACTACGAACTGAGCCACCGAGGCAGTTAATTAATCATTGTATAAAACTTAATCACTCTTAACCACATACCATTGGAAGAAGCTGCCTTTTGCAAAACAGTTTCTAACTAACGCAAAAGCCAGAGCTATCACTTGCATTTAACCTTAGTTTTATGTTTTTGAAATAAATTATGTTTGTTTATGTATACTTAGTTTTATAAATAATAAAAATAAACAAAATGGTGTGAAACTACCGTACGATACAATTTCTAAGATAGTGTATCATGCACATCTCTAAGGGCGAGACCGGGCTGGCGCCGTGCTTTTTTACCCTGGCTCGGCACTCGGTCCAAGTTTATAATACGCATCGTCAGTCGAACGCAGCGTGTCGACCCAGAGGGATGTGTTCGCGCAAATCGCTACTTCACTCGCGAGTGACGAGAAAATGACTTTATAAAGTTTGTAACAGTGTTTTATGAGATAAAAATAAGTAAAACTGTGTCTTACTGCGTGCCAATAATAAAATTAATAAGTGCTATTGTTGACTCGGATTGTTTTGTTGGAGTTACCGGATTTCTGTTGGAATTGTTGACTGAAAATGTCGAATTTCACAACATCAGCTCCGGGAGAGACTCAAACTGCTGTCAAAGGTTAGGACTGCTTCATCTACTTTAAAGAAATATTAAATATATATTTATAACACAATTTATTTATTTATTTTCGTATTAGTTTTTATTTTCATTACTGTTTAAAATTGTGTCTTAAACAGAAAATTCTAGTTTTGTATAAAACATATAAACAGGCATATTTATAAACCTCGGAAATTATCATGCAATAATTGCTATACTTAAATATTTATTTTCTCTAGGATTCGTACTTTTTAGCTTGAATTTAAATTTTATCGAATAAGAGAAAACAACAATGTATGTATAGTATATCATATAATTTATATTTTGACTACTATTTGAGCGCATGTTGCTTAAAATTGCATATGATCTTTGAGATCATTTCAGTCGCTACGATTTTGATTGCACAACAAAGTCATTAAAAACAATTTTAAAAAAATGGTTAGTATTGTTTAAATTTTTATCGGATACGATACGACCTTTGCACGATCACTATCAAAAGATAATAGTTGAATTAATCTTTCAAAAATCTATAAAATATAGTAATTTATGAATAATGTTTCTGATAATTTATAACGAAGTACCTACCCGAGCAAGTGCATTCGCTTGCATTATATTATGTTGCTATGAAGGCGGAGGATGGAGGAAGAATTTTTTTTCTCCAAAATAAAAAATAATAACATGAAAATCTATAAAATTTGTTTATTTTTTAATTTCCTTTCAGTAATTTTTATATAAAAAATGCACAAAAAAAAGAGAAGTTCGAGATAGCGAGATTTTTCGCAGTTTCAGTTGTGGTCCCGTAACAAAAGTTGCTTAAGTCCCCCTTCAAGCAACTTTTGTTACGGGACCAAAACTGAAACTGCGAAAAAAACTGCTGTTACATACATGGTTTTCTAAGTGACAAAACGTGAGAATGCAAGTCATGATAATATCGGAAAAAAAAGCAATCGAAGATTGCGGACATATGGCTATTTATACTACTTTATAATTTTGTTCTTATCAATGGCGAACTTTAAAAAAACCCAATATTATCAAGCGAATATGGAACGTCATGAAAAGATTTTAGACTATGTATAAACAGCCATATACATATTATATATGCATATATATATATTTATACATTAGGGCTATGCTCGGGGTTTCTCTGCGAGATCGAATCAGAAATGAGGAGATCCGTAGACGAACGAAAGTCACTGACATAGCCCATTGGATTAGCAAGTTAAAGTGGCAGTGGACAGGGCACATAGCACGCAGAACTGATGGCCGATGGGGCTGTAAGGTTCTCGAATGAAGACCACGTACCGGCAAGCGCAGCGTCGGACGTCCACCCACAAGGTGGACGGACGACCAGTATACACTCAAGCTGACCGAGTGTCTGAGAAATACATTCATACGCTTCCAGTAATATAGAGTTTATTCCCATTAGTTGTACCTACACCCTACAGATCAGTTGACAGGATTTGTTTTTTTCTCTCATTTGTTTAGTTTAAAAAAGATTTTCTTTACCTCTTTACCGCGAGTGTAGGCAGTATCGACAATTTTGTCGTGAAAAAATTAAAATAATGACGTTTAAAATCAATATAACTGTTTTTTTTTGACAGCAAAATTTCATATTGATATATCGATAAAATATTATACTTGCATTATGTATCACCTGTAAGATTGACCATTTATAGGTCACCATGTTGGAACTAACAATTATCTACGGATGGCTGCCAGTTTTGTTCAGAAACTACACCTAGTGGGTCCCCCATTGTTGTCCTTAGATAAGTTTAGTGCGCATGTCAACTACAGACAAAGAAAGACAACAACGGCCAAACAAGCCCATCACAACACAGAGAGAAACGAGACGATGCGGAGCTGTCAACCGCGTAGGGTCATTTTGAACTAGCATTTTTTTCTCTTAAATTATGGCTCCACACATGTTCCACAAGTAGTCCATGGGAATTAGTATTTCATAGTCACAAAAAATGCTTATCCATTCACATAACTTTTAAAAACTTGATTACACTTGACATGCCCTTATTTGGCTAATACGGAAGCATTAAATTTAAACGCTCAATGCTTCGACTTCTTATTAGGCGCCTGCCAAAAATAGCAGGTTATAAATTAATGTATATTGTTGTTGCCGTTGCCAGTTATTCAACCGCCAAGTAGTGTGCAAACATTACTGTGTTCCGGATTGAAGAGCAATGTTTTCAGTTAAATTTATGGGCTTCAATATTTCAAAGAGGTGCGCAGTCGCAGTGTATTGCTGCTCATGGTTTTGAGCAAGGGTTCTCTATGGGCCACAAAGTATTGTTTGCTTGCGGTACGTCGGCCACGTATCCCAGCCAAGCTAGCTATCTATTATAGCTAGCTATTATGTTAGCTGTCAAAACCTGTCAAATGTTTTTGTAGTGTCAGGAAATCACTAGTAAAAGGGGTGGCGCCAAATGACGTGATTTGGAACAGGTCCTCTTTTTTCTATCGTCATTGGTTTTGAGCCATTGGGGTTCGAAATTCTGAGTAGCACTAAGCACTCAAAGCAAAGCATTCTGAGTAGCACCGTCAGGCGAGTGATTCCTCGTCTCGTCACTTGGTAGCATAAATAAATAAGCTGTCAGAAAAGACAATCGTGGTAACATAAATATGTAGTAAACTTAATCATTACTGTCACACTACTGTTTGAAAGAGAACACTTTCAGCGATAACTCGATAGGTAGCTTTGTCTTTTTTTTACCTGACTGTCCAAGAAGGAGGTTAATGTTTTTGGGATGTATATAAGTATATTTCTGTGTTCCTATATGACGTCCTGTAGCCTAAACGGCTTGACCGATTTTGACAAGTGAGGTGTCGTTGGATTCGTCTCTACGTCCTGAGTGACATAGGCTACTTATATTTTGCAGTTGGATATTTTGTTTTTCTTTTAATAATATTGCTTATTAAAGGCCTCGCTACATGGCCTGACCTGACATCGTTTGAAAGAGATGGCTATATATAAGTTTCTGGGTGAGCGAAAGGGAGAAGCTATAACCTTAATAGTTTGTTTCTTTTGCTCCCGTGAAATTCAAGTCTAGCTGTCCCTTTCACACGATGTCAGGTCAGGCCATGTATAGACACCCTATAAGTAATCCTTACCCCTTTATTTTTTAGTGTCTATAAAAAAAAATACATATTCATATTTTTTCATCTGCACACGAAAATGGATAAAGCTATATTATTCTCGTCTTAGTGTTAATTAGAGTAAATTACGTAATGATTGCAGTTAGAACAGATTTATGAAAAACTTACAAAACCAAAAAATTCAACCCTTAATATCGATAATCGCATTTCGACAAAAACAGGGTACAAAAACCATGCACATGTTCTAGGGTGAAAACCCCCATATGAAGAAACAAGTGTTCACCAATGCCACGGTATTTCTACTCTTGTTTTAGACCTTATTCCTGTGGGACAAGATTTATTTTGTAAATTACGTAGACATGATTTGTTTGTTCACATGCCATATTGTAACCAAGGGGTCCCGATAAAAAAGTTGACACCACGTCTGGTATTACAAATTTATAATTACATACGAGTACTTATATTGGAATTATTGACGACAGATTTCGAATAGTTTATTTGATTAGGGCTTTTTGGTTCTAAGGTAAACCGGAGGTCAATTTGGAGTTTTGGCGCGAACGAGACGAAGTCATGTCGCGTCATTCTATTATTTTTACAAAACTTGTGTTATAACGAGTGTTAATGTATAAAAATGGTGGATTTTTATCCATTAAGTGTTTGTGAACGTGCACGAGTGTTGGTGAATAGTATAATGTTGCGAAACGTGACTCTTCGTGTTGTTTCCAAAACTCCATAGAAACCTATAGAAAAGTCTTCACCACTTTACTGGGGCATGACGTGGACGTGACCGTGACTTACTTTGCTTGACTTAGACTATGACTGAAATTTATTTTATTTATTATTGTGAAATATTTGACATTACTTGACATATTACAATACTTGAGTCTGGCTAAATACATAACGTGTGAAGCCAAAACGTAAGAGAAAAAAAAAAGGTGAATTGTAAATCAAATTTGCTGTCAATCGCCATCAGTAGGTACTAGCTTCCCATTGTAGCATTATAGCGGAGGCTTTTGTTCAGAAGTGCACGTCTTCTGTCTGGCTGACGATGATGACTGTAATAGCAATTGAAAATCTCTTCAATCGGATTGAAAAGCGATCACTGGCCACGTCAATGACTATTTTCCAGAATTCAATTTGACTTCACCTGTATTTAAAAATATTAATCAGTTTTTTTTTAGATACTTCCTCGGGATTCTGAAACGTTTGTTAACTTTGACAACAGATTAAGTCTATTTCTGTCTTTGTCATTTACTTAGTGCCAGATAAAGGCAGCATTAGAATTAATCTGTTGTCAAAGTTAACAAACGTTTCAGAATCCCGAGGTTTAGACCAAAAAATACACGTGATTTTGGGCCTACTTTTTTGACAACCCATGTATTGCCAGAATCGCCTGGGAAGTTTAGGCTGATGATATCAAATTTTAGCCCTGACTTCAGAGGTTTTAGGCTTGACCTGAAGACTTCTGACACTATGCAATTATAATGAAATTATTGCCAGTCGTCAGTCACTGTATTGCCCTGTCTAACAACTAGCACCGAACACATGCAGCCCAAACTATAATTAATTTCCAAAAAAGAAACAATCGTGCAATAAAACTGTACTTGTGTCGCCACATGTCGTGACGTCACTGGCGTCCAGATGTAGCCAAACGCGCCAGATGTGGCGGCCTAAACTGTTTGTCTCAACTGTTTGACATCTGTATCTTTATTGATTAGTAAAAAGCGTGGGGGACTACTGTATGGACAGTTTGTAACAATTACTGGGCGCATGTGCAGTGCTGTGTTTAATGTGAAATGTTTGCTTATTATGTTAGGAAGCTAAAAATAAAACAAGAAACTGAAAAATAAAAGATTTTGCTATTCCTTATTAGTTATTTAGAACAAACGACCAAAGGGCTGGTGCTTACCTCGGCCAGAGAATTAGCATTGCTATTCAACGAGATAACGTCACCACTCTTTTTAGTACCCTGCCTGCAGATAGTGAACTAAGCTCTGTTTTCTACTGGAGCGTATTAAAGAGGAAAATAACAACACCTCGCTCGCCAAAATCGGTCAAGCCACTTAGGCTTGGCTTCGGCGCTTAGGCTTAGGCTATGAGGTAATATAAAATACTACTGAAATTACATACACCGCAAAAACATCATCCTCCTTCTTAGACAGTCGGGAATAAAGATAGCTTCTGGGTAGATAAGGGTTTACCATGGCATATTTGGGGTGCTAATATTTTGAAATGGTTTTCACGTGGCAATTGCACGCATCCACGATGCACGCCATTTGTGAAACAGGTTGCTAACTTGACAGATAAGACCAAATTCTTATCTGTCAAGTTAGCTATTTGTTTTGCTTTCTTTGGTACAGCATTTTTTTTAATGGAACTTGAAGACGGGTCGAGCAAGTCGCTTACCTGATGTTAAGCGTAACGCTTGCCCATAACAGTGCAACCAAGAATTTTGAACTTCAACAGTTCATAGCCCTGCGCGGCAATGCATGGCGCTCGTCACCCTGATATATTCGGTGTTAAATCTCTGTATGCCCAGTAATTTCGTTGGAAAGATTGCCCTTCAATCCGGAACACATTAATGTTTGCACACTACTGCTTCGCGGTTGAATAACTGGCAAAGGTGTGCTACTTCACAAGGCGGGCTCTGCAAGAGAGCCCTTCCACTACAAAACGATACTTATATATATCTTACCTTATATATATTTATATATCAATAATCTATCTAACAAAAACTAAATTTGACAATCTTAAAATCGTTGCTGACTTTTTGCTTATATTGTAATGAAAAGAGATGCAGATAGTTTTAGATTTAGATACGGTTCCAAAAGCAAAAAAAATAATAATCCGTTGTGTTAGCTTTGTACGCAGAAAAACCTGTGAAAAGTGGAAAGAATATAGGGTAGCTTTTTTAGTGTCCTCTTAGTAAACGGTGAGCATTTTGAGATCCACAAGCCTGCCAAGCGTGGGGATTATGAATCCCAAGAAGCCTTTGTTCAGCAGTGGATATACTCTAGATGATGATGATGATAATGTCAGCTATTCGTCAGAACCAAACAGCGATATTAACAAGTCATACGAGATAGCACACACTACTACAATGCTCGATCTAAGTAAGCAAACCAAGAGATCCGTTTTTTGTCACCTCGAATACCGAACGCTTACGTTATGGGAAAACCCCCAGCCGTCGAAAACCCAGCTAACGCTTACATTCGAAAACAAGATCCAAGATCCTGATTTTTTTCATTGGCGCCATCTTGATAATTAACACGACAAATTCCTTGGAAATAAGCAGTCATTGGACCATTATTATGTAAATTATTTGACTATTCGCGAATAAAATAATGCGATTTTGTAACCGCGTTTTTTTATTACCACATTGTTGAAGATTTTTGTCGTAGCCTAATTTTAATACGGAAATCGAATCCGTTTAGTTTATGGTATAATTAAAAAGTTTAGAAAAAGGTTTAGGTTTTAGTTTAGGCCAGCTTTTCTTTTTTTTAGTTCTTACCAGCTGATGCCCGCGACTTCATACTCAATGAAAGCTCGGCGTTCAGCCTCGCTAAACTCTATTCGGGTCCAGCTGTTCTCGAGTTACAAGTGTTTCGAAAAAACCCGACTATGTTAAATATATTAAATAAGATAAGGTAATTAATTGTTTTAGTTTTTCTTGTTATCTGTTTTTATTCGTTTTTCTGTTTAGAAAAATAGAAAAACTGTCTGAAAATTTCCGCCCTTGTGTTTTTAATGTCATTTTATCACATGTAAAAGTTATTCCAATTTTTATCGCCAATCAAGCCATTGCATAACACTGATTACATTATAGCCCTGCGTCGTCTAGACTCATTTTGTTACATCATTTTAGAATTGGTAAAAAATAACGAAGGAGTCAAACATAAAGCTAATAGATGAGACTATTCTTTCAACCCATTGTTTTGATGGTTTTTGGAGTCAAAGGCAATGTTATTATGATTCTTTTTTATAAATGCTTATCTATTTATCTATAAAAGGCTCTGTCCCGACTGACTGTCGTATAGCCTAAGCCGCTGGACGTAGAGACTTGAAATTTGGTGGGGATGTTTACGGAGAGGTGTAAACTTATACTAAGAAATGAACATGGAAAATTCGCGCCCTAAGTAGTTCAAAGAGGGAGTCAAAGATTTTTTATTTTGCCGGCACCATTCATTCTAGGCAGTCAACATTTTTAATGTAGGCTCCACAGACAAAATAACCAGCTTATGATAAAAAAACCCTAAAAATCTCAAATAAAACTAATTTTTGTTTGTTTTTTTAAGAATATTTATTGAATAGGTATCTTCTAAGCCTGCGTGCTTCATCTTCGGCCACATCGTCGCTTACCAACAGGCGAGTTGGTGGTCAAACGTAGACTTATAAGAGTTAAACATTTTTTTTCGAATAATTCGAATTCGCTGGACCGATAATCGATAATCGATGGGTAAGAAAGGTTCTTGAGTAGCAGCCACGAGCTGGAATACGCAGCGTCCTATTAGGTGGACTGACGACAATTTGAAGGTCGCGGTTAACCGGTGGACGCAAGTTGCAAATTATCGTTCAGTTTGGCGGTCTAAGGGGTTTGTTCAGCAGTGGACGTCTTCAGGCTGTTGATGATGATGAATTAAGATTGCTTTTAAATCTCTTTATGCTTATTAATATCTCAGGAAACATTGCCCTTCAATCCGGAACAGAATAATGCTTGCACACTACTGCTTGGCGATTAATTAAATGGCAATGGTGTGTTACTTCCCCAGGCGGATTCTGCAAAAGAATCCTACCACTAGCAAAAGTTCAATGCTGTTCGTATTATCACGTAACATTAACTCAGGGAAGACCTAAAATTCGTTGAACGACACAAAGGGAGGAAGCCCTCGGGTGGTCAGCAAAAACGAAGCTTCCCTTCGAGGATACGAAAAAAAAAAACGTCGGGGCAAAACACATCTTGCATAATTATACGAAGACTTAAAACGGCAGTGTTTTCTTAAGTAAGTAGGTACGTAAATATTAATTTTAGGCATGCTTCTTTAAATTAATATATTTAGGCTTAGACAAATATTTTTAATTTTGATTTAGTCCACAATTCATAGGCAAATTCATCGTATTTACTTAATAAAAAGTATGCAGATATTTTAAGTTTAGATTACATTAATTTTTAGGGTTTACTTCATAAATCCCCTTAGACAATCCCATGCGAAAACGATTTTTTGGAATTTTTGACCAGAAATCCCCTTACCATCGCTCTGAGAGGTGAAGGGGATTATTAAACAAAAAAAATCCAGAAATCCCCTGAGCCATTTACTTTATTTTTCGGATTTTCGGACAAAAATTCCAAAAGTCCCCTTCGCAGGGGACTGTCTAAGGGCATTTTTGGAGTAAGCCCATTTTTAGTTTATAGCGCTGTTCCTTAAACTCGTATTTTGGGGACTACGAATTTCCGATATAAATTATACAATTTCTAAGTACAATACTATTTTTTTTTTGTTATCAGAACTTAATTTTTTTAAAAGACACATCAGCACAGTAGCATACAAAGTTAATAATTAATCCGACAAAAGAAATTAATTAAAAATAAATAGTATAGAGTAATTGGTAATTATCATATTACCAATTATGTTTATATTTACTATCTGTATTGTATTGCTTAGTGATCAGAGTAAAATAGCGGAAATACATTAAAATATGTTGTTAATCACGATAAGTCCCTTAAAAAAAAAATTTTTTTTTAAATTTATTTTCGACTGGCATTTGACCACAAACGAATCTATTTTCTAGAATATTATTTAAGTCAAATACAACGTCTAATAGTCGAGAGTGCCGAGTGCGGGTTTTTTTAATTGCGTTTACTTATTCGAACGCGTTTACTTACGTTAACTATGATTTGTATGAAGTAAGAGCAGTGCCATTCAGATGACGCTAGACGGCACTGCTCTTATTTCATACAAATTATAGTTAGTGGGTTAGTACTAGTACGTAAACGCATTTGGAAAAACTCTCACTCGGCACTAAGGTATCAAAAGTTTAAAAAAGGAAGGCACATAGCTGACTCCAAAACAAACATAGTGTGAAAACGAAAAAAATCGTTCATGCCGTTGTATAAGTATTTTAGTGATTTTAGTGCTGTTTCCGCAGGATATTGCTGTTTAACGACGCTAGTGTGAAATCACCCGATAAGCCTACGATAGGGAACTGAATTGCAAAACACAATTTTACAATGTGGAAATGCAGAAAACGCTTTTCTGCTGATTAAAATATATTTTTAGGAATTATAAAACTTAATATTTCCGATTGTTACGGCACACCGAGATTTTCTTGTCTTTTTTTTCAATCTGATTTAAATAGATATGTCCATTCATTATATACTTGCTTTTTTATTTATTTGTTTATTGGGATTATTATTCACCTGAAAGAGTAAATATCGCATTTTTTATGTACTGAGAGGTCAGTTGGACAACGCATATAATTATTCTACGATATTATTGTACTCATTATTCTACTTAGGAAATAATAACGTTTTTTTTTACTACAAAGTAAAAAAAAAAATTGATAATATGAAAATTTCTATAAAACATTGGCAATGCTATTAACTGACGGCCTTTGACAGTTAATCAACTGCCAAACAGTAGTGTTCAACCATTACTATAACATATTTGAAAAATATTGCAGTTCCGAAATTAATGGGCACAAAGAGTTTTAACCAATATCTAAGGGAGACGTGCGCCGTGCATTGCCGCTCTTTTTTTTTTTTTTTTTTGATCTGATTTTAGTTCAAAATTCTGGTTGGCACTGAACTGTTATGGAAAAGCGTGACGTTAACATTAGGTGAGCGACTTGCTCGGCTCGTCACACAGTACAAATAAAAAAAAACCCCAATAATTTTTATATTAAAAAAAACGTGGCTAACATAGCTGAATCGGGGAGCGGATCCTAAAACATAGCTGTCAAATTGCATGTCCTTTATTTGCAAATTGCATGCACGTATGAGTAAAGGCGTGCATCACTTCGCATTGTAAGGTCGTCAGATCGTGTTTATTTACGTACCGCTTCGTTGGTTCCGCGGTAACAAACAGTTTTATAGTAGAGGCAATATGTAACAGTAAAAATATTATTTTTTTAACTGTTTTTTTTAAAAGTTACTTATCAAACTACTAAATATACTAGGTTCAGTTACCAACATAAAATGTTGAGTTTGGAAATCAGTCAGTTTATGGAATATTACTTTGACTACATCATCTCATCTTTAACATAGTGAGTACTTCTACCAGAGTGAAAATTGAACATAATCCTTTGATAATAAACTGGTAAACCATCTACCAGCAAGCATCGTGCCCAAAATTCTGGCCAAATTGCAATGCTTATTTTTTGACCAAGGTAGAGGTCAGCTTCAAGATGCTTCTAGACTGCTTCAAGACGCGTTGAAATTATTTTTCGGAGTGTAATTTTTAGTTTCTACGAACTGATCGACCTAACAATAAACGTATGCGATGACGATGCCTACAAGTAAACTATTTAACAGAGTTTGTAAACACGGCATACTTCGACGCGCTAACACCTTGTATGAATGAGTTCCTTTTGTTTCGAACTAAATAATTTTGCATATTGAATCTATCGGCGGTTTTCAAACAAAGGTTGACTGTCATTTTGTATACGCCTGTAAAATTATACATCTGTTTTCTTCCTAATTTTAAAGTGGGTTCATTTGACTAAAGAAAAATAATAAAATTATTTAATCCGTCAACTCATCCCGCGGGCCCAGTTTGAGGCGGGAACAGTTGACGTAAGAGCCTTTGTGTTAAATCACAGAATAAATCCAGTACGCATACACTAATATCTAACTAAACTCCCGAAGGACATGCTACCTACGACACAAGATTACTCTTAGTGTAGGTGCTGCACGACATTGTCACGATCAACAAGATACATCATCATTATTTATATTATTTGTTGTCATATAATTCATTGCAATGTACTACTTGGAAAATAAATAAATTTTAATTTGTTCTTGCAAAAATTTTATTTGAATTCTATTAAAAAAATAGGAATAAATTAAGTAATTGTAACCGAAATTATTATACTAAAATTAATTACAGATAAAAAACAGAGCTCAGGTCACTATCCGCAGGCGGGGTACCCAAAAGGCTGGTGACGTTACCTCGTTGAAATTATTGTCACTACTAGGTATATATAAGGAAATAAGTAGATAGATGGTATCAATCTATGACATATGATATCTAAGTCATACATAGATGGGTATCTTATTAATACGCGCGGAGAAAACTTGTAGCTCTGTCTTTTTTAATAGAGTTTTAATTTCGAAAGAGCGAAAAGGACTAAGCACTTGGTGAGTAATCCAAGGGCACTCCAAGCTTATTAATAAGGGGGATAGAGTTCAAGCCTTAGAGCAACACAGGCATCCGGCCGACTCCGGCCGGTACCGAGCTGCTCAATGGTTCAAGCTATCTGCGTAACACTAACTACTACCATCAGAAAATAGATAATCAAGCTACTACCGTATTACCAAATAACTATATGGCGTCCTCGAAATAACACTATTTATAAATTGCAAAAATAAATTCTGTCACTTGTACGTCTTTGCTTCTCGTATCTTGATAAAATTTGACAAGAGGGAGAGTTTTTTCGTATGCTCCACAAGAAAAAACGGCCGTCTATATCCTATGTCGTCTCATCTCACGAGGCACAATATAAACTCATCCCAGAATGTTTAAAATTACAATATTATTTAAATTCAGAGTCATATCGTTTGAGTCATATTGATTCTTTTTGTTTATTGACAATGATGAGGACAATTTTTTTAAAGGTAGGTGCTGATGTAACTTCTTAGCAATAAAGTTTTTAAACGTTGTTAATGCAATACAAATTATTATTTTTTAATTATTTTTTTCTAATTCTAGTGCATAACTAGTTTGACTAGTCTTGTGGCTCAGTGGGTGGATTTCCGCCTTCTGATCTATAGGTTGTGGGTTCGATTCCCACCCAGGACAAACATTTGCGTGATGAACATGGATGTTTGTTCTTTGTCTGGGTGTTACTATGTATTCTATGTTAGTATGTATCTACAAAAAAAAATGTATTTATGTATTCTATCAGTTATTTGATTCCCATAGTACAAGCTTGCTTAGTTTGGAGTTAGATGGCGCTGTGTGAAAAACATCCACCAATATTTATTTATTATTTATAACATTTTATACACAGTTACAATATAACGTTTAAGGCAAGGCCTGATCATGATTTGAAAAGAGTATTGTACCCGCTCAAAGTTCTAAGGTTTAAAGTTGAAAATAGAGACGGGAAATTGTTTTTCATTGATTTTTTGCCGATTATCAGAAATATACAAATCAAATAAAAAAACTACCTGGTTCGCCGTATAAACCACTAGCCTGGATATTTAATTTGTAAAAAAAAATGTAGTTACCGCTGAAACTTCAGAGCATTTGATTTCAGAAGGGTATTTCAGGGGGTAATTTTCCGATTTTTTTATTTTGTAACTACGACAGATTTTCGAAATTTTATTCGGTAAAACGTATTTTAATTTTTATTTTATACCTGCAGTATTTTTCGCGCCTGATTATTTAATCTCGTCACTTCAAACTAGGCGCTCAAAATGCTACTTTTTGTAGTTTTTGCGATCTAAACTTCAAACACCAGAATAAACAGCAGTGACCTCCTAATGAAACTTGTTTCCTCGGAGCGAATACATGTGGCGCCTGAATTAATTCAACATACCTACATAAATACATAATGTGCTTAATAACTTTATAACTAAATAACTTACATTTAAAACGGCCTTTAAAGTGCCATTTTCGTCGAAATTATCTTTTTGTTTTAAATTGGAAGGTAGAATATAGATGGATATATTTAAAGCTTACGTAGAGATATATAAGCAGCTTTTATCATCATCATCAACCGGAAGACGTCCACCGATGAATAAAGGCCTCCCCTTAAAAAGAGGAAGTATACAATTTATATCAAACTAATATTATAAATGCGAAAGCTTGTGTTAAAGAGTGTAAGTATGTAAGTGTGTTTGTTCCCGTTCAACTCTGTAACGGCTCTTTGACTTTCGTACTATTTAGAGCTCGTCAACTAAGGGGCCTCACGCGAGGCCCCTTGAAGTGGGAGGCCGTAGGCGTGGGGCTCTTCGCCCAAGCCCAGCCACTGTGCTCCAGCAATAAGGTGAGAACAGAATATAACTAGTAGAGTAGTTTTTCTCGTCGACAAAGTAAAAATAATGGACGGACCCTAACCGTGTGGTTTTACTTCATTAAAAATTACAAAACAATTGAACTTAGGCTCCAATACCTAATTAAAAGTATGTATTATATTTGTCACAAAAGAGAGATAGCGAATATGATATCATAATATATCAACAAGGCATATTTTTGCGGATATTTGGATGGCATGTATTGACGAACGTTCGTCTCGCACTTTTCACAGACAGAGTACAGGGACCCTATTCCTGTGCGCTCGAGATTATCTCGGTCACTCTCAATCCCATTCAATTCTAAATTAGAGAGACAGTGATCGAGATAATCTCGAGCGCACAGGGACCCGAGAGTGACCGAGATAAAATGTCATTTCTCCGAATAGGGGTATTCGGAGAAATGACATTTTATCTCGGTCACTCTCACTCCCATTAAATTCTAAATTAGAGAGACAGTGACCGAGATAATCTCGAGCGCACAGGAATAGGGTCCCTGTGCGCTCGAGATTATCTCGATCACTGTCTCTCTAATTTAGAATTGAATGGGATTGAGAGTGACCGAGATAATCTCGAGCGCACAGGAATAGGGTCCCTGTGCGCTCGAGATTATCTCGATCACTGTCTCTCTAATTTAGAATTGAATGGGATTGAGAGTGACCGAGATAATCTCGAGCGCACAGGAATAGGGTCCCTGTGCGATCGAGATTATCTCGATCACTGTCTCTCTAATTTAGAATTGAATGGGATTGAGAGTGACCGAGATAATCTCGAGCACACAGGAATAGGGTCCCTGTGCGCTCGAGATTATCTCGATCACTGTCTCTCTAATTTAGAATTGAATGGGATTGAGAGTGACCGAGATAATCTCTAGCGCACAGGAATAGGATCCCTGAAGCAAGGTGAGCGCCGGGGATCGCTTTAAATTCCTCAAAATTCTCTGACTTGGGCCCGTCCATCCATTTTACCAGCATTAAACTGCCTACAGATTATTTTTACCATTTTTCAAAACGGTTACACTGCGGATATTTTAATTTAAATACCGAATAGTGAAACGCAGTTCTGTAAAGAATAAAAATACCATCTGTAACTGCCGACCGCCTATCTGCCTTGCCACATGCAAAATGTTCTGAATCGACAATGTGTTTTTTGCATTACAAAGCTGTTTTTGATGTTTGACAAATGTCTGATGCATAGGTTTGACTTAACCTTTATACATGGTTATTTCTAACTAACCAACCACCTCTCACAGGCCGGTTCGCAACGCAACTCAACAACTTTTGATTTTTAATAATTCGTAATTTTTAACCGACTTCAACTAAAAGGAGGAGGTTCTTAAGTCAACTGATATTTAAACTGTTTTTTTTCGTCAGTTTTATTTAAATGATTATACTTAGATAGGTTCCGTTTTTTTCACCGAAATCCAGTTTTGATAAAAGGATCTGTGAGGAATTGAGGGAACTCCTCAAATTTTATAGGCATACATATAGCGACTGTTAGTACACTACTATTAGTACTCACGGGATATTTACCACAATTAGTATTTCACCAAGAACATCTCCATAGTTAATTTTTGTTTTGGGTAAAAATAATTCTAACAAAAAAAAAACGAGTTCATCAAAATTCTCTGTAAATAATCCTAATTGAAGGGTCAATCAGTCAGTCAGTTAATTAGTCAGTCCTAAATTACAGTAACCTTATGCGATTTCAGTTAAGAAGAACCGGGTGAAGCGTAGGAGCTGACCAAAACACACAAAAAACATTTAAAAATTTGTTAAAAGTCCTGGGACAAAATTAGTTGGGTATAGTGTTGGGAAGTGGACTGCTAGAGGTGGCTGGTAAGTTAAAATAACTCTGTATAGGGTTGTCAGAGGTTAAATATCCAGCTGGTAGTTATCTTTCCTTTCTTTAACGATTCTAAGTATTAGTCAAAATACCCTTCAAGACATATCAAGGTATTTATATAGACATGTTATACGAGCGGCTTTAAAAATTAAAACGATGACAGCTTAAACCATAAAAATTAAAAGTTTTTTGAAAGGGTAATGAATAGCACAAAAAAAAAATGCGAAAAATTATAAACGATGAAAACAAATTAATGATGAATCACACTAATATTATAAATTCGAAAGATTATGCGTAAGTATGTAAGTGTGTTTGTTCCCGTTCAACTCTGTAACGGCTGAACGGATTTGAATGAAATTTGGTACGGAGGTAGCTTATGGCCTGGATTAACCTTCTATTTATCCCGGAAGTATACACAATTCTCATAGGACAGTGGGTGAAACCGCAGGCCCTAATAGTTTGTTAGTAAACATCATCATCGTCATTAGCCCTAAGACGTCCACTGCTGAATATAGACCTGCGTCTTAGTGCGCCACACCGACCGACAACGTGCCACTTACATCTACCGGTTGCCAAAAACTTTCACAATGTCGTCGATCCGCCTAGTGGGAGGCCTGCCTGAGCTGCGTCTTCCGGTTCGTGGTCGCCACTCAACCTTTCTTCGGTTCTTGAGTTGCAACCTTCTTCTTTCGCTTATCGGTTCTTCGAGAGATGTGGCCTGCCCATTGCCACTTCAGCTTGCAAACTATTAAAGCTATATCGGTGACTTCGGTTCTTCGGCGAAAAATCTCGTTTCGGGTTACATGGGCATTTGACATGATTTTCGTGTTGTCCATGTTCATTTTAAGACCCACCTGTTGGGAAACGCTACTGAGGTCGTTGAGCATAATATTGAGGTCCTCTAGCGACTGCCATGATTACTATATCATCGGCAAAACGAATGTGAGTGATGTATTCGCCATTAATGTTGATGCCGACATTAGTAAATTAGTAAACGTAACTACCGGAAATAAATAAGATACGTGTATTTATTATTTAATAAATAAATAATAAATAAATATTGGTGGACGTTTTTCACACAGCGCCATCTAGCCCCAAACTAAGCAAGCTTGTACTATGGGAACCAGATAACTGATACAATACATAAATACATTTTTTTTTGTAAATTCTTACATAGATACAAAGAAACACCCAGTCATAGAACAAACTTCCATGTTCATCGCACAAATGTTTGTCCTGGGTGGGAATCGAACCCATTACCTACAGCTTAGAAGTCGGAAAGCCTCCCACTGAACCACAAGGCTAGCACAATTTAATATTATCATACTTAGATTTTTTTCTAAAAATAAAAGGTAAAACTTAATAAATGCAGAAGTATTAACCCTAGTTGTACGCATAAGAAATTGGTCCGGCCCCGCAACGCAACGCATAATCTTTTTTTAGCCTATTCTAAATTCTAGGTTTTATTCAAATCTAGACCACCAGTGTCTCGAAATAAATCGTTTCTGTCAAAAATACGGCTAGATGCAATTTTTCTTGATTCACCAGGTGGTTTTATCCATAATACATCGTTTCATACGTTTTACAGATGAACAGGAAAATTTGCGTGTAACTTTTCGTAGTTTCGCCGAGTCGCGAGTCGATTGTTTTTACACGACCATGCGGAAACGGTGCACATCCCTGGCGCGAAGGGTCTGGGCCAGCCCCAACAGCATCATTAAGGCCTAGCTACATGACCTGACCTGACTTCGTTTGAAAGAGATGGCTATATATAAGTTTCTGGGGGAGCGAAAGGGAGAAGCTATAACCTTAATAGTTTGTTTCTTTTGCTCCCGTGAAATTCAAATCTAGCTGTCCCTTTCACACGATGTCAGGTCAGGCCATGTGTAAACACCCTAAATCTATTAGTGAGTAGATTTTACTGTCAGTACAAGAACCATTGCTGTATGGTTCATGTGCTGACTAACGAACAAATTTCAAAATGTGTTTAATTTATAATTGTAATTTTAATAATGTAATGTAATTTTCGTATTTTTCTATGACCTTTATGAATGGTCGAAAGAAAGGTTTTTTTTTTCTAAACAAAAAAATAAGCGTTGTGTCAGGCGTTGATTTGCGGAATTTAATTTTCAATTTGAATTTATGAGCAATCTTTTAGTTTCAGTTGCGTGTGTTTTTTTTTTTCTTGCGGTGCTTTTCGTGTTTTGATTGTAGCGGATAGTTATACAGCACTACATTGGTTATAAACTTGCATTTATAAGGTTATAAGCAGCACAGGCCTCCGGTCGACCCGCGGTTGGGGCCGGTACCGAGTTAATCAATGGTTATAATAGATGCGGCTTACCAAAAAATATAACATGTGAATTTTATAATAATAACTAGCAGCCCTCCCCGGCTTTGCACGGGTATTTATCAAAAAAATAAAAATTATAATACACACACAAAAACCCTTCTTTTGCGTCGTTACAGAAAAAAAAGAAAATTATAAAGAAAGATTTTGTTTTAATAAAACGAGAATACTCACGTTAAATTGAGTCGGTTATTCCGACTATAGTTTCGATCACATTCGGTGACCTTTATCAAGAAATGCTCAGTGAGACACGCGCGCGACATCGTCTTGCCTAGCACTGAAAAAAAAAAAACATAGTAAAATTATAAAGAAAGCTAAACAGCTACCCCACAGCGAAATAATTTTTCAAATCGGTTCAGTAGTTTCGTAGCCTATTCAATGCAAACAAACAAACAATCAAATCTTTCCTCTTTATAATATTGGTATAGATAATAGTATAACTTTATTTTGCACAACTTATAAACGAGACAATTAAAGAAAACTTAAAAATACTAACTAAAAACTAAAACTTAAAATAACTATAAAAATTAAATTAAATGACCATTAGTGGAGGGAAAGGTCCCCAGAATGCTGGCGGCATTGCCACATTAAATGGCAATGCTCAATTTCTCTGCAAAATAAAAGCCAGCATTCTGGACACCCGACGCCTCCACCAATCGCCTGGCCAAGTCCCCGATAAAACCTCAAAGCGGCCGGCCACCACGGACCCTCATTTATAATAATATAAATAATTATATTATTTGATTTTAGCCACTGAGCTACCTACTCTAGGTCATAAGTCATAACACTTCACTTCACTTACTTGACTCACTTCACTTCTATTTTGATCGAAGGAGTGGAGAGTGAGTTATCAAAATTAAATATACCTAATTTGACTAACTAAGAAACGTGAAAAGCAACTTATCTTTCAGTTTCAATCTCTTACTTTACGACATAAAGGCTGAATCGATCATGGTAAAATTTGTCACAAAAATAGTAAGCATCGTGAAGACGAAAATAGAATGTTTAGCCGGGTCTCTTGCCCTCCCCACAAAAACAACTAACAGCTTTCTTACAAAGTCTGAAAGGAAATTGCAATTTCCTACATACTATCCTTCTTGTTATCAAATTGTAGGGTTAAAAATTAGGGCCTACATGACATAGCCCTTGGATACCGCACGTGTCATCCAGGTGCGGTACATAGACACATGTTGAGTCTACAGCGGTTAACAATGGGCTATTTTGACTCGGACACGGCAACAATCGGGCTGTTTGTACAGTTGCTGACAATGGGGGGTTATCGGTGTACGGAACAGTAGCTTAGCGATGTAATTGTCCATATTCTGTTGTAATATACGTACTTGTATTTAAGTACAACTAGTAGGTACAACTTTTCGTAGTTTTCCTTTGAATTACAATGATTAGGCAAGTACTTTGATAATTATATTGAGAGGAAAGAAGAGAGCTCTAATCGGATCTAATCGGATTCATCCCACAAAAAGTCTCCTTTCTTTCTTTTTTTTTTTCTTGCCTTTCTCTCTTTTTTTTTACTCCTTTCTGCTCGTAATTGTTGATCCCACCTTAAAAATATGTGGCACTGAATACTTTTAGCGCTCACCATTATGCTTACTATCTGCTCAAGTTACTTTTGAGTGGGTGAAGATACGAATCGGAGTAGATTCCGTTGGTGACAATAAAAAAAAACACGCAGACAATAAAAAAAAACACGCATTTTAATTTTCTGTACTTATGTAGGAAGATGGTGACTATAGTCAAGTTATTTTTTTTAATATGGCTAGTTTTAGGGCACTAGCTCCCACGGTAGAATACCCTGAGTTTGTGAGATCAGGGATGTTTACAAATGGTTTGAGAAGAGTGTTTGCTGCAACGTTGTGAATTTGGACTATGCCAGATTTTAGGACGTGAAAGCCAGAAAACTAACATTGTAGAAAAACAACGTGAAAGCTTTTTACCCGACTGCCCAAGAAGGAGGGTAATGTTTTTGGGGTGTAACGGGTAAGTAACATAAGCATACTTGTGTGTTCCTTATATTTCCTCCTATAAACGGCTTGACCGATTTTGACGAGTGAGGTGTCGTTGGATTCCAGTTTACGCCCGAAAAAATGTAGCCTATATTATGTTACAGTCGGGTATTTTGTTTCTCTTTTAATAGTATTACTTGTTAACTTGTTAGATTCATACTTAAGCACAGCTATAAAGAGCCTTCCCCATTTTTCAGCTGGCCTTAGTTGCATGAATGAAATAGTCTAAATTCTAGTCAATACAAAGCAATACGAAAGTAAAGTCTCAAGACATAGAAACAGATGTGCAGATCGATACCGAACGAAATTTCCGAGAAATGCCCCCGTGTGAATATGTTAGCACATGCACTGCACGGCGCACGGCGCACGGCGCCCGCCGCGCCGGCAGCGACCTGTCGCTACACAAAGAAGACGTCGACGTGAAATTCATACAATAATGGAGAGATAATAATCTGCGTTTTGCATTTGATTTTAAAGAGACGCAGCGCATTTAATTGCGTTCATTCGTTAATCTTTTCCCATTAAAGAACTATTTTGGTTAAAGGCAAATTCAATCAAAAAGCAAGAAATACCTACTTGAAATTTGAGCTGACACTATTTTTATTTTTTTATGAGTGACTACGTTGTTGGCCAATATTGACCACTACAACCTTAACGAATTTGGCGAACGAATATGGCGTTGAGCCCTAAAACAATTAAGCGCAAAGGTGACTAGCGCAAGCGGTTCGTACTGCGGTACGAACCTCGGCTTGGGCCGTCATCCGGGAGGGGGAAATCAGACTTGTCCTGGCTCCCCAGAGGGGGTGTGCCCTGGGGCCCTAGCGTTTTGGTTATTATCTGTTTGATTATTTGGAGAGAATCTAACCGATCTTCTGACAGATCCCGGGACTGTTCGACCACGCCGGAGAGGTCAATGTGTGTGCCTTTGGTAACCGGCGCCTGTACCAAATACTGAAAACTTCCTATTGATGGGAGCTGTCGGATCGGGAGCTTACGCTAATGTGAATTCTATCAAAATTATGACTCGCGAACTAAATGAACGATTTGTTTTCCTCCGTTGGTTGTAACGACCGCACTCAGAGACGTTTAATTACTGTCGGACTTATGATTATCCAAAGCGCTGAGTTGCTATTTCGACTGATGACTCTGTACGATAAGAGCTTTGTTTGATTATCGCTCTGCAAGTGACGGGATCGGCAATTTGAAATAATTGTATGCACAATGCACACGAGTGGCAAATTATAAAGTAATATCTCATCCACCAGGCTTTGACCACACGTCTTGCACTCAATGTTCGTCATATAAAATACTGCTCTTCTCAAAATGATATAGGGCTTACATTACAAAGTTTAGTTTTTAGCCGCGTTAGCGCCAGTCAAGTGGGACCAAAGAGGCTGCTTCAGTCTCTTCGGACCCACTTAAATGTAGTTGGATGTAGTGTAATGAAGCTTTGTAATGTAAACCCTATATCGTTTTGAGAAGAGCAGTATTTCAAAAAACGAAGATTGGGACCACTCCACTAAAGTGACGTAGTGACGTATCCAGCCGCTCAGTTTTGTTGGTATATTAAAAAAAATGAACCTATGTGACGTTTCGTAGGAGGGGCTTTTGCTTATTACACCTCCAGATAGCGGAGAATTGATAAATATGCTATCTGAGAAGTTAACGCCCCGCGGATTCGATAATAATATACTTTCTAGTTTGAGAACTTGTTCAATACTCGTATTTCTGAGCGTCTGCGAAAATATATTTTTTCACCATGTTTATTTGAATAAGAAATTTAAAAACTCGCTTCTTAATTTCATGTAGTCTGCACCTATAATTGTGGTGACGTTTTACATTGCTTGCCTCCTTCTTTGTTACAATGACGTACATCATGTTAAATAAATAAATAAGGAATATTATTGTACACTCAGAATTTTTAATTAGATAAGTAATCGCTAAGTCGCGACACACCGCCGGATATCGGAAAGAATAGGGTGGAAGACTGGCGACACTATTGTCGTATTTAGCTGTACTTACTACCCAGCGCTGTTGCATAAATTAAAAAAAAGGTGACAGATTCAGGTGACGAAAACCACAGGCCAAAGCTACTCAGCAATAAAATGTTACGTATTGTAATTACGTCCTCAGGAACTTTTGTTAAAGCAATACTACAGAAATAAAGCAGTATGGAAAGTTGGACAACCATAGTATACTCTGTAGCGCGCGTGGCGTGGTTCAACTAGCTGATCTCAACAGATCAGTGATCAATGAATGCAGCCAGTGTTTGGACGGGTGACGGTAGAACAGAATATTAGCTACTCCTTAGGACGGACATAGACTAAACAGAGCACTTTCGCGATTCAGATGACACGTTAAACTGTATAAGAAGGTCTAGGTAATGAAATGAAATGAAATGAGTCTTTATTTGCCAGAACGCAGGTAAGCAGGGTGTTAAAGTTTGAAATGTTCCATTACATTCGGTCATTTCTGACGTGCAAAATATTTCCATAGAAATCGTTACTTAATAAATGTTAAAAAATTTAATAAACTTTACCTACAATAACTTTACAAAAAATGTCAAAAGAATACAATTATTAAGTCAATAGAATACATTATTATTATGTCATTGTCAGATGTCAAGATATTTATACATAACTAGCATGAAACCAAAAGTCAAAAGTCAAAATTTGCCCAATGCGTTAGTTTTCCATTGAACGATATTGATTCATTCATTCATTCCATATCTGAGGCCTGAGGCCAATAATAATTAAATCAATCGATTGTGCTCGCGTTTCCATTAAATTTCAATTCTCCGTGTCGGGTGCCGGCGAGGTAACTAACTTATCAAGATAAAAATGTATGCATGCAGTTTGCGCCTGACGGCCAGCTCAGAAAGCGTGCCAATCATATTGTCAAGAATGTGCTATAGCTATATAGATAGGTACGAGCTGTCGTCTAGTTATATGGTCTGTGTCTGAGGCTGATATTGGCTGCCCATGAATATGTATAGCAATTTCAGTTCTACAATTTATACTTACCTGCTATCAGTACACATTTAACTCTTTCGGCTTGCCTTTATTTATGTAAGGCTCATTCGTCGTTTGTTTGAAGTTAAGGCTAGGATAAGTTAGAATGATGGAACTATAAAAATCTCATACTGTCGACTGTCTGTAATGTTGAAGCAGTACTACGATGGTGGCGTCTGGCCGGCGCCAGATGGGTTGTCGCAGCGCGACGCAGAGAATAATCGAAGGAGGTATCTCATTTACATTGCGTCCATATCAATGGCTAATGACCACTACAGAATAATGTATACCTACTTACCTTTAGAAGTCATAGGTTATGGCCATTGACATAGTTATGGCCTTTTTGAATAACATATTTCTCATAGGTTGTGTGACCTCGATTCTATATCTACTCGGTAGAAAAGATATATTGTAGGATATTATTACATGTAACATTGTAACAACTTTTTACATACTATTGGAACAACCCTAGAATCCTTGTGGCATATTTGAATAACGTATTTCTCATAGGTTGTGTGATATATCCTAATCCTTACTAATATTATAAATGCGAACGATAATGGGATAATGCGATATTATAAACGTCTCGAACTAGAAGGATTTTTATCATCTGGGCATATTGTTATTTTGGAAGACGAAGCGTAGGCAGGCCTCCCACTAGGTGGACTGACGACATTGTGAAAGTCGCGGGCAACCAGTGGATGCAAGTAGCACATTGTCGGTCGGTGTGGCGGTCTAAGGGGGAGGCCTCTGTTCAGCAGTTGACGTCATATGGCTGATAATGTAATGTAATATTGTGTATATTTCTAATGATTTTAGGGACACTCAGGCTTCACACAAATCTTTCGTCTTAAAACTAAACTGTTTTATGGAATTCTTACTCAAGTTTGTCTTTTAATCTCAACATAACTTGTGTATTAACGCATAATGCCTAAGGCTGTGGTTTCTGAGTCATCAAATGACCAAGGCAATTCGAACGTTCGGGTCGAGATAATGATGAGAAATGTTGTAGGTAGTGGGCGACTCCACGGACAACCGCATTTGTAATGTTATAAGGTTTGAAATTACATTTCGTGAAGACTATTAGAAATCTCAAGACCACTTGTAGCTTAAAAGAAAAATGTTTTTTCATCAGTGAATGTATGTCATACGGGGTTCATGATGTGTGGTGATTTTTGGGTTTTTTCGACCGCTCCCTTTTTAAGATGTCGTGAGATTTGGCTCGATCCCCCCTCCCCCAATCTCACGTCAGATTTTTCGAAATGCGTATTTTCAGTATAAATAAGTTGATTAAGTTGGATTTATTTAACGTTATATAGTTAAGACTAGTATTAAACGTGATAAGAAAATAAATAAAAATATTGCAATAGCTAGCAGACTTTAATTAAAATTTCCCGTTGGTTCAAGGTGTTGTTATATATGTTGTTAAGAATTATTGTAGGTCAATAAAATAAATGTACTTTATTTTTTTGTATAAAAATGAATTGTCTGTGGAAATGCCGCTTTATCGCCGGTATTGTACGGCGCCAGTCTGTAACATTTGTCGGTGAAAGTCGTATCATCACGACTTCCATACATTAAGCTCGTCGACCGTGCGAATGCTAAGTATCACTCTATTTTTTACATAAGTGACCGCTCATCATTTTCTCATTTCGTCCGGTAAAGTCACAAGCGCAACCAAAACGGACAAGTTTACGGCGATTTTACATAGATTATTTAGAAAAATACGAGATTTTTGCAGAGAGAGCTTACGGCAATTAGACCACTAGTTTTCTTTAAAGCCCCTAAGAACAGCTTTTGCCCGACCCGCGCTTTGAAGAAAACAAAATTGGCAAATAAAATCGAAATAACGACTTTTACGTAAGATCACAAACAAAAGTGATTCGATATTTGCCTGATATATTTTCCTACTAGCTGCGCCTCGCGGTTTCACCCGCTATCCTACAGAAATGGTTTAATTTTTCTGAATAAAAAGTACCTAACGGCTGAACGGATTTTGATAAAATTTGGTAAGCAGGTAGCTTATACCCCGGCTTATTTTTTATTATTTTTATCCCGGGAAAAGATTCAGTTTCTGTAGAATAGCGGGTGAAACCGCGGGGCGCTGCTAGTAGCATATACATATAAGTATATGGCTGGCATAAAAATTAGCTTTTTGTATGTCAATCATTATTATTAGCTGAATAAAGAATCTGAAATCTGAATTTCGCGGTGTACTAAATGATAGAGCCAGTAATTCTGTGGGATTTCTCATCCGATGCAGTTTTCAATAAAATTTTAATACTGCCCTACATCGCCGACTCCCATTAAAAAGGTAACATAGTGCGACCACCTCATATGTACAGTTGACTGAGGGAGCCACTAACCCTAGCTTTGAATAAAATCCACAGTACTTCATCATTTTAGTTACCACATTTGACCACCTCTATAACCGAGTTGGTCTCTCTGTAAAAGGGTGTTCGTTTCTGTGAAATTTGGCGCCGGCGTGGTGCCAGAGATTGTTATCGGGATTTGAGACTATCAGAGTGTCGATCTCTACATACTATCCTTTTTAACTATGCGGCCCTTCGTTAGAGATGTATAGTGACTGTTATTTAATCTTTGGTAGAGTCCTTTATCTTTTGTATGTTTTGTTTTAACGAAGTAACATTCATCCGAACTAACTGGTACGTCAGTTACTTAAGAGGATAGTCCTGATGCGAGGTTTTGGCGCATTCGATATTCTAAATTGTATAGCTGTCGCTCTGTTTCTTGTGCGCGCGACTGAGATAGTTAGTGAATTTTCCTAACTTTTTGATGAAATTAGTGTTTTAGGGGTAGTCATGTTATCACTCCCTTAATCTTAACAAAATCTTTTGTTTTCGTGTCAATGGTTTGGATAAACCATAATCTAAGCCGCTATTCAGATTCAAATTCAAAATTCAATATATTTTTAATTCTACCAGAATATGATCATTATAAAGTTACAACAAATGTGCTACGTTTTGTTAAAAAAAAGGTATTCTAACTTATTTTCTTCGTGTATTTTCGAAGCAAAAATATGGCGAAATAAAAAAATAAAGAAAAATATACCAGTAAGCATAATTTTTCACCGTCTATACAACATATAAAAAATCTTCGAAGTCGGATAACATGAGGTGGGTATCAGACCACGCTTTTTGTATGGACAAGACGGCGGTATACTCTATTCCTAAGGCGCGGTCTGATCACAAAAATTACAAAAAAGTTATATTTTGAGCACCTAGTTCGAAGTGACGAGATTAGATAATCATTTGCAAAAATACTGCAGGTAGGAAATAAAACTAAAAATACGTTTGACCGATTACAATTTCTAATTTCGAAATTTTGTTTAAATTACAAACATAAACAATCGCAAAATGACCCCCTGAAATTAAACACTCTAAATGGTCAAAAAGACGGATAAATGGCTAAACTTCATGGTTAAAGTTATGGTTAATTTAACTATAACAGTAACTTTAACTGAGATTATGGTGCAACTCAGCCTTAACATCTAATATCTCCGGTAACGAGCGCAGTGCATTGCTTTCAGGACAAACTTCTGTGACTGAACTGTTATGGGCAAGCGTTAAGCTTACCATAACGCGAGCGACTTTCTCGTCTCGTCACTCAACATAAAAAATAACTATTGTTTCTGTCTATTTGAGCGACGAGTGTAGTGTATCAAGGTATATTAGGTTTGACATGAATAATTAAAACTTGATTTCGAAAAGCTTTAAATCAAGCCAAAGTGGGTTAATCTATTCGCCTTATCTATCGTTTGACCTCTTTGACGTAAGCAAACATTTATTAATAGACCCGGATAACCACCCACGTTCAACAAACAGAAGTTAGTCAATAAGCACCTCTCTACCTATCTTAAGTTATTAAACTCTCAATGATTCCGTAGACCATAGTTAATCTCCATAGATAAAACACCTGGCAGTGTGTGAAGCTTGCTTCGTAAACGAACTAAGCCTAGCCGGACGGTTGTGTTAAAACTTACATGGTCTTGCTTTCTCAAAAGTAGCTTTGGGTCGTAAGATGACGTTGTAAGGCGCGTTTTCGAAGGCAGTTAGGTTTAATGGTGTTGGTTGGTTATGGCGACGCCTTCTCGGCGCCTCGGACGGACAATTACGAGCTATAAAATAATTCCGGTAGCTTGGCCATTATGACCGATAATCCATTTTGGTTGATTTGTCTAGCATTGTTGGCATTGCTAGCTTTGTCTTGTATGTTTAACAGTTTGAACCCCCTTGATCTTTTCTTAATCTGAATGTTTGCATAGATATAGCTTAATGGTCGGAGATCGACATAGGCTACATTTTTGTAAGTCCAAGTCGAACGAAGTCGCGGGTAACAGCTAGTGGTTAATAATTAATGATTGAATTTAAAAGTGTGACATTGTTATTTAACTTAGCATCCTGTAACTTGATACGCATTGTAACAAAACACCGCTGATGTATTGGAAAATCCATTGCCAAAATAATCTATTATTAAAGAATATAAATACTCAAGAATGCGGTTCAGAGGTTGTTATTTTAATGGCCATAAACTAGGTATGGCACGCGGACATGCTTATGTAATTAATGAACTTGTAAAAGTGAAAAAAATTCAAAATATTTTGACTGGACCTTTCAATGTTTCATCGATATTTCTCGACCGAGCTTATAATTATACAATGTATTTTTATTTCACATCAATGTTTACAATAAAATATAACAAAGTACCTACCTACTTAAAATTAAAACAACTTAAATTATATACAAAATTAAAAAAAAAAAAAAAAACTAATCCCCTTGCTGGAGGGGAAAGTTGCCAGAATGCTGACAGCATTACCACGCTGGATGGCAATGCTTATAATTATTATTTAGTATCAGCAGTTTTTAAGAAGCAACCAATGCTTGAGGTAGTACATTTTTATAATCAGACCAAATGCGGCGTTAAGTTGATGGAACAATTTATGTCATCGGTAAAGCATTTCCAAATGGACCAAAAGATGGCCATTGGTATTTTTTTACGAACTTCTAAATATAGAGGGCGTTATTTCAGGTGTCCTGCTGAAAATAGCAAACAATACTAACTGCAAAAAGACGACATTTTGTAAAAAAAACTTGCTAGCCAAATGGTAGAAAGATTCCCATGGCCAACTTTGCTCACCCATCCTCAGGTTCTCCTGAGAGGTATTTAAAAAAATGGCCATTATTAGAACCGAATCCTGTTCTTCACACGAATAAAGACTTGCGGTCTGACCAAGGAAGGACTGGAAAAGCAAAATCAGAAACCACTGATGTAGGACAATAGCAAAAATTTTATACGCAAAGAAGGCCTGACAAAGAAAGTGATTTTTTGTGTTATAATAAGGCTTAACTACTGATCTCTATAAAAAAAAAAAGGCGGGTATTAAAAAATACTTTCATGTATTAAATAGCCCCTAAAATATTTTGGGGTTCTACCACAGGTTAGTAACAGTGTTACTTAGAGTAGATCTAAGCTAGGTCTTCACGGAAGGTAGAAAGAATCACATTACAAACGTACCAGCGACATTCCGGCTTGTATCACTTGTATGTGAGTTGACTATCACTGCTGACCATATGGAATCAAACCTGTTTGTATTCAGACATACGCGCATACCGCCGCGGCGCCGGCTACACACGATATTCACAACTAACGATATACTGGTACCCCAGGAAAACAGTACGGGAACTGGTATACCTACTTACAGTTTCCCTTCTGCCAGAGTATTTAGACTAAAAAAAGTACAAAAAAAAATGTGCATTTTTTTAATTCGTTGTAAATACAAAACCATTATGAGGATTAGCGTCACTACCTATAAGTTAAAAATTGAAAATAGTAAGGGATTCTCCTTCTGTGTCGTCACTCGTGGATAAATAGAAAGAAATGAGCTTAGCCTACGAACGAAAAAAGTGCCGAATGTCATTGCATTTTCAATGTCATCAAAGACAGAAAATTAAAACGTCTCAAAAGCTCTGAAGAAAATAAACCTGTGTAAGTGACATAACTAGGAAAAAAGCGATTTCTAGTGCAGCACTGAACATTGAGTGACTTTTTTTATCATCAGTGGCAACGGACTCAATATTGAAATCCCTTTATGACGTCATCAACCACGGATAATTTCCACATTTCAATGATAAATTATAAAATAAATACAATAAAAAAAAAACTAATTTGTTTCTTAAGCTGCTCTATATTTTCTTAAACTATAATAAAAATGGTGGTCGAGAAATTTTGGACAATCCCCATTGATCCCTCGACACGTCACGAGACAGTCCGCCTCGTTTGGACCGGCGTGACGTCAGCGCAGGCGCCGGCGCCTAGCGACCGGCCGCCGCGGACGTTCAGACCTTGTCCTTCCCATTCTGTTTTGTTAGAAATATAAACCTACTGTCTTAGAATAAAGTTATTCTAAGCCTGCTCCGGATCAAAAATTCAAGCCTTATATCCTGTATCCTTTCATTGACATCCTTGTATCTTTGTCCAGCAAATATATAATAAAGTGGTAGAAACAACGGTGTGTACGCTGTCCAAAGTCTCTGTTCATATCAGAGGACGAAACAGACTATAACATACAAAACAAAAGGTACTTTGTAATGAATCCAAGTGTAGAGATACTTATTAGTTATTAAATTCCTGATACCTAGATCACTCTCTCTCTCTTTCTCTCTCTATTTCTCTCTCTCTCATCTTGATACTGTAATCAGAACGCATTTATACAGGTTTGGTAGATTGGTTTACGTAGTGGACCTAGCCAAATTGTCAGCACGATAAAATTATGACAGACAAAATCGGTGACTTAAAGTTACGACATGTCTTCCGCATTTAGACAACCTCAAAAGTTTGATGCAACGCATTTTTCACTGTTAGGTACGTAGAGAGTTAAGTGTGAACTTAGGAGCTTTCAAAGTTTAGTGCAGACGGGCATTAGTGTTACAGAAAGTGTCAGAGCATCTGTACCCTTAATAGGAGGCTGTAATCAGCTCATGTCCCGACGTGCAATTTATAACGAGCCGTGTAGCACGACAGTCGGCAATGTCGGCGTCGTTGACTATTTATCTGCCTCGGCATCACTTATACGCCTCTCCACGCTTTTTATCAGTAATCTACTTGCGCTATCGCCAGTAAGCCCCCTGCTAATTGCTTATATTACCCATTAGTTAGGTTCTACGTGACTATATGCACTTTAAGGCCCTATTAGCATTGGTCTCGCTCGCTCATCTCAGATATGAAATCACTAAGAAGTTACAAAAATAACTGAATAATTTTAAAAGTGATTAAAAGAAACATTTATTTTTATGCGAGAGATCGATTATTTTCGATCACCTGATCGAAAAAAAGGGGGATGGAATGAACTCCGACGCTTGGCAGGCGCCTTGGGACTCGCAGAACGATCACCGTTTACTATGAGGACGCTGCTGTCTGGCCTGCTGTGCTATGGTTAGGTCGCAGTTTTAGTTTGTACCAGGGATGGCTTTGTATAGTAGTGAATGTCTTCTACCTGTTGATGATCATAATGATGAAAAATGTAGTTATAAATAATAGTAATAATAAATATTGGTGGACGTTTTTCACACTCAGCGCCATCTATCCCCAAACTAAGCAAACTTTGGGAACCAGATAACTGATAGAAGACATAAATACTTTTTTTGTATAATACATAGATCACCACAAACATCCATGTTCATCACAAAAATGTTTATCCTGGGTGGGAATCGATCTCATAATCTACTGCTCAGAACGCGAAAATCCTCCCACTGAGCCTCAAGGCTAGTTGTTTCGATCTCTTATTCAAATTAGCCAAGAGAATGATGCGAATTGAAGCCTATGGAATTATGCTTTAACCCCCTTATTGACCGAGCGCAGCGAAGGTCTCAGAGTTTACTGGGACAAATGGGCATTTGTATGTATGTTTGTGTGTACCTATATTTGTCCGAGGTTAACTTGCGAACCGTTGATCCGGTCTTCATGAAGTTTTGTAGGCAAGTAGTTCATTTCAATACAATTTTTAAGTTCGAATATGAGCTGTATCGGCTTAGGGGTTGTGAAGATATAGAATTCGTCGCGAACTACTATTAATAAACGCGGAGAAACCTTGGAGGAGTTGATCTGTCTTCTGTCTTTTTCAATCTAGTTCTAATTTTGAAAAGAGCGAAAAGGACTAAACATACGTGGTCCAAGGGCACACCATGTTTATTAATACAGGGGTATAAGAGTTTAAGGTAGGGAAGTGTTGTATTGTATCCGAACGAAAGTTTTTATAACTATACATCATTCTAAGCTTCATCAGTAATCACAAAGGTTCGCGATCATTGTATTTATTTGAATTTCGTCTTGTTACAGACCGCGTAATAGAGCGCGACGCGGGATTCGTCTCCGGCGGTGATGATGACGACTCGTGCTCCGGTCCGGCGCACTCCGACGACTCCGGGGTCCGACTGGTGGAGAGCGAGCTGAAGCGGAGCCGTGGCTCCGCACGTCTACAGCCGCCGAAGAAGCGCATCCGACTGAGCTCAGAGGAGGATCTTCCCAGTCCTGAAAGCGACTCCTCGAATCCTTTCCGCCCGTGGTCTTTTACTGGTTGGTATATTTTTAACCTAATACAATATTTTTTGGGGACTTTACTCGAATACCGTTTGTGAAACTATGGAACAAACGTAGTCAAGTATATATGATGTACATAGAGATGCTGCTAGCGAGACGTTTTTGGTTAATTAAATACTTGTAAACTCGTACTTAATCTCATTCTGTTTTGAGTATAGCTTCTTTGACATTAACAAGTACCTTATTGTGATATTGTCGATAATATTTCTGTATAACATCTCGATGATGGGAGGCGATGGGTTAATTTACTTAGTTTTCTCTCAACTTATTTTTTGTAACTTTGAAGGAAACTCTTTGAATAACACTAATTATCCCATACTTTCTTTTCAGAAGAACCACAGCGCGAGCCCCTGTCTCTAGTCAAAAAGACCGGCGAGAGCGAACCGCGGCAAAGGCGGAGGCCATTGGAGCCTCCTCCGCCCATGGTGCCTCCGCCTCCAGTTGCACCTCCGCCTCCCGGGCCACCAAGAGTGCCCCCACACCCCGCTGTCTCCGAACCCTACGACAGGAAGCCTAGAGAACAGCGAAACTACAAAAACATGACTAGGGAGCGACGCATCGAAGCAAACGCTCGAGAACGAACCAGGGTCCACACAATCAGTGCAGCCTTCGACACTCTACGCCGAGCCGTCCCAGCGTACAGTCACAACCAAAAGCTGTCCAAGCTCTCGGTCCTTCGAATAGCATGTGCATACATCACAGCTCTTTCTACAGCGACAGACGCCGAAACAGACCTTTCGAACGCCGTCGATAATGTCACCCAGACCATTCACACAGAAGGGAAGCTTAGAAAGAAAAAGGATGACCCTTGAAAGTGGTCAACTAAACTACACTGAAGACTGGTTTATTATCTATAGAGCTCGCTGATTGGAGGACCTCGTGCTCTTAGTTCGTTTTTCGTTCGGAACGTTATTTGAACGGAATTATTATTCGTTCGGTTTTTACATTCACTACAGCAATGATGGCTTGTGAGAGTGAAGACATACGAAAGTTCTACAGATTAGGATCTGCGTCGTATGTAGCCGTCTTCAAGGCCTAAAGGTACAAAAGCGACAATAATATTGGACATTAACAAAATTAACTATTTATTGGAAGTTTTTAACTTTGTGATGGTTTTTAAACTGAATCTCAATAGACTGTTTCAATTTCGAAAATGCGTGCCTAATGTTAAAGATAAACTATTTAAAAAGATATTTTGAAATAATTTGTATTGGCTTTGGGAAGTTTATAGTGATGTTGCCTACTATACATGAAATTTCACAGTACCACCAACTAATTTGTAGAGTTGAGGGAGCTACCATCGTGTTTTCAATACAAATCAGACAGCAACCTGCTTCTGTTTTCTTATTTGGTTATCTTTACAAATAAGTTGCTTGCACTGTTTCTGTTAGGTAAATTTTTAATTCCCATTAAATTATAAATTTAACGTAGACAGCAAGCAACACAATATGCATAATTATTGTATACACGCTGTCACCAAGAATCGCTAACCTTTGCATTTAAAAATGTATTCCAATCTTTTGTATAGATTGGTTGACTAAGCAAGAAAGGTAATGTTCCTTATATTTCCTGATCTCGGGTCATATTACCTATTCCTAAAAATAATAATAATTTTAAAGAAAAACAAAACAAAAAAATAACCGACTGCAAAATGTAGCGCATCAAATTTTGGAAATAAAGACAGGTATAACGATACTCATAAACATGTCAAGGTGTTTAGGCTACAGGAGGTAATAGAAATAGACATACATACCTTACATAGACGATAAACATTACCCTCCTTCTACAGTCGGGTAATAAATAAAGAAGGCGTAAGCTTACAAAATGTTAACCATTTCTTATAGCCCAGTCAAGTTACGGGACTCAGTATGGAAAACCCGGACATAATTCATAACATAAATATAAATTGTGTTTGATATAATTTTCTGATGTAGAATCAATATTAAATTAAATTAAACAGTCTGGAGGTACGGAACATAGAACATTTATGCCTTAGCCATAATACATTATCGTCGCCGACGACTCACTGCCTTGCTTACGATCGTCATCTGAAATAGACTCTAATGCGGCGCAAATAGAGGCGATACAACAAAATTTTAAATTTGAATCTATTCCAGAAACGAATTTAATTTAATTATTGTATATTAATATGAGAAGTTGGTTCTACTATTATGTACCGAAAAAAATAATCTTGTTATTAATTAGATCCGGGTCAAACGTTAAATTGACCGGGCTATCAGCACAGTCCAGTATTATGTATAAGAAAGCAAAATGACAAAAGCAAAGTAAATTTATTTTGGCTTTAATTATAGATTTATATATAACAATCGAGTCAGTAATTTTAAGACTTTTAAGGCAATGACACAGAACTGTATTTATAACATAAGAGAATAGCATTCTACCGTAATTTAGTATAAGAGTGTCTACACACGAAACGATTTGGTCGGTCCCGACATCGCTTGAAAGAGATGGCTATATATAAGTTTCTGGGGAAGCGAAAGGGAGAAGCTATAACCTTAATAGTTTGTTTCTTTTGCTCCCGTGAAATTCAAATCTAGCTGTCCCTTTCACACGATGTCAGGTCGGGCCATGTGTAGACACCCTAAGTTGTAAAGCATTGTAAAAATTGTTTTGTTTGAAATCTAGTTTGTAGTTTAGACCGAGTCAAGGCACAAGTTAGTTTAAGGCAATAGGCGAGAAAGAAATATTTTGATGTTAGTAGACAGAGATAGACTAAGTTATCGCTGTCTTTTTCATCGCAGACTGTTAGAGGACAGCAGCATTTTCAGGTCTTTTACTCACTTTGTCTTATTTTTGACTAAAGTCAAGTAAAAAAACCGTATTTCGTAACAAATCTGGTGCTTTTTTTACATGCCTATCCCCCGAATACTGAAACGTTTGTTAACTTTGACGATAGATTGTCTATTGCTGCCTTTGTCATTTGCTTAGTGTCAGACAAAGGCAGTATTAGAATTAAACTGTTGTCAAAGTTAATTAACGTTTCAGTATTCGGGGGTATATGAGTAATACCACCCCCAGCTACAATTAGCTTTGCCTTGAACACATAATGTGATATACCATAGTTGTACATATAACTATAATTTAGCAATAGACATCACAATAGAGCCGTTTCATCGTCTTTAAATTAAAAAGAATGATTAAATGATGAATACACAAATAGTTCTTTGATTCACTTTTAATTTAGGACCTAAGAGCGTTTAGACATTTTTATGTTCGACGAGCTAGGCATTTGACCACAGCTCACGTGATGAGTAAACACACCTGTCCAGTGGACTTATCCCGTAACTCTGAAAGCGATAGCGAGAGTTGCGCGAGCGGGACCACGCATAGTGCGAGTAAGTTGGTACGAGCGAGATGGCATGCTCTCGCAATCAGAATCACGAACGTTTCAAAGTTAGAGGATAAGCCCGCTGGCTTCCAAATCAGACAGCCAGAATTAGGTACGTCAGAAATCGCTGTTAGGCGTCTGGCGATAGATTTTCAACTTGAGTGCGTTAGGTAGCTAAGCACTAGAAGGTTAAAAGTTAATTATAATTAACTTATATTAAAAATTAAAATGATTATTAGAGGCCCCGATTAGATAGCGCATGACCAAGGAAGAGAGAAAAATTTTACTTCTCTCTTCTGTGCGCATGACCGATAGATGGCACAGCAAGAGAGGTATACCCACTACCTAGCCATGTGATAAAGAGAGCAGTGGATGATGATAATGAGCCTAAGTATTTTGTTAAGAAATGGTAACTTTTGTTAGAGTATGGCAGACACCAAGCGTTGATCAAAATACATCTATAATTATTACTAGTAGTTCACGCCGAACTGAGTCTTCGTGATCCCTATATCTTCACAATCCCTGGACTGATTCAGCTCATATTTAAACTTAAAAATTGTATTGAAATGATCTACTTGCCTACAAATTTTCATGAAGATCGGATCAACGGTTCACAAGTTATCATCGGACAAATATACACATAAACATACATACAAATGCCGATATTCCAGTAAACTCTGAGACCTTCGCTTCGCTCGGTCAAAAAGAAAACAAAATACCCGGCTGCAAAATGTAGCCATGAACCGGAAGACGAAGCGTAGGCAGGCACTCTACTAGGTGGACATTGTGAGAGTCGCGGGCAACCGGAGGATGCAAGTGGCACGTTGTCGGTCGGTGTGGCGCTCTAAGGGGTAGGCCTATGTTCAGCAGTGGATTTAAAATGTAGCCTGTCTCTTCGGACGTAAAAAGGAATCGAAAGACACCTCACTCGTCAAGATCGGTCAAGCCTTTAAGCTACAGGAGGTTAGGATTAAGGAACACTCACACATACACACTTACATACATACAACCCAAAAACATTATCTCCTTTTTGGGCAGTCGGGTAAATCTTTCTTTGGTTCATTGCAACCAATTGCAACGCTTTATATATTCGCCTCACAAACTGCGCCTTCCTCAAACTTTGATGCCTTTTGTCTCGTAATGCGCTTTCATATGAGAAAATCACCCCCGAATACTGAAACGTTTGATAACTTTGACGACAGATTAAGTCTATTGCTGTCTTTTTCATTTGCTTAGTGCTAGACAAAAGCAGTATTAGAATTAATCTGTTGTCAAAGTTAACAAACGTTTCAGTATTCGGGGGTAAAAAAGATAGGAATGTTGAAATTCTGTTAACTATTTTCAAAACCCTCTGTGTGACTAACCCCCGAATACTGAAACGTTTGTTAACTTTGACAGATTAAGTCTATTGCTGTCTTTGTCATTTGCTTAGTGCTAGACAAAGGCAGTATTAGAATTAATCTGTTGTCAAACTTAACAAACGTTTCAGTTTTCGGGGGGCAGGGTGCCGCGCAATGTGGGCGGTGGTAGGTAATCAGGTTGGTATTTGGGTGCAGAATTTTTCGTAAAAAACAACCCTGAACCATTCAAACCGGAAGGTAAAATACGTTGATAGGCAAATAGGAAATGACCCCGCTATGCATCTGTCGTGATAACTCACAAAATAGGGCGCTTGTTATCAACCCAGCTGTTTCCACTGCGACTAACTTATCTGTGCAAGTGGCCAAATGAGCGACCAAAAAAAAATATGGATGCTTTTCAGTTTTCTTCGGCTATTGTGATGGTGGCTCCCCCACCTAGCTCTACACATAAGTTGGTCGCTCTGCAGATAGTAAGCACGTGCCAACCGCTAGCTTGAAATGTCAGAACCACCATTGTTCCTGGCCCCGCTAAAAAGTTATCGAACAGACCACCATTATCTCTATTTTATGGGGGTACCGTTTTAACGTCGTTTTAATGGTAAGATGAAATAAGTTACACCTACATCATCATCATCATAAGCCAGAAGATGTCCACTGGAACAAAGGCCTTAGAGCAAAGATATTTTAATAGAGAAATGATTTTAGCGCACTTAAAATTACTGCGGAGAGATTTCATTATAGCTATCTGTTTTACTCTCTAACTTTTCGCATCTTCTTTCGCACTTTTTGCAGGATGTAAACAGAGAGCAGCGCAGCCGATTTCTGAACACTATTTTGAAGGTAAAAAGTTGATAATATATATTTGCATTAGAGTAGAGAAATACACTGAACGAGAATCTCCCATTTTTGCGTCCAGCGGTTGCTCGTGACTTTCAATGATACAATAACCTTTTTTTTTCTCTTTCCTCCTAAGAGGATTTTGGCGTCGCACGTTTTATGCATTTGCCAGTGTCAAGTATACTTATATATTTTCAAGTTAAATATTATCAAACAAGTCATAGTCACAGTCAAATGCGAGCAAAGCATAACACACGTTATGGGGCCGGAGGTATATAATATGTTACAGGATACTGTAACAACCGCTCCGAACTTAAGTTGCTTTAAAAGCAGACTGAAGCGCTGGCTTATCGAACAAACATTTTATGACTTTAATGAGTTCATGAATAAATAAATGTAAATTGTAATTTGAGGAAAAAATTATGTTAACTTTTTTTTTGTTGACATTTCATGTTCTGACGTAATAATTATTATAATTGAATGTTATTAACATTGTATAACGCATTTAAATGATCATTGTATTCAATGAATAACCTCTACTTAATTTGCATACTATTGTATACAAAACGTTATTATTTTTGACTTGTAGATGAAAATTTACCAATAAATAACTTTGACTTTGACTAAGCAAGTCACGGTCAAGTCATGCTCCAGTAAAGTGGTGAAAACTTTACTAGAGCCTTCTTTGGAATTTTGGAAACAAAACACGAAAATTCACGTTTCACGACATTATACCATTCACCAACACTTAACGGGTAAAAATTCACCGTTTTTACACATTAACACTCGAAATAACACAAGTTTTGGAAAATAATAAAGTGACGCGACATGAACTCTTCACAATGCCAAAGCTCCTACAATGACCTTAATGGTCTGTGAAACTAGATGTAAAATGTGTAAGGGGCACCACACACAAATACTCCAAATGTACACTACACAAAACATTTAGGTATCGTAGACCTACATTTAAATACGAGTGCGCTAACAACACACCACATTTCACAAACGTTTGTCTTATTGCACACAAATGTGTCTTTGGTGTGCGCTGCGCCTTATACGTTACGTAGGTGTCAAGTAGGTACCTAATTGTCATCTAAAGTATTCTAGTTTCTACCTTGAATGGCATAAAGACATCGCGTATTATAATTATCGTGATAAGATACACTTACACTTATCGTTTTAATTGACAACCGCTAAAAACATCGTTTAAAAATGTCAGTCAATAATTTACGTAAAATGTCAAAGTTATACAATTTCAATTTATATTAAAAAAATGGTTATTTAATGTTAATTATACTTTTATCAGCTATAAACATGTACACAGTATAGCTGGCTTTTTAATTAGCCAGTTATTTAGCAAGTTTTTTAAAATATTGATGTCTTGTTTAAATCGAATAGCCTCTGTTATACTATGAAAACTGACGTGGTTTTGATACATTTTGTTTTAATAAAACGGGAATACTCACGTTCAATTGAGTCGGTTATTCCGACTATAGTTTCGATCACATTCGGTGACCTTTATCAAGGAATGCTCAGCGAGAAACGCACGCGACCTCGAAACGCGAATCGAAACTATAGTCGGAATAGCCGACTCAATTTAACGTGAGTATTCCCGTTTTATTAAAACAAAAAGCCTCTGTTATCATTGTAGATAGTGGAAGCCATAAAGAAAACATTTACAACATTGTTCTGGACGTAAAGTTTGTTATAAATAGGCACAACCCTCATGCCTCTTGCCTATTGGCCACATTTTAGCTCAGGATTTGATTTGAACACAGCATCATCACCAGCCAAAAGACGCCCACTGCTGAACATACGCCTCCCCCTTAGACCGCCACACCGACCGACAACGTGCCACTTGCATTCACCGATTGCCCGCGACTTTCACTATGTCGCCACTCCATAATCTTTCTTCTCCACCCGTTATCGGTGATGTGAGTGATGTGGCCTGCCCATTGCCACCTCAGCTTGCACACTCTGAAGCTACTTATATCGGCGACTTTGGTTCTTCGATGAATATCCTTGTTCCGGATTGTATCGCGCAAAGAAATTCCGAGCATAGCTCGTTGTGCCATTGCTCGTTGTGCTACTCTGAGTTTCTCCAAAATACCAGTGGTCAAGGAACACGTTTCAGTGAACACAGCAATTTCACCTATGTAAAAATATGGCACAGTCAGGTCCTTCAGTCGAATGAAATGCTTTGCTTAATGCTTTGAAAACCCTAAGGCGGTCGGTAGAAGGTAGTTACGTATCGTCGGTTCACCTATTAGGACGCCTACCTGCGCTGCGTCTTCTTCTTACTTGTTTTACTGCAGCTCTTGGATGTCCACTACTGGTATGAGAGACATAATCCACATGCTTGGCAGGCGGCTTGAAGAGCCTAGAATGTTCATCGTTTATTAAGAGAACGCTGCCGCCCAACCTCCGGTGGTTTTGATGCTTCTTGTACTACCTACTATTATTTATTACCAATGTATTTCTGTTATATTGTTCTACCTATACAAAACCTGATCTGATTCTATGCCAAAAAGATAGATGAATAGACATGATTTTCATGGTGGGCAAAATTGGCAATCTATTGCGCTATTAGTTTGTTTGTTTTCCCCTCCTGAAATTCAGATCTAACTATTAAAAAGCATCCCTCAACATCTCACAGATTCTGAGTTTTCTAAGGGGAAACTCCAAGGCGATTGATTTTCATGGGATTTCTATTTTAGCGTTTCTCTGCCTGTAGCGATATCTGACGGCAAAACATAGAATGATAAAAAATTTACCTTTACAGTCAACGTTCAAAGTACTGCTACTCGCCGCGAGATGGCACGGAACCAACTGAAGTAAATAAGTCTTACTACCCACCACTCGACAGCGCTGTTTATTTATTATTTTGTAATTTGGTACATTCCTAAATTTAATAAAATTAATAAACCACTATAATAACTATGTAAATATAGGATAAAAATATGCCAGTATGACATAAATAGCGGGAAAATTATTTTAACTTTTTTTAATCTGGTTCAAATCACAGAATAAGAACTGTCAAGAAATTTGGCTCCCGTCAAATTTCTTCCGTTCTCACGTGAAGAAATATCATCGAGTCATTACATTACTTTCTAAAACTTGTGTTATTTCGAGTGTCAATGTTTAAAATTAAATAACGTAGAGTTTTATTCATGACGTGTTCGTGAACGTGCACAAGTGTTGGTAATAATGTCGTAATACTTGTCGTCTTGTTTCCAAAACTCCATAGAAGCCTCTAGTAAAGTCTCCACCTCTTTACTGGGGCATGACTTGAACTTGACCGTGACTTACTTAGACTATGACTTGTTTTAGCTATGAAATATTCTACTTTACTTGAAATATTACAAAACGCGACACTGGCTAAATACACAACATGTGGAGCCAAAATATATATTAAAAAAAAACAATTCAAGATTTCAAGAGCGCGGCAAAAGAAAGGTCGTTTGCATGGGTGTTGGGAGATTTTGTTTTAAAGTGAAAATGTCGCAATTTTTTTCACAATTTTATTGAAATTACAATAAATTCAAGCAGTCCATTTGAGGCATCTCGTGTCGAGGTGTGTGCCCAGACATCTGACGCTGCAGTACCGCGCGCCGCAAGGTATGCAAGTATAGTTTGAAGGAAAGCCACAAACCGCGCAAAAGTGACGCTCTGGGAATCTGTAAAAATAAAATTTCCGTAAAAATTATAACGTAGCGCTATATTTACTGTACGCACTTAATATATTTATTGTAGAATACTGCAAGTTTGAAAATGATCCAAAATCGTCGTATATCTATCGTTATTCGATAAAAACACGTATGAAAAATTTAGTTTCCGTTTTAGACTGTTCCGTGTTTAACCGAATTCCAAAGAAACGGAAGAGGTTCTCAAGTCGACTGATTTTTTTTTCCTACTCTTTTCTGTCGCATATAAGTACGCGAAAGTTTTTTCGAAAGTGGTTATGCTAGATGTACAGTAGAACCTCGATAATCTAGCACTCAAATTTTTCACTGTGCTAGGTTATTGGATTTTTTTTTTTTGCCAAAAAAAACTACACGAGAAGAATGACAATATCATACGAAAAATCTGCTTAAAACTAAATGGCGCTTACTTATTTACACTACGGTTTAAAATTGTTTTGGTTGTAGTGGTAGGGCTCTCTTGCAGAGTCCGCCTGGGGAAGTACCACACCTTTGCCAGTTATTCAACCGCCAAGCAGTAGTGTGCAAGCATTACTGTGTTTCGGATTGAAGGGCAATGTTTCCAGCGTAATTACTGGGCATACAGAGATTTAACATCTAACATCTCAGGGTGACGAGCGCAGTGCATTGCCGCGCATAGTTTTGAACTGTTGAAGTTCAAAATCCTGGGTAGCACTGAACTGTTATGACCAAGCGTGACGCTTAACACCAGGTGAGCGACTTGCTCGTCTCGTCACCGAGTAACATAAAAAAAAAATATTTAAAAAATGCGCTCACGGGTGCAGAAACCAGAAACACTGATAACGATCGGTTTAAATTCCTAGAACGCTAATAGTGGGCCATCAAATTAAACCGTTCATTAGCGTGCTTATGTCAGATAGGTTTAATTTTTCAGGTTATATCTGTCTCAGTGTCTCATAATTTGATGGCCATAGTTTCATTTCTGTCTTCACAGAAGATTATGCCCTGCATTAAATCATTTTTTTCGATATAAAACACAGAATGACGAAATAACCAGATGTTTAATTTTTCAGGTTATATCTGTCTCAGTGTCTCATAATTTGATGGCCATAGTTTCATTTCTGTCTTCACAGAAGATTATGGCCTGCATTAAATCAATTTTTTCGATATAAAACACAGAATGACGAAATAACCAGATGTCAATTTACACTAAACTAACAAAAACTACCTTATCTTACTAGGTAACTCACATAGAGGGAGGCACCTGCACTGATATATAATTAGGTGGGTCCGGTCGAAAGCCTGCATCTTCCTCTACCAGCTGAGCAAATGTTTTCCTGAACCTCATCTTGTAATACTCCGCGCTCTTAGACTTCTTCTTTCTGTTAGGCTTTTCATTAGAGTCTGCGAATTTTGGGACTTTCTTTGACATAACCAAGTCTGCGTGGGGATCCTCATGGAAATTGTCCTGTTCCAGAGCCTCCACGGCTTTCCTGGCTCTTCTTTTCCTCGCGGCATCATCGAGAACCTAAGAAATACAATTTTAGAGTTAGTGTCATTATTTCTAGATCCTCTTTAGGTATTTTTATTTTTGTAACTACTTGCTTTCCAAAGTACTGTAGATAGTACCACTAGCAAACATTAACCATTTAACAAATACAAATATTCACTATGCCAAATATTCAACTATCAATTACGGCAAACATCAAAATATTTACCATGCCAAAACATCCAAATATTTACCATGATAAAAAATCCAAATATTGACTATACCAAACATCCAAATATTCACCATGCCAAAACATCCAAATATTCATCATACCAAACATCCAAAATAATATTCACTATGCCAAATATCCAAACATTCAGCATGCCAAAACATCAAAATATTCACTATACCAAACAATCCAAAAATTCACCAAGCAACGCATTGCTCAGCTTTTAATTAATTTACTCAATTCATTCATAACCTACATTCATACTATTTGTTCATTACCTAGCTGCACTACTGGTAGTGTCATGGGAAAAAAAACCTGCACTACTGAACAGTTGAGTAACTTATTACTATGAGTAATCCATTAAATCTTTGATTTTGTCTATCCTTGTATTTCTTTCACTTTTATTCTTCATATACATGGTAACATTTGACGTCACCCTGCCAGATGTCAAGCAATGGCACATAAGGCCATGGTTCATGAAGAGTGGCATTTTCCTAAAATGTACCTATGATTACAATACGTCTATTATTGAGTTTAGTTACCTTTCTCCTCTCCGCCTCCTTAACTCTCCCACTCTCTCTGCTAGTCATCACAGTCCCTTATCGTGCACAGGTATGCTCAGCTGATCCATCAAATCGTCCACTCTCGCTTGTAGCGTCTCCACAATGTCTGCTGATATGAACACGTGCGTCTCGTCCAGGTCTTGAAGGATAAACTTTCTGCCAAGAGCCAGGGTCTCGTCTAGGTGAAGAAGGAACTGTTTCATAGCCGGGTCACTGGAAAAATTATAAAAATAAATTCACTTTTCATTCAAAAAAGGCTTCCAGTAGACTAACCCATAATAATAATGGGTGCAGTCTATGACGCATAGTTCCCCTATGTATCACAAGATACCTAAATTATTATTGGCCCTAAGGTAAAAAGACCTTAAGAAAATTTACCTACTAGCAATAAGATTTACTTACTTAGCAAAAGGGACCTTTGAGCAAATGTTTTTTTTATTTTAAATCTTTGTAACTTTAAATCTTAATAATTGTTACCACAAGCCTGATAAACTATATTAACTACCTATATAAAGACAAATTTATATATCATGTAATATTAAGTAGCTATATCTATGAGTGGATGTGAAGGTTTGTTAGCTTTTCATGCCTATAAGGCTGAACCAATATTGACGACAAGGAAACAGAATAAAGAAGGATATTCTGAAAGTATTTGGGGGGAATTGCAGGCAAAGCCAGGATTCAGCTCTATTTTCAGGTCCCTAACACAAGTCACAACCATGGACCGAAGACCAACGAGACAAAAAAATATATTTCGCTTTGTTTGCTGGCCGGCTTTCGCTTTGTTTGGTCGGTGCCAGCCAAATTGTTACGCTTTATGAGGGTCACAGAAAAGACCCTCATAAAGCTTATCTATTTTTCAAAAAATACTATTATTTTTCTTCACAGCCCTTTCCAAGAATGTCTAAAAAGCGAGGACTTAGCGCCGAAGAGAAGAGGACGAAAATGCTTGAAATATTTCATCAGAGCAGAGACTTCTTTCAGCTAAAGGTCACTTTCTATCCTTCATAAATAAAATTTTTCACAAAAAAAGTATTTGGCCACACATTACCTGCCCTGACATCGTGCGAAAGGGACAGCCAGATTTGAATTTCACGGGAGTAAAAGAAACAAAATACTAAGGTTATAGCTTTTCCCTTTCGCTCCCCAGAAACTCATATATAGCCATCTCTTTCACACGATATCAGACCGGGTAATGTAGCGAGGCCTTAATCAAGTTAAGTGGACTTTTTCGATATTTAATAAATGCCCCGACATGAGCCACAGTGCCACATGCCAGCGCAAAAACAGGACTCTTAGAGTTCTCTCGTGTTGGTGTCCTAGACTCACTTTGAGTCGTTGCGACGAGTAAGTAAGAATAGAGCACAGAACACACACTAGATTCTGCATTCAGGACGCTCGAAGAGCACCACGCATCAGTCTAAATACACTTATAAGAAATTACTCTGATTGGTTGATTGTTAGGCGCGAGTAAGCGTAACCTTGGGATAGCCAATGAGAACGCTTGGTCGCACTCCCCGCGACCCGCGCCTTCCTCAAATATTGGTGACTTTGTAGGAACAACGAATCTCGTAATGCGGTATCTAGTTTGATCTGTGTTATGAGCAGTAAAATCGACTTACGCATCTTTCTAAGGACAGCACTCTTAGTATAATTATTTTTCTATGGTAGTGATAAAGTAGCTGTTATTTTCACAGGAACTAGAGAAAATAGCTCCCAAAGAGAAAGGCATAACTATGCAATCTGTAAAAGAGGTCATCCAAAGCCTCGTGGATGACCATCTCGTGGACACGGAGAAGATTGGAACCTCTGTCTACTTTTGGTCTTTTCTCAGGTAATAAATGTACTAAGATGCATTAATAAAACTAGAAGTTCGCGCCGAACTGAGTATATCTTCACAACCCCTGGACCGATTCAGCTCATATTCCAACTTAAAAATTGTATTGAAATGAACTACTTGCCTACAAAATTTCATGAAGATCGGATTAAGGGTTCGCAAGTTATCATCGGACAAATATACACACAAACAAACGAACATACATACAAATGCCGATTTGTCCCAGTAAATTTTGAGACCTTCGCTTCGGTAGGTCAATTAATTTATCTTCCAAGTAAAAGTATGAGATCCCTGGTAGTGTTAATGGAGGTCAAGTTTCCTATGACACTACTTGCTTCAGAATAGCGTTATTGTATGGTAGGATTCTTTTGCAAAGCCCTGGGGAAGTACCACACCTTTGCCAGTTATTCAACCGCCAAGCAGTAGTGTTTACTGTAGCAAGCAGCAAGCATTACTGGGCGTACAGAGATTTAACATCTAGCATCTCAGGGTGACGAGCGCAATGCATTGCCATGCATAGTATTGAACTGTTGAAGTTCAAAATTCTGGGCAAGCGTGACGCTTAACATAAGGTGAGCGACTTGCTCACTATTCTACAAAAACCTAATATTTATCCGGGATAAAAAGTAGCCTATGTGTTAATCCAGGGTATAAGCTATCTCCATACCAAATTCATTGGTATCCATTCAGCCGTTACAGAGTTGAACGGGAACATATTTACATACAAACTTTCACATTAATATTAATGTGATATGTTTCAGTAAAGCAAAAAATGCCAAAAAGAGGAAATTGAATGATTTACAAAGCGAGGTAGATGATTGTATGAAGAAATTGAAAAAAACGGATGATATGATTTCTCTTGAATCGGTGAGTCTCATCTCTATTTACATTTTTAACTTTTATTAGGCCTATTTCATTGCAAGCAAGTAGCATTTATCCTTGAAAGTAAGTCAAGTTTTGTCAGCGCTACCTATACATCTAACATAACGAGTGCGAGAGTGACAGAGCGATCACCCTCGCCCTCTCACATCTGTAGGTATTTATCACAGTTACGCTTTGCTGTGAGTATTGAAATTAACTTCATGTTGCTTGGTTTAAGTATAATTTTACGTCAAGTATAATATACATTCACTTAGTATGACATAAATTTGCCAGTCACTTGGGCTTCACTTTAACATACTAATGCCTGTCTGCACTAAACTTTGACAGCCCCTAAGTTCATACTTACTCTCTAGGACTTACCTAACAACGACAAATGCATTGCACCAAACTTAGGAGGTTGCCTAAATATGTAAGTTCTTTGACATGCTTAAGTCTAACTTACTCCAAGTCATGCTTAGCTAAGTTTTATCTTTGTCGACTTTAGTGCAGACCGGCATAACAGTATTGTACTGATTTTGACTAATTCTTATTTTCTTTGACATTTTTAAAACTAATTGTAATGTCCTAAATTGAGGGTAGTTGCCGAAAAACAAGTCTGGTACTGTCAACCTAACCAGTGGTTTTATGGAAATTGTATATAATACATTTTTTTTTTGTATTTTTTACATGTGTGTTCTCATTAAAAGAGATTGTTTTCAGGTTGGTCGAGAGTCAGATGAACAAAGATCTGAAACGTTGGCTAGTCTTGAAAAACTGAAACTACAAGAAGAGGGATTAAAAAAAGAAATGCAGAAGTACCGAGACTCCGATCCTGATTATATAGCTGAATTGAAAAAGGAAACTCAGGTAGTAGTCATAAACCTCATTTCTGTTGTGTGCTGTTGAACCTCTGCAGACATTTTTGAGGGAGTACAAGAGTGAGAATTGAACTTCAACCTAAGCTCTATGCGGCTCTCTCTATCGCACTACCCTGAGATATTAGATGTTAAATCTCAAAGTGTCCAGTATTTTCAAAGGGAAAATTGCCTTTCAATCCGAAACACTGTAATGCACTACACACTAATACTAACACTACTGTTACTGTAACACTACTACTGTTACTGTTACTTGGAGATTGATTTACTGGCAAATGTGTGGTACTTCCACAGACGGACTCTGGAAAAGAGGCCTACCACTACCCAAAGATTGTATTGATTTGAGATCTACGCTCTGTCTGCGCTCTGTCTGTTCCAAAAATAATGTTTTCAACGCCATCTCTTGAGAACCTAGCTAGTTTTGCAAATAAAATATTAAGTAAATTGATAATTTAACAGTTATTATTAATGCAAAAATATTCATAACAAGTTGCGTTTTTTCTCAGTACCATTATGAATGAGTTAGCTCGGGTTTCTATTTTAAGTCAATCAGAAATTGTGACAAATTCCATAACAGTAAAACAATCGAGTTATGCATATTTCTAAGGACATTAGCACTCTCCGTATAATTTATTTATGCCTTGAGTCATATAAACCTAAATAATTTAAGAGACGTTCTAATGAAAATTTGATTTGTATTCATCTAAGTATTTTTGCAGGAGTTAAAAGCATCAATCAATAGATGGACAGAAAACATTTACGTGATGAAGTCTTACATAAAAAATACGTTTCAAATGGAAAATGAGGTGGTAGATCAAAATTTCAATATACCGTCTGATTTTGATTACATTGAGTAATTACAGGTTTTGAGTAATTAGGTATCAGTTGTAATTGTTATGGATGCTATTGTAATGTCAGTTTAATATATTGTTTTTAAAATTTCACTGTCTTTTAATTTTTAAGAGTATCCCTAAGAACATGGATTTTAGTTTATAAGCACTAAGTACTGATATTTATGAGTATTTTGGTGCTTACCTGATTTTATATTATTGCAGCATATGCTGGTAAGCTAGCAGTGTTGGATAAAGACATTTATCGTCAATTAGTGTGCTATTTATAAAAACCTTATATTTGGGTAGGTTATAACCTCAAATGATAAAACTGACATTTTGTTGATGATGAAATAAAGCAAATCTTAACGATACCATACGACATTGTAAAACTTAGGATAGGAATTTAGGATATACACACCATTCCACCAACACTCCTTTCATAACATTCACCATGGTTCATTTTTGTAAGCAATGTAGAACTAAAAAGATACGCTGCAGTGTAGCACTATTAGTTAAGATTTTAAAGCTTTATGTGTACAAGAACGTCTATTATTTTAGCAGAGTTTTGAAATATTCTAAGTACCAAACAACCACAGAATTCTCCATATACAAACAATTCAAATGTGGCTTTGCTGCATTTTGCTGTGACTGTGACAATGACAGTCTAATTATATGTGGCATTGACAGTTTCAAGCACAAATAAAAAAAAAAACTGATACATATATTTTTTTCTGAGTCTGACATAGAAAGGCTGGAAGAGGAATTCTATAAATGGCCTGACCTGAAATCGTGTGAATGGGACAGCTAGATTTGAATTTCACGGGAGCAAAAGAAACAAACTATTACGGTTATAGCTTCTCTTTTTCGCTCCCCCAGAAACATATATAGCCATCTCTTTCAAACGATGTCAGGTCAGGCCATGTAGCGAGGCCTAAAAGTAGCGGAGTTTTGGCGGGAACGTGAAGAAGGCATGTCGTGTCGTTGTATTATTTACCAAAACTTCTGTTATTTCGAGTTTAAATGTGTAAAAATAATGGGTTTTTATCCATTAAGTGTTCGTGAACGTGTAATAGTGTTAGTGAATAGTATAATGTTGTGAAACGTGCGTTATTTCGAGTGTAAATGTGTAAAAATGATTTTTATCCATTAAGCGTTTGTCGACGAGCATGAGATTTGAATAATAGTGTAATGTCTTCGTGTTATCTAGTCTAGATGTCCCTTTCACACGACGTCAGGACAGGCCATGTAGCCACCCTTACCTGACCCGACATCGTGTGAAAGGGGCAGTTAGACATAAATTTCACAGGAACAAAAGAAACAAACTACTATGGTTATAGCTTCTCCCTTTCGCTCCCTCCCCAGAAACTCATGTATAGCCATCATTTTCACACGATGTCAGTTTAGACACTTTAAAAAATTTAAACGTACTTCAGATATAATCTAAGATTTAGACATAATCTATTTAGTAGAGCCTATCGTAAGGGTCCAGGGACCCTATTCCTGTGCGCTCGAGATTATCTCGGTCACTGTCTCTCTAATTTAGAATTTAATGGGAGTGAGAGTGACCGAGATGAAATGTCATTTCTCCGAATAGGGTCCCTGCATCAAAGGATGAAATAGAAAGACCAAATTAGGTATAATTTCTCTACTTTTCTTAATACAAAACTTTTTAATTATGTATATAATTTACTTAGCTCTAGAAATAGGCACACAAATAAATAGGGAAGTTAAAACTATACAGGTACAAACAAATAAATGGGGAAGTTAAAACTAGTCATGACTGTACATAAATGAACAGACTAACACTAACACTAAAGGCCTCGCTACATGGCCTGACCTGACACTGTATGAAAGGGACAGCTAGACTTGAATTTCACGGAGCAAAAGAAACAAACTATTAAGGTTATACCTTCTCCCTTTCGCTCCCCAAGAAACTTATATATAGCCATCTCTATCACACGATGTCAGGTTAGGCTATGTATAGACACCCAAACTAAACAGCAAGAAGTAGGTACTTAATAGTCTATAACATTTTGATACTTATAATTTAAGTATATACATATACACATACTGACTACGTACATTTACATAGTCCTTTTCGCTCAGCGCGCCACATTCAAATTGTCTTGCATTTCTTGTCAACTACGAGATCATACCAAGAAATGACACCAACCAAAAAACCAAGACGAAATCTTATTGACATTGTGTAGCTAACTAAATCAGTGTAATTTAGGTGCTCATTTTGGCCGTAATTTCTTGATACAACCTATTTTTTCGTGCAAAATTTATTTCATTAAATCCACGATGACATAATTCAGTGCGAATTTCCAAAAACTTAGAGTAATTTAAGGTAACCCCCGAATACTGAAACGTTTGTTAACTTTGACGACACATTAAGTCTATTGATGCCTTTGTCATTTGCTTACCCCCGAATACTGAAACGTTTGTTAACTTTGAGGACAGATTAAGTCTATTGCTGCCTTTGTCATTTGTTTATTGCCAGACAAAGGCAGCATTAGAATTGATCTGTTGTCAAAGTTAACAAGCGTTTCAGTATTCGGGGGTTAGTGTCAGAGAAAGGCTGTATTAGAATTAATCTGTTGTCAAAGTTACAAACGTTTCAGTATTCGGGGGTGAGAGTCGGTCAGTTCCACTGACGCAGAATCGAAGATTCAACACGCATTCATGTGTATTTGTAGAGACCTTGGAATTTAAAAAAATTTTTTTTTAAATCGAAAACATTTTCCAGAGATAATGAGATAATAGCTATCTCGCGGTGCGCATTCCAGCCCTGCTGCAGGGCTAGCATGCGTGCTAGCAGGTGTTTTACTCTCTATAAATGATCGACGTATAAAAGGTGTTACAATACGTCACTTATCACCAGAAGAGCGGTGGTAAAAACTCACGTCAGTTTATTATAAAAAATTGATATGTTTTTAGAAGGCGATTTTTTTGGGTTTCATAACGAATTATTGACCGAGCGAAGCGAAGGTCTCAGCTTTTACTGGGACAAATCGGCATTTGTATGTATGTTTGTATGTTTGTGTGTATTATATTTGTCCGATGATAACTTGCGAACCGTTGATCCAATCTTCATAAAATTCTGTAGGCAAGTAGTTCATTTCAATACAATTTTTAAATTCGAATATGAGCTGAATCGGTCCAGTGGTCGTGAAGATATGGGGTCGCGAGGCACTAGTTTAGTTTAAAATCGATTTATTGTTTCGTACTCATGGGTACAGCTCTAAATTCTACCATCAAAAACTGGCTACAATCCTAGTTGAAATAAGTTATCTCTTTTTGCACGTTTTGGTGCGCCTATAAAACAGAAGAGTGCAGGCATACAAAAAAATGTTCAGTAATGAGGCGTTTTCCAAAAAAAATTAAATCCTGGTAATAAAATTACCCAATAGATGGCGTTAGATGTACCTTGAGGTTATCTGTCACTGTCAAGACATGAAAGACATAAAAAAATAAACGTGTGCCTTTTTTTTCTCGTGTTTTTTGGCTCCACATGTGTATTTAGACAATTTCAAGTAATGTAACTATGTATTTGACTTCATTTGAAATATTAAAATAGTTGACACTGGCTAAATACACTATATGTGGAGCCAAAATTTACGATTTAAAAAATAAACAAAATATTTCGACAGAAATGACAATGACAGGTAAAACGATAGGACTATTACGCCATCTAGTAAGTATTTTAGAACTATTTTGCTTTTTTGGAAAACTCACTTCACCGGCCCCTTGGTCTCTGCGTCAGACTCATTCAGAATTACCATTACCTACCTAAATATTTATTAGTTTAGTTCGTATTCTCTGTTTCAATATTAAATTATTTTATTATTATTATCAGTACCTAAATTCACACCTAGGGATTTTATATCACCAATAAAAAAAAGAAAAATGCGCGAGCGAGACAATAAAGGTTACTATGTAGGCAATCACTCTAAGCTCAGACAGATTAAAAATATCAGCTGATAGGAATTTGGTCAATCTCTACGATGATCAATGATTTTTTCCATTTTAAATTATGTTCATATTTACACTGTACATTTATTTATATAACGCATATTTATTACAATATTTTACATCTCAGAAAATAATCAAAGTTTTATATTATTTAAACGTTAAATACTTACGATCAAAACTATAATTTACATAAAAAACCTCTTTCTCTCTCTCCATATTAAGTAGGTTTTTTTATAGATACGGTTATAATGACCGTATCAATGATTATGAAATCTGGGACCCTATTCCTGTGCGCTCGAGATTATCTCGGTCACTGTCTCTCTAATTTAGAATTTAATGGGAGTGAGAGTGACCGAGATAAAATGTAATTTCTCCGAATAGGGTCCCTGTCCGAATAACAATCATTGATACGAAAAAAAGAGTCTTGAACATGTATGAAACGTGACTAGAAATAATGGCGGCTATAGCTGTCTTGCTCTATCGGTGGCTTGACTCTATAGCACTATCGCTATCGGTATTCAGTAAGTTGTAGTACATGTTTCAAGGCCTCGCTACATGGCCTGACCTGACATCGTTTGAAAGAGATGGCTATATATAAGTTTCTGGGGGAGCGAAAGGGAGAAGCTATAACCTTAATAGTTTGTTTCTTTTGCTCCCGTGAAATTCAAGTCTAGCTGTCCCTTTCACACGGTGTCAGGTCAGGCCATGTGTAGACTGTAGACAGCCTTATACACTCGCCTTTTTTCATTTTTCTTTATGGATCTAAAAGCCTCGCTACATGGCCTGACCTGACACCGTGTGAAAGGGATAGCTAGACTTGAATTTCGCGGGAGCAAAAGAAACAAACTATTAAGGTGATAGCTTTTCCCTTTTGCTCCCCCACAAACTTATATATAGCCATCTCTTTGACACGATGTCAGGTCAGGACATGTGTAGACACCCTTACATGGTAAACGTAGTATACTCTTTGGTCGGTAGTATTATTAATGGCAGGGGTAAATGTAATACGCCTCACAATGATCAGGAAAAGATTATGCAGGGAAAGATCTTAAGCTAAAAAGCTATTTATGGTTAGTTTAAACGGGTAGGAAGAAACTTTCAGTACTGCTGACATTGTTAGCCAAAGCATTGCCCTCGTGTTCGCAGCATTTCGGGAAAGGAGGCAGGTTGTCGGGCTTGTACAGGAAGGTCTTGCTGTAGTTGCGTTTGGTCCGCTCCTGGTTGTTGTTGGCGGCGCGTGCGCCGGGACTCCTTCCTCAGAGCTTCGAGGACCCGTTGGTCAGCAGCCGGATGCTGCCCTCGCGGCCCACACTGGTGCTGGACATACATGATAAATAATTATTTAGAATTATTTATTTATTTAGAAGGAGTTTTGGCGGGAACGTGAAGTCATGTCGCGTCATTTATTTATCAAAACTTGTGATAGTTCGAGTGTTAATGTTTAAAAACGGTGGATTTTTATCCATTAAGTGTTTGTGAACATGCACGAGTGTTGGTGAATAGTATAATGTTGTGAAACGTGACTCTTCGTGTTGTTTCACAAACTCCATAGAAACCTCTAGTAGTCTCCACCACTTTACTGGGGCACGACGTGGACTTGACCGTATATGTATATGCTTAGCCACTCTAACCTATTTTTTAACGAGATGTTTTTAGTGTCACATCTGGCAAACTTCACTAGACGTCGCCATATTTTTTTTAACTATATTTTTTGTTTGCCTAAAACTGAACTTATTTTTAAAATTGACACTATTGGTCAAATGAATATTGGCATAACACATATAGTATGGAGCCAAAACGAATGAGCAAATAGCGCCATCTGTCGAGTCCATTTCATTGTATTTTTTGCATTTTATTTTAATGTAATTAATAATTTTAAATATATATATAAATAAAGTAAATGATAATTAAAAAAACTAAACAAAAATAACCTTTGTAAAGGACTTATCAAGATGAACCTAATATTGAGCCTAACTAAATAAGATCAATTCGAGCGTCTGCTGCCAGCTCCAACATCGGTGTAAAATGATATAAGCTACATTACTTCAGCTGTTTTGGCACTAGTACGTACTAGTAGTAGGTATACATACGTTCTCGGCACCATGCTGATGTTAGTTTTCCTGCTGGACGTGAGTCTTCGCGAAGTGGATAGCGACATGGATCCTCTCGGCCCGTGGCCTGTGCCGCCGCGACAAAGAAGATACCTGTAAAAATAAATAACTAGTAGTTATGTGAAAGTAGACATCGCGCGCACAAACTTTTTTGCACAATCTCTTATTATCTATGAATAATTTCATAGACAAAAAATCTATGAAATTTTTCATAGATTATTTTGTCAACGGCGACTTTTGATTGACGCGTCTTTCCCCCAAAAAGGGGGAAGTTTGCTGCGACGCCATTTGCCGGCCGATGCTTATAATACTTGGCATTCGGTACTCAATGAGGCGTTTTCCAAAAAAAAAGAAATACTGGTTATAAAAGTACCCAATAGATGGCGATAGATGTTTTGAGTCTTTTCTGTCACTGTCAAGACATGAAAGACAAAAAAATGTACGTGTGCCTTTTTTTTCTCGTGTTTTTTGGCTCGACGTGTGTATTTAGACAATTTCAAGTAACATAACTATGTATTTGACTTCATTTGAAATATTACAATAGTTGACACTGGCTAAATACACAACGTGTGGAGCCAAAATTTACGATTTAAAAAATAAACATAAAATATTTCGACAGAAATGACAATGACAGGTAAAACGATAGGTCTGTTACTTCATCTAGTAAGTATTTTAGAACTACTTTTTTTTTTTGGAAAACGCCTTATTCTAAACAAGAAAGTCAACATTTTATTTGCGTGATATGTATACGCATGCGTAATGCGAGAGAGGTATGCGTCATGGGTATACAAGTACTAAAATCAAAAATGTCCAACCATTAACAACCGTTACAAGCGTGCAATTTTATTTAAATCTGTTTATAATATGATTTTGAGAAATTCGTAATAATGTTCAATGAAATTGATATAACAATTTCAAAAATTAAAGCTTTATATTAGCTTTAGATCAACAAGCCCGTTTATATACATGTAGGCGACATGACATTTTCTTTGAGAAATCGTCTACTTCATAGAAGCATTCAGCATCAAAAATTTCGAATATAAGCAAAATCGGCCAAGAGGTTGTCAAGATATAAAGCCGTGAGGTCAGCTCTTGTCCGAATTCTTGTCTAGAATTTAGTACCGAAAGCTTCTGCTAAAAATTATCGAAATCGGCCGATAAATAGCGCCGCATGAGACTCCCCCTTTTTGGAGTCAATTTTTAATCAAAAATCTCCGACAACCAAAAAACCTACAAAATTGTAAAACCTGTATACCTATAATATTAAGTTTTGTCAAGTTGAAAAATACGACCTGTAGAGATACGCGAGTATTATCATACGGACAGATGAAATCAAATTTTGCCATTTGAAGCAGATACTTCGTTAGCTTCGTTCACTCGGTCAAATATCGTCCACTAAATCAAGATGATGCATTATTATCGGTTCTGTACTCTTTGGATCTCTTGTTAGAGACTAACTAGGTATGTTCCTAGCTTTGGATGACTCTTTGCCAAACGCTAAGAAAACTTTATTCGGACCCACCTATTGAAGTGTTTCCTGAAGATGCCGCTGGTACAATACAGCGCGATTGTTGGATTGTTGGTATGTTCCTAGCTTTAGATGACTTTTTGACAAACGCTAAGAAAACTTTATTCGGACCCACCTATTGAAGTGTTTCCTGAAGATGCCGCTGGTACAATACAGCGCGATGGGGTTGACGCAGCTGTTGAGGAACGACAGGCAGTACCCCACGATACGCAACGCGTGCCACCAGCCGTTGTAGTCATCTTTTGCTGTAGGACTGGTGACAAAAAAGATGAAAAAAAAAAATCTTTTGTTTTTCCTATGATGTTGACTGACGAGACGAGCAAGCCGCTCACCTGATGGTAAGCTCCATGCTTGCCCATAAGAGTTCAATGCCACCCAAAATTTTGAACTTCAACAGTTCTAAACACTGCGCGGCACCGCACTGCGCTCGTCACCCTGAGATATTAGACGTTGAGTCTCATTGTGCTCAGTAATTTCGCTGGAAAAATTACCCTTCAATCCGAAACACAGTAATGCTTGCACACTACTGCTTGGCGGTTGAATAACTGGCAAAGATGTGGTACTTCCCCAGACGGACTCTTTCAAAAGAGTTCTACCACTACAAAATATAATGATACTATTATATTATGTGTGTAAGTACAATAATTTGGATTGTACGTAGATAGTACCGTATCGTAGATCATTGTACCATTTCATCATTAACTATTTGACATGGCATAAGATTTTGGATAAACTTACATTTAGCTATCGGTAAATTTGACCGTGACGAGATGGAGCAGCGCACACTGCTATAGGCTATGTATGTACACATGCACCTGCCTAAATGTATGTAGCAGCTTTTTTGTTATTGCAGGTTTAGTGTCATAGATAACGGAGTATGTATTAAGCTCATTTATCACTCAGCTGCCAGCCACATCTCAAAATACAACCTGTATAAATTCCGTACTCTACCCTAATGGAATTTATGTAGGCTCGGTAATGCTTACCAGAAATAGAACCAAAGCATGAAAACGTGTGAAGGCAGAAAGCAAGCCGCGAAGACAACAACGAACGCCAGAACTGTCATGGCTACTTTTCTTCTGGCTCGCATCTGAAACGTAAGAAATGGCTTTATGGTGACATCATGGTGACTCACAGACTATAAAAACAAGTTCATGGCCTTTCAAAGACCAAAGATATCATAGATCTAAATCAAAGAGTCAAAGAGTAGATCAATGGGCTTATCCCGTAACTCTGAAAGTGATAGCAACAGTTGCGCGAGCGGGACCGCACATAGTGCGAATAAGTTGGTACGAGCGAGATGGCACGCTCTGGCAATCAGAATCACGAACGTTTCAAAGTTAGAGGATAAGCCCTCGGGTTGTAACGATGATAGCCAGGGCGCGGACCGTGGATGCTCGGGGGCTCGGGCACCCATGCACGACAGCCAAATTGTGGGTGCTGAGCACCCATGACAAAAGACATCAAAAAAAAAATATCGATATCAATCACCCGTATAACAATTATAATTTAAAACTCCGATTGAAACCAATTGATTCCGATCGAAAGTCAATCGGAATCGAATAGTACGGAACAGTAAGCAACAAAGTACCTATTTTTTGTGTAAAATTTTAAAAAAAGCTGCTTTTTAAAATTTGTTTTGTCACTTCAAAGCCGGCGCCCCTGATGATAGCTCAGTAGTTAGTGCGTTCGGATCACATGCCGTAGGCCGTGGATTAGGAAACCATAGAAACACCATCGCTAAGCCTTCTGGAAGCCTCACTTGAGAGCCAGTTCCATAAAAAAAGTATCTCACTTGTCTCTGTGTCCCTTGCATCTCTCCCGGCATGTTCTTCGTGCTCAGCACCAGATGTCGTGCCATCAGTGCGTAGAACAGCGCGATGATCGCCAGCGGAATGGAGTAGTATATCAGGAACCGCATCATCACCATCTTCTCTTCCCAGTCTTCTGGGTACGGGTAGCATACTTGGAACTGTAAGTGAAAGTTAATGTTCTAATAAGAGATTAATGTATTGGTTCTTGCCTTCTTGGAGAGTACAAATTAATAGCTACGATGGATGAAATTTTTGATTCAGCTAAAATGAAGAAAAGGCTCCTTTTAAACAAGGTTTTGAATTGCAACCGTCAAATACCTGTAACCTGTAAAAAAAAAGATAAAGGAAAAATAGGATCTGGAAAAAGAAGCAGTCCATTGTCGGTCGTTGTGGCGCTCTAAGGGGGAGGCCTATGTTCAGCAGTGGACGTCTTATGGCTGATGATGATGATGATGATGATTGTCAAATGTCATTGCCATCACTCGCCGCCCTACTTATTCCTTGATACGGCCCTGATTCAGGTAATTTAGTGTCCTATTCTTATTCTGGGATATTAGCAAACCGCATAAATTTAGGGTCTTCACTAATTGCTATAAAATATTGCGCGTTGGAAATCAACATCTTCAAACAACGTTATTATTAGGTATAGAGAAAAGCCGAAACGCCCCAAAAAGATTATAATTCAAAGAATGGATTAACAGGGTATTTCAAGAGAAAGATAGCACTTTCGCGCGCAGATGAAAAGAGATGGCTTAAGCGCGCGCTAGTCGGAAACCAGATAATTGCTAGTTGAATTACATCTAAACCAGGAAATCAATTGAAATTCTGTGCCATACAAACCTAGATAAATTATCATTACCTCACTATTAGTGCCATTATCTTGATCACTAGGGGTTCCGAGCGCGCGAGAAATTCAGGTCTTTTCAATGTTTTTTTTTTATCGAGAAAATGTCATGTATTCAAGTTTTTCCGCCATGCAATACTAGAATCTTAGATTACAGAACCAAAAAATCATATATTCCAAAATAACAATATTAATCTACGTAATTCATGAGGGGCACCAAATAGAAAAATAACATTTTTATCAAAGTATCCCGTTAAAAAAATAAGTATAAAATATTTCTGTATCAGCCTTTAAACATCCCACTGCTGGGATATCAGCCTACCCTCGAAGGGTGATTAGGCCATATCCACCACGCTGGCCAAGTGCGGGTTGGCAGATGAATTTCTTCTCCGGAAAATATACAGGTTTCCTCACGATGTTTTCCTTCACCGTAAAGCCATTGGTATATCCGTACGTAAATTCAAAATAACTTACTGGTACGGGCCCGCCCGGGTTCGAACCGCTACCTCACGAATGTGAGGCGAGCGTTCTCCCACTGAGCTACCACGACAAAAAAAAAAAAAACAAAAAAAAAAAAACAATTTAAAAATATTTAAAACTTACAAATTTTAGTTATGCTCTAGCTGATTGTTTCCACAAAATCATAGTCATCGGGGACGCACGCTATTTAGCCCAGCTGTTTCAGTACCTATTACGCGAGAGCTTCAACACGCCGCCGCGACCGCTGAATTTGCGTTGATAACCGTGTTGTGTCCAACTTTAACTATTTTTAAACATTTTTGGTACAAAATGGAACATGGTATAAAAACCTTAGTTATCTACCAATCGATTCTACTCGTGATTCTGAACAAACTACTTCCTTTAGGCTCGAACTATACTAAAAATAAGGTTGTATCAGTCGAAAAATTGATAAATAGGGTCTTCAAACTGGTTTTTCACTCACACACACTTTCACACACTCACTTTCTTATACTTACTGACCTACTTAAAATATTTCTTGTGTTACCTGGTGAAAGAGAAAAAAAAAAAAAAACGAAGCATTGCTGAGATCTCCCTCGATCAGGTATTCTAATCTAAATAATCAATTCAATAAGAACGAAGCGAAAACAAATCAGGATTAACATAACTTAGCCTAGGCACTCAATAAGAAACCTGAGAAGTTTGGCGGGAACGTGAATAAGTCATGTCGAGTCAATGTATTATTTTCCATAACTTGCGTTATTTTGAGTTTTAACGTGTAAAAATGCTGAAAATGGTGGATTTTTATTCTATAAGTGTTCGTGAACGTGAATGATTGTTGGTGAATAGTATAATACCGCGAATCGTGACTTTTCGTGTTGTTTCCCAAACTCAATAAGTCTACATAGAATAGTAAAGTCTCTACCAATTTACTGGGGCACGACTTGGACTTGACTGTGACTTACTTTGTTACTATTACTTGCTAAGTTACTCGTTACTTTGTAACTACTTCGTTGACTATGACTTGTTACAATTGTGAAATATTTTAGCTAACTTGAAATATAACAACACTTAACACTGGCTAAACGCCTAAAGTGTGAAGCCAAAATACCGTAGGGATACCGACGCGATCAGAAAAGTCACGAAATCGAACAAGTCGGCTTTACCTAAGTAGAAAAAGATAAAAGTTTCCAACCAACAAAACTTGTGTTTCAAAGGAACCAGTATTGAGTGGTCCCTTGCAATCAACGCAAGGGAACAATAATACTGATTTACTGTATCAAGTTGTAGGAACTTCTTACCTTATCAGGATTTTTGTTGTTCCTCTAATTACCGAGTTAGGGAATTAAGGAGTGAAAGTTCCAATCCAATTTACCTGTTTGGTCCCTTTTGAAAACAAAAGAACAGTAGCTCAACTAAGAACAGAAAACTGACTCTACAGGGTGGCCGATCGGCAAGTGAACGCCCGAAAACGGCTTATAGTACATCATTATGAACAACTTTTACTATGGGACCAACCCTGAAATCGAGAAAAAAACTGCTGTTCCATACATTTTGTCGAGTGTCATCGACATTTTTCTATTGTACAATCAACATTATAACATTGTATAATCAATTACTTAGCTGTTCTCACGGTCAGCTCCATCAAACTTTACTACATGGCGTTGCTAATTCATGGTCCAAGGATGGACTTATTAGGCCAGCATAGTGAGTGCGAACGTGACAGAGCAACCAGTCTCGCCTTCGAACATGCCTGTACGTATTTATAATGACAGGAAGAAACGCTTCGCTGTGCGTGCTAAAGTTAAATTTATTGCAACGTAGAGAGAGTCTCTATTAAATTGCCATCTGGGAGTGAGTGGTCTGTACCTATACTATTTATTGACGTGACTGCCCAAGGAGGGTAATATTTTTTATGTGTATTGTCTGTGTGTTTGTATATTTATTCCTATAGCTTAAACGGCTTGACCGATTTTGACGAGTGTTGGATTCATTTACTTATATGTCGTAGTGTTATCGGGTGCATTTTGCAGTCGGGTTATTTGTTTTTATTACAATAATAATACTTGTACCTAAGCTTGTGGCTACTAGCCTTGTGGGTGGATTTCTGCCTTCTGAGCTGTAGGTTGTGGGTTCGATGCCCATCCAGGACAAACATTTGTGTGATGAGCATGGATGTTTGTTCTTTGTCTGGATGTTTCTATGAATTCTATGTATGTATTTACAAAAACAAAGTATTCTATCGGTTATCTGAACGTCCACCAATATTAACTAATGTTATAAGTTGTTAACTGTCTGTATGAAGATGCCATACTGCTGGTAAGTAGTTCACGAAAATCATTCGTTCAACTTCGTATAGCCGCCAACTATTTAAATCTGCTTAGGATTTATGAACTACATTTAGTCGGCCTTGTGTCCCATGTGCCGGGACCTATAACTTTCTTGTTTGAACATGACACACTTTCTGCCACTGTAACGAACAAATTCCCTAGGAGCCAAATCGTATCCACTAACTTCATACTTATTGTAAATGCGAAAGTTTGTTTAAGACTTATTAGTCGTCCAACCTATTTCTTAGGTACTACTGGTACTAGTAGGAGAAAGAGGATGCCATCGAAGGTTTTTTTTCCTCTGATATTTTGGCATGTCACATCGTCCTAATAAAGTATTAATAGTGTATTTCGTTTTCTGCCCGTGGTAGTACCAGTATTGCCACGGGTAAAAAAACCCGTAGAACTACCAATCGATCCAGTAGTATCACGGGATGTTTTTTTACCCATGTTACACCCTTAGTCGACATTTCATAGTTTCACATTGACAAGTTTTGTAATATTTGACGGGAAGTACAATATTTCACAATTAAAATAGTGTCAAGCCAAGTAAGTCATAGTCAAGTCCAAGTCATGCCCCAGTAAACCTGCGGATATTTTACTGGAGTTTTGTCGAAAGGGCTCTATGACATGAAAGAGTATTTCAATAATGGCAATGAAGAGTATTTATTATTTTATTAATTTAATTGTGTTATGTGTAAATATTCCGTGCCTTTGTTTCTAATTGTAAACTCACTGGATCCATTTAATTTAAGTTTATATAATATAATTTTATAGTTAAACAGGCTTCAAACATTTTTATTATAATATGGGTTATTTCATGTCCTAAGCCCACAAATTCTCTAAAAAATAGCACACCCGATATGGGTCCACTGTTGGAACTTTACCTAATTACAAGAACTTTGTACACAGTATGGTAATAAACAATATTCTATTCTATTCTACTTGTTACTGCCTATTGTACACGAATGAAAAGGAAACAGAACTACTGAGAAATGTTTTTCTTTAATCTACCAACCTTTGTCGTAGGGTTGACTATGAACTCTCTCAGATAGGAGTTGATGTAAGCGGGAGCAGCCAGCGAAGCTGCGAGCACCCAGATTCCGAGAGCCGTTGCCACCGTCAGCCTCGTAGCCCGTTTGCTGCCTCCTGTAATTACAGATCATATTTTATGACCTGTTTGTTCCTCTCATATTTTGGCTCCACAAATTGTGTATTTAGCCAGTGTCAAGTTTTGTAACATTTCAAGTGAATTAAAATATTTCACAGTTAAAATAAGATTCAGTCGTAGTCTAACAAGAAATATGAGATGAGTATTTTTGTGATAGTTCGTCATATCTACTTTTGTATTTGCAAGGCTGAAGGCCGAGTTCTGAGCCTGCGACACCGAATACCGAAAATCACACCATCTTGCAGAACAGAAAAAAATAACTCTCATCGAAATTATATGTACTACGCACTAGATTTCGCGATCCCAACACTCACTCTGTTCGATTTAACTGTACTGCAATCCGTACACCTTACTAAACTATGGCTTCAATATTCTCGCAGTGTGGACACGTACGGAGCGGTGCTAATAATACGAGAATTCGAAAAATTCGAACTACTTGTCTGCAAAATTTCATGAAGATCGGATGAACGGTACGCAAGTTATCGTCGGACAAATATAGTCTATCGGTAGGATATATGTCAATGTCCACAACAGTTTTCTTAAACAACGACAAAACGAGTAAGCAAAGCAAAGGTTGAAAAACAGCCCTAATCAACAAACATCAAGAACGTTTGAATATTGGCAGTTACCGGCGATAAAAAGGCTGTTAAAGAGTATTCGGCGTTTACTCTATCATTGTTTAGTGCAGCTATAAAGAAGGCTAAATAAACCTTCCTTGCCGGCACGATAAATAAGCTCCGTCGTAAATATCGTAAATCTGAAGGATTTAGGAACTGGCTGTTTGAACTACAAGTCACTGGACAAAAGAGAATTAATTGTTAGACAGAATTAAGTCGCTCAGCGGGCCTAGCACGCGCCGGGATAATACAATACAATACAATAACACTTTATTATACATCAAAACAGACAAACTTAAAAAACATAAATATATAAAAAAGTAGTATAATGGGCGGCCTTATCGCCTAAAGCGATTTCTTCCAGACAGCCTTTGGATGGACAGAATTATGACTTATGAAACTATGGTCGGTGGTGTAGATACATAAAAATAATAATAATATGAAAATACATACATAAACCTACTACCTACATAAAATACATACGATAAATACAAACTATATAAATGTAACATATATACTTTAAAACGAATAATACATAATTATACATACGTACCAATTAACACACAGAAAGATAATGTTTATAAACAAGGCTTAGATAAAGTTTTGTCCATCCATTTTGTCTACGAGTACACTAGAATGTGGATACGCCCGTCTTATTCTCGCGATAAAAATGGTGGACGACAATTTTATCTCGACGCGTGCTAGGCGACCTTTGGCGCGATCGACAAGAAGTTAAGTCGCGTCAATGTATTTTTCCGAGACTTGAGTTTTTTCGAGCGTTTATTTGTTAAAAATGTGCATTTTTGTCCATTAATTGTTCGTGAATATTTACGAGTGTTGGATAGTATAATGACATGAAACGTGACTTCGTATTGTTTTCAAAACTCCATAGAAACCTCTAGTAAAGTCTCCACCACTTTACTGCGGGCATGACTTGGACTTAGTTGTGACTTTGCTTTATTTGACTTAGACAGGGCTGAGACTTGTTTTAATTGTGAAATTATCTACTTCTTAGTTATGTAATATTTATTATTATTTTATTAATTAACGAAATAATTTTTGTTTTGATGTTTTTTATTTTGACGGAGGAGATAAAACACTTTTTTGAAACTTATAAGTGTTAAACTACGTGATAAAAATAAGGTCTACGTTTTTTATTTTTGTGAGTAAATTTATATTTTGTTTGAGGATAAATCACGAACCGTCGATCCAACTTCATGAAATTTAGTTGGCAAGTAGTTTCTTTCAATACAAGCAAAGCTGGATTACGGGCTATGAAATTATAGTGGTCACGAGGTCACAGTTCTGTGCGAACTACTAGTTATTAATGTAACTACGTAACAAATCTGACTTTTTTAATTCCTTGCTTAGTTTCACGGACTCCGGGGTCCGCGCCCTTTGTCAAACCTAACAGTTTCTATGCGACTTCCAAAAAAAGGAGGAGGTTATCAAGTCGACTGTTTTTTATATATACTCGTATGTTAATTTTTTTTTTAAAGATACTTTCAGATTAGTCCCATATTTATCAAAATCCAGTTATGATAATCGGATCCGTGAGGAATTTGGAGAACTCTAATATCATAAACATATTATTATTGTCATCAACATGTCAAGCATTTGCATTCAAAGTATCATACGGTGAAGTAATACTGATGAAGAAGACCACAGATGGCCATCGGAACTCCACAATGATATCAAGTATTTCACGGGTGACGCCAAGAACATTTGATAGTGCATTGTTTCGTTTATTTTTTGTTAAAATTATTGTAAGTATATTAATATAACATATAAAACTATAGACTTAGGAATATACCAAAGAAAACTTATACTATTACAGAGCTATACAGAGTTATAAGGAAAGGATATGGTAAGCCGAAAAGGGTTCATAGTTCTCACCATCATGAACAACTTTTAGTATGGGACTAACCATGAAATCGAGAAAAAAAAAACAGCTGTTCCATACATTTTGTCGAGTGTCATTGATATTTTTCTATGGAACAGCTGATTTTTTTCTCGATTTTATGTTTGGCCCCTTAGTAAAAGTTGTTCGTAATGATGAGCACTATGAGCCTTTTTCGGCTTAGCGTACCCTTTCTTTATAACCCTGCGTAAGTGTTACTTATTAAGTACTAGATTTGTATATATGCTCCGAGCAGTCCAGCTTGTCTAAATTCGACTTGTAATACACTCGCAAGTGTGGAAACCAACAAATCCCGTCGAGCTTATCGGCTTGCAGTGCAGCAAATTGCGGAATATCTGCATTGCAAATACCTCCAAAATTAGTTACTGGATTAGAGTCACTGACATATCGGGTTCTGAGGAGTCGAGTGGAAGAGCCATATTATAGGGTTTCTGAATTAAGGTGGGTGCAACGTTTCGCTCAGCGCGCGAAATTCAATTTTTTCAATTTCAGCTTAATTACATACTCTACTGCTATACGCCTGGCAGGCGACTTGGGGATCGCAGCACGCTCACGGTTCACTAAGAGGCCTATGCTGGCCGTCCTCCGGTGGTTCTGGACCTTTACTGTGACATGCTTATTGCGATGATTTCTTGGATCAGCCGCCAACACTGCGCGATCGCGAATCGTATCGGCGCGCGATAAGTTTCGAGGTCGCGCAGCATTGGCGTCTATAAGGACTTCACGATAAGGGCCCAGATCGCAGTTCTAGCTAACTAAAATATGCAAATTACTACAACCGTCTCGTAGTTTAGCGCATCGCGGCCACTGTTGTACTTATGTAGAACATTTCATTATACTTAATGGTATAACTTCAAACTTGAAACCCATTCTAACGGCGCGTAGCGATCTTGACGTGAACGCGAAGCGGCGCGAAATCAAAGAACGAAAGTGCCGAGTGCGAGTTTTTCTAATGATATGATTTGTACGAAGACGGCTAGATGATGCTAGACTAGCGGCGCTGCTCTTTCATACACATTATAATTAACGTTAAATATTAAAGTGTGCTGAGGTGACCAAATGCACGCGGACCTCGGTACGGTACGGCGGGAAGCGAAGCGAACGCGAACATTACAGTTACGTCAAATGATATAAATTAACAGTGCCCACTAAACGGCGCAGGCGCGGCGCGCGGAGGCGTGGTGCACGTGGGACAAAGCCGCCGCGTGGCACCACATCGCATCGCATTGAATTCGCGTGTCACCGCTTCGGATTACTTTGCAATAGCGTTCGCTTTGAGTCGCCTACGTAGGACGGTGCTTATCCCCCAAAAGGATTTCGAAAGGAACCAATTTCACTCGTTTAGAACCGCAAGCTTTGAATTTGAGTGACGTGTCGTTCAATTAAATGCCAACCCGGAAAAGGAAAATTCGATCGTGTGCCATCTGAAGTCCTTTCTTGTGTCAATCAATGCAATCACCTAATTTTATCACAGATGACGAATAAATTCCTTGTTTGGAAGATGGAATGCTATTGAGGATTTTTACCCGACAGCCCAAGGAGGGTAATGTTTTTGGGGTATATGTAAATATGATATGTTTGTGTGTTCCTACAGTATCTCCTGCAGTCTAAACGGCTTGACCGATTTTGACGAGTGGGGTGTCGTTGGATTCCCCTTTACGCCCGGAGTGTCATAAGCTACATTTTGCAGTTGGGTATTTTGTTTTCTTTTAATGTTTATGAGTACTTATAGCAGCGGACCATGCGGTTTTACCTGCTATCCTACAGGAACCGTAAATTATTCCGGGACAAAAGTAGCATAATATGTTTGTGTCCATGGTGTAAACTAAAGCCAGTTGTTACACTAGTTTTATGTTGATTTTTGGTCTTTTGTATGTTATTTCAGGTGTGAACAATATAATATAATAGTTATCTATCTAACTGTCTATCTACCTCCACACCAAACTTCGACCGAATCTGTTTAGCCGTTACGGGGTTGAAGGCGAACAAACACACTTACATACCCACTAACTTTTGCATTTACAATAATTGTATGTGCGTGATTAGACAACAATTTACCTGCTGCTTTTACCCGACTGCCCAGAAGGAACGTATTTTTTTCTGTATGTCAGTATGTATTATGGTTATGTTTCTGTGACCTCGTACTGTATAAACGGCTTGACCGATTTTGGATTGCGTGGAGTTGTTACATTTTGCAGGCTAGCTATTTTTGACCGAGCGAAGCGAAGGTCTCAGAGTTTACTGGGACAAATCGGCATTTGTATGTATATTTGTATGTTTGCGTGTATAATTGTCCGATGATAACTTGCGAACCGTTGATCCCATCTTCATGAAATTTTGTAGGCAAGTAGTTCATTTCAAGACAATTTTCAAGTTCGAATATGAGCTGAATCGGTCTAGGGGTTGTGAAGATATAGGGGTCGCGAGGTCTCAGTTCGGCGCGAACTACTAGTTAGTATATACTTGGTTATTTTTCTCAACTAAAGCTTCTGCTAACTCATGAAACAAGTTGATAATTGAATTGAAATGGTTAGAATCATAGCAAAACTATGATAAAAATGTCTTCAAACGAAACTTTGTACGTTTTTTTTTTGTTTCTTTGTGGTAACGTAGCAACAAAAAATACGTAGAAACAAAGGAACAAAAAAATACGATACACTTTACGTAACACAGGCTTTGTACTATTATTTTTATGGTTTAGCACGGGGGTAGTAGGCGGCTGAAAGCGTTTCTTGTAAAATGGTTTAACTTAACTAATATTATAAAATTATTATTATATGCCTGTCACGTCCCAAAGCTGAGCAAAGGCTTCCCTATACCCTGTCTTCATGTATCTCTGTCCAGCAGTCCTTCGGGTGCTTGTCGAGTTCGTCCCGCAGTCGCTTTCTTGGTCTGCCGCAAGTTTGTTTGGATCTGGCATCCACTGGGACATGACTGGCTCATAATAACAATAATAAAAACTAAAGTGACAACAAAAGTGTCAACCGGTCCCAACTCTGGGCAGTGCTCTTCGACATCATCATCCCGCATGACGAGAACCTCGTGAAAGCCCAGGAGGCCAAACTCAGCAAGTACCTTGACTTGGCTCATGAGGTTACCGCCATGTGGAATGTCGACTCGACGATCATTGTCCCGATAGTCGTTTCGGCGAACGGCCTTGTAGCGAAGAGGCTCGACCAACAAGAAGCTCTCGCTAGACGGTTGGGTGAAAGGCCAGATGGTTTTTTTGTAAGACCACGCGAACGCAGTCACAGCTAGTCTACTATAAATTTTATACCAAGAGCGAATTTTTATTTAATCATATCTATGACCATTAAAGAGACAGTGAATCATATAATTACTATAAGTAACGATTGTCATAAGATACGTGAAAGTCCCATAAACTCACAATATCCAATGGCGTCTCCTTGTCTTTAATAAGCACATAATCTCGAGAGTAATTATTCTGTGGGTCGTTAACTTTTATCTTGGATATAAGCACCACCTAGCTCTGCGGTGTTTGTTTAGCATAATCATGGGGTACTAAATTTTACTCCTAAAAATTATGGCTACATTAAGCCCTAAAAGTGTGCTCGTCCTAATTAAGGGCCTGAGTAAGTAATAACAGAAAGTTTACCGTATACTAAAAAAACGCTCCTGCTCGTCCATGGTCGCATTTTTAGGACATAGGTCAAATCAAAAGTAGTTTTGGTAGTTGTAGTTTGTATGTACCTATTTTGTTTAGATAATAAACCTCGGGATTCTGAACCGTTTGTTAACTTTGACAACAGATTAAGTCTATTACTGTCTTTGTTATTTGCTTAGTGCCAGACGAGGCAGCATTAGAATAAATCTGTTGTCAAAGTTAACAAACGTTTCAGAATCCCGAGAAAAGCAAATTAAAGCCGGAACAAAAAAAAAAATGCCGCAAAAAACTGATTTAATCGTTCGCCGCATATATTGGCACTGCCGCTCTCGTTATTGGTTCCTCTCGCATTTCACTGAGATTGGTTTTCAGTCAGTCCTAGAATGAAGTTAAATCAGACTCAATCCGATCTGTTTGACTTCCTAATAAACCTTTTGCTCCAGTCTGTACTGTGCTAAATCCAGTTTCACACTAGAGGGTGGTTATGGCGTCCAACAGCTATATCACTTGCATGTTTTGACCGAGCTAAGCGTAGGTCTCATACTTACTATTATACAATTATTATTGGCAATTCAACGGGGTAATGTCGCCAGCTGTTTGGACACTTTACCCGTAGACAGCGACCTTAATGCGGTTTTTTATTTGTAGATATTTTAGATTTAATTTATTTAAATATTTATTTTAATTTTGTTTCTAGTTTAAGTTTGTATATATATATATATTATTATGCATTATTTTAATTGTATGTTGTGTCTTTTTGTGGCGTTCTGTACCTACCTATAGCACAAGAATTATAATAATTATTTCTAAAATATTTATACCCACTCTTTTGTTATTTTAAATTTGTTTTTTAATACAATTGCCCCTTTACAGCATAGAATTATTTTTTGTATGTGACAAGACATATTGTAAATGGTGTTGAGTATTATGATACAATAGCGATTGTACCTAACTTTGATATTGTGTTTCTTTATGTCGATAAAAATTTCTGATTCTGATTCTGTGCATGGCCGAGCTGATCTTTCAATGATGAATTTGATGATCTGCATTGGGTCATAATCATCATCATCAGCCATAAGACGACCACTGCTGAACATAGGCCTCCCCCGTAGAGCGCCACACCGACCGACAAAGGCACTGGGTCTGGGTATTCAATTAAATATTTATTTTTAGAATCAGTTTCTACATAGACGCACAAACTAGTTACCAGTTTAATATATACTCGTGTTATATACTGACTTAGTAGGCCCCAAACTCGGCTAGGCTAGTCTCTTGGTGACCCTTGAAAGATTTACCTTATCTAATGGTTTGCGCGCGCTAAGAAGTTCCTTATTAAATAGGTAAAAATATTTGTAAATATGGAGAAAATAAAGATATTATTCTCTGCTGTCTGCTTTAGCCATTAAACATCCCACTGCTGAGGTATCAGCCTACCGTCGATGGGTATTATTATGTAACAGTGACTATTAAGTTTTTAAAGGGAGAGTAACTGAAAAAAATATTGAAATCAAAGGTGAGTAGAGATGAGGCATCTCTACGCAGCCGCAGCCTCAAGCGAGTTGGGTTCCCGGGGATATTCACCTGTGTATAATTGTGGATGAATGTGTGTATGTATAATTATGTATGATTATGTATCATCTATAATCAAAAGTGAGTAGAGATGACGCATCTCCGCGCAGCCGCAGCCACAAGCGACTTGGGCTCCACGGGGATGTTAACCTGTGTGTAATAGAGTATGAATGTGTGTATGTATAATTATGTGCGGTTATGTACCTATCATCTATAATCAAAAATGAGTAGAGATTACGCATCTCCACGCAGCCGCGGCCTCAAGCTAGTTGGGCTTCCCGGGGATATTCACCTGTGTGTAATTGTGGATGAATGTGTGTATGTATAATTTTGTGTGGTTATGTATCATCTGTAGTAGTTGTCCATGTCTTTTGTATGTGTCCCATCAAGTCCCATGGCATCCCTGACTTATAGAATTCTAGTGGGGCGCAAGCATTATGTTGTCTTTAGCGAAATAACATTTAAATTTGGGAGCATTCAGTGCAGCCTTACTACAGTTCTACCGAATTTGCTATCCTGGCGCCACCACGCTTATCGAATGGGCATACCGCCAACTTGGCGCACTTATCAACTAATGACTAAACATACAGGATCCCTACGTACGATTAATCTAACTTATCTGTAAAGTTAAATGAGGGAGCCACTATAGTGTTTCATGAACAAAACTGGCAGCCTCCCGTGGATAATTTCAGCTCCGTTATTTAACCAACTTGGATAGGTTGGTCGGGCTACACTTGATCAAATGCCAACGAAAACAAAGATGTCGACTGCAACATTTACATCAACTTTATTGTCCATCAAAAAGAGCTTAGTAACATACGGTTGTTGTGGATTTATAGTCTATTTTTAATTTAACTGCTACTCAATAACGAGCCAACAATGATTTTAAGATCCTATTGTTAAACAACTGAGATTGTCTGTTTTATGAGCGAGCTGTAAAATATTTTATGGATTACAAACTTGCAAGATTCTTTAAAGCATAGTTTAGATTAGTAAGAAATTTGTATGCATTCGTGCTTATCGATATTTCAAACCGCGAGTTATAAACCGTAGGTAAGCTTGCAGAGCGAAAAATTCTCCAAAAAATCTGCCGCCACGCTCCTAGCGGTTTGTTCCGGCGGCCTCGGTTAAGAATAGAGTATACTGCCGTCTTATCCATACAAAATGCGTAGTCTGATACCCACCCCTAAATGTTATCCGATTTGTTTTTTTTTATATGTTATCTACACTAAACTTGAAAAACTATATACTTGTATGTTTTATCTATTTTTTAATTTCGCAATATCTTCGTTGTTATAGGCACATAAAATTTCATTTTTTTTTGCGAAGAAAAGTATTTGTTGTTAGAATACCATAAATATTTTTTGAAAAAACAAAACATAGATTATAGTTTATTCAAGCCAATTACTCAAAATTCTTGGTGGCACTAAACTATAATGGGCAAGCGAGATGCTTGCAATTAAGTAGCTTGTTTCGACGTTTTGATCTGCAAAGTGTAATGCGCAACTTACAGCAAGCCAAAGTTATTCAAAACATACAGCATCTATGCGAAACCGGTAAACATTTCTAGTCAATTTCATGTAGGTATCGTGCTATTCTAAATTCGGATTAAAATCGTTTTCTTTGTACTCATAATTTAATTTACTTACGCCACAATTTCGTTCGTAAACAACGGTTTACCATTCATTGCACAGTGATGAATAATTCCAGCAATTTCGTTCGAAACTGTTGGAGGAAAAATTTATCCGGAGCTGTACCGCAGAATCGTTGAAATTCCAAGAATAGAGATAAAGAAAAAGGTGTTTTTTAAATTTATTCGAGAAAAGAAGAAACGAAGCAGATGCAAGCAACGAGTACGTACAAGGAACACCTTCAATGTACGTAATATTTTTTCGATGAGTAGTATAGTTCCTTTACGAAGGTATTTCGAGAGAAAGATAGCGCTATACAGTATACACTATTATTGCGCGCAGAAAAATAGAGATGGCTTAAGCGTGCTCTAGTCAAAAAATCAGATAATAGCTAATTACATCTAAACCAGGAAATCAATCAAAATTCTGTGCCATACAAACCTAGCGTGTAGTCACCTATAACCTATTATTATTATTACCTCACTATTAATGTAATAACCCCTTGAATATACATGCATTAGTGGTTCCGAGCGCCAGCAAAAAATTTATGTAAATCGAGGTCTTTTCAATGTTTTTTTTTTATCGAGAAAATGTCATGTAATGATGTTTTTTCTCTTTCCTCCTGAGAGGATTATGGCGTCGCACGTCTTATGCATTTGCCAGTGTCAAGTATACTCATATTTTTTCAAGTTTTGGTGAATATTGTCAAATAAGTCATAGTCACAGTCAAAGGCGAGCAAAGCAAGTCACAGTCAAGTCCAAGTCATGCCCCAGTAAAGTGGTGAAAACAATACTAGAGCCTTCTATGGAGTTTTGGAAACAACACGAAAATTCACGTTTCACGATATTATACCATTCACCAACACTCGTGCATGTTCACGAACACTTAACGGGTAAAAATTCACTGTTTTTACACATTAACACTCGAAATAACACAAGTTTTGGAAAATAATAAAATGACGCGACATGATTTCTTCACGTTCCCGCCAAAACTCCGTAATGATGTTTTCCCGCCATGCAAATCCAGATGACAGAACAAAAAAAAAACATATATCCCAAAATAAGATTTTTAATCTACTTAGCTAATGAGGGGAGGGCAATAAAAAGAATAATCACATTTTTATCAAAGTAGGCCGTAGTCTGATTTATACATTTTTATCTATGGATGCCAATATTGACAATGCATTAGGAAACTTTTATACTTGGAAAAATATTATGTAGATTATATGGAACAAGCCATTTTGAATTTCAAATAATTTTCTTTTTTCATATTATTACTAAGGCAGGTTTTTGTGTTTGAACTTATTTTACAATTTTAATTAGCATCTTTGAGGTAATTATGTATTTATTTTTAAAATTTTAATTGGCACTTTTGATGTATGTTATTTATTTTAACTTACTAACCCCCGAATACTGAAACGTTTGTTAACTTTGACAACAATTCTAATACTGCCTTTGTCTGACACTAAGCAAATGACAAAGACAGCAATAGACTTAATTTGACTGCCCCGGTGGCTCAGTTGGTAGTGAACCTACCTACTGTGCTTGGGGGCGTGGGTTCGATTCCCATCTAGGACAAACATTCATGTGACGAATATTTGTGTTTGTTCTATGTCTGGGTGTTAATATCTATATATAAGTATGTATTTAAAAAATATCTATGTACGTATATCAGTCTCTGGCAGCCATATTACAAGCTTTGCTTAGTTTGGGGTCAGGTGACGATGTGTGCAAAAATGTCCCAGATATTTATTTATTATTTTTATTAATTTGTCGTTAAAGTTAACAAACGTTTCAGTATTCGGGGGTAAATCCATTCAAAGTTGCTCCTCACTGAGATTCTCTGCTATCATGCTAGTATGGAATTAAACGATTAGAAACTTTGACACAATACCAACAAAATCAGTTTATCGATTTTATTTATTTATTTTATTTATTTATTTAGGTTCACCTACACTGTGCACACCAATACAATGTTAATACACAAATAAAATAGAACTAAATGTCACAATACTTACAGGTGAAGACAGCATGTAAAAAATGCATGTAAAAGCATGTTCAAATGTCATATATAAGCATTTTCGTTAAGGCAATTTAGTCAATTTTGCATTTTTGCCAGCATTTTGGGCACGAAGCCTGCTGGTAGTGGTTTATTAGATTAGGGCTAGTTTTAAGTTATAAATACATTTATGATTAATTTTTACTTAGGGTTTATTTCAATGTATTTATTATTAAATTTAATGTTTATAAAGTAAAGTATTAATTAAATAAAGTATTGGCATTTGTCGTCAAATCTAAATGTCAAGTTTTGGAATTTTCCCTACACAGACAAGGACCAAATATACCGATTCTAAATGTCATATTTGTTGAGCGGTTACTACCATTTCATATTGTCAAAAATCTAATCGAATAATTTTTATTCAGGTCGGTTTGAAAGCGTATGTACAAGCAATTACCCCAGAATGTTTATTTAGATTTGAAAACGAAACTAAATCTCGTGTGCCAGTTTTCAAAAATAAGAAAAAAAGGTCATTAAATTATGCAAAATGATAGTGTGCAAACTTTCAAACTTATAAATTTGCTTTTATTATCGTGTCGTAAAATAATATGTGCGAGTTGTGAGACTATAAATAATGTCTTAGTTTTATTATCTTTAAAAGCGTACAACAATTCTATGCATATTTTTTTGCATGCAGCGACCGACAGTAAATTCATTTTAATTAGATACATTACTTCTGCTTGGCTTATCACATCAAACTAATATCATAAATGCGAATGTTTGTGTGTAAGTATGTAAGTATGCAAGTATGCAAGTTTGCAGGTATGCAAGTGTGCAAGTGTGCAAGTGTGCAAGTGTGCAAGTGTGCAAGTGTGCAAGTGTGCAAGTGTGCAAGTATGCAAGTATGCAGGTATGCAAGTATGCAAGTGTGTATGTGAGTATGTAAGCATGTAAGCATGCAAGTATGTAAGTAATTAGGTGTGTTTGTTCTCGTTCAACTCTGTAACGGCTGAACGGATCTGAATGAAATTTGGTATGGATGTTACGGTTGGCTTATACCCTGGAGTGACACATAGGCTACTTTTTATCCCGGAAAAATATTTGGGTTCTGTAGAATAGAGGGTGAAACCGCGGGGCGCAGCTAGTAAAACATAATCCTAACTAATGCTAAAGCTAAAGCTGACGTTTGATTGAGTCAGATAAACTATAGATAAGAATGAATACTAGATACAAGCCTTCACACGTTGAACAATGCTAGTTTATTTTATTTTCGCTTCATTTTAAGCAAATACGAAAACAAACGTTGCGAGCTCTAGAAAGCAGCCATAAAATGCAAATAAAATGGTTTTTGTTAGCTACTCTTGTTTACGTATGAGGTGAATGTAAAATTAATTAGTTTACTGTTTTCACTCGTTACTTTTTAATGTGAGGTAAAAAAAAAACAAACAAATGTATTTCTAACTAAGAGTACGGTTTATAATGCGCTCACAGTGCAAACACCACATACACTGCTATCGATCGGTTTAAATTGTTAGTACGCTCACAGCGCGCCAACAAATTAAACCGATCACTAGCGTGCTTATGTCAGATAGTTTCATTTTTCAGGTTATTTGTCTCAGCGTCTAATAATTTGATGGCACAGTTTCATTTCTATCTTCATAGAAGACTTTGGCCTGCATTAAATCCATTTTTTTTCTAGAAAAAAAACAGATAATAACGGAATTCACAGATGACAATTTGAATTTGACATTAGCGCACACAGTGCACTACCTCATTGTTGTGAGCACCGTGAGCACGCTATAATGACGTCACTCATGACGTCATGTGGCTGACAGGAGCCTATAAATGCGCATCTTAAGCCGACTGTTTGCACGCTGACAGTGCAAATGGTAACTATGTGCACATTTTAAACCGCACTCTATTTATACATCGCTGTTTAACGTTTTCAACTTTTTTTTTTCTCGTTCCTCCTAAGGGGATTTTGGCGTCGCACGTCTTATGCATTTGCCAGTGTCAAGTATACATATATATTCTCAAGATTTGTTAGATATTATCAAACAAGTCATAGTCACGGTCAAAGTCGAGCATAGAAAGTCACGGTCAAGTACAGTGAGTATAATTATTATTATAAGTAAGTTTCCTTACGAAAAAATTGGGTACAAATTAAACTTAAATAAAAGAGCTAAAATTACAACCAAAATTAATATTAATTAATTATAGATAAAAAACAGAGCTCAGCTCACTATCCGCGGGCAGGGTACCCAAAGGGCTGTTGACGTTAAAAATTTAATTAAGTACTTACCTTCTAGTATTAAAAAATATGAAATAGATTTCTTTAACAAAACAAATAGCATAATGTATTTTTGGTTTAATAAAACGGGAATACTCACGTTAAATTGAGTCGGTTATTCCGACAATCAATTTTTTTTTTTATAATTTTTTTTTTGCTCTGCAAGACGAGGTCGTCCACTTGTCTCGCTTAGCATTACTTGATAAAGGTCACCGAATGTGATCGAAACTATAGTCGGAATAACTGACTCACGTTTTATTAAAACAAAATGTATCAAAACCACGTCAGTTTTCATAGTATAAGCATAATTTATATAAATTAAGCTACTGTCAATGTGTTTGTTGATCAAAAATACCGATCTCAAAGCGAACAAACACAATCATAGTAAGTACACCCAAAAGTATAACAATAACTTTATTCTTTTTCTTTGGTATACGTTTGTACATTCTCCTTATTTCGTCCGTAGGAATTGAATTTCCACCTCGGCCGAGGTCGCAGATAGACCTATAGAGATACGTAAATCTTTCACTTTCTATCTTTATGTTTGCTGCTAAGGCAAAATATCTTCAATGTACCTTTTTCTGTAACGGCAGGAACTGTTACGGCAAAGCTTTATGTATTTCCGTCCCCAAATAAGTATTTTATGCAATTTCGACTTGCGGTTTCACCCGCGCCACGTAGTCAATCCCACAGGAACTATAAGTTTTCTCGGGTCTAAAGTATATGACCCATCTGATTCTTCGTCGTCTATCTTTGTACCAAAATAGTAAAGTAGAGGTGTGCTTGCATTCTGCGCGATTCTGATTCGATTTTGCTTATGGTTTGGTTAATTTCTCGTCTTCGATCTAGTCTCGCTTTTGAGTAGATTTTTCGATTTTTTTTCCTACGAGAGTCTCGAACGAAAATCCTACTTTGCATTGACGTGGTTTTGGCGCTCCTCGAAATAGCTAGTCCCAAAAGACCAAGTCTCAAAATTCCGTTCTATATTAAATGCCCCATTCTCAAAATAGCTAATTTTACAAATAGACCATTCTCAAAATAGCCAATTCTACAAAAGCCCCATTCTCAAAATAGCCAATTCTACAAATAACCCATTCTCAAAATAGCCAATTCTACAAAGGCCCCATTATCAAAATAGCCAATTCTACAAATGCCCCATTCTCAAAATAGCCAATTCTACAAATAACCCATTCTCAAAATAGCTAATTCTACAAATGCCTCGGGCCAGTCTCAAAAAAACGGTTTATTTTTTTTAAACGATATAGCTGAATATTTGACTGAGCGAAGCGAAGGTCTCAGAGTTTACTGGGACAAATCGGCATTTGTATGTATGTTTGTGTGTATATTTGTCCAATGATAACTTGCGAACCGTTGATCCGATCTTCATGAAATTTTATAAGGAAGTAGTTCATTTCAATACAATTTTTATGTTCGAATGTGAGCTGAATCGGTCTAAGGGTTGTGAAGTTATAGGGGTCGCGAAGTCTCAGTTTGGCGCAAACTACTAGTTATATAGTGAGTGAGCTCCCATAAGTCATCTATCTCGGTCGCACTTTAAGGAAAATCAAATTGGACGCGGTAGAAACAGATTTATAAGGGTATCTTTTGGTCCCATAAGCTACGATTTGGAAGCCATACGAAATCGTGGTAATATCGACGGTCGGCTAGGGATTCCCAATCAGACGCCACTGAATCCGATTTGATCCTCTCATAATTTTGGTTTGGGCTTTTCTATTTAGGAAAAGTAATGTGACAGATGTAATATCTAGACAGACATTCTTTATTAATAATTGTAAATATTACAGGTCAGCATAATAATAATAAAATTATAGAATATATAGTAAATATTAGTCTTCTAAATATAATGCGGTATTTTAATACCAAAGAACTCGTCATAGTCATAAAACGCTTGTGTGATAAGCCATTTTTTAAATTTATTTTTGAATGATATAAAGCTCCGAGCATCAATTACTGTAAGTGGAAGTCTATTGTATACATCAGGCCCCATTACGTGTAGCATTTTAGCTTACTGTCTAACTTAGTAAACTCAAGAGCTTTTGATGGATACAATTTAGATATTCCACCTAACCAAGATTCTAACATGTCATCATCATCATCAGCCATAAGACGTCCACTGCTGAAAATAGGCCTCCTCTAACATATAACTTACATAAAAAAATATTTCGTAACGATGGTTTAATAGCATTGTCAAATTCGTCACTGGCGAAATAAACTTTTTGAAGCTTGAAAAAAAAAAAAAATGTAGACTTCGAGATTTAATCACGTTCCTATTTCGAGTTAGCAAAGTCCTTGCGTACCACATCGCAATTTTCTCGTTAATCGAAGCTTTAGGTATAAGCACCCTTTCCTCGTTTCTTGAGTCATAAGTTTCATACGCTTTTAGTCGTTAAAGATATTAATATGCTCGGTTACTTTCAACATGAAAATTTACTAGAATTTATGACGAAACGAATACTGTCTTCTGAGGGGCCTTATCATTCCTTTAAAGAGATAAAGATTTAAAAAAAAAAAAACGTTCCATTGGTTCCGATGGTCATCGCGTGCCGTTCCACTCGCATCATGCAAGCGAGCGGGATAGCAAACGAAGACCACCACCACTAGAGTTACATGATAAGGCTTCTGGTCTGGGGCAGTCTGGCGCAACTGCCTAGTACAGTTTTGGCGGGACCGTGAAGAAATCATGTCGCGTCATTAAACTATTTTCCAAAACTTGTGTTATTTCGAGTGTTAATGTGTAAAAATTGTGGATAGTATAATGTCGTGAAACGTGACTTTTCGTGTTGTTTCCAAAACTCCATAGAAGGTTCTAGTAAAGTTTTCACCACTTTACTGGGGCATGACTTGGACTTGACCGTGACTTGCTTTGCTTGATTTAGACTAAGACTTATTTTAATAGTGAATTATTTAATATCACTTGAACTATTACAATACTTGACACTGGATAAAAACACAATGTGAGGAGCCAAAAGAAAAATAGAAAAAAAAAAAAAAACCTGACTAATAAAAAAAAAAGAGATGAACATGTATGAAACGTGTACGAAAAAAAATGGCGGCTATCACTGTCTTCACTCTGTCGATGGTTCGACTCTATCGCATTATCACTATAGGCATTCAGTTCTCAATGTGATACAATCGTTTTTTTTTTTGTTTTTTGTTTATTTTGACCCGACCCTGTTCGTCATCGGCATGGTAGGTGATGAAGTAGATATTTTCGAGTGCAATCTGGCAGAATTCACAGAAGCTGCTTATAGGCTTTGTGAAAATATAAATCGATAGTAAGATTAATATAATTAAATAAAATTAACTGTTACATTGTATTGGTCCTGGACTGTAAGGGTGTTGTCACGTTTGTTTCAATAAATAAATATTTTTTTAATTTAAAAAAATTTGTGTGTAATTAAATGAAAAAAAAACTATATGGAACTCTCGTCTCCTAAAGGTTGTAAACGTAGTGATGATATTCTCTTTGGTCTGGGGTTCGTAAATCGAAACACTACTTCAGTACGTCCCCGCGGGCTAAGACGAACTGAAATAGAATTTCTAAACGATAAACACGCGTAATTACTGCTCCAGGAGCGCTAGTCTCGACTTTTCGCTACAGCACTTTGCGATCGCATTCGGTCGCTATGACGCAAAAATTCTACAACGAACACGAATTGTTAACGAAAAAACGCAAACAAAGCGTTGAATTTTGCGTCATAGACACCGACTTCGGTCGCTATGACGCAAAAATTCGACAACGAACACTAATTGTTCTGAAAAACGCAAAAATAGCGTTGAATTTTGCGTCATAGCGACCGAATTCGGTCGCAAAGTGCATAGCGAAAAGTCGAGACTAGCGGCTCAGTACGTATCAGAAGGTGACGTACAAACTAATTGCGTAATAGCAATTTATTTGTTCTAGCACTCTCATCCTATTCGCCCTGCCGTCGAAGCTCTAAAAAGTAACTGTAACATTGAATTTGATAAAAAAAAAATATTTTTTTGTTATTTTGATCTTACCTTTTTAAATGCGATTTGACTCAGTTTCACGTAAGGATTATTTCATTGTATCTGAAGATAAAATCGAATTACCCCCGAATACTGAAACGCTTGTTAATTTTGACTACAGATTAATTCTAATGCTGCCTTTGTCTGGCACTAAGCAAATGACAAAGGCAGCAACAGACGTCAAATTTAACAAACATTTCAGTATTCGGGGGTTAGTTACAGTTTAACTGGCATTATTTAGTAGTTTATTAAATTTGACTAAAATGAAACTGAGCCGACCCGCAAGTAATTTTTTTTTTTTTGAATATAAACAATAGTAACTCATTGTTATGGAGAAAAACGTTTGAAAAAAAAAAAACTATGCCAAAATCGTTTTCATACAAAAGGAGTAAGTGGTTCTTAAGACTAGAGATACGATTTTAGCGCACTTAAAATTACCCCGCGTATCTGTCCTTTCAGACAGATTTCATTAGAGCTATCTTTGTTACTCTCTAACTTTTCGCATCTTTTTTCGCCCTCTTTGACGGCTGTAAATATACTGCAGCGGAGCCGAATTCAGAACGCCATTTTGAAGATAAAAACCTATCTTAAGTAAAAAAGGACCCTAGAATAAAATTTATCTACCCACTTAAAATTATTTTAACTGTAAAAGGCCCACTGGCCACAACTGTTAGATTTAGTTAATATTACGATATCGCGTAAGTGAGACGAAATGTTTCTTGTGATGTTAATAAAGATCTTTGAACCTAAGACAGTTTTCCCCGTATCTCATAAGGATTCGGATATGCCCATACTGATGTCGATTCCCGCTAAACCAAATTTAGGCTTACTGCTGTCTTTTTTTACTAATATAAACACAAGGAATAGATAGCATGCATTTTAGTTCTGTCAAACGAGTTTACCGATTAAAGCCGCGAAGAAAAACGTACACTAGCGACACTTTAAACTTGTATTAAATCGGCACCCGCTACGGTCTTGTCTAAGTTTGTATGGAGAACTAAGATCTTACTAATTTGACAACACTATAATTTTTGCTATCTCTATCTTGTGTTTCTATGTAGTAAAAGACAGCGATAGCTTAATTGCGTTTAGTGAGTACACGGTGGAATTGACACTACTGTCCTAGTAAAAAATACATTCTGTATATAATATTGTGTTTGTACATGTTCCATGGCATTCTCGAGATAGGAAAACCCGTATATCGTTTAAAAAGTTTATCTCTAGCTGTAAAGTTTTTTCCTTTTTGGCATGTTAAGAGATTATTAATCACGGATACAAAAGAAAAATCCAAAAAGCTTTTCGACACAGTAGACGTCTGTGTTCAACACGACTGAAGTTCTTGACAGCAATTAATGGTTACCTGGCAAGAAAATATACACAGTTACTGTGTATATTATAGTACTTTGTCAGTGAAATAAGTATGTAAGAAGAAGCAGTATGGCCTAACTAGCCTTAGCCTAGACAACGCCGGGCGAGAAAATTAATGAAAGTAATTGGCGCAAGCTAACATAGTTCAGCGGGAAAGCCAAACAGTAAGAGAAAAAAAAAAGACAAACTCAAGCGTCCACGTTTCTCACTAACGTTCACTCACGTTCGACGCCCCTCTTCAATCAAGGGTTTACCTTCAATCTTCAATGTTCATTATCCTTGGACGTGCGGTAAGACCACCTCACATTATGAAAAGCTTGTGGTGTGACCGTGTCGTGCAAAGCCTTTTATGTAAACCTCTACGAGTGGAATTTGGAGCGTGCGTTTCCTGATACCGTTAACCGTATAACCTTTCAAGGTACGGCAGAACCAAATTTTCAAGATATTCACATAAATATAGCCCAACCCCTAGCACGCTCTGTGCGGTCTTACTACCGATTTTTAGCTTGGGAAATAGAAGAAAATAACATCTGTCAAGTGCGTGTCGTGACACGCTCATGGTAGAGATACGTCAATAATATCTACATGGTATAAAATAAAGGCACCTTCCGCGTCTATCTGTACGTATATCTGCTAAGGCGCATCACACACCAAATACTTGTGTACAGTAAGACATTTGAGTAAAGTGCAACATTTTTTGTGAAGAAATGTGGTGTGTTGTAGTGCGCTAAGCAACAACACACCACATTTGTTCACAAAAGGTGTTGAGCTAAAATTTAAGAAAAAAAAAATGTTACAAATAAATCTGGGTACACTTAACACTTTGACTGAGTGATTTAGACTATGTTTTATTCAGAGCGTGTGCGAAGCCGCGACCAAAAGCTAGTGAGAAATACGACGTAGTAGACGAATATGACGCAGTACTTGAAGTATAAGAGTCCTGAAAACATATAATGCTACAATAACAGATGCAAAACATGCACACAAATATATAAATATTGTAGATTTAATTTATTTTAATTTTGTTTATAGTTTTAGTTTGTACATTTAAGATAAGATTATAATATACTAAGTAAAGTGTGAATTAAATTTAAAAAAAAAAAACTAAAAATTGACAAAGAAAGAAAAAATAATGTAACAGATGCACACAAACATACAAATTAATACACAAAATAATATTCTATAAAGTAACAAGCCCTTTTCTAGAAATCAACGCACAGACCAAACCGCTCATGATGGAGACATGAAATTTGAAATGAACCTCCTGAAATGGTCAGTGAACAATAGGAACGAATTTTGCAACATTACAATAATGAGTAAGTAATAAAAAGTAAAGTATATAAGTAATAAAAATAACAAGTAAGTAAAGTAATTTAAAAGGGTAATATGGACCCCCAAAGTTTGTATGAAAATAAAATCTTTTTTCATGCTAAAAATAAAGAAAGGCGTGTCTCAGGATTCTTCGAAAATCAACCCATACTAAACGGTTGAAAAGGGGTTTTTAATTTATTGTACTCTATGCGAGCGAAGCCGTGCTTGCAAGCTAGTAATTATAATATAGAATAGTAACCTTGTTTCTAGGAATCAGCGCACAGACCAAGCTGTTCATGATAGAGACATGTTTGGCCAAATACTCCTGAAATGATCTACGTGAGCTATAAGAACGGATTTTGTGTAAATATTTGATTTATTTTATGGAAATATTTTTTTTTTTACTCTTAACCAATGAAACTTAGTTTGTGTACTAAGCATAAAAAGTAAAGAAAGAAAAATCCTGAGATATGATAAGGATTTTTCGAAAATCTCACCCCTAAAGGGGTGTGATAGGGTGTTTTATTTACTGTACTACACGAGCGAAGCCGTGCGGGCAAGCTAGTAAGTAATATACATACAAACACTGCTTGTTCCTTAGACTCTGATGCCTTCGCTTTGCTCGGTAAATAATTCAACATTGGCTCCCGAATTAATTCGTTACACTTTATCCATTTAATGTGTTCCAAAGTTCAAGTCCCTTGACATTAGGATCTACAAGTAAAATAATTCTATCCCGAAAATAAACCTTATTAACAAAATTATGAATACGGAACGATAAGATGCGCCGTTCATGAATTAATAACGATAACCTTCAAGACAAGTACTTAACTTGTTATAGAAGTATTTTGTTTGACAAAGCGTCATAATTATAAGGCTGCGTTTACATACAACGTGGTAAAAACTTCAGTATTCCTAACTAATATTATAATTCGGAGGATTATAGCCGCAGTCGTATCAGGACCAATGAAGCTTCGAGGTATGAAAATGAATAGGTTCGTTTCGAGGAAAAAACTACGCTTGCGCGATTCAGAACTCTCTACATTAAAACTGCCAGTCCATACAAAACGTCCAAAAATGGATCAACGCCATCTAGCGAACTAAAGGAAATAACTTTGTCTCTCTGTCTAGATGTTTGTCGCGCTATCACGGCTAAACGTATCACGACCTCTGGCGTCCAACTTGTGCGGCGAGTCTATATAAAATGTATGAAAACTACAGGAAATAAGACGGTGGCGGCGTTTTGTGGTTGTGGTCGGTAGCTCAAATGCGGCCAAAACATAAGAGAAAACAAAAATGTTACGGGAAAAATGTATCTCCATCTCTTTTTTATATCTGCTCTGCGTTCTTACAAAATACTCGAGGAAGCTATTTTTAAACGGCGCAGCGTATCTATATCAATATTATAAAGAGGAAAGATTTGATTGTTTGTTTGTTTGCAATGAATAGGCTCCGAAACTACTGAACCGATTTGAAAAATTCTTTCGCTGTTGGAAAGCCAAACTATCCCCGGGTGATATATTTTTTTTTTTTTTTAATTCTGGATCCTTACTAAAACTCTAATAATGTAACCCAAGATGTAAAAACCTAAAATATACAAGGACTTTGCAGAACATCTATACCATATACCATATTTTTAATTTTTTGTTAAATACCCGTGCGAAGCCGGGGCGGGCTGCTATATATTATAATTATATTAACGCGAATGTTAGAGGTCTGCGGTCTCATCAAAGAGTCATCGGATGTGATATGGTTGAGCTCTTTAGCTGTGTAAACGACAACACGAGGTAATTATGATCTTGTTTCAGAGTACTACAGGAGGTTGAGTTGATATTTCTTATTATTTCTTCGGCGTGGCTCTTGGGTTTGCTTCTCATCAGATAAGAGTTCATGAATTGCATTGCGGTTTTTGGTTCGTTTTTTTTCTTTCTTTCTTCTAGGATTTTGGCTTCGCTTTTTGTACATTTTCCAGTTTCAAGTCAATTATTAGAATAAAATATCATCAAACATGTGTGAAAGTTATGTAAATAAGTCACTGTCAAGTCTTAGTCATGCTCTAGTAAAGTATTTAGACAAGGATCGATGCTTCGTCTAAGTATTTAGACATCACTAGAGCTTTCATGAAGGAGTTTTGGAAACAACATGAAAAGATAACAAAAGTTGTATTCTTTTGACATTTTTTGTAAAGTTTATTCAATTTTTTAACATTTATTAAGTAACGATTTCTATGGAAATATTTTGCACGTCAGAAATGACCGAATGTAATGGAACATTTCAAACTTCAACACCCTGCTTACCTGCGTTCTGGCAAATAAAGACTCATTTCATTTTAAAGAAACTTTCGTTTACATAAACAAATAATTTTATGGAAAGTAGTGCGAATTTCTAAAAAACCGTCTATGTCGTATTTACGACGGAGATAGAAAAAAAAAACTCATTGAAAAAAAAAACTATCTCCGCAATCTCGCTCAAAAATAACGATAATAATTACCAAAAATTTTGGAAAGTCACACTGTCGACATACCCCATAAAATTAAGTTAAATATGTTTCGTTCGTCTTTTATTTTAATTTCCTCGACATCAAATTGGTATTCCAAAACAACCCACGAGAGATCCGGTGGATTATCGCCTTCTGAAAACACGTTCGCTGGTATTACTGACCTGTAGCATGAAGTTTTCTCAGTGGATCGACGATGGCAAAGTATCTGTCAGCCGACAGTGCTGTCAGCGTGAATACTGATACGCCTATGCTGACATCCTTGGCGGTCTCGGAGACCTTGCAGACCGTCACGCCCCAAGGCCAAGACTCCAACGTGTATACGATGGATGTGAACGGAACGCATGTGATTATAACTAGGAGATCTGCCAACGCCAAGGAGAGGATGTATCTGAAAAAAAAAACAGACGATTTGAGAACCTCCTCCTGTTTTTTGGAAGTCGGTTAAAAAATAGCTGTTGTTAGATGATGAAGCAATTGGTGGAACCTTTTTACTGCTGTCTCTGATTAAAAGATTAGTTCCACTAATTGCTTTAGGTACACGGACCAGATCAAATTTTGTGAAAAAGTGTAGATAAACATGAATTTCACGGGAGTAAAAGAAGCAACCTATTTCCATATAAGCTTGCGTAATTATGTAAGTGGCGCTAACATTCATATTGTTAGGAATGTCCGAGGTGTGGACTTGAAAAAACACAAACCTCGACGCTTTTATGTGTTACTGTTTTTAAAATTCCTTATAAGCATAAAAAAAAAACACGTTGCTTGTGTCGGGACTTCCCTTTATTTTGTACTTATATTTTTTTATTATATTTTTTTTTATCTATGTATACATAATTTACCCCCGAATACTGAAACGCTTGTTGACTTTGACGACAGATTATTTCTAATACTGCCTTTGTCTGGCACTAAGCAAATGACAAAGACAGCAACAGACTTAATCTGTCGTCAAGTTAACAAACGTTTCAGAATTCGGGGGTCGCAAAAACTCTAAAATGCCTTGAACTATTTAAATAATTTAAAACCATCATATCCACTTACGAATATGGCGTGAAAAATCACAACGTTACTGGTTGATTTCTGTTTTGTATGTTTATAATGTATAAATAAAAACTACTTTTCTTCGTCCATTTTTTTTTTCTTCGTCCTTCGAATTTTTCGAGTTGAAATTATCAACTCGAAAAATTCGTCACTCTAGGTGCCTATTACTACGAAGACAAAAGGAAATTTAGAAAAAAAAAAACAAACCTATAAGAGTTTTTCATGGTGTAGACAAAATAAATCATCGAAATCGGATAATTATTTAAGGTTAGAAAATAGTTGACGCTTTTCGTATAACAAGTAGGCGTAACTAGGTTTTTTTTTTTTTTTTGTGGTACTTATTAAAGAGGCAGGCACGTCGCTCACCCGATGTTAAACTTCACGCCTGCCCATAACAGTTCAGTGTCATCCAGAATTTTGAACTTCAATAGTTCAAAACCATGAGCGGCAATGCACTGCGCTCGTCACCATGAGATATTAGATGTTAAATCTCTTTATCCCAGTAATTACGCTGGAAACATTGCCCTTCAATCCGAAACTCAGTAATGTTTGCGCACTTTGGTTGAATAGCTGGCATAGGTGTGGTACTCCCCCAGGCGGACTCTGCAGAAGAGCCCTACCCCTACAATAACATAAATTTATATACATACTCCTTACATACATTTATTAATTGGATCTTCTATTAATTTTTTCTCATTCTCTCTATTGTTGAGCGCGCGAGAAAAAGTTGTTTGATATAATATTAAAATAAGAATTTTGAGATTGTGGTAGGCCCCTTGATGTTCAGCAAGGGTTAGGGTGTTACTTATGCAAAACACACACAAGTTACGTTTCTTTGTGAATTGTAAATTTCAATCGAGGGTCTGCTATTAGAAGGGTTGTTAAGTGACATCTTGGGTCGTATCACTAATGCTTTCCGGCCTGATTCTTCAAAGATTACAAAATATATTCTACTAGCTGCGCTCCACGGTTACAACCCGTTAAGAATACCTCAGGAACCGTATATTTTCCCGGGATAAAAATTCAGATCGATCCGTAGCTCTATTGCTGCGTTAAAGAGAAAAAAACAAACCAACAAACATACCTTCGCATTATAATATTATTAGGGATGTTATACTGTCGTCGAAACTCTAAATAAAAATAACATACATGTCAGTACAATTGAAGAAATTTAAATACATAAAAAAAAAAAAAAATAGTTACAAAATAAAATATTGATCAATGACGGTGTATTGAGCTGATCATCATCATTGTTCATCATCAGACCACATCTGTGACCTTCGCCCACTGCTGGAGTTAGGTCTCTCCCAAGGTACGCCATTCATCCCGATCTTCGGTTCTTGTCACTTTCAATTCCAACTGCCTTCCAAATTCTGAGTGGCACTGAACTATTGAGAGCAAGCGTGACGCTTACCATTAGACGAGGCACTTGCTTACTACGTCACTCAATTACATAAAAAAATCGTTATACCCTGCGGGATCCCTTTATAATAGAGAGAGAATTCCGTGCCTGGGATGTATGTTATGTACTTGTGTGTACCCATTTGTAATTTGTACTCCAATAACGAGCAACGTCCTCTGGCCCGACCACAGAAAAGAGAAAAAAAAAAAACTCCTCTCCGACATCCGATCGCCGCGGTGCTCTAAGTTTGTACTAGTTGGTATAAAGATGTTGTTTTTGTGTTAGTATAAAACTTTTCAACAGTTTTCCAATCCCAATAAACAAAAAAAAAGTCTTCAAGATTCATGTATCTACATTTTCATCTAGTTTTTGTCGACTTTTAATCGACTTCCAAAAGAAAGGAGGAGGTTCTACAGTTGACTGGATTTTTATATTTCTTTACTCAATAAATATATATATATATATTGTATATTATATTTAAATACAATAATAAAAATATAATTAAATTACTCAATATATATTTTTATATATCTTTACTGACGGATGATTTAAACGACCCAAATAAGAAATAGAAACGTGAGTCTCTAGGGTGCAATAAAAATGTTGTAGCCACCCCTAGCGGCTCTCATATCAGGCTTCGCTCCTTGAAAGCCTAGCCAAAAACCCTGAATATAATACCGTCCTTTCGCCCTAGGTCATAAAGTACAATTTAGGCCCAATGAGTAAGAAATATCGGCACAGTTATCGCTCGTAACCTCGTTCTAGATATGCAATTTGGTTACTTCCAAGGGAAATCGTAGAATTTCCTCTGCAATCGATTTTCAGTCTAATAAGACGATTTTGCTGAGAATATCGTAAAAAATCTTTCTTGCCAGCTTTATCTATGCCTATAAAAGGCTTTGTCCTGACTGACTGACTGACTGACTGACCTATAGACAACGTACAGCCTCAACCGCTGGACGTAGAGACTTGAAATTTAGAGGGTATGTTTATTGAGGGGTGTAAACGCACACTAAGAAAGGATTTTTTGAAAATCAACCCCAAGAATATATATTTTCTGTTTGATAATTATGATTATTAACCTCCATAGTAACTCAATGGATTATTGTTTCCCAGAAAAACGCGGGCGAAGCCGCGGGCAGAAGCTAGTATTCAAATAAATGATATCAAGCTGAAACCCAATTTGTGGTTTTGGTACCTGCTCCAGTTTTAAGGCATGGCTTACCCTGTCATGATTTTAGGCCATCTGATTTGAAGGCCTTACTACTCCAGAATTTAACCGAGGACTTGCAGTCACGACTCCCGCTTGTAAGCTATATCCTAGGTCATATGTTACATCATGATGATGTTGTCCGTAGTCGATACTGTCGACAGCCCGGGACTTGGAAATTTTAAACAAACATGACAGGGAAGCAGGAAAAGCAGGGCGAAATTTTGGATCTCTGAAGTTTGGTCGTGATTCGCAATTCTGGGATTTTGTTGTCCCAATAACAAACCGGTGCGGTTTTGCAAATAATTCTTGTACACTTTTTAATTCCAGTTAAAGATTTTAGATTAGGTTTTAAACTAGAAATGTCTACAGATTGTTCATTTTTTAAAACAGTGTTATTATTCAATATAATTCCTAAGGATGATAGATTGATTGTTAAGTCTGTCTGTGCACGACAGACTTATTTTTTTTTCTTATTAGAGGTTTTACGAAACTCATAGAATGAATTGAAATTGACTAAAGAAACTAAAAAATAATAATGAAATAAGTAATGAAGTAAGTTTAGTTTAGTAGTAAGTTTAATTTTTTTTTTTTTTTTTTTCTTTCCTCGTAATAGGATTTTGGCGTCGCACGTCTTATGCATTTGCCAGTGTCAAGTATGGTTATATATATTCAAGTTTTGTTAAATATTATCATACAAGTCATATTCACAGTCAAAAGCGAGCAAATCAAGTCACGGTCAAGTCCAAGTCATGCCCCAGTAAAGTGGTGAAAACTTTACTAGAGCCTTCTATGGAGTTTTGGAAACAACATGAAAATTCACGTTTCACGACATTATACCATTCACCAACACGCGTGCATGTTCAAGGACACTTAACGGGTAAAAGTTCACCGTTTTTACACATTAACACTCGAAATAACACAAGTTTTGGAAAATAATAAAATGACGCGACATGATTTCTTCACGTTCCCGCCAAAACTCCTTTATTTATTTTACACAAAGGTATAAATATCGATTTATTGCATAATAACGAGTGAGCTTTTTATAGTGCAATTTTATAGAAAGATCACAACATGAACAAATATAGTTTTTAAAAAAAATGCGAAATATCTGGCTAAATTTTTACCCCGAAAATTACACTTTAATTAAAATGCGCCCGCCGGTTAAACCCACGTCGGTAGCCGGACTCCGGCGTCCGGAATTGTTTATAAACTTGAGAACGGAGAAAAATTCAGCTCAGGCGAAAATTCAGGATTTTTCAACGTTTCAAAAACGGATCAGTAAACAACGAGTTTTCTTTAGAAACGTAAATTGAAACGAATTACGGGAGAATTCTTGAGCTTTTCTCTTCACAACTAATGGGTAAATTGCAACTTTAAAAATTTACTGGAAAATATAAGCAAATGGGTAAAATGGAAAATATTTCTTTACTTAACTTTTCAAATTATAAGGTTGAGTTTGCCTTTGAAGCTAGGTAAATCATTAGCAAAAGGCTTACTTTTCATAAGCTAAATGCGCTTTCAACTACCTAGGTAATCCAGGAGGGTTGTATTTTTCTCCATCATCATCAGCCGGAAGACGTCCACTGCTGAACATAGACCTCCCTCTTAGAGCACCACACTGACCCACAACGTGCCACTTGCATCTACCGGTTGCCCGTGACTTTTACAATATCGTCGGTCCACCTTGTGGGAGGCATGCCTACGCTGCATCATCTGGTTCGTGGTCGCCACTCAAGAACCTTTCTTCGCCATCGGTTATCGGTTCTTCGAGTGATGTGGACGAATACATCGTGAAAGTTGCAGGCAAGCGGTGGATGCAAATGTCTGATAGTGGTGCTCTTCGAATTGATCATCATCATCACCCAGAAGGCTTCCACCGCTAAACAAAGGCCTCCCCCTTAAGAGCGGGTGCCATATAATCCACACGATTGGCAGGTGGCTTGGAGATCACAGAACCCGCAATAAGAGGACGCTTCTGCTCGTCCTTTGTTGTTTGTGGCTGATGATGATAATTAAATATTACTCACGTATTAGGGACATTCCTCATCGCTTTATGCCTCACGAAGACCGCCACCAGAGTGCCATTGCCGACCACCCCGATGATGAAGATCAGGGCAAACAATAATGGCACTATGTACGTCTCAGGCCGTTCGTAGTACGGCTGATAGGGCTCCGAGACGTTGGTGAGGTTCGACGCGAAGGTGTCGTTTAGTTCCTCCATTGTGCATATTACCTGAAACGAGGAAATTCAAATCAGGTCTAGATAAAAAATATTGAAATATATTTAAAAAAAATTGGAAATGGTAACGTAACAAACGGGAACGGGTTTTGGCGGGAACGTGAAGAAGTCATGTCTCGTCATTATACTATTTTCCAAAACTTGTGTTGTTTCGAGTGTTAATGTGTAAAAACGGTGGATTTTTTCGGTAAAGTGTTCGTAAACGTGCACGAGTGTTGGTGAATAGTATAATGTTGTGAAACGTGACTCTTCGTGTCGTTTCCAAAACTCCATAGAAACCTCTAGTAGTCTCCACCACTTTACTGGGGCATGACGTGACATGACTTGCTTTGCTTGACTTAGACTGACTGATATTTATTTTAATTGTGAAATATTTGACTTTACTTGAAATATTACAATACTTGACACTGGTCAAGTACACAACGTGTGGAGCCGAAATATAAGAGAGAGAAAAAAAAATAACTGTTTTTGTGTGCTCGCCCCGCAGCTCTTAGCGAATTAGACCTTGTGTGTTTATTATATCATTACCTACGTACTAATTTGTATTAATTTAATACCTATGTTAAGTGGTTTCTATTCTTATATTTTTGTGGTTCTAATAATGTCGAGAACTAATTGTCTAGATAAACCTAATATAGATTTTAAGGTAATAGTGAACAACTTATTGTAATTTTCTGTATTAATAATAAATAAATTTTTAAAAAAGACGAAATTCAAATTCAAAATATCAAAATTGTCAAAATGCACAGGGAAAACCAAAGAAGAGAGAAGTAAAGTAAAAATGTTTCCTCTTTTTTTTTTTTTTTTTTTTTTTTCCTCCTAAGAGGATTTTGGCGTCGCACGTCTTATGCATTTGCCAGTGTCAAGTATACATATTTATTCTCAAGTTTAGTTAGATATAATCAAACAAGTCATAGTCGCTGTCAAAGTCGAGCAAAGCAAGTCACGGTCAAGTCCTAGTCATGCCCCAGTAAAGTGGTGAAAACTTTACTAGAGCCTTCTATGGAGTTTTGGAAACAACACGAAAATTCACGTTTCACGACATTATACCATTCACCAACACTCGTACATGTTCACGAACACTTAACGGGTAAAAATTCACAGTTTTTACACATTAACACTCGAAATAACACAAGTAATGGAAAATAATATAATGACGCGACATGATTTCTTCACGTTCCCGCCAAAACTCCATGTTTCCTCTTCTGTGGGGAAAACTCACTGCTCTCCTAACATCAAAAGCCCCAGATGTTTTGTTAAAATCAATTCGACTAACATATCGCAAAAATTATACAGAATTACTATAACTGTTTTAGACTTTCGTGGTGGTTTACAACATTACTATTACCATTATTTTTTATTATTACGAAATACAAAGCGTAGTGATACTGTGAGTGTGTATTGTCGAGACTTAAAATCGAGTTCTAGTACCAGTGGTACCCGTAGCAAAAGACTGAGAAAGGGGGTATATCGGTTTGTCTGCTCCTGAATTTCGTAACTTTTTATCATCCACCCGCATCTTCAGTCTACCCGTGAACATGGCGCATGCAACTGTGCCGAAATATCGGGAACATAACAATAACAATAACCGTGGTAAATATCCCGTGAGTACTAATAGTAATATTACTATAAAATATTGCAAATAACATAAATCTAGATAACTACCTAGGTAAGTACATACTTTGTAATAATTTATGAGAAAATTCTTTTTATAGAGAAAAAACTTCTGGGTTCGAAACTACGAGAAAAGGTTCGACAAGAAAGTTTGAAGTTCGAAGCTCAGTCCTGAAAGAAAAACTAGGTACTTATATGCATTGAGATTTATGATCAAATAATTTATCAATTGTGATATTTTATATTTTAATTAAATATTTATTAATACCGTAAGATGCTACGGTATATACCTATGAAAACGCTTTGACCAAAGTAAATGAATGGACGGCCCTAACCACACAACTTCCTTAAAAATAACAAGTCAAACTAATCGAACGTAGCCTTCATTACGTAATTAAAAGTATATGTCGTTTTTCACATAAAAGAGATAGCGAATACGAGTCTACGAGAGAAAAAGGGACATCGGCCCTTAAACTTTAGATAAGGTGTAAATGTAAAAGACTGTAAATAGCACTGCCTTAGAAATCAGTGCTTACATACCGCATAAAAACATACTTCATTGTGGCAAATGATAAAAAAACATACCGCAAAAAACATAATTCATTGTGGCAAATGCTAGAAAACATACCGCAAAAAACATAATTCATTGTGGCAAATGCTAGAAAACATACCGCAAAAAACATAATTAATTGTGGCAAATGCTAGAAAACATACCGCAAAAAACATAATACATTGTGGCAAATGATAAAAACATACCGCAAAAAACATAATATATTGTGGCAAATGATAAAAACATACCGCAAAAAACATAATTCATTGTGGAAAATGATAAAAACATAATTCATTGTGGCAAATGATAAAAAACAGACCGCAAAAAACATAATTCATTGTGGCAAATGATAAAAAACACCGCAAAAACATAATTAATTGTGGCAAATGATAAAAAACATACCGCAAAAAACATAATTCATTGTGGAAAATGATAAAAACATAATTCATTGTGGCAAATGTTAGAAAACGTGCCGCAAAAAACATACTTCATCGTGGCAAATGATAAAAAAACTCAAGTAGTCATTTTTCATTCAATATCTCTTCTCTAAACGTAAGAGAGTACACAAGGGGTGATACAAATCTTGTAAACCTTCGGACAAACCTACACGACTCACGCGTCAGCGCACTGCGGTGACCATAAACTCGTGGCAGATATTTCCTAACTTAAGTATTTCCTAAAGTAATAATTTATGTTTGTCTCGATCAATTAGAGCTTTTTGGGTGCCCTGGCTGCGGATAGTGATCCGAGCTCTGTTTTTTATTTAAATAATTTATAATCATTTTGGCTGTAATTTTAGCTCTTTTATTTAAATTTAGATTGTATTTAGAATAGTAAATAAGTAATAATAGAGCTTTGTGTCGAGTTTTATAAAACGGATTATTAGACGGACACGCGTCTTTTTTAGGGTTCCGTACTACTAAAAGGAACCCTTATAAGTTCGTCATGTCCGTCTGTCTGTCTGTCTGAATCCTTTACAGCCTTATAACTTCCAAAGTTTTAAGCTTACATGCATGAAATTTTGCACATGTACAGCTTAAGTATAGACCTACAGCTTAAAAAGCTAAAAGTTTTTTTATTTTTTTGTAAAGTAAGGGTAGCTCCCATACATGTAAAGAGGGGGGTAAAAAAGTCGCTGAACCCCATCACATGGGGAATCGCTGAATATGAATTTTAAAGATAACAATTTGCAAAGAATAAAAAAATACATAATTTTATTTTTATGGGGTGACTTTACATGAAAGTGGGGATAAAAAAAAACACCTGTCCCCCACATGTAGGGTGTCATTGAATAGGCTTTATAAAATAAAGTTAAGGTTTCCTACACCATTTTTTTTATCAAATATGTCAGATATGCTTACAATATGTCCCCCCCCTGCCATTTCTACACTATGCATCTCAGAAAATTGTAATCTTCCATGTTGAAAAATCTTAGTAAAAAAATTATTCTAAAATTATTTCGGGCACCATGTGATAATTACTTTTTGCGATATGCGATAAAAACGGATAAATACTTCAAACGTCCTACGAGCCTACGGAACTCTACTAAGCATGGCCCGACATGCTCTTAGCAAGTTATTTGCTTAAAAAGTCACTGTCAACGCTTCGCTGTCAGTGCTGCCCCGTAGTCGCGCAAGTTTTATTTTAATACTCGTGGATAAGAATTCACCAGTCGTTTCGACACACCCTCATCTTAAATTCAAATAGACTGTTTTAATAAAAGCATTCTCTTGTGAGGAAATGAATGAGAAATCGTAAAGTACCAGCGTGTTCGGGTTATTACCACAGAATTGTAATCAAACAGTACGTTAGATTACAGCTCATGACATCACCCGAAATTAATCATCCTTGATCAAGATAATAACGAATGTTGATGGAATGTTCGGAATATGCAGTGAATTCGAAGTTCATACAGTAAATACCTACAAGTTCTATTTTTAGACATTTCCAGAATTTGTCTTTTTTTTTTAATGTTACTCCGTAACGAGACGAGCAAGTCGCTCACCTGATGTTAAGCGTCACGCTTGCCCATAACAGTTCAGTGCCACCCAGAATTTTGAACTTCAGCAGTTCAAAACTATTCGCGGCAATGCATTGCGCTCGTCACCCTGAGATGTTAGATCTCTGTATGCCCACTAATTACGCTGGAAATAAATTGGAATTTGTAATTGTCTGGCAATTAAATAACTTTTGTACGGTTTTGAATTATATGACTTGGCTAAATAAACTATGTAGGTATTTGTAGAACTTACGCAGTACAGATAGAAATAGCTACGGGATTGTTCAAATTATTGTCAATAGCATTTTTTTTTCAAATTCTAAAAACATAGTCAATTTTAAAGCTCTAACCACACATTCCAACCCGCACTGGGCTAGCGTGTCGGAATATGGCCTTATTACCCTTCGAAGGTAGGCCGATATACCAAGTGGGATGTTAAACGGCTGATCCATAACCACACATTTCCGGCTCAGGATCTTCTGAGCTCCGGGCCGTCCGGGCTCAGGGTCCCGACGGGGACGAGGCACCAGCTACCTATGCTTACACATATCAGGGTAATCCATTCCTTGTATTATACATACATACATAAACTGCCAAACTCATAAGCTTCCTTTTTCGTAGCGGTGGATTTTGCCACCAAGTGGTGTTCTGCCGGTGAATAGTACTATAATGTCGTGAAACGTGACTAATACGACTGATAATCTAACTCAAAACAAATTAATTGAAGATTAAATACTGTAATGGCTCGAAGTAGTTATCTGATTCTGGAGGCCATTTAAATCAGTTGTGAAATTTTTGAGATTTCATTCAGCCGATCTATTTGGCAAATAAAATTAAAAACACGATCGAATTGGAAATTGAGATTTCAAGACAGCAGGCTTGATCTGGCACAGGATTATATATCTCTTTTTCTACCTGTCGGTCCGATTGGGCAGTGAGGGGGAACAGAATCAATTTCGATCATTTTGGAAAGAGGACTTAGCGGATATACAGACAGACGCGAAAAGCGTCTTAAATTTCTATGTAGAGAAGATGGCAGCATCGGTATAATGTGCGTTTGTTGTTATAATGAGTTTTGTCGGTAACGAAGTCATGTCGCGTCTGTTATTTTCCAAAACCCCAAAATCACAGAATTCTCCCTATCATGTCTTTGGTTAAGGTGCAACGTTTCGCTCAGCGCGCCAAATTCAAATTTTATTGCTTTTTTTGTCAATTACAGCTTAATTACTCATCGAGGGTACATAAAAACTAATTTTGCGCCAATAAATAGGTTGTATCAAAAAAAAAAATACGTAGGTACTTATCGTGATCATGGAAACTATTGTTATGTTTTGTGATTGCAGAGTAAAGAAAAAGATAAAAAAATTGCATCCTGGTATAAGAAATACGAGAAACAAAATCCGAAATAGAATCCATCAATCAGCGATACAATCACGGCTAGGAACAATACAAAAACATTTCAATGCCGATTTCAGATAAACCATTTCCATAAGGATCAATCAAACGACCTCCTATCGCGGATCCATTGAGGATCCATTGCGGATCCATCGCGGATCCATTGTGGATGGGTCGCTGATCGCGGACGCGAACTCCAGCATTGATTAATGGTTGTAATTAGGATGCTCAGAGCGATCTCTCCCGATTGTACAATGAAGTATAGATTTCATTGTTAGAATTATTTAGCATCGAGTCTAATTTTCTCATTCTTAGACTTTGGCTTCGCACGTTGTGTATTTAAGCTATTGTAAAGTTTTGTCATATTTCAACTGAATTACATATATTATTAGCTGTTACCCGCGACTTCGTTCGAGTGGGAAAGAAAAGAAGAAGAAAAAGTAGTCTTTGTCCGTCTCCTACCCTTAAGCTACATCTATGCAAAAAATCAGTGCGATCCATTCAGCTGTTTAGCCGTGATAATGCGACAAACACCCAGACAGAGAGACAGAGTAACTTCCGCACTTATAATATTAGTTAGGATTAGGATTTAACAATTAAAAAACCCGACTGTAAAATGTAGCATATGACTTGTTGGACGTAAAGAGGAATCCAACGACACCTCACTCTTCAAAATCGGTTAAGCCGTTTAGGCTACAAGAGGTAATATAGGTACTCAAACATAAACATAGAAACTTTTTTCATTATAATATTTTTGGGTCAAGTGCATTAACTAAACAAAATAAGCACGAACTAAAACTATCTTAAGGTGCAACGTTTCGCTCATCACGCGAAATTCAAATTTTCTTGCGTTTTTTGTCAATTAAAGCTTAATTACTCATCGTAGGTTCATGAAAACTAATTTCGCGATAATAAATAGATTGTTTCAAGAAATAAAAGAAACTAAAAATTCAAGTTGAAAGTACATTTCTCATTATATATATTCTCATTTCTCAGCTTATTGAGATTTGTAGCTAAACCAATGTTATCTAGGTGATCATTTTACCCGTAATTTCTTAAAACAACTTATTTATTGGCGCAATATTGGTTTCAATAAATCCACGATGAGTAATTAAGCTGTTATTACTACTACTAATTAATACTTAGCTCACCAAATAAAAATAAAAGTTGGATTACACAGAGACCATTGAAGGTCTAAACATAATCCACTCCAAGCCCATTACCAGTTGTCAACGTACCCATCAGGCTGCATTACCACGCTGAATGGCAATGGTTTTATGCGTTACGCCAAATAAACGCCAAACAAACTTACCCCTAAAACATGTTTTTAGGGGTAAGTTTGTTGGGGTGCGTGGGGTGATAAGCGTGACCTCGCCTTGCCCTGCAGGTCGCATACGTGTCGTACAGCATTCCTTGATAACATCACCGAATGTGATCGAAACTATAGTCGGAATAACCGATACATTTTAACGTGAGTATTCCCGTTTTATTGAAACAAAATATGTCAAAATCACGACAGTTTTCACAGTTAAATATGACACTCCTTTTTGGGCCGTGGGGTAAAAATAAAAATGGTAGGTTTTTTTTAATTTATTTTCTATTTTACTCGGTGACGAGACGAGCAAGTCGCTCACCTGGTGATAAGCGTCACGTTTGCCCATAACAGCTCAGTGCCACCCAGACTTTTGAACTTCAACAGTTCAAAACTATGCGCGGCAATGCACTGCGCTCGTCACCCTGAGATGTTAGATGTTAAATCTCTGTATACCCAGTAGTTACGCTGGAAACATTGCCCTTCAATCCGAAACACAACTAGCTAGCTAGCTACCTTGCACACTACTGCTTGGCGGTTGAATAACTGGCAAAGGTGTGGTACTTCCCCAGGCGGACTCTGCCAGAGAGCCCTACCACTACAAAAGGTGTCGTAGCAAAATAAATAATAGGTAGCCACGAGCGTGTGTGCTACGGAAAGTGCTACGCGACGTAGACCTCGATCGGATATTGGAGAAACGCATTCGAGTGAGACAAACCATCAATAAAGTATGGTTGACGGCTGGCTGACGGTGTCAATATGAGATGACGGCCTAGAAAGGACACATTACAAATTGGACTACATGATGTTTAGAAAAATATATTGTTTAATACTTCGTACCATGTTTTTAAAACTCAGTATTGCATTCACAACCACTGCACAACGTTTAAAGATTCAAGACTACTAGTAGTTCGCGCCGAACTGAGACCTCACGACCCCTATATCTTCACAACCCCTGGACCGATTCAGTTCATATTCGAACTTAAAATTTGGATTGAAATGAACTACTTGCCTACAAAATTTCATGAAGATCGGATCAACGGTTCGCAAGTTATCATCGGACAAATATACACACAAACATACAAACATACATACAAATGCCAATTTGTCCCAGTAAACTCTGAGACCTTCGCTTCGCTCGGTGAATAATATAACTTATTGGGAATAAGTGACGCCAACGACGAAGGTGACGTCTTTCCGAAAAAAATTGTTTTCTCATACCAAGGGCTTCACGAAAATACATCATATATGTTCTAAGATTTTTCGTAGTAAGACGAGTATTTTATTTTCTTAAGGGTTTTTCCAAATGGCTTAAAATATTCAAATTTTTTTTGGGTGGATTTTTCGAAGAGGGTCGAAGGAGAATCCGTAAAACACCATCGAAAAATCCACCCATAAAAAAATTACATTTTCTAAAGTAAAAATAAAACATAACTCCTAGGCTAGAAAAATCGTAGAACACACATGTGGTATTTTCAAGAAGCCCTTGGTATGAGAGACCTAAAGATTTCGGATAGACTTCACCGTTTGGACCACCCTGTATGTGTACCTAGATTACCTTGAATATATCACCTCCATCTTATTTATTTGCACCTTAACCCGCGCGGAAACAGGGTTTCGCCTCCCTTCGGGATGATTAATTTAATTTACAAACCATGGCAACATTGGCAACCCTTTCCCTTAACAAATGTACGCAACAGCGATTAAACTTCGCACTCACTATTTTGTTGTACAAGGACCACAGATTATATTAAATAGATACCGCATTAGAGGAAAAAACTCACCAAAGCTTACGAGAAATTGTTAATTTTCTGTATTTTTTCAATTTTCTAATCTATATGTTTCTTTAAAATTTGTGATTGCCTATGTTTCTCTTAGAATCTACCTATGCTATTTATAAGCCTACTAGCGACCCGCCCCGTCATCGCACGGGTACCAAACTTCTCAGGTTCACCCTCAGGCTAATCCGAAGATTCCCTGAAAATTTCATCAAAATTGGTCCTATCGTTTTGGTGTCTATGGAGAACATACATACATACATCGTCTTTTATATATTAATATGTGTGGTATTATGACTAGCTTCAAGTTACAATATTACACCTGTTATTTAAGTGCTGTTAGTTATCCTAAAATAATAAAATAAAAAAGTTGGAGTAAAGTGCGAGTTGCGGGGTCTGCGACCAGGCGTTCTCTTTGGCTATTTCAAGGTTTCGCCTACTCGGGCCTAGCAATGAACCAATGAGACTAAATGTTAATAGGTGTATTTAAACCGATGCGTGGTACGTTTCGTTTGAGTAATCTAGGGGTGATCTTTGACATGTACACACTGAAAGTTTTACAGACATGTAACATTATGATGCTCTAAAAGCCTAAAATTAATGGGTGCTATTAGTGTAAATGAAGCGGCTCTTTATACAAAGAGCCACTTCGTTTTCCAAGATAGATCAGTGGTTAGCGCGTTAGGGTTGCACGCAGCAGGGCGTGGGTTCAAATCCCAACATGAGCGTGTTGAGGTACCGTTGAAGAAAAACATCGTGAGGAAACCATAGCCAAATAACCAAATAAATTATTAATATAATGTGTGAAAATTGTGACTGGCTACTAATATTATTATTTTATGATTTTGTATGAGCCTGTGTTACTTGAAATAAATAATAATAATTATTATTATTATAGCGTGGTGGTGTAGGGGACTTTCTAGAATGCGGATGGCTAGCTATCACCCTCAAGGTGAAAATCTGTCATCAAGCGCCTTAGGGTGTGTTCCGACAGCCTCACTGGCTAGGGTTGTTTACCATCTCCGACCACAACGACACTGAAAATCAGGTGAGATTGTGGTCAAATACCTGGCCTGTCAAACAAAAAGAACCCAAAAAAATGCTTCGGTATGAAATATCGGTATATCGGTATCTGTGATGCCCCTGGTGTTACAGGTATCCATAGGCGACGGTGATCGCTTACCATCAGGCGGCCCGTCTGCTTGTTTGCCACCTATGGCATAACAAAAAAAAAAAAATAACGCCCGAGCTGCTCGGCTACTCGAATTACTAAGATTAGAGTATACCGCCTACTCCATACAAAAAACGCCAACTGTTTACCACCCCTGAATGTTATTCAATTTCTATGAAAAACTAAGCTTATAGGTTTGTTTTTTTTAAATATTGCTTTATCTTCGTATTTATAGGCAAATGAAAGGACGTTTTTTTTGCGTTTCAATAAAAAGTAAAAAAAAAAAACGAAGAAAAGTAGTTTTTACAAGTAAAAAAACATTTTTGGAAAAAAAATACATAATCTATCATCACCGTCATCTTATCAGCTGTTAGACGTCCATTGCTAGACGAAGCGTCCCCCAAATGGAGGGAACAGGGTTAGCCATAATCTCCATGCTTGGCAGGCGGCTTGAGGATCGCAGCGTCTTTACCGTTTACTAAGTGGACGCTGCTGTCCGTCCTCCGGTATTTCTGGTCGCAGTCTTAGGACATACCCGGGTCATAGAATCTATCAGCGTAAATTATTACTTATCCAAGCCATTGAAACCAAATATTTTTTTTTTCACTGAATGACTAAAATTGCTAAGTGAGGAAATATTAGGGCTAAATGAGCACTCAAAATCTTTTTAAATTCATGCACAACCGAATAGAAAACGAATTGAGTGCGAATTCACAGAAGCGAATAGAGATAGCTCCTGGAACATTTCCGCTTAAAAGCCTCTTCAGATTACGCTACAATGCATTACGTAGCATGTCTCGCACTGCGCTACATCTGCTTAGCGTTAAGTAATTGGTAATGTCGTGGTAAGCCCAACCCCGAATACTTAAACGTTTGTTAACTTTGATTAATTAGATTAACTTTGATTTAACAGATTAATTCTAATACTGCCTTTGTCTGACACTAAGCAAATGACAAAGACAGCGATAGATTTAATCTGTCGTCAAAGTTAGCAAATGTTTTAGTTTTCGGGGGTCAGTCACCTCATATTTGTGTTTGAACCCGGGCGGGCCATTACCAATGAGTTCTTTGGAACTTACGTACGAATATACTACTGGCTTTTTGGTGAAAGAAAACACATCGTGAGGAATATATATATATTTTCGAAGTAGATGGCGTTTGTGAATCCGTCAACCCGCACTGGGCTAGCGTGGTGGATAGGCCCGATCACCCTTCGACGGTAGGCCGGTATCCCAGCAGTGGGATTTTGATAATGCTGATGCAGATAAATTGGTAAAAGTGAGCTAATATTTCTTGGACTGTAATTTAATTTACACTATTAACTATACTATATTCTGTGGTCGTTACACTAATTTTTAAGGTTCACTTATTTAGAACAATAGAAAGTTTATCTATATTTTTACAATATTACCATTATTATTTAACAGTATATATATTATACAAATTTATTTATTTTGGTTATTATGTAGAGGCATGTAATATATAGCTTAGTCTGAATAAGTCTCAGTATTAAACGCTAGGAGTTAATTAACAAGTCAGTCCATCGCTATAATGAAAGCAGTGAACTGTAAAACAACCTGAAGCTTGGACTTCCTTTGTTAATAGAACTTTTAAACTTTCGCGACTTTAACACATACCTTTATTTATGTTGTCAGGACATAATTAAACAACCTAAAAATATTTCCACTGGCAGGAAAACTTGAACAGAAGTTATTTTCCACTTGCAAGATGTTGAGCAACAACCGCTGCACTTTGCAGCAGATATGAGGGCTTCAATTAAATTTTGCAGGATATTTAGTCACTACCGCTGCAATTTGCAACTGATATGTTATTTGCACAGCTCGAGTCCACTGTTGGGATTTGAACCCACACTCCGTTCTGGGACTGCCACTTACAACATCAGTAACATGTCATAAAATCTAAAGAAAGCTTATTTATCAAAAATGGCGATCTTTAATTTTTATAAATGCACGTGCAATAAATTCTGGGAAGTTCTTGCAAGTCTCGACTCCTCTTAAAACTTTGCAGGACGTGTTGGACATACACATACAGTTCTAATTTGTCTTACTTAGTTAGACCGAAACTATTAAAGAATCTTCAGTACGTATCTATGTACTCGTCATTATAAACCAACTTCTAGAATGAGACCAACATTGAAATCGCAAACAAGGAAACAGACTTAACCGACTTCCAAAAAAAAGGAGGAGGTTCTCAAGTCGAAAGTTTTTTTTAATGTTTGTGACATCAGAACTCCGTCATTTACATAAAAAAAATTGGAAAATTATTGGGATTATATTTGAAAGGATATACTTCCAGATTGGTCCCATTTTTAACAAAGTCTTATTCTAATATACGGTATATATTCGGTGTCATTCTTCATATTGTTCAATGCCAATTAAATTTATGTTACCTGTCGTATAGCCTTAGGTCCAAATTACTGTTCAACTAGTTGACGCAAACTGCCGTAAGCGAGTGGGAAACATATATTACCCTCTTATATTTTTCTTTTCCCTTTGCCGTAGCTAGTTACGCATTCCGGTACACCGAATAACACAATACAAGTAGCAGCGTAGACTGCTGACTAAGCGTCTGGGCCCCTGTTGCACCGGAATGCACAACGAGATAAGAGAGTTCTCGAGTAGAATTAAATAATTTTTAAGAGCATTAATTAAGTTACTCTCAAGTGTATCGGACACAAATAAAAATTGTATTTTTTAAAAAGTATTTTTCTGGTTCTTCGATTTTGACTGGCGCAGCCGGTAGGATTTTCGCGCGCGATAAGGCTACGTCTTTAACGTTAATATCACGTAATCGTGGCTGTCGCTGTGCCGCTTCGCACTGGCGCGGAAATCCAGCAAACCAAATAAATTAGTCAACGGAGTCTCAACTACGGCCTGACCCCAACGGAAGGATGAGAGCGGCGACTATGTGAGTAAACCTTTTCGCATTTTCCTGCCCATTCCTTATCTATTTCCGTTTGTCAGCATTTTAGGTACTTAGTTATTTGATTTTCCTTAATTTGTATTATTGTGTGAATTTTATTGTTTTATTAGTGTATTATTTGTGAAACTCTTTTAGGTAAAATTATATTTAAGAAGTTAGATTTACAATAATAAATAAATTAAAAATGGAGCAAATAAGAACGATACCAAAAGATTTACTATGTATTATTCCGAAATTTGAAGGTGAAGAGGGCTTATTAAACTTATTTATAAAAAAGGCCCAATATATATACAACGCCTTTTCACCCCCGACAACAACTTCTCTCGCACAGAAAACTTATGTTTTTCACGCAATTTCAAGTCGAGTCACAGGTAGAGCAGCAATTCTCCTAAGTGAAAGAGAGGACGTGAATTCTTGGGAGAAATTACAGGAAATATTAATTCAACATTTTGGCGATCTAAGATCTGAGGAATGTATTGCGATAGAACTAGAACAACTAAAAATTAAGCCCGTCGAATCCTACATCGACTTTTGCCACCGAATCCAACACACGCGCAGTAGCTTATTCGCGAAGGTCAACTTACTTTCGGATGAAGGTGTGAAAGCTGCTAAAATGATAGTATACAACAATTTGGCATTAAATGTATTCCTGTATAACTTAACAGAGGATTTGATCCGCATCGTACGCCTCAAGGGGTGTACAACCTTGGAAGCCGCTTTATGTATAGTCACCGAGGAAGTCAATTTTATGAATCAATACAACGCAAGAAACAAAATGCGCACAAATTCCGCCCCTCAGGCATTCAAACCGCTAGTAGCAGCAGCACCAACCCCGAACTTCAGATTTGGTATTCCGCATGGTATTTCCCAATTCGGTCAAAACAGAGTCCCGACGCCTAATCAAAATCTGAGACCGAGCGTTCCACAACAACAACCTCAAGGTTATAGGTTCGTCCCACAAAATCAGCCCACTGGATTTAGATTTAACCCAGCACCCCAACAAAACTTTAGATTTGGCATCCCGAGACAACAGCCAAATTTCAACTATGGCACTCCTCAGCAAGGCTATAGGCCACCATTCAATAACGGCATCCCTCAGCAAGGCTACAGGCCACCATTCAATAACTTTAATAGACCACCACCGCCTCAAGCAAATGTACCCCAACACAATTTCAAATTTGGAATCCCCAATTCCCAGACACAGGCCCCGAAACCGCAAGAAAACACAGACGTCTCCATGCGCACGGCGCGCCCATTTAGACAAAATATGCTAACAGGCACTTCACCAAACGCTGTGGAAAATGACGACCCCTTCTACAGCACCGAACAAATTGATTCACCCCCCGATCAGTATAGCGACCCCAACTTTGACTATTGCAACGAAAATTATTCGTACAATTTAGAATTGCCAGAAATTCAGCCTTACGACGAAAATTACGAAGCATGTACAGAACAAAGCAGCGCAGAAATTTTTTATGTTCGGGCCTCGAGCCTCCATCCCAAATAATACAAATAAATTGTGATTCTCTGTTAAAGCTCCCACACATTAAAATACCAGAAATAAAAGCCCGATTTATGATCGATACAGGCAGCACCCGGTCATTTATTAGCCCCGCAAAAGTCAAAGAATATTTCCAAAATTACCAGTACTACGAACCATTTGAAGTAGTCAGTACTCATGCCCGTAGTCAACACAACGAAGCTATTTACATCCCAATGCTGAAAACCTTCAAAAATTTAGGACACCACAAATTCTATGTATACGATGTAGACAGTCGATATGACGGCTTGATTGGCTCTGACCTTCTAAAACAACTCGAAGCAAAAATTGATATGAAAAATCAGGTCCTACAAACACCTACCGCAAATATACCTATAATCTACAACCCGCCGTATGAAATAACAATAGAACCAAGGACAGAGACACGAGTTAAAGTACCAACTGACCTACAAAATGGCGAGGCCATTATCGACTATGTTGATTTTGGACAAGACGTAAGAATGCCATGTGCTTTAGTGTCGTGCAAAGATTCATTCGCGTATACCATCATACAAAATGCCTCTGAAGATAGGGTAACCATGACTTTTTCGAAACCACTGAAAGTGAGTAAGTATGTAAGAGAAGAATGTACAGTGAATGTGACGATGAATGAATGTGAGATTGACGAATTGCTGAAACAAAATTTGCGAAAACTACGTTTAGACCACACCAATCAGGAAGAAAAACAGTGCATAGAAAAGCTATGCTACGAATACAGAGACATTTTCTACAGTGAAGATATACCACTTTCCTTTACTAACGGGGTTAAACACGAAATAAGAACAAAAAATGAAGACCCCATATACATTAGACCATACCGACACCCTCCGACTTATACCGCGGAAATACAAAACCAAGTAGAAAAGTTACTCAAAAATGACGTTATTCAGGAGTCACACTCCCCATGGAGCGCACCAGTACATCTAGTTCCCAAAAAGACCGACGCCTCCGGAGAAATTAAATTCAGAATGGTTATCGACTACCGACGTTTGAATGAAATTACCACCGACGACAAATATCCACTTCCCAACATTTCAGATTTATTCGATAAATTAGGCAAATCTGTATACTTTAGTACAATCGATTTAGCGAGCGGTTACCATCAAATTGAAGTTAAGGAAGAGGACAGGCAAAAAACTGCATTTTCTACACAATCCGGACATTATGAGTTTACCCGAATGCCGTTTGGTCTTAAGACGGCTCCCGCCACATTTCAGCGAGCTATGGATAACGTCCTGAGAGGTCTACAGGGCTTGCATTGCCTTGTTTATCTCGACGATATAATTGTCTACTCAGCAAGCTTACAAGAGCATATAGAAAAACTACGTATGGTTTTTGACAGACTTAGAACCACCAATTTGAAAGTAACCTTAGATAAATGTGAGTTCTTCCGCAAAGAAGTTCTTTACCTTGGCCATATGATAACGAAAGACGGCCTTAAGCCAAATAACGACAAAATTCAGGCAGTACTAAACTTCCCCATTCCAAGAACCACAACGGAAATTAAAAGTTTCCTGGGATTAGTCGGCTATTATCGAAAATTCATACAAGACTTTGCCAAAATAACTCGCCCGCTAACAAATTGTTTAAAAAAACGAAATAAGATTGAACTGACAGATGAATATGTAGCAGCATTTGAGATGTGCAAAGAACTACTAGTAAACGCCCCAATTTTGCAATTCCCGGATTTTGAAAAACCATTCATTCTCACCACAGATGCTTCCGATTACGCAATAGGCGCGGTAATATCTCAAGGCCCTTTAGGCAACGATAAACCAATAGCATATGCCAGCAGGACCTTAAACGACGCCGAATCGCGGTACAGTACCGTGGAAAAGGAATTACTTGCAATAGTGTGGGCGGTCAAACATTTTAGACCCTACCTATATGGTAGACGTTTCACTATATATACAGACCATCGACCCCTAGCCTGGCTAAACAGCATGAAAGAGCACAATAGTAAATTGACACGCTGGAAACTCAGACTATCAGAATTTGATTATGACATTGAGTACAAAAACGGAAAACAAAATGTTGTCGCCGATGCCCTGTCCCGAATTAAAGTAAACGCCGTAGACAGCGACGACATATCCATGAAGGTCAATGTTGATGAAGATAAATTACAAAAAGAAATAGATGAAGTAATGAGAGAAATTGAAATATTGCAGAGGTTGCAGCAAAAACCAAACGAGGAAAATAACAGCACCATAATCTTATCATCAGACTCGGAGAAAACTGTGTCAGTAATACCTCCCCATGACACAAGATCACCCTTCTCTATACCATCCCCAACTAATAGCACCGTCTCGGCACAACTAAGTTCCCAAACGGAACATTCAGTTTTTGACACAGACACGACAGGAATTCCTATTTTACATGAAGCCATAGATACTAAGCCCAATCAAATATTAGTACATACTTGGTTTAGAAATGAACTTGCCGTAAAAGATATATCCAGACCTAAACAAAAAATTTTAGAGGCCCATCTACCATTGAATAAGCCACATTTAGTCAAACAATTTCTGAAAGAATATATTAAACCGAAAACTAAATATTTCATATATTTCGAAGATAAAATTCACCGGAAGCAGTTCGCAGAAGCTACGATAGCTCTTTTCAAAAAGAATACAGTAAAAATTTTGGAATGCACAGAAAGAGTAGTTTACGTGGAAAATGAAGACGAGCAGAAAGAAATAGTAAAGAAGTATCATGTAGGAAAAACTTGCCACCGAGGTATTAAGGAAACACTGATCCACATCAAACGAACATATTACTGGACTAATATGGAACTCACCGTAGCAACAATAATAAACTCTTGCGATAGCTGTAAAATAATGAAGTACGACAGGAAGCCCTTAAAACCGGAACTACAATTAACCAAAACTCAGACGAAACCATTTCAAGAACTCTTCATAGATGTATTCGGAATTGATGGAAAAACCTACCTAACAATAGTAGATGCTTTTAGTAAACTAGGACAGGCAATGGAAATAAACAACAAAACCACACCAGAAGTAATAAGAGCCCTTCTCAAGTACTTTTCTATATATGGAGTTCCACATAGAATAAGTGCAGACTCAGGCGCGGAATTCAATAACGATCTGCTGAAAGAAACCTTAAGTTTCTATAAAATAGACCTACACATTGGCACCCCGCACAACCCCAATTCTATGGGAATTGTTGAACGGTTCCACTCGACCATAATAGAGATTTACCGATTGGCAAACTATGAACACAAATTTACTGACGCGGCATCAGTAATGACATATGCACTTTTATCCTATAATCAGACTATACATAGTACAACTGGTTTAACCCCCTTTGAAGTTGTCTTCGGTCACACCGAAGCTATGAGCCCTTTTAACGTAGAATTCAATAAAGACTATACCCAAAAACTAGTCCAGGATCATAAAAAACGCACAAAATACTTATATGAATACATAACTAATAAGGCGATAGAAAAGAAAGAGAAAATCAAGGAAAAGCATGGAGGTGAAAAACATTTTAATGTACACGATGGAGATACAGTGTATGTGAAAGGCGTAAATGACAGAAGGAGCAAAGACAAACCACGTTACAAAAAAGCGGAAGTAACAGGAGAAATAGTTAGGAATATAGTACCAGTTAATATTAAGGGCCGTGAAACTAAAGCACCTATAAAGGATATAAAACGTCCTTCACAGGTTCGTCCTGATCCTGATGCAGACATCAGCAGGCCTGGCCCTTCTTCTTCAGCGGATTGACCGCAACCCTGGGATTCTCCCAATAAAAGAAGGCCAGGCACTCATTAGTAATGATAAGTGGACTTTAATTAAGATTTTAGACCTAAGCTTAATTCGCGAAGACTTGGAATTTAATGTGAACGGATATGCGATCCTAAACAAGCACGTTTCCAATCATTTCGAAAAGAAATACATTTTCCCGGAAATCAGTGACGTTAAAACTCAGACTGATTATGTTAGAAATTTGACAGTGGAAAAACTCAATCAACTTTTGCCACCAAAGAAAACCAAACGCGGTATTCTAAATCCTCTCGGTTCTATAATAAAGCTAATTTCAGGAAATCTAGATAACGACGATGCCATAAGGTATGAGACGCTAATTAACAACGTAAAAGTAAAACAGAATGAAAATGATAAGAAGGTCACAGTGATCGCTGAAGTGTTGAAGACATTAGTAGATATTACCAATAGCACTAAATACAATTTCATCCAATTAGACAAAGCAATCTGGGACATTAGAAAACAATTAAATGATACAAACCAAAACCAAAATGTGCTAAGACTATATAATGTTTATAATTTATTTTTGCATAACTTCCAAACGCTTTATGCCAAACTGGATGAGATTGAAACAACAGTTGCATTTAGTAAATTAGGAATGCTGCATCAAGCAGTTATTGATACAAATGAATTACTTGTAATGCTCCAAAATATTGAAAAACAAAATCGGCTTATTTTTCCTGTTAGGGCCGAAAACATATTAAAATTAGAACAATGTATTGACTTAAAAGTTTACATAAAGGAAAATCAAATAACGTTCATTTTAGACATACCCCTAGTTGATAGTGATATGTATATATATTACAAAATCCTTCCCTTGCCTATAACCAATGTTCTCAATCAAACTTGCCTCATCCTACCCAAGTTCCCTTACCTCTTAGCGAAAGGGTTGAAAACTGTGTCGCTCCACCGCCCTTGCAGAGAAATAGATGACTTCCTGTTCCTGTGTGAAGAAGACTTCACATCATCCCTCGTGAAAGACGAGTGCGTCACCGATCTGATAACTTTTGCTGATAATACGACGCAATGTATTCCGATTCCAGTAAACATAGAAAACGTCAAGGTTGAAAGAATACAACCTGATAGATGGATGATTTACACAAAGTCAAGCCTAATACTAACCCAGATCTGTAAAGAAGAAAACACGTATCGCCACATCTATGGAACATATATCCTGACTATCGATGACGACTGTGAAACCGAAATAAAAGGAATAAAATTAAGAAAACGCCAAGGCAGTACACAAAAGATTTACTTATCTGCCCTGCCAATTATCAACCTGCCTGAGATACCCATGCCTGTAAAGACATCCTCCCCGGAAATTGGTCCTGTCAACGTGGACGACGTAGAACTGTCAAATCTGCAACATCTGACTGAAGTTTTAACAAAAAGTGAAAGTGTAAGTGAAAATTTTAGTGAAAATCGAGGCATTATTAACGCGAACGATATGAGTATCGGTACATTAATTTTATATGTAATCCTAGTTTTAGTCATTGTATTTTATGTTAAGAAAATGATTGTAAATCGAAATTCTCGGATTCACGCATGTTCACCCGATAATTTCGAAATGAGGGAGGGAGAAGTTACGCATTCCGAAACACCGAATAACACAATACAAGTAGCAGCGTAGACTGCTGACTAAGCGTCTGGGCCCCTGTTGCACCGGAATGCACAACGAGATAAGAGAGTTCTCGAGTAGAATTAAATAATTTTTAAGAGCATTAATTAAGTTACTCTCAAGTGTATCGGACACAAATAAAAATTGTATTTTTTAAAAAGTATTTTTCTGGTTCTTCGATTTTGACTAGCTACCTTCCTGTTTTTGTCTCACTGTTGTTGTTTATTTGTATTTGTTTTTGTCTATTTTTTACAAATTTAACTTTTGTTTGGAATAATATGTAGTTTTTAAATTTTTTCGTTAAGCTCTCTTTCACGCCTCTTGATACTCTCGTGCGTGACGTCACCTGCCGGCTCCAACGGAAGACCAGCGCTGGTTGCTCACAGCCGGCATCATGCTGAGGTGGGGCCGGTTTGTGACAAAAATAAAACAAAATAGGTGTTTGTTGTTTTTTTAATTGTAATTTTTATTTATCTTTTAAGTTTTGTTTATATTTTGTTTTGTTTTTGTGGCAAATAAACCATTGTCTATTGTCTATAATAATAGGAGCCGCGAGGAATTGAGGGAACTCCTCAAATATGATAGGTATATTACCGATTTTGGTATATTAATCAATAAGTGGCGACCACGAACCGGAAGACGTAGCGTAGGTAGGCCTTCCACTAGATGGACCGACGACATTGTGAAAGTCGCGGGCAACCGGTGGATGCAAGTGGCCCGTTGTCGGTCGGTGTGGCGCTGTAAGGGGGTGGCCTATGTTCAGCAGTGGACGTCTTCTAGCTGATGATGATGATGATGAAGGAATAATCGATAAGTTTGTACTTTCATAATGATCTCTCTCTTCTCTTAAGAAAATGTGAAAGAAAAATACTATAAAATATTGGCATTGTTATTCTAAACTTAATTGCCTTTTTTTATAATCCATTCAGTGATTTTCTTATCCTCTCCTAGAACAAACACAAATGTTCATCACATGAATGTTTTTCCTAGATGGGAATCGAACCCACACCTCCAAACACAGAAGGTAGGTTCACTACCAACTGAGCCACCGGGGCTATCCTTTTGATCTCGAATCTAACGGTTTAAAAGGCCATAGCAAGCAGCCTTATTGTTTTGTGTTGTGGTTCTCGTTACAGCGCGACCAACTTATCTGCAGATACAACTTGGGGAGCCACAATCGTGTTCTCTAAGCAAAAAAAATCGCCTCGTTAGGAAAACTTCAGTTCAATCAGATGGCCGACTCTAAGTTGAATTGGTTACTTTGTACAATGGTAGTAAAGCCCAAAGAGGCTATAATATAAATAACGGATATTACTGGCAGGTATTGCTTTAAGTGACATTTTGGGATCCTTAATTGGCTGTGAGGTAACAGCTTCTTTATTAATTAATTTAATGAGAGCGACCCCGTACTTCGCACTTTCCTAAAATCAATTAATTGATGGATAAATGATATCCTAGATTCTAAGATCTATCTAGTATAATTAGTATCTATCTAGTATTAGTATAATCTAGTATAATAGCGGTGATATCCACACATACACAACACACCCCGAGAGGTCACACTACACCAAACATTTAATTAAGATAAATTTCCAGCTATACGTTTCTATTTTTAAATTTATATTCATGTACCTACAATTTAGTACGAGTACACTCGTTTGTCTTACGGCTGACAGCTATCCAACTACACAGGGAAGTAAGCCTGCCGAAATACAGGTGTAAACCTAGCTCGGCAGCAGCCACTCAATACTTATAGCCTATTTAATTTTAGCCCATGGCACTTGAACTTAATATGATGTACATAAATTGTCTATACTGAATAAAGACTATTACTTATTAAAAAATAAATAAATGTTATTCTAGGTCCTAGAATAAATACCGTCGCCAAATACCTAGTACTACCTACTTGTCTCTACAAATCGGTGCTGGAATCGGAGAGCGTAGCTTTTGTTGCTAGTTCCGTACTGCAAAAAAAAACAACAACAAAATATTTTCGCTAAAACATTAAAATAAATTGCTAATACCTTCAAAAGTCACCAAAAGTTCAGCTGCCCAATCTCCGCGACAGTCAACCTTATCGCGCCGCGATACGATTCGCGGTTGCGCGTCGTTGGCGGCTAGACCTAACAATCATCGCAATAAGGATCTCACGGTACGAGCCCAGATCTAGTGACAAAATCGCTAAGGTGGCAACACTGATCCTAATCCGAATTTTGATTTTATGTTCTTACAAGTTAAACCTATTGATCAGCCCACTTATTATGGATGTACATCTCCCTTGTTTTGTGATCTGAGATCCTACCGGACTAGCGGCAAACTGTGTTAGGCTTGGGTCAAACTACGAGTAGTTTGTCTTAAAATCAAATTTGGCTTTCGACATCAATACCGTCTTTGTATCATCGTCTGAAAGCGACCTCTGTTACGGGTTTCATTTCGGAAACGAGGTTTTCTCATGTCAAACGCGTTCATTTATCTTTTTCGGATACAAACATTCATAAATCTATTTCAACCTTTTATAAAATATCGGATAAAATAATAAGTGATTTTTGTTATTTTATCCTCGTTTAACGGATTGCTTCCTATTAAATTCAAAGTGATTCGAGCTTAATCGAATAGATTTTCGAGTTTATATTGCATTTGTACCTGACATTGATGATAATTTTTAATTTACTATTACTTTGAACTGTTTATATTTTTAATCTCTAATGACTGTGTATTTTTAATTCTATTTTTGATTTGATTAGCTAATGTAATTGTTAGTTATATAAATAAATAACAGTCAGTTATCCTTAGACAATTTGGCAATTATTTACAGTAATTTTCTTGTCCAAGAAACATTAAGGCCGCGCTATCGGGCAGTGCTCTCTTTCACATATTTTCGGCATTTCATTGAATGGGGTTTTTTTTAAGCCCAGTCATTATCTTTAGAATACCACTGATTGCCATGGCAGATTTTATGATATTATTTTCATGATTTTATTTTTCCTTCTTCTCCGTCAAAATATGATCAACCTTGCTTCTAAGTTTTCGAAATGTTATTCTAAAGACAACTAAGATATTTTTTTAATTTTCCCTGCTGTGGTGATTACTTCAAAAATGTTAAAAATGAAAGATATAGCTCACTCGCGAACTTAAAAGTAACACCAAGATATCTGTTATTGGACAAATTACCTAGAACATTAAGTTACAATAAAATTTCTTTAGGCTAAATTATAATTATAAGTAAGATTATAATAATATTATTATTTATTAATTTATTATTATGAATTATTTAGGTTATATTATAGTCGGAATAACCGACTCAATTTAACGTGAGTATTCTCATTTTATTAAAACAAAATATGTCAAAACCACGTCAGTTTTTATAGTTAAATTATAGCCGTTACAAGCATGAAATCAAAAAAAACCGAACTGAAATATGTGAAAAAAAAAACTCTAGTCTAAGCTGCAGTCTACATTTTTCAGTCCACCTTAATTAGATTATACCATTTCACGTGTACGAGTCAAATTGAATTTGAGACGCGACAGTTCAATTTCAGTCCACCAAGCCACGGAATGTATGGGCATAGCCCGAATGGAATTATATGGGGCAGGAGCAATGTTGTAGCGAGTTTATGATAACGACTGTTGAATGTGACCTGTAACGATACAAATAGACGCGTGTGTCTGAGTGAAATTAATTATGGTTTGTTTTAGAGCTTCTAGCGTTGTCCGTCAGATCCGTTGCGTTGCGATAGCGGAGAGGCACTTGATACGAAGAATACTATCTAATACGTAAAAGGCGATGTATGTATTATCCCTATAGACCACAAAACGGCAGGGCCGATTTGGATGAAATTTTCTGGTATTCTTCAAATTAGCTCATCCAGTGGGTTGCAAGTACTATCATAACAATTCAGAGCTCACGATCGATTACCATAACTCGCTGGACAGTCGTTATTAAGAAAACTACGCTATCCACCTTATGCCGGTTCCAGACTTGCAGGACGAATGTTCGCGCAACGAGGCGATATTCGATGCCGCCAGTCAGAGCCGCGTATATTCTACTCTGATTGGCGGGAAACGCCTCGTCGCGCGAACATTCAGGGTTCGGCCGGCAAGTCAGTGACCGGCATTAGTGCAATGTGCTAACAATGCAATTAGCTGCCAGAAATGGAAATGTGTGAGACGAAAAAAGCCTAGGAAGCGACAAAAAAACTATACCATTCAACCTTTATGGTCGTAAGACCCTTTTGCGTAGTCCACCAGAGACAGTATCACACCTTAACCAGTTATTCAACTACCAAGCAGTAGTGCGCAAACGTAATTGTTCCAGATTGAAAATCAAAGTTTTCAATAAAATTTATAATAATTTAATGCTTAAATAGAGCAATGAATTCGAATTCAAATTCTTGGTGTTTTGGGAACGCATGCTCACCACCAGGCGAGTAAATGCCAGGGTGGATTCGGTCAAACGAGAATAAATTTTATTCTTAGAATAAATCGGCATTTTGACATATATTTTTTTTCTTTAACTAGAATATTGAAATATTTATTGCTATATTTATATTTATATTTTATTGTTTAATTTACAATAAAATATAACCTACCTAATATATATAATTATATATTATACCTTAATATTCAAAAATCAATAAATACAAAAACCTAATCTACAAGCTCCTTGGTGGAGGAGAGTGGCCAGAATGCTGGCAGCATTGCCACGCTGAATGCCAATGCTAAGTTTTTGCCCAAAATAGGCCCCAGCATTCCTCCATTCATACATATTTTCTGTGCAAAAGCTGTCAAACCGCCATATTATTCCTCAGATAACAGTTATCTGACGTTGGAAAAATCCAGCCTAAAAAAGAATAGAATTTGAAGACAAAATCACAGAAAAACAGCTGTAGAAAATGGCGACACGTAGTTAGGTACTATCCGCTGATAAAAGGAAAGATTACATTTATTTTATTACCTAACTTCGTATTCCTAATAGACCTTTAGATCGAATAGGCTTTAGCTTTACAATAACAGCGTAGACAGAAACTGAACAAGGACTGATTTTATGTCGCAGGATCTAAATATAGTGAGCGCTTCGTAAAATGTCTGGATTCGATCATTAAATGGCAACCACTAAGCTTAATTGGCTGGAAGAAGTAACAATCGCTACGAAGAAGTAACAATCGTCACAAGAAAGTCAATGTCTATAAAACATTTAGGGTGCTTAGTTATATCTTATCATCTTTGGTGATTAGTCAAGTTGTCTTGATGTTTTATGCTAACAGGTATTTATTTTTGGCAATTTTTTTTTTCAGGAGGCTTTTTATCACAGATTTAATTGACCGAGCGAGCAAAGCGGGCAAAAAGCTTTATAGCATGATAGTAAAAGAGTAAGGGGTTGCGTATGTTGAGCTGCGGGCACGGGCGGGTGCGGATGCGGGCGCGATTTCGTGTTCGCATTTGGCCGCCAGGCGTTTGCGCGGGTGTGACGTGTGACTTACCTGCAACCGCGCACACAAACAACAACTGCATACGTATATTGTCGTGAGCGACAGTCGCGAGCTTGCCCGCTACTTCCACTGTACCTTTGTTCTGTATGAGCACTTGCACAGGATTCCATGTTGGATATTTCGCGGGATAGCACTAAGGAGAGCTGCAAACAAGCAGACACCTGTTAGATAACTAAAGGTGTTTACAGACCTGTGGTTTTGTTTCGCGAAACGCCGTCTAAGAAACTGAAGAGTAGGAGAGAAAAGTTTACTCTAATTGGCTCTCTTTGGTTTGCTGTCCGTGGTTTTGACTGGTTAATGTGAAATGTAATGTACACAAAATGCCATAATCACGCTATATACCAACGACTTACTGTCTACTGGACACAGAAATCGTTTAGCTATTCGATCGTAATATGGCTGTAAAGTTTTACAGCGGTCAAATACAGCATCAAACTTATCTACTGCCCTTTTGGCAGATACTTGGCTAAATCGAAGTTTGGACCCTTTTGAATATTGTTAGGAAGTAGTAAATTCGGAAATACTTTGCGAGAAGGATCTTGGAATAGGGCCACTGTACACTGGGTGTTCTATTAGATGACAGAAATAATATATTTTTCATCTCACAAACTTGGAAAAATTCTGTGTGCAAAAGGGTTTTATCCGCTAGCTAACCTCTAACTTTGCAGCTTTGTCAAGTAACTATATTTGAGTTTTTGTTTTCATGAACAGTATATTATTATTATTTTTCCTATTAAATAAAATGTATCGTTCAAAGATAATTAAGATAATATTTAATGTCATAGCTGTTGTTGTTAACAATTTATCGAAATACTAGCTGTTACCCGCAACTTCGTTCGTGTGGACCTACAAAAAAGAAAGTAGCCTATGTCCGTCTCCGACCCATAAGCAAATGCAAAATAATGCAAATGCAAATGCAATATTTATGCAAAAATTCAGCTTGATCCACTCAGCCGTTTAGCCGTGAAAACGCGACATACACCCAGACAGAGAAACAGAGAGACAGAGTTACATTCGAGTTTATAATATTAGTTAAAATAATAAAACAAGATAATAGTTGCAATAAAGGAAAGGTTCCGAATGCATTCAATTCGCGCGCATACTGTAATAATAATATGACTGTAATATTCTAGAATAATATAATAATATGACCGTCAACTAACAGAACAGCCTGTATAGTCATATCTTTGTTTCTAGTTCCATCTGTTCATTGTGATCCTATTGTTAGCCGAAGCCTGGTAATTTATTAAGTTGAAGACGAATAGGCTGAAGATAATTAAGCTGAGTGAACGAAAACATTGTAAGACAATGTTAACTAGATCGGTATACACGATCACAAAATTCAAGGACATGGTGGTCGGTGACGAAATAATGGTGTCTCAAAAAAATTTACGAAGCTAAGCTGTCAAAGAAAAATTATAGTTTTTTTTTTCTGTACACCGCTTTATTTACCTACGTGGATTAGAGATATCATTAGGCGAGGACTGATCGTGATTTGAATCATTAGATAACTCTTGGCTCTTGAATTATTTTTTGACATTTATAAAACTTGCTGACATTATTATTAATCATATTTTATTAAATTAAACATTTTTTTTTATTAAATTAATTATTATTAGTACTTATTTTTTGTTGTGGCTTTTGATTAGATATTTGAAATTATGAAATTATGAACTAAATATTTTGTAAATGTGACTTGGCCAGTGTAACTACCAATGTTATAAGGCCAATAAACGATTTTATTCTATTCTTGAAATGAGTATTGTCTCGCTCAAAGTTCTAAGGTTTAAAGTTAAAAATCGCATATCATACTTGATCAGAAAACGGTAAATTGTAGTTTTTATTGCTTTTTTGCCGATTATCGGAAATATACAAATCAAATAAAAAAACTACCTGGTTCGCCGTATAAACCACTAGCCTGGATATTTAATTTGTAAAAGAAAATTTGTACTTACCGGTGAAAATTTAGAGAATTTGATTTCAGAAGGGTTTTAAGGGGGTCATTTTGCGATTTTTTATTTTGTAACTAAGACAGATTTTCGAAATTTTATTCGGTTAAACGTAGTTTCAGTTTTATTTTCTATCTGCAGTATTTTTTGCACCTGATTAAGTAATTTCGTCACTTCGAAAAAAGCGCTGAGAAATACTACTTTTTGTTGTTTTGCGATTGGACCTCGCCTTAATACTATAGAATTAACATCCACACGCCAAAAACGTGGCAGATCTTTAATGTAGATTCAACTTCGATGCGCCAAAAATCCGCACTACTGCTGGTTATACAAACATAAGATAATATTGCACTCATCCTATCGAACATCTTTTACTACTGGACCAAACAGAAATCGCGAAACACCTTTTTCATAGAACAGTGTTATTCACGGTCGCCGAAATGTATTTAGTACTACGCTGGACTTTCAGTACTTAAGTCTAGTAATAGTTTTTTTTTCCGCTTAAACTTTGACGTTGTTTATTTAGCCAGTGTCAAGTTTTGTAATGTTTGAAGTGAAGTAAAGTATTTCACAATTAAAACAAGTCTCAGTCATAGTTAAGTCAAGTAAAGTAAGTCACGGTCAAGTCCAAGTCATACCCCATCAAAGTGGTGGAGATTTTACTAAAGGTTTCTATAGAGTTTTGGAAACAACACTAAAAGTCACGTTTCACGACATTATACTATTCACCAACACTCATGCACGGTCACGAACACTTAATGAATAAAAATCCACCATTTTTACACATTAACACGCGAAATGACACAAGTTTTGGAAAATAATATAATGACGCAATATGACTTCTTCACGTTCCCGCCAAAACTCTCCTAGTAATAGTTAACATTCTTTGACTCGGCTTATAGCTAAACATTTGAAGATCTACATAATTGCATTCGCTTTTCAGCGCAGAATTCTCCCTATTTAGATTTTTTGCTTCTTTTCAGCTGAGAGTTCATTGCCGTGGTGGGGGCTCCCTGGGGGTGGGGTGGGTTTTACGTAAAGTAAAAGAATGATAACAAAAAACAGTTTGCAGTGCCCTTGTTGGCATTCCGCAGTGGCTGTTGCGGTTAGGGGCAAATGCAGCGGGTTTTTTGCAAGAAGCTTTGTTTGCGGTCGGCTTAATAAGCAATCTCATAATCAGCTTGCAAAGTACGGCGGACTTACTTATTTCATAAAGTTTCAATATGAATAATAAAGTATTTAAGCCCAGTGTTAATACTTGCAGAATTCAAAAAAGTCTTTTAAACTAGTAGTTCGCGCCGAACTGAGACCTCGCGACCCATATCTTCACAACCCCTGGACCGATTCAGCTCATATTCGAACTTAAAAATTGTATTGAAATGAACTACTTGCCTACAAAACTTCATGAAGATCGGATCAACGGTTCGCAAGTTATCATCGGACAAATATACACACAAACATACATACAAATGCCGATTTGTCCCAGTAAACTCTGAGACCTTCGCTTCGCTCGGTCAAAAGCTGACTAAGGCCCCGTGTCCATATAAGCAACGGAACATTACATGATTTCATGCCCCATCCAAATACTCAAGCGACACTGCTGGCCGTGTCGCTAGGGCATCTGGTAGGACTGCCGCTGCCGGCCGACGTAATTCAGACGAGAGTGCACTTGTCTCTCGTCCCGAGTCGTAAGTTGCGGATACAAATTTTAAATCACTATTATTATTACTTTTTTTTATAATTTATTACTTTTGTTATGGTCAAGCGTGATGCTTAACATCAGGTAAGCGACTTGCTCGACTCGCCACCAAGTTTTATATAAAAAAGAGCTGTCATAGAGTCTAGAGTAGTTTGATTTATGGAAACCTAAATGCTTATTATGTCATTCAGCATTTCTCACTTAAAAGTACTTCTATACCCCCGAATTCTTCAGTTAAGTACTTACATGAGGAGCGTTAACGAAATGGCGGCGATGGTAACTTAGCTTCGTATTTACTTCCATTAATTGCTTCAGAAATTGGACTCCGACAAATGGAGGAGCTGTTGATTGTCTGCCCTACCCCAGTTTGCTTTGAAGGTAGAATGTACCTGGAGCCGTTTCTAAGGACCCTTTATTCTTTGTGGTTTTGTGAACGGTCTTTCGCACCCTGTAAGTACAAGGAAATTAGAAAATTAAAATAGACTTGAATTAAATTACTTTAATCTGAGGATGTTATAAAACTGCGGCCGCCGTAGGATGGGTGAATGGTTCTCTTAGTAAACCGGACGATCTGCGATTCCAAAGCGTCTCTATGTGGGTGGCCTTAGCTCATCAGTGGACGACTTCTGTTCCATGCTGATGATGATTACTTCGTAAGGACGTGGGCAATGAACATTTCAAAAAGGACCACTGAGTGGTGCTAAAATGAATAGCTCACACCATTGCGAACTTAGTCGGACGAGTTGTCGAAGGCAAGCGAACGTGTTAGCCCGGGAGCGAGCTGGATAAGCTTCCAAAGTTCCACGTTTCCATAAGCTGATTTGATCAGATCATAACTAGGAGTTCGCGCCGAACTGAGACCTCGCGATCCCTATATCTGCACAGCCCCTGGACCGATTTAGCTCATATTTTAACTTAATTTTTTTATTGAAATGAATTACTTGCCTACAAAATTTCATGAAGATCGGATCAACGGTTCGCAAGTTATCATCGGACAAATATACACACAAACATACTAACATACATACAAATACCGATTTGTCCCAGTAAACTCTGAGACCTTCGCTTCGCTCGGTCAATTAAGGCCACCTGTGATCATACGGAATAACTTCAACTTTGACTTCCGAAATAATGCAGTCATGATCAGCTCAGAGTAGGTACAAAGCATAGATCAAAATGGCTGAATCATAAGCGTTTTAAACTTGATCCGTGTTTATGATTTATAGCCAGCAATTTAAACTGGATGGGACGCAAAATCGCGGCATTTCAACTTAATGTCCCAAACATTATGCTAACGGGAGAAAAATCCCATTTCGAGGACTTTTACTGTCTGTGTTCGGGGCGAGTAGACATTTTTGTGAAATGTTTGTTTTCGAAGCGTGAGAGGTCAACGGTTGCAATGACAACTTGCGCTATTTGGGTTTCACTCCAATTTTTAATTGACCGAGCGAAGTGCATGTCTCAGAGTTTACTGGGACAAATCGGCATTTGTATGTATGTTTGTCTGTTTGTGTGTATATTTGTCCGATGATAACTTGCGAACTGTTGATCCAATCTTCATGAAATTGTAGGCAAGTAGTTCATTTCAATACAATTTTTAATTTTGAATATGAGCTGAATTGGTCCAGGGGTTGTGAAGATATAAGGGTCGCGAGGTCTCAGTTCGGCGCGAACTACTAGTATTAATTGTAATGGGTAAGCAAAAACGTATAAACGGAGCCATTAAAGAAACAATCGGCAAACAATTCAACGTGTCATCCGACCCACGGCAGCGCTCAGGAGATCTCGCGGTCACCTATATATCCGACGACTGACAGGATCGTCATACAAGGTAAACATACTTTGTTGGTACAAGGTGCTGGAGGCGACTGCTTTTTTTTGTTTGCTATCCAGGGTTAGATATAACGGGTTGACTAAGCCGAAAGGAGCTTTCTACTCAGGATTACTATAGTGGTTGGCGCAAAACTGAGGCCACGCGACTGCTACCACTTTACAACCTCTGAGCCGATTTTGCTCATATTAGAACTTAAATTATTATGAAAAGGACTACTTGACTACTAAATTTCATTACTATTTGATGATCGGTTTGCAAGTTGTCGTCGGACAAATATATACAGATAATACAGACAACTGCATAAAAATGCCGATTTGTTCGCGTAGTATCTGAGGTCTTCGCTTCGCTCGGTCAATTAACATCTTTTACCAACCATGAAATCACTAAAAGAGGCTGTAGCATAAAAAAATCGTACAGGCACAACGAAATGCGTGGAACAGCAGATTTTCAGCAATTTTAGGGTTCGTCCCATATTGGTTTTTTGTAGTGGTGGTACTTTTGCAGAGTCCGCCTGCAAAATGGAAACATCTCTAGATTTAACATCTAACATGTCAAGGTGACGAGCACAGTGCATTGCCGCGCATAGTTTTGAACTGTTGAAGTTCAAAACAACACTGACAGTTTTCGAAACTACACGAAGAGTCACGTTTCACAACATTATACTATTCACTAACACTTGTGCACGTTCACGAACACTTAATGGATAAAAATCCACCATTTTTTCAAATTAACACTCGAAATAACACAAGTTTTGGAAATGACGCGTCAATGTATAATTGACGCGACATGACTTCTTCACGTTCCCGCCGAAAACTCTATTTCATCGTTGCCGGCTACGGCAGTGGAGGCACAACCTCTTTGGATATTCTAGGCAAATATAGTTTCGTCCCTTGTGCCAATATTAACATTTATTTTCTTTTATATTTTCCTGCCGCAGACTTTCATTACGATTGTTCCGGATGAAAAGGGTTTGTTTATGGTTTGTTGGAAGCTTTCTGATTATTTACATTTGATTTTTTTGGAGTAGGCTTGGGCATTTAGGTCGCGACTGGGACTGGGAGCGATCGTTATATAATTCACAGCTTGGCGTACTAGGTAGATCTTTTAGTTTGATAGGTCGCGGCGATTTCAGAAATTCAACCCCTAAAATAAGGTTAAATAGGGGATGAAAGTTTGCATTAAAATTCGGCTTTATTACTTTGTGCTTAGTTATGATCCCGGAGGCAGAGCCCCGGACTCGAGCCGAAGATGGCTGGTGGTGCGAGCGCGGATGTCCATCACTAGCTGGCTGATTAACGCATTCAGGCGGCGGTGGCGGCGCTCAGCCGATCGGTGCTTCGATACCAACTGATCGCATTCGCTTCATTTGCCGCCACACCACACCTCACCCCGCGTGCATTTGGTCACGTAGGTCACTTCAATAGGTATCAGCTGGTTGTTGTTTTCGCGCCGGTCCTTGCCGCTTCGCGTTCGCGCCTAGATCCCGCCTAGATAGATATGTGGGACGCCGCATCAGTGTCTCAGTCACCCAGTATATTCAGTGTGGCTATACATGGCCTGTCCTGACATCGGGTGAAAGGGAAAGCTAGACTTGAATTTCACGGGAGCAAAAGAAACAAACTATTAAGGTATAGCTTCTCCCTTTCGCTCCCCCAGAAACTTATATATAGCCATCTGAAAGAAGAAAGAAAATAAGCAACAACAGTATATAATTATAATCTCTTTCACACGATGTCAGGTCAGGCCATGTATAGCCACTCTTACTCAGCCATATCGTTTTTACGTCAAGTAGGTAATAAGTAGGTATATATTGTAAATCACGTCCCATCATCGATAGAAAATGTTCAATAGAAGTACATCAGACAGCTTTAATAATTCAGTGCATTAACTTTTAAAGTGTGTATTCATTCAAATGGATTTATGTAGAAAAGTGTAAGGCTCTGGTCATATGACGCACGCAGCACGCGGCGCGATATCTAGTGGAAACATTAGCGGACACGAGGGTGGAGCATCGCAAAGCTTTTTCAAAGTACAGTTCTGCTTCGACATGAACATTTTTGATATTACAAAAACAAGAACAAAGCGTTTTGCTTCCTTTGAAAACGTTAATTTTGCGAACCGCCAGACTGTGTATTGCGCTGTCTATGCAAACAGGTTGATTCAATCTAGTGTGAATCAGTTACTTTAGGCAAGCGTTATCTATCATGAATCGCAACGTCTTTCTATCAGTTGAAATGGTGGTTTAACACAAGAATATGATCGAAAAAAAAAAAAACTTTATCTTCATGTCGGTGGCCGCAAGTTTTTTTTACATGCGGAGAGGCGGTGGCTGCATAGTGTGGCTTAAGATACGATACCTAAATTTCCGCTAGGACGCCGCGCCGTAGCGGAATCGGTCAGTGTACGTATTCTGCAAGCTAAGTGACCGCGTAAGTGAGATGATACGCTTCGTGAACTTGTATTTTTCTTGGCGATTCCTCTACAGAAATATCAAACTATCGAGTGATTACATTAGGCTTTAGTTCCTGTACCTTTTCTGTTTTTGTCTGCAGAAATAGGGAGAAAAATGCACATTCACTTATAGTTTATCACCTCACTTGCGCGTTCACTCAGCTGCCAGAATAGACTGTGCTTTGCACCCCATCGTTCGTATGACCGGGTCCTTAGTAAACGGATTTATTGTGAGATGTGAGAGATCTAGATTCTCCAGATCCAGATTTATGTACATACGTAAGACCTACCTCACGAGGTTTTAGAAATCAAGGCGTAAAACAACGTACGCGAGCGAATTGGCAGACAAATACCTATACCTAGCTTAGTGAAAACATTGTGGATATTTATTAGCTATTTTCTTGAAACGATTTTGTACAACAACGATAGATATTTTGCTATAAAAAGCTTAGCTTTGATATGATACCTACACTACTGAAATATGAAATTGTAAATGTATTTCGTAAAATTTCGAATCTCAGTATATTTGCTCGTACAGTCTAACGAGCGATGTAAGAGCTTTTACACATATTATTAGCAAAATCATTCATAATGATAAGAGTATCAGTTTCACATCGAGTCTACGATGACGCGCTGTCTTAAATAACATAATTATGTAAGTATTAAATATTCGGGTAACGCGCTCACCAGAGGCGAAATAAAGGCAAGGAAAGGGGGTAAGGAAAGCTATAATTTTGTGTTCATATGAATACACCTTAACAGCTAAATGTCCGGCTACGCGAATCGTTTCATTAGCAATATCAAGAGGTCTGGTTTAGTCTTTAAAAACAGGGTACAAAAATTATGGAGCATAACAGATGTGTCCGGTAGCATTCAAAAGCTATTTATCTAATTCAAACATAAAATCTACTCTTAGTAACCAATTATTTTTGATACAGCCATCAAAAAAAGTTCTTTCAGACGTTTCATAAAGGATTCGACAGGCACTAAAACTAGCGATCAAAAGCAAGACAAAAACGCCAAACAGTAAGATAATAATATTATCTGTGGGTGTAAAAAAATATGATAAAGAATATTATGATGAGATATGTAAAGCCATACTCCTGAAAAGCTTTGAATCTAAAAGATTCAAATAACCTTGTGCAGATATCAGAGCTACATTTTATTTTTTAACGCCAAAGGTTCTCTCGTAATGAGTGAAATTTTAACCTTATATTTGGTATACAACTACGATTTCTCTATGGCTCACATTTTAGTATTCCGCGCCATCCCGTAAATGCCTGGTAATATCAGCAAATGATGTAAACAAAGTCTCCAAGCAAAAAAAAAAAACCTCTTGTAATAAAATGTTTGTAAAACAACAATTAGTTACGAATCCTTTTACATTTTATTTTAACAAGCCTATCCTTTTACAAGCGTATTTACTCTAGTTTTGGCATTTTATTTAAGAAACTACCATTTGCCCCTCTTGCTCCTGCTCTCAATCCTTTTCCGTCTGTACCCGGGATGTTTTCTCGCCTCGAGCGAGTCGAGAACAATTTATATGTCTTTGGTATTAATTCCGTTGAATGATTCAAGGCAGCGAAGGCGGTAATCTGGAGGTATTAATTCATTATAAATTCCTTGTTTTCGATCACACGCGTAAGTTCTTATGCTGGGTACAGGTTTGTCCTACTTTAGTTTGAGCTTAATCAGCTTTACGACTTGATTCTAATAAACTTTTACCTATTACATACTACAGAGTAGAATATCAACAGATATAACAATTATTATAATACAGGGTCCCAAAGGCAACTATAGTTTGCCTCGTTGTTCGTCTGTTTGTCAAAATAAAAGTTGAAAAAATTATATCCCATAAATCGATATGTATGGGATATCGATACATACTTATCGATGTATGGGATATAACTATTGTCTATTATATAATTTTATGTAAAAAAAAAAAATACGGTAGCCTCAGCGCGCGAGTCAAACTCGATTTAAATACTATTAAACTATTTTTAAAAACTTCACACTCGCTCCCCACTAGTTTATCTTGTGTCGAAAATGCCATGGAACATACACAAAGACTCGGATGTACTATGCGAAGTGACGTGCATTTTCCGTACCAAGTTTCGTTCCACATCGTTTTTACCCGACTGCCCAAGATAGGGCTATGTTTTCGGGGTATATTTATCTGAGTTTGTACGTTTGTGAGTTTCTATATTACCTCCTGCAGCTTAAACGGCTTGACCGATTTAGACGAGTAAGGTGTCATGGATTTCTCTTTACGTCTTAATTAACAGGCTACACTTTGCAGTCCGATATTTCGTTTTTCTTTTAATAATATGACTTGTTATTAAATGGGCACTACACGGTTTAGTATTTCTCGTGGCGAGTTGCTGTTCATTAGTAAAATATAAACAGTTTTGAGGGTGTTGTCCTTTGTAAATTATCCACTCAAAGTGTACCTTTACACGATGATCAAACGATGGCTAAGGCCCAAGGGTTTGGGATATCAAACACCTAGAAGCCCCAGCCCTAATTAGGATTTAAACAGATCCACGTAATGTAAATACTGTCACAGCGTGACAGATTAATTTTAAAAGGTGTTTATACTTTGCTGAACATAGGGCCGCCAGTTGTTACTAGTTTTAGGTTGTTTTTTTTGTTTAATGTATGTCATTTATGGTATGGACAATAAAGAGTTTTCTGTCTATCTAACATACTTATTAGATTAGAGGATCAATAATATCTATCTACTTTTTTTTTTTCTTTCCTCCTAAGGGGTTTTTGGCGTCGCACAAGTTATGCATTTGCCAGTGTCAAGTATACATTATATATTTTCAAGTTTAGTTAAATATTATCAAACAAGTCATAGTCAAAGTCTAAGTCAAGCAAAGTATGTCACGGTCAAGTTCAAGTCATGCCCCAGTAAAGTGGTGAAAACTTTACAAGAGCCTTCTATGGAGTTTTGGAAACAACATGGTAATTCACGTTTCACGACATTATACCATTCACCAACACTCGTGCCTGTTCACAAACACTTAACGGGTAAAAATTTCACCGTTTTTACACATTAACACTCGAAATAACACAAGTTTTGGAAAATAATGACATGACATGAGTTCTTCACGTTCCCGCCAAAACTCATCTATCTACTTGTCTTATTAGCTTCTTGTGCTCAGCCACACGACGTCCGACGGCGCGACACCTGGCAATAGGTATAAATGCGAAATTATACGGTGTATCGGACATCTGTGTCCGACTCGAAATTCTGAACAACTTTTACTATTTTCTACATACGTTTTTTCGCGATATATTGTTTTTTAGAAAAAAAATTGTTTAGAATGACGAGTACTTTTATACAAGGTTTCGGCTCAGGCACCGATAGATTCACTGTATGTGTGGTTTGTTTGTTCCCTCTATATTCTTGTTGTATTCCTCTAACAAAAATATAATCGGATTGAATCGAAATTTAACTTTCAACTTAAAAAAAATTATATCACATACATCGATATATACGTCAATTTTGTAACTGTATAGAACTGTATAACTGTATAGTATTGTTTATTGTATATTTTTTATTGTATATGTTTATTGTATGTTGTATAGATTATTGTAACTAAGTAGAAAAAAATCGATCAATTTTCTAGTTTTCAACTAGCATAACTTTACTGCAGCAAAATAGTATATTTGTTTATTATTTTTGCTTGTCACTGTATCAGAAAGCTTCTTAGCGCGACTCGGGTCTGTGACAATGATATCTTGTGTTTGAACCAAGACAAAACTTTAGTTGGGATTAAAAAAATATTACATTGGAATAAAATGTTATTAAATTCGTATAATTAATTACCTAATTTCATTCGAGATTAATAATAATTTGATACAATGCCATATTTTTTTATACCAAGAAAATAATAATATTATATTAGCAATATTCAGGATATTTTCAGCTATACACGTAAAATTTATTGTATTGGAACAACAAAGTTTACTTCAGAAGAAGAAATGTTGTGAAATCAAATTGAGAAAATTACCAATTTAATTCAATTTACTTCCGTTTAGTTTTAAAACACATTGTTTTGTCTGAAGAAAACATGTCTAAGACACAGTCTTGATAGAAATAAATCAGAACACTTTTTTTTTGTGGTGGTGGGGTGGGGTTTATGTAATGCTGTGATGTAATTAAAGTACGATTACAAAACAGTTTGTTGCAGTGCCGTTGTTGGCATTCCGCAGTGGCTGTTGCGATAAGAAACTTGAGATCGGTAGCCTACAACCACAAAACATAATCTACAAGTAGCGTTTACCTACGTTTCGCGCCAACAAATATCTAGTTAAAGTAAGTTTTAATTTTGTTTACAGAACACTTTTGGGACACTCCACAAAATTAAATGAAGTTCAATAAAAGCACGAGCCACAGACTTTCTCGAATACCAAAGTTTTATCAAAAAACTTAGTGAACCTCAAAGTACTTACCTTCCGAAAACTTTATTTTTGAGTACAAGTTTCGAAAAGCGATTAATTATTAACCTCTGCTTTTTCGCGAAATCTTGAGTCAAAATCAGTAAATGAAAATGAAAAATGAAAGTCAATCTATCTGTTTGTACCTCTACTTTTCTTTTATTGTGCCTGCATCTTCACCAGCCTTTAAACATCCCACTGCTGGGATGTCGGCCTACCCTCGAGGGTTGTTATACCTGATTGATTGTTTATTTACCTTTTCATTACTAAGTGGATAAGTCGATTTAAGTGAAACTAGGCGTGAACACTAAAATACTTTGATTAGTGTCCGTCTTGTAAGTCGGTCCGGGCTCGATTCGCGGCCGGGCAGATATTTGAATGAATAATTAAATATTAGGTCTGGGTGTTAGTTGTTCATTTCTTTGTGTGTATTTTAAAGTGTGAGCGTTATTATTTGAAGCGTTGTTTAAAAAAAAACGCGGCAGAACAAGTAAAGCCGGGAAAAATGCGAGTAAACGGAGGGCGTAGGTACTGGTAGCTTAAATGATAGGTATTCATTACTTCATTCATCATTCACGAACCAATCTCCCGAATCCGAGTGCAAAGTTTCAAAAGTTGTTAGGGGAAACCAATAAAAATTTACTCCAGATATCTTTTTACCTTCAAAATGGCGCTTTGAATTCGGTACCGCTGCAGTCTGTATACAGCTCATTTAACTTAGCAACCAAGTTTCGAAGAGTGCGAAAGAAGATGCGAAAAGTAAGAGAGTAAAAGAGATAGCTATAGTGAAAACTGTCTTAAGGTGAGGACTGATCGTGATTTGAAATGAGTATTGCCTTGCTCAAAGTTCTAAGGTTTTAAGTTGAAAATCGCATAATATTCTTGATCAGGAAACGGTAAATTGTAGTTTTTCATTGCTTTTTTGCCGATTATCGGAAATATACAAATCAAAGAAAAAAACTACCTGGTTCGCCGTATAAACCATATTTACCTGTATATTTAATTTGTAAAAGAAAATTTGTAGTTACCGCTGAAAATTCAGAGCATTTGATTTCAGAAGGGTTTTTAAGGGGGTAATTTTACGATTATTTTTTTTGTAACTAAGACAGATTTTCTAAATTTTATTCGGATAAACGTAATTTCAGTTTTATTTTCTATCAGGGCTCGTTCCGTGAGGTGCTTATTGCGATGACTTTTAGGCTCAGCCGAGAACGCTGCGCGACCATGCACCTTATCGCGCGGCGATACGGTTCGTGGTCGCGCAGTGTCGTTGGCTGAACCTAACAATCATCGCAATAAGCACCTCACGGTACGGGCCCTGCAGTATTTTTTGCACCTGATTAAGTAATCTCGTCACTTCGAACAAAGCGCTAAGATCTACTTTTTGTTGTTTTGCGATTGGACCTCGCCTTAAAAGATAGATTTTCGGGCCAATTTTAAGGGCGCTAAAATCGTATCTCGAGTTTCATTGATGGGAATCTTAATAATAAGAATAAAATTATTTGGCCGTTTGTTCTATAGCAATCAAACTTGAGAGCATGTTTAATCGGGAAAATAATTCTATGAAAGCTGACAGCTGACTAGTATCGGCAAGCTTCACAATTGCCTGATAAAAAATACTTAAGCTGTTCCATAGAAAAACGTCAATGACACTCGATAAATGTATCCATGGAACAGTTAATATTTTTTTCGCAATTGCAGTGTTAGTCTCTTATTAAAAGTTGCTTACATCATGATTACTATGAGCATTTCGCTATAAATCTGAATAAAAATAAAACTCAAAAACGGCTTGACCGATTTAGATGATTTTTTTTTCGTTGTGTTCGTAATTGTCAGGATATAAACATTGTCCTGGCAATTACCCTGAGATTATCTGAGATATATATTTAGATAGATAGATATCGATAGAGATATAATCATATATATATCTTTCAGAGCTTAGCAAGGCCACGTAGGAAGTAGCAGGCATCAGCTAGTAGATAGATAAAATGTTTTTTATCGTTTGTCAGATATTTCGCAGCCAAACGTATTTAACAAAAGCGTGGAAGCACTGGGTACCTAAATGTGTTCTAATTTGAATAAGGCAACTACATAATGTAAAATTCTCAGGAAATTATTATTAGATGACAAATGGTAGTACTAACAGTCTAAAACTTTGTCTTTTAAGACCTGTGGATAATTTTACCAGGAGATGATGAAAATGCCTCGCGACGTACGGAAATTGTTTTGTAAGCTTTGAAGTATTATACAAAGTTTGTCTCTGTAAATATTTGTTCTGATCTTAATCTTCGCAATTCCAAAGGTATTGTTAAAATTTAACATCGTTAAAGTCTTTTGCTCGGTACAATACAGACAACTTTACAAACACTCGATTATTTTCGGGTCTTCCTCTTCCTTTCTGTGCATACCCTATTCAACCTTCCTACTTTTATTTTTCTCTTGTATATTGATTGGCTCCAAAATACTTAGTGTGTTTAGCCAGTGTCAAGTTTTGTAATGTTACATGTGAAGTAAAATATTTCAAAATTAAAACAAGACATAGTCTAAGTCTAGCAGAGTTAGTCACGGTCTAGTCCAAGTCATGCCCCAGTAAAGCGGTCGAGATTTTACTGCAACCGACTGCAAAACGTAGCCTGTGTCACTCTAGTCGTAAAGAGGAATCCAACGACACCTCACTGGTCATAATCGGTCAAGCCGTTTAGGATACAGAAGTAACACACAAACATACATACTCCCCAATTACATTACCCTCCTTCTTGGGCAGACAGGTAAAAACAGAGAAGAGCTGGTTAGTGAAAAATATAATAATTGTACAAAGACTCACTGTAAGACTGTGGCAGTAGAACTATGTCTGTAAGAGAATCACGTAGGTAGCCCTCGTATATAGCCGTTTTGATGGAGTACGGCCATAACATCACGTTGGTCCATATAAACGCTATATAAAACAAAGCTTGGATATAGTTCTTGCTCCGCCGAGATTTGATGAATCACACTCTGGGTGCCACATACGTACGTGACACGTCCAAGCCCGGCTGGAGCACGGTCAACAACCAGGCTCGCTCCCCTAATTCAGCTATCTCCAACGCTCTTTTTAGGGTTCCGTAGTACTAAAAGGAACCCTTATAAAGTTCGTCATGTCCGTTTGCCTGTCTGTCTGTCTGAATCCTATACAGCTTTATAGCTTCCAAAGTTATATACCTACATGCATGAAATTTTGCACAACGATATTCTAAGTATAGACCTACAGTTTCAAAAAATAAAAAAAACTTTTTTTGTAAAATAAGGGTAGCTCCTATACATGTAAAGAGGGGGTAAAAATAAACTTTTCACTGTACGCAATTATGTGGGGGATCGTTGAACAGGTCTTTTTAAGGTGACAATTTTGAAAGAATAAAAAAATCGTAATGGCTGTCATACATGTAAATTATGGGGGGATAAAAACGCACATCCCCACATGTTGGGGGATGTGCGTTTTTTATTATATTGAATAGGTCTTTTAAAATGAAGCGCCATCCTAAGCCATTTTTTTTATCAGACGTACCGTTTGCGAAATATGGGCCGAAAATGTTGCCAAGTTATAAAGCAATTTTTATATTAACATCTTCTATTTTGACAAAGAACTTTGAACTTTGACTTACACTTGACGGTAATAGATAACTGATAAAGAATAGCTATAGTACCTACATCCTACATTGTGGCATAGAATAGATCAAAGTTAGTGAGGGCAAGGCACGACCCGACACGGGTCGGCACGGCACGGCATCGTAATGTGCATGAGTAAAGCCAACTGGATATTTGCTACCCCGCCTGGATTACAGCGTCCATGGAAACAGATTACTGTAGCCCCATAGATCACACCCTAGATTCTGCATTCAGGACGCTCAAAGCGCACGCATCACTCTAAATACACTTATAAAAAAATATTCTGATTGGTTGATTGTTAGGCGCGAGTAGGCGTAACCTTGAGATAGGCAATGAGAACGCTTGGTCGCACTCCCCGCGACCCGCGCCTTCGTCAAAATTTTGTGACTTTTTGTAGGAACAACGAATCTGGTAATGCGACATCTAGTGTGATCTGTGTGTAGCCCATTGTTCTTATTAAGTAAATAGAGATAGTCCTGGTTTATAGCCACGTGCAGTCGTGGAGTTTCAAGAGGTTCAGTAAAGTATAAACGCGTTTTAGTTTATGTGTCAACCGTGACTACACTGCGAAGAGAGTAGAGAATATAAAAGGTTATTGTGTAGGTTATTGTTCGCCAACGCTTTATTGGTGCAAATCTGCTTTTATTATTAACTTTCATCACGTAATAATATGACGTACATTAAAAAAAACAGCAAAAAAACGACTTAATTTGTATGATCCATCACGTAATGACGTTCTTTGCGCGATAAAATCCGGAACGAGTTTATTCGCCTAAGAACCAAAGTCACCGCATCTCTCAGGGTTTGCAAGCTGAAGTGGCAATGGGCAGGTCACTTCGCTCGAAGAACCGATAACCGATGGGGAAGAAAGGTTCTTGATTGGCGACCACGAAATGGATATTATAGATACTACTTTTATAATACTGGATTTTATTACATTGATATTATCGCTTTAAGCGATAAGACCGCCATTTATTACACTAGTTTTAAGTAGATTTTTGTATTATGCATTGTATTGGTTTTTGTAAGAATTATCTATCTATCTCTCTATTTGAAGACACAGCGCAGGCAGGCCCACACTAGGTGGACCAACGACATTGTAAAAATCGCGAGCAACCGGTGGATGCAAATGGCAAGTTGTCAGTCGGTGGGGTGCTCTAAGAGGAAGGCCTATGTTCAACAGTGGACGTCTTCCGGCTGATGATGATGATGATGATTGTGTACAGAACAAATAAATGAAAGTCTTCTTGGTTCCGGGTTCGAACACCGGCCGAGACGTTTGAAGATGTATATATCTGCTCTGGGTTTGTGGTGTTGTAAGTTTGTAAGTGGTAGATTTTGGGTGTTATTTGTCTATATCTTTGTGTGCTTTCCAAGGCTCCTCCGACGCAAGGAATCCAGGGGAGCTTTGAATGTGAAAAATTAACTTCTCTCTAACTAAAGTTCTTATTCAACCTCAAATCATATTAAGTTTATAGTAATTAACATAACAGTAAAATTTGACAGTGAAACTTAACATTGGAACATGGCAGCGAAACTTTACCGTAATACTTGACAGTTAAACTTGGCAGTGAAACTAGACAGTGAAACTTGACGATGAAACTTGGCTGTGAAACTTGCAAGGATTCTCTTAATATGAAAACTGACGTGGTTTTGATACATTTTGTTTTAATAAAACGGGAACCGAATGTGATCGAAACTATAGTCGAAATAACCGACTCAATTTGACGTGAGTATTCCCGTTTTATTAAAACAAAATTCTCTTAATACTTGACAGTGAAACTTGAGAGTAATACTTGACAGTAAAACTTGACATTGTTGATAGTAAAACTTGACAGCGAAATTTAACGATGAATCTTAGCTGTGAAACTATATTGTCTTGGTGAAAAACCCGCTCATCAGTTATATAAATCTAGTACTAGTATTTCGTACAAAAATTTAAAAAACCTTCTGAAAGTAGTTTTATAAACGTTGGGCGTCCAAAACAGATATTTGTCCAAACCCCTGTTTAAATACTCCAAAAATTTGAAGCAAAGGGCCGAAGACTTCTTTGTTGGCCCAAAGAGCAAGGGAATGTTCAAATTCTTGTCGGGTACGCTTTTCTCAATAACATAAAAATGTAATTATAATATTTTTCGATGAATTTGACGTCGGGGAAAATTGAACAATGAAAGCGTTGTACGAATATTAGAATTCCGTATCTTATTGTGCTTTGTACACTCGTAAAAAGTACGTCACGAACATGCCTTTATATGATATAGGAATTTCATGGTGCTTCTATACGGTGAACATGCACAAGTCACCCGTGAATGTTCAAAGACTTGCGGATACGACATTCAAGTTTCACCATTTACGTACCCATTTTGCCTACCTTAATGAGCACTGATGAATCAGAATCAATACCTACTTACCTTCTTCCAAAGGTCACCCAACCTCCTTTTATCTCATGCAGGGTCGTGTCGTCTAATTAAAGTTTACGGCCAATTTAGGAAGCTATCACTTCTGCTTGCGACGGTATTTATTGTACAGGTGTACAGACAGTAACTTGACTAACAGCTATATTAAGAGTCCACGTCCCTAGGCTGTCTCGTTAGCGCTTTTTCATCATATTTGCAGATAAAAAAAAAACTGTCCGCTATCTTTAGAATAACAATGCATTGCTCTATATTTATTTTTATTTTAACATTTTTAAAGAAAAAAAAATAACATACATTTCTACAAAATGCTGTAAATGGTATATTTCAATAACTGATTTAAAATAAAAAAGAACCCAATCTGTGATAAAGTGGAGGAATAGGTCACTTTTTTAAGACCCGATTCTGCCTCGCTTCAGTGGGCGTTTGGCCTTAGTCATATTCACAGTAGTCGCGCTCGCGCATTTATATCATTGATGATATACGTTTACTAAGTGTGAATTTTCATAAAGTTAAATTATATTATGTTGTGTCTGCTTAGGACAAGATTAAAAATGTTTAAAACAAACTTTTTTAATGTCGAGAAACGAAGATCGAAAATGTGAAAATTAAGTTTTTGTTTGATCTTTTCCGTCAAATCAAAAGCTATCAAAACGAAAATTACTTCAGAATACTTCTGATAATTTATTATTATGATAGACAGATACAACATAGTTTATGGAAATACAGACTCTATCTATACAAAAACTTGTAAATGTGCGAGTGAGATTATAGTTCATAGTATTTATTCATAATAATTAGTTACATGTCAACAAGAAAATGTTTTTTTTTAAATAGCATTCAATTGTTCAGTCAAATTAATGTCAACAACACACATGTGACAAGTGACATCAAACATACATAAAAATTGTATCAGACGTAATATACAAATTAAATAATACAACAATAATATGGCCAAGTTAGAAAAACAGCAACATGTACGAATAGTACATAAATATTAAAAAAAAAAAAAAACTTACAAATGTCAATGTTCACAGAACTATAACTCATCTTCAGTTTGAAAGAAAGAAAGAAAAACATTTATTTTACGCACAAAACACTACAACACCAACTTCACAAAATAAATTAAATGTAATGAAGAGAAAGAATAATATATAATTATGTTCAGTTGTCGCTGTAGTGTCCAGTGTGACAAAAAATGTCAGTGCTCAGTGATAATGCTGCGGATTTCTCCACAGCGCTGATTTTCAGCACTGACCGTCTGAGACGCACGGGACTGTTACCAAAATAGAAGAGGGAAAAACTGGGAAGTTTCGTTATGTCATCAAACGTATAGAAAGCCTGTTCGATTAGCCAATTTTTTAATTTACACTTAAACGATCCTCTAGCAACGACTATACAACAAGCCCCTGCTAACATGGTGGTCCTACCATATTGAATACGTGGTTGACACTGTAATCTGATAGCTCGATATTGCCTTCCAATATAAATAACTTGCGTAATATCTACTGGGGGAAATTACTCGTAGTGGCTGTGAGCGGATAGTAGAAGTTTCTAGTCGTAGTTTGATTTAAAATTGATTTATATTTTACTGGTATAGTGTTAGTATACTAGATTGGAATCAGTATCGTACAGAGCCAAAAATCAAAACTTTATATTAATTAGATTTATATGAATTATAATTTATATTAATTTTGTGTGTATGCTGTCCACAAACCATTACTGTAGAATGATTGGCAGTAAGCTTAAAATAGTGTAATTTTTGCTTTAATAGAGCAAATACACTTTTTTTTATCAGCTCTCACCGTCAACGCTCTACGCTGCCTGTCCAGTGTCCATGTCTGCTTCACCACACAGGTCACAGACAATATGGCCCAAGCACCGATACTGTCTGATTCTGCTGAGAGGAAAACCATTCTACAATAGGGATACAACACCGGGCCCCTCGCCACCCTTACAGAATGCCATACACTCGGTTTTATTTTAAACATTATATTGTAGGCCATGGCTTCTGGCGTACAATTCACAATATCTCAAGAGTTTCCTAAGAGAGAACGCAAAAGAACACAAAACATACATAAGTCCTGACATACTCACATAAAAACATACACCCTAAAAACTTTGCTTGGGCGTACTTGTCTTGGGCGAAACTCCGTCTTGGGCTGTCCGGTAAAAAGACAATCTAGATCGCATATAACATCGCCTGTGGCTGGTAAACGACAACTTACACTGCAAAATTATTTCTACCAGCCTTAAAATAGACAAGACTCTTTCAGACTTTCTTTCACAATTTTAAATAACATTGTGTTCTTTTACTAGGAGAGGCCATCGGCTCCTAAAATACAGTTTCTAACTAGTTTAGGAGCCTTTGGAGTCATATACTGTCTGTACTAGTTTAAATTATGCAAAAATAAATGATTTATTATTATTATTATTATTATATAGTTTTTATGGACTACTCTTACCGGGTTTAGCACCCAGTTATACGCGCTAACAGCCAATAATATTGGCACTTATATTTACTACCTGAACTTACTATAAACTTTTTAATGTTTTCACTTTTAGGTCGTTTTCTTGCGTCCGTGTTTGATATAAACACCACCAGTTCTAGTGGAACTAAATGATGGCGTTTTTAATCCAACACAATACCTTATATTTTATTTATTTATATTTATTTATTTATTTCCAAAAAAACAAATAGTAAGCTAACAGTATACCAAAACGCTTACTATCTTAAACAATGATTACAATGAGTACAAAACAACTTAAATTCTCTAATAATAATAGTGATGTTATCACTAAATATGTCGATATGCTGGAACTTGTGCGCAAAATGATTGAGCGCAAAACGATTTAAATAGTAAAGGATACCATCAATAGGTATACTTAATTTTATGTTTAGAAAATAGATAATTTTTCAATAAAAATGTTTTATCAAAATGTACAAAAATGGATCATGATAGGAAGGCTATCTGCTAATAATATACTACAACCTGATGATTTAAAATTTAATTTAATTGAATGTAGAAAAATAGTATCTGTATATCAGTGAATCTATAAATCATCTCACGTAACAGCTGTAAACTATCCATATATAATAAGAGAAATCAAGCAAAGGACGAGGAGGAGGAGGAGGAGACTTCAGCGATCCCAAAGCCATGCCAAGCGTGGGGATTCGGCAATAGTCACCCCTTAGAGTGAGGCCTTTGCTTAGCAGTGGTCGTCCTGGCTGATATCGATGATGGCAAGTCATAATTTTCATCAATGATAGAAAACTCTATCATTCGCTCCCTGCATAATTATAATATATACATATACCAAATTACAATCGTAACCTGGGGCCTTATCCCGTAACTCTGGTGGCGATGGGCTTCGTTTGCTATCCTGCTCGCTCGCATGGTGCGAGTAAGTTGGCGCGAGTAGGACGGCACGCGATGACCATTGCCACCAGAGTTACGGGATAAGGCCCCTGATGTTGAAAATCAGATTCCGATAACAAAAATGTATCTAGGCGAAGTCAAATATTTATAGGAATATATATATTAGTATATTATATATTAGTCGGAATAACCGACTCAAATTATTCCCGTTTTATTAAAACAAAAATATTTAAAGGCCGTAGCCTGGCACTGTATTTGATTTTTTATCGCTTCGGTTTCTTGACAGTCTCGTCCGTTTATTTATATTAACTTTCTAACGTCAACCTATAACCAATTTTTGGTTCTTTCGTTGTAATATCAAGAAATATTTTAAGATTGTTTTCAGGGTATTTGAACCTTCTCGCTCGCTTGTTCAATACTTTGAAGATAAAAATGACTGAAATAAAGACAGAAAATTTATGTGTTTTTTCGTACAATGTAATATTAATATGCAAACAATTTTTGGTTTGTTATTTTTGAATGTAAATTTAAATTAAGTATCTTTTATTTTATTTTATGGAACCTGGAGACGAGACGAGCAGGTCGCTCACCTGATGTTATGCTTCACGCCTGCCTATAACAATTCAGTGCCACCCAGAATTTTGAATTTGAACAGTTCATAACCATGAGCAGCAATGCTCTGCGCTCGTCACCACGAAATATTAGATGTTAAATCTCATTATGCCCAGTAATTACGCTGGAAACATTGCCTTTCAATCCGGAACACAGTAATGTTTGCACACTACTGCTTGGCGGTTGAAAATGTGGTGCTTCCCCAGGCGGACTCAGCAGAATAGCTCCACCACTACTAAGACAATCTATGAAAACTTGACGGTTTTCGCCCAGTTTTGAAATCATGAATTACACTTAGTGGTTTGCCTTTTTTTATACGAAATGTATATAAAAAAATAATCATTATTAGCGACGAAAAGAGCGGCAGAAGCGTATCTTTATCTGTATCAGCTTTTAAACATCCCACTGCTGGGATATCAGCCTACTCTCGAAGGGTGATTAGGCCATATCCACCACGCTGGCCCAGTGCGAGCTTAAATGCTTTGAATAACAAGCTTTGTGATTTGCTACTTATGTTGACTAAAACTTTTGTTTCCTCAAACATTTGAAAGAATGTAATTCATACATAGACAAAGCGATACGGAACTTTAGTGAACTCGTATAACATCTTCTCCTACGAATGTGGATACATCCACAGACTACAAAGCGCTTTTAAAATGGCAAGCTTGTTATCCAACTCCCTTAGAATGGGCAACCAGAATGCTTTCAAGTTTGTTCTAAATTCCTTCCAAGATAAGACAAAAGTCCCTCGTCATGTTTATCCGCGTAAGGCGACCATATTTGCAATCACTTTTGGACAGTTTCATAAGCACATCCTTTTATCTAAAGATGATATGTTTTTTTTTTATAATATTTATATTGGTGAAAAAAGATAAGGCAATTATTTTATTGGACATTGTGGACATTATGTGTTTATCACAATTTTCATCATCATCATCACGAACTTTCTTTAATCTTGTAATCTCTGTATGTATAACACTAACTCGTGGCCAGCAAACCTCTTTGCATCCATTTTCTGCCATATGCAGGATCGACACTTAACTTGGCCAAAGACGCTCCGCTCTGTTTTGGAGTTCGTTATCAATATATTCGGAAACTAAATATAAACATAATTTATTGCAAAAACATAAAACTAAGGTTAAATACAAGTGATGGCTCTGCCTTTTGCGTTAGTTAGAAACTGTACTAGTGTGATCATTAACTTACTGGAGCTAAACGCCAAAAAAACATTTAAAAACATTTTATAGGGAGTGATACAGAAGTAGGAATCCAAACTGTGCTTATATACGTCACCAACCTAGCTAATTCATAAATATAAAAATCCGTAAAAATTACAGAAAAATGCTGAACATACTTTTGGACATTTTCGTTGAACTTTAAGATGTAATTATGCAATATTTTAACAAAATAGGGTGCGACAGGCTTGCGGCCGGAAAGTTGGCAACACCTGGCAGTTCCCAAGGCATTATGAGTAGATATTTAATACCATTGTTTTATTCCAAAATTCTCTTTCAGATTAAATTTCAAGTTATGTAGATAGCTGTATTTCTAAGTATTGTCTCAAGGCTCAATGGTTAGAACAATTTTCAAAAGGGCGTTGAAGTTATTACAAAGTTTTCGTAAGTATCTTTTCTATTCAGTTGAATCGATATGACTAAAAGTAATCCCTTTTCAATAGGGGGCTTACAAAGTGCCTCTATTTCAACCTTTGATTAATGATTTTATTTTTCATAAAAACTTACCTATAGACTTACTAAACAGACACAGTCTAGTAACTTTAGTTAACAAAAATATAAAATTCGCCTTCACAGGGTCAGATCGCTTATGCATCTATATACAATATCGCCCATCGGCAAGTGACCGCCCGAAAAGGGCTTATAGTGCTCATCATTATGAACAAGTTTTACTATGGGAACAACCCTGAATTCCATAGAAAAATGTCAATGACATTCGACAAAATATATGGAACAGCAGATTTTTTTTCTCGATTTCATATTTGGTCCCATACTAAAAGTTGTTCATAATGATGAGTACTATAAGCCCTTTTCGGGCGGTCACTTGCCGATGGGCCAGCCTGTATAAGTCTTTTAATGACTCAAAGTTCAAAAATGAAGTGCTATTTATTATGTTATTGAAATTAGCATATCTATAATATTTATATATATATATATATATATATATCTGCTGGTAGCGGTTTATTAGATTAGGGCTAGTTTTAAGTTGTATATATATTTGTTTTAGTTTTACTTAGGGTTTATTTCAATGTATTTATTATTTAATGTTATTTTAGTTACCCAAATAATTAAATAAAAAATGGATAAATTATACTAATATTTATGATACAATGTACTTTTATGAGCCAGTTGTGCCAGACTCATTTTAAAATAATTTTAATGCTAACATTTTTTATGCTTTCAAACTTAGAACACAATGTAAATCATAACAATACCTAAGTGTTTACTATAATTGTACAGATTAAAATATTGTAATATTATGATTAATTTTATTATTCTTGGTGTTAAAATCTGAAAGAGAAACTTAAACTGATTCATGACATAGCAATGGATTTACACAATGTAAATCTGTACAAAGCGTGTTTGTTGCTTTGTTTTAACTACTTAGTGTTGTGCTGAACTTCAAATGACATCTTTTGAGCTTTTAAACGTTTTTAAAGTCCATGTAAGTTCATTATCAAATCAAATAATTTCAAATAAGAAATGCTAGTTTACAATATTCTAATAAGTTATGATGCCATTAATTTGTCTAGGGCACGCAATAAGCACAATTCCCGTGGGAAGGGCGCTGTACGCTGAATCACCGGCCTTTTTATGTATCACCTAACTAGCCACTAATTATTAATGTTGTATTGTGCATTTTTTATGAAATAAATTATTATTATTATTATTTCAGCCTTAAGAAGATCGTCATGCCGCGAGCTTTTGGCGCAGTCATCATTATCATCAGCCATAAGACTTCTACTGCTGAATATAGGCCTCCCCCTTAGAGCGCCACACCGACCGCCAACGGGCCACTTGCATCCACCGGTTCTCCGCGACTTTCAGAATGTCGTCGGTCTACCTAGTGGGAGCCAGGCCAAGAGGTTGGCGCAGTAGGTATTTGAAAATTGTACTGCAGTCGCTCTGTTCCCCGTGCGTGCGATATAGAGTTGGTAATTTGAACTAAATTATTTGACAAAATTAGCATTTCGGGGAATACTATTATCACCCCATAAATGTTATCAAAATAATTTGTTTCTGATGTCTGAAACTTTTTTTTTTTGTTGTATTTTAGTAAAAACTACCTTTCATCGTCATAATTTCAATTTAAAAAAAACACTTTAGGTGCCTATAACAATAATATTGTGATAATTAAAAGAAAACAAACCTATTGAGTGATTTTGTATGGACTAATTTTTATTTTATGTTTTTATTGTACTATCTAACATATCTACCATGTTAAACGCCTATCGTCTATTCGTCTTTATTTATTTTTTAAGATACGCCAACAGTGAATTTTACATTCTTATAATATATTTCTACGTGGAACTGATATGATCACCCTTTATAGGGTGATATATATATTTACACTATATTATCCTGTACTATATTATTCTATTAAATATATATTATTATTATATATTTATACCCTCGTCTTGCAATAGGTATACCGAAGACTTGCGCCTGAGTTCGTAAAACTTCTTCAAACATCATAAATAAGTGTCCGACGACGTCGTATCTCTACATTAATACCTAGTATTGTAAATGTAGTATTTACAACTCGAATATTTTAAAAATTAGAATTACTGTTAGCGGGTTATTTTATTATATTTCATTGAAAATAAGTTATCTGTATACTTACTTTTATTTTCAGTGGTCTACGATAGAACACCTATACGCTTGTTTGTTTTTTAATTTAATTTCATCCTGGTCTTGAAGATGCATACATTTCTACTTTGATGTTTTATACGATGAAATTCAACGAGCAAGTCATTCACATAGTGGTAGGCGCCACCAATTTATGGGCGCTTGTCAATGTTTCGTTCGGTATCACTCAAACTTAGCATTTTTTTTAAAATAATTTTAAAAAAAAAAATTTTTTTTAGTCTGTTTTCCAAAAGGTGAATATTTAATATTCACCTTTTGGAAAACAGATTATTATTACTTTTGGAAAATATATAATTATTACATCAAAGGAGAAAACTTAAATATACGTACGTTAAAACGGACAAACTTAAGTTTTTACATAGAAAACAATATTTTTCCTTTATGCAACGCTTTCCTACAACATTTTTTTTTTAAATTTCCATCGCTTGCTTTGTTTTCTGTTAACATAATATTGACTAATGACTTCTCGTTTCTGACAGAAAAGTTTGTTCCGATAATTAATTTAACCGAAATTTTACATCAAACGATATTTCACTTTATTTAACTGGAACTTGGAGTTTGAAACAGACGAACTAATTAGCTGACTGCCGTTTGTTGGTTTAATCACACACCTAAAACTCAGTTTTAAGGCATTACATGAATAACCAATTATGTAATTGGTTCATACATGGAGCATTGTATCAGTAGATACAAAAAGTATTTATTTTTGTGAAAAATAATGATTAGTTTTGACCTGTAATAATTTGTTGCCAATAAATATGATTATGATTATGATTAACTTAGTACATATAAATATACTTTATGGCAGAAATCACACACTTTTACCTGAATTAGCTGTCTGAAAATGTGTTATACACCAAGCCATATTATTTTTGCGATTTGTACGATTTTAAAAGACAAATACATTCCACGCACCAAAGCTAAATTAGATACAACCGACAAAGCCAGGAATGGATTCGTTGGTTGTTTGTCTGCCTTGTGTGGAGGAGGTCTCGGGTTCAATTCTCGTACGTGCCAGTAAATATATTTTTTCACTTAGCAACAACTCACGAACTCATGATATGCCGTATCTCTAAAAATTTTTTTGGCCAAGCTGAAACATAGGTACTCGTATTTTCTGCTTAACCTCTATCTGTCAAAAGAAATAAACTTCGTATTGAAAAGCATGGACAGTTTTTACGAAGCCAGGTCAAAGTAGTCAACGACTTAAATTACAATAAAGTAATACGTAAGTAAGTTTCCACGGAGTTCCTCAGGGTTATCTATTTTCGCCGCTGTTTTTCACTCGCGATGCTTCAATTAGCATAAAATTTGCATAAAACGTCTGTTTTCAGCCCCTAGATAATATATTTGAACGTCTTTGTTAGTGGTTTAAACGCAAACTTACATGATAATGACCCTACTTGCTCTGTAGGAAAACTGTGCTTTCTTGAAAATATTTGCGTTTTAAGTATCTGGTTAATTAAACGTAAAGTTTAAGTGAAGAAGAACTTAGAATTATTTCATTACTGATTTACAAGATTTATGTCAAAGCTACTTAAAGTTGCAATGAGCTTCTTGTGTTAGTTTGCAAGGAATTAATAGAAATCAATTCGCAAGTTTACTTGTCGGTCTAATATTACAAGGTTATAGATATATTTTCTAATTAATAATTGCGTTTTAAACGAACATTAGCATTTTTTTGTATTACGTTTCAACTATTATTGGTGCTAAGCTATGAAGCGATCTTAAATAGAGTACGCTTGCCAAGCTAGAAGCAACACATCGCACTAATATTACAATTCCGAAAGTTATGTGACTTGTTCCCATTGGATGTTTGGTGTGAAGGTAGCTTATAGCCTGGATTAACATATAATTGCTAACCCGGAAAAATAATTGTTCTATTCCTGTTGGATAGCGGGTGAAACCGCGGGCCGCTGCTATTTGTTTCTATAAATGTAACAAAAAATATTTACAAACACTTAACTATTTAATTAGCACTTACGCGTTAATTGAAACCAACGATAATAAAACGTCTCACAAACAATTTTCAAGCCACTTCAGTCCTTTGCGGTACTACAAATTTTTATTATATATATATTTGTTTATAGTATTGCCGTTCGTACAGTAAGGAGAGAAAGGACAGCGGAAAAGAATGCCCACTGCTGAATAAATCCCTTTTTTAATCGACTTAAAAAAAAGAGGGTTCTCAAGACGATATTTTTTTTCTTTATTATACCTACTGTACGAAGAGTTGAGGAACCAACTGCGGTTTTTTACTTGTCGACATTTTAGATTTTATTTATTTAATATTTAATTGTTTTAATTTTATTTGTAGTTTTAGTTTGTTTATTTAATTTTAGATAATAATATAATATATTTTGTTTTAATAAAACGGGAATACTCACGTTAAATTGAGTCGGTTATTCCGACTATAGTTTCGATCACATTCGGTGACCTTTATCAAGAAATGCTCAGCGAGACAAAATGTATCAAAACCACGTCAGTTTTCATAATAATATAATATAGTTTATATAATATTTTTAAGCTTAAATATTATTGTTTAAAATTTCAATTTTATTTAATATATATATATATTAAACTATATTATGATCTAAAATTAAATATATATTTATAGGACAGGTAAAAAATACACCAGAGTTTGATGATATTAATATATTTAAAAAATTCAGTCTTTTATTATAATTACTGAAAGTAGAACTAAAGTATAAAAAATCAGCCTTTTGTTAATGTTTACTTGTGTACTAACGGCTAAAGAATAATTACGTTATACATCTAATATTTACACGGTTGTTGGTTGTTGATGAGATCTACTCGATGTATACTTGGGAAGTAATGTGATACCGGATTTCGCGTACATGTGTAAATTGTATTTATTCAATTAATTGTTCGCATCAGGGCCTTTAATTGATGTATCGTAATTGACTCGTACGTTGGAGGCTTTGTTTGATTAATAATATAGCAAATAAACAACTTTAATGTAACGTAGAATTTGTGATACCATATTTGGAAATCATTACACTAGTGTCAGACAATATTTTGTAGACAGCTTTACACAAATAAGTAAAGGAAAATATTTGACTGAAAGGTCAAAAAAACTAGAAGAAAATTTGAGCACTTGTTCACTTTTATAAAAAAGTAAGAGAAAGCAATATACATCAAAATTGCTTGGCCTAAAGAGATTTAAATAAAACACCTAATCATGGTGATGAGCGCAGTGCTTTGCCGAAGTTCAAATTTCTGGAAGGCATTGATAGGCAAGCGTGACTCTTACCTTCAGACATGTGACTTGCTCGTCTCGTCATTCATTTGTCTAAATAAAAAAATAATGATAATTGTTAATTTATACGTAGAACAACGTATTTTTAAAGAAATCGCAAAAGTTCCCGCAAATATGAAACTACAAAATTATGAAATTACCAGAAAATATGAAATTTACAATTCCCGTTGTATTCTAGCTACAATGACAATAAAAATCCGTTAGGTAACTTACTTTTCTGGATTAGGATATTTCTACGTAAGTAATTATTATCTTCAACCTTCATCAATTTTATTTGCAGTAGATTGACAAAACCCAAACAGAATTCTCGACAAAACTGAAACAAATCGTCATTATTTTTAACGATATCTCTAGCGGCTAGCTGAAGATAAGGGCCAAAGCTGACTAGCGAGTTTTAGAATCGGCGATAGGCGATTTAGATACTTTTCGGAAACTTGATACCTCGTACGAACGCTTCTATCCGCACACATAAAAAACGCAAAGCGATCGAGTCGGTTTTTGGAAACTCGCTACACTTCGGCCACATTCGGATGCCACTCTCAGTAATTTAGTAATGCTTCGGAATCTGCGGAACAAGAATCAGTGTCGCCAAAAGCGCGATTGCGACTTCGAATGCAGAAGACATAACCGTACGCAATAACGTACGTACGATAAGCATCGATACCGAAGCAGCATCTATGTACTCACAAAGTCGCTGATGCTAAAAGTATGCTTTTGGCCTAACGCTTGTGAATCTATTGACCCTTATCGCTTTTCGTTAGAAGCCCTCATCTCGTCCCGTATTTCTGCGAACCATTACTTATGCAAATTATAAAGGCATCAAACACAAAAATGGCATAAAAAAGAGAATCTCAAAAAGCCTAAAAAATCTTTAAAAAATAAAATCTTAAAATCTTAAAATCTTCGGGGCTTAAAATCTGATATGATGCTCTAAAATGAAGTGACAAAAGTTACTTTAATTTAATACATTTTACTAATAAAGTGAAGTGAGACAAAGTTTGGTTCGCGATAACTATAGTGCGGAGGATCAGCGATAGTGATGGTGACCCCTGTTTCGGCTAGTTCCTGGTGCGAAGGATGGCCGCCATACAGCGTGGTAACGCTTGAGCGTATGGGCACGCTTGTACCGGGTAATCGGCACTCGGCTTGCGCGTTGTTTTATAGTATTTCAAATATAACCTAACCTAGTGTTTGTGCCACTTCGCATAGGACACATTAATTGTGCGAGTTTTGGCAGTAATAACGATTACGGAAATATGGAAAATGAGCAAACTAGCAAAACAGTGGGTTATAAATATTGTATCGTGCCTCTGTGTAAAAATACTACTGAATCAACACCGGATAAACATTTTTTTTTTTGGTGCAAAAAGTCAAAACGATTAGAGCAAAGTGGTGCAAAATCATAAAATGAGAATCATTGCCAGAAAAACAGTCAATATATGCATACATAGTTTCAGGTTAATAATAATTATCTTTTCAATTAATATTTTGTTCATTTGTTTTTCAGTTTTGGTTAGATTACTTTGTTAAAATACTAACAATTGACCCCTTGTTCCATCTCGTTTTTCTAGATTTAAAAAAATATGTAAAACTAGCTGCGCCCTGCGGTTTCACCCGCTTTCTACAGGAATGGTTAAGTTTGCCTATGTGTTAATCCAGGGAATAAGCTACCTCCATACCAAATTTCATCCAAATCCATTCAGCTGTTACAGAGTTGAACGGGAAGAAACACACTTAAATACTTACCTACTTACACACAAACTTTCGGATTTATAATATTAATGTGATAATCCTTTTGAAACACATCAGTTATGGGAACCGTGTTCGGCCAATTAAAAATCGATCTTCAAAATTTTCGAAACATCGATAGGTTACCCCGGATAGTGTTTGTTGGGTTGGGGTAAGTTGACTGATTTAATTTTTATTAGTTATTTGACAAGGGACTGAAAAGTATTTTGTTTATGTGTTTTATCGACGATTAATCAATTAATAAATAAAATGAATAGTGATAGTATTTGGGTAATAGCTTCTTCTATAATTTTTTTCATGCGCCATTATTTTGAAACAGAATAGCGTTAATAGATGCTTTTCGGATTTTAGCAACGCGGCCGACACGATTAAGCTCGTCTTCCAAATAACGGTTTAAAGCTGCCTTTTGAATATTTTCATCTAGTTATTGATGATTGATGGTAGCTAGTCTACCATTAAAAATAATGGGCAGGCCTGCAGGTGAACGAAAAAAAAAGAATGAACGAAAATCTGCTCTGATCAATAAAATATACATTCAGATTTTTATGAATAACTAGAAATAACTTTTAACTAGCTTATAAAACATTACCTTCCATCAAAGAGCTTTTGAAGTAACGCAAGACTTCTCGTTAAGAGTAACTGTTACCCGTTTTTTTTCATGTTTCAATAATAAAACGGGAATTCTCACGTTAAATTGAGTCGGTTATCCCGACTATAGTTTCGATCACATTCGGTGACCTTTCAAGGGATGCTAAGCGAGACAAGCGCGCGACCTCGTCTTGCCTTGCACTGCACCTTACACTTTATTGAAACAAAATGTATCAAAATCACGTCAGTTTTTTTAGTAAAATGTTTCAATAAATTCATTACTTTTATGTTTTTTTAACTTTGTTTTTTTTAGTAGCGAATTGCGGCTCCTATTTTTTGTCAGGGCTTTGTCATCCGAGTTCTTTCTTAATTGAGAGTTTGAGTTGAAACATTACATGACTGTCAAGTTCCGATGACAATACAATATCATGACAGTGAGGTGATCTGGTGATGGATCATCACGCATCATCACACCACGCATCAGTCTATATACACTTATAAGAAATGACTCTGATTGGTTGCCAGCCCAGATATTTAAATTTAATCAATCAAATCATCTGCCCAGCCGGGAATAGAATCCGGGACTTCCTGCTCCTAAGGTAGACGTTCTACCATTGAGAAAAACAGCTCATCCAAAATATACGAACACCGACTTGCTCCCGCAGACTCTGAGATATCGTGGCCGAGTAACCTTCACACTGCTCTGTCACACTGGTGTGACGGTTAGGAAGAAAATTTCCTGACCTTCACATTAGTATTAAGGTTAGGAATTCGCTTTCCTAACCTTAACAGCGTTGCGTTATCTTTTGTCACGTTCACACTTATGACTGACCACGACCGACTAACCTTCACACCAACCTCTCACTGGTGTGACGGTTAAGAACTAATCTTCATACAATACCTACCTACTTTTATGTTTCTACAGTATAAAGTACCAGGAGACCAGAAACACTGAGAAGGTAGAGGTTATAAAATGTGAAAAACGATATAGGTCTGATCCCTTTTTATCACAAAATGCTTACACATTACCTTTTCATTATTTCTGATCTCCCGGTACTTTGTATTAATTAGTTGATACTCTGTACGGGCTAGGTAGAACAGAAAGAACATTAAAAAAAAAAGAAATTTAAAGAAGAACGAAAGAAAGAGAGAGAGAGAGAAAAAAAGAGAGAGAATGACATGAATTCGTTTCGCTCGGTAAATTAGTAAAAGCATTCACATTCATACGTAGTACTAAAAGCATGCTCATAATTTAGTGTGGGGCGGGTGACAAATGAAAGACACGCCCTGAGCTTGGGTGACATGTGCCCATACATCAGGGCTGGATCGTGGCGCGCATAGAAATCAGCTTAGATCCATTATCACTGCCAGCCTACGAATAAGCCGAAAGGAAAAAGGTTTTATTAAAATATGTACTAGTTGCGTCGCTGTTCACGTGCGATTTCTTGTATTGTCACATTTTTCGGGGTATTAAGTACTAGCTTTTCCGCACGGCTTCGCTCGCACGCCAAATAAAACACGCTCTTTAGGAGTTGATTTTCAAAAAATCTTGAGACGTCCTTTTTTCTAACTGCACCCCGCGGTTTTACCGGTGTGAAAAATCCCTCAAAAACTTTTCCCGGGATGAAAGTAGCCTATGTCACTCTCCAGCCCTTAAACTATATCCATGCAAAAATTCAGCTCTATTGCTGCGTGAAAGAGTAACAAACTAAACAACATACTTTCGCATTTATGATATTAGTAGGGATGCGTAATACACAAATCGAGTTTCTTTGGTTTAGCATTAAAAATTATATATTTCTATTTCTATAATAAAATATTTTATTACCATACAAACTTTGCGGTTCCATTTTACCTCTTTAGAGGTGGAGTTTCGCAAAATCCGTTCTTCTTGTATACATTATGAATACATATCTATATATTCACATATACCATTTTAGGCGTATTGCTAGAAGCTGTGTGTCACCAAGATGGTGCGATAGTGGTCCAGGGATAGGGAAGTTATCTACAGAGGTCGCGAGAGCTCAGTTCGACGCAAACAACTAGTTACCTAAACAGCCTTACAGTCGCCTATACCTGACAAAATTGACTAACCTAAGCCCGTCTGCACTAAAGCCAATAAAACTTAGGTAAGCATCACCTGAACTAAGTCGGACTTAAACTTAGTCAAAGGAATGGACATGTCTTACGCATTTAGGCAAGCTCCTAAGTTTGGTGCAACGCATTTTTCATTGTTAGGTATTTACGTCCTAGAGATTAAGTAAGAACTTAAGAGCTGTGCTTCAAGGGCATTAATAGCATAGAAGGGCATAGAAGTACGCCCAATCAGGCGTGCCAAATTGATCACAGGTAATAAATCAGTTGGAACGGCAGCTTTTAACACCCACCCTATTATCTCGGACTGCTGACTGTGACGGTCGTAAAGGTAGGTATATACCTAGGTAAATATTATGTACTTTTATTTTCAGACATAAGTGGATTTTAGAGTTCCGTACCTCAGGAGGAAAAGGGATCCCTTCTAGGCTCAGGTCAGGCCACAATCACACAGCAGGATATCGAAGAGAAATATGTTAAAGTTTTTTGCGCGTTTTTTTTTTTTTAATCTTTATTTATTAGGAGCTTAAGTCGCTCTGCGACTATGTCATCTCCATTATGTACACTCAATATCATCCACTTAAGAATACACAATAGTTTAAATAGTGTCCGTGCCACCTCACCCAGTGGAGCGGATAGGACACTGAATAACGCCAACTTCGAGAAAATTAGAACCTTATTCAGTGAGCATGACAGATCTGACAGACTAGTCCGCGAACATTCCACTATGATGTGATAAACATCCTCGAGGCTTCCACATATTATGTCACAGGTGTCCGATTCTACTCGCGATAAAATCTGGAACGATGTATAGGCCGAAGATTCAAAGTCACCGACGACTACTTTCAGGGTTTGCAAGCGGAAGTGGCAATGGGCAGGCCAAATCTCTCGAAGAACCGATAACCGATGAGGTAGAAAGGTTTTTAAACTGCCACCACGAACCGAAGAAGCAGCGTAGGCCTCCCGCTATGTGGATCAACGATATTGTGAAAACCGCGGTTAGGCGGCAGATGTAAAAAGCAGATTATCGTTCATAGTGGCGCTCTAAGTGCCACCAGAGCACTTAGAGCGCACTCTAGTGCGTGGACGTCAGCAGTGGACGTCTTCTGGCTGATGAAGATCACGACGATGAAGATTCAGAACATAGAACATTGTTCTCGTTACAAGAACTTACTTCAGTACTCGAATTTCCAAAAGTACACCAACGAAATACTAAAACATACCTTATCTCAAAGAGACTGATTAATACGGATCGCTTAAGCGACCCGTTCAAATTCAAATGATTTGGAAACATCGGAACAAAAACGCCTTCAGCGAATGCCCTGAATAGATCTACAGATGTGAAAATGATCCTGATAATATTAACAAACTTCTCATTTCAGCTTCAGCTCATTAAGTGAACGTCTCCGCGGACGATTGAATCGCGATATCCTACAATTACGAAATAACATTTGTTAAAATTATTTATATAAACGGCTCTACCGCCGTCTCTTTCTTATAGGTAATGCAGCTCAGAATTGGGCAGTAACTCACCTCCGTCACGAAATCATAGAAGCGAAATCGCCAACGACAAAACAATCTGTAAAATTGTTGAACCTGTATACCAAACTTCGTCTAGATTGGTTGAAAAATACGACCTGTACGCGAGTACCATCCTATGGACAGATGAAAGCACATTTTTCCAGTTGAAGCACAGACTTTCGTTAGCTTCGTCACTTGTTCAATGAAGTATAATGCATTGGAAAAGTACAACGGTTATCTAACATTAAATCACCTGTAGGTATCGCTAGCAAATTTCCCTTCTCCGGCAGCTGTGACTCACACTTTGAATATCAATTATCAAAGGAGTCAAAAGACTTACGAATTTGACGTGGTCTCTTAATCCCAGATAATACAAAGACCCTACAGGAAGACTTCGTTAGTAAAGCGATTATTCACGATTTAGTTATGCGTTTTCATAAAAGGGAGATAGTCCATGAATAGGTTCGTAAGCTATAACTCGGCCCATCCTGTCTGACCCATTGCTGTTCATTGTTCACCCTACAATGGGTTTATGGGTTGACAAAGAATATTATATTTCGGTCTGCGATGTTCAATCGCAACATGACCTTTTCTTGGTTGGTACGTCCAATATAGTCCAGTATCAAGTCAGATTTTATGAATATTATTTAAATCAAATCATTTAATTCAGACTACAAAGGTCCATATTACACATAAAAGGAAATTCTATTACAAAAAAAAGAACATAAAATTAAATTAAAATTAAACTATGTATTATATTATATTATGTCATACATGTCGATAACAATACAAACAGAAAACAGTTTTGTCAAAAAGAAAATACAAAATAAAATAAAATAAAGTAGCATCAAAGAATTTTAAATTCAAAGGTGTCTTGGGACCCGTATATGTTCTAAAACTGCGATCAGAACCACCGCAGGTCGGGCGGCAGTGTTCTCGAAGTAAACGGTAAGCGTTCTGCGATCCTCGAGCCGCTTGCCAAGAGTAGGGATTTTCCTCCTCATTCAGCAATGGAAGTCTTTTGGCTGACGATAATGATGTGCTGAGAATACCTAGCCTGAATCTAATATTTATTATTTCGTTTGTTAAGTGGCGGTCGGCGCCAACCAAGTTGCTATGTATGTTAGCACAGTAATATAAACATTGAGCAACGCCGGCACCACCACACCGGCACGGCATCGGCCCGAACGCTCCGGATCGGCCGGAGGCCTGTGTTGCTCAATGAATATAAATAATAAATAAATAAATAAATATCTGGGACATTATTGCACACACGGTCATCTGACCCCAAACTAAGCAAAGCTTGTAATATGGCTGCCAAAGACTGATATAGGTACATAGATATTTTTAAATACATACTTATATAGATATTAACACCCAGACATAGAACAAACACAAATATTCATCACATAAATGTTTGTCCTAGATGGGAATCGAACCCACGCCCCCAAGCACAGAACGTAGGTTCACTACCAACTGAGCCACCGGGGCAGTCATATAAACCATAACATCAAGCCAGCATCCAATAAATTCATTTTACCTAGTGTTGTCATACCAGAATCTTCAGATAAAAGAAAAGGGCTTCAAAGAGATACACAAAAAAACAATAATAGAGTCCCACGTCACAAAGATTGACAAAGATTTCATACTCAACCAAGTAATCCTCAAAGTAAATAAAATTGTTACACGTTTCTTTCCTTCAAAATTATAATAAGTTTTTGTGGAAAAATATTTTTTTAGACAAGCTTTTATAAAACCCGCTATTGATAAGCTGATTAAAATGAGTTCAAATTCCATTAATCTACTGTTTAGTTACTGAAGAGTTCCGTTATCCACTTCCATCGCCATCACCAGATCAGCTTGCTCTCATAATATTGTATTGTCATCAAATTTGACAGGCATGACAAAATTTCCACTCAACTGAAGAATGGGAACTGGTCTAAAATTCAGTTGCAAGATTTGACCCGAACATACAAACATTGCAAGTTATCGGAATGAAGTCTTCGAAATGAAGTACCATCGCCCAAACCTGATCACAAATATCAGTCAGGAGTTGTTTTGCACACACAGGAACCCAATGGACGTCGCGTATGCGCTGAGGGAAATATACTCCGGTATATATTCCTCAGCTCCCCGTATTAGGTCTCTTGAGCAAAGACGGTACAAGGGGGCGCAAATACCCAGCACCCTCCCCAACACCCTTTTCTTAGTGCATACGCAGGAAGAAAAGGAAAACCTCATCATCCAGGGTTATGGGGGAGGCACAGGGTCGCGCACTCTTACCATCCATGAAGCTCAGGGGCTAACATACGAGTCGGTAATCGCCATTAAGACTAAGCCAACAAAAAAACATTGCAAGTTAAATAAAAGATTGGTACCAGATTAATAATTAATTCAGTTAAATAGGACTTAACATTACATAGTAATAATAAACAAAATAAACTAATCTAAAAGAACGCTATCAGTGGGAATTGTTCCCAAAATGCTGGCCCCATTACCACGTTGTATTGCAATACTCAGCCTTTGGGCGAAATAGAGGCCAGCATTTTGTTCACGTGTTGCTTCGACCAGACGAGAAGAGAGATCTTTAAATATTTTCTTAAAGAAAATTATTATTATTTTTATTAAATTATTATTTAAATATTTTCTTAAAGAAAATATTTAATGAGATGAGTACTATAAGCCCTTTTCGGGCGGTCACTTGCCGATGGGATTGGATGCAAAAAAACCGTACATTTTACCGGGAAAAAAAGTTGCCTATGTCCTTCTCTGACCCTTATATCTATGCAAAAATTTCGGTCGATCCGTTCGATCGATCGATTCGTCGATCAGTTTAACCGTGATTACGCGACACCCAGACAGAGAGAGAGTTACATTCGCATTTATAATATTAGGATTAAATCCATTTAAAATGTCAAACGGCATTGTAAATCCACCTGTGGCAGATGTATTCACAGGTGTTACCCCCTTTTAGATACGTCGCGTTTCGTTTTATTCCGGTCACAAAAAGGGAGAGGATGAGGTATAAATCCCTTGACGTAGATACGCTCTGATGAATCCAGCTTCCTTAATGGGCCTTCAGGCCTTCGGCCTTCGGAAAATAATAAATATCCGACCGCGTCTTAAAATGTCTTAAAATTGTTTTTACTGAATGTTCTATTACGGACGTATTCTTGGATAACATTCTACTGGTAATTATGAACCTTTTCTATGGAACTAAACCTGAAACCGAGGTAAACATCAGTTAAATAGAAAAATGCTATTTACTATTTATGAAAATGTATACAGGGCTATAAGGAACGGATATGCTAAGCCGAAAGGGGCTCGAAGTACTCATGATCGTGAACAACTTTTACTATAGGAACAACATTTTGTCGAGTGTCATTGAAATTTTTTCTATAGCTGATATTTTTTTCTTGATTTCGGGTTTCATCCCATAGTAAAAGTTGTTCATAATGATGAGTACTATGAGCCCTTTTCGGCTTAGCATACCCTTTCCTTATAACCCTGTATAACAGCTTTTTTATGTTGCTGGATACTGCCGCGGCAACTCTTTGTGTGTCTGAGCTCTGAAAAATGTAGTAGATACAAACAAACTGTCTTGAGCTAGCAAAAAAAAGTTTATTTTGAAGTACACACAAACACTTATAAATAAAGCGTTCAAGATCCAAACAACGGCCAGCCAGACAGCATTACTCCCATCTCCGGATATCTACAGAATCCCACAATATGAGGGTTTGTCTATTGACCAGGATCGGGTGAACGCATTCCTTGAGCCAGGTCGGATTACGTATTCGAGTATCTCGGAAAGGATCGAATAATGTACCAATAGAATGCTAAAAATGCAGACCAAGGAAAATGTATGAAGAGAAAACAAAAATAACAAATTATAAATCAAAACAAAAGTAAATGCACAAACGGGCAAATCTACAGCAAATACATAAAAATAACAATACAAAAATGGTATCCAGTAATTTAAAATGTAGTTAAAAAAATTATTGAAAATAAGTTTATGTGGAAAAAAATATTTTTATATACGTTATTGGTACTGTAAGCTAAACAAAATGAGTCCAAACTCCATCAATCTACTGTTAGTTACTGAGGAGTTTCGTTTTCCACCATCTGTACCTATCCATAATAGATCAGCTCGCTGCCATAATATTGTATTGTCATCGGAACTTGACAGGCATGCAATATTTCAACTCATAAACAGGGAGAACTGGGGCGCTAGTCTCGACTTTTCGCTACAGCACTTTGCGACCGAATTCGGTTGCTATGACGCAAAAATTCGACAACTAACACGAATTGTTAACGAAAAAACGCAAACATAATTTTGCTTCAAAATTCTGCGTGCTACGCTTGCGTAAAGTCGAGACTAGCGCCGCTGGTCTAAAATTCAGTTGCAAGATTAGACCTTAACATACATACATATCAAACATTGCAAGTCAAATAAAAGGTTGCAAAAACACATGTGCATTTATTGTGCATGATCTGTCAATGTCTGTCAATAGCGACGTTATACGACCGCCTTAGAGGCGGAGAGCCGCGACGTGGGAAGGGTTGTATAGGAGCACAGATCACACCCTAGATTCTGCATTCAGGACGCTCGAAGCGCACCACGCATCAGTCTAAATACACTTTTAAGAAATTACTTTGGTTGATAGTTAGGCGCAAGTAGGCGTAACCTTGAGATAGCCAATGAGAACGCTTGGTCACTCTCCCAGCGACCCGCGCCTTCCTCAAACTTAGGTGAGTTTTTGTAGGAACAACGAATCTCGTAATGCGGTATCTAGTGTGATCTGTGTATGGGAGTTACGGCGCGCGGCGAAATGGGACTGATGTATAGACGCAGATCAACACCATAGGAAGCGACGTAGAGGGAACAATTCGTTCTGCGATCCCCAAGCAGCCTGCCAAGGTAGGGGACTATAGCAAAGGTGGCCTTTGTGCAGCAGTGGACTGACTGATGATGATGAATTGCTCTGCTCCCTTCCATCTTCAGAAGTTTAAACTCGAGCACTTTTCCTGTGCGCTTGCTTCTCGCTTTCTCTAGATATATTCGGTGAGGTGGTTTCCTACATTTGTGATAATAATGTATATAGATACCTACTACAATGTTGACATACATTGAGGGCTTATTTTAACGCGTAGGTGTTATTTATAAGCTTGTTCCTAATATCTTTCGAGTGCTATTTCCACTATCTTATCAAGTTGTCATAGAAAACGTAAATAGGTTAAATGAATCATATATCCTACTGCATGATAGGCTGATAAGGAACAATTAATTGGAAAAAAAGGATCCAGTTGTCTATTTCTTAGTTTGGGATAGTGGATGTCGGCGAGTGGCCCACGATTACTCTAGTCCGCTGTTTTATACGAGGACAAAGTCCGTAGTAGTTCACAAAAAATATTTCTGTTGACACGATATAATTGTAGTTACAGAATTCAGAAGAAATGTTGTTAGACGTAGCTATGTTTTTTTTTCTTTTCTCCTAAGAGGATTTTGGCGTCGCACGTCTTATGCATTTGCCAGTGTCAAGTATACATATATATTCTCAAGTTTCGCTAGATATTATCACAGTCACGGTCAAAGACGAGCAAAGCAAGTCACGGTCAAGTCCAAGTCATGGTCCAGTAAAGTGGTGAAAACTTTACTAGAGCCTTCTATGGAGTTTTGGAAACAACACGAAAATTCACGTTTCACTATATACCATTCACCAACACTCCAGATGTTCACAGGTAAAAACCTTCTTCTTAACGGGTAAAAATTCACCGTTTTTACACATTAAGACTCGAAATAACACAAGTTTTAGAATAATAAATGACGCGACATGAATTCTTCACGTTCCCGCCAAAACTCCCTAGCTATGATTCTACGGTACCTAATCCGTAATGATAGAGAGAGTGCCGTTCACATAACTCGGGTGTCAAACAAACAGCCGTCAGTTTTATTCCTCGTATGTTTGGTCCGGATTGAAGGGCAATGTTTCCAGCGTAATTACTGGCCTTACAGATATTTAACATCCAATATCTCAGGGTCATAAGCGCGCAGTGCATTGCCGGTCATACCCGGATCCATACAATGTCTCAGGTTATCGTCGGATAAATGTTCTTGCATACCTATCTCATAAAAACACCGACTTGACTTTATACGTATATATATATATACCCATAATTATATACTTATACTTATATGTACTCTGACAAAGAACTTCGCTTCGATCGTTCATGTAACAAGGGCCTTCAATTATAGTGATATTTTGAATTTTGTTCTCATTTATTTCGTGTGTGTAAGCCCCAAAAAGGTCAAGAACCTCCTCGATACGGAAACGCGATATTTCTAAGTAAAAACATTGATCGATGGACATCCTTATCAAACTGTTGCTAAGAGCTCTCATCCTGCACTTTCTGTATTAGTTAGAATCAAGTTTCTTTTGAAGACAATTTTCTTTACAAATACAGACCGACGACATTGCGAAAGTCGCGGGCAACCGGTGGATGCAACTGGCACGTTGTCGTTCGGTGTGGCGCTTTAAGGAGGCCTATGTTCAGCGGTGGACGTCTTATGGCTGATGATGATGGTGAAATACAGACCTTGGTCGGGAATGTTTCAAATCCTGACGTAGATTTTAGACTGTAAATTAGTTTTTTTTAGGATTATTATAGATTTTAGGATGCAAAAACAAATAGTAAATGACAAAATTTCTGGTATTTTTTTTTGTATCTGTCATAACATATATAGCTGTTGGCTTCTTTACCGAAACGCAAAAATATATTTCTTTTTTGTGTAGTAAAGGTTTACGCTTGACCACCAACTAGCCCGATGGAAAGAGATGTTGCGACCGAAGATAGTGCTTGCAAACCAAGAATATATTTATTTAATCTGTTCTTGAAAATATCCAGGTTAAAGTTTTCAGGAGAGATGATGGTATGTTGATAAAGAATTCCAGTAAGAGACATGAAGTAAAAGCTTGTGTTCCAAGCAATACATTTTCAATACATGAAAATTAAAAACATCCAAAAAATCACTAATACCTGCTAATAATAGGCTCCATGTCACAATCACATATTAATTAATTACGTGTAATTAAATAAGTATTGTACGACCTGATAATTGGAAGCCCAGTACACCAATTATTAGTCGTATATTTCAGGCCGTACATTATCGGGTCTTCAATTATCATTTGTCATTTTGGGCTGTACACTTTGATTATATTTTTCTGAGGCTGGTTGTACATTATAGACACTTGAGTATTAATTAGATCCTACTAGATATAATGTTATTGTTTCGTCCCGATGTTTTCCATCGCCGGTAGCTCAAGGTCGTTATTGGGATTTGAACCTACGTCCTGCAGCGTGCGACCTGTGCTCTAAAATTTGCACCCACACGATTACACGATTGCTGGCTTGAGACTATTTTTAACGATTTAAAAAATGATCTAAATTCGACTTATAAACCGATTTGGAAAAATATTTTTTTATTTGAAAGGATATACTTACAGATTGGTCTCATTTTTTTTTAAAACCAGTAGGCAGACAATAGCGATTTTGGTATTATCATGAACAAGTCAATTATTTTCTTTCAGAAAGTAACATTTGGTGAAGTGACCTGATGAAGAAGACCATTGGAAATTCACTCCAACTGTTCCATATGCGTACGAGCTGCGCCTCTCCAGGCTCCTATACAATAATTTAATTAGTAATTATTGTATAGGAGCCTGGGGAGGCTATACAATAATTACTAATTACTAACAAACTGATTTTATGATTTGGATTTTGTTTCCAATAATTATGAGACCAAATTTATTATGTACAACTTAAAAAACAGACAATTAAAAATACTAACTAAAAACTAAAACCTAAAATAACTATCAAAATTAAACTAAACTATAAGACCATTAGTGGAAGTAAAGGTCCCCAGAATGCTGGCGGCATTGCCACGTTAAATTGCAATGCCGCCAATAATTTAAATTTAATCAATATTTTAATTTTAATTATTTTAAATTTTTGTAACTTTGTATTTTTCTGTAATTTTTTAATTTTTTTCTGTAATCAGTGTTTAAATGTAGTATACGTAGTAATAGTATTGTATTGTTTGTATTGTAATTGTTTCATGACGGGGAGGCCTTGCCCCCAAGATACGGGTGCTTATATGGACCCAGTCTGGGGAATAGCGCTACAAACTGAAATATTTTTTTTCTACTTTTTGTGAAAATTAAATCATTTGAATTTGAATAATGAAAAAGCGACTCACACAAAGACTTATAAACAACGTACGACAACAAGTCAAGCATTTGCATTCAGAAAGTAACATTTATTGAAGTGGAACTGACGAAGAAGACCACAGACGACCACCGGAACTCCACAATGATAAGTTTAGTATTTCACGGGTGGCGCCAAGAACATCCCGATAGTGCATTTTTTCAAAGTATTTCGTGGAGTTTTTTTTTTTTTTTAAACTGCATTTTTGTCCATCACTCGCAACAACTGATCCTTTTCACAAACTACTCAGTAAACTTGTATCAAAAGTTAAAAAAAAAAACTGACATATTGTTGTTCTGTTTCGTAAATGGATCGGGCACTATTCGACGTTCTTTCCCGTCAATCTTACAATTCATATAATATGAGTCTTTGTGCCCGCTTCGATACAAAATACAAGTGAAAATAAGCCGAGAATTCTTTGCTCTTCTGGGATTTTATAGACACGTGTAGCCGCATTCAAAGGCTCAGCGTGAGACACTTTCTTTATGTGAAGGTTTGTGGAATCAAATTTAGTAACCTATGTGTATTTCATTTCGCTCTAATGATGCTTACTTACAACTTCTTTGCCACCAAAATGTCACTTTGTCACGTTTTGAACCAAGGATCTTGTACGTCTAAGTTTTGAACCTTTTTATAGTGTAAACACTCGTCTCCACGATACAGGGAATCCTAGTGTGGAGACCAGGGCTTGAGTAGCTAAATTAAATTTTTAACTTCCCCAAAAAAATATTTTCGCTGTAATTATTTTTTACATAATACACATTCTATATAGATGGTTTTGGCTTTGTATTGTTTTCGAAAACATGTTTTATTCATTGTATATGTGTGTTTGTGTGTGTGTGAGAGTGTGTGTGTCTGTGTGCTAAATGGCATCCCCGACGTAGAACACTTTAGTGATTAATGTGGTATGCTATGTTTATTACCTTTTTTCTTTATTCAAGTCCTTAACCCTTAAGAATTCCCCCAAGGTCCCCCGAGTTCCCAAGATTTCCGTCAAGTTATCTGTCGCCAGCAACCTAAAGATCTGTTCTGGCAGTCATTTCCCAATCCAGAATAGGTGTGTTTACATGTTTACCATCTTCGAACATTCACACAACAAGCGAACTTATGGTCAAAATGCCTTATCTGTAAAATACATTTTCAAAATTCTATATCGATCGAATGGTTTCCAATGTGAGAGAATATAACGGCTCTATGACTATAGATAAACAGGTGAAAAACCTTTTTGCCGACAAGGCTCATCCCAAGCCTATCAGAAGCATTCCCTATAAGCCGAGGGCACATTTTCATTAGTTGATACGAAGCGAGCGTTATGCGGGACGCGTATAGAAATCGTTCGAGCTGATATCGCTATTGGATAATTCTTATCTATAACTTATTAAGAATAGAGTATACCGCCATCTTGTCCATACAAAAAGCGTAGTCTGATACCCACTCCTAAATGTCATTCGATTTAGTTGATTTTTTTATATGTTATCTACACCGTGCAAAACTATGCTTTTATGTATTTTTTTTTTAATATCGCAAGCTTCGTTGTTATAGGCATTTTTTTGTGTCGGAAATACAACGAAGAAAGTTGTTATTAGAATATCATAAACATTTTTTGAAAAAACCAAAGCATACGTAGGTTTTCATTTATCCAAGCCAAGATTTTGTTAACATTTAGAGAGCGAAAGCTCAATTCAATACAAATATCAAAAATCGAGTAATTTCAGATATCGAATGCGTGACAATCTCGGGGAAAGACTATCCTCTTAATAGTCATTCCCCGTGTAAAATTCCTTCCTTATACCTTTGTAAGAGAGAGAGGTTTGACTAAGATACGAATACAATACTAAAAAAACAACTGCAGAAAACGAAGGGTGAACTGAGTCCTCAAATGTTGCCTACCGCTCTTACGTGGCCCGGGTACTGGAGATCGATAGGCGACGGTGACCTCTTACCACAAGAAGGCACGTCGCTTGTTAGTGTATTGTGGTAGGTGGTAGTGAAATTCGCCAAATTTAAACACTCCGAGCTGCAAACTGCAACTTCTGACAGCACATGCAGCGAATGTATTATAATAATATAAGCACAGTAACTAAGAACTTTTTTTTTTAAATAAGTGTACATTAGTTTTTAAGTAAGTGTACAATAGTTAAATACATGTAAAGAGGGGGTAAAAAAAAAAGTTCGCTGCACCCCATCATGTTGGGTGTCATTGAACAGGTCTTTGCAAGGTGACAATTTTGATAGAATAAAAAAATCATAAATTTATATTAATTGGAAGGCTGTCATGTAAAGTGGGGATAAAAAAACTTTTTCACCTGTCCCCCACATGTGGGGTATCATTAAATGGGTCTTTTAAAATGGTGTTAAAGTTTCCTATATCATTTTTTATCAGACGTACCGCTTGCGAAATATGGGCCGACAAATCTTGCACAGACATCCAAACAATCATAAGATACAGATAAGAAATAAGAAGATAGAACAAACATCCATGTTCATCACTCACTGGGCTAGAAAGAAGTTGGTCGTAGCTACACGATTGGTTTGTATGTATTTCTATGAAATTACTTCCGTGCGCCGCGAAGGCATAGTCTGCGGAAGCGGCGGCCGCAAATACATGCAGTCGCTGCACGTTCTTATTCGAGATGGGGACGATAAGTCCTGCACTGACGTCCCGCATGGGATGAATTATGCATTCACATGAGGCGTATTGTGCTGCACGTTCTGTCGGCAGTTGCAGTTGGGAGCTCGTTTCGGAATAGTACCTTAAGTTTATCGGTTCACAAGTGCGGTCACATAATCGACGAGAGACGATGGAAGCAGGCAGGCACGTAGTGTGGTGACGTCACGTCACTCGTCCTGCCGCTCGTCATGTTTCTCCTTTTGCCCGCCGCTCCCGATTTTTTCTGTTTCTTAAGTGCGAGTCAAAAGACCGGCGAGACCACAGAAGAGAGAATTCTCTTCTGTGACTACGTCGGATTTCCATACAATATTGCCTTGACAGCCCTTCTAATCCAGAAGTAAAAAAAAAAATCTCTTCTGTGGGCGAGATGGATAGAGATAGAGTGATGGTAAGATCAAAGACGTAAATGGGATGAATAGCACGAGGAAAGGTGAGGAAAGAAAAGCGTAGAAGGTGCTTAGCAGTTGAAATTTCGTCAGCGGCTCGATATGTCGACGACATCACAACAGAAACACGGAAAATACATTCAACATTTTATTGGCTAACATAAAAGGTACTATCAGCGATTCCATAATTATGGGCTAACCTTAAACCTTAACCTTTTATAGAAATAGAAAAGGCAACCTACTTACAACAATAGCATCTTACATTTTTTAATGAATACCGGCAAGTGTATTTATTATTTCATCGAAATACACAGAAACAAACAAATTACTAGCTTCACAAAACGAATGATGAGATTACCCAGATCCTATGAAGGTCTAAAGATAATTTAAATGATCAAGCCCACTGCCAGTTGGCAGCGTATCCAGCTGCTAGCTGTTGGCATTACCGCGCTGAATGGCAATGCTAAGCGTTGCCCCAGACCACAGATGAACCAGATACCTCGTCACTCGGGTTTTGGTCCGATCAAAAGTCGCCACAGTTTGAGGAAAGCACGGGGTGCGCGGAGCGTGACAAATTATTCCCATTGGCTATCATCAAGGTTACGCCCACCACTGTACCGAGTTAGTACGTTCCGTAGTGATGGGGTAAGCAGTAGGCTGTGGCAGTAGGGCAACATTATTAATCGGTACTTACCTAAGTTGCGAACACTTGGGTCGACTGCCGATGTCATAGTAATCGCACTCACTCAACTCACTAACATAACATTACTACACAACAGCATTAAAGTACTAATTCTTCCTCAGTGTCGTGCACTCGCGGATTTTTCGAGATCGAGCTGTAAAGTCGAATGTTTTTTTTCGAGGTCCCTGCTTTCTTTGCGCGTTTCAATAGAATGTGTTATTCTAAAATGTGACCTTTTCTCGAGATCACGCGTTTTGTTAGGTCCGAAAAATAATGTTAGTTTACCCAGAATCAACTCAGTTACTTCAATTCATCATCTAAAAATCTATTTAGCCGGGAATCGAAATTAACAACTGAATCATACACCTAATAAAATTGACTTACGACGTATACTATAGTCTACTGACAAAATTATTGCCAACTATTATTAATAAACGCCATTATTGTTTACCAGAAAAACGCGAGCGAAGCCGCGGGCAGAAGCTAGTAACGGATAAAAACTTCAAACATCCTACGCACCTACGGAACCCTACTAAGCATGGCCCGACATGCTCTTAACAAGTTATTTTCTCTAGTCTCACCACAGTCTCAGGCACATGCTAGATGCTGCCGGTCGATTCAATCGTGATTTCGTTGCTTGTCGAGTTTAGTCCAAGCAGAAGGTCCCGAGTGCACAGTTTAGTTAGTTAGAATTCATCAGTGTTCGAATCCCTTTACGGTATGGTGAAAATCGAAAATGCAATTCTGCGTTTTGTTTAATGAGTCACAACCCTACTTTCACCAGAAAGGGACAACTGCATGGGATATCCGCAATGAGGAAAAGGGATAAGTGACGACGTGTCCATTATACACTGAGCTCAGCTATGTCTTATAAAACTGAATTATTTTACTTACCGATGAAAAGTTATTCCGTCTTTTTTGTAGTTTGAGTGCGCGGATGACTTTCCACACAATTTCACTGCACAGATAGTCATTTTTGTTTACTGTTGGTTGTCAGGAAAATAAAACAACCGTTTTATTTTGTAAGCCGCACGCACGCACGCACAGCTCTGGCACTTGGTCGGAACTGAGGTTCAATGTTTGGGGCGGCGTCTTATATAAGTCTTATAAAACTTATGTGTTGCGCGCTAGGCTCGTCCTAGACTAGGTATCTAGTTCTATTCATCTGTGCCCCAGACAAACGTCAGCATTTTGATCACGCATTTCCATGCACCAACAGGACCCGTACCGTGAGGTGCTTATTGAGATGATTGTTAGGTTCAGTTGACAACGCTGCACGACCATATACCTTATCGCGCGGTGACATGGTTCGTGGTCGCGCACCGTGTCGGCTGAACCTAGCAATGATCGCATTATGCACCTCACGGTACGGGCCCTGGACGCTTAATATAAAACTTATAAACGTCTTAAAAAATATAACAATAACTGGGGCCTTGTTCATGAACTTAGGCATATATTACTCTCTTTTATGAGACTATATTATATCGAGAAAGCTACTGAAAATTAGACATAACTATTATACGCAATAAAATGCTACCTTCAAAATTTATGAGCAGCTTTTTTCACAATACTAAAATTATGACCCGAAATGATTTATTTGAACCCGTGAAACGCAAACACAAACCTATTTCTGAGCCTAACCTTAAACTCATATTCAGAGAATCAATAAAAAAGATCGTAAAATTGATATGAACATTCCCTACGGGTTATATTTTCTTACCTGATTATTAAAATATCAGAAGATTTTCGCTGGCCTACTGGATAGATTTATCGCCTCTAGTCGGGTTGAATTCTATCGTTTTATTAGGAGACGATCGGAGTAAATGCTTTTTATGAAATATTTCGCTCGCTGTTGAAGTTTCCTATTTTTAGAGATAACGATTTCAGACACTCGTGAAAATGTTACAGAGGCGGTAGTAGGTTTTGTAGGTGCTTCCGCCTAGTTCCTCAATTTATTTTAGTAACTAGTAGTTCGCGCCGAACTGAGACCTCGCGACCCCAATATCTTCACAACCCCTGGACCGATTCAGTTCATATTCGAACTTAAAAATTGTATTGAAATGAACTACTTGTCTACAAAATTTCATGAAGATCGGATCAACGGTTCACCAGTTATCATCGGACAAATATACACGCAAGCATACAAACATACAAACATACATACAAATGCCGATTTGTCCCAGTAAACTCTGAGACCTTCGCATCGCTCGGTCAATAAGTATCAACTTTTATTTTTTTGTTGTACATCGTAACAGAATGGGACAGAGTGGGCAGTGCTGGTAAGTGGTTTGAGTGTAATAATCTCGATAAAGTTGGATTTGAAACAAAAATGTTGTTACTTTTTTTTTTGTTTTGCTCGGGAATTCTTTGACCCCAATTTAGGATTAAATTAGAGACTATCTAATATCCCTAGAGATCGTTGACGGAACATTGTTTGGAACTTTTAGATTGGTCCTATCCGTTAAAATCTCTGCGAACTGCGTCGCATTGCAGCGTGCCTATAGGTGTGAGCGGGAGCGGCGCGATACGACGACTGCTCGCTAGCGCGGGTCGCCTTCGACTGAGTTTCTAATGGTGCGTAGTATCCTTGTACAAACTATGGTGTCGCATCGATACCATTTGAAATGTTCATAACCTCACGTATGTCAAATGTTTAAGTAATACGTATATTTATATAGGCATATTTATGACGGCAACCTTGGGTTTGTACAATTTAATTTTATTAATCATTACAACACAAATCACAAATTACACAATCACCGTACAGGCGGTTTGAATTTATTATTCTACACAAATGCGGTTTCATATTTTTAATAATGAAAAATACCGACATTAAGCCATTCAAAGCGAGTAATGAATTTTGAATTGCCCTCCGAAGCCGGGTAAACAATAATTATACCCGGAACAAATAAATGCTGCCAGTGTTAATTTAGAAATAGGGCGGATGATTTTAGCCGAAGGGTCAAGGTCTATATTAAATATGCTGAATTATTTTAAGAATATAATGTAAAGTCACGTTTTGAAAGCTCAAATTTGGTTGCTTGACTTTCGTTGTTTTTAAATTTCGGCTCAGGCCTCAGAAGTGCTTTCATAACCGCATAGAATTAGAATAATATTAATTTTAGCTACAACAGAATCAAGACAATGTTGTCAAAATTAGGTTTTGGCGCTAGGTGCCAAAAAAACAAAAAAAAATAATGAACGCTTCCTGCCAGGTATCTATACGCATTTAAATTAGTAGTCACGGGATATTTAAATACCACTATTTTTGTTATTTATGAGTTGCCGATATTTCGGCACAGTGGGTGCTGTGGCAGGTCATACCACATGTAGCTCGGACCACATTGCGAATCGCGCAAGTGCTGTAAATTAATTGGCACTTCCGCACCGCCGTATGAATTGTCTACAGTTTTTCTAATACTGAGTTTATTCAACCCGTGATGTGAATCGCTCAAGTATTGGCCATTGGGTAATTCGGACCACCGTCAAAAAATAAAAACAAAATACGGTGGGTTTTCAAAATTTATACTGATGTTTAGAATAATGGTAATTTGCATGCGCAATGTTCACGGGTAGACCTAAGATCTGGGACATTTTTTGGGACATTTTTTGCACACAAGGTCATCTGACCCCAAACTAAGCAAAGCTTGTAATATGGCTGCCAGAGACTGATATACGTACATAGATATTTTTAAATACATACTTATACAGATATTAACACCCAGACATAGAACAAACACAAATGTTCATCACATTAATGTTTGTCCTAGATGGGAATCGAACCCACGCCCCCAAACACAGAAGGTAGGTTCACTACCAACTAGCCACTGGGGCAGTCAGTAAGATGCGGGTGGATGACAAAAAAGCTCCTTGGGAGCAGGCAAACCAATCTACCCTAGTTTTCTTTTTTTTCCTTTCTTTTCTTTAATAAAAATCAGTATCTTTACGCATAACACGATTGATTCATGACATATTAATCAAATTCAAATTCAAATTATTTATTGACATAAAAATTTACATGACATTTACATTCATGTCACAACATTATTATAGTCTTAATTCCTACTTTAAAATTTAAAACACAAACATTCAGATTCAATTCATAATAAAAATAAAATTTACATTTACAATTATTTATACAATCAATTATCAATGAAATCAAATCTTAAATTTTTATCAATTATTATTATTTTTGTGTTTGTAATTAATGTAACTGGTTTTTTCCGTTTTCACCAAGTAATGAGTTAAATAAATACACGATTTACTAAACACCTTCATTTAGCAGACTGCCAAATAATTCTAAGATATTTTACTATGAAAACTGACGTGGTTTCAGTGCAAGGCAAGACGAGGTCGCGCGCGTGTCTCGCTGAGCATTCCTTGATAAAGGTCACCGAATGTGATCGAAACTATAGTCGGAATAACCGACTCAATTTAACGTGAGTATTCCCGTTTTATTAAAACAAAATTCTAAGATACTTAATAACGGCTGGATATGAATTTGACATGAGTAAAAGAAGCCACTTATCACCACACTAGGTAATAACTTGTTTCAATTACTCCAATCAAATGTATGTCTAGCTTATATTTTCTCAAAATCAGATCAGATAATCTCCAGATCAGATATTCTTTTCAAATGCCAAAAAGGTATTTCAATCGTGCTTATGATATTGTTTACTTAATCGAAAACACCTGCACTTAATTGCGAGCCTGGCAGAGATCGCTTTCGGAAATAAGGCCGCGCGTTGTAACACTACTTTTAAGCCTTTTTTTTACATGTATGTAAAATTTTGTGTGAACTATAAAAAGTTAATCTATCTATCTAGAATTCTAGAACCTTCGAAGTATCAACGGAGCGCACTGCTTTTTCTTCTTAATGACGGATTTTAACGCCTACGAAGATTTGTGGACGCCAGCAAAGCTAATTTTGGAAAAACGTTCCAAATCACTTGCCTGAGTGCCTGAATACAATTTTGAAGAAAATGACCTCAATTTACATCTTGCGGCTAAAAATAGCCCGTCCCAAGTCCAGCTGAAGTTAATTTTAGAGTTCCGTACCTGTCTGTACGTATTTTTGAAGGCATTTTTTTCGCCAATGTGATCAAGTGGTGTATCATATGAACTTTATCAATAAAGAACAGAAAGTTTTTTTATACCAGGGACGTAGGCTTTTGTTACTCCCAAAATGGATTTAAAAAAAAAAACACCCTTATCTCTGAAGTTTATGGGTAAAAATATCTGAATTCATTCAAGCAAACCGTCAAGCAAAATGTAAAGGAAAATTAAATTACAATACAATACAATAACACTTTATAGACACAAAAGACTGTAACAAGAAAAATTAACATTAGAGATAGGTACAACAAGGTTACCAAAAGGTAAATTAATGAAGTTTTGAAATATTTTTCTTCTAAAAAAATTAATTAAATTAAAAAAGTTTATTATTACATTTGATAATAGAAATAAAATAAATTGTAAGTGGTTAAATAATCACGTATATACCTAGTACGGAACCCTCGACGGCGAGTTTTACTTGCGTTCTAATGATTTTTCTTTGTCAACTTGCTAACATTTTGAAATGACAATTTGGCTCTGGACTCAGTAATTAAGAAGTTGTTTTTTGACGGCAACGACCATTGTAGCCGGCTCGCTAATGAACTGCTCTTGCCGATAGCCGGCCGAGTTATTTTGAAGCGTGCCGATTTATTACAAGGTGGTTATTCAATCGCCAAGCAGTATTGTGCAAACATTACTGTGTTCCTGATTGAAGTGAAATATTTTCAGAGAAACGTAAGTGTATTGAGATAAAACATCTGATGTATCTAAGGGAGTGCAATACATTGCCGCACACGGTATTTTTTTTTTTTCTTTTTCTTTCTAAGAGGATTTTGGCGTCGCACGTCTTATGCATTTGCCAGTGTCAAGTATACATATATATTCTCAAGTTTTGTTAGATATTATCAAATAAGCCATAGTCACGATCAAACTCAAGCAAAGCAAGTCACGGTCAAGTCCAAGTCATACCCCAGTAAAGTGGTGAAAACTTTACTAGAGCCTTCTATGGAGTATTGGAAACAACACGAAAATTCACGATTCACGACATTATACCATTCACCAACACTTAACGGGTAGAAATTCACCGTTTTTACACATTAACACTCGAAATAACAAAAGTTTTGGAAAATAATAAAATGACGCGACATGTATTCTTCGCGTTCCCGCCAAAACTCCCGGACACGGTTTTTAACTGTTCAAGTTCAATATGCACTCACAGATCACACCTTAGATTCTGCATTCAGGTCGCTTGAAGCGCACCACGCATCAGTCTAAATACACTTATAAGAAATTATTGATTGGTTGATTGTTAGGCGCGAGTAGGCGTAAACTTGAGATAACCAATCAGGATGCTTAGTCGCACTCCCCGTGACCTGCACCTTCCTCAAACTTTTGTGACTTTTGTAGGAACAACGAATCTCGTAATGCGGTATCTAATGTGATCTGTGGAGGCAGTGAACTGTTATGGGCAAGCGCAGTGCTTACCATCAGATGGGCGACTTGCTAGTCCCGTCATTGAGTAAAATAATCTTATCGGAATCTTATCTCATCATAGCTTATCTTATTGGATTTGGGCTCTACAAGCATTATTTGTAATATCTACAGCTAAACGAGGTGTTTTACGGTGTTTTTTTCAACTATAATAAGCAGGTAATACTGTACATAAACATTAAATCATTTATGACCCCAGTCTATTAACATCATAATAACAACGCTGTATAATTAATTAGCATTAATGTGATAATGGCACAAATATCGTAGAACTTTTTGGAATTTCGCGAACCCGGGTCTTCTCTACAGTGTCTTGACTCCACAGATCACACCTATATTCTGCATTCAGAATGCTTGAAGCGCACCACGCATCAGTCTAAATACACTTCTAAGAAATTACTCTGATTGGTTGATTGTTAGGCACGAGTAGGCGTAACCTTGAGATAGCCAATGAGAACGCTTGGTCGCACTCGCCGTGAACCGCGCCTTCCTCAAACTTTGGTGACTCTTTGTAGGAACAGCGAATCTCGTAATGCGCTACGGTATTGACTTACACGGTGAGTCAATACCTTAGTGAAGTATACTATTGTTTGTCAATCTACTATGAGAAAATGTCATACAACTGTCATAGAAAGAGAGGTAGAAAGTAAGGATGAGACAGAAGACGAAATCATTTTGTTTGCTCACAATGGATTAATCCATCATCATTATACATTAACACTTGAATGGACACAAGTTTTGGAAAATAGTAATCATAATCACCTAATCAAGAATAACCGAATTACATTATTACAATCATACCAATATTATAAATGTGAAAGTTTGTGTGTAAGTATGTTAGTATGTAAGTGTGTTTGTTGCTGTTCAACTCTGTAGCGGCTGAATGGATTTGGACGAAATTGGGTGTGGCGCGGCCTTAAACCCTGTCATCAGGCACCATCAGAGCTACCACTCGACCATCACCAAATAAACTTTTTTTTTCCAGCAATTCTTAGTGACTATATTTTAAAATTCTCCGCAGAATTTCTTTTCAGTTTCGGTTAAAGTTTTTCATTAAAAGTTGTTGTGAAGACTAGACTAAGATGGTGTATTCATTTTAATGGGATGAATTCAATATATTTTATGTTCAGACATGAGATAAGATAGCTCTATTTTTGTATAGGTATGTTTGTAATACCTTTGACTAGTCCGAAGACCGAAGATACGGCGGTAGGCAAGGCTTTTTCTTAAACTCGATTACTACCTAACTGGATATCACCTTCAGTTACTTATCTGCCAGTTATTCAACCGCCAAGCAGTAGTGTGCAAGCATTACTGTGTTCCGAATTTAAGGGCAATGTTTCCAGCGTAATTACTGGGCATACAGAGATTTAACATCTAACATCTCAGGGTGACGAGCGCAATGCAATGCCGCGCATAGTTTTGAACTGTTGAAGTTCAACATTCTGGGTGGCACTGAACTATTATGGGCAAGCGTGACGCTTAACATCAGGTGAATGACTTGCTCGTATCGTCACCGAGTAACATTAAAAAAATAAAAATAGATCTCAACTTTAAGCACCAATTGTAAATTATAAAAGAACTAGGCAATTACGTAAAAAAATTGACAAAAAAATCACGAATGAAAATGTTACATCATCTGTCTGTAAATTTGAGGTGTTTGATTTCTAATTGGTTGGCGATTTTTATGGAGCATCTGACAAGGCATTAGCGATACTAACATAGGCAACGATTTGATTGCCGCCAATGGGGTTGGACCATAGACAAATTGTCTATGATCCAATCAAATCGAACCGTCTGGAGAGCAGTTTGGGTGCCAATTTAGTTGAATCCCAGACAATTTGTCTTTGGTCCAACCAAATCGGCGATTGTCGCCAGTCAAATTGTTACGTGTGTTAGCCGTCTTAAAGGTATAGTTTTTATAAACGTGGTAGATTAGTTTGTATTTAACCCTGGCAGAGGAGTAAATATGTTCATTTGCTCATACGAACCTCGTCCTTTTGGTTGGATAGTCAAAGCTTTGTACCTACGCCTATCTACCTACGTGAATAGACAGTGGGTATGCGCTCTCGAGAATTGAATGCCAAATGGCCGTGAAAATACTTTTGTATACGAATTCTGCCAAAAAAATTGTTCAGATATTCTCAAACGGAATATTCCGATCAAATATAACTAGTAGTTCGCGCCGAACTGAGACCTCGCACCCCTATATCTTCACAACCCCTGGACCGATTCAGCTCATGTTCGAACTTAAAAATTGTATTCAAATTAACTACTTGTCTACAAAATTTCGGATCAACGGTTCGCAAGTTATCATCGGACAAATATACACACAAACATAAAACATACAAACATACATACAAATGCCGATTTGTCCCAGTAAGCTCTGAGACGTTCGCTTCACTCGGTTAATTATTTTTATACAGCATCAGTTTTGGCGGGAACTTGAAGTCGTGTCGTCATTGCATAATTTTCCAAAACTGTTTGTTTTCTTCGGGTTTGCCACTGCGATACTTCCATAAACTAGTCTGTTGTCAGCACTAATTGACGCGGCGATAGACACCTTCTGGCGTCGTAGACTCGATTACGCAGAAGTTAATTGATTTGCTTACATTCCGTTCCTTCTTTCCAAAGTTAAGGGGACAAGCACGTGTGACATTTTGTAGATAGATAGATAGATATAAGTGTGAATTTCCAGAAACTATAAATTATATATCTAATCTATACCGGAGGTGACGAGTGACCGGAATGCTGGGGCCTATTTTGAGCAAAAACTCAGCATTGCCATCCAGCGTGGCAATGCTGCCAGCATTCTGGCCACACTCCCCTCCACCAAGGGGCTTGTAGATTAGGTTTTCTGTATTTATTTATAATTTGTTTTATTTTTAAGTAGGTAAGTAGGTAGGTTATATTTTATTGTAAATATGTATATAATTTTTGATTATTAAATATAATCTATACCTAAATTATCTGTCTATCATAATTATCATCATAAACATTTTGAAGACATATTATTTATTGCAAAAAATAATAAATATTAATATAATAAACAATGTTTCGAGTTTACGATCTCAATGTGTTAAATAATATCAGATAAAAAATATAACAAGATAAAGGATAGCTAAAACCTGACCTTACGTATGGCATTTTTACTTGCAAAATAATAACAATAATTATCACACTAATATTATAAATACGAAAGTTTGTGTGTGAGTGTGTAAGTAAGTACGTAAGTATGTAAGTGTGTTTTTTCCCGTTCAACTCTGTAACGGCTGAAAGGACTCAAATGAAATTTGGTATAAAGGAATAACACAAGGGCTACTTTTTATCCTGAAAAATATACTGTACAAATACAAATACAAAATTCTTTATTTTGGAACAAAAACTTAGTGAATAACGCAAATAGAACGATGCTACCCGCAGTAGTTAAATAACTGTGTCGCGGGTAGCAACGCCCACCTCCGAAACACCCATTAAACTGTTCCTGTAGAATAGCTCGTGAAACCGCGGGGCGCAGCTAGTAAGTATATATTTTTAGAATGTGCTAATTAGGCCCTTCATTTGGTACACGGCGTCATTAAAAATAAATATAGCTTACTTTGAAAACTGACATGGTTTTGATACATTTTGTTTTAATAAAACGGGAATACTCACGGCAAGACGAGGTCGCGCGCGTGTCTCGCTCAGCATTCCTTGATAAAGGTCACCGAATGTGATCGAAACTATAGTGGGAATAGCCGACTCAATTTAACGTGAGTATTCCCGTTTTATTAAAACTAAAATATAGCTTAGTTAGTGGCTTTATCTCCTCTTAGTTCGTAGCGGTGAGTGGTTTCATAACAGAACCACCTTTACCACCCTGCCCGCGGCTGCGTCCTCTTAGTAATTGGTGAGATTTCTGCGATCCCCAAGCCGCCTGCCAAGCTTAGGAATTATGGCAAGATCTCAAGCGGGGACCTTAGTTCAGCAGTGAACTTCTTCTGGCTGATGATCACAGTGATGATAATGTGACAAATGCGCGAGCGAGATAACTGTGGATAGGGACTAAAGGTCCTAAACAGATCAGATTTCAGACGGCCGTTATAATAAAACTCAGAATAATGAGGTGGATATTCGAGTGGGTTCTTCATTATCTATATTGCGTTTGAACTTTGACATTTATTGGAATTGTCCTCATCGGAACAATCGGTGTGGGTACTTAATAGTTAACTAAGCCATTCAATTATGATATGCCGTATTTATAGGCTTACTGTTAATAACTATAACATCAAATATCACACAAATATTAATATTGTAAATCACAAAGTTTGTGCGTAAGTATGTAAGTTTATTTGTTCCCATTCAACTTGAAATTTGAAATTTGGTATGGAGGTAGCTTATATCCAGGATTAACACTGGCATTTTTATCCCGGGAAAATATACTTACTATTCCTATGGTATAGCGGGTGAAACCGCAGCGCTAGCAGATTTCTGGGAGAAACTGCAAGGCACTACTAGTTATAAACAGGGTAACATTGTAAGAAGTGCGCAAATTTTGTGTATACTTAAAGATTGTTGGAAAATAAGGGATAAGTAATTTTGGTTTTACCCACCTTGGTGCAACATTTTCGAAATAATTTCAAATGAAAGTAGCTATTTAGCTAATTTCTGCGTTTTGGGGTAGAAACATTGGGTCCTTGGGGTCCAAGCGCATGGCTACTCTTTAAAGATCTTTCTAAGCAGCTGATAGAAAGGCCAGAGAATTAGCATTGCTATTCAACGAGGTAACGTCACCAGCCTTTAGGATACCCCGCCCGCGGATAGCGACCTGGGCCCGTACCGTGAGGTGCTTATGCGATGATTATAAGGCTCAGCCGGCAACACTGCTAGACTATACACCTTATCGCGTGGCGATACGGTTCGTGGTCGCGCAGTGTCGTCGGCTGAACCTATCGCAATTAGCACCTCACGGTACGGGCCCTGAGCTCTGTTTTTTAACTGTAATTAATTTTCAATAATTTTGGTTTTAATTTTAGCTCCTTTATTTTAGTTTAGTTTGTATTACTAAAGAGCTGTAAAAATCAAAAGTAGAAAATGATTTTAAATCAAGTGTATATTTTAAACAAAATTCAACTTACAGTAGGTATAATTATCTACTAAACGCTATACAACATATTATTTTAGTTCCACTGCTGAACCTTGGGATCTGCCATAATTCCCACGCTTGGCAGACAGCTGAGGGATCGCAGAATGCTTGCAACTAAGAGGGCGCTGCTGGCTGTCCACCGCTTGCGGATATCGCCGGGATTCCATTTCATCATACAGAATAGTCAAACATTAAGAAGGTCTCAGAGTTTACTGGGACAAATCGACATTTGTATGTATGTTTGTGTGTATATTTGTCCGATGATAACTTGCGAACCGTTGATTCGATCTTCATGACATTTATGGCAAGTAGTTCATTTCAATACAATTTTTAAGTTCAAATATGAGCTGAATCGGTTCAGGGGTTGTGAAGTTATAGGAGTCGCGAGGTCTCAGTTCGGCGCGAACTACTAGTCTAAGATAAGTAGGTATGTCTCAAAGTAAAATTATATTATTATATCAGTGAGTAGACCCAAATATAATTATAGACTAATGCCTAAGCCATCCCTTATAATCCCGTGATCGATATGGCGAGATTACACGCGAGGAAATTTATTGCTGTTTGCGAATCATATTTGTGCGGTACCATGTGACGTGTGTAGCTTACGCCGGGATCAATCCTGATCACACTATCGGAGATTTCAGTAGAGAATAATTATTATGAAGTCACTATCTACTTCCAAGAATAATTAACTTACTTGTATTCTTGTTATCACGAGAATATTCATAGCTTATTTCAAGATGATCATGAATACTTCAATAATATTACGTAGTATAACTATTTATGTAATTAGGAGAATTCTGTGCTATATAGTGCAGTGCGCAGTGCCTGAAGATAATGGTATTTTTTTTATTTTTTTTTATAGAATATGGTCCCCAACAGGAGTTAAACATTACATTCACATTATGAAACATAGGACTCAAGCTGGGTGCACCGCCAATTACAGGAGACCACGACGTGCTCATGGAGGTTCGACTAGACTAAACTAAAATGAAAATATTTTTTGCTGCCTGCAGAGTAAAAAATAGTTTAAATAGTTTAGTCTTCAACCAATGTGTGTTGCCAGTGATGACATATAGAACTGAAACGTAGTCCTTGACTCTGGTCTTTTGGAGAAACTCAGAGTCGCACAGCGGGCAATGGAGAGAGCTATGGTCGGAGTTTCTTTGCGCGATAGAATCCGGAATGAGGATATTCGCCGAAGAACCAAAGTCACCGATATAGCTGTTAAAGTTTGCAAGCTGAAGTGGCAATGGGCAGGCCACATCACTCGAGCAACCGATAACCGATGGGGAAGAAAGGTTCTTGAGTGGCGACCACGAACTGGAAGACGCGTAGGTGGGCGTCCAACTAGGTGGACCGACGACATTGTGAAATTCGCAGCCAACCGGTAAATGCAAGAGACACGTTGACGGACGGTGGCAGTCTAAGGGGGAGGCCTATATTCAGCGGTGGACGTCTTCTGCCTGATGATGATGATGATGTGCTATGTAGTATACCTAGTTATTTAGATATAGGTACAGTCGTGCCTCAATTATTTCTTGCACATTTTGCAAGCTTTTGTAGACGGAGTGTGTATTTCTAAGAGCTGTGTTAGACATGCAACATGCATCTGTCTAATAAAACATTTAAGAAAAATAAAGAATTTTTAGTTTTTATTAGTTTTAATTTGACGGAAGAGAACGAAAAATATCATGGATTTAGTATGTATTATGTTCCCTATAAAGTCCAAAGCGGCTCGACCGATTTCGATGAAATTTTCAGGAAATCTTCAGATTAGACCTCTACGAAGCCGGGATGAAATAGATTCCTATCATAAAATAGACTCGGCCCTTTCAGACCGAAGGCTAATAAAGCCTTATAATTAATATAATTATTATAATTATTAATATAATATAATAATTAACTATGGATTTTTTACCTTTAAATTTGGGTAATTTTGGGTCGTAGTTTATGATTTTACCAAAGATAGTTTTTTTTGATAATTTCGTAAATTTTACGACATTATCTTGAAATAATAGCATACTAATAATTGTATCGTACTGTGCCTATCATTTCGTAAGAACATTTTTAGTACTATAATTGTATTTACCTGGGCCCATCCCAAATTTAAATAAATGGTTCTGATGAAGTCGTTTTTTTTAAAATTTAAAACTATCGATTTTATGATAGTAAGATATTTAACATAATTGACCGAGCGAAGCGAAGGTCTCTGAGTTTACTGGGACAAATCGGCATTTGTATGTATGGTTGTATATTTGTGTGTATATTTTTGTCCGATGATAACTTGCGAACCGTTGATCCGATCTTCATGAAATTTTATAGGCAAGTAGTTCATTTCAATACAAAAAAAATGTTTGAATATGAGCTGAATCGGTCTAGGGGTTGTGAAGATATAAGGGTCACGAGGTCTCAGTTCGGCGCGAACTACTAGTTAGTCTGTGGAAATTCAAGCTATCTACTAGTACTACAGCACGACTAAAAATGCTTCGTCATTAAAGTATGCCAATTAGTGAAAAACAGAGGAAAGGAAATTTCGCTCGATTTGTCATTTGTATTTCTCTCAGGTCGGTTCATTATGGCCGCCTTTCAATTAAACCGCTCGAACTTGGATTAATAAGAATGAAAAAAATAAAAGAGAAATTTCAAAATTCTCTGCAACTAATTACTAACTTTAAAGGGTCAGAAACATAAGAGGGATTTTACGCATTTCAATTTCAATTCATTTATTCTCAAATATGGGTAAAAAATATATATGTACGTATATCAGTCTCTGGCTCTCTCTCTAATCTATACCGGAGGTGACGAGTGACCGGAATGCTGGGGCCTATTTTGAGCAAAAACTCAGCATTGCCATCCAGCGTGGCAATGCTGCCAGCATTCTGGCCACACTCCCCTCCACCAAGGGGCTTGTAGATTAGGTTTTCTGTATTTATTTATAATTTGTTTTATTTTTAAGTAGGTAAGTAGGTAGGTTATATTTTATTGTAAATATGTATATAATTTTTGATTATTAAATATAATCTATACCTAAATTATCTGTCTATCATAATTATCATCATAAACATTTTGAAGACATATTATTTATTGCAAAAAATAATAAATATTAATATAATAAACAATGTTTCGAGTTTACGATCTCAATGTGTTAAATAATATCAGATAAAAAATATAACAAGATAAAGGATAGCTAAAACCTGACCTTACGTATGGCATTTTTACTTGCAAAATAATAACAATAATTATCACACTAATATTATAAATACGAAAGTTTGTGTGTGAGTGTGTAAGTAAGTACGTAAGTATGTAAGTGTGTTTTTTCCCGTTCAACTCTGTAACGGCTGAAAGGACTCAAATGAAATTTGGTATAAAGGAATAACACAAGGGCTACTTTTTATCCTGAAAAATATACTGTACAAATACAAATACAAAATTCTTTATTTTGGAACAAAAACTTAGTGAATAACGCAAATAGAACGATGCTACCCGCAGTAGTTAAATAACTGTGTCGCGGGTAGCAACGCCCACCTCCGAAACACCCATTAAACTGTTCCTGTAGAATAGCTCGTGAAACCGCGGGGCGCAGCTAGTAAGTATATATTTTTAGAATGTGCTAATTAGGCCCTTCATTTGGTACACGGCGTCATTAAAAATAAATATAGCTTACTTTGAAAACTGACATGGTTTTGATACATTTTGTTTTAATAAAACGGGAATACTCACGGCAAGACGAGGTCGCGCGCGTGTCTCGCTCAGCATTCCTTGATAAAGGTCACCGAATGTGATCGAAACTATAGTGGGAATAGCCGACTCAATTTAACGTGAGTATTCCCGTTTTATTAAAACTAAAATATAGCTTAGTTAGTGGCTTTATCTCCTCTTAGTTCGTAGCGGTGAGTGGTTTCATAACAGAACCACCTTTACCACCCTGCCCGCGGCTGCGTCCTCTTAGTAATTGGTGAGATTTCTGCGATCCCCAAGCCGCCTGCCAAGCTTAGGAATTATGGCAAGATCTCAAGCGGGGACCTTAGTTCAGCAGTGTACTTCTTCTGGCTGATGATCACAGTGATGATAATGTGACAAATGCGCGAGCGAGATAACTGTGGATAGGGACTAAAGGTCCTAAACAGATCAGATTTCAGACGGCCGTTATAATAAAACTCAGAATAATGAGGTGGATATTCGAGTGGGTTCTTCATTATCTATATTGCGTTTGAACTTTGACATTTATTGGAATTGTCCTCATCGGAACAATCGGTGTGGGTACTTAATAGTTAACTAAGCCATTCAATTATGATATGCCGTATTTATAGGCTTACTGTTAATAACTATAACATCAAATATCACACAAATATTAATATTGTAAATCACAAAGTTTGTGCGTAAGTATGTAAGTTTATTTGTTCCCATTCAACTTGAAATTTGAAATTTGGTATGGAGGTAGCTTATATCCAGGATTAACACTGGCATTTTTATCCCGGGAAAATATACTTACTATTCCTATGGTATAGCGGGTGAAACCGCAGCGCTAGCAGATTTCTGGGAGAAACTGCAAGGCACTACTAGTTATAAACAGGGTAACATTGTAAGAAGTGCGCAAATTTTGTGTATACTTAAAGATTGTTGGAAAATAAGGGATAAGTAATTTTGGTTTTACCCACCTTGGTGCAACATTTTCGAAATAATTTCAAATGAAAGTAGCTATTTAGCTAATTTCTGCGTTTTGGGGTAGAAACATTGGGTCCTTGGGGTCCAAGCGCATGGCTACTCTTTAAAGATCTTTCTAAGCAGCTGATAGAAAGGCCAGAGAATTAGCATTGCTATTCAACGAGGTAACGTCACCAGCCTTTAGGATACCCCGCCCGCGGATAGCGACCTGGGCCCGTACCGTGAGGTGCTTATGCGATGATTATAAGGCTCAGCCGGCAACACTGCTAGACTATACACCTTATCGCGTGGCGATACGGTTCGTGGTCGCGCAGTGTCGTCGGCTGAACCTATCGCAATTAGCACCTCACGGTACGGGCCCTGAGCTCTGTTTTTTAACTGTAATTAATTTTCAATAATTTTGGTTTTAATTTTAGCTCCTTTATTTTAGTTTAGTTTGTATTACTAAAGAGCTGTAAAAATCAAAAGTAGAAAATGATTTTAAATCAAGTGTATATTTTAAACAAAATTCAACTTACAGTAGGTATAATTATCTACTAAACGCTATACAACATATTATTTTAGTTCCACTGCTGAACCTTGGGATCTGCCATAATTCCCACGCTTGGCAGACAGCTGAGGGATCGCAGAATGCTTGCAACTAAGAGGGCGCTGCTGGCTGTCCACCGCTTGCGGATATCGCCGGGATTCCATTTCATCATACAGAATAGTCAAACATTAAGAAGGTCTCAGAGTTTACTGGGACAAATCGACATTTGTATGTATGTTTGTGTGTATATTTGTCCGATGATAACTTGCGAACCGTTGATTCGATCTTCATGACATTTATGGCAAGTAGTTCATTTCAATACAATTTTTAAGTTCAAATATGAGCTGAATCGGTTCAGGGGTTGTGAAGTTATAGGAGTCGCGAGGTCTCAGTTCGGCGCGAACTACTAGTCTAAGATAAGTAGGTATGTCTCAAAGTAAAATTATATTATTATATCAGTGAGTAGACCCAAATATAATTATAGACTAATGCCTAAGCCATCCCTTATAATCCCGTGATCGATATGGCGAGATTACACGCGAGGAAATTTATTGCTGTTTGCGAATCATATTTGTGCGGTACCATGTGACGTGTGTAGCTTACGCCGGGATCAATCCTGATCACACTATCGGAGATTTCAGTAGAGAATAATTATTATGAAGTCACTATCTACTTCCAAGAATAATTAACTTACTTGTATTCTTGTTATCACGAGAATATTCATAGCTTATTTCAAGATGATCATGAATACTTCAATAATATTACGTAGTATAACTATTTATGTAATTAGGAGAATTCTGTGCTATATAGTGCAGTGCGCAGTGCCTGAAGATAATGGTATTTTTTTTATTTTTTTTTATAGAATATGGTCCCCAACAGGAGTTAAACATTACATTCACATTATGAAACATAGGACTCAAGCTGGGTGCACCGCCAATTACAGGAGACCACGACGTGCTCATGGAGGTTCGACTAGACTAAACTAAAATGAAAATATTTTTTGCTGCCTGCAGAGTAAAAAATAGTTTAAATAGTTTAGTCTTCAACCAATGTGTGTTGCCAGTGATGACATATAGAACTGAAACGTAGTCCTTGACTCTGGTCTTTTGGAGAAACTCAGAGTCGCACAGCGGGCAATGGAGAGAGCTATGGTCGGAGTTTCTTTGCGCGATAGAATCCGGAATGAGGATATTCGCCGAAGAACCAAAGTCACCGATATAGCTGTTAAAGTTTGCAAGCTGAAGTGGCAATGGGCAGGCCACATCACTCGAGCAACCGATAACCGATGGGGAAGAAAGGTTCTTGAGTGGCGACCACGAACTGGAAGACGCGTAGGTGGGCGTCCAACTAGGTGGACCGACGACATTGTGAAATTCGCAGCCAACCGGTAAATGCAAGAGACACGTTGACGGACGGTGGCAGTCTAAGGGGGAGGCCTATATTCAGCGGTGGACGTCTTCTGCCTGATGATGATGATGATGTGCTATGTAGTATACCTAGTTATTTAGATATAGGTACAGTCGTGCCTCAATTATTTCTTGCACATTTTGCAAGCTTTTGTAGACGGAGTGTGTATTTCTAAGAGCTGTGTTAGACATGCAACATGCATCTGTCTAATAAAACATTTAAGAAAAATAAAGAATTTTTAGTTTTTATTAGTTTTAATTTGACGGAAGAGAACGAAAAATATCATGGATTTAGTATGTATTATGTTCCCTATAAAGTCCAAAGCGGCTCGACCGATTTCGATGAAATTTTCAGGAAATCTTCAGATTAGACCTCTACGAAGCCGGGATGAAATAGATTCCTATCATAAAATAGACTCGGCCCTTTCAGACCGAAGGCTAATAAAGCCTTATAATTAATATAATTATTATAATTATTAATATAATATAATAATTAACTATGGATTTTTTACCTTTAAATTTGGGTAATTTTGGGTCGTAGTTTATGATTTTACCAAAGATAGTTTTTTTTGATAATTTCGTAAATTTTACGACATTATCTTGAAATAATAGCATACTAATAATTGTATCGTACTGTGCCTATCATTTCGTAAGAACATTTTTAGTACTATAATTGTATTTACCTGGGCCCATCCCAAATTTAAATAAATGGTTCTGATGAAGTCGTTTTTTTTAAAATTTAAAACTATCGATTTTATGATAGTAAGATATTTAACATAATTGACCGAGCGAAGCGAAGGTCTCTGAGTTTACTGGGACAAATCGGCATTTGTATGTATGGTTGTATATTTGTGTGTATATTTTTGTCCGATGATAACTTGCGAACCGTTGATCCGATCTTCATGAAATTTTATAGGCAAGTAGTTCATTTCAATACAAAAAAAATGTTTGAATATGAGCTGAATCGGTCTAGGGGTTGTGAAGATATAAGGGTCACGAGGTCTCAGTTCGGCGCGAACTACTAGTTAGTCTGTGGAAATTCAAGCTATCTACTAGTACTACAGCACGACTAAAAATGCTTCGTCATTAAAGTATGCCAATTAGTGAAAAACAGAGGAAAGGAGATTTCGCTCGATTTGTCATTTGTATTTCTCTCAGGTCGATTCATTATGGCCGCCTTTCAATTAAACCGCTCGAACTTGGATTAATAAGAATGAAAAAAATAAAAGAGAAATTTCAAAATTCTCTGCAACTAATTACTAACTTTAAAGGGTCAGAAACATAAGAGGGATTTTACGCATTTCAATTTCAATTCATTTATTCTCAAATATGGGTAAAAAATATATATGTACGTATATCAGTCTCTGGCAGGCATATTAACACCTATGAATGTCAAGTATATTTTTTTTTTTACAATATTGCTCCACGGACTCCGGGGTCCGAGCCATTTATCAAGTTTTACAAATATTTTATCAACTAAAACGGAATATAAAACTAAAGACTTTACAAAAGGAATATACCAACGAATATGCTAATAAAGAGGTAAGTGCTATTATAGATTTGCGTATATACTCCGACCAGTCTAGCTCCCGCAAGCAGCACCCGTTCACGAGTTGACGCATGTGCCAGCCATCGCTCTCCTCAACCATATTGGAGGGAAGAGGGCAACCCGCCACACGACGCTGCCCCAAGAAGAAGCTTTTTAGTGAGCGTGACTGCTCTGGGGTATACACACAAAACTCACAACAAAGGAAACAATAGTCAAGTATAATTCGCATCTTGCGCTTATATAGTAACTATTTATTATTGACGTTTATACGAAATAATAATTACAAAAATGGCGAAAATCGTCTATTTATATGAATTTGTATTTTGTATAATATAAGTATTTCATAATAGTTTTGGTTTTTGTAGTACTTAGTTTTTTTTTTATAAATGTTAAATATTTTAATAAATTTTCATGTATGAAAATTGGTGTTAACCGAAACAGGAGTGATTTTTCATCTTTAACAACACTGAGCGTGCGGGAAAGAGAGTGTGAAATTTTACAAATATTTTATCAACTAAAACGGAATATAAAACTAAAGACTTTACAAAAGGAATATACCAACGAATATCCTAATAAAGAGGTAAGTGCTATTATAGATTTGCGTATATACTCCGACCAGTCTAGCTCCCGCAAGCAGCACCCGTTCACGAGTTGACGCATGTGCCAGCCATCGCTCTCCTTAACCATATTGGAGGGAAGAGGGCGACCCGCCACACGACGCCGCCCCAAGAAGAAGCTTTTTAGTGAGCGTGACTGCTCTGGGGTATACACACAAAACTCACAACAAAAGAAACAATAGTCAAGTATAATTCGCATCTTGCGCTTATATAGTAACTATTTATTATTGACGTTTATACGAAATAATAATTACAAAAATGGCGAAAATCGTCTATTTATATGAATTTGTATTTTGTATAATATAAGTATTTCATAATAGTTTTGGTTTTTGTAGTACTTAGTTTTTTTTTTTTTAAATGTTAAATATTTTAATAAATTTTCATGTATGAAAATTGGTGTTAACCGAAACAGGAGTGATTTTTCATCTTTAACAACACTGAGCGTGCGGGAAAGAGAGTGTGAAAATCGTGGAAACATTCTTAAGTACTTGAGAGCAGAATGCCTATTTCTCGATTATTTGTACTTTTCCACGAATGACTGAAGGGACCGAAAGTTTCTAGGGTTTTTGTTGGAGTTTATTAGCAAAAGGGTGACTTATGCCATTGTTTTTCTTAATACACCTAAAAACAATAGGCTTGACAATAGACATTTTCATTAAAACTACTTCAAATTTGAATAGGCTCAGCAGAGGTTTGACTTCTTTATGTGGCAAATCATACCGCAATAATATTGTAAGCTAGCTCTTGCCTGCGAGTTTGTACGCAATGCAGCTCGGCTTTCGGTCTCGCAGGTTTAGGGCTCGGGACCCAAGCTCGGCCTTCAAGCCTCGCTAACTTTTGCAATTCTTTTTTCCATAAAAATCGAACTAATACCAACAAAAAACCGTACTAGTGCGAGTCCGCCTCTCGCCCTGAAGCTTCCGTACAAACTAAACTTTGTAATATTGTAATGACAAACGGCTTATCTCACGTTAAAATTTAAACGGTAGAGAATGACTTCCGACCGGTTTCAGATAGAGCTCCTTCATCAGGGAATACGATCGCTCCCGGCGCGAGTTTGAAACCCCATCCTTTCATTTCCACAAGTAAGAAAAGGATGGGGATAATTTTACAGGTGTTTTACAGGTGTAGTTGAAACAAATACAGCGCTATACCTATATCACGGTAATTGCTCCAAGTACAAATTTAACACCTGTAAAATTATCCCCATCCTTATCTTACTTGTGGAAATGAAAGGCGGAGATAATTTTAGTCCCGTCAGATTAATGGCCCGACCGAAGCAAAAACCTCAGAGTTTACACATACAAATGTCGATTTGTCCCAGTAAACTCTGAGTAAGCTCTACGTTTTTCCGAGATAATACGATAGTTTTGTGAAAGAAAATCTTAACATCCAATTAACAATTGTCGAAAATATTGCAGATCCAAAAAAAATGTGAGCAATGTCAGTACAGAAATTTAAAAGCTCCTACAGATGACTCGTAGTCTCATTACTCATTACCATTTCCTGATCACAGCTACTCAAAAATTCTAAACAGACAACTAGTTAACACCCACCTAAATGTTTCCCACTTTCAGCCAGATGTTCGTGTGAGTGCACGCGTATTGCGCGGACTGGTTGTGATGACCAGAGTTCACGAATGTGCCTCTATAATTTTCTGATATTGACGTCGATTATCTGCTGTACCATTTTATATATAATATACAATTTAATATACAATATTTATATATTTAAACGAAAAAAATATATAAAGCTTTATAATTAATTTTAAGTTTAAGTCCTAATTATTGTATGTGTGGTTTCGCATAAATAAATAATTTTATAAACTAAACTAAATTTGACAGCAATAAAACTATTGCCATCTTTTTCGCACAAATGTAACGAAAAGAGACGCAGATTATTTAAGTCCTATCAGTTTGGTTTAGTTTAGTGAGCGATACAATAAAAAATATTGAGTGACTTGCATATAAGTTTTACAATACACTGTTTTTAAATTTTAAGGTAAATTGCGCATCGCACATAAGCTTACTTGTGTGTAAGACTATGATTTGTAATTAAGTACGTACACAACATAATTTTTTTATTGCATTCAATGTTTGGCTACTGGAGTTAGTAACTGTCATGACACTATGAACAAACCCTATTATACTATGAAAACTGACGTTGTTTTGATACATTTTGTTTTAATAAAACAGGAATACTCGCGTTAAATTGCGTCGGTTATTCCGACTATAGTTTCGATCACATTCAGTGCAAGGCAAGACGAGGTCGCACGCGTGTCTCGCTGAGCATTCCTTGATAAACGTCACCGAATGTAATCGTAACTATAGTCGGAATAACCAACTCAATTAAACGTGAGTATTCCCCTTTTTATTAAAACAAAACCCTATTATTTTAGAAAGAAATATTACAATTGAAATAAAAATAAAAATTTGAGGAAACACGAAAAGGTTACGAAACGATTGACTGCGAGCATTTATTTGGTATAAACTGTAAAACTAGTAGAGAGTACTGTAGACATAATCGAAACTCCTGAGCTAGAACTAAGTAATTCTATTAAATTAAATTACAATATAAAGCAGGATACCTGCAGATAGAGAAACATTCTCTATTCACGATACCGTTTGATGTTTGAATACAGTGACCACAATCTGGCCGTCTCATTCACGCCGCTCAATGCACGGTTATACTAAACGGTTTCCACTTTCAACCAGATGCTTGTACGATTCCTATCCAATGCTTTCAAGGCTCTAAATCGCACAGTGGATGGTTTACGTTCCACGATTTTATTGCTCAACCCGTCCATTCAATTTCCAATCTGACGTTTATTATTTTTAATGGAATGTGAAGGAATAGCATTCGTTTTCTCAAGACAAATCTTGATTATTTTTGGGATTCATCTATTAGAATAGGTCCTCGAGTATTTGATAGTCCGTGGACCGTATTTCTACCTATAAATATTAGCTGCCGTATTCTCAGCTCAAACGGACAAGTTTCGATTCGAGATCTACACTCTCCGTCTTGGTCAACCACAAGTAGGATGATAGAGACAGAAAGTGTACATTTCGAATCGAATTTTTTTCGAGTGGCTTCAGAATACGATCGCAGATAGGTGGAAGGAAATACGGTCCACGGAAATCGTCTAAGCTAAGGCTCATAGTACTCATCAACATTAACCACTTTTACTATGGGACCAACAGTGAAATCGAGAAAAAATAACTGCTGTTTCATAGAAAAATGTCAATGACACTCGACAAAAAGTATGGAACAGCCGATATTTTTTTCTCGATTTCAGGGTTGGTCCCATAGTAAAAGTTGTTCACAATCATGAGTACTATGAGCCTCTTTCGGCTTAGCATACGCTTTCCTTGTAACCCTGTATTGGAAAGCAAGCAAGAATAGTGTTCGGGGGCTTTTGCTGAGATTTCGGGGCAAATGTTTTTTTTTTTGTTGTAATTTCTATATCGTTGTGAAAGAAAATCAGTTGCTCTGTTTCAGTTGAAGTAGAACTAACTTAGATATTTCTATCGAACCAATCATACGGTTGTATCGTTGAGAATATTTTGTAAATACGCTACAGTTGTTCAGTATGGTTGAAGTGAACTGACTGAATTATTTAAGTGTTTGTTATGCTACAAACATAACTTTTTTTTTTTTTTTTTTTTTTTATATTTTTAAAAGAGTGTGAGATAGTAATATTTTGATGATAATAGTATTCTACAAGTAAGAATATTTAATTTCAAAGGCACAATAAGAATTAGTGGTAGAGCGAAAATGGGGATTAATTTTCAAGATTTATTGGTTATAATAATTAGGACTAATAGCAGGCTTAGTAATATCGAATGCTATTAACTCCATGGTCTTCTTATTCTTTTTATTCGAGATTAAGTCTATAAGTCCGCTCCCGCATGGGGTGTATTGTGAATTTCCCCCTGCCAGCGTCTACCCGAGCCACCCCCCTTGAAACAACGGAATGAAGCTCTGGGTCGCTGACACAGTTGTTCCGGTGCTGGTTCCACTCCTTGTTCTCGTAGATTGTGTACTCTTCTGCAGGCCTAGCACGCTCGCCGGAATAAAATTATGACATAACTTTATTAATAACGGAATAAAATTATGTCCACCCGTATTGTCTTCGCGTCATACAAAGCTAGAATATGGAAACATCCGTCTCGTTCTCGCGGGATAAATATGGTGGAAAAAATTGTAGAAAAAATTAAATGTTCAGCCGCTTAGCCGTGATACGTTGTAATGTAGGGAGTTCTGAATCGCGCAAGTGAAGGTTTTTCCTCGAGACGAACGTATTCATTTATATACCTCGAAGCTTTATTGGTCCTGATACGACTTCGGCTATATTCCTCTGAATGATATTATTAGTTAAGAAGGATAGTTAGGATATTATTTATTTATAAACAAATAAATATTTATATTATAAATAAATAAATACTGCTAATGTCATCAGCATCATCTTCGGCAGCTAATTTACCCTACTGCAGAGCATAAACCTCCTCCTTCTTACCCAATCTTTCCTGTTTTGTGCCAATCTCGTCCAGGTCTTAAGTAAAGTCCAAGTCGTAAGTGTCTTCACAAAACAAAATACATACAGAAACATAAACTTACTTAAAGCATTATTATAACAAAGTAAGCGCTCATAGGTTGGCTCATAGGTAGTGTGCCCAGTATGCTGGGGCATCTGCAGGCTGAATAAAATAATGACAAAAATATCGTAAATTCTTTATACTGTGTTTTTATTTTTTTAATTTTTTAATATGTATTTTTGTCACGAATAAAATTTTCTGTATTTCTGTATAATAGCAATACTTAGGCGTTAGGGCAAATAAACGGATCATCCTCGTTAGATCCAGTGCTCTGAACCTGGATCTACAGAGACTTTTTTTTATCATTACATCCCATTTTGAAATTATGGATCTATCGAGAAATTTTATTCCAGAGGTATATTATATTCTCAGTAGAAGTTATTATACTGTATATATAATAGCTATAGACGCCAGATTTTTTATCGCACGTATACACCAAGTCCTAACTTAATACGTACTAGTAGTTCGCGCCGAACTGAGACCTCGCGACCCCTTTATCTTCACAATCCCTGGACCGATTCAGCTCATATTCGAACTTAACAATTGTATTGAAATGAACTACTTGCCTACAAAATTTCACGAAGATCGAATCAAAGGTTCGCAAGTTATCATCGGACAAATATACACACAAACATACATAAAAATGCCGATTTGTCCCAGTAAACTCTGAGACCTTCGCTTCGCTTGGTCAATTATATTCTCAGTATAATTTTTCAGTAGGGTTTGTTTTACCGTGTGAGAGCTATAGACGCCAGAATTTTAATCGCACGCATACAAACAGGTCGCACCAAGTCCTAACTTAATACTTGTCATCTCATTGTTTTCATTGAAACGATTATGCTTCTGAAGTTCGCATCCAAAGATAACATCTATTAGTTTAAGACTACGCAATACTGTATTTAGGTGGAGTTTGACCTCATTTACATCAGGAAAGTTTCTAAGTCACTCTGAAGATAAACTAGTAGTTCGCGGCGAACTGAGACCTCGCGACCTCTATATCTTCACAACCCCTGGACCGATTTAGGTCATATTTGAACTTAAAAATTGTATTGAAATGAACTACTTGCCTACAAAATTTTATGAAGATCAAACCAACGGTTCGCACGTTATCATCGGACAAATATACACACAAACATACATACAAATGCCGATTTGTCCCAGTAAACTCTGAGACCTTCGCTTCGCTCGGTCAATAATGATACTATCATAGAGAAATTATGCTTAAGTGCTAATGTCCATAGAAAGATGCTTTATTCGATTATAGTACTGATAAGGACGTAAGATGTCGCTAGTGCGGCATCTGCGACGTGATCGTCACAATTTCAGCTTGATTTGAAATATAAACTCAAGCTAACTCATTCGTAATGGTATGGTGACAAAACGCGACTTGGTATGAATACATTTGCAATACTATAATACTAATACTTCTACGATCCTCTCCATCCTAAGGTTGCCTGGAAGAGATCGCTTTCAGCGATAAGGCACCATTTGTTACAGTAGTTAAAATGTTATGTTTTCTGTCCTAGCTATGTACGATCTGGTGTGAACAATAAAGAGTTTATCTATCTATCTATCAATATTAGTAAATATATTAATTTTATATTTTATTTGCAAACTCGCTAGGTTCTCAAGAAATTTTGTTTGGAAACACATTTTTTTAAGTCGTATATTGCAATGTAATTTGAATTAAACCTTAAATAACTGACATAATAATTCTACAAATACTATGTTTCTATATTAACCATACATAGACTTTTATAGCGCTTTGGACAATAGCTGGCTAAATACGTACCATCTAGTTTTAAGCAGATTTTTCAGGTGCAATTTTTTCTATGATATTGTTATTCTTCTCGTGCAGATTTTCTTTGCTATCACTGATATAAAGTATTTATAACCTCTACATAGATTATTGCTGCTGAGTCAAAAAGAGCAGATCATACTCATCATCATCAGCCAGAAGACGTCCTCTGCTGGACAAAGGCCTCCACCTAAGACCGCCACACTGCACGACAATCTGCCATTTACACTCACCGGTATCCCGTAACTTTTACATTTTCGATGATCCATCTAGTGGGAGGCCTATCTACGCTGCTAGTTATAAAATACTTGCACCCTGTACGTTTTATTAGTTCTTTGACTTCATTAGACTCTTCTTTGCTTAATGAACTAACCTTTTAGCAATTAATATTTATAATGAGAACAGATGCACTTTCAAAAACAAATAAAATACGAATCAAGTGTTTAATTCTATTTCAGATCAAATAAATCTGTTTCAAAGCCCAAGATTATTTGTTCGAAGTTGAATTTTGGTCGGAATACGAAATGAACTTCAGAGTCTAACGTAGATGATATTTTCGGTCGGTAAAATAAATCAGCAAACCTTTTCGCAAAGGTATTTGATCCGAAGTATATTCTAGCATCTGATCAATTGATTTACTTTTAAGTGTTTATTCAATCTACAAGCGATTGATCTAGACTGGATATTATCACAGACATTTTTATAACAGATAGCTTGATATTTGTTATAAACCCCTCACGATGTTTCCTTTTTAATCTAAGGTTTATTCTAAATGAAAAAAAAAACATATTTTTTTTTTTAAATAACGCCCAGGGTTTTAAAATACATCGTGTTGTGCAAGTCGTGTCCGATCCGCGAATATATTATTCAGCATCGATAAGTGATTCTATTTACATAACCTTTGTTACTAAAAGAGACCTCCCTAAAAAATATCACTGAAAATCATTGATAAGATTTCAATCACCATCATCAATCATTCCGTTTACCGCGAGCGTGCTGCGCTGTCAGACTCTAGTCAGCGGTTCTGGTGAAAGGCGACATAAAATCTGTTTTTTTCGCAGGACCAAACTAATTGTCGACTCAAGTTCCATTTTATTCAATTATTTAGTACTTTGATGTGAAAAATGCGAAAAAACAGCAATGAGCTTCTGACTTCGTCGCATAAGGTCTCTGTTTCGCTCTATCTGTCAATTATTCGCCGTTTGCGAATTATTTGTATTTGCTTTTAGGCAGTCAATATCTTTAAGGAGTAATGTGGAGTATCGTACTAAGCTGGAACTACATTGATTGATGTAGTCTTCGAAATGTTCGTCAAGTTTCAGTATTCAGTTCCATTGTCTGGTATAAGATAACGGTACCGCCAATATGAGTTCCGAGCAGATATGCTAGCCAAAACTACAACCATTCAGATGAGAGGATTTAAAAATAATTTATTAGATATATTTAATAGCATAATGTATATAAATATGCTATATAATATTAAATATAATATAATTGGTATTATTATGCTACTTGAAAGATCGTATTTGAAACCCGGCGAATAATAGTTACGTATCTCCATACCATTACCATACAAGAATTATTATAATATCCGACATGTAACAATGGTGTTATCAATAAATTATTTGTATTTGTATTTGTACCTACTCGGTACTTGGTTGTTGCTACGAACCACAAAGAATCGGGCACGACATTTACATTTATTTTTCTAGTATCCATATCGCAAAATTAACTAATGAGTCATTTTTGTTGGCAGTAAAAGCTTTCAGCTTGGAGCTGGCGCGCAACGCGTCGCTTAATGTTAAACCAACCAAAAACTAAATTCCTTTTGATATCGGTAGGTATATTTACACTTAAATTAAGCTCTGCCAACATCATGGTCACTATGTAAATGAACCACACAGTGTCATTATGCATACTTACATTACTTTTTTACTTGCATATTATGATTTTAACTGGTATGTATGTATGTGTGGGTTTATAAAATGTATGTTCATCTGTTCTCTCATAGCTTATAAACTACCTATTATAGTTTGATGAATGAGGTATCTTTGGACGCGTCTTGATCATCCGCTAGATATAGGCTATGTGACTTGACACTAAATTGAATATCTTGGCGCCCTCTAGAGGACATAAAGTCATAAAGAAAAGAATAATAATTATGACGTCGTGTTGATTACCAAATGTAACATGTTTATTTAAGCATTAATATGCTTTATTAGCATATTTCAATAATATATATATAAATTGAAAGCGGTTAAAAAACAACACATTGTTAAAAAATTATTTTGCAAGCAATATTATGTCGTGACGTAAAGACGGAGTCGGATTTTAGTTCTTCAAACTAAACTTTTGTAAAATAAATATTTCTTACAAAATATTCGATCGACAGTTTAGCTCTTTTTCAAGAACCGTAAGATCTTTGCGAGGAAAAAGTAGTTTTACCTAAGTTTTCAGTGAGTACAAAATATAGCTACAACTATTTCATAGTAAGAATAATCCTTTGTTCAGTATTAAAACTAAAAATGTGAGGACTGTCAGCAAATCTATAATAGCACTTAGTTCTGTAATAGTATAAGCATTCGTTGGTATATTCCTTTTGTCTTTTTAGTTTTTATATTAAGTTTTAGTTAATGAAAATAATTGTAAAATTTGATAATAGGCACGGACCCCGAAGTCCGGAGTCATAGCAAGCATAAATTTAAAAAAAAAATGTCATTAAGTTTTCATAGGCACGCAACTAGGCATACATAGTTTTAGAATGTAATACAGATCTCTAAATGTTACTTAAATAATAATCTTAATATGATTGCATTCTGTTTTGTATGTTTATATATAAATAAATAAATATTACATAATTTTAGAGTACTTTTGTTATGTTTAGCATTAAAAAGTCAACCAAACACCATTTAGATGCTGTTTGAAAGTTTTTAGCATGGACGAAAAAAAACATGGTAATAAAAGGTTTTGGATTTGTAAATCTAAGTATTACGCCGACAAAGAAAACAATCCGGAGATTTTGTGGACTCGCATAAGTTGATATCAAATGTATAATAAAAATAAATAAATAAGTAAATTATTTTTAAAAAATAACAAAGTCCAATCGAGGATCTAGACGTTTACTATATAACTAAACTTTAGAGAAATTGCATTACTGTATTTTTTTTAATAAAATAATCTAAATTTGACTCATTTAAAATTAAAGTTATTTTGTCACTTACATACATAATTTTATCTATTAGATTTTAGCTATGATAAGGAAATGAAAGATAAACAAATAAAAAGTAAATTTAAATTAATTAGTTATCAAAATAGTAAACAACGCTTTATATTTTCCTTAATTAAATTTTGTTACATATAATTAATTATTTTGGTAGAATGTAACTAAATATTCTGTAATTGGAGGGGCGTGTAAATAGCCCTTCCAGGGTGTGATTGCTCACAAAAAAAATAGGGGGCGAAAAAGACTATAAGACAAATTTTGAATGGGCGTCGGCAAATCAAGTATTAAACACTGCACTGACCTGCAAATGACCGCCTCCATCCACTCATCATCCCAAGGCAGGCTGGTGAGGGTCCGCTGCAGCAGGACGAGATCAGGCGAACGGCACTTATAGTTTATTTTATTTTATTTTGAAGCGAAGATAATTATTGCATCTATTGACGCCATGTACCAAACGAAAACTCGCGAGACAACAACCCGGCGTGGGTCTGTCCGTGTAACTGCCAATGACAGTGTAATACGTCACTGCATTTCCTCTGAGGAGGACCAGTGGCGAGCGTTTTAGCTTCGCCGATGGGAACGGCAAACGCCATCTCTTGAGACTCCTTGCGGATTTTGACGGTATCACCAGCAAGCAGACAGGTTTGTACCTAATTTACCGACGAAGCCTCGGAGTGCGGTTTATTAAAATTAATTAGAAATTGGACAAGACAATGGCGCTTCACCATGCACCCCGCCTTGGAAGGTCGCTAGATCTTTCAAAACGAACAAACTTCATAACTGGTCAGAATACATAGCGAAGATTAAAAAATAAAAATATACTTATGAATACGGCATATTGCCTCTTAACTGCTAACATAATATTTAAGCTAAGTTATTATTGCGTAGGAATGGGATATAACTTCGTGACAGCACGTTTGTAAATGCCAAATTTGGTTTTAACAATTGCAACACGGACTGTGTTATTCGAGCCCTTGAAGACTTCGGTAATTATTCCCAATGGCCAGTTCAAAGGTGCGGTATTATCTTGTTCTACGAGAACAACAGTTCCTAATTCCACCGGTTTATCAGGAGTAGCCCATTTCTGTCTGACTTGCAGCGTATGCAGATATTCTAGACGCCATTTTTTCCAAAAGGATTGAACCATACTATCTAGCAACTTTTTGCGGTCTAGTAAACTTACACGTTGATTGGACATGTCGGCTGCTGGTAAGTATTGCAATGGAGTAGACATTAGAAAATGCGCTGGAGTCAAAATCTCCGGATGAGGATCTGAGGACAGGACACAGAGTGGGCGAGAGTTCAGAATGCACTCAATTTGCGTTAGGACTGTTTGAAGTTCTTCATAAGTGAGAAGTTGGCTTCCTATGACTCTGTATAAGTGCGTTTTCATGCTCTTTATATTCCCTTCCCATAGACAACCAAAACTTGGTGACCTTGGGGGAATTCTTCTCCATTCAATGCGTCGGGATAACAACTCATTCGAGAGCGAAGCTTCGAAACTAGAACTCTGTAGAAATTCATAGAGCTCATCTAATTGCGTCTTTGCTCCAACGTATGTTGTAGCGTTGTCCGAATAGAGACATGAAACTGGTCCACGACGGGATATAAAGCGTTTGAACGCTGCCAAAAAGGTTTCAGATGTCAAATCTGAAACAAGTTCAATATGTATAGCGCGTGTTTGCATACATACGAATAAAGCTATCCACGCCTTCTGTGAGTGTTGGCCTCTGCGACGCGCAAGCGTTACGCGAATCGGTCCCGCATAGTCAACTCCACAATGAGCAAAAGCTTTATATTCAGATACACGATAAGCAGGAAGATCTGCCATCAGTGGCGTTGGATGTGTCGGATTTGACTTAAAACAAGTGTTGCACTTCCGCAACCTTGATCTAATGACCGTTCTGGCATCCAATATCCAGTAGCGTTGTCTTATAATGGACATAAGAAGTCCAGGTCCAGTATGACAATTCATCACATGTTGATGATGGATAATTAAATCGACAATATGGTCGCGTTTTGGAAGAAGAACTGGATGTTTGACTTCAAAAGGAAGGTCTGCTCGAGAGAGTCTTCCTCCAATTCGCAAAATGCCTTCTTCATCCAAGAAGACTGCTAGACTTTGCAGTTTCTTCGGAAGTAACTTCCCAGCCTTTATCAGTTTTATGTCCTCGGCGAAGTGGACAGCCTGGACAGCAAGCAGCAAAGCTTTCTCCGCTGCTGCCAATCCTGATACAGACCGGGGTTCAACCTTCAATTTAGGTCGAGCGAACTTTAGCACATATGCAATGACGTGGAGCAACTTTTCCCAAGAGGAGACACGTTGTGCTAGCGCACATAGCATCGGTGGCTCTGTATGCGTAAGCGTTGAAACAGCCATCACAATTGCTTTGTGCTCAGGCAGCTCATTGCAGTCAGCGGGAGAGAACAGCTTGATTGGCCATTCTTCAGGAGCGCAACGAATCCACGGAGGACCGTTCCACCACAGATCGTGAGATAAAAGTTGCGAAGGAAGCATACCTCGTGAAAGACAGTCGCTAGGATTAATAGCACCAGCTACATGAAAGAAATGTTTGGCAGCCAAATTTTCCTGACACTGTGCGACACGGTTGCTCACAAAAATCGACCAACGGTGTGGCGAGGAATGTATCCACGAAAGAGCGATCGTGGAGTCCGAAAAAGCATATATTCCAGCAATAGGAATGCGCGGTGCGTAAGTATCTCGCACAGTTTTAACTAATTTTGACATAAGCAAAGCGGCGCATAATTCAAGGCGAGCAAGAGTTGTGATTTTGGTCGGCGAAACCTTTGACTTAGCGCAGAGAAGGCGAGTTTGAATGCCAGACGGATAGGAGCAATGAGCGTATACGACACATCCTAAACCACTCATGCTGGCATCACAGAACGCAACAAGACGTAACTCACAGTCAATAAGGACGCCTACATGTCGCGGGATCCGTAAAGTGTCAAGCAAATGAAATTCTTGCGTTAGAGCAGCGAAACGAATGCGTATATTTTCCGGCGCAAGAGAGTCCCACTCATAGTTGCCCAACCACAGCTCTTTAATAAGCAGTTTGGCGTAGAGAATCACTGGCGCCACCAACCCGAGCACATCGAACAATCGTGCAACTACTGAAAGTATATTTCTCTTTGTGCACTTTTCGGTTATTGCGGCGGATGTAAAGAAAAAATGGTCTTCACCAGGTTCCCATGAAAGGCCTAAAACCTTTGACACGTCATTGCCAACGTCAAAAGTGAATGACTTGCGGTGTGAGTCGGGTAGACTGTCCAAAAGAGTTGGAGAATTGCTCGACCACTTGACTAAATCAAAGTCACCGGCTTTGAAAAGTTTTATCATGTCTTGAGCTAGCTGCATTGCAGTTTCCTCATTATGAGCTGAATGAACTAAGTCATCCATATACAGGCTGCTTTCAGCTATCTTAGCGGCGTCAGGATAATGCGGACTCATGTCTAAAGCCAGCTGTCGCACAGTGCGCATAGCTATGTATGGGCTTGACTTGAGACCGAAAGGTTGCCTATTGAAGGCAAAAGTGCGGACTTCTTCGGATTCATTGAACCGAAATAAAATGCGTAAGTATTTACGCTGGTCAACAGGTACACCAATGCGTAAATAATGTTGTTTTATATCAGCGTTCATGGCGATCGGAAACAATCTGAAGTCTAAAAGCAGTAGAAACAGATCAGCTTGCAGATTGGGACCGATATGTAATATATCATTGAGCGAAAGGCCAGTGTGCGTTTTCGCACTTGCGTCTAACACGATTCGCGGCATCGGTTTATCAGACCGAACCACGGCGTGATGCGGTATGTAATAACCATCGGAAGACAGTTCAGACCCGTCAACAGGACTGAGGTAACCGTTATCTATGTAATCTTGGATCACCTTATTATAATTTTCGCGCAACATTGGTGATTGGCGGAATTTACGCTCAAGCGTCATAAAGCGGCGGTAAGCGGCAGCATGCGAGTTGCCTAACTCCGAGGGATCTTTGCAAAATGGCAAAGACACTGTGTAGCGACCCACATCGTCACGAGTCACGTTGGACGTAAAAATATTTTCACACTCTGTCTCTTCCGGGGAAAGAAATCGCTTCGTTGGCACTTCTTCGAGTTCCCAAAATTTCTGAACCAAATCGTTCAATGCCAACGCGGAGAAGGAAGAGGCAGGTGTAATATCCTTGCGTGGATAATCGCCCATCAAAATCCAGCCAAATGTCGTTGATATCGCAGGTGGGGCTTGCGAGCCACACTGAACCCTATTTCCCAAATATATGTATGGGAAAAGTTGCGCTCCTAATACAACATCTATATCCCCTGGTATATTCCAACTTAAATCGGCGAGCGGAAGTTCGGAAAAAACGCTTCTGTCACACTCAACAAACTGAGTCGGTAGCTGCTCCGCGATACATTCAACCACTAGTGCGTAAATTGTGTATTGCTGCTCTGGATATATGCGCGATTGGATTTCAAAGTAAACATATCCAATTATCGGCCGCGAAGCTGCACCAACACCTTTTACAAACGAATTATGCAGTGGCGTTATTGGTAGATTCAACTTCCGGCAACAATCAGTCGTAATCAAATTGTTTTGCGACCCGTTATCAATAAGGCACCTGACTATTGATGACGTCGTACAACCTTTAGGGCGCGCATACACTTGCGCTGTTGACAACAGAATCGTAGACTTCGATTTCGTTCCAGACGAAAGTAGCACTGCGGCATTATGAGCCGACAGTGGTGGCGGCGGCGGTAGGCTTGAACTCACATCAGTATGTGATGCGACTGGCATGCTAATATGGCTCTTATAACTGGCATCGTAAGGTTGAGATTGCGTAGCGGCTTCCGGAGCGAGCGAAGGCGTGTATATGCAAGTCGGCGAGCGAGCGTCCGATATCATGCGAGGAACGGGAGCGGCAGACGGCAACAAGTGCGCGTCAGTATGTATCATAGCGGTATGCGAGTGACTGTTATTCTTTTTCTTATCATTATCTTTAGAGAAACAAAGCTGACTGTGGTGGCGCTTACTACAAAATTCACAAATGGAAGTTGAATTACACCTCGAAATATTATGTACTGTACTAAGACAGTTCACACACCCATGTTTCGATTTAATGAATTGGTATTTACTGTGTGCATCACGTTTCTTAAATTGTGCGCAATTATAAAGTTGCAAGTGATCACTACTACCACAGAAAACGCATGCACTACGTTGCATGGAAGGCGTAGGCATAGAAGCTGGCGGCGTAGCAACAGGCGTTTGAGCGTTTGACTCCGTCGCGACGAAAGACTTGTAAGTATTTTGACCACGATTATCGCGAGTCGATGTACTTGCGGGCGTTTTATTCAAAGTATTAGGTCGCGAACGTTCCAATATCTTCACCTGATCTTGTACAAAACTTATCAGCTGTTTGGTAGTAGGTATTTCCGTGTCCCTAACAGTCAGTTCAAAAGACTGAATAGTGTTTGTGTCTAACTTCCTGAGCGCACACTGGACAAAAATAAAATCGGTCAAGTCCTCTATTTGCAGTTGTTTGAATGCAGAAATCGACGCGGAATATTTGCTAATAAATGCATCGAGATTGTTTGCATTGTGCGAGCTCGCTTTCAAGTCGAGAATATTATTAAGGTAAAAACTACCTAATGCGCGTTTATCCTGAAATTTCTTGACTAAACTGTCCCACAAAATTGCATACGTTTCACCTGACGGAACAATACCAGCAGTAAATTTTTGCGCGTCATGAGTAAGTTTTGAAATTAGATATTGCACACGCTGCGAGTCTGACAGTTGTTCATTTAAGTGTATATTTGCTTTAAACGACTGATAGAACAAATTCCAGTTTTCAGGGCGTCCATCAAAACTCGGAATCACTAAAGGTTGCAATTTCACTATAGGCATAGTCGAGTTACTCGCCCCATGTGAACAGACCTTGGGTTGTGCGGCAGCGGTCAATCTGTTTCGAGCGCGTTTCACTCGCGCATACAAATCCTCAAAAGACTCGAGACAAGCGTAATCAGGAACTGTGTCTGATTTTAGTTGCAATTTTATAGAATTATATTGATCTACAATAGACTCGAACTTATTGCGTAAATCATCTATTGTTTCTGACTCAGCTAGGAAGTTTTCATTCGATCGCGAAGATGAATCAAAAGAAATAATACTTTTTGAAGAATTATATAATCGGTTCATACGTTGAAACAATAACTCTTTCTTTTGATTCACTAACACCAACATGACCTCCAGATCAGTTTGTTTTTCCGTCATGTTTACACGAATAAATCGACAATAACACGAAATAACAAACTGTTGGAATGCGGTATGTGGGTAGATAAATACAAGTTAAATTCAAATGGCGAACAATATGAAATGGCGTAATTATGGCGGAATAAGGTACAATGGCGAAACGGCGAAATATATATATTTTACAAATAAGATTGAGCGGAATTTATGTAGATACCTAGGTAGAATGAAATTATTAGAAACCAATTCAATGAAATAAATTCTACCTACGGTTATTTAGCGAAAGTTCACCTACCAATTAATTACGTAGGTTAACTTTGAGCGTGGTTTAGAGATTTTTACCAAAAGTTACGTAAAATCTAGGGAAAATGATCAGAATTTACCAAAATTACGTAAATCTGAATATTGTTATATGAGCGTTGAGAACGATATTCACCAAAATTACGTGAATAGGTTTTAAGCGGTATAAAAATGTAATGCGGGAAATCACCAAAAATACGTGATTCAGCAAATCGCTGGACAATCTGAGACTCGAAAGGACCAAAGTATGGAGGGGCGTGTAAATAGCCCTTCCAGGGTGTGATTGCTCACAAAAAAAATAGGGGGCGAAAAAGACTATAAGACAAATTTTGAATGGGCGTCGGCAAATCAAGTATTAAACACTGCACTGACCTGCAAATGACCGCCTCCATCCACTCATCATCCCAAGGCAGGCTGGTGAGGGTCCGCTGCAGCAGGACGAGATCAGGCGAACGGCACTTATAGTTTATTTTATTTTATTTTGAAGCGAAGATAATTATTGCATCTATTGACGCCATGTACCAAACGAAAACTCGCGAGACAACAACCCGGCGTGGGTCTGTCCGTGTAACTGCCAATGACAGTGTAATACGTCACTGCATTTCCTCTGAGGAGGACCAGTGGCGAGCGTTTTAGCTTCGCCGATGGGAACGGCAAACGCCATCTCTTGAGACTCCTTGCGGATTTTGACGGTATCACCAGCAAGCAGACAGGTTTGTACCTAATTTACCGACGAAGCCTCGGAGTGCGGTTTATTAAAATTAATTAGAAATTGGACAAGACAATGGCGCTTCACCAGTAATTAAAGGAAAGGTAAGCATTTGCGATCCTAATCGGATAACTTAAATGAAACAGTTCAACTAAACTTTCTTCTAATTTAACTTTAATCTTGCTTAGAACTAACTTTGGAGAAATATAGGCTCTTACTTATTATAATTTACTAAGTTTAATTACTCACTTTTCGTCCAGTATTTCACGATAATTTCACGGTCACTTGAATCATTCACGTAATGTATTTTGAGGTTTTAATTCACTTTTTACACTGTTTTCTAAATCACCATAACTTAATGCGTCGGTTTACATTTTTCACACAATTTACCTTAACTGAACGAAAATAAAATTAGTGCTATGTACTCATGATATTTTCAGTAATTAAATTTAAAAAAAACTTTTCTTGTCTCTCACAACTAAAAGATTTCGTAAGTTCTTTATTTGTCGCTGAAATTTTGCAAACTTTATTTTTTATAAAGCAGAACCTACATTGTACAGAACACAGCCTTTTTTAAAAATAGTTTATTAGAAACTTGGAACTGTCAGTTTCCGCGCGCGAAAAATCGAAACGTCAAACTCGGTCGGCCGGCACCCGCGGCCGCTGTCGTGCAACTGTACGACGTAACTTGCCCTGAAGCTCGAACGCGAAGCTCCATACTTCGCGCAATGTACAGTTTGGCAAAAAAATTTATTGGAACAATTTTTTTTTGTTTTGGTTTTACTCTTACTTATCTGTCATTAATACTGCCCAAGAAGGAAGGTACTTTTTGGAGTTTTGGCGGGAGCGTGAAGAATTCATGTCGCGTCATTTTATTATTTTCCAAAACTTATTTCGAGTGTTAATGTGTGAAAACTGTGAATTTTTACCCGTTAATTGTTTGTGAACATGCACGAGTGTTGGTGAATGGTATAATGTCGTGAAACGTGAATTTTCGTATTGTTTCCATAACTCCATAGAAGGCTCTAGTAAAGTTTTCACCACTTTACTGGGGCATGACTTGGACTTGACCGTGACTTTATTTGCTCGCCTATGACTTGTTTGATAATATTTAACAAAACTTGAAAGTATAAAAGTATACTTGACACTGGCAAATGCATAGGACGTGCGACGCCAAAATCCTCTTAGGAGGAAAGAGAAAGGTACTCTTTTAGGAGTACCTTTAAGTACCTATCTTAACAGTAGTAGCATGTAGTAGGCTTGTTGTGTTGCTGTATTTCTTTTAGTAATAATACCTTGTCATTCGGTATAAAAAATTACTATTACTAACTATAACTATGTAACTTTTTTTGGTTTTGGTACACGGTGTTTTTTTCTTCAATTTTTTATTAATATATTAGTAAGTATTCATGCTATAATTTTTATACCACAGTATCTCTGAAAGTGCCTCGAGAATGTACTTCATTCTGTCTTATAAATATAATTATAGCAGCAATACGGGTACGTATTGAAATGTTAAAAGTTTAAATAGCTAACGGCGAAATGTCTAGTTTTTTTTTTTTTTTTTTTTTTGTTTTACTCGGTGACGAGACTGGCAAGTCGCTCACCTGATGTTAAGCGTCACGCTTGCTCATAATAGTTCAGTGCCACCAAGAATTTTGAACATCAACAGTTCAAAACTAATGCACTGCGCTCGTTACCCTGAGATGTTAGATGTTAAATCTCTGTATGCTCAGTAATTACGCTGGAAACATTGCCCTTCAATCCGGAACACAGTAATGCTTGCACACTAATGCTTGGCGGTTGAATAACTAGCAAAGGTGTGGTACTTCCCCAGGCGGACTCTGCAAGAGAGCCCTACCACTACAAAAACTGAACTGCGAACTGCGAAACGCGCGAGCGTGCCGCGGCTCTCTACATTTTTTGACAAGTTGAATTTTAAAATACGAAGGTATTACAAATGACCACCACCGCTTCGTTGGTAGCGCGTCTGCGTTTTAAACAGGAGGTCCCGCGCTCGATTCCCGGCCAGGCAGGTGTTTGATTTGGGATTTGATATCTGCTTTAGGTCTGGGTGTCAGTTGTGAATGCCTTGTGTGTGTTCTATGGTATCTCCGATACAGGGAATCCTGTAGTGGGGAACCAGCGTTTTTTTGTAACAACTACAAGACAAGATGTTTGGCCAAACTGTCTAATGGAAGGTCGTGGTGCTGCCAGGATTGATTTCACTTATCAGGCTTACATATATTTTGTTACTACGTTATCAGTTGATGAGTTAACGACCCATGAAGTGAAATGTTGTCATTGTTGTTGTGGTCGTCGTAAGTCTGTAAGTCAGTCTGTTATCTCTAAAACGCCAATGCCAATGTATAAAGCTATTTTAAAAATATTTTCTGTTTTGACGAATAACGGAACATTTCTTTCTTTGCCGAAATAAAAATATGAAAATTACCTATATATTGGCAAGATAACTATAAAAATTGACTTTTTAAATTATTTATTTTCCTTGAACACCTTACATTGGACTCTTAAATCTTATCTAACAAATTTACGTGGCTTACCCCCGAATACTGAAACGTTTGTTAACTTTGACGACAGATTCAGTCTATTGCTGCCTTTGTCATTTTCTTAGTGCCAGACAAAGGCAGCATTAGAATTAATCTATTTTCAAAGTTAACAAGCGTTTCAGTATTCGAGGGCTTGTGTTAAAATAGTGCTTGATTTCAAAATTAACTAGAACATATTTTTTAATAGTTTTTTTGTTACTCTGTGTTTTTTTTTAACTTCATTAATGTTGAAAGTGTGCGAATAAGATAGCTCTGGCTGCGAGCCAGTCTCGGAACTTTTACAAACCAAACGCGTGTCAGACGCAGATCGGAGCATGACCGAACCCGTTAAAATCAAACGAAGTTTAAAACACAGTTTAAATCAACTTAACGTTTGTGCTGTCGTTTAAATATTTTGACACACGTTCTGAAATTATACTAAGAGTGCTAATGTCCATAGAAATATGTGTAACCCGATTGTAGTACTGATATGGATGTAAGATGACTAGTCCTTGAAACTGCGACATGATCGTCACAATTTCTGCTTGACTTGAAATAGAAACCCAAGATAACTTATTCGTAATGGTACGAAGAAAAAAAAACCTACTTATTTACTTACATACTTTTAACATATTTTTTTACGTCATATATTGTTATCTAATTTGATCAAAATCATATATTGCAGACATAATTATATCGATATCTGAGCAAATACGTAAGCGCCATCTAGTTTTAAGAACGACACTTTTTTGTATGAGATTGTCATTGTTCTCGTGTAGATATTTTTTGCTTAAAGTTAGAAATAAATTGTAATATTTCTGGTAAGATTGGTAGGTGGCAGCAATGTACCGTAACTAAGGAAGTGGGGGGAGACCTTTGCTCTGCAGAGGCACAGCATAGATTAGAAAAATATATATTTTTAATTTAGTTTTTATTTCCAATATAGATTTATTATTGAAATAACTAGTAGTTCGCACCGAACTCAGACCTTATAACCCCTATATCTTCACAACTCCTGGACCGATTCAGCTCATGTTTGAACTTATTTTTATTCAAATGAACTACTTGCCTACAAAATTTCATGAAGATCGAATCAACGGTTCGCAAGTTATCATCGGACAAATATACACACAAACATACAAACATACATACAAATGCTGATTTGTCCCAGTAAACTCTGAGACCTTCGCTTCGCTCGGTCAATAATAATAATGTTTATTTATACGAAAAAACTATGATCTACAGATAACCAGTATGCACTGGATTCCACACTAGGGTGACGTGTGTCGTGGTCTCCAGGCTCTTCCTATTACATAATTGAATAAAGAGGGCTTGGAGACTAGACTGTGACGCGTCCTCCACATCAGAGAACTTAAAAATATTTCAATGACAGAGGAGTAATTTTAACAAATGAGGTGGCGAGAGATCCTCTCTACACTCATACCACTGTAGTGTTTTAGAACGCTAGTTGTAAGCATCTGAATTATTTTGTTTATTCAATGACATGATGGATGAGTGACGAAAATACCTATTTATAGTCAGCGTAATGGACTGCGCAATATATATTTTTTATATTAATAGACCATGTTTATACATAAGTGAAATTTCTGTGTACGTCAAATCAAATCCTGAGCTCTTTAAAATATGGCCAATAGGCAGTAGGCATGAGGGTAACCTTTATACTTTACCGTCCAGAACAGAGTTTTTTTTTTTTTCATCTAATCATATCGATCAATAATGTAGCAGCACTATACCCCAAACTGGGTTCAATTAAGTACCCGTATCTTGGGGCTTAGGCCTTCCCTTCAAATTAAACTATTTAAATGTACATTTAATGAAAACTGTTCTGTATGGCTTCCACTATCTACAATACAATACCAGAGATTATTCGATGTAAACAAGACATCAACATTTTTAAAAATTTGCTGAATGACTGGCTAATTAAAAAAGCATACTACACTGTTGACATGTTTATAACTGATAAAAGTACAGTAGTTGAAATTGGATAATTTAGACATTTTACATAGAATTAACTGACATTATTATTATTATTTCGACACTTATTTTTACATGAGGCTATATTGTGTTCTTAGCGGTTGTCAGTAATAACGATATGTATAAGTAATCATAAGTTACATTTCCGCAATGTCTGTTTGCCATTCAAGGTAGATACTAGCACTTTAGGTAAGGATTACCTGCCTACTTGTCATCTATTTATTACCACCTACTTTCACAGACCAATAAAGTCATCGTATCATTGTATCAAAGATTTTCGTTACAAAGGTAGTATATACGGTGTCTAAAGGTTTTTTTTTAATGCAAATAGCGGCAAACAAGCAGACAATCCGCCCGGTGGTAAGCTGTAGCCTATTGAAAGGGCACTAACTTTAGGAAATAATAATAATTAGTATATGAGTAGCTTATTATTAATTTAACCTTCGACGAGTTATTTTAACAACAATTAATAATGGAACTCTTATTCTAGGCACCTAATGATAATATAACTTTGATTACATATATTGGACCAACCTTAGTTCACTTTAGCAGGAACCGTCACCATTAAATATTACCTTTTTAATCAGAAAATGGCTGCCGGAGCGTCCGTCACTTTCAAAAACCAACTCCACTAGACGACGGTGGCGCAGCTTACCGGCCGGCTAGTGACTTACGAAGTATAATCGATTTAGTACTTTTAAATAATATGTATGTAATATGATCAAAACATTATACATATATGCATAATGTGGTAAGTTCCCTAACACTATAGACAACACTCATTGTCGATGCTTTGCAAGGTCTTTTTTGAAACGGTTCATATTGATCGGCGGTAAAATCTTCGGGAGCCGAAAAGGGCTCATAATCCTCATAATTATAAACAATTTTTACTATGGGACCAACCCTGAATCGCGAAAAAAAAACAACTGTTCCATACATTTTGTCGAGTGTCAATGTCATTTTCTAATAGCTGTTTTTTTTTTTTCGCTTTTTTTTTCTTTGTTCATAATGATGAGTACTATGAGTTTTTTTCGGATTAGCATACCCTTTCCTTATAACCCTGTAAATATTCTGGGGTTAAGTTCTAAAGTTGAGTGATAATTAGGCGCTAATTTAAGACCCCAAATTCTGTTCTAGTGTTACTGGCACGTATATTAATAGGTTTCATTAACAATCCTAACTTTTGCGTTGCAACACAGTAGCTTAGCTTAATTACACACAGTCGTCAAATCTGTCTTTAAAGTTGCAGAACCAATTCCAGTTTTATTACTTGTAAAGGACCTGATTCTCGCGCGTTCGATTATATCGGCTACAGTCTCTGTAGTTTTTTTTTCTCTTAAATGTTGGCTTCATACGTTATTTCACAATTAAAACAAGTCTCAGTCATAGAATTGTCATACTCTTCGTGTTGTTTCCAAAACTCCATAGAAACCTCTAGTAAATTCTTCACCACTTTACTGGGACATGACGTGGACTTAGCCGTGACTTACTTTGGTTGACTTAGACTATGACTGAGACTTATTTTAATTGTGAAATATTTCATTTCACTTGAAATATTACAATACTTGACACTGGCAAAATACACAACGTGTGGAACCAAAAAATACGAGGTAGTAATACTAATAGTACCTCGCGCAACAAACGAGCAAGCAAATCTAGCAAACGAGACAGTGACAGCGATTTTGCAACAGGCAGAGGAAAAAACGATTTCACTGTGAAACCATGGCCGCGAAAGCGCTACTCGTAATAAAAACCTAATACGGCTTTCATTAGATCAGAATTTTAAATGACAAACCTCGAACTAGGTCTTTGGTGATTTGTCACAAATGTTGTAGTTTTTAATTTGAAATTATGCTAATATAAAACGATATATAGGGTTCACATTTAAACTAGGAGCCATTTTTTTAACTATGGTTTTATGGCGGTAGTGTGCTACCTACTTAAAAGACTGCACGCGCGTTTCGTGGTGCTTATTATGTATGTGACATGTTTTAGGTATATGGTTCGCTGTGCGTATAATTTTTTTTTAACCCTTCTCAACCCAAATCATATTATGTGACGGTGTTGTCGACGATGGTTAACACATCTAGCGTGGGATGGGAACTGGCTCTAGTGAGATTGCTGGAACAAGCCGTATTTATGTGCTTGGCGACAGATTTTCAACCCTATCGCCAAACAAATGGATGTCACTATGTTTTCACTAAAGCTCTTTGTTGGGATTTGAATCCAAGCTCTGCGGCGTGTGATCCGAACGTGCTAACAATTAAGCTATCATCGCTACCTATTAACTGTATTATGATGTCGCGAGAATATCTAATTATTGAAATAATAATAATAAAAATATTGGTGGACGTTTTTCACACAGCGCCATCTAGCCCCAAACTAAGCAAGCTTGTACTATGGAACCAGATAACTGATAGAATACATAAATACTTTTTTTTTGTGAATACATACATAGAATACATAGAAACATCATACAAAGAACAAACATCCATGTTCATCACAAAAATATTTGTCCTGGGTGGGCATCGAACCCACAACCTATAGATCAGAAGGCGGAAATCCACCCACTGAGCCACAAGGCTAGTCAATTTCAAATGTAATTTCCACAGAAGAGATTTTTTTTTACTCTGTGGTAATTTCGAACAGAGCTTTCTGTAGGTACTTGATATACTTATCTATTCTGTGGTACAAGTGATAATCGCGAGCGTGCTCAGAGCAAAAAAGTTACTTGTGCAAATGCAGAAATTTAGATGGTCCATAGAAAAAATTCAATGACACTCGACAAAATGTACGGAACAGCAGTATTTTTTCGCGATTTCTGGTTTGGTCCGATAGTTAAAGTTGTTCATAATGATGAGTACATACCTATCAATATTGTTGCAACTTTCAGTAACTGTATATTATTATTTTATTTATTGAAGACTGACATATTACAAGTACAAATTGAAGCGTGTGATTTGTTTTAATTTAAAATATTTACTTTGATTTAAAAAAAAATACTGAAATTTTTAATTTTTTGTTTTATTTTATTGATTTTATATAGTTATTACTATATAAATAGTAGTTTTATTATTTCTAAGGAAACATTAACAAACGATTGATCTGTTATTTAAATTTTATATATCTGTTATTCAATATTAATTTTCTGGTGTATTATTTTGATTTTTCCTAAGCATTCTGTACACGCCTGTACATAGATTCGAAATGATAGATCTGATTTCTTCCTAATTTTAAAGCGTGTTCACTTGAATAAAAAAAAAAAAATTCGTCAACTGATCCCGCGGGAGCAGTTTGAGGCGGGGCCAGTTGACGTAAGAGCCGCGAGAATAGGGGCCCAGAAGTGTTATAATCGTGTGTTCGTAGCACGTACGCCCCGACTTTACGCCTTGAACAATGTTGTTAACTTTAGTACTTTGCGCTTCTCGTGGAGTTTACAACATTTTTAATGTGAACGCAGTAGCAGACTGTTACTTGAGTTACTAATTGGAAAAAGGCATTATGGCATAGTTATGAACGAATATTATTGCGGTTTTCAGTAGCAAAATTAGGGTTTGGTCCACCATTGTGACTATTTTTTCTACGAATTTTTTTTTATGTCTTGTTCATAACTACCTACTACATTTCATAACTAGTAAGTAAAAAGAACAAAAAAAAATTATTTTATTCTAATCCTAACTAATGATATAAATTCGAAAGTAACTGTCTCTCTGTCTCTCTGTCTCTCTGTCTTGTTGTTTGTTGCATTATTACGGCTAAACTCGAAGTCGAGCTGAATTTTAGCATAGATATAGTTTTCGGAGACGTACATAGGCTACTTTTTTAAACGGGTGACAGCTAGTTCTTCATAACATACAAATTTACAAATACCCCGTAGACTCGGAGACCTTCGCTCCGCTCGGTCAACTAAGCAGTTACGAAGAAAACTTTTACTCACTACCGCATTTTCCGTGTTGGATAATGGTATCGTACCTTAACCAAAGTTTAAACTACAGTAAAACATGCTCTATTTATTGTACACTAGATTTATGCAAAAATGTACTAAAAGAACATTAAAACTTACAAATAACCATCATAGCTTAATACCATCATAATTCGCAGCGAAAAACTAGCCTTACTTCGTGAAAAACTAGCCTCCCTGAAAAAAGTAGCTCAACACCCTAGAAAATGAACCAAGCGCCCTGAAGGTAGCTAAAATACCCTAATTTGAACTTTTTACGAGGTAATTGCATTGGCAGTAGCGTTTTGATTATAGCCTCGTGCTCAGGCGATCTTTATGGATGTTTTCACCCCTAATAATGAGGCTTGCGTTCTAAAATGGATATCCAGCCAGTGATTTAGTATGACTTGGCCCTAATACATAATTACTAACTCAGGACCGTAAAATTATTTTTAGTTATAATTATATGCAAGTTTTAGAGCTATGCTTGGAGTTTCTTTGCGCGACAAGAATCCAGAACGAGGATATTCGCCGCAGAACCAAAGTCACCGATATAGATTTCAGAGTTTGCAAGCTGAAGTGGCAAAGGGCAGGCCACATCTCTCGAAGCCGAAGAAAGGTTCTTGAGTTGCGACCACGAACTGGAAGACGCAGCGTAAGCAGACCTTCCACTAGGTGGACCGACGACATTGCACGTGCGTCGTGCATCCATCGTAGGTGGCACGTTGTCGGTCGGTATGGCGCTATAAGGGGGAGGCCTATGTTCAGCAGTGGACGTCTTCTGGCTGATGATGATGCAAGTTTTATGTATGGACTCAGGTATTTCTTCTGTTATCAGAGCCACTAGATGATGGGCAGCGTCCTTTTTAGTAAACGGTCAGGATTCTGCGATCCCTAAGCTGTCAAGCCTGCCTGACAAGCATGGTGATTATGTCATGGATTATGGCTTCAGTGGGCGTCTTCTGGCTGATGATGATGATGGCAATTTGAATCTGTTTATTTTTTAGTAGCGCAGTATCAGTGAAACCAAAAACAATAGACATCCAAATTGTATTTACATGCAACTGAGTGACAAACGACCAAGTCGCCTGATGGTAGGCTACCATCACCACCGGGGTGATACCGTTTAACATTCGAACGTACGTCTTGCAACATTCTCAGACTGAGAGCGTACTTGGGCCCGTCTATTCATTTTACTTTGGTCAAGGGATCTAGATAAGTAAGTAGATAAGATAAGTAGAAATTGTATTTCGTTGTAACCAAACAAATATTAATTGTACAAAAGATTAGTGTATATAACAATAATAAAATATATTTTCCCGAAGGCGAGGGCCGAGCATAAGAACCGAGTTTTAATGTCAACGTGCTCAGAATTGGACAGAAGGATTGTGTAACACATAGGAGCGTAGTAAGGTTTGAACAATTTGGGGTAGTCGTACTTACTTAAAACCGAATAAGAAATCTCTCGTTCAAAATAGTCTGACGCGCTTTATCGTGACTGGTATCAGCTAGCAAATAAGCTCTAGATATTGAAAGAAATTACCAACCTCTGCCCAAATGAAATGACCATTGCCTCACTGTTTTTTTCCAATTTGTTGATTTGGACAGCTTTTTTATTTTATCTTACTTACAAAATCAACGTATAGTACTATGTCAATTTTTAACCGTCATACACGCGTCACTTTCTTCGGATTGCAGTTTCTAGAAGCACGTTCCAAATTCAGTCAAAAGACTTCTGTGCGTTCTGGTTGCACTTATAATTTTACCATTTATGCCGTTGGGCAATTTCGGATCGCGCCCATAGAGCTATTATCACTACGTAGTAGCCCTAGAGTAATCAACAGCTTCTCTCCCGTCACTACCTATTTCAATTTCATTGCGAGTGAAAAGTGACAGAGAAAGTCATTTTGCCTCATAATAAAACACATAAATGATACGTAATTACAATAACTGTTAACTTAACTTAAGCAAGACAAATGCATTTTATTTAAATAATACAAGAGGCAAGATAACAAACTAGAACCCCCTCTTAAAAATCCTTATTACGTATATGTACGGATGCGGCCTCATCTCTGCGTATATTGATCGAATTAATATAATCCTTGCCCACTTAGGGAAAACTTAATTAAGGTGCAATAACTAACAGTGTGGTTCAGCATTTTTCTCAGCTAAGGGCTATATTACACACACAAAATTACTAGCTGCTGCCCTAGACATCGTAAACGATGCCGCTGGACCTTTAGCCTCGCAGATTTAGGGCTCAGGACCAAGACTCGGCCGTCAATCTCTAAAATCTATCTATCTATATAAATATATAAAATAAAAGCAAATGACTTGTCTCGCAAAAACTCGAAAATGGCTCGACTCTTTCAGCAACATAGGCAGCCGGCCGACCACACAGGCCGTTCGGGCCTGTACCGAGCCGTGCCTTTTTTTTCTTTTGTTCTTTTCGCCTCAATACTGGGGTGGCTTAGGAAATAACAAACAAAGCAGGTGAAACCGCAGGGCGTTGCTAGTACAAAATAAAAATGACGAACTTCCGTACAAAATACATCCCCTGTTTAACCCTTTAGGGGATGAATTTGAACTATTCTTCCTTAAGGGCTGGCATCCCTGGTTCTCGCTCTTCTCTTTCGCACCTTTTCAACTTTAGGGAAAAATAAAAAATAAAATAGCTTCTGGTAAAAAATAATGCCGTTTTTGTAAGTAGACCTTTGTCTTCAATCAATAAAGCTTATTCTTCTAATTAACTTAAATTATTAATGTCAAAAATAGTTGATTGATTCAGGCGTAACTTTGCGGTAGTTCATTTTCAAACTGTCAAAAATAACCAATATGTAGTGTCTTTCCGCTGTAACGTCGCGTCCAGTACAATAGGAATAATGAACAATTGTTTGTTTTTTACCTAATATGTATTTAAATTTTATATAATTTTTAGAAAAGAAGTATATTACAAATTATTTATTCCAAATGTTTAAACAATTTTTGAAAAAAGAATATAACAATTTTGAAATTATTATCCTAAATTAAGAAATAGAGCAACACTGGCGTCCGGCTGGCCCGTACCGTGCTGCGCTACGTCTGAAAGCAGAAAAATATATATAATTAAAATTTTTGAAAAGAGAAGTATTAAATTTTAAGAAAGAGAGCAGCACTGGCCTCTGGCTGGGCCGTACCGTGTTGCGCTGTGTCAGAAACAAACAAAAAAAAATAAAAATGAATAAGCATAAATCTGTTGCTCCCAATAGTTTCTAACACAAAATAAAAATATTACACCAAATTAGTGGACACAGAGCATTTACATATATAATAACATGAACATAATGTCAAAAATATAAAATATAAAATCAAGATAAATAATACAATTCGATAATAATAATACCTAAGTTTAAGTAATAATTATAATACAACATAAGTCAGGTCGACAAATTATAATTATAAAATCCAGTCATGCAATCCTCTCACAGTACAGCAAGCGTGCCAACATGGGGCTACATTTTGTAATCGCACGCATGATTATATTATATTATATATTGATGGGCGATAAGGCCGCCCATTATTCAGCCGGATATCAATTATTGTTTAATTTTAATTTAAATTGTATTTTCGGTATTTAATAAAGTTATATTGTATTGTATTGTATTATTTTGAGCACGAAAATATCATCCGAAATTACTGACTTTCGAAAGAAATCCCAAACTAAAGTCGAATTTTTCTAAATATGATATCACTCGCTAACGCAACGTGTTGTATGGACCACAGAAGAGATATTTTTTTGACTATCTTTCTCTTTTCTGTGGTATGGACCATTGAATTTGATTATATCATTAGAAAATCTTTCATTTCGCATTGCGAAATAACATACGAACGATTTAAAAATGAAGCCCCAGATCACCTTGCAGTCATCCGCAAACACATCACAGTCTTGTTTGGCGTCAAGGAGGGCAATAAGCTCACATTATTTCTGCATAAATAGAGATATATAATATACTAGCTGTTACCCGCGACTTCGTTCGCGTGAACCTACAAAAAAAAACCTATGTCCGTCTCCTACCCTTAAGCTATATCTATACAAAAACGCGATGATTACGCGACAAACACCCAGACAGAGAAACAGAGACATGAAGACAGAGAGATAGAGAGACAGAGAGACAAAGCTACATTCGCATTTATAATATTAGCTAGGATGTACGTATATGTAAGTAAAGCTACGTTTTTCCTCAATTCTTTTGTTCTTGATCAAAAGATAAGGCACCTAAATGGCCGATCTCAGAGCTGCTTTCAAATTGAGAGGGCGTTAAAATGAAGTATTAGCAAAATTTTTCTTAATTTAACCTTTTGAACGTCCGTTAGTAAAGTTTTTAAAGAAATGCGAGCAGAAGCCATTTACAAAAGGATTTGGGTTTCTGAGTAATTTTAGATGTTTATTTTTGTAACATCACTTTTTGTGCTTTGCATTCACAGATCACACCCTAGATTCTACATTCAAGGACGCTCGAAACGTACCACACATCAGTCCAAATACACCTATAAGAAATTTCTCTGATTGGTTAATTGATAGGCGCGAGTAGGCGTAACTTTGAGATAGCGAACTTTGGTCACTTTTTGTAGGAACAACGAATCTCGTAATGCGGTATCTAGTGTGATCTGTGTTTGCAGTTTACTTGCCATTTTCCGAGTTTTTTTACATATCTCAAAATGATACGTTCTGTTTGTGATCCAAAAAATTATATCTGTTCTAAAATTTACAGATTTAAGATATTTATTGCATAATGTAGGTGGAGACAGATCCTACAAAATAAAATTAGAAGAAGAATTATTAAAATTAGATTTGAAGAATAGTTAGAATAAGATTTGGGCTTATGTACGTAGTATTAAGTATTATATATTTATTTATATAAGTAGCATAAGTATATTTGTCAATTTTAAATTTGTTTTCAATTGTCATTTATTTTTTCTTTTCATTTAGATCATGTTCTTAGATTATTGGTAAGGCGAGGACTGATCGCGATTTGAAATGAGTATTGTCCCACTTAAAGTTCTATGGCTTAAAGTTGAAAATCGCATATCATACTTGATCAGAAAACGGTAAATTGTAGTTTTTCTATTGCTTTTTTGCTGATTATTGGAAATATACAAATCAAAAATAAAAACTACCCGGTTCGCCGTATAAACCACTAGCCTGGATATTTAATTTGTAAAAGAAAATTTGTAGTTACCGCTGAAAATTCAGAGATTTTGATTTCAGAAGGGTTTTTAAGGAGTCATTTTGCGTTTTCTTATTTTGTAACTAAGAGAGATATTCGAAATTTTATTCGGTTAAACGTAATTTCAGTTTTATTTTCTATCTGCAGTATTTTTTGCACCTGATTAAGTAATCTCATCACTTCGAATAAAGCGCTGAAAAAGTTACTTTTTGTTGTTTTGCAATTGGACCTCGCCTTAATTGTGATTTTTGATGCACGCCTACATCTCCCCTCTCTTCAACCACGGGGATGAGTGGTAGAAAATGCTTTAGCATTAAGTCCTCCTGTTGTACCAAATACGTTTGTTCCAAAGTATGTGTGATAATAATAATATGTTCCATCATTCTGTTCGATTTTGGAGGTGTCGTGTCGAATTTACCTACCAATGGTAACGCCTTCGCTATTTCGAAAATTTATCTTTCGGTATTTTTTGCGAGTCATTTTTACTTGTACCTTAAGTGAAATGTTTGTATTTTATCGCCGGTGACATGATATTTTTTCAACAAAGTACTTTTTAAAATGTAACTACATTTTATTATTTCTGACTACAGAAGCCTTAGAAATTCCGTACAATAATAGTAGTCTAGAATTTTTGTAAACATATTTTTTGGTCTAGACTTTGAAGCGAGAAAAGTTTAAACTATGTTTAAGTACCTATATGTTCTTTGTGTAAAAAAACCGTCATTCGCGTTCTTGTGTTACTCAAGCCGCCTGCCAAGCATGAGAGCAAGCCTTTGTTCAGCAGTTTCACTTTTGAACGTCTTGATGATGATGATGATGATGATGATGATTTATAATATATTAGGCGTACGAATAGATCGGAAATGGATGGTAAGATAATTCAATTCCAGTTCAACTGCTTACTGCATTGATTTCTCGAGAGACCGGATATCGGCTACGCTATCAGGACTACATTATCAAGTTGTATTATACATATAATATATTGTATTATACAATATATTATCTGATACTGGCTTGTATCACCTCTATAGCGTTGTTAGTGGTTTTATCAGACAAACAATCCTAAGTCCGCCCGCACACCAGAGATACAATAGTGGTGCCTTCAACTGCACGTATACAGATTATTAAGAAAAGGTATGGCTATATGCTAAGCGGAAAAAGAGCTCAGAGTACTCATGATTGTGATCAACGTTTACTATGGGACCAAACTGGAAATCGAAAAAAAATACAGCTGTTCCATAAACTTTGTTGAGTGTCATTGACATGTATCAGCTGAAATGCTGAATGAACAGCTGATTTTTTTCTCGATTTCAGCGTTGGTCCCATAATAAAAGTTGTTAATAATTATGAGTATTATGACCCCTTTTTATAACATTGTATAGGATCGCAAGCAAAGGGCACATTTTTATCGGGTGATATTTGTAACGAGGTAACACCAACGGTTGACGAATAAATGTGGCCGTGAAATTGCAGCGTCTCAAATGTAGCGCGACATGTCTCAAACATTAGCTCTGGTGTGCGTCCGGCTTTAAATACTCTGTGCAAACAACAATGTTATACTATGTACTAGTTGTTACCCACGACTTCGTTCGCGTGGACTTAAAAAAGTATCCTATGTCCGTGTGATATACAGAAACGCCTTATCAAATTGTATCAAGATCCGTTCAGCTGTTTAGCCGTGATAACGCTACAAACATCCAGACAGACAGACAATGCTACTTTCTATAGTTCGCTAGATGGCGTTGATCCATTTTTGTTGACGTTTTGTATGGACTGACAGTTGTAATGTAGGGAGCTCTGAATCGTGCAAGCGAAGGTTTTTGCTCGAAACGAACGTATTTATTTTTCTACCTCGAAGCTTCATTGGTCCTGATACGACTGCGGCTATATTCCTCTGAAATATAATATTAGTTGGGATATATTATTATCTATGTATCACAAGTATTAGAATTAACGGAAAACCGAAAAAACCCCACAGCAAAAATTAGCCTATTAAATGACAATCCGGGCAATAAAAAATAATTCTATATCGATATCCGTCAAAATTGGTAGTTAGCCAAGTACTAGAAAGATCTCAACCAACCCTTGCTGTGGTTTCCCTACATTGTTTTTCTTGACCGGTACATCCAGCTCATTGTTCGGACACCAACATCCTGCAGCATGCATCCGAACGCTTACCACTGATATGACACCAGGGGGACAGACAGAAAATAATTAGTTCAATCTGTCGCTAACAGGGCGATATATCGATTTTTTAGTTCCTGTTTGTCCCCCTGAGCGAGAGAGAAAGGGGACAAACCAGAGTAATTCCTATCATCTACATTATCGGTTGACGGCAAGTCGATACGGCAAGCAAAAGCGATCCGGTGCCGAGCCAATATCCGTGCTATGACCATTAATTGAACTATATAAGTGTAGATATAGAAGACTAGGGGCACGTAGGAGTTCAAACTTCAAAGGATAGTTAACATGACTTGCTATGTATTTTGAAGCAAGTGGATTGCTCCAAGCTACTTCCAATTAGAAGTGGACAGAACTTGACTGTTCTATGGTATGGATGACCAAATTGGGTTTTATTTATTTATTTATTAATTCTTTTCCATTGGGTGGGCATTAAAGGTTACCCCAATTCGCCCGCTCATGGACCATCATCTAAGGTTAAAAAACTAACTTAAAACAACAACAAACAAAGAATAATTTATAAAAAGTAACATACTAACTAACACTAATTAATTTTACTAACTTATTTCACTGGTTTCATCACTAGCACTTAATGGTGTCATAAAAATCTATGGGGTCATGATGTATGTACTTATAATGAATTTTTTTATGTAGTAAATCAGAGTGACACTGGGTAGGGGTCGAAAACCGGTAAATTTTCTTTTATCCGGTTTTTTTTATTGGTTTCAGTCGCCTGTTGCAGTAGAGAGTTTCAAAAGAATAATAAACGGTTCGAATCGTTATTACCTCGAAGGAAATGATACCTGATTATTTTTTATTGCTTCGTAAATAAGCTGTCCAGAAATAGAAAAGACAAACGAAGAAAACATTTTTTGTTTCATGTATCTAGATTTTATAACATTGTAATTTCATGTTAGACAGAGAGCGCACTATATTAAACTATGAAGTTCTTCATCGAATACAACGTCTTCACCACTGGAGTAACTATGCCAGCGACCTTAGACCTTAGTTACATTTAAAGATATGAACTGATATTTATCAAACGGTTACTCTGCGTGAGTAAACATTCTGGGCCCGTACCGTGAGGTGCTTATTGCGATGATTGTTAGGTTCACCCGATGACGCTGCTCGACCATGAACCGTATTGCCGCGCGATAAGGTGTGCGGTTGCGCAGCGTTGTCAGCTGAGCCTAACAAACATCGCAATAAGCACCTCACGGTACAGGCCCTGTTTGTTATTATTTCTAGCTGTTTGTTATTTGTTCTGTATCGAGTTTTGATATTCGTGACATTTTCCTCAATTTGCTTCACCGTTTTCTAGAATATAAAGTGGTCGAGAGTGTAAAATGCTATTGTGCGAGCTCCAATGGCTCAGATGGCGTATCTTCACGAATACTCTACTATGGTAATATCATCACGTCAGCCGTCATAAAAGCTTCCGGTGCTGGTCTATAATCCCGAATATCACATATAGGTAGGTACCATCATAGCCTCTGAAGACTACGCAATAACTTTATTACCACAGATACTTGCCTAGATTCCACTGGAGTAACTATGCCAGCGACCTAGAAGACCAGCGACCCGAGCCTCGCTCCGGTATTTCAAGATGGGTTGGCTCGGCACAGGACAGAAAAAAAAACTTTCTCTTTTCTGTGGCTTGGATAGACGCTGGCAGGAGGACATGCACAATACACCCAATGCTGGGACGTCAGTGCAGAACTTATCGCCCCCATCTCGAATTAGAAGAATAAGAAAGAAGAATTAAGACGTTACAGTTCATGCACATGAACCGATGTCCTATAAATTCATGAATAAAAAAAAACTCGCCTCAATACTGGGTGGTATCAGAAAAAATAATTTTCCACGCAGGTGAAACCGCGAGGCGCGGCTAGTCTATCTACAAATATTTAAAAAAAAAAAACAATTGGCGTGCGTTACTCTCGCAAAAACTTGAAAACGGCTCAACCGATTTGTTTTTTTTATTTTGTTCTCCTGAGTACTACTGGTTTAGTAAAAAATAATGTAATTTAATAATTTAATTTAAATTTTAAAATTTTCCTACGTCTGTAGTGTTACGGTGTTATGGTTACGATTTATTTATAAAAAAAAAGAAAATAATAATTTATGTATTCTATAAGTCATCTGGTTCCCATAGTACAAGCTTGCTTAGTTTGGGGCTAGGTGGAGCTGTGTGTGAAAAACGTCCACCAATATTTATTTTATTTATTTATTTACTTACAGTAAAAGTAAAAAATAGCTAATTAGTTACTGTTAGCTAATTCGGTACTAATTAGTAATTACTGTGTTTATTTATTAATTATATATACCTACATATTTAAGAAGCATATTCTGAAAAAGCCCTTATATTATTTTACATAGACGCACAAGTTACACTGCTGGAAACAGGAAGGGAACTCTGCCCTTTGTACCGTTTCCACAGCAATATAGCGACGGCCGGAAGTAGAATCCTTACCGTACCTTGAAGAAACCATGCAAATCTTACTATAATCCATGTTATATTATTGCGAAAGTTTAGGGTAGGGAAACGTAATAGTTTTTGTTTATTTTGAAATCTCTCTACGCTTAAATATCATTGTTTTAGAGAAACTATATTTTGCAAATCGGAAAGTTATTGTATCAACTCGTGAACGGGTGCTGCTTGCGGGAGCTGCGAGCTGATCCCGTAACTCTGAAAGCGATAGTGATAGTGCGCGAGCGGGACCACGCATAGTGCGACTAAGTTACGAGCGGGATGGCATGCTCTCGCAATCAGAATCACGAACGTTTCAAAGTAAGAGGATAAGCCCGCTTGCCTGCTCGGAGTATATACGCAAATCTAGCTATAAATAGCACTTATCTCTGTTATAGTATAAGGATTCTTTGGTACGAGTTTGTTTTTTTTAATCTTAAGTTTTAGTATGGTGACGGGGTTAGTCTCTGAAGGAATGGTGGCCAAGCTAGGTCAGCGTAGCCCCGGAAGACCACGGTCTTCTTTCCATCATCATGCCACAACAGGGTTAATTAAATCAGAAATTTCTTAGCGTAGTAGTATAGCACAAACAAAAAAAAACAGTTGACTTAAGAACCTGTTCCTTTTTTTTTTGGAAGTCGGTTAAAAATAAATTATTGCACAGCTCCAAGAATTGTTAAGTTGCAAAGAATTTGGAAGCTATTCATGAGGATATTTATTGTACCGTTTTTTGGTAAGCCCGGGTACGGCCCAAAACTATTACAAGAACCACCAGAGGACGGGCAGCAGCGTCCTCTAAGGATAGATAGATAGATAGATAACTCTTTATTGTTCACACCAAAAATTACATGCATAATACAAAAATCTACTTAAAACTAGTGTAACAATTGGCGGCCTTATCGAATTGTGATCATTCTGCGATCTCCAAGCCGCCTCAAGCGTGGGGTTATGGCAACCAATATGGGAGAGGCTTCGTCCAGCAGAGGACTTCTAAAAGAAATGTAGCTTAATTTTTATTTGATAACCGAAGATAAAACAACAAATTTAGAACAATAATCAAACAATAAAAAAAATTATAAAAAAAATATATATTTATAAATTATGTAATGAAACGTGATTATTTGTATTTTGTATAACTATAATCAACTAAATTGATTATTTACATAATCAAACAATATTTGTAATTTTTTTTTTAAACGACGTCGTTTTTGTTTGGGCGGAACAAGGTATTTTAGCAATTTGGTAGAAATTAAGTATAGTTGCCTTTACATCGGATATCATAATTTTCAGTAGATACCTTCTTACGATAAAAGCAAAATTCAGCTTCATTTTCATTTGATAACCGAAAACATAAAACGATTTTAGCCCGAGGTTTGAACAATCTTTGCGAAATTAAATTTATTTTTTGCAAAAGAGAACGACCTTTTTCTATTCAGTCTAGTCTTAGTAGATACATATCTAAGCTCATTTTTTAGTTAAAGATTAGTAAGTTTTTTAAAGAAATAAAACAAAATGCATATATTTTTTTCTGATAACTAGGCATGTTCGAGAAGTTTTTTTGTTTTTAAACCTTTTTTTCCTACTGCCTTGAAGGAGGGTAATATTTTTGGAGTGTTTTTTTGGTATTTTTGATTTTTGTTTATGAAAATATGCATGTTTGTGTGTATTACTTACTGTATCAAAACGACTCGATTGATTTTGACGAGTGAGGCGTCGTTGGATATCTCTTCATGTCCAGAGAGGGGCACGTATTAAAATGTTAAAAGTTCAAATAGCAAACTGCGAAACGTCTAGGTTAAAAATGTCTAAAATCTAAATAATAAAAAGCCAAAAATTCATAATGTCAAAAAAAAAGTCAAAAGTCAAAATGACTAATATTAAAATTATACAATTATGTTACACTTACTCTTTAGCGCTTCGCCATTTGCTGTCGCGGCACGCTTGCTTTGCTGGCCCGGCTCGCGCGTCGTTTGTCGCAGTTCAAACATAACCTAACCTAGTGTTTGGGGCTATATAAGATTACTTACAGTTTTAGCAAGGCACTTAATCACAATTTTACTACATTTTGAACTTAGACTTATGGACCATTTACATTTTAAACCATTTAGTATTTTAAACGTTCGACATATTGAATTTTTCTAGTTTGATCTTGTTCATAATTACTTTCGACGTCTTAAACAATTTAACATTTAGATTTTAGACATTTAGAACCTAGACATTTCGCCTTTTGCTATTTAAACTTTTAACATTTCAATACGTGCCCCCGGAGTGTCATAGGCTAGTACGGCCTAGGTGGCCATAACGGGATAAACTGGACTCCTTTTGTAGCACCGAGGGTGAAAAAGTTTCAAACCGTGGAGAGCGGTACGAAGTCTATGCTATGCAGACCCACTGCTGGCTGAAATAATTCAATTTAATTCGATAATTATTACTCGTTAATGAATAACTTTACATCAGCCTTATAACATCTTACTGCTGGGATATCAGCCTACCCTCGAAGGGTGATTTGGCATATCCTCCACGCTATTTAGGTTTCCTCATGTTTTCCTACACCAAAAAGCCAGTGGTATATCCGTACGTAAGTTCCAAAGATTTTATTGGTACGGGCCCGCCCAGGTTCGAACCCCACCTCAAACTATGAGGCGAGCGTGCTCCCACTGAGGTACAACAACTACCACTGAGCTACCACGACAATGGGTAGAACTAAAACAAAAACAAACTAAACAAAAAGACTAGAAATAATAATAATAATAGTCGACCGGTCCCAACGCCGGGCAGTGCTCGTCGACATCACCATCCCTCATGACGAGAATCACGTGAAAGCCGAGAAGGACAAACTCAGCAAGTACCTTGACTTGGCTCACGAGGTTACCGCCATGTGGAATGTTAACTCGACGATCATTGTCCCGATAGTCGTTTCGGCGAACGGCCTTATAGCGAAGAGCCTCGACCAACATCTCAAGAGGCTCTCGCTAGACGGTTGGGTAAAGGGCCAGATACAGAAGGCAGCCATCCTTGACACGGCGCGCATTGTCAGGAGATTCCTCACTCTGCAGCCCTAACCGCCGGTAGCTTGGGCCCTGCCTCGCTGTCGGCGGGACTCTAGATTCAGGTTTTTTATAGCATTTTTTTTGTTATATTAATTTTATAAAAAACCTAAATTTAAGACATACAATAAATAAATGGAATAATAATAATGACTAGAAATACCCTTAACCATTTATTTTGTTTCTGCGGAAGGGAATTTTTGTACAAAAATCTAGAAATCCCCTTAACAATAAGGTACTCTGAGCCCCAAATACTGAAACGTTTGTTAACTTTGACAACAGATTAATTCTAATACTGCCTTTGTCTGGCACTAAGCAAATGACAAAGACAGCAATAGACTTAATCTGTGGTCAAAGTTAACAGACGTTTCAGTATTTTGGGGTGAAACAGCACAAACCAACGCAGTTAGAGCTACAAATATTATGTTAGTTTCAAACGCTCTAACTTAATTGCCAAAGATATTTATGCTCTTCTTGCAATAAACGCCTGTTACCCTAAAATACAGCCTCCGGTAAAAGAGTAGTAAAATAACGATACCAATGTTCGAGCTTAGTTATTTATTTCCTTCTGAAACTAGGTTGTAAAATTCACCACTGAGAGATATCAGTCGCAAACTTCAAACCACTTCGAGTAAAAGTAGAAACAAGCTTTCTGTGCAGTCGAGAAAAAAAACCGCTAAGACCGCACAGGGCCCGTACCATGAGGTGCTTATTGCGATGATTTTTAGGTTCAGCCGATGACACTGCGCGACCGCGAACCGTATCGCCGCGTGATAAGGTGTATGGCCGCGCAGCGTTCTCGGCTGAGCCTAATAACCATCGCAAAACCACCCAGGTCACAAAAAAAAACATAAAGAAAACGACTTAGTTAATAAGTAAAATTCTGGGTGGCACTACACCTTTATCGACAAACGCGTCGCTTATACACACAGATCACACTAGATTCTGTATTTAGGTGCAGAAGCGCTCGAAGTGCACCACGCATCAGTCTAAATACACTTATAAATATTACTCTGATTGGTAGATTGTTACGCGCGAGTAGGCGTAACCTTGAGATAGCCAACGAAAACGCTTGGTCGCACTCCCCGCGACCCGCGCCTTCTTCAAACTTTTTGTAGGAACAACAAATCTCGTAATGCGGTATCTAGTGTGATCTGTGCTTATACCATAAGGCGACCTGAGTTGTATAAAAAATGAGCTCTCGCAGTCATCATGACTGCCGAAAGTAATCGTTTTTTTTAAATAAAAGTTTGTAAGAAGGCCCAAGTGTGCAAAACTGTGTTTAAAACAAGTAAATAAATATTGATTAGGCATTCCTATACCGAGCAGTTGGTTGAAGAAGGCTGTAGAAGGTAAATAGTTATTTGACATTGAAAGAGTTCCACACCGTTTCTTCCATCTGATATTGTGTGGTCAAAGGAAGTGACTTTTCAGGGAAAACCTTGAATAGAACAAGCCTAAAAACTAAAAAGAGGATAGACCTTCCGCGAATTTTTGGCGCATTCGATATTTGAGATTGTATAGCTGTCGCTCTGTTTCTCGTGCGTGCGATAGAGAGAATTAAGAGAGTGAATTTTGCTAATTTTTCGATGAAATTACTGTTCGGGAGTAGTCTGGTGTCAACCCCTTAATCTTAATAAAATCTTTTTTTTTTGGTGTCAATGGCTTGGATAGACTATAATAATTATGTCGCTACGTTATGTATTAAAAAAATATCTTTATGGTATTTTAACAACAACTACTTTTCTTCGTAGTCCAAAAACTACAGGAACTATTTTTATCTTAAATGTTCATAAAGCTTCCTAAATTTTCATGTGAAAAATTTCTAGCAATTTCAAGGTTGGTACAATACCGAGACAGCTATAAAACGGTTTAATAGAGGAACCCAAAGCGTTTAGCTGAGCACTTAGACGTCAAACACGTTAACGAATGTCTGAGTAATCAACTTGGTATTTAAAATGAGAGAGCTATGACGATCTTCTCAGAGTGAGACTCATAGACGAGCTCGTATTTGTGAAGTTATCTTTTAGTTTTTTTTTAAGTATTGGTGTACATCAATACTTTAAAAAACAAATGGGCATTGTAGAAGAGGTAATCTAACACATATAAATTAGTGCATGTGACTGCGACGAAAATATAAAACCGACTACGACATGATATTAGAAACTTTTTCTCTTATGTTTTGGCTCCTCACGTTGTGTATTTAGCCAGTGTCAAGTATTATACTATTTCAAGTGATGTAAAAATATTACACGATTGAAATAAGTCTCAGTCATAGTCTAAGTCAAGCAAAGTAAGTCACGATCAAGTTCACGTCATGCCCCAGTAAAGTGGTGGAGATTTTACTAGAGGTTTCTTTGGAGTTTTGGAAACAACACTAAGAGTCACGTTTCACAACATTATACTATTCACCAACACTCGTGCACGTTCACGAACACTTAATGGATAAAAATCCACCTTTTTTTATACATCAAAACTCGATATAACACAAGTTTTGGAAAATAATAGAATGACGTTACATGACTTCGTCAAGTTCTCTTCAAAACCCCCATTAGAAACTTACCATCTAGGGTTTTTTTTTTTTTTTTTTAAGTGGCATTTTCAACTAAACCCACATTTAAAACTCGCACCATTCGCGCAGCAATCATTAATCCATTCAATCACTCCATCATTCACTTACTTCACTTCATTCATTCAAACTCATGCACATGCATAAGATGTGCGACACCAAAATCCTCTTAGGAGAAAAAAAAAACAATTTAATATATATTATGTTATAGAATGTATAGAAAATAAATATTCCAAGAAGAATCTGTGTTTCTTTGTTCGTAACAAAAAGTCTACAAGTTTGACCATATGACCCAAATCAGGATTATTTGACATATGTACCTAATTAGTAAGTTCTATTATAGACATAATTTATGTAAAATGTATAATTTAAAACAGTATTTTTTTAAATCTATTTACTATGCGTATACTTTTTATTATTATTAACGAATTGATTTATTCGAGGAGAAGAGAGATAGAAGACAGAAGAGATCGTAAATGTGCAGTCAGAATGTTTGTTTACGTCTTAATGCCAAAATAATTGCAAGATTAAATCTTCAGATACCCAGCAGGGAATGGCTCTCGCACCCAAGCCGAGTACGACCAAGCCCTACCGAGCTGGCGAATTCATTAAGAGATTATTTAATGAAAGTACGTCGAACATTAGGTAATTTTAGTATTGGTCGAATTTCAAACAATAATTACCATTTTCTTGTTAATTTTACGGCAAGGATTTTTTTTTAATCGCGTAGGTATTCAGTAAGGGCAGAATAATACACTTTTTTCCTTCTGGTAATTTAAAGGTAATGGTGTATAGAATAAGAAAATCGAACACGTAGGTAATACCATTAAAAAAAAAACCCGACTGCAAAATGTAACCTATGTACGCCGAACCGCCGAACGACACCTTGCATGTCAAAATCAGACGTTTTGGCAACCAACGTCATATAGGAACACACAACCACTTACATAAACCCTAAAAACGTTACCTTTCTTCTTGGGTAGTTGGATAAAAAAAGGTTGAAAAAGTTGAGAAAGATCACATAATTTATAATAGGACAATATTAATACAATATTTTGAAGATGCGTTCAAAAACGAGTTTAGCGTGATATCAATCTGCCGTTTCGAAAAAAACACTCTTTTGTTTCTCTTACTCGCCTGAAAAAATAAACCACGTTTGAATAGGATTGATTTGCATACGTAAAATGGCATGCTCATGTTTACCTCCCATGAATGAGATTTGTTTTGTGACAAATAACTTGCTGCAGAGTTCTAAGTAAATACGAATTATTATTTTTCCTGTTCAAGATTTCTTACATAGCTGGAGGCAAACATGTTTGTGTTTCATGATATGAATACAGTTTTTTGATACAGTTTTATTTGTAGGGTTATTGTTGTATTTGACTTTTTATATAGCAAGGTATTTTATGATGAAACTTCTGAATTTAGTATCATGTTAAATATCTTTAATAGTAACCAACATCTATACCTATAAAAGGCTTTGTACTGACTGACTGACCTAACAACGTACAGCCTAAACCGCTGGACGTAGAGACTTCAAATTTTGAGGATATGTTTATTGAAGGGTGTAAACGCACACTAAGGAACCCCTAAGGGGGTGAAATAGGGTCTTAAAGTTTGTATGAAACTTTTTATTTTCTGGTTCGATGTATACCAAACTTGATATGGATACTCTACAAGATAAATAAAAATATACGGGTATCACAGATTTTTTCAAAATCAGCCCCCGATAGTAAAAAAAAATGGTATTAGTATGTTTGTTTCTCTCTAACTTTGTAACGGCTGTACATATTTTAATGAAGTTTGGTTTCCAGATAGCTTATGACATGGATTAACACATAAGCTATTGTTATCCCGGTAACACATAAAGTGTCTGGGTGATAAGTATAATTATTAACCTCCATAGTAACTCAATGGATTATTTTTTCCCAGAAATACGCGGGCGAAGCCGCGGGTATAAGCTAGTTATATTATATATGTAAATATACTTTTTTAAAAATAAATATAAATTAAATTATGGAAAGTTTTTTATGAACACTATACTTAACGCTCGGCTTTTGGCATTGCCGGTTTAGTTGGTACTGCTTTTTAAGCCAAGGTCTTAGGTTCGACTCCTGATCGGGAAAATATTTGAATAGCTGTTCTTGGTAATTATATCTCAGATTTTCTTGGCTGTGGTTGTCTATCAAAGTGTTCCATGGCATCCCCGACACAGTAAAACATATACCCGAACTGCGCCAAGAAATGTTCTGGCAGCTGCAAACACATTGTCAAAACCAAATGAAATTATTTTCTTTTAATATTTCACTGTAGTGTATCAGATATGCGCTACGATTTACGATCAAAAAGTAGCAAATTTGAACGGAATTTACGGTTGTATATTATTTATCCCGAAATGGGAATTGGTTCCCAAGCAAGGCTAACTGGAAAACATAGAGGTTGGCAACAGATTTTCAACTTAAGTGTCGAAACTATCCAGCCGATTACTAGGAATAACCCTGCCACCACGATAATTATGGTTTCCTCACAATGTTTTCCTTCAACTGTAGCTCAAGCATCTTGTCGGGATTTGAAGGCACGCTCTGTGGCGTAAGAATCGAACGCGCAAGCCACTGAGCTACGAGTATCATCGCACAAACCTGTTATCTGTTTCACCTCTTCAACTTATGCGTCCTTATTGTTACAATTTAGGCCCATACTCCAACAAAGCGGAGACGAGACGAGCGGAGAGAAGATGTGTTAGAAACAACCAATAGGATTTCGTTATTTACATAACTCGTCTCCACTTAGCTTCGGTGGATACGGTTGAGCAGAGAGGAGAGATGTGTCATATTTGTTTAGCGCAAACAAAACAGAGATATGAGCTACGCCTTACAAGATGGAGACAGCGCGCAGCGGAGACGAGTAGAGATGAGCGGCACCGCTAATAGGCCCCAGTGGCCTAAAACCACAGATCACACTAGATACCGCATTACAAGATTAGTTGTTTTTACAAAAAGTTTGAGGAAAGCGCGGGTCGCGGGGAGTGCGACCAAGCGTTCTCATTGGCTATCTCAAAGTTACGCCTACTCACGCCTAACAATCAACCAATCAGAGTAATTTGTTATAAGTGTATTTAGACTGATGCGTGGTGCGCTTCGAGCGTCCTGAATGCAGAATCTAGGGTGTGATCTGTGCATACAGCCCAGCCGCCGCGCCCGCGCCACTTAATTCTCGCTACTACAGCAACTCAGCAACACAGCTCAGTTCCACTCTAGCCACATTTCTGCTCCAGTCTAGCCATCTTCGCACAGCTTCGGTGGAAAAACTTGTGTGGAGAGGACTTCTAATCTTAGTTCAGCAGCCGATTCTGCTTTGCCATTGAATAATTTCATTGAACGAGCACAGGCATATTGGGCTACTTTAAAACAGTTGGAGACAAAAGATCTAGCCGATTTTAATTTCTGTGTTACTATAAACACTGACGTGGTTTTGACACATTTTGTTTTAATAAAACGGGATTACTCACGTTAAATTGAGTCGGCTATTACAAGGCAAGGCAAGTCGAGGTCGCACTCGTGTCACGCTTTTCATTGATAAGGTCACCGAATGTGATCGAAACTATAGTCTGAATAAAAAAAAAAAAAACCTGAGTCGGAATTTAAAGTGAGTATTCCCGTTTTATTGAAACAAAATGTGATTTCATTTTCACTCTTAAAAAAGATAGATACGAAAGTGGTTCCAAACTTTGAACTTTCTACTCGAGATAAAGATGTTTGACAGCATCTCCTGTAGTCTCCGTTCATCTCCGCTTCGGTGGAGTCTAGGCCTTAAGCCCATTGTTCCTTCCATTTCCAAGGGTCGTAACTATGATTTGTAAGTCGTAAAATCTAAAAACAAATCTGTCTAATATACCCAACATCTGGCTCGTTAAACTATGATTGAACAACAGCTCTCGATCAAAGTACGGTGGAGGTAAATAAACAAGTTTCGCAAACGGTTTTTCTTAACTGACTTTTGCGAGTGAAGTGAGATAGGGTCGTAGCGCGCTTGCTTTGATGTGCTGAACGGTTTTGTGACAGGCAATTTTATTTTCTCGAGGTTCTCGATCTCTCAAAAAGCGTGTTCGTTTCATTGCTCTCGCGTGAATGGCTTATTTTGTGTCACTCAATTTGCTTTGACTTGCTATCGCTTTTGCTTAGAAACGTTGCTTTTTGAAGTATTTATAATACAGTATGAAAAATGATTTATTGTAATTTCATCGTTTTCAAATCCTTCAGCTAACTACAATCTCAACATTGTATAGCTGATTGTAGCTCAATATTTTCATTCGTTTAACATTTGAAAGAACTTAGGTTCTTAATTTTTTTAAAAGAACGAAATATACTTTTTTTTTTACTTTTTTTGATACCAAATGAAAATTTATTTAGACCGTGGAGCTGCATTACAGACAATAAAAAAAAAAAACTGATGTTGTTATCGATATAACATACAGTCTATTAACAAAAAAATGCTTATTATAATCATTCCACATTCTAACAAAGCGCGCATCGAGCTCCGCATAAGAATGGCACAACCTTCTGAAGAAGCTAATTTGAAAGACTGTCAGACTCATAGTACCTCACTAGCGCCTCGCTCCTTTTTCATAGTCGGGTAAAAAAATGTGATTTTGAACTTCATTACTCATGTAGGTTAAAAATCTCGTTTTGAGATGTATACAGGGTTATTGGTAACTAGCGAACAACCCTCGTAGGCAGCTTTCATACATACATACATTCATACTTAGCAATTATTGTTTCAAGACTTAATGACATGCAATTTTTTTTCGTTTATTAGGGCTCCAGATGACAATAACATTACGAGTTTCAAATGAGAAGGAACGCCGGGGCCCGGGCGAAGCTTAGGAATTGACATTTGAAACAAAAAAATACAAGGATAAAGAAAATCCATTCAAAGTTTAGTTATTTAAGTTAGTTATTATTTATAGTCTCTTTAAGGCTTACTGCCAATCATTCTACGGTGGTAGTTTGTGGACAGCATACACACAAAAATCCCTCGACGTTCTGCGAGTCCAATATAGTAATGCTCTCAGAATGCTAATGCGACTCCCGCGATTCTGCAGCGCGTGTTCCATGTCTGTGGATGCGCGCTGATGGCTTTGCTGCTATAATGCGAAAAAAGGTAGCCTCACTTTTATGTAGAACGCGTGTGAGTGGCAACAGCATTCTCAAAGCTTTCACCGATAAATTGAACTGCCCCGTCTTGCAACATTACATAAAAATGTTAATACAATTAATTTTTTTTTTGACATTCAAATATAATTTAAATTTTAATAGTATTAACGCATTCATATTAAGTACATAGCTTAAAGTATGGGTCTTTGTGTATGAAATAAAAAAATGTACTCTTTTTTTTAAATTATTGTTTTTTTGTTGATTTTCAAATTTCGTAAAAAGAGATAGAACAAAAGTTGTTAGGTGTGATGTAGGGAACATTCCTACGAGAGGTTGTGCGCTAGTTACCAATAAACCTGTATATGTATGAGAGGGAAGACATGATTGTAGGCCAGTTTCTAGGTAAAAAACATTGAAAAGACCTCGATTTACACATATTTTTCGCTAGATCTTCCAACCCCTATTTTAATATCCAAGTGACTCTCACACTAATAGCGAGGTTAATAATATCTGGTATAGCTTTTAACAGAATTTTGATTGATTTCCTACTTTAGTTGTAATTATCAGATTTTTTGACTACTGCTCGCTAAAGCCATCTCTTTTCATGTGCACACGAAAGTGTTCTCAATCTATCTCTTTCGCGAAAAAGTCTCTTTAAATCGGCTAGCCCGCCAAATTATCTGCCCATAATATGATGACACAGGAAAATACAATTCTTAAACATTGCGTCTGCTTCGCAAAAGTTACGCGATAATTAATTTTAATAAGAAAGTGCCTCTCGTTTATATTTTATTGTTCAAAGTATCTATTCAAAACTTAGTTCATTAGTACGAAAGAGAAGACTTCGAAGATTCTATATTTTAAGTAATAAGGTAATGGAAAGATCGAGAAGTTAGGAATTGTTTAGAAACATAATTATTAAAGAAACATTTTAATTAAAACGAAACACAAATTTCCTCTTGTCTTTTAAAGCTACGACATTGTTTTCTTTTACAAATATGTTTTAAGCATTAACATAACATTCTATTATCTAGCTCGATATTCGGCTTTAGTCATTCTCATAAACATTTCTTGACTAGCAGTGATTCATGATTTCAAAACCGTGGTTAAAGGTAGCTTTGTCACTATCCGACCCTTGACTTTAAACTATGTGTATGGATACACAAATTCAGGTCAATCTCCTGGCCTATGGCTGCGTGTAAGAGGAACAAACATCGTATTCGTAATTCGTATTTTTAATATTAGTAATGGACTGAACATATCAAGCTGAGAATGAAACCTCGTTTAACATAATCGCCATCGTACTGAAGTGATTTGACTATTAATTCTCTAGCTTAAACTTACACTCGAGTTTGACAAAAAAAAACTGCAATTTATCTTCAAGCGTCAAGCTGTCTTCAAGCGCAAGCGCACTTCAATTCAAACTTCTCACAATTCAACCGATGAAAAAAGGTCGCTATGAAATTGTTTATTTGCACTTAGATTATTATGAAATGGAACCATGGATTGTTACTGGATGGAACTAACCGCTGTCTCACGCATACCATAGCATAAATGCTATGGTATGCTATGGTATGCTTAGGTACCTTGACAGAAGTGAAACTTTTATTTTTATGTTACTCAGTGACGAGACGTCCAAGTCGCTCACCTGATGTTAAGCGCTTGCCTATAACAGTTCAGTGCCACCCAGAATTCTGAACTTCAACAGTTCATAAGCCTGCGCGGCAATGCACTGCGCTCGTCACCCTGAGATGTTAGATGTTAAATCTTTGTATGCCCAGTAATTACGCTGGAATCATTGCCCTTCAATCCGGAGTAATGTTTGCACACTACTGCTTGGCTGTTGAATAACAGGCAAAGGTGTGGTACTTCCCCAGGCGGGCTCTGCAAGAGAGCCCTACCATTACAAAAACTGTACTGTAAAGGTATGCGTCCACTGGGTCGGAATCGGTTCTTACGCAGCGTACGGATTCGTTACTTTGTATTGATTCTGCATGCACTAGATCGGCAAATCTGCACCAGAGACTGGTATTTCTGTCGATGACATTATCCGCAGTAAATGTGTTATTCGGATCCAGATCGCCTCGACCTCTGATGTGTTTGTGACGCTACTGTAGATACGTGCTTACTTAGACTTGCATTTCACGATGAATGAAGTTTTTGATCAGTCGGTTGGAAAGATACGAAGAAGAGTACAATCTAAAACATGGTCATTATCACAATCACCGAAGGAGATTTTGGGATGAAATTGGGAAAATAATGAATGAAAGTGGTGAGTAAATAACATGACTTTTTTCTTGAGAAAGTCTGTTGTATGAATTAATTGATGTTTGTCAATATTGCCGATGCAAAATCCGAATACAGTGGTCTCGCCCTATCAGCATTTTATGAATGCCTACGCTTCGTACGCTGCTTACTCTCCGATTCCGACCCAGTGGACGAAGACCACAGACGAGTATCCGTTCTGATTTTTCTTAGCCCGGACCGTGAGCCTTATAGCGAGGCAATACGATTCATGGTCGCGCAGGGTGGTGGCTCAACCTAACAATCGTCGTAATAAAATCTTCACGGCTCGTGCTTTGGAGTGCTTTGCTTCTTTGCACTAATTATCACTTATTCTGTGTACTTGGCTCGACAAAACACGATGACACATAGCAGCTAATATACAGCAGCAGGTGTGAATAATTTCAACTACTCATCGCGAAAATGTCTGTTGACGTTATTTTTTAACGGCAAATAAAAATTTATTGTCCCATAAAAATTGGGCAGTAAAAATTTTTATATGTTTTGAAACGTAAACAAATTTAATAGGAAAATTTGCTATAATGATCCTAAAATTACTTACCCACTAATTTATGAGTAGTTAAACGTTTCCGGTTGGTGAAGATATCGCTTTAATAAAATCTAATAAAGATTGCGTAAGGAAATTGAACTCATGAGGTTAAATTAAATTCAAATTCAAAATTCTTTATTTTGGAACAAATAACTTAGTGACTAATACAAATAGAACGATGCTACCCGCAGTAGTTAAATAACTGTGTCGCGGGTAGCAACACCCACTTCTAAAACACCCATTAAAGTAAGTATTTACTTTAGTTCTTACAGTTAACAGATATTAAAGTTATTCTAAAACGACTCAAAGTGTGTGTATGCGCGCGCGCATGTATGTTGTCTTTGTGTGTGTGTTTGTGTGTTTGTAATGGCGTGATTGTGTGATGTCAGGGTATGTGAAACAAAGAATGAATGAATGAATGAATACGGTGTGGTTAAATTAAGCACGGAAGGTCGTGAAATCAATCACCGAACGTAATATCACGCCTTTTCCCCAATGTGCTGGCTGAAAAGCCACATACCAATAACGTCGGGCCTGATCTGATTTTTTCTCGAAAAAAATAGCTAGACATTAATTTTATTGAAATAAAAAAAAACAGACGATGACCTTTTGTACTTTGCTTCATTTCCTCCAATGAATCGCCGAATCCTTTTTTCACGAACCAAATTCTCGCAAAAATCAAATCTTGCTTCTGTGTAGAGACCGGTGTTGGTCGGTAAATGGACGTTGTCAGAATTGTCTATGGTCGGAAATTTCCTGAAAATCATGCTCGGTTTCAGGAAGCTAATATCCGCCGATTTAGTATATTGCCATTACCCCAAAGACATAAAGGGGTAGACACCTAATCAGCAAATCAAACTATCCTGAAAGAAAGCACACCAGTATTGACGTACCTGTCAAATCAAATTAAGAGCTCCATACAGTTGTCATTCTCATCTCATACTGATAAAATATCCGAATAATCAGACAAAAGATGGTATAATGTGCAATAAAATCTTGCCGAAATTACAAGGATTCAAAGAACACCACTGCCACATCCATCTACAAGTCCTAAAATATACTTTTAGGATAAAAAATCAAAATAATAAAATTATTGAATAATGTAAACAGAATAGTCACTATGACAACGTTATGTATAATAGTGTTGCCAAATATTTTTTGTAATTTCCCAACTTTGTTTACGTTTCCTAGAGACTCAGATACATTATAATATGTAGCTGATCTTTTGATAAAAATAGTTCGGCAAAGTAGAGATGAATATTGGCGGAAACCTATTAAGGTTTCGACCAATATTAATTTACCTATAATACATAATTTTCATAACTTTGCCTAAAATATGTGTCGGCGCATAATTATCAACAACAAGCCTACAATGAGCGTGTCACGATATGACACAATTGTATTGCATTTTTTTTAGAAATAAAATGTTGTACCTTCCTAAGAATGTAAGAATGTAAATTTGTTTAGTGTGGTTGTGGGTTTTTGGGTCTGCAAGAAAAATGCACATTCTCTTAGGTTTTCAGCTTCACATGTGTGTTACTTGAGGTTGCAGAATAGTCAGGCAGTTTCAAAAAAGATAAATCCGCTAATAAGCAAAAGTTGCGTATGCGTTTATTTGCAAATTTAGAGGATTCCATTTCCATCGTAATAAATTGAAAATAAAAACTTAACATTATTTAACTTAACAATAATGTGGATGATAAAAAAAAAAAAGTAAAAGAGCCTATTTAAGAACCACTGTGATACAACCTAAATCACACCAATCAAAATTTATTTACCCGACCAAATAGGGTAATCACTTTTTAATGGAAAGCCTCAAATGTCATGACAAAAAAAGACTGTCAAAAATTATAAGCCATTTCAAAATCGTGTTTGTATGGAGACTATCCTTCTGGACCTTATTTATAAGGAGAATTCTGTGCATTACCCGTAGAATAGACCAATAAAGGCTATGAATATGTTCATTGCTCTATTAAACGAGCGAAGCGAAGATTGGGACTGGCTTAGTGTTTTTTAGGCAAGTAGGCATAGTTTTAATACAATTTTTAAGTTTAAATATAAGCATAATTAGTCGAGGGGTAAAGATATTGACTTCGCTTCGCTCGGTTAGTAAAAATTCCAATGAAATGAAATCACTTTCATGGAAACTTGGGTATTTGAATGTGATGCTATAAAAAAAAAAACTGAATTAAACAACTTAAATCATATTAAATAACTTAACCTTATGCAAATGCAAAATGATGTGTCTATTTATTTCTCATTTCATTAGCTAACGGCTAAAAGGATTTGGATGAAATCTGGTACGGAGGTAGCTTATCATTCTTGATTTACACATCATTGTCATCTTAACCAGACAGATAAATCCATTGCGAAATAGGCCAAAGGTATAAAATATCATAAACATTTTTTGAAAAAACAATTCATAGCGGCATAGACTATGGTTTTTCAAGCTATTGACACCAAAAACAAAAGCTTTTGTTAAGATTTAGAGGGTGATAACAGACTATCCCCGAAATGCTAATTTCATCAAAGAGGTTAGGAAAAATCACTAACTCTATTGCACGCACGAGAAACAGAGCGACGGCTATACAATTTCAAATATCGATGCACCAAAACCTCGCGGAAAGACTATTTTATTACTATTATAATTAGGTAATAATTACACATTACTTTTGGTTTCTATTTTACATAAATTATACAAATTATATTTGTGTTTACTTATGGATAATATATTTATACATATATTAAATAGGAATGGACCCTTTCTGGGTAAAGGCCTCCTCTAGCCTACTCCATCTTTTTCTGTCCTGTGCTGTATCTATCCAGTTTTTTCCATTTTTTTTTATTTCATTTGCACCTAGCCCTTGGTCTTCCAATATTGATTTACACATAGGTACTGTTTATTCCGACAAAAAAAGGTTCCTACTGGATCCAGAAACTTTCGGGCAGCTGCAAAAGGACAGCCAACATTTGATAATGGTTGCGAATTTCCGCAACTCCCCTTTGCGCTTTATGACATCATCCTACGTACTGGGTAGCACAGTCATTGCACAGTTTAAGGCCATTTATCATTTGGTCCGCTTTGAAAAATTGCTGCTTTTAGCAATCTGACGGCTAGCATTAGCTAGGGAGATTAAGTTGCCAGAGCAAAGCAATCTTTTCTAAAAAAAACAAATTGTAAAATAATAACGTGAGCTAAATTGAATTATATTAAATTTCATGTACTTCATTAGTTGTGTAAATTAAAAATAATATTATTATGAGATAAATGTTTTTTGGTTCTATCGTCTATTATGGACCCGGGTATGTCCTCAAACTAAATGGTAAGCATTATGTGATCCCCAAGCCGCCTGCCAAGCGCGGCGATTAAAGCACATTCCATAAATGGACGATGATGACCGTCTAGCATGTTTTTTTAAAATAATTGAAGTCACTATTTTCACACTATTTTTCACTGAATCTCTGATAATGAGGTAATCATAATTTCTACTATAGCTTACTACATATATGAAACTACTGTATACCACATAGAAAAAGTACACGAGAAGAATGGCAATATCACAAAAATATATTGGTACAAAAAAGTGTGCCCCCGAAAAAACAATATAAAACTATATGACGTTTACGTATTTAGTCAGTTAACGTTCAAACCGCTACAAACTCCAATGAAAATATCACACTAATATTATAAATGCGAAAGTTTGAGTGTAAGTGTGCAAGTAGGTAAGTATCTAAGTGTGTTGTTCCCGTTCAACTCTGTAACGGCTGAACCGATTTGAATGAAATTTGGTATCGAGGTAGCTTATACCCTGGATTAACACATGGGCTACTTTTTATCCCGAAAAAAATATTTGGTTTCTGTAGAATAGCGGGTGAAATCGCGAGGCGCAGTTAGTCAAAATTAGATTGCAATACATGACGTAAAATATATTTAAAATATTTTCAACGCCATCTGTTAGGAAAATTCGAGTCGAGTTTTGCTAATAATATATAAAATTAATAATTTCACTGATACATTATTACTAATGCAAAAATATTAATAACAAGTAGCATTTATTCTCCGTAGCATCACGAATGAGTTAGCGTTTTAGAGTTATGAAGTATATAGTATGAGTTTTATTACAAGTCAAGTAGAATTTGCTTGCGTAGTAAACTAGCGACAGAACGTATCAGTAATACAATTCTAAAAAAATATCTAAATAAAAACATTTCTATGAGCATTGGCACTCTTCTATGCATAATTTATCTATGGTACAGTAGAAGCTTAATAATTAGATAATAGAAAGACTAAAATAGAGTTTTGGCGGGAACGTGAAGAATTCATGTCGCATCATTTTATTATTTTCCAAAACTTGTGTTATTTCGAATGTTAATGTGTAAAAACGGTGAATTTCTACCCGTTAAGTGTTTGTGTACATGCCTCATGCATGTTGTTGTTGTTGGTAAATGGTACAATGACGTGAAACGTGAATTTTCGTGTTGTTTCCAAAACTCCATAGAAGGCTCTAGTAAAGTTTTCACCACTTTACTGGGGCATGACTTGGACTTGACCGTGACTTGCTATGCTCGACTTTGACAGTGACTATGACTTGTAATAATAACTAATATCTAACAAAACTTGAGAATATAAATGTATACTTGACACTGGCAAATGCATAAGACGTGCGACGCCAAAATCCTCTTAGGAGGAAAGAAGAAAAAAAAAAAGACTAAAATAAAAGGTGTCAAAGTCTATTCAACGTAAGTGATATCTACAAACTCTTCAGGAGTCACTCGCTTAGTAATAGAATCCAATTTTAGGGAAGCTTACCTCCACGATGAAGCTTTGTGAGCTGTGTTGTGAGGTGTGACTGATAATGTTCGTTTTTTTAGGGTTCCCTGAAACAATCACTGAATGAGGCGTTTTCCAAAAAAAAAGAAATCCTGGTTATAAAAGTACTCAATAGATGGCGTTAGATGTACCTTGAGGTTTTTCTGTCACTGTCAAGACATGAAAGACAAAAAATGTACGTGTGCCTTTTTTTTCTCGTGTTTTTTGGCTCGACATGTGTATTTAGACAATTTCAAGTAACGTAACTATGTATTTGACTTCATTTGAAATATTACAATAGTTGACACTGGCTAAATACACAACGTGTGGAGCCAAAATTTACGATTTAAAAAATGAACATAAAATATTTCGACAGAAATGACAATGACAGGTAAAACGATAGGTCTGTTACGCCATCTAGTAAGTATTTTAGTACTACTTTTTTTTTTTTGGAAAACGCCTCATTATTACATAGGTAGGTTGGGCTATATTTTTATTGTATAGTGTTAGATTGTTTTTTATATACTATTATGTCAAGAAAGTAAGGAAAAGGTTAATAATACACAAAATATTAGTTATTCTTCTAAATTTATTTCATCGTCTTAAAACTATGCTCGTTCAGAAATGATATACTTACGCCAACGAATAATCCAACCATCGAAACATTTTTAAACGCTTTTTGCGGAATTGAGTTCAGTTCTCGACGCGAATTCTCTTTTATGTCTTCTACCAAATCAAAACGGGTGCCACGAAGTGGTAATTTGAGTTTAGGAAAAAGAAAGAAGTCGGCTGGAGCCATATCTAGTGAATACGGTGGTTACTCGATGGTATTTGTTGAGTTTTTGGTCAAAAATACGTTCACAATGATGGCCTTTTGCGAAGGCGCTTTGTCGTGGTGCAAAATCCAAGATTTTTTGTCCATTCTGAAATTCTCAATACACACTAGAGATGATCCAACAAAAAACAGCACTGTATTTTATCTAAATGACAAATGCAACTTTGAATTTCGCGCCAAAATGGAAAATAGTTGTCGAAAATTAGCAACATTTTTTTTTTAAATATGAATTTGGAACCATAAACAAATGATCAATTCCCGATGCTTTTTTGACAGAATGTATATCTCTCTCTTATGTGTTGGCTCCACACGCTATGTATTTACACCGTTCGACATTCGGTAGACAGTTCCACTTCCAGTTCCACTTCAATTCGGCAGCCTTGACCAACGTCAGCGATCTGAGTTTTGGAGCGCAGTAAGCTATTTCTAATTCAGTCTGTTATTTTAACTCCCCAGATACTGTGATCCATTGCTCGTTGGCATACCCCAACAGCAAACTTCTGATCTTTTGTTAAAGACCAAGTCCAAAGACCAACCCTAGGATGAGGAGAATCCCTGGTTAATGAGTTGTTGTCTTGAGGGTGAGGCTACAAATAAAAATGAACGAAAAACAAAAAAATCTGTTGAACCCTCTCACGAGAACCATACATACCCCTTCTCTTAAAAGGATTCTGCTTAAATACCTACAAAATATTCGGGCACGAAATATGCCGTAATAGGATTCACATTCCAGGATTTGGTTCAAACCGCCATGACTGATGACCTTCTAATAAAACAGGATCTTTTTACCCGACTGCCCAATGGAGGGTAATGTTTTTGGGGTGTGTGTAAGTATGTGTATTCTTTTTTATTAGGCCATAAATATAAAATTGTGTTTGGTATAATCTGATGATGTGTAGAATCAATATTAAATTAAAATAAACATTCTGGAGGTATGGAACATAAAAAAGCATTTATGCTTGAGCCCTATTAAATTATCGTCGCCGATGACTCACTGCCGTGCTTGAGATCGTCATCTGAATTAGACTAACACAGCGCATAGAGACAATAATGCAAAAAGTAAAATTTGAGTCTGTTCCGGATACGCATTTTGTTTAATTATTATAAATTTAAAATGGGAGATTGGTTCTGCTATTATGTACAGAAAAAAAAAACTGCTATTAGTTAGTTCTAGGTCAAACGCTAAATTGATTGGGCTATATTACCCCTGTGATCTAAGCGGCTTGTCAAATTTTGATGAGGTGTCGTTCGATTCCTGAAAGTAATCTGAAATATTTATTGGCCATAAATAACATTGGATATTACAGGCAAGTCAGTTTTCCTCTTTATATACGGAGTGTCGTAGGCTACATTTTGCAGTCGGGTAATTTGTTTTGCAAACACTATACCAAGACAACATCGCGCCGTTATGTAGTAATATTATGCGTTATGCAGCAGCCCGCGGCATCAACCGCTAACAGAAACCGATGGAACATGATAAAATTTTGCCTATATTTAAGAAGTTCAATTCAAGGAGCAAACACACTTACACACAAACTTTCGCGTCACAGTACTACGGTGGTATGATAGGGCCTTTGTGCAGCAGTGGACATCTTCGGGTTGATGATGATGTTGTAGTGATTTGTGTTGCCTAGTATAGCTTGCTAAAAGCGGTGTATCAAAAGTGATACAAAAAATAATAATTGTAAAGACAAAGAGGAAGCAAGGCTCAATAAATCAGTCTTAAAAGAAGCCCAGAAGCAGGCTTTGCCCGTTTTGCGTTTTGCGATTTGCTAAGACTTTTGGTGGCATCTAGTCAAATAGATAGTTTACAGTGGGTGTTTGGATATTCTCTTTGTATTTGATGAATGATAACTTTAACTGAAATTATGGTGCAACCCAGCCTTAGTCTTTTCAGGAAGCCTTCGAAAACGTGAGTGAGAAAAGAAGTCCACATCCACCACGCTGGCCCAGTAGGGGTTGATTGTTTTTATATATGACCCTCTCTCGCCCTCTCTGCCATGGAACCAGCGTAGGACCGTCTGGCCGCTTGCCATCGAAACGCGATAGACCTGGGGGCTCCAGCACACACGGAACCTCTGCCGACACAAGAGCACATTTCAGGATATCGTGGATGGCATGATGTCGGGGTCTCCGGCCAGTACACCGGGTGCAACTCAGTCCGTGATGTTTATATGTGTGTTTATATATATATATTTATCAGTAATAGCCAGTGGTAAGTACCGTAAATTCCAAAGAACTCATTGGTACCGGCCCGCCTGGGCACAAACTCCCGACCACACGAATATGAGACGAGCCTGCCACCACTGAGCTACCACAGCTATACCTTTACCTTTGTAGCTTTTTACAAGCAGATATTTTCTCATGTTTCGTGTCTAAAATGTGATCACTTTTCCTAGCTTGATTTTAACCGCACCCTGAATCTACAAAGCATTTTATACACATTTTCAACCATCACAAATAGCTTTTAAGGTGACACCACAAACAGGGGCGCTCTGTTTTCTGTCATTAATGCATAAACATAAATTTTTCCAACTTCTTTTTTTAAAGAATAAAATGTTGTGCGTTCGTTTAGGCAGTCTATCAATCAGTTTCTTGCTCTTGGTTTTTTTTTTAAATTAAAAGTAGTGTGCGTTTGATCTCATTGTTCCTGAAATCATGATGCATCTTGGATTTTATCTATGCTGAATTATGGAGTGTAGAACAAAGCACACTAGTCAACCCTTTTCGGTAGATGGTGGAGCTCTAACCACCATCTACCGAAGCGAGCCCCGGGAAGGACGACAGCGTCGAGTGGCGGACGCTGTCGACGCTCTAACCACCCCCGAGCCCCGAGGTCCCTCTTTAGTAGGCTCTTACTACAGGTAGGGGATACCGATGCCGTATTGTAGTGCATCATTCCATCAGGGATACTAGTATACCCAGGATGCGTCTTATTATTGAAGATTATTATATTTGAAGACACCTATGTTGTACTTCTTCGGACTCCGGTAGAGAATTCCACTGATCTGATCCAAATAGCATTAATCTTATTAATTTCCTGTCCCATATTTATTTCCCACTATAATGTCAGAAATGCGAAAGTTTGCGTGTTTGTCCTCAAGTCCGTAATAAATTTGGTATGAAGCTATTGTAGTTTTTTCCTGGATTTACGCAATGGCTACTTTGTTTCGAATCCCGGAAAATGTACGATTCCTGTAAGAAAGCGAGAAAGACCAAAGGGCGCTGCTAGTATGTCATATCACGTAAGTTACATTACATCACAGATGGTGAATTATCATTTTGCCATTTATCATAACGCTACATCGCACATCAGAGGCATAACAGAGAGGCATTAAAGTAACGTCGTTATTTCGCGCGTAAATAACATACGCGGTGTTATTTTTCTACCATTTTCCAGGGACAGCGAACCCTTAAAAGCAATTTTGTAGCATTATTACATTGTACAAACTGGACACAAGTATGCACTATATAGAACTAACTGCATGCGTTTTTTTTCAATTCCGATTTTCTGGTCTTGCCGAAATTTGTGGTGACAAAAAATGGGTTGAAAATATGATTTTTTTAAACCGAGGTTTTTGTTTATATCGTGAGAATTCACGTTATTCGGTTAATCTTAGACTCTATATATTATGAAAACGGTTACTTTTAACTTAAAACCTTATTGAGATGAAAGCTCTAATAAGCTGTCACCACTGCTTTTTATTATACTAGCATACCTATAAAGTGTTTTATAAACCACTCTAGGTTTTTTGGCGGGAACGTGAAGAAATCATGTCGCGTCATTTTATTATTTTCCAAAACTTGTGTTATTTCGAGTGTTAATGTGTAAAAACAGTGAATTTTTACCCGTTAAGTGTTCGTGAACATGCACGAGTGTTGGTGAATGGTATAATGTCGTGAAACGTGAATTTTCGTGTTGTTTCCAAAACTCCATAGAAGGCTCTAGTAAAGTTTTCACCACTTTACTGGGGCATGACTTGGACTTGACCGTGACTTGCTTTGCTCGCCTTTGACTGTGACTATGACTTATTTGACAATATTCACCAAAACTTGAAAAAATATGAGTATACTTGACACTGGCAAATGCATAAGACGTGCGACGCCATAATCCTCTTAGGAGTAAAGAGAAAAACCACTCTAAACTGACATCTATAAAACTATACGCAATAAAGACGTTTGTGAGCGTATAGTCGACGTCAGAGGCTGTCACCCTACCGCAAAAATACCAAATAAGTGACCGATTGCGCGAAGCGAACGAAAGGTCTCAGTTTTAACCACAGAAGAGGGAAAAAAATTACCTTTACTTCTCTCTTCTGTGGTTTTAACTGGCAAAATTTGCTTTCATCTGTCCGTAAGTCGGTACTCGCATACAGGTCGTATTTTTCAAATAATCTCGACGAAACTTAGTATACACTATATAGGTACAGGTTTATAGAATGTTTCAGTCGTCGGCGATTTTTGATTGGTTGGGTTGATTGGTGAGGTTAAATTAATCACCATTAATCAAGAATCGCCGACGACTAACAAATTCTATAAAATTGTAGAATTGCGATTGTGCAAAAAATTTGTGCTCGCGAGAAATATTAGGAATTACATTATCAGCCAGAAGACGTTCACTGCTGAACATAGGCCTCCCCGTTAGACCGCCGCACCGACCGAAAATGTGCCACTTGCATCCACCGGTTGCCCATGACTTTCACAATGTCGTCGGTCCACCTAGTGGGAGGCCTGCCTACGCTTCGTCTTGCGATTCGTGGTCGCCACTCAAGAACCTTTCTTCCCCATCGGTTATCGGTTCTTCGAGTGATGTGGCCTGCCCATTGCCACTTCAACTTGCAAACTCTGAGGGCTATATCGTTGACTTTGGTTCTTCGGCGAATATCCTTGTTTCAGATTTTATCGCGCAAAGAAACTCCGAGCATAGCTCTCTCCATTGCCCGCTGTGTGACTCTGAGTTTCTCCAAAAGACCAGAGGTCAAGGACCCCGTTTAGAACGAATTTTAGGAATATTTGGCTGTTATTCAAGAAAAATTTGTAAAGGCACTTTACCGTTATTAGGTCAAGCTAAAACACAAATGTTCAAACGCTCTATCGGAAACCCGTCAATTAATTTTAGTGATTCACACTAAAATAATGTTCCGATTTCCTTGTGGTTTATCAAAAGAATTGGAACATCACTTAACAGTTCAATGAACGGAGAGTATTTATTTGCATAATTTTGTCGTCTGTAGAATAACCTCGGGTAAACGGAGTTATTGGGGCAAGGTTTACCTACTGCAGGATAATAATTTGTCTCTCCCTTTTATTATGATTAAAATTGGCTGGTTGGCACGAAATTCTGAATTGTGCATGGCATGTTTAATTTTAACTAATCCTTTCTAATATTATAAATGCGCAATATAAGAAATATGTTCGAATTTTAAACTATTTATTTTGTAAAGATCGAGTTGTTGTAAGTACGTACATTGCTTTTATGGCTCCTTCGGCCCCTCATCTGTCTCAAGTTCTGAGTTCAGAGTTCTTGCGAGCTTTTTCAAAATCCGCCGTAGTCTATGTGTCCATATGCGTAAACTAAAGATAATGAATACAGACCAATGCGCACGCTGAAAAAATAACTTGCTAAGAGCATATCGGGCCATGCTTAGTAGGGTTCTTTAGGCGCGTAGGACGTTGACCGGACGGATATTACACGTGACCACAAGTCTAAGTCACACTCCCAGTTATTAGCTTCAGTTACTCATCAGTCCTAGTCATGATTCAGGTTGGAGGTGGAAACTTTGGAGTTATGGAAAGAACACGAAAAGACACAAATGTCCATTTGATACGTCGATTTTCTTGACAACATAAAAAAACAATGTTAACAACTTTTTTATCTGTGTTGTATGTGTTAGTTCAACAACGGTGTGTCTTCGCTGCAAACAAAAATAGCTCTTTCCTTTTCCTCTATAGGAAAAGGAAAGAGCTATTTTATAATAGCAAAAATAGCTCTTTCCTTTTCCTATATAGGAAAAGGAAAGAGCTATTTTTGTTTGAAATATAGAATATTTCAATAATAATATATAGAATGTTTTTTGAATAATAGAATATTGTAGAAGTACTCCTATGAGTTCTTCTCGAATATTCTATCCTTTTCTCGTTGGAAAGAGAATACCACATCCAGCCTTCTATATTATTTCCTCCGTCTCCGTCTCTCATCTTTTACTATGCGCATAATATAGTCTTGCCAAAAACAATAATATATTAGTTCCTTAAAGTTCACTTGCCATGAAGTCTGAGCGGACTTCAAGGGAAACTTAGCCACAAAACTTACAAAGCAACATTATTAAATAGTTTTGAACTAGACGTTTAGGGTAGATAGGTCATAACTTCTAAGTTATAACCAACTTTATCTTTTCAGTCGGCCAAATGAGAGAACTAAATTTTCCACTTGTTTTTCTGTTTATACAATTTGACGGTGGCTCCCTCCTTTAAGTTTTCTGGTGAGTTGGTCGCAATGTACCAAGTTACGAAGCTGGGATCAAATTGAGGAATGGTAAACACGCGTTATGTGGTACATTCGTGTATATGGGATTGAGGGTTCATGTTCCGAACGTGAGGGCCCTACGTTATAGATATCTATCATAGCAATAATTATCAACAGCCAGAGGATGTCCACTGCTGAACAAAAGCCTCCCCTGGGTGTCACAATCCCCTAGATAGGCAGGCAGCTATGATATCGCAGAACGCTCACTGTTTACTAACAGGTCTCTCTTGACATCATCCTCCTTTGGTCCTGGGGCGCTAGTCTCGACTTTTCGCTACAGCACTTTGCGACCGAATGCGGTCGCTATGACGCAAAAATTCGACAACGAACACGAATTGTTGACGAAAAAACCCAAACATAGCGTTGAATTTGCGTTCAAAATTCAACGCTATGTTTGGGTTTTTTCGTACCAACAGTAGATTATGTGCCCGGGTATTTCGGATTCATAAAACTGCGACCAGAACCACTGGAGGAAGGCGCCCCCTTGGTAAACGGTAAGTGTTCTGTAATCCCCAAACTTATGTCCAAACCTAATAGGAGGCCTTTTTCCAGCAGTCGACATCTACAGACTGATGATGATGATGATGATCAAGGTGGAAATTCAACTCGTTCTAAGAATATTCTTCCAAGCTCCTACAAACTAAGTAGCTAACAAACAATAAACGTATTCATCTCAAGATGAGTTTAGATGAAAACGAAGCCTCTTGAGAGGCTCCGTTTCAAAGCCAGCTAAAAAGGAATGCCTTTTCTAAGAAACTCTAAATTATTAAAAGTTTCATGTTGAAAACATGGTAAACCTTTTTTCCACTTATCCCACTTTTTTTATTAAAAAGGTCTTTTAATACGCTTTGGTTTAACGCTTCGCAAAGGTGGAGTGTAAGGTGTAAAAGTTTTTTTACGTCCACCTACGTGTGGACCACCTACATACACATACGAAAAAAAACAGACAAGTGAGAGTCTGACTCGCGCACCGAGACTTCCGTACAAACTTACTTTATTTTTTTATTTTTTTATTGAACATATTTTACATTCTTATAATATATTTCTACGTGAGTACATGGAACTGGGTTGATCACCCTTTATAGGCATATACGACATTCGCCATAAATAGTGATTAGACAGGGAAATAAAATAATGTAAACTATAATATAATCGGAATGTTAGTTAGAACATATAAAATTTTCTATGATAAAACATCATAATCAAAACATTATTTATCTCCGGTTAGAGACTTTACCAGTTTATTTTTGAAAACAGTTACAGAATAGTACTTATATTTTACTTTTTAGTTGTCAAAAAAATCCCATTAATTGATATACGTCACAGTAATTTCTCCGACTACAAATTTAAGTTTGTAGTCGCATTTGTTTTTTAATGTGGTGTTACTACTACTAAATCAGCCTTTAAACATCCCACTGCTGGGATATCAGCCTACCCTCTAAGGGTGATTAAGCCATATCCACCACGCTGGCCCAGTGCGGGTTGGCGGATTCACATACGCCATCGAATTTCTTCTCCGGAGATATGCAGGTTTCCTCACGATGTTTTCCTTCACCGTAAAGCCAGTGGTATATCCGTACGTAAGTTTAAAAGAACTCATTGGTTCGGGCCCGCCCGGGTTCGAACCCGCTACCTCAGGAATGTGAGGCGAGCGTTCTCCCACTGAGCTACCACGATGTGGTGTTACTTCAAATGAATGATTTTCAGATTTATTCGTTACTTGTTTTGTTAGACCTTGCCTCTTGCTAAATTTCATGATTCTAGGTCAACGGGAAGTACCCTAAAGGTTTTAATTTACTCGCAAGTGTCTAAATATGCAGCATAAAATGAAGCTAAATTTAAGAAGGTTGTACAAGATACACTGACAAGACGGGCATATTATAAAGTAGGTGATTATCTGAAGGACACTAATGTCTGGAACCTGCCCATACAAACAGGTGCATGTAAAAATGTAAATGTTGATATATTATAACTAATATTAAGGTGACGTGTCCAAGCGAATTCCTAAATTCCTATGGAATAAAGACTCTTGACTCATAAATTAACTCGAATTTATTATTGATTGATTTTTTACAGCATTTTCAACTTGATACCGTCGCATTCCTGAGAATAAGGGGCTTGAAGGCCGGACAACGAAGTGATCTTCGAATGTTTTTTTCCTTTAGAGGTACGGAACCCTAAAAAAACATGTTCACATTCTAAGGCCGCAAAAAGATAATCCCGGGTAAATTAATTAACAAAAGTAAAATTAAAGTAAAACCTGGACCATGTATGTATATGATTAGTGAAAAATAACGCCGCTCAAAATTAAGTACTTTGAACCTTTTCCACATTAATTATTTTACGCAACTGCCCAAGAAAGATGGTAATGTTGATTGTCTGTGCTAATTTTGAAGAATGTACCTACGTATTTATGTAAGTATCCTGATCCTTCCTAACTATTATTATAATTCAGAGGAATATAGGCGCAGTTGTTGGCCGTTGTCGGTCGGTGTGGCGCTCTAAGGGGGAGGCCTATGTTCAGCAGTGGAAGTCTTATGGCTGATGATGATGATGATAGGCGCAGTCGTATCAGGACCAATAAAGCTTCGTGGTATGAAAATGAAAACGTTTGTCTCGAGGAAAAAACTTCGCTTGTGCGATTCAGAACTCCCTACATTACAACTGTCAGTCCATACAAAGCGTCAAATATGCACAAAAATGGATCTAGCTGTCTGGATGTTTAGTGCGTTATCAGGGCTAAACGGGTGAAAATTTGAAAAACAGTTTCTGTATATCACAAAGACGGCAATAGGATACTTTTTTTTATGTCCATGCAAACGAAGTCGCGGGTAACAACTAGTAATATAGAACTAAAAGAAACTTCGGCGGCCGAGATGACGATTATCATATTTTATTTCTGTAAATAATATTAAATTGTGGTTATTTTAATTTTTCACCCCTATATATGTAATATATTAATTGTAATAAGTGTTCATTTTGTTTTGTTATATCATTAATTCACCTTTGTATTTTATATGTTCATTGTTTCAGCTAATAAATTCTAAATTCTATTTTATCTCTTCTGCCAAACTTGTTGCTGGCAAAAATGTTAATTTAACTTTTGCCATAAAAAAATAAAAATAAAATAAAAATGACCGCGCTCGGGTGACTGACGTGCGATGAACCCGCGGCCATAGTAAATGTATTGCTACTTTGGCGCCAGCATCTCGTTTTCATTGACGTCTGCGTCGGAAAAACGCCCTAAGTCGCGCCTCCCACGAAGAAACTTAGGTCGAATCCCTACCAAATCCTATCAAATCATAGAAGTAGTATTTCAAATAGCGGTCCGCACACAGCACTACCCATCACCAACTGACTTGTAACGCGTCAATATTTCCCCGTGTGCGTACAATTTTAGTGATGCGACTTCATAGTTAGAGACCAACGAGTCTCTAAGTATATGACAAGTGTCTCCGTGGGAGACATACCTAAAAAGTAATTCAATCACGTAAAATAATATTACGACTGTCACATTTCCCGTATAACATATGCGCTAGAGCTAACATTACAATAATGAATGAAAAACAACAAAGAATGAACGAAAGTATATGCCCTTGGCTTTGTATTTGCATAACAAATGAACCTCTGCGGTCGTTGTTAAAGAATTGCGACTTTCGGTTAGAATTTGTCAGTATAATGTCTGTTTTAATTTGGCAAAAACGCCTTCGTTGTTGTTTTAGGTTTTGTTGGTTCTGATTTATGTGTTTGGAATTTTTTTAGTGTGTTTTTGTGCCCGCCTGGAACGAATTTTGAAACTGCTTGCCGCCGAAGTACGAAATACAAGCATTTTCTTAAAATTGTTTTTTTTCTCTTTCCTCCTAAGAGGATTTTGGCGTGGCACGTCTCATGCATGTACATATATATTTTCAAGTTTTGTTAGATATTAATCTGGGTATATATGATTATGACTTGTTTGATAATTCAAACAAGCAAACAAATAAACAATTCAACAGATATCGTTGTACCTAACAATCACTAACAATATGTAAATAAAATATAAGTTGAAAAACGAAAACCCGCTTAAAAAAACCAGTTGAAAAACGTAAAAGTATGAAGCAAGTAAATATTATTCGAAAAATGGCATGGTCTGTCTAAGAAATGTGCATATATTTTTCCAATGAGTTGTAAAGTCTCTTTAACCGTAGTCTGATGCTAACGTTCAAAGAGCATTGACTACGCTGGAAAAAAATACTGGGTGGAGCCGAAATATAAAAAAAAAAAACTTTTACATTAGAAATAACGTAATTCTATCGTTTTTCAATTTCAAAAAGAGAGCGAGCAATTCCAAAAATGTGTCGAAAAAGAGCAAAGAATAGGGATTTACAATCGGAATCGGCATCAAAGCGATTTAGAACGAGTTTCGATCAAATGCGGTTTTTTTAATGGACAACCGCAATTCACGGCCTCGTTTTGGGGTCTGCAGAAAATAAAATTGATTCAGATCACTTTTAAATCATGATTGCAATTAACCACACAAAATAAATTTGCTGGAATTGAATTGCTGGAAAATAAACAATTGAATTGAATTGAGTTTGAAAAATGTACAATCACTCGGCATGTATCTCCAAGCAGTAGTGTGCAGTCATTGAATTTTTTGTCATCAACGTTTTTCGATTGGTGGTGTATTTCCCCCAAAAAGACGGGAATTTTGCTGCAGCGCCATTTACTGGCCAATTTTGTTAATATTTAGCAATAACATTCGATACTTAATTCTAAACAATAATAAAAATGAATATGAGCAAAATCGGTCAAGAGGCTGTCAAGATATATAAGGTCGTGAGGTCTCAGTTCGGGGCGTCGACCTGAGAACTAACCTAACCTAACACTTGACTCTAACACACGAACACACACACACACTAACCTCTTACTTCAACTGCATAAACCTTCTCCGTTATGTTGTGGGTAAAAGACTTTGAACGTTAAAAATATGTACTCTAAACTTTTGATATTATCTTCGCTTTAAATCACGTATGAGCAACACACGGCCCGCAGCCCGGATGCGGCCTGCTTCCGCGGCATTTGATCCAACCGGAGGAATAAATACTATACTAATAGCATCCGTCTTAAAATGACTACAAGAACTACTATATTTTCGTATTTTTTTTTTTACTGGTCGTGTAGAACCATAACTAAAGACAAATATTATTATTAAAAAAAACCGACTGCAAAATGTAGACACTATAGCACTACGAGCAAAAGGAATCCAACGACACTCGTCAACATTGTTCAAACCGTTTAGGCTAAAGGAGGTGATAATTATGGGAACACATAAACGTATTTACATCAACATACATACTTATATATACCCAAAAACAAAACCTTGGTTAGTCGGTTAGTCGGCGACTTCCCAAAGGTTGCGCACTCCTGCATTAAATTAAAGTAAGCAATAAGAATAATATTATTGTTGTGAGCACTTTTCGTCTAGTTCACTTTTACGTAGCCATTCGTAGCTAGCTCTACGCCGTAGAGGAGCTACGGTACTCGAGTGCTATGAGTAATACGAGCTACGGTTAGCTCTCTTTTTTTTTTTTTTTTTCGGTATACATCATCATCATCATCATAACCCGCCTGTCATAGTCCACTGCTGGACATAGACCAAGGCAGGCCACTCAGCCCGAACGTCCTGCGCTACATTTGCTGATTGTGTTATTATTCTGTTATCTTGTCGTTAACTCACACATTTTTTATTTATTTTTCGTTATGGTTTTTAGTCGTAATTTCATACTTTTTTTTAAACTAGTGATTTTATATCTTCAATAAAATAAAAAATGTGAAAATACAGGATCGAGACTGCTGAGGACGTGACCATGTTCTTTAGGACTGCCCCGGTGGCTCAGTTGGTAGTGAACCTACCTTCTGTGTTTGGGGGCGTGGGTTCGATTCCCATCTAGGACAAACATTCATGTGATGAATATTTGTGTTTGTTCTATGTCTGGGTGTTAATATCTATATAAGTATGTATTTAAAAATATCTATGTACGTATATCAGTCTCTGGCAGCCATATTACAAGCTTTGCTTAGTTTGGGGTCAGATGACCGTGTGTGCAAAAATGTCCCAGATATTTATTATTTATTATTATTATTATTAATTCAAGAAACGGTCTAGTCTTAAAAATTAGTCATAGTCATTTAATTTGTAAAGCCAATTTACATGTCAAACTTAATAGATAAAATCATATTTGGGCATACTTAATTTATGTTAATTAAATAAAAATTAAATCATTTAACTTAAAAAATTATAAATTTCGTTATAGCCGTAGAATGCTAGCTCAATAAGCCAACGTGTTTTAAAGCATTGCAGGCTGGGAGCTATAGTAACATGTCCGTGTAACATTAGTCCGGACAACTCCGTCTACTTTCCGAATATGGCTGTCAATTTCGTAACTTATCCACGAAGCTATCGAAGAGAACAACTAAAGACAATTTGGTTAACTAAGAACGTTTTGGAAGTTTTGCTATAAGGACTTTCTTTAAGGGCATTTTCATTTGCTGCCTGGCCTTTCTTCTTTGTGGTCATTTTGGTTCAACGGACATTACAGTTATGCCTTTATGAACATGTTTCTCTAATAAAAACCTGCTCTAAATTGCTTTCAACGTTGTCAATTTGCTAACAAGAGTTAGGAACCTATCTACAAAGGAAACGGACGAAACAAAAATGTGGACTTTTTAGGAAACACGGAACAAAGTATACGTTTTAGGAAATGGACAAAACAGGAACGTGTACGCTTAGGGCGTTGAAAATCTGCCGTTACCAGACTTTTCTCGATCATTCCGTTGCTAAAGCAGGCAACTGACGTACGCTGAACAAATTCAATGGCGGTTTAATTAAGAGTTTTTCTTGTTTTTCCTTTTCCCGTGACGACAGGGTTTTAATTTCGCCATGATTGATGGCCAGATGTTAATGTGTTTGGAATTTTCTGCCTTGTGGACACAGAGGAAGAAAGTTAAACTTTTCTATAGCTTAGATGATGTTTAGAGTTCCAATTTCTAGTGTTATTTTCTGTTTTATTCCGATACAGCCAAGACAATTTTTTATGTAATATACGTATGTATATTTGTAGTGGTATGGCTTTCTTGCAGAGTCCGCCTGGGGAAGTAAATAATAATAATAATAAATAAATAAATAAATATCTGGGACATTATTGCACACACGGTCATCTGACCCCAAACTAAGCAAAGCTTGTAATATGGCTGCCAGAGACTGATATACGTACATAGATATTTTTTAAATACATACTTATATAGATAATAACACCCAGACATAAAACAAACACAAATATTCATCACATAAATGTTTGTCCTAGATGGGAATCGAACACACACCCCCAAGCACAGAACGTAGGTTCATTACCAACTGAGCCACCGGGGCAGTCAACCAACTGAGCCACCGGGAAGTACCACACCTTTGCCAGTTATTCAACCGCCAAGCAGTAGTGTGCAAACATTACTGTGTTCCGGATTGAATGGCAATGTTACCAGCGTAATTACTGGGCATACAGAGATTTAACATCTAACATCTCAGGGTGACGAGCGCAATACACTGCCGCGCATAGTTTTAAACTGTGCGCGTTGTCGAGACGGGTTGAACTGACTAAAATACAGTGCTTTATTGAGGTAAGTACACTGGTTTTCATCAGTCCAGTGTTGTTTCTAACTTCTTTGACTAGCCTTGTGGTGCAGTGGGTGGGTTTTCGTCTTGTGATCTATAGTTTGTGGGTTCGATTCCCACCCAGGACTAACATTTGTGTGATCAACATGGATGTTTGTCCTTTGACTGGGTGTTTTTATGTATTCTATGTATGTATTTATTTTTAAAAAAAAGTGTTTATCAATTCTATCAGTTATCTTGCTTAGTTTGGGGCTAGATGGCGCTGTGTCAACAACGTCCACCAATATTTATTTATTATATTTATTAACTTTAGGTTTTAGGGGCTTTCTAAAACAGAAGAGCTTTCAAATGACAGACCAGTACTTCAATCCTGACGACTGGTGTCGCTTAACTTAGATAGCTCGTCTGCCTTTTGCGCCGGAGGTCCTGGGGCCTTCACCCGTAAATCTGGAGGCAATGGTCATCGTGTGCCTTCCCACTCGCGCCAACTTACTCGCACCATGCTAGCGAGCAGGATAGCAAACAAAAACCATAGCCACCAGAGTTACAGGATAAGGCCCCTGGTTTCAATTTCATCATCATTATAATCATCGCCAGCCGCAAACATCCACTGCTGAACAAAGGCTTCCAACTTATAAAAACAGTGGGTTACCATAATCTTCACGCTTGGCAGGCGGCATGGCATCTTAGAACGCTCACTATTTACTAAGAAGACGCTGCTGCCCGTCCTTCGGTGATACTGGTGGCAGTTTTAAGACGTACCCGGGTCCAATCGTTTTCTATTTACTGCCGGAAAAACGGTCTAAGTATCTGTTTCAGTTCTGGATGCTATTTGTTTCATAGCATTCCCTATACGGAAACAGAGGGTAAAGTGTTATTTTTCGAAGTGTGACTCTTGAAAGGGCACATTTTGAAGGAGGACTTTTAGTTAAAAAAAAAACAATTCCCTTCCCTGAACTCAACCATGCGATCCAGCTTCATCACATTACAAATGCATGCATGATTATGCCATTCACAAATTGATCCATCTATTTTCATCCCTGAATAATATAATAGATGTAGATGCTGCAGTTAATGAGATAATTGCCCATATTCTGGTGCTACTCATCGCGATAACTCGAATATTGGGGATATAGTATAGGTATTCAGCAATAGGAAGAATTCTGTGGTGTTCAGTTAGACGAAGGACACATTATTCTAGTAAATCGTTTTACTCGATCATTATGAACAACTTTTACTATCGACATCGACTTCTATTACATTACGTAATAGAGGAATCAGGGCACTGGATTGAGCTCCACCATCCGAAGGTTCTGTTCACTGACCGACATTACTACGCAAGAATGTTTCGTGAAGCGGTTTAATTCGAAAACATCGTAATTTCAACCGGGAGGATGGATTTAGGCTATCGACGCGTGGAATCCTTTCATTAGCAAGAGCTCATATCGCGGTGTAGTGTCTGAGATGTCTGCTGATACAGTCAGTGTTGTGTGCCGTGCCTACGTTTCTTTAAGACCAAAATAAATGAGGGCAGATCTCAACACCCTTATTTCGCACATAGTCCTGACCACGGCTATTGCAACTTGGCCGAAACGTCGAGGTAAATAAATCAAATAGTTTTTAGCGTGGCTAAGTCCTGAAATCAAACGTTAAAATACCTAGCAAAGTGATTGCCACATCTCTTTATTTCCTTAATCCTCGACACTCCCCAGGGCTATCCACGTTCAAAAACTATATCGTTTCTGTCATGGACTATTATAATTAAGCTATGATGTTCAAAGATAAAGTTGTTTTATAATTTTATATTACCTTTGCCAGTTCATGCAATATTTGCTCTTGCGAATTGTAAAACAAGTACGTACAGACAGCTTCGTCATAACCTGACCTGACTCTTGAGAATTTCGTATTAAACGTGACTTGTTCCTTTCTATATTTATTTATTACTTTTGGTTTAGTTTAGCTTAGTTGGTAGCGTTTCTCTTCATGATCTTGAGGTCCCAATGGGGTTCGATTCAGAATCGGGAAAATATTTGAATGATTAATTTAAATATTTGCTTAGGATCTAGGTGTTAGTTGTACGAGGTTTTGTGTTTTTTCCACAGCATTTACGTCTCACGTCTCAGCAGCAGCCTCACTTAAGAGCCAGTTCTCATTTCAGGCTAAGTGTTTTTACTGTCATCGGTTTTACCCTCCCACATGAGTTGAGTTTGTGGTCAAAATTTGTCAAGCATAAAAATAAAGCACCATTTATTTAGCTTCCATCTCTATTTAGCATTGGCCAAAGTTCAATTACGCAGATACAATACTGATATCACTGCCTGTACAATGTAAATTACAAAGTGAATAAACTCAGCAAGTTTTCAGATGGTAAACAAATTTTTAAGGTCGATTTAAATTTGAACAAGTTGATTAATTAATTAACCATTGAATTAAATTGTAAATAAAGTTTAATTACAAAGTTTTAGTCTAGATATTTAGTTTTTGTTCTCTGAATAAGCCTTTAAACATCTTTTACTATGAAAACTGATGTGGTTTTGACATATTTTGTCTTAATAAAACGGGAATACTCACGTTAAATTGAGTCGAAATTGAGTCCTTTAAACATCCCACTGCTGAGATATTGGCCTACCCTCGAAGGGTGACTGGGCGATATCCACCACGCTGACCTAGTGCGTGTTGGCGGATGAATTAATGACGGATAACGGATACTTAACTGAATCAGTTTAATTACCCGCCCCTTACTGTTCCCGTTGCAAAAGTGCCTATATCTAATGCTGTCGGCTTTACCGTCCTGGATAGCACTGCTTTGCAACAGGAACGAGCCAGAACGGGAGTCACGACCACTATCTCTGATTCTACTGCCTATATCGTGGAGCAAATTTTTGGCCTTAGCCCCCTCCAGTAACCCAGTCTCCACGAGGATAAGCATACATTATTACAGAAACAAACATGTTACCAAGACACACAGATTAGTTAGGTAAAGTAAGATGTCCGTATACGTCGGAGGTCCCTCTATTTACAATAAATTGCCCGACGAAATATTGGGCGCAACATCCACTGAGTTATTTAAGTCTAAACTGAAACTCTGGTAGTTATACCATCTATTTTATGACCTAGAGTCCTAGACGAATATGATTGCATGAAAATGTAATTTAATTTATTTTAATACACTATTAATTTACTTAATTTAATATTAATTTATTATTTTATAAGGGTTTACCTATATTAATTGCCCTTTATTAATCCTGACCGACTTGTAGCTTTGCTACCAATAAATATTACATTTCATTTCATTTCATTATTATTTTACCGCGTATATAGTCCACTTTTTACGGATGTTTTTTTTTTTTTTTTTGGACAGTTAAACGATAAATGCGGTCATAGAGAAAAATTTAGGGTTTTAAAGACATTTTGTTTTAATAAAACGGGAATACTCACGTTAAATTTGAATCGGTTATACCAACTATAGTTTCGATCACATTCGGTGACCTTTATCAAGGAATACTCATAGGACTCAATTTAACGTAAGTATTCCCGTTTTATTAAAACAAAATGTATCAAAACCAAGTCAGTTTTCATAGTAAAATTTTAAAAACATTCTGAAGAATCCCAAAAATTCTAATATGTAATAAACTATTTATATTAAGCTCGAAACTTATATTCCCAGAGGCTATGGTGAAATCTTGCCGCAGGAAAGGTTTTAGTAAACCGTTTATAAGGTTAGGAAATTTTCCTTGATCCTTTTAACCTCTTCAATTTATGTTCACATTATAATAAAGTTGCGGGAATAAAATTAGACTACAGTTTTAGCACACTAAGTAGTAGTACTAAGACTGCATTAAAAGTGCACCAAAAATGCACCAATACTGCACTAATTTAGCAATGATCATTAAGTTAACTCAACATTTACATCTGTAAATGTTGAGTTAATCTTGAAATCAACGTTGATCTTTTATAATTATAGAGCAAAGAAAGACGATCTGATGATCGATCTTGATGATTGATATTGAGATGTTGAGCTACTCTGGTAATGAAGAGATGATCTTGAAATGTTGTCATGATTAATTTAAGATTAAGAGCTCCCATCGTTCTCGTTCATTAATGTATTTTGTATTGATGTAATTTGTGTGGAAATTGTAACATGTGAATTTCCACCAAAATAACTGGCAACTTCTGTATTTGTTAATCTTTGGAGAATCCATTTTTTTTCATAATTAATTTATCGCGTATATGGATTGTATATCCATATACGCAATAAATTAATTATGAAATGGAATTAACATTAGATAAAGCGCCATATTCCGCCTTTCGGCATGCAAATATCTACAATCCATGTTACCACACAGAATTAAAAGCAGAAACTTCTATCCTAAGCAAGAAATCACTTCGTTTTAACTATCACCTATTGGCAACACAAAAACTGTCAGCTTTCAGGATAAATTCAGTTCCCGTATCAGAGATTGGTTCACAGCGCAAATTCAGTGATACAAACATGTCACCAATAATTAGAAATACGCCATACTTCGGTAGCGTTCCATGGGTGGCATGTGAAAGGGCCGGAAAATTGGCCCGCGGGGTACTCATGTGTGGAATCATGAATTTGTGACGCATCTCTTGCGGTACCCATAAGGCGCCAGTCCGACCTCTAAGAACTGGCGAGAAGCGCGTACTCCAAACTTATGTAACTTATCAAAGTTCTCTGATATTTCCACAGCCGTCAAATGTATATCTAGACTAACATAAAGAATACTGGACAGGTAATAAGGGCTGCAGGCAGGCAGACAAAGGAAGCCTTTCCGGTTTTTTTTTATGTTACTCGGTGTCGAGACGAGCAAGTCGCTCACCTGATGTTAAGCGTCACGCTTGCCCATAACAGTGCACCCAGAATTTGGAACTTGAGATGTTAGATGTTAAATCTCTTTATGCCCAGTAATTACGCTGGAAACATTGCCCTTCACTCCGGAACACAGTAATGCTTGCACACTACTGCTTGGCGGTTGAATAACTGGCAAAAGTGTGGTACTTCCCCAGGCGGACTCTGCAAGAGAGCCCTACTACTACAAACCAGGTACTCCCGACAGCCCTAAACCTCTAACGTGATAAAATCCGGTGAGTTATCGGAGTGCCCACGGGCCACAGCTTTGTAAGCAAACACATTTTTATTTACTATTGGGGTTACAGATTGCCCTCTATGCAGAGGCTGCGTGGAGGCTAAGAAACAGCCGCACATATGCTGCGATGTGCAAGGAAACTCTGGTAAGCCTGTGCCAGCGTCAACGAGCTTCTAGCTTTCTCGGAGGACACCAGGTAGCTAGACTAGCTGCAGCCGGGATGATATTATGCAAAAGGAGCCGCTATGCGGAAATAAGCCTGCTCACCGAGTACCCAGTACCAATAATATAAACTAGTTGTTCACGTCGAATCGTTCACCTTCACAATCACTTGACCAATTTTTGCTCATATTGGAACTTACAAATTGTATTGAAATGAACTACAAATTTACAAAATTGTATAAAGGTCGGATCTACGGCCCACGAGTTATCGTCGAACAAATAAATATACACCAATGCAACTGCAAATTTGCTTATAATTACACTCATACTGCGGTAAGTGACATTGCGAGCACATTGTTCCGTGGTGGACTCCGTGGCTTTTTAAAGTTTTTTACTTCTTTTGTGATCTACCAGGGCCTGTACTGTGAGATGCTTATTGCGATGATTGTTAGGTTCAGCCGACGACCCTGCGCGACGAGGAACCTTATCGCCGCGCGATAAGGTGTTTGATCGCGCAACATTGTCGGCGGAGCCTAACAATTATCGCAATAAGGACCTCACGGTACGGTCCCAGGACTTTGCTTGTCTTTCTTGTGGCCGTGTATAAGTCTCTCCATAGTCTTCCGCGGTGTTTTCCACAGCCACCTCCAACACCACATCTCCAGTTCGTCGGTTGGTCAGCCAAGCGTCTTACGACTGTACTTACTGGTAGTTGGAGAACGTACTAAGTACAATATGCTTCACCCAGGTGGAGAACCTAGGTGAACCACGGGTCCGTACCCTCATTTTCACGTACGTGGACTTTTTTTTACAGCAGGTATAGATAGATATACGTTATTTAAGCGAGAAATAATAAAGTATGTCGCTTTTCCGCCCGCATTGGGGATGACCTCTGTTGAGATGTACGAGGAGACTGGATACAGAAGTACACTTCGTTCTTTTACAACTGAATTCAGGTTATTACTAAGTTTTTGATCCAATTACAGCCAAGTATAACTTTCATCTATGCTACTTTGCATTTACTTTTAAATATTTTGGTGTTAAAAATTATGAATTAAGTCTAACAAAATGTCAAATTGTGTTACCTTCGTCCCATATTCGATCTATAAAAAATAGCTGCTGAGAATTTTGACTGGACAATATAAATAGTTCTAAAAATATTTGAATGTCAAATTGTAGAGATACAAAGTTAAAAAACGGGAAAACGGATGCAAAAATAGGTACAGTAATTTGATAAGACCCCGTTTTGCACGGGTTCTTCACAGGATCGCGCGCTGGTCTGATCTGAAGATTGCCTGAAAATTTAATCAAAATAGGTCCAGACGTTTTGTAGTTTATGGGGAACATATATTAATACATCGCCTTATATATATTGAGACTAGTGACCCGCCCCGGCTTTGCACGGATACCAAACTTTATAGAATCGATGTTTCATAAAATTTCATCAAAATCGGTCCAGCCGTTTTGGAGTCTATAGGGAACATACAATACATACATCAAGTTTTATACACTATGATTCGACAAACAAAATTAATTTATTTGAACAATTTATATTTAAAAAAATGTAGAAAATGTACCACCGATATAGGTGTGAGGAAGACAGGCGCATACTTTTCACCTTACTTTGAGCCTCAACACTTAGTAAAAATTAGGCGCTAACAAAATTACGCTTTTTCAATATACATTTTTTGTGCATTGAAATAGTTATTGTAACGGCCTTCTGACGAAACATTTTAAATTGTTAGCGACTTTCAATGTGTTTTTACATTCGCGTGTAATAAATAAAATTATTTTAGCTAAGTAGATTTTTTTTGTTTTGTTCTGCTCTTCGATTTATAAAAGATTATATGTATAGTAACTTGACTATTTTCAATAAAATCTTTATTGGAATAGCACAGGACGCAGCCACGCTTTGTGGATCTTTTAAAGAATATATTTTTACAAATTCTGTATTTGAAAACTTTTTATAATAATTATTTGAAACTAGCTGATTTCTGCCACTTCGTCCGTAGTTCAGGGCTCGATGCTCGTTCTTCAACCTCGCAAATACTACAAAGGGTGACGAAGTTATATAAAACATTACGTATGTTCCCGTTGACCCTTATTCCTCACTCTTATGAATGATAATTTGTTTTTATAATATTGGTTTTCCTTCTACTGATTTGAGATGAAAATAACGTAACCATCTTCAAACATCACCCTCTTTGAGCTCTGCACAAGAAAGGCGCGAGCTTCTGAAATTGACAGTATGTTTGGTAATGCAGCAAGCGGTTGTAAACAGATAATTGTTATTATTTTTTGTGGCATCCAGCCAAGGCTACAACTGAAATACGATCATAGCATCATTTTATTCCAATGCTTCGTCTCTGATGCCAAATTGAAAACGGAATTTCTAAAGATAATTATGGTCTTGTATCGTTGACTTTCTTTTATTTTATTTTTTGTTTTTTTCTTTCTTGAGACGAGCAAGGCGCTCACCTGATATGCGTCACGCTTGCCCGAAACAATTCAGTGCCACCCAGAATTTTTAAGTTCAACAGTTCACAACCCTGTGCGGCAATGCACTGCGCTTGTCGCCCTGAGATATTAGATGTTAAATCTCTGTATACCCAGTAATTACACTGGAAACATTGCCCTTCAATCCGGAACACAGTAATGTTTGCACACTACTGCTTGGCGGTTGAATAACTGGCAAAGGTGGACTCTGCAAGAGAGCCCTACCACTACAGAAAAAAAAGTTACAAGTGGTTAAAATGGTTAAAAGTTTACCATATTATAGTCGTAGGATTCGAATCCTTCAAATTTATTATGTTCCAAAGACAATACTCATATTTGATGTACCTACATTTCAAATTCTCCTTCAAATGAAATGAAAACTATTTAATTATATCGGTGCGTTATTAAATAAGATTATGGTACGTAAGGTTGCCTGGAAGAGATCGCTTTAAGCGATAAGGCCGCCAATTGTTACACTAGTTTTAAGTAGATTTTTGTATTATGCATGTAATTTCTGGTGTGAACAATAAAGAGTTATCTATCTATCTATCTACGTTTTCGATTTTTGTTAATTGGTCCTGATTATTTATTTTTGTAGACATTAGGGCCTATACGAATTGCAAAATATTATCCAAATTAATAATTAATTTAAAATGCAGTTTGTTTGATATTCGGTTGTTTCTCGAAACATTGTTGTATAGCGTCCGAGCTTATACAACATTGAATTGATTGATCATCTGATATGAAAGGCAATACCCACTTTGTGGTGAGCATTGTATCAATAATAATTAGCGCGGATAATCGACGATGTTACATACAGGGTTATAAGGAAAGGGTATGCTACATTTTGTCGAGTGGCATTGTCTTTTTTTATGAACAACTGTTTCTTTTTTCGAGATTACCAGTAATCTCGAAAAACTGGTTGGTCCCATACTAAAAGTTGTTCATAATGATGAGTACTATGAGCCCTTTTCGGCTTAGCATGCCCTTTCCTTATAGCCCTGTTTAACCTACATTGTGGCAATGCACTAAATTATAAAATTAATCTCAAAATGCAGCACCGACTGACCCTTAAAACATGAATATGCTTCCACTTCTTTTCTACTCCTTCAAAAACTTACGTTTTATTTCAAAGATTAATAATATTTTCTGCAACACTCAATGATGGTTTGGTTTTGTTATTCTGCCTTCTCAGCCCAGTTTTCCAAGCGTTTTCATTAACTGCCACACAGCCGAGTGCTTTTTGTCAGAGCTTGTGCGTTTCTTGTCTGCATATTTTGATTGCTTTACCAGCTCCTGTACCGGTTGGCACAACTAATTCATTAACGAAGTTTATGTGAAAACTGACTTTGACACATTTTATTTTAATATAACGGGAATAATTCCTTATTTTAAATTGAGTCGGTTATTCCTGTTCAGGCTGACAATGACTAGTGTCCTAGAATGTCTCATAAGCTAAAAAGTGTCCGATTATCCTATCAAATTTTTTGTTAAGTTAGAATTAATGAGCGCTTGACATCTTAAAATAATGTGTTGTGACATAATCTCCTATCACCTACTTTATTCCTATTTAGAACATGATGTCAACAATTAATTAACAACAATTATTATCGCTGGCATACAGTAAATTAAACACATAGGGTGTTTAATTTCACCTCTTTAGCGGTTGATTTAAAAAAAACCTGATTAAATCCTTCATTTATTTTTTATGCTTATTACACAAACAGAGTTTAATCGTCTTAGCAAGTTTTTTTTTCGTACGACATACGACTTTTGGGAAACCAAAGGTTGTAAACCAAACCCTCTTTTATGTCTTACCAAACCCTCTTTTAAAAATAAAGAGTTTTAAAAAAAAGTAGACCATTTGAGGAGTATTGGCTTCAAATTTCACGTCTCTATCATAAGCGGTCTGTGCGTTGAGTCCGAGAAAAAGGCTTGTTATTTTATATCTTTTTTATACATTAGAAAATTTCTAAAATTCATGTTTTTGATCTAAAGATTAAATGCTCGATTATAACCTTCCAGAAGACGTCCACTGCTGAAGAAAGACCTCCCCTAGAGCGCCACAGTAAAGACAATCTGTCATAGTGTGGTGGGTTCCGTAATCTCCACGCTTGGCAGGCGGATTGGGGATCGCAGAACTCCCCCATTTACTAAGAGGGCGCTATGCTTTATTTTTTTTTAGAAAAGCGGGCTATAAACGTTCGTGTGTCAGTTCCACATCGCAACTTTATTTCCCAAACTAAACAACATAATATTTTACAACTAATAAAATGTTTTAATGAAATAACAAATGTTAACACCTCCACCGCCGTATTTTATAATAACAGGCACTATTACGCGACCACACGCTGGGAAGGTAAAAATTAAAAGTGAGAACCACGGTCGTTAGTTTGAGTTACCGGTAACGACTCAAGTTAAGTTTTACGAGCAATATGTAGTAAAATTTCTTTGAACGAACCATGAGGAATTAAATAGTTAGCTTTTATAGTCATTGGAGTAAGAAATAAAAAGATTATTGTTTTACGAGAGAAAAGAACATTTCAGCACCATAATTATATAGAAATTTAGTTTTATAGCACTTATAAGTTGGTGTGGTTAATAGCCTCGTACACACCACATATGAGTTAATGCTCAATTTATGCTCAAAAAAAACACGCCTTCAGTGCAGTAGAAAGGAAGTTTTAGAGTTTTGGCGGGAGCGTGAAGAAATCATGTCCCGTCATTTTATTATTTTTCAAAAGTTGTGTTATTACGAGTGTTAATGTGTAAAAGCGGTGATTTTTTTACCCGTTAAGTGTTTGTGAACACACACGAGTGTTGGTGAATGGTATAATTTCATGAAACGTGAATTTTCATGTTGTTTCCATAACTCCATAAAAGGCTCTAGTGAAGTTTTCACCACTTTACTGGGGCATGACTTGCACTTGACCGTGACTTGCTTTGCTCATCTTTGACCGTGACTATGACTTGTTTGATAATATCTACAAAACTTGAAAATATATATGTATACTACTTGACACTGGCAAATGCATAAGACGTGTGACGCCAAAATCATCTTAAAGAAAAAAAAAAGTATTTTTTTTGTCCTTCCAGGACTTTGGCATTGCACGGCTTGTAGAAAGGAAGTTCAAAGGAACTGGAGAAGTACCTATATACCACACTATTGTTTTAACCTCTTTTCTACTTTTTGTTTTTATGTTTTGTTGTTTATTGTGTTATCTACCACACCTTTGCCAGTCATGAGTAAGCTAACATCAGACAAGTGTCTTGCTTAAACTAAAACGTACTCTACTGTGCTACTGTTGTTACTATACAGCTTATTAAAAATGCCAGACAGGTAATTAATGCGGCGGCAGAGTCAAGTTCCTGAGTTATAAGTAATCCGTATTTTCGCAGAAAAGAAAAACCAGAATCGCGTCTGCTAAATATATCCCCAATAGCCTACGCCCGCGGTTTCACCCGCGTGAAAATATCTTCAGGAACCGTACATTTTACCGGGATAAAAAGCCTATGTCACTCTTCGCCTTTAAACTGTATCCATGCAAAAAATCTGGTCGATCCATTGTGCTCAAAGAGGAACAAACAAACCGACAAACACACATTAGCAATTATAATATTAGCTGGGAAATTTTGTTTATGAAGAGGAATCGAGTGACACCTCACTAGTCAAAATCGGTCAAGCAGTTTACACCACCCCACGTATTATAAAAACTTCCTTTTGAGGTAGGGAATAAAATTTCCGGTTCTATAATGGGCGGATTTCTCGCCATATGCATTTTTTCCCAGACAACCATTGCATGGACAGAATTGAAAAATTGAAATACGGTCAGCGATGTACTGAAAAATGAAAATACAAACATGTATAGTATTACGCATACTATACATACCAATATAAAAACACATAGGTACAAAATTGACGGACTGTGAAAACTCAGTATTAAAAATTCACTAATTTCTGCTAAGCTCACTAGTAATTATAATCATCATCATCAGCAAGAAGACGTGTACTGCTGTACAAAGGCCTCCCTTAGAGCACCACGCTGAACGACAATCTGCCACTTGCACCCACCGGTTGCCCGCGACTTTCACAATGTCGTCGGTCCACAAAGTGGGAGGCTGCCCTACCTACGCAGCGTCATCCGGTTCGTGGTCACCAATCAAGAACCTTTATTTCCTATCGGTTATCGATTCGTCGAGGGATGTGACCTGCCTATTATATTATTTACTACCTTGCCTGCTCGGCTTCGCTCGCCTAAGAGCCTACTAAAAGGGGAGCTCTGGGCTTGGGGTGGTTACAGATGCAGCTTTAACCACCATCTACCGAAGCTAGCCCCGGGAAGGACGACAGCGTCGAGTGGCGGACGCTGTCGTAGGCTTAGGCGTCTCACGACAGCTGCTAGCTGTCCTGGGAGGAGCTGAAGCGTGGTGCTGAGGGCTCCGGGATCTCCAAGGGAACGCACCGGCAAGATACCCGACAGCTTTGGGGTGCAGCTAGGTTATGTGAGATTATACCATCTAAAACCCCCTGGTTGCCTACCTTGGTGCTTGACCAAGTGCTTCGGGATCTCCAAGGGAATCCTAGAAAAAGGCTTGTTCTTTTATATATATACATAGATAATAACTAGGCATATGCTCAGCTTTTCTTACGATTGTATAAGTTCTGTGCCATTACATGAAGTCTCTACTCTAAGTAGGAGAAATTGTTGATATAATCGAACAAAAACTTATTTTTCTGGTAAATTTACGTCGAATCGATCAGGGGTCGGTGGGTGTATGGCGGTTTGCCATCTTATGTTATCTTATTTCGTATGGCGGTTTGGCTTACACGGCCCATTACTTTCCCATCCGTATTCCGTGTATGTAGATAAGCTTAATGGCAATTTTATCTTGAGTTATTGCACTATTGCTGGACGTCGTGGGCGGACATTGTCGAAAAATCTCAATTACACACTTACACAGTACTTATACAAGAAATTTATTGAATACTAGCTGTTACCCGCAACTTCGTTCGCGTGGATCAACAAAAAAAAGTAGCTTATGTCCGTCTCCGACCCTTAAGGCAAAAATCTTTAAGGTCTTTTTGGGTTTAGGCAAAAACTCAGCTCGATCCGTTCAGCCGTTTAGCCGAGATACCGCGACAAACAGACAGAGAGACAGATAGACAGAAAAACAGAGTTACATTAGCATTTATAGGTAATATTAGTTACGATGGAAAGGCGAACGAATAAAGACAAAGTATTTTTTTTATATATGGTAACGAGACGAGCAAGTCGCTCACCGGATGTTAAGCGTCCCGTTGTTATAGTACAGTGCCAACCAGAATGTTGAACTTCAACATTTCAACACCATGAGCGGCAATGCACTGCGCTCGTCACCCTAAGATATTAGATGTTCAATCTAATATGTCCAATAATATAATATAATATAGTCTAATATGTTTATGTCCAGTAATTACGCTGGAAACATTTCCCTTCAATCCAGAACAGAATAATGTTTGCACACTACTGCTTGGCGGTTAAATAACTGGCGAAGGTGTGGTACTTCCCCAGGCGGACTCTGCAGAAGAGCCCTACTTCTACTAAAATTTCTATTTTTATTTTTTTACAAACCAGGAAGTTGACCACAAACTCACCTGATGATAAGGGAGGGTGTGGTGTGGTGTGTCGAGGGTGGTAAATATACCTACCTAGTCTGGAATGGGAACTGGTTCTCAAGTTAGAGAGGATTTCAAATTGAGGATGGTAGTCTCGCCATTCGATTACTAAAAATATAAAAGTTCTGACTGCTCAAACTCAATGCTGGGATTTGAATCCACGCCTTGCGACGTGTGATTCGAATAATCTGATCTTACTCAAATTATGCCATAAATGTTGGGATGGCACACACAAGAATCTCTATTAATTTCAAAATGATTATGATCAAAGCAACGTGCATTTCGATAGTAATGCACGTTGCTTTGATCATAATCATCGTGCATCTTGCTAGTTCAAACTGCTAAGTTACCGGGTTAAAATAGTAGGCAAGGGTGTCTACACATGGCCCGACCCGACATCGCTTGAAAGAGATGGCTATATATAAGTTTCTGGGGAAGCGAAAGGGAGAAGCTATAACCTTAATAGTTTGTTTCTTTTGCTCCCGTGAAATTCAAATCTAGCTGTCCCCTTCACACGATGTCAGGTCGGGCCATGTGTAGACACCCTAAGTATACTCGATGTAACATAGCTAGTGCGGTTGCAAATAGGTTTTTACTGAATTGCCAGCCCACAGCACAGCAGATATATATTGATTATTTAAAGAGTTTCAGTGTATATTTACAATATATTCACACAATTAAATTGTGCTGTGGGATGCAATTCAGTAAATAACCATTTATCACCCACACCGTGCTATGTGAGATGAAATCTAAGAATTATTATTTGCTGTTACACAACGGATAATCCAACAGCTATTTTCTTGCTATTTATTCTAATGCTGCCTTTGTCTGGCACTAAGCAAATGACAAAGGCAGCAACAGACTTAATCTGTCGTCAAAGTTAACAAACGTTTCAGTATTCGGGGGTAAGCCACGTAAATTTGTTAGATAAGATTTAAGAGTCCAATGTAAGGTGTTCAAGGAAAATAAATTTAAAAAGTCAATTTTTATAGTTATCTTGCCAATATATAGGTAATTTTCATATTTTTATTTCGGCGAAGAAAGAAATGTTCCGTTATTCGTCAAAACAGAAAATATTTAAAAAAAAATGCTTTATACATTGGCATTGGCGTTTTAGAGATTGGGTTTTGTTTTAGTGTACTTGTGGAGATCCGACGAAGACCAATTTGGAAATGTTTCGGGTCCCATAGGTATAATTAAAACTTAAGTGACGGTGGGCAGGTCACTTTGGCACGACGTGGTGATGGTAGACGGAGTGTCTTTGATGGGTTGGTGACCACGTGATTGTAAGCGTACTCCGGGCGACCGATACAGCGATGGCGGGACGATATTCAAAGAAGATTGGCGAAAGATGGAGTAGGCTTATGCTCTTCAGTGGGCTGAGTAAGCTGCCGATGATGATGATGTCGATGATGTTGGTGATGATGATGAAAAAAAATACACTCACAATTACAATAGTATTTTGCGATTCCAAAACAGTATCATAATTGCAGAAACTCGTAAAAAGTAGAAGGGATTTTATAAAAACCTCTTTAGGAGGATTTGGGACATTATTCGATTGGAGAATATCTCATTTGTCATTTCTTTGAAGATTTGCTAGGACTTATGATTGAATGGATTTATATTTCTGATGAGGTTCACTTGAGATGAGCGCGCAGTGAGACAGCGACACCACAGCCGGGTGAAATGATGTTTTGTATCTACTTAACTGGAGAAAATAATATTAGAAAAACTTAAAAAAAAATAACTAGCGTACAAAACTACCTCGAAGTTTACCTGTCGTTAAGCAAACCACTTTAAAATAGTAAACGATCAGTAATTTTCTCCCGATTCGTCCAAAAACTGCAAAGTTTTTTACGTCCTCTCAAGAAACTTTCAAAGAAACATCCTATTTTTGTCTCGGATGGTAAAGTTACCCATTTACCAGAACAGGAAGGGACTCATTTTCGGGTCCCATTTTTACTGGTTTAGTTTCCTTTTTTGTTTATGGGAAAATATCTTGAAATAACAAAGAAAGAGTAAATTTTTCATGTTTATGTGAAGAATCAACCAAGGTTTTTTTTTTTGTCTTTCCTCCTAAGAGGATTTTGGCGTCGCACGTCTTATGCATTCGCCAGTGTCAAGTATACTTATATATTTTCAAGTTTTGTTAAATATTATCAAACAAGTCATAGTCACAGTCAAAGGCAAGCAAAGCAAGTCACGGTCAAGTCCAAGTCATGCCCCAGTAAAGTGTTGAAAACTTTAGTTTACCAGGGCGCAGATAGTAACGATCCAAGTTTAATCAAAATCGGGTGATTATGATTATCTATGTTCAGTAAAATAAGCATGAAACACAGCCCTCGAGCTTAAGTATTAGGTTAGCTTGTAAATTAATGAATACAAGAGGTTGCCAGTGCGACGGAAATTAAAATGTCTAGAACAAAGCTGCCATAAACCGGAACAAGTTTCAGTTTTGACGTTTTCAGAGCAGCTTAATTGTGGTACAAGTCTCAAAGTGTTGATTTGCTAGTTTCTGATAAGTAACGATTGGCGAGTAAAAGTCCCTAGTAACTTTGGCTTTTGTTCAATGTATATAATTATGTGCCAGTCAGCGCAACTTACTTACCTACTTACGTTACTTCAATATTTTGAAATAAGTGCTCAGTTAAGTACTTGGCATTTCATTTATTTATTTATTTATTTAAGACCAACAGCACAATAAAACAAAATAAAGAACAGATACATTATAAAAAATAGCCAATTAAGCTGGCAGCGAGTAGATTACTTGAGACTTAACTTGGAGATGATGACAGAGTTAAGTTAAATTAGTTAAGAATAGAGTATACGGCCGTCTTGTCCTTACAAAAAGCGTAGTCTGATATCACCCCTAAATGTTATCCGATTTCGTTTTTTTATATATGTATATATATTATCTACGCCGTGGAAAACTATGCTTGTAGGTTTGATTTTTTTAAATTTCGCAATATCTTCGTTGTTATACGCACCTAAACCGTAAATTTGTTTGCGTCAAAAATACGACAAAGTAAAGTAGTTGTTTTAAGAAAACCATAAACAATTTTTGGAAAAACAAAACATAGCAGAATAGATTATATCATTATAGTTTATCTAAGCCATTGACACCAAAAACAAACGATTTTGTTAAGATTTTGGAGGTGATAACAGACTAAGTACCCCCGAAACGCTAATTTCACCAAAAAAAAAACATTATTTTAAGAAAATTCACTAACTCTTTCTATTGCACACACGAGAAACAGAGCGACATCTATACAATTTCAAATATCGAACGCGCCAAAACCTCACGGAAGGAGTATCTCATTTTGTCTACTACTCGACCGCACCAAAATATTCCGCGTGAAATTGCTTACTCTCGCCAATCCCATCCATCCATCGGCTTGGGGATTGCAGACCGCTCACCGTTGACTAAGAATCCGCTGTTCCCCGACCTTGGGCGGCTCTAGCCGCAGTTTTAGGACACACCAATCCTAAGCGGTCGTGCGGGACAAGGTGGCTATTAACTACCACTTCCAGTACCCAGAGAATTATTAAATAATAATAATTTAAATATATAGATTAGGACCAAGTAACGAATTTCAAGAAATCTTTACAAATTAAATTAGATATCTTCGACTTAACAAAATGGATTAAAATAATAATACAAATTTGGACAAGAAAATATGAAAAGGAATGCTCGAATTTTAATTTAATTAAAAATAAATTTTTAATTTTAATTTTAGAGAGTTTAGTTTTGCGCCACAGTTTTGCGCTTAGTAAAATTCTTACACTGATTGACAGACAACGCGCAGCCTAAATCGGTGGGTCTAGAACACAGAAGAGGATTTTTTTTTACTGTGGTCTAGAAATAAAGTACCTATCTAAGTATGTACAAATACAAAATATCATATAATATTATACAGTATTGTATTGTAAGTACGGAGATTTGATAAGTAATCTACGCTGAGCTTAAAATTTTTTTTTTTTCATAATATTTACCCCCGAAATTATTTTAGAAGAAATCTGTCTTTTGTTTGTCTTTAGTTTTTTGTGTCCGTTTCAGTTTTTGGCTAGCTATGAAATAAATAGTAACGTAGTATTTGTATTCTATTTCTAAATAGCTCCTGTATATTTGAATAATGCCACAGAATTCTGCATGATACTGCGTATAATTCAGCCATCAACTCACGACTGGCTTGACGCGTCTAAGAGTGTTGTTGTGATCTCGAAATGGATAGGTGAGTGGGTATTTCAGATGTTTGGGGGCAACCTGACGTTTGACCTCCGAAGTCAAGAGGGCATTATAATAAGGCGATAATTAGGTAAGTATATTGAAAAACGTATCTACATAGTTAAATGTTTTCAGAAATTTTGTCACGACAAAGGACAATGGATATAGTTGCTAATCCGGAAATATGTGAATAAGTTGGAAAGTTTCTTCAATAAATTTTGAGTAATGCTAATGCCACCGGGCACAGTGTGTTTCGTAGGTACCTATACCGACATTCGTAGACGTGCCAATGAACTAAGCTCCGTCCATTTGTATTTTGGTATAGTCACCTATTTGTCGGGGGTGGGTTCGAACCCGGGCAGGGCCGTACCAATGAGTTCTTTGGAACTTACGTACGGATATACCACTGGTTTTTCGGTGAAGGAAAACATCGTGAGGAACCCTGCATATTTCCGGAGAAGAAATTCGATGGCGTATGTGGAAACGGCAACCCGCACTGGGCCAGCGTGCTGGATATGGCCTAATCACCCTTCGAGGGTAGGCTGATATCTCAGCAGTGGGATGTTTAAAGGCTAAAGCAGAGAAGTACTCTGATCAGTTTGTAAAAGAAAGGCTCGTCGGTGGAGCTATTATTATCAATCTCAACTGTCAATGGAACATCAGCGGCTGCTATAGGCGCGATCAACCTGACGATTGAACATGATGGCCAATGGGGTACTTCTAGGTACTAGTCACGCAAGGTGACTAGATGAAAGTATTTATTATTATTATCTCGAAGCTTTGATTGGTCCAGTTACGACTGCGGCTATGTTTCTAATACTCGTAATTATGCAATAAGCAGTAAAAAAAAAATGTTGACAAACAGCCGGAGCCCCGGAGTCCGTGGAGATGCAAAAAAAAGTGATATGCATACAAATATTGACTTGTTTGTTCCCGTAGTATCTAAAACCTTCGCATCGCTCAGCCAATAAATTACATAAGCCGTGTCAGGTAGGTATTTGAATATCTTTGTCCGCAGAAATATCAATTCATCATTCTCGATTACGCGGCGATGATACGGCGATACGGTGCCGAGGGTAAGACGAAACCAATTAGAAGCTTAATGACTTTCAGGAAGTTGAGTTTTTAAGAACCTTTTCACTTTTAAAATCAGAATGAAGGCTGATATTTCCGAGTAAGGTTATTTTTTTAACGAGATTCTTATAGTGCAAAATTGCCTAAGCAGATAAAGATAACTAGTATGAGAGTATGTAAATAGGTAAGTATGTGAGTATGTAAGTCTGTTTGTGCCCGTTCAACTGTAACGGCTAACAGACTTGAATGAAATTTGGCATGAAAGCACATTATATACCCTGGATTAACACAGGCTACGTTTTATCCTGGAAGTATTCATTTTCTGTAGAATAGAGGGTGTCACCGCGGGGCGTAGCTAGACTTTAAAGTTGTAACTGAACGCCTGTTTTTCACGACGATCTCAAAAAGACAAAAAAGCGATTACAACCTTACAAGACCTTGCAAGCCTTACAAGAACCTTTCAAAGGGCTTATTCGAGAAAAAGATAGCGGTATACTTACATTATAGCGCGAAGATAAAAATAGGACACAACACAGCTTCGACCAAAGTAAAATGAATGGACGGGCCCTAACCACACATCTTCCTTGAGGGTGTCTACACATGGCCCGACCCGACCCGATCGACCCGATCGCTTGAAAGAGATGGCTATATATAAGTTTCTGGGGAAGCGAAAGGGAGAAGCTATAACCTTAATAGTTTGTTTCTTTTGCTCCCGTGAAATTTAAATCTAGCTGTCCCTTTCACACGATGTCAGGTCGGGCCATGTGTAGACACCCTTACAAAATATTTTTTACTATGGCGAAGCAAGTAAAATTGCTATAAAACATTTGTTTTTAGTTTCCTCAGTTTTAATTTTTTGGAAATGTGCGATCGTGGTGTTGAATTACAGAACCGTCAACGCGTGAAAATAGGAGGATAATAATATTTCACTCTCTTTATTAGTGAGTTTAGTGTAATCATAATTTCTAGGATAGCTTAGTACAGAATTTTGACCGATTTCCTTGTTTTGTTGTAATTACCAATTATTATTATCTCATCTTTTCGACTGGCGCCTTTTCATCTTTTGTCGCTCTTTTCAGGATGAAAAATGACCGTTCCGTTTTCCACTTTCCATATCCATCATCAGATCAGCTCGCTGTCAGAATATGGTATTGTCATCGAAACTCGACAGGCTCGCGAAATTTCAACTCAATTGAACAAGGGGAACTGGTCTTATATTCAGTTGCAAGATTTCGCCCGAACATACATACATACATACATTGCAAGTTAAATAAAAGCTTGTAAAAAAACATCTTTTCAGGTACAATTCATGTAATAACGGAATAATAACTTGATTTTAGATACATTTTCAATAAAGTTATCTTATTAATTTTACTATTTATCATGATTACAAAATATTTCTTATTATTTTTTGTTACAAAAGTATATCATGCAATATCTATAATTAAATAATAAATTAATATTAGGTAGCGATATTAGCTCAGTGGTTAGCGCGTTCGGATCGCACGCAGCAGGGCGTGGGTTCTTATCTTAACAAAGAGCTTGAGCTAACAGTGAAGAAAAACATCACTTAACATCAGGCAAGCAAACACACTTACACACAATCTTTTACTTTTATAATATTAGTGATACACCCTGAAACATTTCCCCCCTTCTTGGGCAGTCGGGTAAAAAGTGTGAAAACCGGTGGTAAGATCGGAGGTTACAGGCATAGATTATCCAACACATGGATTTTGACCATAGTTTAAAATTCACTAAAAAAAACTATATTTTACTTGAGATACAATTTTAGCACCCTTAAAATGGCCCTGCAAATCTGTCTTTCAAGACATATTTCATAATAGTTATCTCTTTTACTCTCTTACTTTTCGCATCTCCTTTCGCACTCTTTGTCGAAACTTGGTTGCAAGGTTACAAGGAGCTGTAAACTGACTGCAGCGGAGCTGAACTCAATGCGCCATTTCCTCACAAATAAATCACAAATCCATTGTGTTCAAAACAATGCCTAATTTAGCTTGCATCAAATTTCTTCTTTCTTTTTTTTTATGAGCACAGAGAGAGAGAGAGAATTTAATTACTTATTTAGTCACCTTTGTGTCGGACAAATGTGTGTTTGTAAATCTTTACATAATGTACTTGACAAAATATTCATTCCTCAAGTACTGCCATAGCCATTTCTTTAGATATGCTTTCAGACATACTGTTCCGTTTTTCAACTTCTTGTTCATCACTCGACCACCAACTTTCATCATCATCGTGAATATAACAAAGAAATAAGTCATCTTCGTAAGTAGGGAAATAATACTCAGGTTGATCCCAACACTCTTTACGTAACACCCAATGTTTGGTTTCCACTAAATGTTTCTCTAAATTTTTCGCATCCTCAAACTTCAGTTCGCAAGACAAACACTGCTTCAGATGGACCTGTCTACGGATATAGTTCACAAACTTAACTTTGTGGTAGAAATTAAGCCCAGCTGTAGCATTTGTGAATGAAAACTCATGTTTACGTTCCATATGGTCTAACAAAATTTCATAGTCTGTGTCTGTATGCTCACAAATAAGGCAAGTGATTTGAGGACCATTTTCTTCAGTCCATTCTGACCAATCAGGATCGCTGTCCGCATTCGAATCATGATCCTGATCTTGATTTCTATTCTTGTTGATATAAGGCTTCGAATGCTTGGGCTTGCTTTTATCTCCTATGTAGTTGACCAAAAAGTATTTATCATACTCTTTATTGTCCGGGTTGATTCTTTTATGTCCTTTCTTGCGCATGTGTTCTTTTAATATAGTTCGGTCTTTAAAAAGTCCTTCGCAATAAATACACTGCAATTTATCTAATTTTTGCGAGACCAAATTGACTAGTTCATCAATAAAGATTAAGTTGTCTGGCTTAGCAATGTGGAAGTTGTGCTTTTCGTATAAATGGTTAAGATAGCTTGCCCTTGTCGTTGTTGAAATGTAGCGGCAAAATAGACATTCTCGGACGTATGTTTTGTCTTCCCGTTCAAATTGATGCCTTTCTAATAGATTTTCTAGTTTAGTCTGCTGCAGGTTGGAGCGTAACTCTTTGTCTTCGGGTAATACGTCGCTTAGTAAGTAGTATTCTTCGTTTTTAGACTTGGTGCCATCAGGTTTACTATCTAGTAGCATGGTTGAGCAGAAGAAAGGTAGATTTTTGTCTGGAATGCAATAGAAAATAAAATGATATTCATTTATCTGTGCACTTTACAATAGTTTCTACAATAGTGGTGCGTATTACAGTGTACAGTGTAGTCTACTCATGGATTTTGCCAATAAGTAATAACATACGTATTTGCATCCAGTATGTGTGAGCGAGTAAGCTAAGTGACTACGCTAAGTGACCGCACTAAGTAAACCTGCATTTTGCTTGCTGAATACTGTAGAAAATATTCATGATATCTAGTGATCACATTTGGCTGTAATTCCTTATTGTAAAAACTCGATATTTTGACAGTTATCTGCAGTAATGGGCAAGAAAAATGCAAACTCACTTAGCATGTCAATCATATCATATCTTGGAGAATCAGGGTCCAGCACATATGCTTCTAGTCTTCTTACTAGGTATCTAAAAGTTTCTCCAAGTAAAAAAAACTAAAAAAACGTTAACCGTCTCCGTTTTATACGGAGATAACTTTCTAAATTAAGTTTATTATTACTTATCTATCATCGTACATAATGACATAAAGAACTATATATTCTATGAAAAATCCGAAAACTAACCTTTAAATCTCATACGCCAGTAACGCAAATAACCAGCAATATCAGCCACTTGGTTCACATCTCCAATCACCAGACGATGCTTCATGAACAAATGCGTAAGGAATGACTGCTCAGACTCTGGTAAAATGAATGTATCCTCGCACAATACACATAAACATTCTTGAGGTTCGTCGCTCTTGAATATCGTAGGTTGTTCGTTTTTCTGATGAAGTGTCAGCGGACCAAAAAACTCTTTACTATTTGTATTCATCTCCGGAATATATCAGTATGAATATTAATTAATAAAAAAAACTAATAAAATTATGAAACCAAGTCAAAGAAATTCGATGTCCGTCGTTGAACTCCGTTGTAGTATTTACGTCGATCAGTGTTGCCACCTCACTCATGAAATATTAAGCTTAAGAGCATAAGCTTAAGATATAAGCTTAAGCGATATTGTTTATATTACTTAAAATATAATAGACCTATAATTGGCTGTTTTATAAAATGTATCTATGTTCTTTAATTTGTATTATTGCGCTGTTGGTCTTAAATCAGTAAATAAATAAAAAAACTCCTTAAACCTTCCCTTAGATGAGTCGGTATCACATCAGAACGCTTTCCGGGATGTCAAAAAAACAAAATAATAGCCTATTCTTCTTCTGTTAACCAACTCGGGAATAGAGCATGGACGGAGCCAGTTTCTAAAATGGGTTTTGCTTCGATAATATAACTTGGCAGTTTTCCGGTATTGATATATTATAAACATTTGTTTAGGAAGGTCAGCTAAACCTAACGAGAAACAAAATAATTTAAATAATTATTAAGAAACTAGGCGAGGTTGATCGCTGACCATCAGCCAGCATGTCTCATTGTTTGCCACCAATGGCTTAAAAAATTATATTCTTCTTTGTTTGAAATAGAGTTTTTTTCCGAAATCAATGCCGATTACAGATCAATAAAATTAAATATTCGATAAAGAACAGAAATAAAACGCCAAAGGGGCCTACAAAACTAGTAACATAATTGCTATGGTGGCAGCACTGCAGTTGACATTGACTTTGACAGCTAGAGATAAAGTAGTTTTTTTTTTCTTTCGCTTGCTCATGTCATTTATTCTGAGGCACTTTGAGCATACATCCCTTGGACAAAACTAAATTCTATGATACATCCTTTCATTTGAATCTGACTTGGGAATCAGATGATTACAAATGATTAACTGACGACCTGTTTCAAAACGTTTGTTGTCCGTATAACGCCGAGGCTTTGCGATCGCACTTACACGGACACTCGTGTGCACTCGCCGCTCTCGCCGTAAATAGGTAACAAAGTACTCTGTGGCTCTCGCCACGTCGTCTAGCGGCAAGAAGGAAGATGGCCGAGGAGGAAGGTAGCGGGTGGGGCCGCGTCATGCGCTGATGATGCGAATTAAAAAATATATAATAATAATAATATCTGGGACATTTTTGTACACACGGTCATCTGACCCAAAACTAAGCAAAGCTTGTAATATGGCTGCCAGAGACTGATATACGTACATAGATATTTTTAAATACATACTTATATAGATAACACCCAGACATAGAACAAACACAAATATTCATCACATGAATATTTGTCCTAGATGGGAATCGAACCCACGCCCCCAAACACAGAAGCTAGGTTCACTACCAACTGAGCCACCGGGGCAATATGCTTTATATTTTAATATATACGATATGGATCCCCTATAGAAGTAAGTAACACATTACATTCACGAAATATAGGCATCAAGCTGGCACCCCCAATTACAGGAGACCACAATACATTCTCATGGAGGTTCGACTAGACTAATCTAAATTGAGAATATTTTTAGAGTACAAAATAATGAGGCGTTTTCCAAAAAAAAAGAAATCCTGGTTATAAAAGTACCCAATAGATGGTGTTACATGTTCCTTGCGTTTTTTCTGTCACTATCAAGACATGAAAGACAAAAAAATGTACGTGTGCCTTTTTTTTCTCGTGTTTTTTGGCTCGACATGCTTATTTAGACAATTTCAAGTAACGTAACTATGTATTTGACTTCATTTGAAATATTACAATAGTTGACACTAGCTAAATACACAACGTGTGGAGCCAAAATTTACGATTTAAAAAATAAACATAAAATATTTCGACAGAAATGACAATGACAGGTAAAACGGTAGGTCTGTTACGCCATCTAGTAAGTATATTAGAACAATTTTTTTTTTGGAAAACTGCTCATTTAGGGAAATTGGGTGATTCGCACCGTGGTCCGAGCTTCACGTGGTGTGAGATGCCGCAGTACCTGTAGGTATAGAAATAAATTGAGGGTACATTTATTAAAACATTTTATTTCCGATTTATAATTATTTTAATTTACATAAGCATAAAAATACGTAGGTAGTAATTCTAATATTCTATATTACTCTGCTAGTAATTTTAACTAGGTAATAGGTATTTACAATTATTAGGAACTATTATTACGTGTCGAAAGTCATCAATATTGTCAAAACATTTTGCTCAAACAAATTGTATCTTCGTATATCTAGTACTTAGTTACTAGCCGGATAGGAGTCTGACAAACGGGAGAGAAAGATAGAGCGAGACATCTATTATCGTGTTCACTCACAGTGGTATGGCGGACCAACGATAGAAAATAAGCAGAAAATATACCTAATATTAATTGTATTATCCTCTCTCGTTTGTTAAAATTCGACCAGGCCATGCCATTTGTACACATTAAAATAATACTCTAAAGTCGAATCTTTAATCAGACGGAGTAAACTAAAGGTGGCTATAGGTACATGACCTGACCTAACATCGTGGAAGAGATGGCTATATATGAGTTTCTGGGAAGCGAAAGGGATAAGCTATAACCTTAGTAGTTTGTCTCTTATGCTCCCGTGAAATTCAAGTCTAGCTGTCCCTTTCACAAGATATCGAAGGAATGACGGAAAATCAATGCTTTTATGGCACAGATGAATAGATCTCTGTGTTTTATGGCTACATAATAGGCAAAACTTTTATACTCTATTCCATTTTCCGGTTTTCTATTCCATTCAAATAATAATGTAGAGATATCTATACGTTTTTAGTTCTATCGGCTAGTAAGTAATAGATAAGAAGGAAAGAACGATTCAGCATTTTCTCGATAAAAAAATCAGGATTTACGCACATTTCTGGCTAGAGCGCCTATTGCATATTCAAGTGATAGGTAATTACGTTAATAGTGAGGTAATAATTGCCTGAGCGATGCGAAGGTTTCAGAGTTTACTGGGACAAATCGGCATTTGTATGTATGTTTGTATGTTTGTGTGTATATTTGTCCGATGATAACTTGCGAACCGTTGATCCGATCTTCATGAAATTTTTTAGGCAATTAGTTCATTTCAATACAATTTTAAGTTCGAATATGAGCTGAATCGGTCGAGGGGTTGTGTAGATATAGGGATCGCGAGGTCTCAGTTCGCCGCGAACTACTAGTAATAATTGACTGAGCGAAGCGAAGGTTTCAGAGTTTACTGGGACAAATCGGCATTTGTATGTATGTTTGTATGTTTATGTTTATATTTGTCCGATGATAACTTGCGAACCGTTGATCCGATCTTCATGAAAGGAAATATAATATGATATGAGTAATATATAGGATACCTATAGCATAGCACAAACTTTTGGTTGATTTCCTGGTTCAGTTTTTTTGATTAACACGCGCTAGTCATTTCTTTCTATCGATGTGCGCAAAAGTGTATTGAGCTATCTTTCTCTAAATTAGCCGTTTAATAAAAACGCATTTCGCACATTTACAAAAAAAAGTATCTACCTACTATCTCCCTCATAAAAAAAAAAGAATACTTCCGGTACCTGCTTTCAGAGAAAGTGTGGAACAATGAATACAGAAAAATAGCGTAATTTTCCCACTTTTAAAGAACGCTTCTTATTTAAACTAATATCAATAAAAATACCTATACGAAAAAATAAGTACTTACACAGGTATCTACTTACTTATATATATTTAAGTTTCTATACTAATTCGACATTAGATAATACTGTAATAGAAAAAATACAAAATCTAATTAATTTATTGGTCTGTAACAAACATTGTAATATTTCATATTTTTATTTAATAACGTTGTAAAGATACCCAGATAAAGAACAAACAAAATACCCGACTGCAAAATGTAGCCTATGTTACTCCGGACGCAAGGAGGAATCCAACGATACCTCACTCTTCAAAATCGGTGAAACCGCAGGAGGTAATATAGAACACTCAAACATACTTACATACTTACACTTACATGAACCCCAAAAAAGTCAGACATATTTCTGTGGAACAGTACAGAACAGTTTATTTCCCGATTTCATGGTTGGTCCCATAGTTTCCGGTGGGCCACGGATTTAGCGACAAAATCAACAAGACAGGTATTTCGGACACTGACATCAGCTTACGTCACTACTTGCCGTTCTCTCGTGTATCTCGTCGTACCTTTAATTATTTTTTCTGAGCTCGTCTTCTTTGCCTCATACTTATTACGGCCACATACCCGACGAGTGACGAGGAAAGTAGGCAGAGCGTAGTATGGCCGTGCTACTTGTCCTGCCACTTGTCATGCTTGCTTGTCTTACTTGTCAGTTTTTTGAGCGCCAGTCACAGGACCGGCGAGATAGATAAGAATAAAGCAATGGCACAGCCAAGGGATTAATAGCGCGAGGACAGGCGTGAGGTGAGCAAGGTGTGGCCGCTTCGCGAATATGGCGATAACACCATAGCTGGCGAAGTATGTGATTGATATACCGAGAACTGTTATATCGAAAATCAGCCAATTTGTAAAATAAGGTTAGTTATTCTTTACAGGACACGTTGGTGTCCACATACAGCGTGTTGTAAGGGACACTGCTGCCTTTGTTCGAAGCCATCACTTGAATTGCGTATTTTCTTCCAGATTTCAATCCAAAAATCTTTTGTACTATCACTTTTGTGCTGAAAACAAAATAAATAATGTAAGAGGTTTTGGTTGACCGATCCAAATTAGATGCAAGATAAAGCAATGTGTCCGCGGGTATGTGCGAACGGAACCACCGGAGGACGGGCAGCAGCATCCTCTTAGTAAACGGTGAACATTTTGCGATCTCCAAGCCGCCTGCCAAGCGTGGGGAGGCAACTACTCCCGTTTCTAAGGGGAGACTTTCGTTCAGCAGTGTACGTCTTCTGTCTCAAGCACGGTAGGTACGGCTACGGTAAGCAACATGCTTGCCCGTAGCAGGTCAGTGTCATCCAACCTTTTGACCTTTAACATTTCAAACACTGCACTGCAATGCATTGCGCTCGTCACCCTCAGGGTGTAATATACATTAAAATACTTCACCAGAACCATTTATTTTTTGTAGTCGCTTAACTATCATAATCGAGATTATCGTGACGCCACCCATTACATATGTAACATTGAGGAGTTTCAATGGCCACCTGGGGTGTTCTTCATCAGTTCCACGTCACCAAATAATGATGATTTTCTCAATGCAAATGCTAGGCTTGTTGATGAAAATACCAAAAACGCTATTATTATATGCCTATAATACTTGTCTCAATTCCTCATGGATCCCATTATTAAAAGATATAAAAGATAGATTTTGATAAAATGGGCCCAACATGGAAGAACCTTTTTTTTAATTTTTCCAATTCGGTTTATAAACGACGGAGTCCTGAGGTAAAAATCTTTAAAAAAAAAGCAATCGAATTGAGAACCCCTTTTTATAGAAGTCGGTTAAGAAAGGAAAATCAAAGTCAATAAGTAACTTCAAATAGTCCTAAGAAGGCGAAATATAGAGGCTTAAAAAATAGTGTTACCACTGGTGGCCTTATCACTAAGAGTGATCTCATCAACGCATTGCCCTCATTCTGGGCAGTCGAATATAAAAATACTACAATGTCCTTTTTCTTTTTGATTGGATCGCTTTAATTATGGGTGGGTACTCACGGATCCTGCGCTTGCGCATGGTTTACGCACACCGTCCTGGCCGCTGGTTTTCTCGAATCGCACGCGTACTGATCACCGGCAGTCTCTCGTGCTGTTACACAATATCTGTAAAAAAAAACAGATTTGATATACGAGACACCGATTACAGGTAAATATCGTTTGTGGACCCTCACCATATGGATGCTGCAAATAAATTTATAAAAGTACCATTTCGTAGTTATAGTATGTATTTTTTTCTCATCATTAATGGGCTCCACACGATGTGTATATAATATTTATTTATATAGCTATTGTCAAGTTTTTGTTTGTAATTGACATAAAGAAACACACACACTTTATACTAACACTATTCTAAATACAATCTAAACATAAATAAAAGAGCTAAAATTATTATAAATTAATTACAGATAAAAAGCAGAGCTCAGGTCACTATCCGCGGGCAGGGTACCCTAAAGGCTGGTGACGTTACCTCGTTGAATAGCAATGCTAATTCTCTGGCCGAGGTAAGCACCAGCCAGCAGGGACCCTATTCCTGTGCGCTCGAGATTATCTCGGTCACTGTCTCTCTAATTTAGAATTTAATGGGAGTGAGAGTGACCGAGATAAAATGTCATTTCTCCGAATAGGGTCCCAGGGCGCCTATTCGGAGAAATGACATTTTTATCTCTCTCTCACTCACTCCCATTAAATTTTAAATAAGAGAGACAGTCACCGAGATAGTCTCGAGCGCACAGGTCCCAGGGCCCCTATTCGGAGACATGACATTTTATCTCGGTCACTGTCTCTCTAATTTAGAATTTAATGGGAGTGAGAGTGACCGAGATAAAATGTAATTTCTCCGAATAGGGCCTCAGGTCGTTTGTTCTTTCTATCAGCCGCTTAGAGTAGCCATGCGCTTGGACCACAAGGACCCAATGTTTATACCCCAAAAGGCAGAAATAAGTACCCATCGCCAAGGGAAAGTTTTTGTTTCAAGTTTTTAATAATGGTTCTAGTAGAGATCCTAGAGAAAGTTTTTTTTTTATGTCTATTAGACGAGGCAGTTCGGATTAGGTACTGTTTTTCCGACATGGGGCAAAAACTTGACTTTGCCAGTTGCCATGCTATAGATACACAGGCTGTGAGTTATACATTGATTTGGCGCTCCTTTAAATTGTTGCCTGAGTAGGCAGACCAGGGGTTTGCCCCTCCGGATAGATCCTGGTGTGGATTCAGTGTTGGGGTTTGAAACCTGCAGTATGGCGAACCACTGACTGGTCTACCAAAAACACTTCTTGCTTCATTGAGTTACTATATACTATGGCTTACAGCGTCGCGTACCTGATAACATCAGTTGCGTTATGTGCCGCGGGCAGGAAGGCGATCTGCGTGGACCTGCAGGACCGTCGCTGGCGCAGTTCACGGACTGTGGCGCCGTCGCCCATCAGTTCGGGGGTGTTCATGCCCCACCGAGTGGTCGACGCCGTTAGCTGAAATGTCGAAAATAAACATGAGTCCCCACACTAGCCGACACAAGTACACACCCCGATCCTTATTCGAATAATATAACACAGCACGCTATCACCCAGCGAGGTCTAGCAAGTGACTGAGTGAAGTGTGGTAAATTGGCCATTGCAATACTGCCCAAGAAGGAAGGTGTTTGTAAGCATGTAAGTACATAAGTATGAATCTTTGTGTGTTCCTGTGTATAGCCTATAAACGGCTCGACCGATATTGATTGACGAGTGTCGATGGATTCCGCTTGATGACTTCTTTTTTTGCTGTCGGGTTTTTTGTTTTTATTTTAATAACTTGTTGTTAGTAGTAGTAAGTTAGTATAGGTACGTAATTTGGAGTAAGACTAATGAAAAAATAGAAAAAAAAGCAAGAAGATTTAAAAAAAAAAACGAAAAAACTTACCTCAACACTAATAGCACTAATCCTGTCCCATCTACTGGGAGTTAATTTGATGACGAATCTCACTCTTGCTTCCTCGGAGCTCGAGTCGAACTGTACAGAACCCTCGTCACTAGTCTCTTGAATAGATGTTAGCTTCGGCGCGGGCACGAAGAACTTCGCGTGAGGATCTGAGAAATAAATTAAACTGATTGAAAATGTGTTAAATGTACTTACTAGTCTAGCAACAGCTGTTGCTACCTGCTTACTTTAGATTCTGGGCTGCATTGCATAGGTATTGTTTGGTTCTATATCAGCTGACAAAAACATTCTTTAGCTTCATCATCATCAGCCTATCCATCACTTATAATCCGTCTTCTACCTCTTCTATGAATCCTCTCCATCCTATGGTTGCCTGGAAGACATCGCTTTCAGCGATAAGGCCGCCGGTTGTTACACTAGTTTTTAACCCTGTTTTTAAATTATGTAAAATTTTGTGTGAACAATAAAGAGTTAATCTATCTATCTATCTATAGCTACATCACGTTGTTTCACAAAACATGTTTGTATTTTTTTAATATTTACTAACGCAAGGGCACCGACTGCGGTACGAGCCTCGGCTTGGGCCGTCACCCAGGAGGGGGATATCAAACTGGCCCTGGCACCCCGGAAGGGGTGTGCCCTGGGGCCCTAGCGGTTTGATTATTTGGAGAGAAACTAATCGATCTTCGGACAGATCCTGGAATTCTTCGACCGCGCCGGCGAGGTCGGTGTATGATTGTGTGCCATTGGTAACCGGTGCCTGGCTTCCTGTTTGCTGGAGCTGTCGGATCGGGAGCTTGGTCTTGAACTTTCTGTCCATTTATGAAAGTCCTGCCATACAAAATATTGAGATAAAGATACCTTTGAGTCTTTCCATCTCACTCACACTAGAGTCTATGACGTCACTTTATCACTCAACGTTACTCACCAATATTCTTAGAAACGTAAAGTCGTTTCCCTCTGACTAAGACCTCCACATCGACAGCACCTCCACAAGTCGTCAGAGTAAACCAAGCTCCCTCACTCATTCCACTTGAGGTCTGGAACAGCAAGAGCGTTTTAGAAAAAAAAACAAGTTCTGATAACGAGATTCGTAGCGATGATTTAGTGGTTAGTGCATTCGGATCGAACACCGCAGGGCATGGGTTCAAATCCCAACAGTAAGTTTGAGCTGTTCGGTGAAGGAAAACACCACGTTGGTAGAGTACTTTCTTGTAGCTAGGTAGGTACTCCTTGTAGTTGAAAATCTGTCACCAAGCACCTACGGCAGCCAGCAATCTCTCTCTTGTGAGCCAGTTATCACTCCAGGCTAGATGTTTTTCCACAACATCACTTAACATCAGGTGAGTTGTGGTCAAAGCCTGGCCATACAAGCATATTTTTTTAAATCACTAGTTGCGCCACGCGGTTTCACCGCTATTCTACAGGAACAGATTTTTTTTTTAGGATAAAAAGAAGCCTATATTTTAATCTAGTTACAGAATTGAACGGGAATAAACACACTTAGATACTTATACACACCGGTGTGAAGTTGGCAGCCAACTCTGGCAGCCAATAATACGACCAAATCAAGAACAAAGATAGATCTCGGCTTTAGAACAATGATATCGTCATACTTACCAGCGTCAGACTGGCCCGCCACGGCGGATAGGGGGCCCGCACAGGCTAGGTCTCAGGTCTTGCGACCTTAATGTACCATCTATCATTATCCAGTCACGGGCCCCGGGCTTGTGGGAAGCCACCCGGACCCTTCCAGGCCAGTCCGACCCTGATACTTACTGTATCTATAGGCATCTGTGGGGGTAGTCTGTGGGGTCTACGGGAGTAACTTATCATGTCCTACCTTAAAATAATAAACGCTTCGTCCTTTGATATCGGACTTGGCGGGTGAGTTTTCCCGAAGGCGCTTCGCTGTGGAAGTCCTGGCACGCACACTGCCGGTCGCCAGCAAGGACCCCGATCTGCGGTCTCGCGCTACACCGAATACGCTTACAAAGTACGTCTAGAAGGAAAAGTAAGTTTTTTTTTTTTGCTGCTCCACCATGTTTCAGTTCTATATGTCATCACTGATGATGCATATTGCATGATTCAAACAAATTGTCAATCGCCTGTCGAGTTGAGTCAAGTAGAGTCAAGTGGCAATAAATAAAAATTTAAACTGTTTTTTAATTAACTCTTTATCAGATTATTATCAAAAAAAAATGTTTAAAGTTTTTTTTTTCTGCTTATTAGCAGCGGTCGGCTTCCATAGTTACGCAGTGGCGTACGAGACATTCATGTTCGTGTGTGCGTTCTTATTTATACAGAAATTTTAAACTGTGCATATTTATTACCGTTACGGGGTCGTGGTCCAACTACTCCGTCCCACCAGTTGGACTACGTGCTTTTGGTAGGGGCAATGGTCCAATTTTTATTGTGTCAATCAAAGTTGTTGATTCTAGCTTTAATTATTGTTAAAGCGTACGTAGGTGGTGCTAGCATATGTAGGTGATGCTAGCATATGTAGGTGATGCTAGCATTCATATTGTTAAAGCGTATGTAGGTGATGCTAGCATTCATACTGTTAAAGCGTATTTAAATGATTCTAGCATTCAAATTAATAGAAGTGTCCTAGGTGTGCCATTATAACAATATTACTATAATTACTCTTAATTATAATTTTTTTTTGGTAATGTTTCCGACTAAGTTATATTTGTAATTGTTGAGTATCATGTAGGGAAGCTGCCTCCCAGAGAGTTTGCGTTATTTCAAAGGCTTTATGTGTAAATACTATAACCAGAAGTTCTAAAGGCACTCACTCGGGATGGATCTAAGTTTTCTATCAGGTGGTGTGTTCTATCTCCAACACAGGCAACAACAGGATCTTCGTCCGTCACTTTTGTACTGCGACCTAAAGAAAAAACGTTTAGTTAATCTTGAAAAGCCTTTGCATGGTCACCATAGTGTAGAGAGTACTAATATCACTAACTTCTATATTACTAGTACGTTTATTGCGTATAGTAATATAGACATAAGTGACTACAAAACTGCTCTGTTACGTTGTCTCACGTCTGAGCTACATTACATCGGAGAGAGCTGAGCAGTTTTGGCGCCAACATGAAAAAATCATGACGCTGTTTTGGATTATTTTCCAAAACTTCTGTTCTTCCGAGTATTAATTCCTACTAATATTATAAGTTGTAAACCCCCCATACATAAGCATTACCGTTCATGTTGGGCAGTCAGGGAAAAATTAAAGAATTGTCGCTTGGATTTGCTCTCCCAAAAGCTCTTGAAAGCAAAAGCAATTTGCTTTGACTGTAGAAATAAATTCGAGGAATGAACTGAATCCGCTTAAAAAGTCAAAATTCTCACCAATTTTCTTCCTTCTGAATAAATTCTGGAAACTTCCCTCGTACATACTAAAACTATCCGTATCCATGTCAATCTTATTATCCACCTCAGTAGAGCTCTCTGAGGCATCTAATCGATCCGATTTGGCTCGATCTAGTTCTATAAAACGATCATTTTTCACTCCGTCTTCGACCTGGCGATTGATTTTTGGATCTGATTCGGTGAGACGATTGATTTTCTCGAATCGACACATCTTCACGTCGTTTTGCGCTGCGCAGAGCGAAGTGTAGTTTTTACGATGGGATGCCACCACGCAGTATTTCGTTTCTTGAGGGTCTATAGGACTGGAAAAGAGGATTCAAATATTATTACAGCACGCTTCTAAGACCTAAAAGCCTTCTTTTACCAATTAAGTAGTGTAGAGAATGCACTGGCATTTTAGATAGAAGAAGAATAACTATCATTTTCTTCACACCTGAGTAGGCGATAACTAAATTTTTCTTTACTTTATTTATGCCATTCACTGAGGTTCTTTGTAATTCAATTCAATTAACTCAATTAATTCAATTCGACTGCCCCGGTGGCTCAGTTGGTAGTGAACCTACCTTCTGTGTTTGGGGGCGTGGTCCGATTCCCATCTAGGACAAACATTCATGTGATGAACATTTGTTTGTTTCTATGTCTGGGTGTTAATATCTATATAAGTATTTAAAAATATATATGTACGTATATCAGTCTCTGGCAGCCATATTACAAGCTCTGCTTTGTTTGGGGTCAGATGACCGTGTGTGCAAAAATGTCCCAGATGTCCCAGAATTCATTTATTTCGGGATTTAGGTATAAGTAAATATACTCTTAGCGACGTCATAAACAGTTTAACACACATTAAAATGAAAGTAGATATTTATAGCAGCTATAATAATTTTCTTCATGGGACTATACAGTTATAATTGCAGATAAATGTTAAACTAGGTTCAGGCAAGTGTTATCCTAACTATCCTAATCCTAACTAATATTAGAATTCAGAGGAATATAGCCGCAGTCGTATCAGGACCAATAAAGCTTCGAGGTATACAAATAAATACCAACGTTCGTGTCGAGGAAAAAACTTTGCTTGCGCGATTCAGAGCTCCCTACATAACAACCTGTCAGTCCATACAAAACGTCAAAAATGTACAATAATCATTCAACGCCATCTAGGGAACTATAGGAAGTAACTTTGTCTCTTTGGATGTTTGTCGATCTTGATAAAATTTGTTACAGAACTGTATATCACAATGGCGGACATCGGATATTTTTTTATGTCCACGCGAACGAAGTCGCGGGTAACATCTAGTAACTTGATATTTTGACTTTTCTACTAGGCCGTTCAGTTTCATGTTAATAATACTTTTCTGTTTTAGTAGTGCATTTTAAGATCTATTTGTAGCTCTTAAAACATTCAACGGGTTGATTAGATGTTAGAAATTTTGTTTTCCATCTAGGATATTTTTGGTAAAATACGTTTTTATAGATATAAGACACGATATTGGAGCGGAAATCCAATACAAATTGGTTAGTTTATTATTGGTCTTGCAAAACTGAAACTCGAGAGAAATAATAATGCGAAATTCAATATACCATTCACCAACACTCGTGCATGTTCACGAACACTTAACGGGTAAAAATTCACCATTTTTACACATTAAAACTCGAAATAACACAAGTATTGGAAAATAATAAAATGTCAAATGTCTTCTCTTATTAGCAACATTATTTTGTTTCTATCTACAAATGAAATGTTTTCCACGAGAATCGAATCCGCAATAGCAATTATCTTAATTTCAAATTTATTAATTCTCAAGTTTCTAAACGCTTGATTATAATTAAAACGCAAGATGTGGCGTCGAACGTCCGTCCGATGCGAACGAGCTAGTTTACGAATTTGAAGTTTATGTTAACTTTTGTATAATTGGCTAATTTAAAACGGTAGATAGTGTAAGTTGTTTGTAAATTGGCTATTGAGTTGTTTCCGTGCTCTGGAGATATTTAATATACTAGCCTATGCTGGTGCCCTGCGTACTAACTTTAGTTTTTGACCGAGCGAAGCGAAGGTCTCAGAGTTTACTGGGACAAATCGGCATTTGTATGTATGTTTGTATGTTTGTGTGAATATTTGTCCGATGATAACTTGCGAACCGATGATCCGATCTTCATGAAATTTTGTAGGCAAGTAGTTCATTTCAATACAATTGTTAAGTTCGAATATGAGTCGAATCGATCCAGGGGTTTTGAAGATATAGGGGTCGCGAGGTCTTAGTTCGGCGCGAACTACTAGTAATATATCCTTTTTTAAATATCCCACTACAATATCCCATATTATTCATTCTGTACTAGCTGCGACCCGCGTTTTCACCTTCTATTCCACAAGAACCGTTAAAATTTTCAGGATAAAAAGTAGCCTATGTGTTATTCCAGGGAATAAGCTACCTCCATACCAAATTTCATCGAAATCCGTTCAACCGATACAGAGCTGAACGGGAACAAGCACACTTACATACTTTCATACAGGTCAGAGTTGGGGCTCTAACCACCATCTACCAAAGCGAGCCCGGGGAGGACAACAGCGTCGAGTGTGGTCGAGTGGCGGACGCTGTTGTAGGCTTAGACGTCTCACGACAGCTGCTAGCTGTTCCGGGAGGAGCTAAAGCGTGGTACTGAGGGCTCCGGTGCGTTCCCTTGGAGATCCTGGAGATTTCGATCAAGCACCAAGGCAGGCCACCGGGGGGGTTTTAGTGAGTATAATGCCACATAGCCCGGCTGCGCCTCAAAACAGTCGGGTATCTTGAGAAGATTTCCCATCGCAAAATAAAAGGTCCACCGAGTGAGCCGACTTAGTGCTAAATAGTCGCAAAGACTTCCCCACGTAACAGAAATAGACGCACAAGCAATTGCAACTTTCAGATTTCTATTAAAGCTAGCGAACCTTGCAGAATATAGAATTTCCGCATTCATTAAGTATGTGCGTGCAGAATAGACTTGTGAAAGGGGTTGGGTAAGTACGGGTGGAATGAGAAAAAGATGGCGACACTTTCGCGTGCAGCTGAAAAGAGATGGGTTTAGCTCGCGCTAGTAAAAAATCGAATAATTGCTAATTAGGTACAAATAAACAATTCTGTTCGATGCTATCTTAGATATAATCCTACTCATAATTGACCGAGCGAAGCGAAGGTCTCAGAGTTTACTGGGACAAATCGGCGTTTGTATGTATGTTTGTGTGTATATTTGTCCGATGATAACTTGCGAAACGTTGTTCCAATCTTCATGAAATTTTGTAGGCAAGTAGTTCATTTCAATACAATTGTTAAGTTCGAATATGAGCTGAATCGGTCCATGGGTTGTGAAGATATAGGGATCACGAGGTCTCAGTTCGGCGCGAACTACTAGTATTATGATTATATTAGTGTAACTTTGGATCAGTAACCACATGTCCTTTTCGCTCTTTTCGAAATTAGAACTCGCTTGAAAAAGACATAAGACTGAGTAACTGATCGAAGGCTTATCCGCATTTATAGTTCCGGTAGGTAGGGGTTTGGAGCGCCATCGAAAAATGTGTGTAAATCGAGGTAATTTCAATGATTTGAGTATTTATTTATATTATAATATTTATTTTAATGTTATCATGTTTTCGCTGTCGGCTATATTATACGACCAAAAAACATATATCTCACAATATAATTTTTAATCTTCACTAATAAGGTGCACTGAATAGAACGATCACCTTTTTTTTCAAATATGCTTCATAACTTTTGGAACTTTTCTGACATCGATTTTTAGTGGATAGGTTCATATGGGCAGTTGGTAACGCTATTTATTGTAGTGTAAAAGTCGCCTTCTTCATATTTTTTGCAAAGAGGATCCGTGAATATTTTTTTCCTCCCGGTGGATTTTCAATGTCAGAATTCCTAGGAATAGGACGTCAAACGTAAAAGAAACATTAAGGGGACACTACAGAAGCAAGACTTTGAAGAATAGGTACTTGTCAGATCTAATGCTTAATTTAATGCATCAGGACTTAACCACGCTAAAACTAGTTTATTTTTATACTTCGACGTTTCGGCCAAGTTTCAATGTTCAAATCGCGAAAGTTTAAAAGTTAGATCTAATGCTGTCGCGCTATACCCGAACCACCGAGCTCCCATTGTGTGAGAGTACACTGAGCATGTGTGCGTGCTCGCGCCGGCACAGAATAGCTAATAGTGTCGGCCGAATTTGGAAAATAATGAAAGCAAGAAGATTTGCCTACTGACTCACAATGATCATTCCTTTTGATGCCTTTTTTTTTATATTTTTTAAGTTTTCAGAAATTTTAATGACAAAAGCACCTGCCCCTACATAGCACATACTTCCTTCTCACCAGCTTATTTGGAGTTAAGAGATAATTAAAGAAGCTGGATTGAGTATTATCTCTGTATTGGGTCGGAACGTTTTGAAAAATCCCATTGAATTACTCTAATGGTAGGATGGGATGAAGAACCTGTAGCAAAAAGGTTGTTTCGTAGTAAGTGGGGTACTATTCTGGAAGGGCTCACTTTTCAAGATCGAATGCTGTTTGGTCGAATATCAAAAGATGGAACACGTTTGCCCGACGCATCAAAATCTCCAATGCCTATTTTTTTTTTTTTTTTTGTATTTTATTATGTTTGGTTTGTTTCTCTCATTACAATATTTGGCTCCACACATCGTATTTAGGCAGTGTCATCACAAGTGATGTACATTTTTCTTAAGGGATGGATCCTCGAAGAAACATTGCGTTTCAAATTACGATACGAGTTATTAAAATGAGTTTTTTTAAATTAATAGAACCTTGAAAAGCACTCGGCTGGTAACTTTCGGTTTTCGAACGTAACTTTTGCGGTCAGTAGCAATCTAACAACTTTAATAGACCACGAGGGCTGTCTGCAGACACCCTAATATATTATTCTATTCTATTTATATACCGGATAACTTTTTACCTAAGTAGTGCGCAAAATTTTATCGCGCAATCAATATCGTTAATATTTATTTAGATTTAAAATAAGTTATATTTAACCAATAAAAATACCGTTTTATTGACCACGAAATGTTGGAAAATCTCACAATAATTACCTACTTAGTTCTCGCTGTAGTGAGGAAGAAAAAGCGATGTAGGTACCTACACGTATCGTGGGTATTCGTAGTACAATCACGAATAGAGTGACCATGACAACATCTTGCTGTAGCTACTTTCAGTTGAAGTTATTTCTATAAACTGTACCAAGGTGAGTAAAAAAAAAAGTATCCTTAAGTAAGACAAAAAAGATTTATGGTCCACTTCAAAACGGCCCGACTATAGTCGATATTTTTACACAAAGACTTGGACGGCGATGGGTTACATTTCTTCAGGATTCTTCACAATAAAATCAAACATTGTAATGTACTGCGGCTTCACCAGTACATAATCAACAATGTCACTAATTTTGCTTCCAGAATACCCTCCTAGTCAATACCACTTAACTTAATGGTTAAGTTATCACTCGAATTCAATACTGTGTAATGGCGATGGCATCCATAAGATTAAGCTTCTAGACATAATTAATTCTAAAAATCCACACGAGTATAAATACTGACTTTGTCTATCTATAATCATAACTGGAATGCGGTCTGATCAGAAAACGAGAGATGTGCTTTTCGATAATTATTGAGTGCGTTCAAATGTGTCCGTGCTTCTCCTGCGTACGCTTGTAGAAAAAACAATAATTGACCGAGCGAAGCGAAGGTCTCAGAGTTTACTGGGACAAATGGGCATTAGTATGTATGTTTGTATGTTTGTGTGTTTGTATGTTTGTATGTTTGTATTTTTGTATGTTTGTGTGTATATTTGTCCGATGATAACTTGCGAACCGTTGATCCGATCTTCATGAAATGTTGTAGGCAGGTAGTTCATTTCAATACAATTTTTAAGTTCGAATATGAGGTGAATCTGTCTAGGGGTTGTGAAGATACAGGGGTAGTGAGGTCTCAGTTCGGCGCGAACTACTAGTGTTAATAGTGTCAAGCATGCCCATATGACAGTTCAATGTCACCCAAAATTTTGAACTTCAACTGTCCGAAGATTTGCGAACATCAGGTGAGCGAGTTGCTCTTCTCCTCAGTCAATAACGTTAAAAAAAAACTCTGGAAACATTGCCCTTAATCCGGAACACAGTATAGCACATTACCGATCGGTGGTTAAATAACTGGTTAAGATGTGGTACTTCCTACTACACTACCGCTGATATTTTTGTAAACAAACAAACAAACGTGGAATTTTGACAAAATCGAGAGAACTGAAACCGCCTGGTTCTGTAACTCGCAACTCGCGATTTATCCGGCAGTCACAAGTCACAGTCACCGCCAATCCGACAGTTCGGTCATCGTGAAACTGTCAAATTTACGACTAAATCCTGAGTATCAAATTACAAAATCAGAAAGCCCCCCAAGGTCTTGATCGCCCAAGGTCTGTTTTCACCGGGCAGTTATTCTGTAGCTTTATTCAAACTCGTAACGCGGCCGCCTTGTGTTAACTCCGTGGAATTCGCATGTAATGGTATGCTTTATGGCAAACAATACCATTCCATGCGAGTTCCACTTAAGGCAAGGTCCAATCGCCAAACAAAAAAAAGTAGCATTTTTCAGCGCTTTGTTCGAAGTGACGATTACTTAATCAAGTGAAAAAAATACAGCAGATATAAAATAAAACTGAAATTACGTTTAACCGTATAAAATTTCGAAAATCTGTCTTAGTTACAAAATAAAAAAACAGCAAAATTACCCCCTAAAAAAACCTTCTGAAATCAAATGCTCTGAATTTTCAGCGGTAACTACAAATTTTCTTTTACAAATTAAATATCCAGGCTAGTTTATACGGCAAACCAGGTAGTTTTTTATTTGATTTGTATATTTTCGATATCGGCAAAAAACAATGAAAAACTACAATTTACCGTTTTCTAATCAAGTATGGATATGCGATTTACAACTTTAAACCTTAGAACTTTGAGCGAGACAATACTCATTTCAAATCATGATCAGTCCTCGACTTAACGCGGCTGCCTGCAGCGTCCGATTCTCACCGTCACCACTACAGCCCGGAATGTCGGTACGGTGGCTCACCATTTATCCATGATCTTATATAATTAAAACGTATCGGAACGCCAACGTGTAAGTACGAGAGCCTACGACCAAAACCATGTCGCAATGTTTTGTTTTACGTCCTAAACCGTATGAAACTGTTAGATTAGATGATTCTGAACCTGACTACCTAATTGATGGTCAGTACCAGTTAGAAACGTCGCTGTATGGGAGCCCATTCCTGATACGTCAAAAAATGATAATTGGCAAATGGTTTTACCACAATAAAAATGTACATACCCATATTTCGTAATTTAATTACGAAATGGAAAATTTGTCTGATTAGTAAGGTGCTACATTAAAATTGTCTGATATCACTAGTAGTTCACGCCGAACTGAGACCTCATGACCCCTATATCTTCACAACCCCTGGACCGATTCAGCTCATACTCGAACTTAACAATTGTATTGAAATGAACTACTTGCCTACAACATTTCATGAAGATCGGATCAACGGTTCGCAAGTTATCATCGGACAAATATACACACAAACATACAGAAATACAAACACACAAACATACATACATTTGTGCATACATACATTTGTTTGGCTGTGGATTTTGTAAATAAAAAATAAAATAAAAAATGTTTTAAACACTTAAGATACTTTCTTCTGAATATTGATTTATTCACATCAACTGACCAATGTTCACGAAAAAAACAAAAAAATTAGTCGGGTCGCTTTGGATTTTTAAATTTTTAAGGGTGCTTGCGACGCTATTGGTGTCTGAAAGTTTGGTTTTCGGTATCTAAGACCTATCATTCAACAAAATTCAGAAAATCAGACAGATTACTATGAAGCAGGTGTTTTTAGATGCAGAATAAATAAACCTATCCATTTTATACGGTTTTGGCCGTGAAACGATGAGGCAAAATTTTGGTCATGGGCTCTTGTACTATAATACATTGTTGCGTTTGTAATTTTCTGACGTTGTATTTTATAGGGTTGCCAGGTAGGCTTTGATAAATAACGGGAGAACACTTCGAAATGGCTCGCAACGAATGTGGATGAGAACACTGCTGAAGCGCTGCTGCTGCCACGCTTTTTACCCGACTGCCCAAGAAGGAGGGTAATGTTTATGGGGTGTATATAATTATGTATGCTTGTGTGTTCTTGTCTAAACGCTTTAGACCGATTTTGACGAGTAAGATGTCGTGGGATTCCTTTTTACGTCCGGAGTGACATAGGCTACATTTTGCAGTCGGGTAGGTATTTTGTTTTTATTTTAATAATGTTGTCCTTCTTATAGCTTAAGCCATTAAACATACGCAAAAAATATTCTATTACAGAATCTGATATACCTACTAACTGTAAAGTCAAGTCAAAGTCAAAAATCTTTATTCCATAGGAATTTACATTCACTTGGACAAGTAATTATATTATGTATTGTAGTGGTAGAATCTTTGCAGAGTCCGCCTGGGGTAGTACACTTTTGCCAGTTATTCAACCGCCAAGCAGTAGTGTGCAAACATTATTGTGTTCCGGATTGAAGGGTAATATATCCACCGTTATTACTGAGCAAAGATATTTAACATCTAATATCTCAGAGCGACGAGCGCAGGGTAATATCACGCAGTATTTTGAACTGCTATGGTTCAAATGTTAGGTAGTCTCTTCAATCAGTTTCATTAAAAAAAAAAGGAAATATATTTAAAAATTAGCAACTTCTTCGTAGATGGAAAAATTCAATTCACTATTAATTTATCTAACGCTATAAGATTTTATATTATATTTTGTAATAATTTTTTCGTTAATTTTTTCTCGTCGGTCCGCTGTCTGTGGGTTTCAAGTGTTTGTTAATAGTCTAAAACAGCTTATGGAATTCTCTTGAAAAGAAAGTAGGAAAAGAGCAAAAGTGAAGGTGCTTATTAAATTTTCATATAAAAATAAATAAATAAAAATAAATATACAAAAGTATGAAAATTTGATAAAGCTCATCATTGTACCAAAGAAATTGCATCATTGTATCTACACAGATGACTTTGACTCAGCTACGCACATTACTCACTGAAAATCAGTCTTTATTAATTTACGTTTGTCAATATAAAAATACCGTAATTTACCAATTAGTAAATTAGGTCAGTATCCACAAACGAGAGCACCTTAAACGGATGTGCTGGGAACCAGACAGCTGGGCATTGGTTACTATGTAATGCACTTATCTCGGAAAGTTGTCCCATGGGCGTGTTGGATTTTATAGGCATAAGGTGCGTGTACACTTGAACTATGTGTGAATAAAAATTTAATATGAATATCATTAGAAAATGTATACAAAATTGTATTCATTTCAAAATTTATACAAAATTGTATACATTTTCTAACGAGCGACTGTCGACCGAGCATAGAGAAAGTGTCAGTCGTGGGAACAAATGTCGCTTGAATGTAAGTTTGAATATTTGTTTTACGATAAGTTGCCCGATCCTTACGAAGCCTTTAGGCCTTAGGTATTTTTTTTATGCTAGGTGGGTGATGAGGTGATGTGACGAGCAAGTCGCTCACCTGATGTTAAGCGTCACGCTTTCCCATAACATTTCAGTGACACCCAGAATTTTGAACTTCAACGCGTTTCAGAACTTCCTACATTACAACTGTCATACAAAGCGTCAAAAATGCACAAAAATAGATCAACGGCATCTAGCGAACTATAGGGAGTATAACACGTTACTTATCATATCAAAATAATGCCCTATTCTCTGGCAAACGTTGTATCCTTAAAAGATGATCATCCTAAGGCAATATGAACGACTTCTCAGAAAAGAAACTACAGTAAACTCGATACACCGTAAACTCTATACACTGTAAACGCTGCAGTACTATCGTATCGGCCATACAAGGCGTCGTATCATAAATTCATCCATACACGTTTGTGTGACGTACTGACGGATTGGATTTATGTTTCGTTGTTTCAATGAAACAGTATGGAACATTACTGCAACACCATGCAACCTTGTATATTCTAATGGGATTCTCGCAAACACATCTTCCTGTATTTACAGTTTTGTGGAATTAGCCCAGTCAAGTTACGGGACTCACCCCCCAAATACTGAAACGTTTGTTAACTTTGACGACAGATTAAGTCTATTGCTGCATTTGTCATTTGCTTAGTGCCAAACAAAGGCAGTATTAGAATTAATCTGTTGTCAAAGTTAACAAACGTTTCAGTATTCGGGGGTTAGTATGGAGGACCCATATTATTTTATGTTATGAATTATGTCCATTCATGACATAAATATAAAAATGTGTAGTGGTAGGGCTCTCTTGCAGAGTCCGCCTGGAGAAGTACCACACCTTTCCCAGTTATTCAACCGCCAAGCGGTAGTGTGCAAGCATTACTGTGTTCCCGACTGAAGGGCAATGTTTCCAGCATAATTACTGGGCATACAGAGATTTAAGATCTAACATCTCATGGTGACGAGCGCAGTGCATTGCCGCGCATAGTCTTGAACTGTTGAAGTTCAATATTCTGGGTGGCACTGAACTTTTAATATCAGGTGAGCGACTTGCTCATATCGTCACGGAGTAACACAAAAAATAGTAATAATAATTATATAATATTCTGACGTATAATAAATATTCTAAAATTATACATTTACTAAAAAAAAAAAAATTATAGTATCTTAAATAACATTAAATAGTAAATAAATTGAAATAAACCCGCAGTAAAAATAAATCATAAATATATATACAACTTAAAACTAGCCCTAATCTAATAAACCGCTACCAGCAGGCATCGTGCCCAAAATGCTGGCCGAATTGCCGCGTTGAATAGCGAGTGCGATTCTTTGAGCAAGGTAGAGGCCAGCATTTTGGTCACGAGATGCTTCGACCAGACGCGATGATAGAATAGAATTTAAATTAAATTAAACGGTCTGGACGTCTGGAACATAGAAAAAGCATTTATGCTTGAGCCATAATACATTATCGTCGCCGACGACTCACTGCCGTGCTTACGATCGTCATCTGAAACTCTATCGTATATAGCGCAAATAGAGACGATATTGCAAAATTTCAAATTTGAGTCTGTTCCGGATAAGCATTTTGTTTAATTATTGTATATTATTAGAGATGTTGATTCTACAATGAATACAGAAAAAAGTCCTGTTATTAATTACTTACGGGTCATACGCTAAGTTGACTGGCAAGAGCAAAAGTTTAAATAAAATACAGAATGCAAAATGTTAAGTCACCTTTTGCTTTCAGGCATAAAGTGAAATCCAACAACACCTGCAGCCCTATCACGGGCGCCGAGATAATGGTATGTCCACCATATTTGCTAAATAAGAGCGTTTTTTTTCTCTCGTTTATTAGACGCCTGTTTACGCAAACCATGTCCGACTGTCAAAATCCCTAACTGTAGGTAAATATGTCGACTTCCAATAATGCAAAAGGTAAGCTACTGCTGAGTCCAAAGTTTTATGTAGTCACTTATATACAGTTTATACCTAAGGGCTCGTTCAGGGAGACGCGGGGCGATGTGCGATGCGGGCGCAGGTTCTCGTCGTGCGGTTGCGTTGCACGTTTTCTCTGTTTACGGAGTGGCGGCGCGTAAAGCGACAGGCAGGGCCTGTGGAGTTGTCCGTGGCATCGCACGCTCAAAGAAAGGCATATGGCAATGTGTATTCTCCTTTATAAAGCCACACGGCGTCGTACGGCGCGTGGAGAATGACGGAATCTGCCGCAGCGACAGCTTTTAACAGTCTTCTTCAGTTCTCTCTGTTGCGGCGCAAGGGGCGGTGGCCGCAGTTTGCTCAGCCGAGAGTGACGCTAGATATCGAACAAAACGTGCATGAACACTCTCATACATATAGCATATGTTTGATTTGCCCGCACGACGCATGCTGTATGTACCTCATAGGTTGCAGCGTCTCGCGTCTCCCTGAACGAGCCCTAACGGTACAGCAATGACAGGTTTTTATAGAGATGTCCTAGTGTCACTTCTGTGATTTAGAACCCGACAGGAGTGGAAAGATGTCGAAGCCAATGTTTCAAAGTAGCTGATATTAAACTTGTTCTAGCTTTTGGAGTGTTACGCAAAGACGGACATAAAATAAAATTGCATCGCATATCAGAAATCAGAAATCAGAAATATTTATTGGCCATAAATAACATTAAATATTACAGGCAAGTCACTATTATAAAAAAAATACTTAAGTTTAGAATTAAATTTAACTAGGCAAACTAAGTTATTAATTATTTGAATAATTTAATAATATATCATGACAGGTGGGTACTTATTATGCTTTACTCCGTTTGTTGTCCGTACAAAAATGAGGATTCTGAGAAGTCCATTGACATGTATTCACTAACATTGTAGAACGGATTGCTTTCAAAAAAAATCTTAAGAGCCTTTTTACATATCAAGACGCGAGGACATAGAGTCGCATCAGAAGAACTGGACGACAATAGTCCATGATTGGGGGAAATGGAGAGAGTTTATTGAGGTCTTATAAGCTTCAAAGACTTGCAGATTTGGTATGCTTGGTCTACCGACTAACAAATGAATGAGAAAGGCAGAGTCATATTTTCCCAGGCATAGGGCCAGACGCAGAAATGTGTCAACGCAACTGCGCAGGATTTTTTCCCGTCCCTGACGGAATATTGAAGGGAACATAATTTATGGATAGCCCTTGATAAATAAACTTACAAGTTTTTGTGTAGTTCAAATACATGAAGTTAGTTTCTAAAAGTAGCAACGTGGTAATTTTTTTTTTAATGAAACGGGAATACTCAAGTTACACTCAAAACCACGTCAGTTTTCATAGTAAAAGTGTTAAAATCTTACCTGTAGTTTACCTTCATTGTGTTTTTTTCTGATTATTTCTTTTTAAGTAATCCAGGTGTAGACATTTTTTATTTTTTATTGTTGAAGTGCTGTTTTTGTTTATTTCTCTGTCAATAAATTATTTGAATTGTCAATAAGCCGTCGGTTTCTTCAGAACGGAATACTATCATTAGTAACGTGATTTCATAGTCGTTCATTTTGATACAAGGACGTTTGAAAATAAATCAGACCAGATATATTTCTAGAACATTCTTATTCTTACCTAGAATCCCAGTTAGCAGCGAGTCTTCGCCTGGAACGCACTCGGAGTCGAAGCCGCACCTGCCTGGCAGGCTCTCCGCGAACGCTTACCACCGCTGCGCCACCGCGTACAGATGACAACTGAAAACGTAACGATTGCTATAGTACTTACATAGATCACCAGAATATAGTATAGTGTATTTATATGATATACAGGTTGTTACTGAAAGGTGCAACCATATTGAAAGGTATGCATGTACTCATCGTTATGTAGAACTTTTACTATGGGACCAACCTGAAATTGCGGGAAAAAATCAGCTGTTCCATACATCGAATCGACCTAATAACCTCCTTGATATTCAAAGCCCGCTAAAATTCTCTTTTTGGAAACTACACCCAACAAACTGTGGTTTTATTGAAAATGTCGGCACGGGATGAGTTAATAATAGCAGGTAATATAAATTAGGATGATTTGAGAATAGAAAAAATAAAAAATAAGTGTGGGACGAGTCAATAATCGAAATTGGGTTGACTTAAGAATATGAATTGATTTGAATTGAATGACGTCATGGGATGAGATCTGTTGAGGCGAAGACGGACAAGCCATTTTGTCGAGTATCACTGACATTTTTTCTATGAAGCAGCAGTTAAAGTTGTTCATAATTAAGAGATGTGTCCATACATACCCCACTGAAAAACGGAACAAGGGGAACAGGTAGTTAATTATTTACCTGCAATAAGTATTGGTCGTATTGTGATATAAATAATGAGAATGCTGCCATCTCTCCGGTACCGTCTTCTCTCTTTAAACTGAGATGACCTGAAATCAAAAATAGTTTATGATCATTCTATCTACAGGGTTATAAGGAAAGGTTATGCTAAGCCGAAAAGGGCTCATAGAACTCATCAATATAAACATCTTTTACTATGGGACCGACCATGAAATCGAGAAAAAAAAATCAGCTGTTCCATACATGTCATAACATAAGAAATAATAATAAACCCAGATAAATTTTCGTCTTGATGTCTTTTGATTTGACGGAAGATATCGATAAAAACTAATTCATACTTAAGGATTATTATCTTAAATAATCTGTGATTCTGCGACCTAACCAAGATCGGACGCGCCTTAAGTGACGATGCGGTCGAAGACGGTAAAATCTACTAAATATTTCTTACAAATCTAAAGGAATTTTGTATCTCACCATTAGAGTTTCCTGCTTTCCCGTAGTACAGAGCCCAGTGGAAGTCCCTAGTGCATGGACTGATGGTGATAAACACCGTGGCCTGCTTGATCGTCGATGTGTTGAGCTCGAGGCTGTTGGTACGAGGAGTTGGTAATTACTAATGATAACGTTTGAGTTTTGGCGAGAACGTGAAGAATTCATGTCGCGTCATTTTATTATTTTCCAAAACTTGTGTTATTTCGAGTTTAAATGTGTAAAAACGGTGAAGTTTTACCCGTTAAGTGTTCGTGAATATGCACGAGTGTTGGTGAATGGTATAATGTCGTGAAACGTGAATTTTCGTGTTGTTTCCAAAACTCCATAGAAGGTTCTAGTAAAGTTTTCACCACTTTACTTTAGTATTCTTGTTTTCTTATATTGCTAAGATATAAACTTACGAAATAGCAAAGTAGTATGTAACGGATCACTTTTTTCCAAACTACCCCCAATGTCCTCGACTTAATGCGCTTTAATGTACTAACTTGTTGTTAGGTAAAAGTTTTAAAAGGCGATCCTAGCCTATAAAACAATTTAGATTTAAGATCTTGTGGCTTAGTTGTTAACGCTGAGGTTTTACAAAAAAAAAAAAAAATGTACCCATTTATCATAATAAAGAACTTTCTAAATCAAAAAATCACTTTACTGGGGCATGACTTGGACTTGCCCGTGACTTGCTTAGCTCGCCTTTGACCGTGACTATGACTTGTTTGATAATATCTAACAATACTTGGGAATATATAAGTATACTTGACACTGGCAAATGCATAAGACGTGCGACGCCAAAATTCTCTTAGGAGGAAAGAGAAAATTTCACGACATTATACCATTCACCTACACTCGTGCATGTTCACGAAAACTTAACGGGTAAAAAATCACCGTTTTTACACATTAACACTCAAAATAACACAAGTTTTGGAAAATAATAAAATGACGCGACATGATTTCTTCACGCGCGACCTCGTCTTGCCTTGCGAGGTCGCGCGCGTGTCTCGCTGAGCTCCTTGATAAAGGTCACCGAATGTGATCGAAACTATAGTCAGAATAACCGACTCAATTTAACGTTAGTATTCCCGTTTTATTAAAACAAAATGTGTAACTTCTGTTGGGGATCCATATTGTATTAATAAAATCAAATTTTACTTAACACTCACCTGCGCCTCTCGCCTTCTCCCAGCCGATATAAAGTCTGATTGTCAGTCGGCAACCACTCGGCAGCGACTCTGGCTATCGGCTTGGTGATCAGCACGGTCGGAGACGCCAGACCAGCTCCAGCCGCGTGCAGCACCAGCAGTGTTGCCAGCCTTGTTGTGAGATTGTTCAGTTTTCTGTTGGAGATGAGGAGTTTATCATTAACAACCATATCATATTAGAGATACCCGAAGTAACCTCTTTTTTTTTTTTTATTGTTCTCGGTGACGAGACGAGCAAGTCGCTCACCTGATGTTAAGCGTCACTTTGCCCATAACAGTTCAGTGCCACCCAGAATTTTGAACTTCAACAGTTCAAAACTATGCGTGGCAATGCACTGCGCTCGTCACCCTGAGATGTTAGATGTTAAATCTCTGTATGCCCAGTAATTACGCTGGAATCATTGCCCTTCAATCCGGAACACAGTAATGCTTGCAGACTACTGCTTGGCGGTTGAATAACTGATAAAGGTGTTGTACTTCCCCAGGCGGACTCTGCAAGAGAGCCCTATCAGACAAACCAAACGTAAAAAGTAACCTTTTTCGTTACTGAGGTTTGCTTACACAGGGTACATTTTTAAGTAGTGCGCAAAATTTTATCAAGCAATGAGTGTCGTTATTAGAACAAATCTAACCAATTAAAAATACAATTATCTTTTTTCATTTAATAATTTACAGACCACAAAATGTCGGAAAACGCGGAAAAAACAGCTCGTCACCGAAAAACATTTATAAAAAATCTGTTCCGTAGAAAAATCTCAATGGCACTCGACAAAATGTATGGAACAGCTGTTTTTATTTCGCGTTTTCAGGGTTGGTTTCATAGTAAAATTTGTTCACAATGAGTACATAATATACATTTTTTTAAATCTAATATTTTGGCTCCACACAAAGTGAATTTAACTAGTGGCAAATTTTGTTATTTCCAAGTAAAGTATAGTATTGTACAGTAAAAAGTCTCAGTCAACAATATCAGTCACTGTCAAGTAATTCTTCAGTAAAGTGGGAAGCTTTACTGGAAGCCAAAGAGAATATAAATACTACGTCTGGAAGCTTCTACGGAGTTTTGGAAATAACACGAAAAGTCACGCTTCACGATATTATACTATTCACCAAAACTCATGCACGATCACGAGCATTGAATGGATAGAAACCACTTTTTTTACACATAAAGACTCGAAAAAACACAAGTATTGGGAAAAATAGAACGACGCGACAAGACTTATTCACGTTCCTGCGAAAACTCCGATTATACATACCTTTCAATATTGCCACACCTTTCAGTAACACCCTGTATAGATAGATAGAAATGTATCACAAGGTACCAGCGCAAATGAGCTAATTTGGTTAAAAATAAACACAAATAGAAACACGCGTTAAACAAACTTAACACGTTGTGTTATTGTTTTGGTTGTAAATTTATTCTACTGGTTGTTAATACTAGACTTGCCTCGCTTTTACTTTGTTTGTACTGCGATACCAGAAAATATTTATATTTTGTTATCTATAACAGTTAACGGTACTCAGTCTAGTACATATTTCATACAAACGCCTTTTTAGGGTTCCTTAGTACTAAAAGGAACCCTTGTAAGTTCGTCATGTCCGTCTGTCTGTCTGTCTGAATCATTTACAGACTTATAACTTCCAAAGTTATCAACGTTTATGCATGACATTTTGCACAACAATAGTCTAAGTATAGACCTATAATGTAGACTTTTTTTTTTATTTTTTTTTTGTAAAATAGTAGTAGCTATAAATATAAATACATATAAAGTGGGGATAAAAATTTTTTTTCGCATATCCCCCGCATGTCATGTCATGGAAAAGGTCTTTTTAAAAAACTAATGGTTTCCTACACCATTTTTTAATCAGATGTACTGCTTGCGAAATATGGGCGGACAACAATTTGCTTACAATATGTGTGCGTGTGTGTGTGTGTCCCTGCCATTTCTAAATTATGCATCTCAGAAACTTGTAACCTTCCATGTTGATAGATCTTAGTAAAAACTTTATTTTAAAATTATTTCGAGCAACATATGTGATAATTACTTTTTGAGATAAATACTTCAAACGGCCTACGCACCTACGGAACCCTACTAAACATGGCCCGACATGCTCTTAACAAGTTATTTCATTTTTCTCTATGGAACTCCAGTCTCTTAAACGTTTTAATACGCTTATATTATTAATAATATACTATTAATGATATTCTCTTTGGCAAAGTCCGCCTGCGAAAGTATCACACCTTTGCCAGTTATTAAGCCGCCAAGCAGTAGTTTGCAAACATTACTGTGTTCCGGATTGAAGGGCAATATTTCCAGCGAAATTAAGTACTGGCACAAAGAGACTTAACTAATATCTCTGGTGAGAGCGCAGTGCATTGCCGCGCGTGGTTTTGAACTGTTGAAGTTCAAAATTCTGGGTAGCACTGAACTTGACAAAGCGTGGCGTGAGCCTTGCCCGTGTCGTCAGACAGTACCACAAAATACGAAAAATGATTTGATGATTAGATTAGGAAACCTTAATACTGATAGTTTGTGGACGAGACAGTAGACACCTAAAGTCTTGCAGGAGCAAAATGACGGCACGCAGAGGATCCCTATATGATTCGTATCTAGGCTCAGTAGTGGAAAAATTACTATGTTGAAAGCTTAAATATCATTTGTGGCATTTAATAAACTTCGAAATACATTTTGGCAACAATGTAGCAGTTATTTGTAGTGGCATAACTCTTTTGCAGTCCGCCTGAGGTAGTACCACGCCTTCGCAAGTTATACAACCGCCAAGCAGTGTGCAAACATTGCTGGGTTCCGGTTTGGGTGCTAGGTTGATTGCTAGGGCTATGTGTCCAGTAAAGTTACAGTAAAGTTCAACTTATATAAATCTCAGGGTGATGATCGCAGTACATTGCTGCGTATATGTTTTGAGTTTTGAACTGAAATAGGCAAGCATGACGATTACTATCAGGCGAGTGACTTTTCTCGGCATTTATTTATATAAAAAACTGGCTTATAAACTCGCTCTTTTAATTCAGCAATTAATTAAAATTAAAAATTTATATTTAATTACTTAAATAAAATAAGGAGTTTTTTTTTTAAATTAATTAGGTAAATTAATAATTTAATTTAATTGATTAATTAAATTATCGATTTTCATTCCCGCCTTCAAAAATGTAATACTTAAATGGATATTTAAAAAAGCATTCATTTACCTATCTTTGCCAATGTTTTATAGGAATTTTCATCTTATAAATTTTTATTTTGGCGAATGAAATAAGCTATAATAAATATATAGCTAAATAATAAAATATGTTTTTCTCCCTTACTCTTTGTCAAAATCGAAAATTTGTATATAAACAAACATTGGCAATGGTACATATTCTAAAATTCAATTCATATTTTTTTTTCAACACACCCAGTAATTTTTATATTGAAAAGTGTTGAGAACGTGCGAACGAGATAGCGAGCATCAGAGTATGATTAAAAACTCAGTTACTAAAGCTTTCACATAATTGTAGCAATTATTGCATGAAATGGTTTCGAGACATCGGTGTCTTGTCGCCATTTACACCCAATAAATTCGTCAAATCGTCGACAATCCCGACGTTCGTCTTTCTAACTTCAATTTTAATAAATCAAGCCTGGAAAGACTTGTGTCAACCGAAGAGACTCGGCATTAATATATTAATTGTGTCTCGAAGGGCGTCGCGAAAATCAGTCTATAAATACCAGCAGTCTGCCGGAGTGTCTGTCTAACGCTACGTTTTGTATTTCCTTCTGCGTTTTGATGTATTTTGTAGTCAGAGAGCTGGCAGTAATTTCGACTCGTACTCAGTATCGTTTGAATCACGTTAATTTTCTCGCTTGATTGATGTTGACCTTCACCTGCCAGCCGAGTATGCGTACCAAGATAAAGTTTTCTGTGTTTATTTCTTCAAGTACTACGATTTTGTATACATTTGTCTCTTTTTCGCGTGGCGTAAAGAGTTGACATTGAGCTATTATTACTACGTATAGAGAGGATGGTGCACATCACTACTGTGTTCCGTCCAAAAGACGCCAGATGGCTACATTTCACTTAGTTGCTTGCTAGCTCTTGAGCGCCTAATTAAATAACATAAACATAACATAATTTATTGCAAAACATTAAACTAAGGTTAAATACAAGTGATAGCTCTGCCATTTGCGTTAGTTAGAAACAGTGTTGCAAAAGGCAGCTTCTTCCAATGGTATGTGGTTAAGAGTGATTAAATTTTATACAAAGAATTATTAGACTGAAGGTATAAAATAATACTGTTGCAATATTACATTTTAAAGTGTTTTTTTTTTTTAATAAGCCTAAGTTCGATTTGATTTGGCTTGTTATTTTTAAAGAAGTTGTGCGGTTAGAGCCCTTCCGTTCATTTTACTTTGGTCGAAGGTTACAGCAATTAATCGAGAAGTGATGAGAGGATAACGATGACAGGGTACTGAATACTTTTATTTCTGCAAGTAATTACCGATTGTGTTGGTACGCGACACGCTTGCTCTTAACAGTTCAGTGCCACTTAGAGAATTTTGATGTTTCACTTCCCTACTTACCTTACTTTCCTACTTTAGTTATCCCCCTTTTACTACAGAACAAGTAGAAAGGCAATAACAATAGACAATAGTTTATTTGTAGCAAAAAACATGGAAAAATTAATTATAATGTGAAAAATAAACAAAAAATACATAGAGATTTTTGCCACAAACCAGCCCTAACTCAGCAAGATGCTGAGTTAAAGGCGTCCCATTACCATCCTTATACTGTTGATTTCCATTGGATACGTACAAAACGATTTGAAACAACGTTTTTAATCCGCACAGCCAAGGAGTGGAATAAACCTACTTCCTTGTTTCCTGAGAGTTACGATCTAGATATTGTCAAGGTCAATGTGAATAGGTATCTTCTTAGTCTGCGTGCTTCACCTTTGGTCACAGCATCGCTTACCAACAGGCGAGTTGGTGGTCAACGGCAGACTTAGAAACGTTAAAAAAATACTACTGCTTGGCATGTAAATGAGAAAAAGAGTCCTTACACTACAAGATTATAAATAATGTTTTCATAAAATAAGCACCTTAGTGTAATCGGTAACAAGCTCTCAAATTTTACTTTAAACTCGACGGATTTAAGTCGTCTGCGCACGTTATATTTAGTGCCAAGTGCCAAGGTTTAAGACTTAGTTCCGAATGAATGGTGGGTCTCTTTGTGCTAATTCTTGTAATTTTTTTTCTTTTCGGTCAGTGTTATGACTGACTTTGGTTTATTTATGGAATTTTGAAACAATGCAGCTACTTTTGAAGATCGAGATGTCATTTAAAATGGGTGTAACTAATTATGTGAAGCGCTAAAACTAGAGCCTATCTCAAATGGAATTTTGGCCTTTTTTTTGTCCTTTCCGGACTTTGGCGTCGCGTCGCACGGCTTGTGCATTTGCCAGTGTCATGTTCTTAATTCTGCCCTTTTTTTTCTCTCTCTTTCTTGGCATTGCACTCTGTGCATTCTGCCATTTTCAATTTTGCCTTACTTAATTAGCATTTAGACGAACACAAACACAAACACGATGTTTTCTTTTTTTACAGCAGGCTAGGACAGTGTAGCTATGCTACAGGGACCCTATTCGGAGATATGTCATTTTATCTCGGTCACTCTCACTCCCATTAAAATCTAAATTAGAGAGACAGTGACCGAGATAAAATGTCATTTCTCCGAATAGGGGCCCAGGTAGTTGACTGATTCAGGCGTAACTTTGCGGAAGTTAATTTTCAAACTGTTTCTAAAATAACCAATCTGTAGTGTCTTCCCGCTGCAACGTAACGTCCGCTACAATAAGAATATGGATCAATTGTTTGCTTTTAGCCTTGTACTTATTTAAATTAAAATAAAAAAAATAAAAAAAAAAAATATGTAACCTGAATATTTAGATAAGAACAATATTACAATTTTAAAATGATTATTCTAAATAGAGCAGGACACTTCTTTTTAACTTGCTACAGCTACCTCGTTTACGCATTTGCGAGTTTTTTTTTCGCCTCGCGGTCACCCATCCTTCTTCATCGCCTATAAGATAAGAGCTTCTATATTTAGTTGAGCTACAGAATGCTGTTTACTAAATACAGAATCCTGTAACTATTATGGTAAAGTTGTCACTTAAACCAACAATGCACTTTTAATGGCCCAATAAAAAATATATTTATCACCACAGATTAGGTTCGCATAAATTCTTGAACGCGTCATCCAGGCTCGCGGCCTTTGGACCTAATATAGGGAAGGAATTTAAGGCTGAGAACACACGCGAAAATACCTATGAAATCTACCCACTAAGTTGTTCATAATGACGAGTACAACTACGAGCCCTTTTCTATAGCATACCCTATCCTTATAACCTGTATACTATATTATCCTAGATAATGCCCGTCTAACTGTACCCTTTATTTTGACATTAATAATCGTGATATTTTAATAATATTCTCTTATAAAGATTTAAAAAATAAAAATGTAATAATTACTACCTACTTATTTAAACAACGCGAATAAAAACTAATTAAGTAATAATACTACTAATATACTAATAACAAACATTTTTAAATGAAATTTCTTGGGCATACTGAAATTTCAACAAATTTCGTTCGTGTGCTCTTGCCGTAACCATAGACTTACGGAACCTTAAGTACAGAAAAACCCCGAGGTGGTCGTATTTATGGTTATTTTACAGCCTATTTATACCCTATCCAGAATTCATTACCCAAATAAAAACATTATTATAATTATAATTCATTTACTATTACTGATAAGGAGCGCATTTGCCAAACTCAATTGCTTTAAAAGGTAAACCTGTTTTAAATGTATGTCCGTATTTATTGTGGAAGTAATAGAATTTGAATTAATTTAATATTTAATCCTAATCCCAACTACTATTATACATTAGAAAGTAACTCTGTATCTCTGTCTATCTGTCTCTCTGTCCGGGTGTTCGTCGCGTTATCACGACTAACCGCTGAAGGGATCGAGCTGAATTTTTGCTCAGATGTCGGAGACGGACATAAACTACTTTTTTTTAGGTCCACGCGAACGAAGTCGCGGGTAACTTCTAGTATTATATACGATTCAATCTATAGTCTGCTCATTATCTTTCTATTTAACTGTCAGAAATGAGAACTGCAAACGGATAACTAAACATTATTACCTAGTAAAGAGTATGCAAAAAGTCAGAAGCACAGCTAAATCAAAGGGTCGTTACATACTATGCGAGATTTATAATGTTACCAGAATGATGGTCTTGAAACAATAACTCTTTGTCGTGGCTTTGAGGTAAGTGCATTAAGTCAAACACAACGCACAAAAAAAAATATAGAGGCTAAATAAAAAATACGTAGCCTTTAAATCGGCGTCTGCGTATTTTTTATTCGAACCCAAAGGGTATCTATTGGTACCCTATTACTACGCCTACGACGTCTGTCTGTCTGACCAATTTACGTGGAAGTGTACCTTTTGAAACGTAATAGGTTGCCTGTTGAACTTTTTCAACTTTTTACGGCAGTATTTATAACAAGCTAGTTGCGCCCCGCGGCTTCACCCACTTTTCTACAGATACCGAATATTTTTCGATCGGAAGTATGTGTTAATCCAGGGTGTAAGCTACCTCCATACCAAATTTCATTCAAATCCGTTTAGCCGTTACAGAGTTGGACGGAACAAATACAGTTACATACTTACACAAACTTTCGCATTTATAAATTTCGAATTTAGTGTTATGATTAAGAAATTGAAAAATTAAGTCATAGAACAAACGTGATATTTTAGTTTTTTTTTTTTGGATTTGCTCTATTGTCTTCGTATAATTTTAGTCCACAATCTAAAGTAAAACAAACAAATTATAATAAGAACTGGCAAAGTGCGAGTTACGTTCGCGCTGAGGTCAACAATATGCAAATGTATTAAGAGGATAGTCCTTCCGCGAGGTTTTGGCGTATTTGATATTTGAAATTGTGTAGCTGTCACTCTGTTTCTTGTGCGTGCGATAGAGATAGTTACTGAATTTTCCTAACTTTTTGATGAAATTAGCGTTTCGACGGTCTCTTATCACCCCCTAAATCTGAACAAAAATCTATCGTTTTTGGTGTCAATGGCTTGGATAAATCATAGTCTAGGCTGCTTTTTTTGTTTTTTCAAAAAAGATTTACGGTATTCTAACTTCTTTTATTCGTCGTAATTTCGACGCAAAAAATTGTCACTTCAAGTTCCTATAACAACGAAGATATTGCGAAATTAAAAAAAAAAAGTAACATACAAGCATAGTCTTTGACGATGTAGATAACATAGAAAAAAATATCGAAATCGGATAACATTTAGGGGTGGGTATCACTACGCTTTTGGTTTGGACGAGATGGCGGTATACTCTATTCTTAAGGTGCAACGTTTCACTCAGCGCGCGAAATTCAATTTTTCTTGCGTTTTTTGTCGATGACAGCTTAATTACTTATCGTAGGTTCATGCAAACTAATTTTGCGATAATAAATAGATCGTTTCAAGAAATTACACTAATCAAAAATTCAATTTGAAAGCTAGTACAAGTACATTTGTCACTAAACCAAAAACCAAGACGAAAATCAGCTTATTGAGATTTGTAGCTAAACCAATGTTATCTAGGTGATCATTTTATTCGTAATTTCTTAAAACAACTTATTTATTGGCGCAAAATTGATTTCAATAAAACCACGATGACAAATTAAGCTGTAATTCACAAAAAACGCAAGAAAATTTGAATTTCGCGCGATGACCGAAACGATGCATCTTAAATGCATTACACACATATTATCCAACGAGACGGTTTTTTAACTTCACGAGAATTCTCGACGAAGAATATTCGCTAAAAAAGTGAAACTATCAACACAATTATTTTCACGTAGTTCTTAAGTATACTAAACTAAGTAACTGTAACTACTTAAGAACGTAAACATTTACTATAGTAAATGTTACATTTTCTATAGTAAATGTTTACGATTATTGCACGTAGCGAATCAAGGGAACAAATGCAAATCCAATATATTTTGAATTCCACGGGTATTACAGTTGGAGGACATAAAATACGTATGTGTGGACCGAGAGCCCAAACTGGAATTTGCGAAATACATAACCAAGGTTTTAATTAAATCCTGCATTTTTTTTTTGTAAACTTGTATTCTAGTAGAACCGATTTGTTTTAATAGGTTTGCTTCCACAATTAAATGAAACCCAAGTAATATGTTCATTATGAAACGAAAAAGCAATTTAAAAATATAATATAAAAATAAACATAATTTTTATTTTGGTATTCTTAAAATGACTACTTTTCTTCGTCATATTTTCAAGGCAACAAACTCGTCACTTTAGATGCCTGTATCTACGAAGATATTGCAATAATTGAAAAAAAAAATATAACAATACTTTTTCATGGTGTGGTTAACATAAAAAAATCATTGATTGGTTAATTTATAAATGTATACTCTAATCTTACCACAGTAAGAGATAATTTAACGTTGTGTAATGGTTTTTAGGCTAGGTGCCAAGAACGCAAATTCCAAAAACTATATACTCTTTGTCTACTTCTTTCTATTTTGCGCATTTCGCAAAAAGCACACATTTTAAGCTTTTTACATAGATCAATGATATTTTTTAGTCGAATAAAGTAGAGTTAATTTTTTAACCGCCTTTACAAGTACGCTGTACAGTCATTTTGCCACACGAGCTTAGTGAACAAACTTACTCGGCTTAACCAAAACAAAACATTGTTCCGAAGGCAGAGTCGAAAGTTATTGTACCAACTGCTGCCATTTTCCTCAAACAAAATACGATTATTTTCAACTCTCTTTTGTTGTACAAAGTTTTGAATTAGAAATTTGCTAATTACTCATAAAGTGGTATCATATGGTGCCTCGTGTACGTAGAGGCAAAATACGTAAAACATTTTTTAATATACTAGATAGGTACAATTTTTTAAATTAATATTCTCTGTCCTCAAGAAATATGGAAATTGTGGAATCTTCAAGACAAGTGCGATAGTGATGGTCTACCATCATCTACATAAAAGCTCAAGTTTATTAGAAAGTGTCATAAGCGAAGATATGAATACTTAAGGGCTTGCGCACGTTGAGCTAGCGGTCGCGGGCGAGGATGCGGGCGCGATTTCGTGTTCACGTTGGCCGCCAGGCGTTTGCGAGGGTGTGACGTGCGACTTACCTGACACCGCGAGCGAAACGCGCGCTAGTACGACGTGAGTGCACACAACCTGCAAACCTGCATACTTTTGTTATTGCTTCAAGCGACAGTCGCGAGGTTGCCCGCTACTTCCACCACACCTGCGTACGTGAGCCTTGCATAGGATCTGTTTGAAATTTCGCGCCAGCAAACACCCCCGCGCCCTCTATATAACGTGGGTATTTACTGCAAAAATTAGCGCCATCTGTCGAAATCTATACTAATTACAACGCATCACTATCTTCTAAAGAACTACGTCACATGTCTCGACGACTATTCGCAGACGACGCCAGCGCGCGATTGGGTTCATATTGTGTAGGAAAATCGTTTTGTGTTTTCAAATAATATTCTTAGTATTCTGACAAAAACGAATTTTCTTCATAATAATGAGGAGTCCTCAAAAAAAAAAAAAAATAGTTCTAATATACTTACTAGATGGCGTGATAGTCCTATAGGTTTACCTGTCATTGTCAATTCTGTCGAAATAAATTATGTTTATTATTTAAATCTTATATTTTGGCTCCACACGTTGTGTATTTAGCCAGTGTCAACTATTGTAATATTTCAAATGAAATCAAATACATAGTTACATTACTTGAAATATGTCTAAATACACATGTGGAGCCAAAAAATACGAGAAAAACAAGGCACTCGTATTTTTTTTTGTCTTTCATGTCTTGACAGTGACAGAAAAAGTTCAAATTACATCTAACGCCATCTATTGCGTACTTTTATCACCAGGTTTTTTTTTTCGAAAAACGCCTCGTTTAAATGGAAAAAAACCTGTTTTTTTTTCTTATGTTTTAAATACAAAATATATTTTTTTTTCAAATAAAGTTTTGGCTCCACACGTTGAGTATTTAGCCAGTGCCAACTATTGTAATATTTCAAGTAATGTCAAATATTTCATAATTAAAATAAGTCTCAGTCATAGTCTAAGTCAAGCGAAGTAAGTCACGGTCAAGTCCACGTCATGCCCCAGTAAAGTGGTAAAGGTTTCTATGGAGTTTTGGAAACAACACGAAGAGTCACGTTTCACAACATTTTTCTATTCACCAACACTCATGCACGTACACGAACACTTAATGGAACATATCTACCATTTTTATGCATTATCACTCGATATAACACAAGTTTTAGAAAATAATAGTATGATGCGACATGATTTCTACACGTTCCCGCCAAAACTTCAAAAATTAATCTTTAGGTGCCTATAATATGTAAGAAGATGTTGCGATATTTAAAAAAAAACTTGTATGCGTAGTTTTTTTACGGTGCATATAACATAATTAAACAAAAAAACTAAATCGGATAGCATTTAGTGGTAGGAAACAGTTGGCGCTTTTTGTATGGACAGACGGTATACTCTAATCATAATATACTACCAAAATAGAAATCTCAAGGCACTCATAGATAGGTATAAAGTAACCTTACCTACCTAGGGGTTAAAGTTTACAATAAAAACATCGTGTTACATGACACATTATTGTTATCCGGGGCTTCACACGTTCTCAGGTTACCAGGGGTTAATATTGATTAACGTAAGGGTGAGAACCCTTAAAATTTACAACGATACAAGGTAACACGAGTTGCGGTGTGTTATCGAACATCACCATAAACGTTAAATAAAAATTTCTCTACATCATCATCTCTTCATCTACATGAATCCATTTGTCCAGCAAAGATAAGGACAATCAGCGCGAGTAATCAAAATAAAATATGTAACTAAATAAAGTTTGGGTTCGAATATATAGGTATTTTTCAGAATTATTATTGTGTGGTTATCATAAGACTTTTTTTTTTATACAACAGCAAACACAGCTCAATGAGGCGTTTTCCAAGAAAAATTAAATTCTGGTAATAAAAGTAACCAATAAATGGCGTTAGATGTACCTTGAGGTTTTTCTGTCACTGTCAAGACATGAAAGACAAAAAATGTACGTGTCTCTTTTTTTTCTCGTGTTTTTTGGCTCCACATGTGTATTTAGACAATTTCAAGTAATGTAACTTACTTGACTTCATTTAAATATTACAATAGTTGACACTGGCTAAATACACAACGTGTGGAGCAGAAATTTACGATTTAAAAAATAAACATAAAATATTTCGACAGAAATGACAATGATTAAACGATAGGACTATTACGCCATCTAGTGAGTATTTTAGAACTATTTTTAATTTTTTTTGGAAAACGCCTCATTGTTACGTCGAATGACTTATTGCTCTTTACGCTCTTTACAGTGTTGATCTATCAGTCGTCAAATAAACAAGTTGACTTTGACAGCTAATTTCATTTGACAGCAAGTTGTCGTTCTAAATTTGAAATGACGTCTTAATAATTGACTCGCTTTACCTTTTGTGCAATTTAAAATAAAACCCTGTTGTAAAATCTTAGCGACCAATATTTGAGGTAATTATATTTTTTACAAAGCTAAGATGGAAAAAATGCGATTTTCCCATACTATAATGATTATTACTCTAATAGTGAGGCAATAATAATGTAGGATAGCTTAGAACAGAATTTTGATTGATTTATTGGTTTAGTTGTAATTAGCAATTATCAGATGTTTTTAATTGCGCGCCCTAAAGCGCCCTCTTTTCGTCTGCGAGCGAAAGTCTATAGCGCAATCTTTTTCTCGAAATACCCTCATGAGGGACTTGGCCCGATTCTTCAATTTTATCACTATGCAAAATTTTATCAACAACGAGTGTGAAAAAAAAAATGGTTCAGAAGACGAAGGACTAACCCAGCAATTAAATTGGCTATTACATGACCTGACCTGACATTATGTGAGAGAGATGGCTATATATGAGTTTCTGGGGAGCGAAAGGGAGAAGCTATAACCTTAGTAGTTTGTTTCTTTTGCTCCCGTGAAATTCAAGTCTAGCTGTCTCTTTCGCAACATGTCGGGTCAGGTAATGTACCGAGGCCTTAACGCGTAGATTCCAAAGACAAATTTTGATATTGGAATACTTAATAGTGACTTGAAATCCCTATTTAGTGATATCAACAAAAGCTTCTCAAAATGTTTTTTTTTGACCCTGTAGAAGCGTATTATGCAGGATTCGTACAAAAATAGAATCGATGGCATTATGTATCACGGCAATGTAAATGACCCGTGGAATTTAAATATTCTGCATTCAGAATCTAGGAAACGTGTTATTTGAATCCTCTGACGTCAAGGTGTCAATTCAAGAAAAAATGCATAGTATTAAATTCAAAGTTCTTTGTTTTTTTTTTCCGATAGCTTACTGTATAATAATATCTACTTTCTTACACAGGGAACAGAAAAATATGACTTATCTGTGATTCTTATAATTGACTAAGTGAGCGAAGCGAACGAAGTCTCTGCATCTACTGGCAAAATTTGGTTTCATCTGTCCGTATGTTGGTCCGTACTCTACAGGTCGCATTTTTTCAAGTAACCTCGACGAAGGTAATTGGTACAGGTTCTTCAATTTCTTAGGTTTTTTGTCATCGCCGATTTATGATTGGAGGACTAGTTTCCCCAAAAAGGGGAACTTCCCCCTTTTTGGGGGACCTAGGCTAAATGTGGCGCCATTTGCTAGCCTATAATATTTAGCAGAAAAATTTGAAACTCAATGTTTTTTTAAAAGAATTTCGAATATTAGCAAAATCGGTCAAAAGGCTGTCAAGATGCGTGAGGCCAAAATGAGATTGTAAAAAAAAGTTTGTGCTCGCGAGATCTACCGTTAATGAATATTCACTAATATTTTTTTTAAATCATGTTGTTGTATCATCATCAGCCACAGGACGTCCACTGCTGAACATAAGCCTCCCCCTTAGAGCGCCACACCGACCGACAACGAGCCACTTGCATCCACCGGTTGCCCGCGACTTTCACAATTTCGTCGGTCCACCTAGTGGGAGGCCTACCTACGCTGCGTCTTCCGTTTCGTGGTCGCCACTCAAGAACCTTTCTTCCCCATGATTATATAATCAAAATTATATATAATCTTGAAAGTTACAAATACATTTTCAAAATCACATTTCAATATAAATATTAAACAATTACAAACGTCGATTGTGCTGGCGAGATATCAGACTAAAGAAACAAAAAAAAAACTATTGTTTCCGCATATGCCTTAGAAAAGTAAAAATTTAGGTTTCCTCTTTAAAATAAAGTGTGATATCAACTGATATGATCACCCTTTATTTTACAATATTAAAAAAAAAAATATTTTAATACTACTACTGTACTTTTTTTTTAAATTATTTTTAATATATATTATAAGAATGTGAAATATGTTCACTGTTGGCGTATCCCAATAAATAAATGCAGAGTACAGAACCTAGTAATTACATTATACAAGTATTAATGCAGATCATGCAGATAAATAATTAACTTAGGTAATAATAGAAGGTTTCTCGTAACTTACCCCATAACCATTTTTTTCTTGACAGCCTCTTCTGCACACAACACCTTCCAAAGGCATACAACAGGATATGGCAGGAAAAATAAAAACACCAACGTTTATAAGCTAATATTTGAATTTCAATGCGCTAGTGAAAAATGGGTTCCCATTTGAAACCGAAATCAGGAACGTGTATTTAAATTATGCACTCAGTCAACAAGTGGAAGGTTGCATAAGTTATTTAAAAAAAACGCGGAAAAACCTCCGCTGATGCTGGACGTCAATCACTTTTATCACAATACACTAGACACAAGAAGCCAAAATTGGAAAAAAAGAAAACACAATACCAAAAAAAAACTCGAACTTTCAACAAAAATTAAATTAGGAACGCAATTTCGTATCTTGCAGTTCACTATTTAAAATTGACGGTTCCAATTTGTAAAGGTGAGGTCACACTGATCGATACGGAAACCTCGCGGGTCTATCGGGGCAAACTCGTTGCAATGTGCGTGACGCACGCGTCTCGCGGCGACTGCAACGGGCACGCGTGTGCGGCGGGCAGCCAGTGCTGCATCCGCACTCTTGTGCAAACAGTACTTCAGCTTGGAATCTTTGTTCGGTACCCGCTTACAGATTGCCATAATGCCGCGGTTTCACCGTCTAACAAACGGGAGAGAAGAGGACGAAGTATATTTTCCCTCGTTGGCTTGATGTCCGTAGTTTTCAGCTGTATCACTATTTGAATAATATTGGCAAAACATAATAGAGAATGATAAAATTAAAGAGTGTAGCTGCAAATATTCAAGTAAGACTAATGATAACGTTGATGAGCACAAGCGAGCCAATTTGATCGATGAAAAAAAATACTTCGCCGATGGTCTCAATGTTATAACCTGGTAGAATATTTTGTAATTAACAGAAAGCTACATTTTGATTTCAAAATTCCTCTAGAAACTATTTTAAATGAGGTCTATGAGACCCAGAATTAGAAGTAGGTTTTGGATTTTGTTTCTAATAAATGTGAATCAGTTATTTTCACCACAGACCAGCTTCTTTGCAACAATATTCATGTCTAAAGTTGTTGACGTAGAATTCCAAAGATCACAAAAATTTAATTTAATTGTATTATTTGAAAACTCAAGCACTGTTTTACACGAGACGTATCGGCGCTATGAAATAAACAAAAACTGAGCGGTGTACGCAAGCTTGGGCGCGCGCTCAAAGCACGAAATGTTAATTTTACTGCCGTATTCGCGTGATAATGGATCGCGCGGAATTGCACTGGTTATGCTTCTGTTTCAGCGGATGTTGAGCTTTCTGCATTCTCGGAAAAGTTGGTGATGCCCGAAGATAGATTCTATACATTTTTCTTGCACTGTAATACACGCTGGGCGTTGTTAAAAGACATTGTGCTGAATATAGTAAAATTCTTAGCCTCGTTTGGGCTCTCAAGAGAGGCTGCTAAACACGTTATGAGATGCTTGAAGACAGATTTTCAGCTTGATAAGTCTATTGCAGGAATGTGGATTGCCACCACGCTATGGTACTCTCACGATGTTTACTTTCACTAAAGCTTTAAAAAAACTTAATTAAGATGTGAATGACACCTGACACACTGAACCAGCATTTTATAAAAATTAGCAGTAACGTTCAAAAATTGCTTCGGATAATAGAAATAATGATGCTGACTAGCTTTAACAAACGCATGACTTCGCAACTAACAAGGAGACCAAAGGTACTTGTCGTAGAGAAGCATAAAAATATTACTGCTAAAATGCTTCACGTAAGTTGATTTCTGAATCAAAAAAATGCACATAAGGATAAAGGCCTCGCTAAATGGCCTGACCTGACAGCGTTCGAAAGAGTTGGCTATATATAAGTTTCTGGGGGAGCGAAAGGGGGAAGTTATAACCTTAATAGTTTGTTTTTTTTGCTACCGTGAAATTCAAATCTAGCTGTCCCTTTCACACGATGTCAGGTCAGGCCATGTGTAGACACCCTTAAGGGTTCGATACTAAAATGGAATCAAACAAAAGTACATCAACATATTCGTATAGCCGCCATTATTTCCAAGAATAAAAGAAACTAGCAGACAATAAATAACTTTAACTGCAACAGCCCTAACTACTTAACGATATCACGTATCCAATCGTCCACTATATGTGCCATTTAATTAATCGTACCCTAGCAGGGGAAAATAATAAAAAAATGTTGTGCGCAAGAGCAAAATTCAAGGAGCATTCAGCATCGCATTCAGTTTTAAATATAACTGCATGGCCAGTGACAATGGACACTTCGTCAGTGATCTAAAACAAGGATCTTTGAACTACACGCGTATACGCTGATTGATTGAGAATAAAACTTGGAGTTTTGTTACTTCGCTTCAGGAAAAAGAATTGATAACGTTTCAATGACACCTTTACAATTCAATCGATTAAGGCGGACCAAAAGCACAAGCAATTTTTTTGTATGCTTTTTTTTTCTCTTTCCTCCTAAGAGGATTTTGGCGTCGCACGTCTTATGCATTTGCCAGTGTCAAGTATACTTATATATTTTCAAGTTTTGTTAGATACTATCAAACAAGTCATAGTCACAGTCAAAGGCGGGCAAAGTAAGTCACGGTCAAGTCCAAGTCGTGCCCCAGTAAAGTGGTGAAGACTTTACTAGAGCCTTCTATGGAGTTTTGGAAATAGCACGAAAATTCACGTTTCACGACATTATACCATTCACCAACACTCGTGCATGTTCACGAACACTTAACGGGTAAAAATTCACCGTTTTTACACATTAACACTCGAAATAACACAAGTTTTGGAAAATAATAAAATGACGCGACATGAATTCTTCAAGTTCCCGCCAAAACTCTTTTTTTTTGTATGCTACCAAGTGACGAAACAAGCAAGTCAACCACCTGATAGTAAGCGTCCTGCTTGCTAATGTGAACAGATATTAGACGTTAAATCGTAACGTTAAAACGTTATGCTCAGTAATTTCTCTGAAAAAATTTACCTTCAATGCGGAGCACAGTAATGTTTACACATTACTGCTTGGCGGTTGAATAACTGGTGAATAATAGGTGTGTTTCCCCATGCAGAATCAACAAAATAATCCTACCACTACATTCATACACATGACAAATAAACATATAATGATTTGAGATATTATTTTGTGATGATGTCAATTTACCCGAACAACTATAATTGCTTTTATTAGACGTCATTTATATATAGAATTCAGATCAGATGACAACATTTGGTTTAGTGTATATTTATGGCATTATATTACAGTACCAGAGTTTTGCCATTGGATAAAAGAAAGGAATTTCTGCGCCATTTGTCATTGGATAAGCTATTTTAATGCGGCATGTACTGAACAAAACACGTTAAACTAAGATTTTATTGGAAACCGGTGCTTTGCGAGGCGTATAAATTTAAATAAATTTACGTGGGTTGACTCAATAGTGGAGATGCGCGTGTTCGATTCCTGTAGCGAGCAACTCAAGGGCACGGGACAAAGAAATCGGTAACTTCATGATATACTGTCAGTAATGTTTGTTGTGTTCATGATTTTGATTGATTTCCTGGTTTAGATGTAATTCATATACATATTTATTTTAGCATTCCATGATGTATATGTTGGTACTTAGTATTTTTATAATTTTAGCTCTTTTATTTAAGTATTAATTATAAAGCTAAATTATAATCTAAACTTAAACATACAAACTAAAACTAAAACTAGATACAAAATTTAAATAAATACTTAAATATATTAAATCTAAAATATCTACAAATAAAAACCGCATTTAGTTTAGATTGTATTTAGAATAGTGGTTAGTATAAAGTGTTTGTGTTTCTATAAGTCAATTAAAAACATAATGGTATATAATCACTTAGTTGGTAGATTTAAATTTTAGTCACAATTGAGGACCCCGTCGGTTACAGCTAAAGAAGTGGAAGAGTAGAGAGAGGGACAGCACTAACTATAATGTTTTAGTTATGTAACAGTACTATATATTTTTTATCTGTTAGATACTCATCTATGGAGTAATAAACTTTATTTACTAAAAATTGTTTCAGCAATTTAAAAATATTTATCTCGCGATTCATGTTTTATTGTGTTCGGTAATTTGTTATAAAATTTGATGCCCATTAGAAAGGGGCTGGTTGAGTGAGGTGTGAGACGTGAAGCTGGTAACACCAATCTGTTTTTGTATCTTAGGTCAAATTGCTCAGCTGATCGTTTTGTGAAAAGGTCCGGTGTAATTGTGTAATTAGCAATGAGGCGTTCTCATAGTGACCGCCCGAAAAGGGCTTATAGTACTCATAATTATTATGAACAACTTTTTCTATGGGACCAACCCTGAAATCGAAAATAAAAAATTTGCTCTTCCATAGAAAAATTTCAATAACACTCGACAAAATGTAGGGAACAGCAGTTTGTTTTTCTCGATTTCAGGGTTGGTCCCATAGTAAAAGGTGTTCATAATTATGAGTACTATAAGCCCTTTTCGGGCGGTCACTTGCCGTTGGGCCACCCTGTTTATAAGAGTCAAAGCTAATAGCCGTGTAGCTAATATTCAAACGAACTGTCATCCCATCAGAATAAATTCACCAAATCCTTCAAAAAAGACAAGACCCCTCAGAAATCATTTACTTGAACCCGTCGCTTGCACTCCTTCACAGAAACGATCAATTTATTATCTTAAAGCATCCCTTTTCGCGCATCCAATTTAAAATTTGACGTCTTAAACAGTCTTAAATTACATGGTAAATTATTTCATTAGTGCCTGGGCACCCGTGAGGCTAACATTGGCATAATCGGTACAGAACTTTTCGGTGCCAGAGAGGTAATCAACACGTCAGTGTGGACACGCCCTTAGCTTCACGTTAATAGCCAGCGCGATATAGGCTCATTCAGAAATTCGGACAAATGTTTCTTTGCCATTTTATTTTAAACAAACCTACAAATTCCGCCTCTATTGTAGGACGCGTTAAAATGTACATTTAATTTCTTTGGTGGTATACAGCATGGTTGTTTAAAAGTTTAGTTTGTGTTTATGTTAGAGTGATACTTCTGTTTACTGGCGATATATATTAGTGTATGTTTTTCACACAGCGCCATCTAGCCCTAAACTAAGCAAGCTTGTACTCTGGGAACCAGATAAGTGATAGTACACATTTTTTTTTTTTTTGTAATTACATACATAAAATACATAGTAATACTCTGACAAAGAACAAACAACATCAACAACATGTTCATCACACAAAATGTTTGTCCTGGGTGGGAATCGAACCCACAACCTATAGATCAGAAGGTGGAAATCCAGCCACTGTGTCACAAGGCTGTCAAAATACAGTGTATATAATGCCGTGTACATGATTAGTTGCAAAGATCCTACTTTGTAAAAGCAAATACTTTCGTTTATGGAAAGTAAGAAATATAGGGATTTAGTCCCAATGTCCCCGCTAATATAAATGCCCAGCGTCTCCACCCAGGTAGCTGGTGGGGGACGATGGGACTATAAACCAGCATCTTGCTGAGTTGGGGCTGGTTTGTGGCAAAAAACTCTGTGTACGTTTTGTTTATTTTATACTTTTTAATTTATTTTTCTATGTTTTTTGCTACAAATAAACTATTGCGTTTTCCTAACGTCCCCACTGACATGGTTCTGGAAACCGTAGGTCTTACTTATTTGAATTATTCAAATACAAATTAATTTACATTACTTGAGTAGCGACCACGAACCGGAGGACGCAGCGTAGGCAGGCCTCCCATTAGGTGGACTGACGACAAAGTCGCGGAAAACCGCTGGATGCAAGTGGCACGTTGTCGGTCAGTGTTGCGGTCTGAGGGGGAGGCCATCGTTCAGCAGTGGACGTCTTCTGGCTGATGATGATGATGATGAGATTAATTTACAACTAGATGGGTACATATATTACAGTAAGAAAATTATTTATTAAGTAATAAATGGGGACGATGAGAATTTAAGTTCCCAAGTTCCCACTGGTGTGGAGGTTAGTGGGGGACTTTGAGACCAAACCAGTATAGGTGATAATAGCCTCAGACACAGATCACACTAGATACCGCATCATGAGATTCGTTGTTTCTACAAAAAGTCACCAAAGTTTGAGGAAGGCGCGGGTCGCGGGGAGTGCGACCAACTGTTCTCAATGGCTATGATAAGGTTACGCCTACTCGCGCCTAACAATCAACCAATCAGAGTAATTTCTTATAAGTTTATTTAGACTGATGCGTGGTGCGCGTCGAGCTTCCTGAATGCAGAATCTAGGGTGTGATCTGTGGCCTCAGACAAGTAAATTGTACATAGTTAAAATATTTCTAGACCTTCACTAGGTAAGTATCTTTTATCTATTCAATCTCCACTTCGCTTTAGACATCTTTAACACAGATTTAGATAATTGTAGTACATATATAATTGTAGTACATAACAAGTATACATGATGCTTTTTAATCGTCTTATCCAAGAAAACGAACAACTTTAGTTTAACGAATTTCCAAATTTATGAAACAAAGAATGGTGTTTAATTTTTTTAAAGTTCTTTAAGTCAAGATCAACGAACATTTTGTATGGAGCAGCTGATTTTTTTTGTGGATTTTCTATGAACAAAAGTTGTTCGTTATGGGTACCCCTTAGACCACATTGTTGACGATCGGGAAAAAAGTTCCGTTCGTTCACAGTGTTGCCTAACGCTACTACATTTTCCCGTTCGATCTCACTTCGCGTAACTACTTCCCGCTTGGTAGCACCCTTTTCGTTGACAGAGTTGACGATCGAGAAAAAATGTTCCGTTCGTTCTCAGTGTTGACGAACGCTTGTATATTTTTCTGTTCGTTCTCACAATACAATACAATATAACTTGATTATACACCAAAAAGACAATTAAGTTAAAAATAAACAATAATGAAAAAAAACCGGTAGAATAATAGGCGGTCTTACTTCTCGCTCGGTAACAGTGTTGACGATCGGGAAACAAAGTTCCGTTCATTCACAGTGTTGACGAACGCTACAAAGCGTGCATATTTGAATTACTGTTATAAGTTACAAGGCACTAAGAAAAAATTTCAACATATTTTATGAACTTACATTACATTACCATTACATTATCAGCCAGAAGACGTCCACTGCTGAACTTAGGCCTCCCCCTAAAACTAACTTAAAACTATGATAGCCTTTTTTTTATGAACTTAAAAGGTGATGAAAATGATGATAAGGATTTGGCCACACCATAACACAGGGTTATAAGGAAGGATCAAGAAAAAAAAAAGAGCTGTTTCATACATTTTATCGAATGTCATTGACATTTTTCTATGGAACAGGCGATATTTATTTCGCGTTTTCAGGGTTGGTCCCATACTAAAAGTAGTTCATAATGATGAGTACTATGAGCCTTTCTCAGCTTAGCATTCCTTTTCCCTATAACCCTGTATAGTTTTGTGATGAACATGGATGTTTGTTCTTTGTCTGGGTGTTTCTATGTAATCTTTGTATGTATTTAGAAAATAAAAAATGATTTATGTATTATATCAGTTATCTGCTTCCCATAGTGCAAGCTTGCTTAGTTTGGGGCTAGATGGCGCTGTGTGTGGAAAACGTCCACCATTTTTTTTCCTGTCGTAAAAAAAGAGGTTATTATTTTACTGTTGATGAAGAGTAAACCTTCATACAACCATAACCCCTTCTCTTCTGCTTCTTCGCTTCTTCTTCTTTCTGCGATTTCTGTTGGTTATTTTGTTAATAATAATTAACAACATTTCAAAACAACTATTTCATTACAACGAGGGTGAATGTATTTTTTCTGTGGATCAGTTTTTTTTCGCGATTCCTTTAATGATCACATTGAATACAATGTGATCCTAGAATATGTCTGTCGTCTAACCGAACATCCTGTATAATTGCAAGGAATAGTAATACGTTCGCGCATTGCGTGTAAGAATTTTTCATCTAAGAATTCCTATCAGTATTAAATTCATCATTACAATATAAATTATTTTATTTGCAAAGTCACGATATGCGGGTAAATCAAAGGACCGCAGTAAAAATAATTATTGACCGAGCGAAGCGAGGCTCAGTTCGCGCCGAACTGAGACATCGTGGCTTCCTATAGCTTCAGAACCCCTGGACGGATTCAGCTCATATTCGAACTTAATTTTTTTATTGAAATGAACTACTTGCCTACAAAATTTCATTAAGATCGGATTAACGGTTCGCAAGTTATCATCGGACAAATATACACACAAACACACAAACATACATACAAATGCCGATTTGTCCAAGTAAACTCTGAGACCTTCGCTTCGCTCGGTCAATAAAGGACATTTTAGACAAGAACTTCTATTTAGGTACAAGCGTATGTGGCTATGTGGTGCTAATTAGCCACAAGCGGCTTGACACTGTGGTTAGATGTTGCAAAAGTGAGTGCTTACCCTTAAATATGAAGAGACGTGTCGGCACAATAACGACCTAATTCTCAATTTTTGAATCGCTCTTCTGATATATCATGCGAAATTACCGACTTTAAATCTCAAAGAAAAGTCGCATTTTTGAAATAATTATATCACTCGCTAACGCAACTAGTGATTTGAACTCGAATTTGTTTCTATCAGTAGAAACTATTCAATTTCGCATGATATTTTCGTGCGAAATATCATACGAGCGATTCAAAGATGGAGCCCCTATTTCGTTACCTATATTGGCATAGACTTATCATTTGGCAGCACTTTTGTAACAGAACCGACTCATTGTTTATTGATAACGAGTAATATTACTAAGTATTATTCATTCTTCAACAGCGGACGTCTTCCAGCTTATGATGATGATAATGATGATTATTATGAAGGTGCTCCCATCATCGGGAGCATTTGCCCGTACAGTTCAGATTCGAGAATTATACCAGTGTGTGAGGAGAACTGAGCATAACAACGCACAACCTGTAATTATACAATCGGTAACATTACATCAGTATGAGAGGAGAAGCGAACATTACAACGCAGAACCTGTAATTATACAATTAGTAACATTACATCAGTGTGTGAGGAGAACCGAGCATTACAACGCACAACCTGTAATGATACAATCGGTAACATTACATCAGTGTGAGAGGAGAAGCGAACATTACAACGCACAACCGGTAATTATACAATTGGTAACATTACATCAGTGTGTGAGGAGAACCGAGCATTACAACGCACAACCTGTAATGATACAATTTGTAATATTACATCAGTGACTGAGGAGAATCGAGAATTACAACGAGCACCTGTAATGATAAAATTTGTAGCATTACATCAGTGTGTGAGGAGACCCGAGCATTACAACGCACAACCTGTAATTATACAATTGGTAACATTACATCAGTGTGTGAGGAGAACCGAGCATTACAACGCACAACCTGTAATGATACAATTTGTAATATTACATCAGTGACTGAGGAGAAACGAGAATCACAATGAGCAACCTATATTAATACCAGTGTGTGACACTACAGTAGTGAGTGGTAGCACAGGTGATACAATTTGTAACATCAATGAAAAAACCACTGATTCGGTTACAGGCAAACGCTCAAAATCGAATCTAAATTGTTACATTACATGCGAATGCTCGTCAGTCAGTCTTGGATTGTTACATTGCGGGCGAATGCTCCCGATATGTGAGCGCCTTTAAAATAAAAACAAAATACCCGACTGCAAAATGTAGCCTTTGTAACTCCGGACGTAAAGAGGAATCCAACAACACCTCACTCGTCAGAATGGGTCAAGCCGTTTAAGCTATAGGAGGAAATATACACACAAACATACTTACACAGACTCCAAAAACATTACCATCCTTCTTAGAAAGTCGGGCTATAAGAAGATGAACTCCCAAAGAAAGTTCATTCCCTTTTCACTTAGAGCAATGCGGACTGGCCCGAATATAGGCCGTTGGGGCAGGCAGGAAACCGCGTTGCTCTAATACTTACTAAAAAAAAAAAAAAACTCGCCTGTCCTAAGCCTAACTAATAGATAATTCAGAGGAATAAACCCGCCGTCGTATCAGGACCAATAAAGCTTCGAGGTTTAAAAATGAAAACGTTCGTCTCGAAGAAAATACTTCGCTTGCGCGATTCAGAACTCCCTACATGATAACTGTCAGTCTATACAAAACGTCAAAAATGCACAAAAATAGGTCAACGCCATCTAGCATACTATAAGAAGTAACTTTGTCTCACTGTCTGGATGTTTGTCGCGTTATAACGACTAAACGGCTGAACGGATCTTGATAATATTTGATAAGGAGTTACAGTATATCACAAAGACGGACATGGGATACCTTTTTTATGTTCACGCGAACGAAGTCGCAGGCAACAACTAGTGTTATATAAGAAATTCCTCTGATCTCAAATGAGGCTGGCGGAACACACCATAAGTGCTTGGCGATAGATTTTCATTTGAGGATAGTAATTGTCAGGCCAGAAAGTTCCGCCGTGCAAAACCCCTTTATTATCATACTTCTAGGCCCGCTGGCAAAACCTTACATTGTATGCTTCATACAGGGTGGCTTTGAAATAATGCGAAATCTCTCGCAGGCAGCTTCCCTACATCGTACACAACTTATTCTTCTTCATACATTCCAAAAAAAATATAAAAAAAATTATAGAACAATTTTATCCTTGTAAATTGCTAGTTTTTAAGCTTTCCCCTCATCTGAATTTCGGAGACGAGCGGACCAGAGTGGAGACATGTAAGAATCGACCACTTATTGGTTGAAATCCACATCTCCACCCTCCCGCTCCACTTCAATAGAAAGCAAATTTAGGGAAATTCGCTAACTCTCTATCGCACGCACGTTGAAAGCGACCAAAACTATAAACCAGAGCGAATAATTCAGTTTTCAAACACCTACTGCGCCAAAATCTCGCGGCAGGGACCCTATTCCTGTGCGCTCGAGATTATCTCGGTCACTGTCTCTCTAATTTAGAATTTAATGGGAGTGAGAGTGACCGAGATAATCTCGAGCGCACAGGAATAGGATCCCTGGTCGTATGCCTGTCAGAACCTTAGCGTTATTTCAAAACCACTTTGTATAGATTTCATTTCAAAAAACGTACAAAATTGGTATGAAGTCTACTTTGTAATTTTCTCGATAATTTATGATATTATTACAGTATTTTTATTGATGGTGTGAACTTAATTGGATAATTTGATTTTTTACCCTTTTCGCGATCAACGTTCCTCGATATTAAAATAACTATAAGTAGGTACTTTGATAATAATAATTTGCAAGTCAGTCGCTTGCAAATTGATACAACTACAGCAGAAATAATTTGGGGGGTGCCACAAGGTAGTGTGGTGGGCTTACCACTATTTGTAATTTATATATGTACCTACACAGAGTTACATGGAACCGTATGTACATACTACGCCGAAAAGCACTCATTGTAGTCATCATTATGAACAGTTTTTACTTTGGGACCAATCCTGAAAATGCGAGGGAAAAATCAGCAGTCTCAAACATTTTGCTTACTTTGAATGACCCTTTTTTACTCTGAATAGCCTTTTTAAGGAACAGCTGTTTTTTGTTCTCTGGTTTCATGGTTTGTTCCATATTAAAAGTTGTTAATAATGCGCTCTCTGGGTGTAGTACATCGTTTCGTGTGTAACCCTGTTAAGTATATACAATCGTGGTAGCCTGGAAATGCCGCTATTTACAAGCCTAGGCAATAGTTATCCCTTGGAGCGGTGGTCGCCAATCTCCAGTTTTTGGCAGAAAATTTATGCCAATAATTCGATTTTTGACGGTCCACCACTTATTGAAAAATAACGCACACCACGAAGTGCTCTGGCTGCCACTTCGTTACACTTTTTTAAAAACAACGCATATCACGTATGCGTTGTTATGTAAAATATATACGTAAAAACAATGAATATTAAGTAATATACAAATAATTATAAATAATATAACATATATTACTATATAAATACTAAGTTATCTATGTTATCTATGTAATCTATGTATGTGTTTTAATGTGCGAAAGTATTTAAAGTTCAACCAATAAACGAAATAGATGCGTCAGTGGGTCCAATATTCAATAAAAGGCGTCGTCGCCTTAAAATCTTGCAATTTTCGTAAACCAAATATATTTTTTCCGTGCCTACCTAATACAAAAATTATGCATCCCCAGTTTCGCCTTAAATATTAAGATAGAACGTTTAAAATAATTACAGGACAATTTTGTAGAGGCCATGTTTCACTGATGCGATTAAGCATGCATCAAAAAATCGCCTACCACTCATCCACATCTCACTCAACTGAGACATCGGCCTACCCTCGAAGGCAGATTAGGCCATATCCACAACACTGGCCCAGTGCGTGTTGGCGGATTCATATAACATTACATCACATTATCAGCTAGAAGACGTCCACTGCTGAACATAGGCCTCCCCATTAGACCGCCACACCGATCGACAATGTGCCACTTGCATCCACCGGTTAAAAAAATCAACAGCTACGTCACATTATTCGTCACTATCGCGGATCGAACCTAGACTCATATACGCCATCGAATTTCTTCTCCGGAAATATGCAGGTTTCCTCACGATGTTTTCCTTCACCGAAAAGCCAGTGGTATATCCGTACGTAAGTTCCAATAGACAATAGACACATTTTTATTTATGGAAAAAACAAATCGTACACAAGAACCAAAAACAAAAAGGAAGATAAAAAAAAACCTAATACACATTGGTAGGAAAAAACCAAAATTTGAAAACAAAAAGACAAAACATATGCATATTTACCACAATGGCAAGTGCAACTTGTCAATACACAGAAGCAGGTAATGTTTAGTATTTAATTAATGTGTTAGTATCCAAAGTACTCATTGGTATGGGCCCGCTTGGGTTTCAGTCCACGAATGTGAGGCGACCGCTGATCTACCACGATTTTTTAAATTTTAAAGCTAAAGTATTTTATATAATGACCAATTTTGCGGTCTAGGCTCAAAAGTTTTACTTTACCACAACCCTGCTTTACTGAAAAAGATGTCGTTAAAAATCTCGTTAAAAATATTTTACAGCGACAATATTTAAACCACAAGATCATCTATCGAACGCATCAGCAAAACCGCACCTTAAGGTATAAGGCGTCGATCGAGGCGTGCAAAAGTTGCGCCTGCGACGAGGGCCAGTGGAATGTCATTAAATTTTACGAGCGCAGGGGCACAAAACGCCATTCATGTTAGCTTTAGCATGCGTGCTCTAGTTTTTAGACGAGAAACTAATTATAAGGTGTTAACTGAATTGTTTACGCACGCTAATAAAGATTGTTTGTGATCTGATATCTCTTTTACACATTTTCAAAGAAAAAAATTATCAGGTGTCACATTATTCGTCACCATCGCGGATCGAACCTAGACTAGATTAGCACAGGATCGAGGCAGATGGCATAGCAAGAGAAGCTTTTTTTATTTTTAAAATGTTTTTTTTTCTCTTACGATTTGGCTCCACACGTTGTGTATTTAGCCAGTGTATTGTAATATTTCAAGTGAAGTCAAATATTTCACAATAAAAATAAGTCTCAGTCAAAGTAAGTCACGGTCAAGTCAAGTATAGCTTGCCCCAGTATAGCTGTCGAGACTTTACAAAAGGTTTCTATGGAGTTTTGGAAACAACACGAAGAGTCACGTTTCACAACATTATACTATTCACCAACACTCGTGCAAGTTCACTACCACTAAATGGATAAAACTCGACCATTTTTACACATTACACTCGAAATAACACAAGTTTTGGAAAATAATACAATGACGCGGCATGTCTTCATCTCGCCATAACTCCGCTTTTAAAATGTTATTGCCTCTGTTTTATGAAAAGTTTCATGTTATTATTTTTAATTTATTTTCGCGAATGATAAAGATAAAGACAAAAAATATGTTTTACCTTCTCTGTTTAAATATATGTTAACAAAAATTGTTTTAAAAGATTGAAATTGTTATTCTAACCATAACAGACTATTTTTATTTATTAATTAGTCAGTGATTTTGTCATAAAAATTTTGAGAACGCGTGAACGAGATAGCCCATCAGGGGAGCGTGGGGATAACACATCTGGGCCCTTATTCTCTATCGCACATGAGATAACTTGCCAATAACGCGCGACGTCATAACATGCTCTAATCGTGAAGAATCGCGGGTTTTAGAAACTTTCCCCCGAACACTGAAACGTTTGTTAACTTTGACAACAGATTAATTCTAATACTGCCTTTGTCTGTCACTAAGCGAATGACAAAGGCAGCAATAGACTTAATCTGTCGTCAAAGTTAACAAACGTTTCAGTATTCGGGGGTTATAGAATACCGTTTCATGCGATTAATGGAGTGAACTTAACATGGCGCGTAACAAGCTAGTTATGGCAATAGAGAATTAGGGCCCAGTGCAGTATCAGGGACGTGGCAGGGCCGTGTTCCGTCAGAGTTCACTCCGCTTGGAGTACCTAATAGTATTATGTGGACACGTGTGTGAACGAGTTTATATAAAATAATAATAATAATAAGGGGCTCTCGCTAGACGGTTGGGTGAAGGGCCAGATACAGAAGGCAGCCATCCTTGACACGGCGCGCATTGTCAGGAGGTTCCTCACTCTGCAGCCCTAACCGCCGGTAGCTTGGGCCCTGCCTCGCTGTCGGCGGGACTCTAGATTTAGGTTTTTTATAGCATTTTTTTTTTGTTATATTAATTTTATAAAAAACCTAAATTTAAGAATTAAAATAAACAAATGGAATAATAATAATAAATATCTGGGACATTATTGCACACACGGTCATCTGACCCCAAACTAAGCAAAGCTTTTAATATGGCTGCCAGACTGATATACGTACCTAGATATAAAAAGCATAATGTTGCTAAATCCTAACTAATATTATAAATGCGAAAGTAACTCTGTCTCTCTGTCTATCTGTCTCTCTCTCTGTCTGGGTGTTTGTCGCGTTATCACGGCTAAACGGCTGAACTGATCGAGCTAAATTTTTTCATAGATATAGCTTAAGGGTTGTAGACGGACATAGGCTCCTTTTTTTGTAGGTTCACGCGAACGACGTCGCGGGGCACAGCCAGTTTTTTTTATAAAATAACGAGCTGCGCCCCGAGGTTTCACCCGCTATTCTACAGAAACCGAATATTTTTACGAGATAAAAAGTATCTTAGGTAGCCTATTATCCAGTGTGTAAGCTACCTCTATACCAAATTTCATCTAAATCTATCTAGCAGTTACCGAGTGCAAACATACTTACTTACATACACAAAAACTTTCGCACTTATAATATTAGTGATATGTGCTAAATTGCTTGAAAATTAACATAATGGCAGAAGCAATAAAAAATAGTATCAATTATAAACGAAAATATTTTTTTTCACCAGTCATACTTACAAAAGCTTATTTTTCTTTCCTTTTTTCAAATGTTGCTAAATGTCTCGGTAATAGGAGCCGTACCGAACCTTAAATAGTTATCCCAATTTACAAAGGGCTCTCTCCTCCTCTCTTGAGTCTCGCAGCATTGTATTACAATAAATTCCCTTATGTATTCGACCCTAATTCAATTCCCTTAACGCTGTAATTATTATAAATTATTTATTTACGAGTTCACATTAATTTTAATCGTGCTAAATGAATGATTGCGTTTTAATGTTACGTTTGTGGTCGTCAACTAAATAAGTTATGGGCACTATTTGAAATTAATGAATGGGGAACATACGTTGTAGCGGGCTCTGAGTAATAAAATTCTAGTACATTTTTCATATTTTTATAAGCTTTTATCTTGCAATTGTATGTATCTATGTTAAGGTCAAATCTTGCAACTCAATTTTAGACTAATAATAATAACTAATGATAATTATAATCTGGGTGTCTTCAAGTCGCGAGTGAATCGGTTTCTTCTAGGCAAGCGTGCTCTATCGTAGGCTGCATCTTTGTTTAATATCAGACGTGATGGCAGTCAAACGCAAGCCTATAAATAATTTTAAAAAAAGACTCTTGTTCAATTAGTAGTATAGTGAAGAATCGTGTCGTTTCCAAAACTCCGTAGGACCTTCCAGTAAAGCTTTCATCACTTTACTAAAGCATTACTTGGACTAAAGACTTTGACTGAGGCTCGTTCTTATTGCGAAAGGCTTGTTTTATCTTTTTTAAACTTGAAGACTAAGACTAAGGCTTATTTAATTTAAAAAAAGAACCTGCAGACTGCGACTAAAGCTTTAGTTGCGAAATATTATGTGTTACTTAAAAAAGAACACAAAATTGGACAATGGCTAAATCTACTAAGTGTGGAGGTAATAAAAAAGGTTAAAAAAAAATAGTACAAAAAACCACTGCCTGTAACTTGAAATGAATTCAGGCCTCAATACATCGCTAACAAGTTATATTTAGGAATCTGAATCTAGACCGGTGTCACGAGGAGTGTCTTTTTAACAAATGGGTGTACGAGAAATTCAAATGTCAGGAATAACATCGAACAAAGGTCGCGCTACATGATCGGCTACAGGCGGCCTAAATTTTGCCGCTGGTTCTATTCATATCTATAGTCATCTTTTAGTAGCAGATGAACGTAGAATTTGTAGTTATTGGTTTTTTTATGCAACTTACCCCCGAATACTGAAACGCTTGTTAACTTTGACGACAGATTAAGTCTATTGCTGTCTTGTCATTTGCTTAGTGCCGGACATTAGAATTAATCTGTTGTCAAAGTTAACAAACGTTTTAGTATTTGGGGGTAAGTGGCGAAACTCGCCCTAAAGTAAGCGTCACGCTTGCCTATAACAGTTCAGTGCTACTCAAAAATTGAACTCGAAACCATGCACGGCAATGCATTGCGCTCGTCAGTGAGATTATACGATTATACATTTATTCATGCCCACTAATTTTGCTGCAAGCATTTTCTATCAATCCGAAGGGGAAAAAAAGTTCGACATAACTGTAAAACCAAAACGTGCTCCACTGTTTTCAAATAGAAACAAATTAATGTAGCTGCTTGATTAAATTTTTGACCTCACAGATAAAAAAAAAAAGTTTATCAACATAACTACAATAATGAACACAAGTATGCTCATTAATGTAACTAGAATGATTAAAGTTTGGACATCACAGAAAAAAAGAAAGTTGTTCGACATAATTAATAAATTTATTAATTTCTGTCCATACCAAGGACGCCTGGAAGAAATCGCTTTAGTCGATAAGGCTGCCCATTGTACTGGCGGATATTTCATTATTGTTTTGTTAAACATTAATTGTATTTTCGGTTTCTAATAAAGTTATATTGTTTTGTATTTATCTGTTAAACCAACATAAGTGCTTCTATGTGTTCAAATGGAATCAAATTAAGTAATGCCTGTCCCACACTTGCAGGCCGAATGCCGAATATTCGTGCAACGAGGCGATATCGCCTCGTTTCGCGATAATTCTGGGCGATAGACGCTAGTCTGGGAGAGGCTTAACTGGATACTGATAAGCATTAACTGACAAAGAAGCGTTCTGTATGATGAACTCAATTTTCGTTTTTTTGTTGGTTGACATGTTATTGCTTATCATTATCCAACTATGGTTCAACTTTGACCTAGCTTTGTTCTTAGTTTCGAACAATAACCGTTCTGCCCCCAATTTGCCTGATGATAAGCACGGATTGTCCATGACACGAGTCTTTGGTTGGCCTAAAAACACGGACTCTAGAAGGAAACTATTCAAACAAAAATTGTAATTACCCACTGATAAGTCGAAATAGCAAATTGAGTAACAGTTCCCCACTTCCAGTTATACAGACCTAAATACCAAATTAACATTATTAATTAATAAAATTATTGATAACGGGCCAAATGGGACGAAGACGACCGCATTAATAATTTACACGTTCATAATTATAGCAAATAAATTAATGAGTAGAGTAGATAAATATCACTAATATGAGTAGGTTGCGGCGATCTTAGACCTTGCGATTTCTAACTATGCGCGACAATGCACTGCGCTCGTCACCCTGAGATGTTAGATGTCAAATCTCTGTATGCCCAGTACCTAATTACGCTGGAAACATTGCCCTTCAATCGGGAACACATTAATGCTTACACACTACTGCTTGGCGGTTGAATAACTAGCAAAGGTGTGGTACTTCCCCAGGCGGACTCTGCAAGAGAGCCCTACCACTACAAAAATTACTGGACCACGACTGGATTTTGAAGCTTTTTTTTTTGCTGTGAACCACTTCCCTACATAATTTTCATCAAATATTAAATTGACGCTGGAGAAATATGCATGCAAACAAACAATTATACAAATATAGTTACTTAATTTCTATTAGTACTTACGGGATATTTACCACGGTTTTTAATTTTGTTGAGTTCCCGATATTTCGGCACAGTTCACGAGTAGACAAAATGTAGTAAACCACCACGAATGTCTGAAACAGTGTTTATAGTTACTTAAGTTCGTCGTGTCCTTCTGTCTGAATTCTTTACAGCCTTTTATATCTTCCAAAGGTCTACGTATAGATCTCAAGTTTCAAGAAATATAAATCGGCTTCTTTTTGTAAAATTAGCATAGCTCCTACACCCTAAAAGAGCTCCATCATGTCGTTGAGCAGGCGTTTCAAGTTAACAATTTTGAATAAATAAGAAAATCATAGTTATATATTGAAGTGGTGGTTACATCTATCATATATGAAATTCTTTGCCGGTCCCCCACGTGTTCGGAATAATTTAATATGTTTTTTAAAATGAAGGTTAGGTTTCCTACGCCAATGTTTTGACAGATGTACCGCTTCCGAAATATGGGCCAACAAAGTAACTTGCGATGTGCCCCTGCCATTTCTAAGCTATGCATCTCAGAAACTTAACATCTTTTAAGTTAATAGATCTTAGAAAAACTTTTATAGACTTTCTATGTCTACGGAACCCTAGTAAGCTTAGCCCGATATGTTCTTAACAAGTTTTGTTTTTCCAATCGCAATCGTCCATATAATTAGGAAAAGATAAAGATATATTTCTTCACAGCAAATCGTAACCTTGTGCTCGTGCATCTTCTCAATGATAGATGACGGGCGTACTTTAACGCATAAAAGTGGCCCTGCTTTTTGTTGAGTAGTTAGAAACGGGTGTTTTACCCGACTGTCCAAGAAGGAGGGTAATGTTCGAAGTATTTAGGTATGTAAGTATAAATTAGTATCTTGACCGACTTTGACGAGTGAGATGCCGTTGGATTCCTTTTTGCGTCCGTATATAGGCTACATTCTGCAGTCGGGTATTTTGTTTTTTTTTTTCATTTATTACTGTTACTGTTACTATTGTTTAAGAATAGAGTATACCCCCGTGCTGTTCATACAAAAAGCCTAGTCTGATACCCACCCCTAAACGTTATCCGGTTTCGATGTTTTTTTATATGTTATTTAAATCATGGAAAACTATGCTTGAATATTTTTTTTTAATTCGCAATATCTTCGTTGTTATAGGTACTTAAAGTGACAAGTGTTTTTTGCGTCGAAAATACGACAATTATGATTATTTGTTGTTAGAATACCATTGACACCAAAAACAAAAGATTTTGTTAAGATTTAGGGGGTGATAGCAGACTTGCCCCAAAACGCAAATTTCATCAAAAAGTCACGAAAGAGAAACAGAGCGACAGCTACACAATTTCAAATGTCGAATGCGCCAAAATGTCGCAGAAGGAGTATCTTTTTAATGCCTAAAATATGCTATCTGTTGTCGAATATTGTACAACCTCACAAAAGATGACGCTACTTGTGTGTCAGCTTTTAAGTCACGGTGGTAAATTAATGTCGCCTCTGGACGCTAATCGTTCAACATAACATCTGTGCCATTCTACAGTTAGCTGTAATCGGCAAACTCAAACGAATCCAAAAACTCTCAGCTAATATAATATACGGGATTCACCTGCCAATAAAGTTCTTTGTTCGGTAGTCGACGAAGAAAAAGTCTACTTTACATCGGTTCATCGAATTCAAGACATAAGAATAACAAACTTGCCTTTGCTGCTAGAACCAATCGTGCTACACAGATGTAATACTTACACGGTAGGAAGAAGGAGCTGGGGTGTTTTCAAAGTTGAAAAATAAATTTGTTTGAAGGGTAACATTGATGAATCTCCAACCGTTTTAGGACCGGCCAAAATCTGACATAAAATGAATTAAAATTTCAAATAGCTTGTCTTTGTTGTCAACCGCACGGTAAGAAATGGCGCAAATCAACCTGTTCTGAAAGCTGTAATTTGGATTCTACTGGGAGCACAGAAATACGTTATGCTGTATGAAAAACATTTTGAAATCGAACGGTCCGTGTCTTCATGTTTATCTGATTGTGTTTCTGAATAAATAAATGTAAATGTAAAGATTTATTGTTTGCTTTTATTTGTAAAAGGCTATAACGTTACATCACAGAATTCTCCGTTTCTTCGCGTTATAGGATGTCGCCCATCGGCAAGTGATCGCTCGAAAAGGGCTTATAGTACTCATTATTGTGAACAACTTTTAATATGGGACCAACCCCGAAATCGAGAAAAATAAACCTGCTGTTCCATACATTTTGTCATTGACATTTTTCTATGGAACGGCAGATTTTTTTCCTCGATTTCAGGGTTGGTCCCATAATAAAAGTTGTTCATAATGATGAGTACTATAAGCCCTTTTCGGGCGATCACTTGCCGATGGGCCATCCTGTATATGCCGTGGGCTAATCGTTGAACTGGGCCGATCGAGATCTGCCCTTATCCTCTAACGTTGAAACGTTCGTGATTCTGATTGCGAGACCATGCCATCTCGCTCGTAGCAACTTAGTCGCACTATGCGCGGTCCCGCTCGCGCAACTCTCGCTATCGCTTTCAGACGGGATAAGCCTACAGATCACTATAACTCGGCATTTCTCGATGAATACCCCTAAAATTAAAATCAATAAGCCAGTAATAATTAAAATTATATTTAAAAACAATACTATAGGGTTACGCTCAGCGGTGTAGCGGGCTAAGCGAGCGAGCATAACCGAATTGCGTGCATAATGCCGTTTGAAATATTGATTCAAACCGTACATGTTTCGTAGGCCTTCAAATGGATGCGATTTCGAAACATTCAAATATCATGCATCTTGAATCGTGAGGCGTTTTTTAGCCTTTTCTGTTCTACGTCAATGAACAAAAAAGTGGCCCGCATCTCTTCAAAATGGTAATTTTCGCTTAAAGGTGCTTCGTTTGTTGATAACTTCCTTCTTCTTTTATTGATAGGGTTTTTGTATTGACCTCAGGATAGTTACACATCTACAAACTGTCCTCCTGTTTTGTCAAATTAGCTGGCTTATCCTCTAACTTTGAAACGTTCGTGATTCTGATTGCGAGAGCATGCTATGCCATCACTATGCGCGGTCCCGCTCGCGCAACTATCGCTATCGCTTTCAGAGTTACGGGATAAGCCCACGGGTCCTATTCTGTAACAGGTAGTTTTGTTAAAAAAAAAAAACTGTTTATTACTATTACTATTACAAAAAATCTACAATCATGCTTAGTGTAATCTTATAATTAAAGATTGTGTACTAGGCAATCGTTTTAAGTTTCTTTATATTGACAACAATTAACTGTCACTATGTTACTTATTACATTGAGTATCCGGGCATGCACCCCCCAAACATTCTTTATATTTATCTAGTAGGAAATATTTTTTTCATTACGTTTTTGACTATTTTGTGGTTTTTGCCATGAATTTTTCCTAATAATGATTTGGGAAGACTATTTAATGTTTGAGGTAAGATGCTCCCATACTTTTTTCTCGACTACAAAAAAGGAGAGTTATGAGTTTAACAGTCTATGTATCTTCATAATCCTTTAATAAAAAATAAAAAATAATGTCGGAATAAATCAACTCTACACATTTTGATGTAAAGTAAAGTAGTGAATGTATGCGGAACCAGGCCTTTAGGAGATTATAGTTTAATCGGAGGGAAATTACTGACGTCGGATGTAATTGCATTCTAGCTAGCCCCGAGTTCGATAAAGATAAAAACTTGTATAAGTTAGGGGAATTATTTCAGATTTAACCCGCGCGTCTCGCGTCACCCGCATTAGTGTCCAACGAAACCACGGTAGCGCGGTAGTCGCGCGCAGCCACAAATGGCCACAATAGACACATAATTCCACCATGCACTCACTAAACGTAATTAAGCTATCGCTGTCTTTTACTAAATAGAAACAAGATTAAGACGAGACCGTAGCGGGTGCCGATTTAAAACAAGTTTAAGTGTCGCTAGTGTACGTTTTCCTTCGCCGATTTAATCGGTAAACTCGTTTGACAGAACTAAAATGCATGATATGTTTTTCTTGTGTTTCTATTAGTAAAAGACAGCAATAGCACTAAATTTGTTTTAGCGGGAATGTTTTCGACGCCATTCTAGGTGCAGCTCGCTCGTAGTCTTGTATCGTAGCTGTGGCACAGAATACCAAATATGTACGTAGCTAACAAGTAATATGATTTTAAAAAAAATACAAAATAAAACTTTAAAAAACTGTTGTGTTTTTATTTATGACTATACATAATTTTTGTGTACCGTGTAACTCACAGGGCGATGTGGTCGCTGAGCGACAAAGCCCTTCAAATAAATTATAAGAATAATAAAAACTAAGCCTGCACTAAGTACGTGTCATCACACATCACACATGCTACCTATTTCGTACAGTAAGTACAGTGGATGTGAGATGCACAATTGACATTGTCCCATATTGCCCGTCCTTCCTCCTGACATTGCAACACATTTGCGTACGCCTGCAAAGTTATTGATGCAGACGGCAAACTAAGGAAGCTACGGAATAAAACTAAAAATAACACATACACACAACAACACTTTTTTAACACTGTTTTAGACTTTCGCGGCTGCTAACTACATTTAAATTAACCGAATCTTGGTAAATATCCCGTGAGTACTAATTTAAATATTATAACAAAAAAAAAGTAATGGTTTTTAAATGTTTGTATCTGATTACATTATTATTATTGCTTTCATGATTAATATTTTTGATCCGGCTACTAAAAAAGAGGTTAATGTTTTTGGGTGTATAAAATCTGTGTGTTTTTATTTTAACATTATACTATTCACCAACACTCAACTCATGTACGTTTACGAAAACATAATGGATAAGAATTCACCATTTTTACACATTAACTCTCGAAATAACACAAGTTTTGGAAAATAATACAATGACGCGACATGACTTCTTATGACTAGGGATGGCCACAGATTTTGTAGGTGGAGTTTTTAAACTAATAAAAAAAATTACTAACACTTTTTTTTTTTTAATTTTTCCATAAAAAGAAATTAAATTATTATTATACAAAACTTTTTTTTTTTTTTTTTCATTATTATAGTCAAATATTTGATGCAGTAAAATAAAAATTGCTCAAAGAGCGCTAGTGGCGACATACCCGCAAACTGCTTTGCCAAAGTGCAAAAGAACAAATACGGAGTACGCGTGACATTGGCAACCATCGACCACACATTGTTATATAACGCCTTGTTGAACGCACACTACTGGACAATCACCTTCATCTTCACCTCGCTGCAGTTTTACATATTTGGTCGGATTATCAGTTGATTGATGCATATCTGACAGACGAAAAACCTAGTATGGCATTACCTTGATATGGAAGTGTGATTTGATTCTGCATTTTGCTGAGCAAGGCTAGCACCGCACCGCGACAAAATATTTTTGTTATGCGAGAACAGGACGCGGCTATGATTATGTATACGTTTGTCTACTTTTTCACGACATGAAGAATAGAGAAGATTTTGTCGCAATGCGCATGCTAGCCCTGCTGAAGCACTTTAGAAGAAATGTGTTGTTTATTCTTTATTATTAACGGTTTGCAAGTTATCATCGGACAAATATACACACAAACATACATACAAATGCCGATTTGTCCCAGTAAACTCTGAGACCTTCGCTTCACTCGGTCAATAAGCATCATCATATTGCCAAGATTTTTTGTACGGTTGTTTTTGATGTTACATTTTACGGTTCATTTTGTATGATTCCTATGAAATGGTAACTGTAGAAGTGATGTCAACGTGTGCTAATTTTAAGTCAAGATACCAATCATGTTAAGTAAGCAAATACGGGCAATATTTTATTTTATTGACCGAGCGAAGCGAAGGTCTCAGAGTTTACTGGGACAAATCGGCATTTGTATGTATGTTTGTATGTTTGCGTGTATATTTGTCCGATGATAACTTGCGAACCGTTGGTCCGATCTTCATGAAATTTTGTAGGCAAGTAGTTCATTTCAATAAAAAATTTAAGTTCGAATATGAGCTGAATCGGTCCAGGGGTTGTGAAGTTATAGGGGTCACGAGGTCTCATTTCGCCGCGAACTACTAGTTTAATATTATCCGCCAACCCGCACTGGGCCTGCTTGGTGGATACGGAATAATCGCCTTTCGAGGGAAGCCTGATATCTCAGCAGTGGGATGTTAAAGACTTATGCAGAGAATATTCTTCGCAGCAACATCGCTCAAACGTTGCCTTGCTTGAAGAGTTGTAGGATAATTGATTAATTATAATTAGGTTTTAGGAATTCGAAAATGTGTCAATGAGGCGTTTTCCAACAAAAAAACCTAGTAATAAAAGTACCCAATAGATGGCGTTATATGTAACTTGAACTTTTGCTGTCACTATCAAGATATGAAAGACAAAAAAATGTACGTGTGCCTTTCTTTTTCTCGTATTTTTTGGCTCCACATTTGTATTTAGACAATTTCAAATAATGTAACTATGTATTTGACTTCATTTGAAATGTTACAATAGTTGACAATGGCAAAACACAAAACGTGTGGAGCCAAAATTTAAGATTTAAAAAATAAACAAAATATTTCGACAAAATTGACAATGACACGTAAACCAATAGGACTATTACGCCATCTAGTAAGCATTTTTTTTTTTTGAAATCTCATTCGACGAAACGTTTACCAATCGACCAATATTTTTTGCGACATAATATTAATTCCCCTAATAAATTGAGCAACCAAGGAAACGATTATAGCTTCCTATAATATGTATAAAAAAAAAACAGATTTTTATTACAAAAAAAGACAATTATTCAAATTTTACGACCCACCACCATACAGAGCTAATTATATTGTCTGAAGCGATGCCGCAATTTTTGTAGTTTTACGATTTTTTCAAGTACTTTTGTCCGATATTATGTAGGCGAAGGTTCAATTTCCTTGGACTCGATTGACTTTTCCTAAATTTGGGATTGCACTTGACTTACTTATATGCGTTTCGTTTTGTGCTATTAAGCCGATTTATTTTTATTTATTGTAACACTGACTCATAAAGGAGCGCGTAAAGAACGGAATGTGACCTTGCTTTATCCCGTTTTTTAACGTAAATTTAAACTACTTCACGATGCAAAAACGTAATTGATTGGTCGCAATTCGATTTTTATTTCATGAGTGCCGTACTCATGAAATAAAACCAACTACACTAACTACTTAAATTATTACCTGTTAAAAAAAAAAAAAACTATTATTATTATACAGGGTTATAAGGAAAGGGTATGCTAAGCTGAAAGGGGCTCATGGTACTCATCATTATGAACAACTTTTAGTATGGGACCAACCCTGAAATCGAGAAAATAATATCAGCTGTTCCATAGAAAAATGTCAATGACATGTAAATTCTCGATTTCAGGGTTGGTCCCATAGTAAAAGTTGTTCGCAATCATGAGTACTATGAGCCTTTTTCGGCTTAGCATACCCTTTCCTTATAACCCTGTATAACAATATATTTTTTATTTTTTATTGTGTGATGTTACATGTCTTTGTGAACATGTCTTTGTCAAATGTATAAAAGCGATCGAAAAATAACAGATGTCAGGCTACGTAAAATGTCAGACTAAAATGAAAATGATAACGTTTTAACATTTTCTTATTACAGTTGTTAGGCATTATTCTCACAGAACGTCAGGCATTCAGACATTTTCACCTTCCATTCACCGGAAAATACAATTCCATTCGACGTCACAGTTCGGGTTGGCATCCAGAAGGACAATGAGTGCTGTGAGGGTAAGCTCTACGGTATTATGACTATTCGTTTATATTGTAATACGATTGTTATTTATATATGTAGGCGATAGTTATAATGATTTATTGACCATGAAAGATAAAATATTATACAAGGAACTAAAAAACAGATGAAACTTAAGATGCTGACCGAATTACCGCGTCAAATTTTTGTAGTAATTCCTTGAGCAAGGTAGAGACCAGCATTTTTGTAACGAGATGCTTAGACAATTCGACGCGTTGATAGACCTATCAAATTATTTTAATTTTTGTGGACCTGGTCCAGGTCCTAAAGTTTTGACCTCAAATAGCTGAAATATCTAACTTCTGTTTAGGTGTACTGTATTTACGCCGTTTGAGGACTTCTGGGAAGTTCTGGGAAGATGTGACGGCGCAACGGTATCAAAGCAAGTGGCATCTCATACTAAGGACCGTCTCATCTTCCAAGAAATTATTTATTATTAAAATTATTCATTCAAGAAATCGTGGCAGCTCAGTATAAGCACGCTTGCCTCATATTTCTGGGTTCACGGGTTCGAACCCGGGCGGGCCCGTACCGATGAGTTCGTTGGAACTTACGTACGGATATACCACTGACGTTTCGGTGAAGGAAAATATCGTGAGGTACCTGCCTAATTCTGGCGAAGAAATTCAATGGCGTATGTGAATCTGCCAAACCACACTGGGCCAGCGTGGTGGGTATGGACCACAGATCACACCCTAGATTTTGAATTCAGGACACTCGCACCACGCATCAGTCTAAATACACTTATAAGAAATGATTCTGGTTGGTGTTTGGTGCGAGTAGGTGTAACCTTGAGATAGCCAATGAGAACGCTCGGTCGCACTCCCCGCGACCCGCGCCTTCCTCAAACTTTGGTGACTTTTTGTAGGAACAACGAATCTCGTAATGCGGTATCTAGTGTGATCTGTGATATGGACCAATCACTCTTCAAGGGTTGGCCGATATCACAGTAGTGGGATGTTAAAAGTCTGATGTAACTTGAGCTTAACTTGCACGGGTTTATACAAGGCTAGAGTTAATAAGTACCCGTTTTGTACACGTGCTGCATTTTCAGGCTCATCGTCGCTTTCCAAAAGGCGACATTATGTCCAAACGTCAAATAATCAATAATTACTTCGCCCATCATCCATATATATGTATACCCCTACTTGCACCTAAAATAAATAAAAACTATGTTTACTTTTTATGGCCTTAATATGTCATGTTCAGATACATGACTTCATATCACTTTCTTATCGACTCAACATTTTTTTTCGAAATATATAAGAAACCAAACATTTGGAACCCTTATTATGAATGATTACAATGTTTTTCTTATCTATGGTTTCCTCTGATGCAGTCTAGCTATCGATAAAGATTGATTCCGGTCGCGTATGCGGGCGCGACCAGACTGGCAACAGACTGCCTTGACGCGACCTCTACCTTATCTACATGGAAGTTTTCCTAATGCACTTCCGCAAGACGCCGCCTCGTGCAATGTCCTTTAAGTTTTATAGCTGTTTTGTCTGTTTTGGGATTCATATGTTTTAGTATTAGTAGTTCACCCCGAACTGTGACCTCGCTATCTCTTGATATTGCATATTCAAACTCGAATTCGAAAAAGGATAAAAAATTAATGAACATGAATCACTTGTCTACAACATGAAAATCAGATCAATGGTACTCAATTTATTGTCGGAAACATATACACACAAACACACACACAAAGTCCGCTTTATTATCGTAGACTGATATACCTTCGCTTGGCTCAGTCTATAAGACAAAAGTTGTTACATGTGCTAGTTTTTAAAACTAAGACGTTTCGACCGGTATAACTTCACAACCTTTGGCCTTATAAAATATACATTACTAGCTGCGCCCCGCGGTTTCACCCGCTATTCTACGGTAGCCGAATATTTTTTCGGGATAGTAACCTATATGTTAATCCAGGGTATAATCTACCTCTATACCAAATTTCATTCAAACTCGGTTAACCGTTTCAGAGTTGAACGGGAACAAACACATTTACATACTTACCTACTTACGTAGTTATACTAATTTCATCAAGAAATTTAGATACATTCGCTAACTCTATCGCTAGCACGAGGAGCAGAGCGACAGCAATACAATTTTCAAATAACTACTGCACAAAACCGCGCGGCAGGACGTCCCTCTTTAACTAATTCTCAACTTGATCCTTACTAGATTTCATTTAGTTTATTTAAATTAACGACAAAATATTCCTATACTACTCATACGTAGATATTACAAATAATTTTAATAATACGTTAATTTGTAAAAGTTGTCCGCTCTGCAATGTAAGTCATCAAGGGCGATTCAAAATCAATAAAAATTAACAGCAGATTTAAGCCATGCTTAAAAAAATGTATAGCTAACCACAAGGTTAATATTAAATATAGGAATTACAGGTATTTCACTGTTTATCACCGCGTTGCCGTTTTCCGCTTCCGAGAGATAACAAACCAAACAGTTTCGGTAATGTAATTTATGAGGGCAGGTAATTTCCCTGCCTTTTCTATTGCAGTTAAAAGTGTTATGAACCGGCTCTGCTGATTCAGCTATCTCGTTCACATTTTTTTTTTTTTTTTCATTATTTAAATTATTTAAGACTAGAGCTGATGTCCGCGAAGCTCGGCCTTCGGCCTCGCTAAGCTCCTCATACATACCTTGTCCTCACAATTACAAACCCATAAAAAAAAATACTGCTGTCACATACATTTTGTTGAGTTTGACATTTTTCTATAGAGCAGCTGATTTTTTTTCTCGATGTCCCATAGTAAAAGTTGTTCATAATGAGAACTATGAGCACTTTTCGGCTTAGCATACCCGTTCCTTATAACCCTCTATATTCCTATTCACGAATAAATGTATAGGAATATATATGTTTTGTTTTAATAAAACGGGAATACTCACGTTAAATTGAGTCGGTTATTCCGACTATAGTTTCGATCACATACGGTGACCTTTATCAAGGAATGCTCAGCGAGACACGCGCGCGACCTCGTCTTGCCTTGCACAAAACAAAATGTATCAAAACCACGTCTGATTTCATAGTAAAATATATATGTTGTTTGAAGAGGGACTACTGCAAAGTGACGCCTGTTTTAATCAGCCACTAATTAGGGATACTAACTATATTAGATTACTATTAACATGATTTTAGGGTACTTTATAAAGTACCCTAAACTTAACATGATTTTAGGGTACTTTATAAAATACCCTAAAATCATGTTATGGTTTCTCTACAATGTTTTCCTTCACCTTTAGCTCAATTCAGCCAATGATCATCATCATCATCAACAGCAGCAGCTGCCGACATCAATCTTCCACTGAATATAGGCCTCTGCCGAGCCGGAGTGGCCAAGCGATCCCGTACACAATCAATCCCCAATACTATATCAATCAAAGATTGATAAAGCTCAAATATTTTAAACATGACATGAAACTAATACAGCCAATTAGTGCTATCATATTATCGTATACACTCCAGATGCAGTGTTCTCGTGCTACTTTAGTGCACTTGACCAACTGATGATTATTCACGTGTGCGGTGACCATGACTCGAGGTAAATCTAAGTACCGCCAAGGGACACAGAGGGCGAGGGTCGTAGAAGCCATTTTCCTTCATTCATCAGATTAATGTTCGTTCTTCCTTACCTTGTTGTAATAAATGAAAGACTTGTGTTTCAATAGCTTAGAGTTTGCCTTAGGTTACAAAGAAAAAAAAAAGGTATCAAAACCTAGGAGAAAACTTTTGGGTGGAGTGCTGGCTATTCGCCTGGTGGATGGATCACCGGGCCAAGCATGTGGACCGAATAATTATCTACTATTTTTAACGACCAACAACAACAAACCAACAAACGACCACAACCTTTTTCTCAAAGCTATGAAGCTATGCTCATGAGTGCAGCAAGTTGCTTAGTCTTGTGGCTCAGTGGCATTTCCGCCTTCTGATCTATAGGTTGTGGATTCGATTCCCACCCACGACAAGCATTTGTGTGATGAACATGGATGTTTGTTCTTTGTCTGGGTGTTTCTATGTATTTCTATGTACGTATTTACAAAAAAAAAAAAAAAAGTATTTATGTATTCTATCAGTTATCTGGTTTCCATAGTACAAGCTTGCTTAGTTTGGGGCTAGATGGCGCTGTGTGAAAAACGTCCACCAATATTTATTTATATTTATATTTAAGAAATTACTTAAGTAGTTAACATTTTTAAGATCAAGAAAGTGTGGTCACCGGACGATATCTTGCTTGTAAGTATTTCGATAATGTATACCCATCCCATATCTACTTAGGACCATCCTGTGGCTAGTGACAATCGTTTCCGCCACTCTAATCACTCCTTATCGGCCGAGGTCGTTCCGCGAACCTGACAATGAAATCGACGTAGAGATGTGCTCGGAAAAATATCGACACTAAACTTATCGATAATTTACGGTTTTTGAAACGGTTTCATAAAAAAGCTTATGCGTTACGTTTAACTGACACACAGAAGAGGACAATATCAATCTAGACCTTAAGTTTTAAGTGTATTAAATAAATAACAATATTGAAGTATCTTTACCTTATTGATTACAATTTGCTAAGATAACTAATATTAGTAGTATTTATTACAAACTATGAGTAAGTCATTAAAAAGTCATTAAAAAGGTTATTAAGAACATGTAACATTAATCCACATTTTTGCGACGTTATAAAAAGGTGTTGATAACCACCAAAGTTTATAATAAACTTTTTTGTTCAAAAAAAAAACCAATAGCCACAAACCTTAGGTTACTGTGTTAATCAACTACAACTACAACAAGACTAAGAAGAAAACTTAAAAAAAACCTTAGTATTGCACTTTTTCAGAACTTACACAACAAACAATAAATAGTAATTCCTATTATTTTTTTCCAGGCAACATGCCCGATATTATAAATACCTTAAAACTATATTAAAATAAACAAATAATTTTTAAAATAACATATATGCTCAATCACTATTATTACTTAGCACGTCTGTCGTCGTTGCGGTGGTACTCAGCGCCAAAATCCAGAGCGCTGGGTTCGTGAAAACCTTCACCATATCTCCGGTAGTTTACTTCTAAGGGCCAAATATCGACCCTCGTGATGGTTCCCAGGATGATTTTGGGAATTCGCACTACGAAGGATTTAAAATGGACACCAAAACGAGACACCAGGGGCCGAACTATTAGAGTATCGTTGGTTTTCAAACGGACGTATTTATCAAAAATAATAATTAAAATGTATCCTGTCTGTCATAAATGTCAATTTAATGAAAAACTTTTCAGCCATAATATTTGTTAAAGTTAACAAATAGACAGCGGAAAACAGTTCCTTTTAGTATTGTATTGTATAGTATTTAAAAAAAAAACCTCATTTTATAGATACTGTGTTTATCGACAGAACCTCATCCCTAAAGCAACTTATAGGGGTCAGGCCTTCGAACAAACGAAGGAGGGTCGTATCAATACAAATCATAGAATACTTATATCCTTATGAATTTTACGAAACGGATCAGTAAGTGCACGCACTTTGACACAAAAACTCGTACAGCTGTATAAATTTACTTACGTATTAATTAAATTTATCCTAGACCTATTTTGTTGAGGTAACATAAAGTATCGTTGAGAAGTGTGATCGTCAGATAATTATTCGTTGCCATCGTTATGTGTCGTGCTGTAGTGTGTTTTATTATTTTATGTCTGGATTTTGGATTGTGCTACATTAATTGTAAGTTTTATCCTTTTTTAATTTTGTCACTGTTTTAAATTACCAAAGCAGCTTAAAACACTTCCTATTTGTCCGTTTTTTCTATAATATGTTTTTTTTTTAACCTAAAATTAATTAAGAACACAAAGTACTAAATATAATTATTTATTCTCAGAAAATATAAAATAAAAGTGTTAAAAGTTAAACATTTTAGTAAAACTATAATTTAGTAAAGTAAAACTATTTTAGTTAAACCACAGTGGGGAGCATAGTAAAGAGCATAACAAAGAACGAAATAATATACAATTTTCTTTCTTTGGAAAAAAAAAACCCATTAAAAACCATAGTTCTAGGGTTAAATACTTACCCTCGTACTCATAAATGATTCGTTTGAAAATTCATCCCTTATGTAGATTAAATAAAAGAAAACGTTATATGGAATACCGCCATTTACTTAGTCTTTGCGATGCCGAAGTCCGAATCTGGGACTCAAGATGCTTTCGTAGCTTTTGAGGCCGAAAGTCGAGTGGCAAAAACAAAATGCAGAGCTTAATGCAATTTGTTAAAACAGCAGTTAATATAAACACAGGTTCAAATAGAGCGATTTCTAGAGTACCTATGATACATAAACAATTTTATATTATATATTTTTTAAATAAATTAAGGGTCGACGATATCGTCACCATCGCGGGTCGAACCTGGACTAGATTGGCACAGAACCGAGGCAGATGGCATAGCAAGAGAGAGGCCTATACCCAGCAGTGGGATAAGGAAGGCTGTGGATAAAGATGAATATAAAATTAGAACATATCAATATTAAAGAAGAAAATTTATTTCGTTCATTAGGCCTCTGATCGTGCTCGTGCACTGCCTCGTGCTTATTAGCAGACTGATTGGGGATCGTAAAACGCTCACCATTTAGTAAAAGAAAGCTCTCCAGTAATTCTGGTCGTAGTTTCAGAACTCCTCCGATTTTCTAAAAAAAAAAACCGCCTATATCCAAGGCTACACATAAGTGCGTAATTGCATTATATTCATTGTATGTATATACTGTATACTATATATACTGTGTATGTACTTATAATCATTATTTTATCATCAATCCACACCTACATTTTGTATCAAGAAAAAAATGAAACTTGCCTAAGTTTCATTATATATAATATAATAGGAAATGAACGAACTTCCAAAACCGCACCAAACCAACCTCGAACTGCAGTGTAACGGAATGTAAACAAAGATAGCCCTGACCTAGAGACTTGAACTTGCACCCACGCAATATAAGCCACCAAGGTTGCTACAGAACGAACAACGTAAGTTTAGAGGTGGCGAAATGATGGAACTAAAAGCTGTTCCATAGAAAAATGTCAACGACACCTGATAAAATGTATGGAACAGCTGTTTTTCTTTCTCGTTTTCAGGTTTGCTCCCATAGTAAAAGTTGTTCACAATCTTTATAAATATTTTGATATGCTTAACTACAAATTACTGATTTTCAAATGTTTCTTTTACTTGTGCTGTAGACTGTAGACCTTGCTTCTAGACAAATTTCATGATTTTATGTCAACAGGAAGAATCCTATAGGTTTTTTACTTGCAAGTGTCAATATGCAGCATAAATGGCCTTAGTTTTTTGACCGTTGACTTAGATTTCTTTACGACTTCTATAATAAGCGATCGCCGTAGAAATTTAATTACAATTATTATTTATTTTAATTACAAGTACGCGTTTTGAGAAAAAGGGCCTTAACAGACAGACGGACAACGAAGTGATCCTATAACGGTTCCGTTTCCTTTTGAGGTTTGGTAGCCTAAAAAATTACGATCACATATCCCTACATCGTTGAATATTTCCTTAATTTCAGTGGCGGACGTAGAATGTGGACTGAACACCGGCAGGAGCGCCCGCATAGTGGGCGGTGAAGACAGCCTGCCTGGCGAGTTTCCATGGACAGCCAGCGTGTGGCGGCAAGGGGCGCACCAGTGCGGAGCCACGGTGCTCAGTGACCGGTGGCTGATGACGGCTGGACATTGCGTTTGCAGGTGATACTAGTAGAACTGCCACTTCAACATCAACAGCCTGAATACGTCCACTGCTGGACAAAAGAGTTTCACACTGGACGCCAATTTGCAATTTGCATCCACCGGTTGCCTGCAACTTTCACAAAATCGTCTGTCGGCCTAGCGGGAGGCTTACCTACGCTGCTTATTCTAGTTTGTGGTCGACCCTCAAGAAACTTTCTTACCTATCGGTTCTTCAAACATGGCCTGTCCATTACCACTTCAGCTTGCAAAGACTTTAAGCTGTGTCAGTGACTTTGGCTCTTCGGCGAATAACCTTGTTCCGGATCCTATCGCGCAAAAAAACTTCGAGCGCAGCTCTCGCCAATGGAGTCTGGCCTGCTCCTACCAAGTCCGCATCTTACGGCTTCTAAAGTTGCACTATCTGTTTTATGTATTCTGCAAGTTTTTTTTTTTTTTTTTTTTGTGGCAAGTGTTTATGAAACATTTTTGCTAGAGACGTCATGAAACGTTTGTTAACTTTGACAACAGATTAAGTCTATTCCTGTCTTTGTCATTTGCTTAGTGCCAGACAAAGGCAGCTTTAGATTTAATCCACAGAAGAGATCTAGAGGTAAAAATTTTTCCTCTTCTGTGATTTAATCTGTTGTCAAAGTTAGCATACGTTTCAAAATCCCGAGGTAAGTCGACTCAAATTGTCTTGTTGTTGTACAGACATTACACCGTCAACATTGTAGAAAACGCCAAAAAAGTATGAATGTCGGTAGTTTCGATTTTATCTAGTTTGTTCATTGTTACAGTGTCTTTGATGACTTCTACATATCGAAGCAGTTGTCAGTAGTCGTGGGTAACACCGACATCTCGTCCAGAGAAGAAGTGGAGCCTGTGTCACAAATTATACCCCACCCTGAATACAGGTACAAAACTATTTTTTTTAAGCTATTGCTATGCACATATTTATTATTTTGTGAATGTGTTATTAGCAGTAACTTAATTGACTCTATTATCTAATGTACATAGTTTATTTTGCTCAAATCTGACGAGTAGTTCCGATAATAGCTCATCATCATCATCAGCCTCAAGAAGACGTCATGGCCATTTCATACGTATTAACTAAACGTTGATAAACGCTCCGAGGCACTAAACGTTCAGTTAACGCAGTTTTTTTTTTTTTTAACTAAAATTCAACCATATTTCAATTTAGTTAACTACTTATTGGTGTCGATTAAGCTGTACCAATTTCTTAACCAAATTTGACAGCTCTAAAAACTAAGAACTAAGAAATTAAGGATTCTTAGTTTTACGAGTCAAAGTATTATTTTGTTATCAATATTCGTGTTATCTAAGACGAGCAAGTTTCATCAGCCGAAAGACGTCCACTGCTGGACAAACGCTCCCATCAGGGTGCCATAATTCTCACGCTTGGCGTTAGGGAATCGTAGAACGCTTACCCCCGAATACTGAAACGTTTGTTAACTTTGACAACATATTAATGCCTTTGTCTGGCACTAAATAAATGACAAAGGCAGCAATAGACTTAATCTGTCGTCAAAGTTAACAAACGTTTCAGTATTCAGGGGTTACTTTACTAAGGTGACGCTGCTGCCCGTCCTACGTTGGTTCTACTCGCAGTTTTGAAAAACAAATCACCAATCTGAAAGTCGGGAGCACATTCAACTTTTAATTCGAGTTAGTTTCTAAACTTGTTAAAACCAATTTATTGAAAACGAAAGTAATCTAGCGATGTTTACGTATGGTATCTTTCTATTCTAAATTTCAAATAACTTAGTAATAACATAGATAAATTGGTAATAGTTAAATAAAAAAAAATGCGATTTTATTGTAATACAATAATAAGCCCGAATTCAAAATGCAGCCTGTGACTCTCAGGATATACAGAAGAATTCAGCAAAATACGTTACTCGACAAAATCAATCAAGCCGCATAGGCTACAGGAGGTAGTTAGGAACACACAAACATATAATATACTATAAAAGCCCGAGCTGTCAAGTAAAAAAAGATATATAAAAAAGGTAATACTTACATGATTAATAAAAAAAAAATAAGTAAATTCTACCCTTCGGCCTTCTAAACATAAAATTATCCAGCACCTAAAATCACAGAAAAGAAAAAAATTCTCTTTTCTGTGCCTAAAAAAGTTAATGATTAGCAAACAGAACGAGTATCAGGCACAGAGCAGGGACCCTATTCGGAGAAATGACATTTTATCTCGGTCACTGTCTCTCTAATTTAGAATTTAATGGGAGTGAGAGTGACCGAGATAAAATGACATTTCTCCGAATAGGGTCCCAGAGCGTGAGCGACACGAGTCAGCATTGTCCTACTTGAACGCGAGCCCGAGCCCTTGTTGTTCAGGGAAACAATTTTTATTTATTTTCAATATTGTATTATTCCCTTTTTTTTCATTGTTTTACACCTCAATATTCAAAAATGGGGAATAAAAGTTTCTATATGCATTGGTTCAATTTTAATTTGATACAATCAGTCCTCCCACATATACAACTAACTAACTAACTATTAAGGGAACCAACTTATACACCAATATTTATAATGAGAATTCTGTGTTATATACCTAATAAATGGATGCGGGCGCCCAAACAAATCGCCACGTGGCTGTAATTATTTTTTTCTCTTTCCTCCTAAGAGGATTTTGGCGTCGCACGTCTTATGCATTTGCGAGTGTCAAGTATACATATATATTCTCAAGTTTTGTTAGATATTATCAAACAAGTCATAGTCACAGTCAAAGTCGAGCTAAGCAAGTCCAAGTTATGCCCCGGTAAAGTGGTGAAAACTTTACAAGAGCCTTCTATGGAGTTTTGGAAACAACACGAAAAATACGACATAATACTTTTCACCAACACTCGTGTTCACGAACACTTAACGGGTAAAACTTCACCGTTTTTACAAATTAACACTCGAAATAACACAAGTTTTGGAAAATAATAAAATAACGCGACATGAATTTATCACGTTCCCGCCAAAACTCCAAAATATGTAACTATACTGTTGAGTCTGTACAAATTATTCAGCGAAGTCATTCATTATTTTTTTCAGCAACCCTTTTTTGCCTTTACATGGTTATTGACAATATAACATAAAATCTTTCGTAGGCATATTTCCTACATAACTTTATAAATTAACCAATAACAATTTTTGAAGTTTGTATGGAAAAAAAAGTCCTTAATTGTATTTTTTGGTGCAAAAATCACTTCCTAAGCTTCACCCGGACCTCGGCGTTCCTCCTCATTTGTTATTGTCATTTGGGCCCTCAGCATGCCGCCTTAGCTGAATACCATCATAACTACTATCCTGTTTTGATAGATGCAGCCGCAAACCCAACGATGTTGCACTTCTTAAAACTGTAAGACAACTCAAGTGGTCTCAGAACCTTCGTCCAGCGTGCCTTCCGAAGTCGGTGTCAGAAGACTTCAGTGGAACATCCGCGACTGTGGCTGGATGGGGCTTCACGAATGAAGATAGGGAAATAGGTATGATCACCGTCATCATTATCATAATCTGCTGGAAGACGTCGACTGCTGAACATAGGCCTCCCTCTTAGAGCGCCACACTTTTATTTGCATCCGGCGGTTGCCGGCGAATTTCACAATGTCGCTGGCCCATCTAGTAGGAGGCCTATGTATGCTGCGTCTTCCACTTTATGGTCGCCACTCAAGGACTTTTCTTCCCCATCGGTTCTCGATTCTTCAAGCGATGTGGCCAACCCATTGCCACTTCAGCTTGCAGACCCTAAGAGCTATGTCGATGACTTTGGTTCTTCGGCGGTTGGACAGGTAAGTATACTGTATTTTTATTAATGTACTAAAAACAGGGTGATCTTGTACACAACGTACGTACCTTCACGTACTCTAAACTGTATCCGGAAACCAATGACGTTTCATACAGAAGAAAACGCGTGACGTTTTAATATTCAGTCACAAAACACGGAAACTGCGGCCTTATTGTGTAACTCTGATGGCGATGTTCTCCGTTTGCTATCTGCTCGCTCGAATGGTACGAGTAAGTTTGCACAAGTAGACGCAATGACCACAATTCGAGTTAGATGATAAGACCCTAGGTTAGAGCTTGGGACTCAGGCTGGCTGGGCGAACGACGCGGCAGGGCAAGGGGCAGGAAACGACAGGATATATTAGGAGAGGCCATCGGCTCCTAAAATACAGTTTGTAACTAGTTTAGGAGCCTTTGGAGTCATATACTTTCTGTACTAGTTTAAATTATGCATAAATTATTTATTATTATTATTATTATATTGATATCCTATAATATTTGTACGGCCGAGATAGCAACATTCCGAACAAAGCTATAGTATGTATGTAGTAGTATATACTAGTGTGTAGCAAAAGTTAGTGTGTTTTATTCCGAACCAGCTCTTACATTGGGGCATCTGTTTTTTCATCACCATAAAGAGCATGAAGAAATGATAACTTTCCAAGCTGTCCATCATCATTATCATCAGCCTTTATAAGTCCGCTTCTTGAAGTAAGTCTCTCCCGAGCTCTGTGTATCCAAAGAACTATTTATTAAATATAACTAAACCTTGACTTAAAATAATAATAATTGGGAGTACTTACATACCTTAGTAACTCATTATTTAAACGGAGTTTTCAAATTGTGAATTATATCCTAGCAAAATGCCGTAGTACTTACCGAAGCTCAATAAGTGTTCCTCACCGATCACAGATGAATGACATTGTCAGTCTTTGGATGGGTGAGGCATTCACAACTGAGCCCTATCGTGGGTAGCTTGACAAGGTTATTTGTAGGTCCTGGTGGTCCTATAACGACAACCGCTAGCCATGTCAGAATCCTAAAAAGCCAGGAAGCCAGTTGTCAGGAAGAAATTCAGTCTTAGCCAGCCGGCCTATAATAATTTAAGTACTTTTTCCAGGCAAAAGACCAAATGTCCTCCAGAAAACAGAAGTAATTGTAGTCACCAATGATGAATGTAGCCAATGGTATCAGTCTAAAGGAAGCAAAGTGAAGATTCTTACGACCCAGATGTGCGCTGGCTACGAAGATGGAGGCAGAGACTCTTGTTGGGTAAGTTAAAAGTTACAATTAGGATGCTATTTACTAGGTGTCCATTCTATGCCACCACATCACAGAAATGTTGTACTTCAATTTAATTATTATAAGACAAAAATGATTCACTAAAACCTGAATTCCAATCTGTTACCAGAAAGTGTATGTTGTTTGGCATCCAGAGAGCCCTGATGTGGTGTCAGGATTTCCACGAAAGATTTGTCTTAAGGTTAATTATAATAACATGCTTCGCCACGAGATGAATTCATGCTTTTAGATAGTTATATGAAAAGCGCTCCTAGCATCTTTGTTTCCGTAAAAAAAATCTTCAGTTCCATATTATATGGGGGTGGTGTATGTCGTGGGAAAATATTCTTACCCATACTTAATTCATCAAATTATTACGTGTTTTTCATTCTAGGCTGACAGCGGTGGTCCCCTGATGGTCAGAGACAAGCGTCACATCATGGTAGTCGGGGTGGTTTCAACTGGCAGTGGATGCGCTAGACCCAGGATGCCAGGAGTATATACAAGAGTGTCCAGGTATACAGACTGGATAGCGCAAAAAGTCAACGGTGATCAGGCTAGGTCTGGGCTGAGCTGGTATCCAAAATATGGATAAAATTGATGAAAAAGTCATTTGGTATTGCTTCAAGTTTTGATAGCTATTCAATGGAGTAGGAACGAGAGTTCAGTATCAGGAACCTAAATTCTATTTATTATAGGTATATTGAAGACGAAAACCAAATAGTTGTACAAATTCAATTTGTGATTGATTTAATTTTCTTAGTTATTGCACTACTTTAAGAACATGAAATATTATTGGTGATTGTTTGACTTTTAAATACAAAATTTATGAGTTATAGTATAGTAGTGCCGTGCCGTGCCGTGTGTAGTGTCGTCACTTACGTTTAAATTTAGATACATAATTAGAAATACTGACAAACTAATTTAAATCCTAATGTATTAACTAATTTATTTCAGTCAGAAACTAAGCCTCTCTATCTAGAGGGCAACGCGGCTAGTATTTTGGGCTTGTTGCCTTAAATTAAAGACCCGAACAAATCCGAATCTATAAGAAACACTGGCATTGTATTATACATACAGATTAATTATTGTTAACCTCATGAAAACTTTTAGGTCGGTAATCACCAACCTAAAAGTCTTGATAAACTCAAATAATTTGAATTACATAAGTATTTATTGCAATCAAACGACGTTGTTGTTGAAATAATTTAATTGTTATAAGCTTTTAAACTTGTGATTTTTCCTAACCAAACAAAAATCTGTGATATTCTATATTATTAAATTTATTGAATGTTCAATTTATTTTCTTTACACAACCTTTTCAAATTTTCTTTACTCTTTCTAATAACAGAAAACAGTTTTTTACCAGACGTTTCCTCGATATCGTCTTTTAAAGCCGTTAAAGCTTCTTCTATAGCTGCTTTGGCTTCAATTAGAAATTGTTTCATTTCTTCAGCTGTTTTTGGTGATCCATCACTTTTTACTATTTTTGATTTGATTACTAAGGCTGAGTGTAATTCATGATACAATACCGCTCTATACAAACTTAGTCTTGCATTTCCAGGATCCAAAACCTTCGTAATTTCAATAAGGTCTTTACACATTTTGATCTTCTTTTTTAAGTCATTTTGAGACATATACCCTGGTTGTCTTCCATACAACTGCACTAATGAATGCTTAATAGAGTACATATGGTAATGATTTGGATGTAGGAATGTTGACAGCCTGCATAATAGATTTTCCAACATTGTGACAGACCCTCCCATAGATTGGATGTTCTCTACTTCTTCTCCCATCTGCGATATGAGCATGTTTACTTGAGAGTTACCAACTTTAACTGTACATTTGTTGCAAGCCCAGTCTGTTTCATCGTCTAAAGGATCTTCAGGCAAGTGTGTTCCATCGCAAGCTTTGTTCCCGTCTCCAAGGCATTTCATAGCACTAAGATAAGTTCCCAGCTCAGTCGGATCACTGCATCGTTGGCATTTACACGAGAAAAATTTGGTGTCTTTCAAATGCTGTCTCCTTGCTTGAGTACCCCACAATGCATGGCTGTACATTGTAGATAAGTGTTCACCTTTTGTTACAGGAACTACCACTTTAATTCTTATGTTGTAGATTTCATTTTTGTCTTTATTAGTTAGATTGAATGTGTGTTTAGTATTAGGTACACAGCTGTGTTCCATTAAACAGGTGTTTGCATATAAAGCGAATAGTTCCGCGCCTTCAGCGAGACGTATTTCTAAAGCGTTTGTATCTATTATACCGCAAATTTGATGTAGCAACTGTGCTGTTACTTCAGGCAAATGTTTGGTCTTGGTGTCTGGGTCTAAGTTGCTTATAAAATTGTTAATTAAGTATTCCACTATAAATTCATTTGCTTCACTGTAAAAAAATAGTAATATTAATGTACCATTGATGAGTGGAATGGAACAGAGATAAATGAAACGGAAGTATGAATTAGAATGACAAGTGAGTGTGAAAGAGAAAGTAGATCTTTGGTTAGTTCACTTAATGGTAACAAATGAAGACGAAAGACTTAGCTAAGCGTAATATTTGTTTACGAGCTTAAATCAGGATTTACAGTGGAATCCTGGTATTCAATTACTACCCCCGTACAGGCTATCTTACATTAATACGAAGGTAGCCTCTTTCATTTTTCTTTGTTGCCCTCAGTCCCTGTATCATCTTTTAACAAGCAAATTACTAAACAAATTTAGGTAAAATAAGAAAAAGGAACAAAGGAAAGGAAATCAAAAAATTGGACTAAAAAATGTGACATAATTATGACATTCAGGACATATAACGGAATCAAAAGACACCTCACTAGCCAAAATCTGTGACACCGTTCAAGCTACAGCCACATACTTTAAAACGAATAAACATACCTACATACACCTCAGAAACAATACACTTCTTCTTCACTCGTAAGTTTAAAAAATGTAAATAGTTTATTAGAGTCAAGAAGAAGGGTCCTCATTTTTTAGGGTTCTCTAGTACTAAAAGGAACCCAAGTAAGTTCATCATGTCCATCTGTCTGTCTGAAAGTTGTAATCTTACATGCATGAAATTTTGCACCAAGATAGTATAAGTATAAGTTTAATATATATATATTTAACCTACAGTTAAAAAAAATAATACATATTTTTTTTTAAATAAGGGTAGCATACATGTAAAGAGGGGGTAAAAAAATATTTCGCTGAACCTCATCATGTGGGGTGTCGTTGAACAGGTCTTTTTAAGGTGACAGTTTTGGGATAGTAAAAAAACATAATTTTATATTAATAGGCTGGCTATAATAGGCTAATAGGATATAATTAATATTAATGTCATACATGTAAAGAGGGGATAAAAAAAACGCATGTCACCCACATGTGGGGTTTTATTGAAAAGGTCTTTCAAAATAAACGTATGGTTTCCTACACCATTTTTTTATCAGATGTACTGCTTGCGAAATATGGGCCGACAAAGTTGCTTACAATGTGTGTGTGTGTGTCCCCTACCAGTTCTAAACTATCCATCTCAGAAACTTGTTATGTTCCATGTTGATAGATCTTAGTAAAAACTTTCTTTTAAAATTATTTCGGGCAACATGTGATAATTACTTTTTGAGATATGCGTTAAAAACGGATAAATACTTCAAAAGTCCTACCCACCTATGGAACTCTACTAAGCATGGCCTGACAATCTCTTAGCAAGATAGAAAGGTGAAATCGTAGAATTCAGTAACGTTTTAAAATCCCTAAACGTCAACTAAACGTGTCTAACGTGTGTAACCAGTCTGCGTGCTTCATCTTCGGCCACATCGTCGCTTACCAACAGGCGAGTTGGTGGTCAAACGCAGACTTATAAGCGTTAAAAAAAAAAAAGTCAGAATTTTAGTACTTACTCGTAAGCTTCCGTGCTTGGTGTTCTACTTTCCATATGCGACTGCATTTCTAATAACTTTTTCCAACTTTCTGGATTATTTTTTTGTAAGAGAGCACACCGTAATGTCAGTAGAGCGTCGTGTCTGAAAAAAAAAAACATGATTCTAAAGAAAACATTATATATATTATTTTTTTCATGCCCTATTCTAGACGAATTAAAAATAATAATAATATATAGTTTACAATGAGCTGTAGATAAACAAACTGCAGCGGAGCCGAATTCAAAACGCATTTTTTTTAACTAAAAACCTATCCTTATAAATCATTGGAAGTTCATGTTCATTTTCCTCCAACTTTTGTGACTTTTTGTCGTAACTACGACCTCAGAAAGCGTTATTATCTTATACAATTGTATAATCTGACCTAGATAGTTAGCCCATATATCCGCTACCTGTAGTAATCAGCCATATTGTTCAAAACACATTCCGGTCTGGCGCTGAGAACAGTACATTCCAGTCCGTGATGTCGAGGGTCTTTGAGGCCGGCGCAGTGTCCCGAGCAGACTGGCCATCCGCACCTGAAACATACCACACACGGTTATCACTATAAAACTAACATCCTGCTTACACTCCTTCAAAAATATCGCTGGATGTGTTAAAACAATCGGTGAAACTAACTCAGTTTATCGGGAGTACCTTCAATTAAAATATTTGAAACAGTCGTCTTGAGAACTTCCTCCTTTCTTTTGGGAAGGCGGTTAAAAATTAGCTACATAGTGCATTTTAAAATATTTGTTTTTCATAATATTCTTGTCAGGTTGTTAACACTTCCTAATGTTGGGTGACCATGAAAATATCTGCTGTTCTTCTTCTATTGAAAAAACTTTCTCGCTCGTACTATTGAAAAATGTATGGAACAGGCGATTTTTATTCGTGATTTCGTGGTTGGTCCTATCTAACCAACGGACCGACCGTTTACTTTCGTAAAAGTTGTTCACGAATTCATAATGAATCAATGACATCCCAGAATCAATTCAGGGAAAACATTTTCTTGACAAGAAAAACAAAACACCTTTGAATATATGCAATAAAGAAAGAATAAATAATAAACAGCGATTTTTCCACATTTTTCGATAGATCTCCGAAGTCAGGTGACAAAAAAAATATATATAGAAAAAAACAAAAACGTCGTGGAAAACGTGTGTGTGGTGTGTGGAGTAGTTCTAGGATAGTAATAGCACAAAATTATGAAATTAGCAATTAACTTGATTATTTGACTTACCGCGCGCGCAAAAGGCACCTCTTTTTATCCTTCTCGTTCCTTTTTTTTTAAATTTATAATTAATATACCTATTGTGAATTGTTAATATTTCATTTCATTCTCCATCCTCGGGGTTCCTTTCTTTTAGCCTGTGATTATTTTAGCTGGTCTTGACTGATTTTAAGTTAATCTGACCTTTTAGGTAGCAAGACAAGCTCATAAATTCGTAAGTGTATTTATATGGCAATTTTTTTCGCGAATAAGCCCAAGTTTGCAAAGGTGCAAAGTCACGGGCATCACAGCTTATGACAATAATTCCCAACCTGGCACACCGCTCTCCGGCATAAGAAAACACCGGACTGTAGCATCCAACACAGGGCATCGTAGCTTCCGGGTCAGCCATCGCCTTAGGGCCGAAGACGATAGGCCTCTCAGTCAGGACCAGGTCTCCTGGAGACAAGTCTCTTGAGGCTATGATGTAACGGCCTAGCTCTTCTGACGTGCGAACCTGCGGTAAGAAGAATTTAACCCGAGAAAAAATATAGGAGAAACATGACAAATAATACAAAAAAGTGTACACCCGAAAAAAAAGCTAGTCAGCTAATGTTCAAACCGCTATAAAATGTATGTGTCCGCATATAAGGTTTAGTTCAAACTAGATTGCAATATACGATGTAAAAAGTTATGTTTTCAAAAATAATGCTTTCAACGCCATTTTGTTTTTGAAAATAAAATATAAAATTAATAATTTTACTGATGCCTAAAATGCAAAAATAATGAACTGTACAAAAATATGACTTTTACTCTTAACTAAGCTTAACTTTACTATAAGTTGACTACCTCGGGATTCTACAACAGATTAATTCTAATGCTGCCTTTGTCTGGCACTAAGCAAATGACAAAGGCAGCAATAGACATAACTGTTGTCAAAGTTAACAAACGTTTGAGAATCCCGAGTATTACATTTTTAAGTAAGGACTTAGGGACTTACCGTACTTATTATGTTGTAAGCTATACGATATCTGTATGTGCCTATATACTTATAAATTGATGTCCGATCAATAGGTACTTTTAAGTAAGTACCTACCTAGATTATTAATGATATCAAAGTGCCCTGCAGTCTGCAATTAAATTATTCATCGTCATCTTTGAAATTACTCTATACCTAGGTATTTTTTTAGAATGTTAATAAAAAAATCTAAAATCTAAATTATTATAACATCTACTGAAACTAGTCGGCAATAAAATAACACTGCGTTTGTTTCGCCATCTAGCGACCACAACGAACATTAGACGCTCGATGAGCAAACTTCAACGACAACACGTCAAAGCTTGTTTTGCTGAAACTTCAGCTGCGTTAATAGTTACGCTGGTAAACAATAGATGGCACTAAAGCATAAAAAATAAAAGTTGATGTACCTCGTACGCCTGATCAGCTGTTCCATTTTCACATCCCATGTTTCTGAAAGGTGCAAATAAAAATGGTTTGAATGTGGAGTCCCAGCCCATAAAATACATTTTTGTTTTTTAGGTCTGGCAATATGCAAAATAATGTCACTCTAAATTAACATCACACTTCTGTTATCATTTTAATATCTATCAAGCACTGTGCATTCCCGCGTGATTCCCGCGCATGGTCTAAACGGTTAATTTAAAAAATTCTGATTGTTGAACTGTTATGACCATGCGTGACGCTTACCATCAGGCGAGAGACTTGTTCAACCCATCGCTCTTATAGATACAAACTCAACTGTGAACACCAGACACCAAAAGCACGAACAGGACAACCTTTTATATATACTAGTGCCACAATATCGGCGGCCTTATCGCTGAAAGCGATCTTTCAATCTCGATCAGCTTATACCTAACGGCTCTCGATCTGTATCAACATATATGTATATACCTAACGGCGAGTGTGTAAAAGATAGTTAGGTACTTACATAAGATAATGGCTGCTTTTCCATTAGAGATGCGCTATCCAACTAAGCTACGAATGAGGTAAATCTAAGCTATGAAGCTATGTGACCGTTTCTACTAATGCCAAGCGGTATAGCGGACCAGCTATGAAGATGTTCTGCTTGAGTTAGCGTGCGCTAACTATGTACCTATAGTACGTCGTGTACTCTGCTCTGTACAATTACAAATAGCTACACCATTCGCGCATCCCTAGTATTCCTAGCTACATTCGCAGCTCTCAACCGTAGCTTCCACGTAGTACGTAGACTCTTGCACGCATTCCTCTATAAAAAAAAAACTTCGTTGAACCCATTTCCACTAGTGCCAAGCCAAGCTATGAAAATAAAAGTTTCCTTATTGGTGGATGTCAAACACATCCGTAGATATACAGCGCAGCACATTTCGGGTGGAAAAGCAACCTAAGGCTATGTATAAAATTGTATACGTTGGTATACACTATACAATTTTATACATAGCTTAAAAATCATTGTCAATCATGATGATATTAGCTGGTAATGAACACTTGTGTGATATTTAATTATGAAAGCTGATGTGATTTTGATACATTTTATTTAAAAAGTGCGACCTGTCGTGATCTCCGGATATGATCGAAATCTGATGATGTAAGAATTCCCGTTTTACTAAAATAAAACGTGTGTGATATAAATGGATGATAGATACACACTTACGAACCTATAAATAGGTGATAGGTTTAAACAAAATCTTGGCAGCTTTACTACACTGAACTATGTCAAGGTTGTTATTTACGACTAGTTCATTAATCTTGAATCTCTTCATCGACAGATATAAACCAAATGACGTAATACCATCTTTTGAATTAAAATATAATAGCTTAGTTAAAATATTCGAATTCGAACAAAGAAGAAGCGATAATCCTAACTATCCTATCCTAACTAATATTTTAAATGTCAAAGTAGATCTGTCTCTGTCTGGGTGTTTGTCGCGTTATCACAGCTAAACGGCTAAACGGATCTTGATAAAATTTGATAAGGAGTTACTGTATGTCACAAAGACTGACATGGGATAATTTTTTTATGTCCACGCGAACGAAGTCGCGGGTAACAGCTAGTAGATAATAAAAGATTTTGTAGCGACGCAATGCAATGTTAGCGCGTGCCCTAGGACGTTAGTTCAAATCCCAACAGTAAGCTTGACCTACCTTTGAAGGAAAACATCGTGAGGAAACCACAGTCATGGTGGTAGGGGATTTTTAGTCCAGTTCTCAGCTGGCTAGAGTTGAGAATCTTTCGCGAAGCACCTTACTACTACACCCGACCACAGAAATGTAAAAAAAACTCTTCTGTGGTCCCGACAGTCTCACTTGGCATGCTGTTCCTCTCCAGACTATTTTAACCATACCATCAGGTGCGTTGTGGTCAGACGCCTGTTAAGTATCAAAAAAAGTTAATAACGCTTCACCCCTACTGGAATACCCTGTGTTCATATTATGGAATACACACATCGAGGCACGGACAACTATACGACATCTTAACCCAGATCAGATGTGTAAATTCATTATTCAAATATAATTATATAATATAATGTGGTTGACGGATTGGTGGCTGCGCAACGGTAAACGGGGCATTGGTCACTCGTTAGGACGACGATATTGTGAAAATCGCTGGTCGTACCTTGACAAGATTGGCACAGGACCGGGATAATTGGCGTACAAGAAGAGAGGTTATGCTCAGCAGTGGGCGATTAGGAGCTGAAAATGACGACGATGATAACTCAAATATCTGCATGGCCGGGAATCGAAGAAGAATCTCTTGCTCGAGAAGTAGGTGGTCGAACCTGGATATGATTGGCAAATTTACGGGTTGAGTGGTGTAAAGAGGTCTTTGCTCGTCCTTGGTCCTTGGTGTGCGATCCGAGCGCGCTAACCAATGAGCTACTTATCATCGATAATGATGAAGCTGCTTTTATTAACTTAACTGGAATAGGTAGTTTATACAAATAATAATACGTAGCTTAAACAAAAATGATGTGTCATTATGTACCTTAGAATTCACACAAGGTAGACATATTTCTTCAATCAGTGTGTGCTGCCAGTGATGACATGTGGAACTGAGACGTGGTGCTTAACTGCTGGCCTTTTAGAGTAACTCAGTGTCACCCGGCGGGCAATGGAGAGAGCTTGACTCAGAGTTTCTTTGCGCGATAAAATCCGGAACGAGGATATTCGCCGAAGAACCAAAGCTTTCAGGGTTTACAATCTGGAGTGGTGGGAAGAGGAATAAAGGTTCTTGAGTGGCGACCACGAACCGGAAGACGTAGCGAAGGTACTAGGCAGGCCTCATAATTCGGTGGACCGACGACATCCTGAAAAGCGCGGGCAGCATGCAATTGGCAGACTAACGTTCAATTTGTAGGGAGAGGGAGGCTCTAAGTGGGTAACCTTTGTTCATCAGTGTACATTCTCTGGCTGATGCTGATGGATATAATTATATTTCTAACGGGGAGCTATTTTAGTGGGACTTATTTCATCGTAGCTCCAATAACGACCGACGCGACGATAAGAATTGAATATGCCTAATTATAGGGTGCGTCTTGCAATGGATGATAATACTTAGATCTCGGCAAAATAGGTTATGGCCACCAACATTGGCATGGCATCAAACAATCGATGCCCAACGCACTGCGAAATTCTCTCATGAGTTGAATGATTTCAGCACTTTACGAGAAGTTTGATTAAGAGTAACCAAAGCATTGGCATGGAAATGTCGTATAACTATGACCAGGCACTGTATTCTGAAGCCAGTCGAAAAATATTCGATTCGAGATCTATACCCTCCGTCGTCCGGAAAGCGTGTGATCTCGAATCGAATTATTTCCGGCTAGGTTCAGAATACAGGGCCAGAAGAACTAGAGGATGGGCAGCAGCGTCCTCTTAGTAAACGGTGAACATTCTGCGATCTGTTCAATTTGCCTGCCTAGTGTGGGAATTACGTCACCTCAATAGCAAGGGTGTTCAAATTCACTACGAACATGATAATTGAGGCGAGTCATCTCCGTCCCTTCCGAACAAACCGCAATCTCCTTCCTTCCTCAGAGTCGCACAGTGGGCAATGGAGAGAGCTATGCTCCGAGTTTTGCGCGATAAAATTCGGAACGAGGATATTCGTCGAAGAACCAAAGTCACCGATATAAATTTCAGAGCTTTCAAGCTGAAGTGGCAGTGGGCAGGTCACATCACTCCAGGAACCGATAAATGGTGGGGAAGAAAGGTTCTTGAGTGGCGACCACGAACCGGAAAATGCAGCGTAGGCAGACCTCCCACTAGGTGGACTGACGACATTATGAAAGTCGAGGGCAACCGGTGGATGCAAGTGGCACGTTGTCGGTCGGTGTGGCGCTCTAAGAGGGAAACCTATGTCCAGTAGTGGACGTCTTCTGGCTGATGATGATCATGGTGATGATCTCCGTCCCTTTATTATGGATGTCCCTGATTGTAGGAAATAGTGATCGTGCTTAGCAAAAGCGCTTAAACGATCGGAATGGCATGCGATTACAATCAGAAACACGAACGTATGTAATACGGGTGTGTAGGTCTTGCCACCGAAGCTCCGGACGATTAGTATAGGCGGAATTGGGTGATTTTCGTTAGTTTTTTTTTTATGGAACCCCAAAAAAGACAAATAAGAAGATTTGTAAAGGTAACAAATGCTCAAGCCGCCTGCCAAGCTTGAGGATTATAGCCACCCCATCCCCCCTTAAAAGGGCATTTTAAGAAAATATATTTCAATCTCTTTTGTTAGCATGTCTTATTCAATATAAATTATGTTTCTCTTACCTTGTATTTAAATATAATAAATAGGTTTTCGTTGTCAGGTGCGTCTTAAGCTTCTTAGAATATTTCTATTGCAAATATTTTATATTCTATGAACTAAATAAACACATTATTCACCAATTTAAATTCAAACTATCTACGTATCTGTAATCCTTCTATTGTTTCCCATAAGAAGTTAGTTACCGATTTACGAAATACCTACCTACCGTAAAACAGACATTTATTTCAAGACGCTTGGAACATTCTACGATATTTCTAGAAATTTACACGAAATCGAAACTAGGATAAGGAATGCTATTTTTTTGTGACGACACCAGGTGCAAGTCTTTCATCTGATGGTAGTCACGTTTACCTGTAACAGCTTAGTGCCACCCAGAATATTGAACTTCAACTGTTCAGAACCGTGGGCGGAAATCCATTGCACCCGGATATAGGTACATAGTTGTTCTTGATGCATCTTTCTGATTAGTAATTTCGCTGGAAGGAATCCGGAATACAGTAATGTTTGTAAACAACTGTTTCACGGTTGAAAAACTGGTACTTCTTTGCCAGTTTCGGCAAAGAAACCGGCTAAGGCGGGGTCTTACAAACTACAAAACTGAAAATACAGAATTTTATTTCGTAATTTTTTTTGGTCCGTATTTTCCAAAAAAGAGTGGTTTCTCTTTTTTAATTTTAAATTGGAACGTTTTATTTACTAATTTAATGATGGTAACGTTTTGGACGTTTTCTATAGAGTAACAAAATAATAAAGTAGAATCGAATTTGAGAGGAATGATATGATTATCTTGGTCCTTTTCGTTTCAGAATCATGTGGAAAAAAAAATGGGCACAATTTTAGAGTTAATCTTGGTTTAAATTACAAAAACATCGACAAGATCGACACCATTGGTACTTAGGCAAATTGTTTTTTACCCTCTTTTGGTTGTCTATGTTTTGGAAAACCACTGAATAAAATTCGTTCAGTTCATGAGCAAATTAATTTGCTTACTAGTTGAGTAAAAAATTTGTGAAGGTTTCTCTCAAAAACCATATTATGCTCCACAGCCACTTTGATTTGTTTGTTTTTTTTCACCAGATGTGAGGTACTAGGCTACTTGTAATATTTTGCTCCCGTAGACTCGTAGACCTTCGCTTTGCTCGGTCAAATCCTACTTACATACTTTTTCATAGGATCTATGCTACCTAAATCTGTCAAAAAAATTCAACGATGCCTCTTATAATAGCTATCATCATCATCACCATCAGCCAGAAGACGTACACAGCTGAACATAGGCCACCCCTTAAAAAAATCCTCCTATAAAAGCTATAAAATGATTTCAATAATCGAGTAACCGAAATTTTTCGTCAAAAAATATATTAAGTACTCGCGAAAAAAAAGTACTTACGGTAGAAAAAGAAAATCCTCGACAAATCACAGGAACAAAACTCACAAAACAGATGAGACTTATATAACCGTGTATTTTTCAGAAGACGATATGCTCCCTAGCACAACACGCGGCACACTGGTATTGCTAGAGGAAATAGATTTCCAGTTACGTAACGCGAAGGCCTAATGCGATGTGATGTGACCTGATTTTTACCAGCGGCGAAATTGAGACACAAAACTAAACTCATTTGGGGTAAGAGCTTGTCTTGTATGGCTGCAGGCCTAGCACGGGAAAAAAAATTGTCCACCATTTTTATCCCGCTAGAACGGGACGGACGTATACATATCCTAGCTTCACGTTGATGCATGGACAAAACTTTATCCCGGTGCGCGTGCTCCTGCTGTTGTCATTTTTTGACGACATGTGGTCCTTAACTGCCAGCCTTTTGGAGAAACTCAGTCACACAGCGGGCAATGGTGAGAACTATGCTCGGAGTTTATTTGAGCGATGAAATCCGGAACGAGGATATTCGCTGAGCCAAAGTCACCGACATAGCTCTCAGAGTTTGCAAGTGGCAATGGACAGGCCACATCACTCGATCACCGATGGGAAGAAAGGTCCATGAGTGGCGACCACGAACCGGAAGACGCAGCGTAAGTAGACTTCGAACTAGGTGGAGTGATGGCATTGGGAAACCATCGGCAATCGCGGTGTATGCAGTGTGGCGCTTAAGGCTCTAGGGCGCCTTTGTTCAGGAGTGTCCTGTCTATGATGATGATATTTTTTTTTTACAGCAACGCAAACAGAGTTGAATTATACGTTTGTGACATCGTATCTCCCAAATTGATGAACCGATTTCGATTTAGTTATTTTTTGCTTGAAAGGCGACTTTCAGATGCTCCGGTTGTTTTTGAAATGTTTAATTTATACTTATCTCCAAAACGAGCAGGTTGTCATGCTTTTTTTTAAATTTATAGCTAGGTTTACTGCGGTTCTGAGCTACGTTTTATGTAAATCCATCTAAAGCAGTCTAAAAGCTATGAGCTCTTTTCCTTATTTCACTGAGGTTTTAATATTATTTTTTTTGTACTGACTTGTTTCCTTGTCTTACAATGACGTCATTTTGTTATTCTCCAACAATTCGCTAGGCCAGCACAACGTAGTGGATTAGGGTATATCCCCTGTCCCTGAGAGAAGGCCTGTCAACGGTAGGAGCATGACAGGCTGATATTGATGAATTATAATTTATAAGTATTTATAAAAATCCACGAAATAAAACGCTAAAAATGTTGTTAATTTTTTTAAAGAATTATACTTTTAATTTAGTAAGAGAAGTAAGTAAGTAAGACTATTCGAAAGAAGAACTAGGTAGCCTAAAAACACAACTACTTTGCCATCAAGCTGTAAAAATGCTTCAAATAATTGCTTAAAATTAAATTAAACCTTATTGAATTATAAGCTTTTATAGCCTTTTAGCCACTGATTTATATTTTATTAAGTAAGTTATTACAGATCTCAGTGCTTTTAGCAAACAGCCTTTGTGTTAGTTTGCCAAACACACAGACATCAAAATAACCAGTCGTAGAAGTAATCGATAGTAACAACGCTAACTAGCCATTTGCTGAAAAGAAAAGATTTTCTATCACGATTCATTTCCTTGGCAAAGCTCCCAACGACTGCAATAGTAAAACTAGTCTATTTAAAACGAGTATTGTGTTCGGAACGGACCGAGTAGGGCGTGCCGGGAGCCCCTAAATAGTTGTACAGAATGAATTACGACAAACGCGAAATGCTGACTTGTGAAGTCTGCCAAAAACCAGCGAACCAAACCTGCGGAGGCTGCAAGCTAGTCTATTACTGCACAAGGGCACATCAGAAACTAGGATGGAGGGAAGGTCACAAATTCAAGTGTTGCGCTTTCAAAATTCAGTATACAGATGATTTGGGACGCCACATGGTAGCCACGAGGGATATCAAGCAAGGTGAAATGATTTTAAAAGAAAAACCTGCAGTCTTAGGACCGAGGATCAGCTGCCCTGCATTATGCTTGGCTTGTGGGAAAAATCTAGATCCGCAAGAAATTGGAGAGACCTTCGACTTCTACAAATGTTCTAAGTGTAACTGGCCTATGTGTGGGCCTGATTGTGAAAAGGCTGATATCCATAAACCGGAATGTAAAGCTATGTCTGATAGAAAGTACAAATGTAACGTGAAATATGAACGTCCTGATAAAACGGAAGCAGCTTACTGTGTCATTTCACCACTAAGAGTGTTACTAATGAAGCAGGCAAATCCAATGCAATATGAAAACATTTTGAACCTGGAGTCTCATCTAGAAGACAGAATAAACACCCCCCTATACGTAGTACTGAAAGCTAATTTAGTAACGTTTGTTATTCAAGTTCTTGGGTTGCAGTTTGATGAAGAAACAATACTGAAGGTAGCTTCGATATTTGATACCAACTCGTTTGATGTAAGGACTCCGGATGGGACAAAAAGGATGAGAGGTATTTATTGTACTGCATCTATGATGAACCACAGCTGCAAGCCCAATACACGACACGTATTTTTAGGAGATGAGCATTTTATGGCAGTTATTGCAACAGTCCCAATCGCCAAAGGGGAGTTAATCACAGCAACGTACACCCAATCTTTATGGGGCACGTTAGAAAGAAGAAGGCATTTGAAAACATACAAATGCTTCGATTGTGAATGTGATAGATGCAAAGATCCAACTGAATTTGGAACCAATTTAGGGAATATATATTGCTCAGTCTGTAATGGGGTGGGTAGTTCAGCTAAGAACCAAGGAGCAATGTTGCTGTCAACAAATCCTCTTGACGAGACAGCTCCGTGGAAGTGTGATATATGTGATCACTTCATACAAAGCAGACAGATGTTCTGGGGAAACAATGCCCTGAAACAAGATCTAAAGAAGCTAAACAAGACAAGGCCGGGAGATTACGAAGACTTCATTCAGAAATACAGCCAAACTCTGCATCCAAGTAATCATTTGGTTGTGCAAGCCAAATTGGCACTGATACAAATATATGGCAACTGCAAGGGGTACAAGCTATCAGGTACAATATCAGTATGTTCAGATATTTAAAGCACCTATAGTACTGAGATCATTTCAACGAAATTATTAATAAGGTTACTCCTTCAACCTACGTTGCCACTTTTTTTTGTCCTTCCTTTGGTCGTCCTTTGTTTTATTTTTGTCAATACGACAATACGGCAATACGACGTAGTTAGTAGAGAATTATACGACGTAATTAGAAGAGATTTCGATAGATGGCGATAATTTTTCAAGTATTAGACACACAGTTCTAAGACGCAATGCCCGAACCATCCCGGACAAATGTCCATGTTTTGAGATCATTTCACTAATAAGAAGAAAAAAAAAGACAATAACAATAAATAAAATAAAACTAAACAATGTAGTATGACATAAATCAATGCCAATGTATATATATAATTAGTTAAAAACAAATAATTAATAATTAAAACGTATTTTATTAATATTTTCAGAATTATCAAATAATGACTTGAAACGTAAGATCGAGCTGTGCCACGAACTGCTGGAGCTATCTGATCAGCTGGAGCCGGGCTGGTCGAGATTCCGCGGAACGCTTCTCCTGGACCTACAAGCTGCCATGTCGATGCTCACCAAGCAGGAGTTTGAAACAGGACATTTGACAAAAGCTGGAGCACAGGTAAAAAATAATATTATACTCTATTTTTTTAGAAGATTAACCCCCGAATACTGAAACGTTTGTTATCTTTGACGACAGATTAAGTCTATTGCTGCCTTTGTCATTTGCGTAGTGCCATACAAAGGAAGTATTGGAATTAATCTGTCGTCAAAGTTAACAAATGTTTCAGTATTCGGGGGTAAGAGCTTGGGATCTACTATAATTTGGACCAGCAGGCTTATCCCTTAACTCTGAAAGCGATAGTGATAGTGCGCGAGCGGGACCGCGCATAGTGCTACTAAGTTGGTACGAGCGGGATGGAATGCTCTCGCAATCAGAATCACGAACGTTTCAAAGTTAGAGGATAAACCAGCAGGTTCAAATTTTAAGACTTCTTTTGTTGAATCTTTTTTGGTATGAATAGTTATGCCAGGTACGCTGTCAACTTGAGTAATTGGAATACACCTTTAGACCTTCAAATTGTCTTTGGGTAATTTATGTATTCATTTTGTTTAGTTGTTTGTGTTTATGTAGGTTGTTTGAGTTTGTTTGTATTTTGTTTAGAATAAAGTCGCGTTACTAGTAGTTGTATATAATTTCATGGTCTACTTAGTGGACAGCAAGTCCTGCAGCACCGATCATGATGAAAAACTATATATTTTTTATTTATTTCCACATAGGTACACATGTTACTTATGAACTAAAGTGAGCCTAAACTGAGATTAATCTTTTAAACAATCGATGAAGTTAAAAAAATATTTAGTTAGTTAAGCCCTGGTCCCCGCACAAGGATTCCATGTATCGGGGTGACCAGTTTTACACTATAAAGAGGTACAAAACCTCGGACTACACTTAATACAACAAAGATCAACAAAGGGCAACATTAAGAATGCAACTCTGAACACGGATGCGGAAGCTACGCAGCTCAGAATGCGACATGCTGTAGATTAACAGTGATATGGAACGAAAATCACTAGACTTCGTGACGCAGGTCTCTTCTATGCAACTGTCTCTTCTATCTGTCTGTCTCTCAGTAGGGTGCTTGTCGCGTTATCACGGCTAAACGGCTGAACGGATCAAGCTGAGTTTTTGCACAGATATAGCTTAAGGGTTGGAGACGGACATAGACTACTTTTTATTGTAGGTCCACGCGAACGAGGCCGCGGGTAAAAGCTAGTAGTTACATTAAAAAAAACAACTAGCTCTGTTAATCATATCATATTTTCAAATTTTCAGGATGCACTGATGGAAAGCATGATATTACTCCAAGAGGCGACCAATATCCTCCGCATAGAACCCCACATGAGAGATATCCTTGAAAGGAAGATCCGAGAGTTATCCAACCAGTTGGAGCTTACTCAGGCTGAATTAGCTTAGAAATATTTAATTGTCCCAGTTATGTTTTACAAATACATTTAGCCGATTCTTTCATGTGCATAGACTCTTTATTGTTTGCCGAGTCTGCACTTAATTAAAACAGGTAATTGCATTTTTAATTTTGTTTTATTTGTTTTTTAAGAGCAGTAAACCAATTTACATTATTTTTAGCTCATATATTTAATATTCGAAATTATTGACCGCGCGAAGCGAAGGTCTCAGAGTTAACTGGGACAAATCAGCATTTGTATGTATGTTTGTTTGTTTGTGTGTATATTTGTCCGATGATAAATTGGGAACCGTTAATTCGATCTTCATGAAATTTTGTAGGCAAGTAGTTCGTTTCAATACAATTTTTAAGTTCGAATATGAGCTGAATCGGTCTAGGGGTTGTGAAGATATATGGGTCGCGAGGTCTCAGTTCGGCGCGAACTACTAGTATAAAATAAGGGTGATATTGAAAAATTTTTTTGTATTTTTTCTTTATTTGTACCACATCTGTGATTTGTACATAAAGAAACATCTAAGATACCTTAAACTAATTCTCGTGTTGATTCATGTAAGTTTAATTTTTTTACATAAACAAGTTGCCATTGCTTTTTTTAAAATTAAGCAAGAAGCTTTTTAATCCTTGGTTAAATTTTATGCAATAAGAAGCTTTAACTTGTCACTCGTAATGTTGGTAACAAACCCATACTTAAAATTAATATAATAATGTTAATTTTAAACTAAATAATAATTGTATACTAGATCTGTGATCTGTAAGTCCAATTTATATGTAACATAGCACGTTTGGATTTCAATCGGGCCACAATAGGATTCCCCTGCACGTGATTGGCTAGGCGTCGTCTATAAAATATTCAGTATTTTAGACATCTGCTTTCAAAGGTGTTACTTTAGTTGGTTTTGCTGTAAACTCGTCATTTTTCACACTCAAGTCTAAGGTATCTTTGTTTATATGGAGTATGTTTTGAAAGGCCCTCTTCAGCTTGTTGTTCGGTCTAGGAGAATTCTCAATGACGAAGATCCTTTCTGTGTTCTTGTCGTCCACGTTGACACAAATTTGCTTCTTCTTAATCTGGAAATAAGATTTTGGATCGTAAATTTGACAAAAGTTGGATGAAACTTTATAACTCGTGCCTCCATCAGCTTATTTATTTATTTATTTAACTATACATTGCCACACAATGCGTACTGGTAACATTTTTCAGAATGTACTAAATTACACATGATACCCTGTTATAGGGTGTTGCAAAAAGTATTGTTGCCTACATACTAGAAAAGTAAAACTACCTATTAATAAATATAGAAATATAGAATAATACAGAAAATAACGACTACAATACGACTTATAACTAATATTGCTTAGCATACGCACCGCGAAAGATCTTTTCTACTTCTTATGTCGTCTTCACGACAAAAAAAGTAGAGAAAAATTTGTCCCTCTGCGCATGTTAAATTCAGGTGGCCAGAATAGAACAGGTAACAAACAATGAAGAATAATCTCAAAGACGTGATCAAAAAACGGCTTAGATAATATTATCATCATCTTGATTGATAATGACGTCGAACCCATGTAAAATCGCTAAATCAAACTTAGTGAAATTGCTTTTTTTTAACTTAAACTTAAACTTAAATAAACCAGTCTTCTGTCTTTTTCAATAGAGTTCTTATCTCGAAACAGCGAAAAGGAATAAGCACTTGGTTACTATTCCAAGGGTACTGCAACTGTATTAATACGGGGGTAGCTGATTTCACTATTCCATGAAATATCATTAAGGCGAAGTCGCAAAACAACAAAAGTAGCATTTTTCAGCGCTTTGTTCAAAGTGACGAGATTACTTAATCAGGTGCAAAAAATACTGCGGATAGAAAACAAAACTGTAATTACGTTTAACACAATAAAATTTCAAAAATCTAAAAAAAATTACCCCCTGAAAAACCCTTCTGAAATCAAAAGCTCTGAATTTTCAGCGGCAACTACAATTATTTTTTTACAAATTAAATAATAGGTTTATACGTCGAACCAGGTTTTTTATTTGATTTGTATATTTCCGATAATCGGCAAAAAAGCAATGAAAAACTACAATTTATCGTTTTCTCATCAAGTATGATATGCGATTTTCAACTTTAAAGCTTAGAGCTTTAAGCGGGACAATACTCTTTTCAAATCACGATCAGTACTCGCCATAAAAGGTTTGAGTTGATAACTAACACAATATGCAATCCTTTCGCAAGGTGCTAGCAACCTATAAAGACTTACCGCAGGGCAGACGCAGCACCAAGAGCCGAACCTGCACCAAGCCACAAGCATAGTCCTATCCATAGCCTTCCTGAAACGAGCATTGCTGAAGCCGTAGATGAGAGGATTGATGGCACAGTTCAAGTACAGGAGATAGTTGGCTGCGAACCACATTTTGGCGAAACTGCCGTCCACCTGGAAAGTCATTAAAATGTTTTTTTATAAATTACTATTTTCCTGTAACATTTGCTTAGCCACCAAGAAGACAAGGCTCTCAGACACCCCCTCGGTAACCTTTTTTTGTGTACTGGTTGAGCTTCAACGCTAGTTTGAAATGCACGATATTTAAAAAAATTAAAAAAAAGTTATATATAATTTTTAGTTTTTATTAGCCTTCAGGTTGAGATTGATCTCAATAAGTAATATGAATAATATTATAAAAGAAAATTAAAGTACCCGACTGCAAAATGTAGCCTATGTTACTCTTGACGTAAAGAAAAATCCAATGACTCCTCACTCGTCATTATCGGTCAAGCCGCTTAACCTAAATGAGGTAATTTAAGAACATACAAACGTAATATATATATACACATATACACCGAAAAACTTTAGCATTCTTCTTGAGCAGTCGGGTAAAAACGGAAATAAACAAAATAAGGCATGGACTTATTGACAGACCAAATATCCTAACTAATATTATAAATGTCTGTCTCTCTATCGGGGTGTTTGTCGCGTTATCACGGCCAAACGGCTGAACAGATCGACCTGAATTTTTGCATAGATATAGCTTACGGGTCGGAGACGAACACAGATTAGTTTTTTTTGTGACGCGAACGAAGTCGCGGGTAGGAGCTAGCGTTGTATATTTGTCTGACGATAATTTACGAACCCTTGATCTGATCTTAATGTAATTTTGTATGCAAGTAGTTCATTTATATACAATTTCTATGTTTGAGTATGAGCAAAATCGGTCACGGGCTTCATAATTTATTGGTGTTCAGATGTTACAGTTTGGCGCGACTTACTAGTTTTATTATCTATGAGTTTTGGCCTTTTGCGTGTAATGACGTTCCTCATAATATCATCATCAGCCATAAGACGTCCACTGCTGAACATAGGCCTTCCCCTAAGACACACCGACCAACAACGGCCATTTGCTTCCGCCGGTTGCCCGCGACTTTCACCTAGTCCACCTAGTGGGAGGCCTACCTACGCTGCGTCATGTAATGACATCATTAGGGTAAAATTAAAGAAGCACGTTAAATTCACCGCATTAATTTCTAACGTCAAGTTGTTCCTCCAGTAAATCAGCGCAGTATAGGGCACGCGGCAAATCACGCCAGCTAATAGCACGCAGGCTGTGATCCTCAGGGCACGGCCTTTAGCCTTCGCGATGACGCGGCCACCACCTCTAGATGAGAGCTCCCGAACGCTGCACTCTAGTCGCCACATAATAGCCCCATACTGAAACGAACAAAAAAAATTTAAGCCAAGACTGAGATTTTCAAACAAGGCAAACGAATGCAAAATAATCTTGATGCTAAGAATGAAAGAATACCGCCGTCTTGTCCATAAAAAGGCGTATTTGCGACGCAAAAAAACAACGAAGATATTGCGAAATTTTAAAAAACCAAACATACAAGCATAGTTTTATACGGTGTAGATAACATGTAAAAAATAAACATCTAAATCGGGTAACATTTTTTAAATTTCGAAATATCTTCGTTGTTTTTTTGCGTCGAAAATAAGACGAAAAAAAGTAGTTATTAGAATACAATTTTTTTCAAACAAAACAGAGGCATTTTTTTTCACTATGTAGATAACTTATAAAAGCCATTGACACCAAAAACAAAAGATTTTGTTAAGATTTAGGAGTTGATAAGTGGTCTACTCAATTGCTGTTTTCCTTTTTTCAAATTATGTTGCTTCTTGGCCATTCTAGGTAGAAGCCTGCTTCTACTATATCTACTTCTGCTGCATCTAACTAGGTAGGTGTAGGTATTACTTGTATCTTTGAGTTCGTTATCATCCTTACTGTTAGCACCATGACTCCAAGTGGAATCCAGACTAACAGCGTCAGCATCAAGTGCCAGTAGATTCCCATTACACTCGTGTCTTCCCTGCAGTACTTCTCGATGAAGTCTAACCATGGACGCTCCTGTAATAGAATAATACATAAACTTTTTATATATTCTGGAATTACGGTATGGGTTTTAATGAATGATTGATTGTATGAGTGTTTTAATGAAGTGAGAATATGGAGTCATTGTTTATGGCTTCTTCACAAGTTGATCTAAACTTTCTACAATGTTTTTATCTATACAACAGTCAAGTTTCAATGTTTTAATCACACTATTAAGAAAAACAGTATTTTTTTATTAAAATAATCTTTGAATAACGAGAATAAATGGTTAAATCAGTGCCATGTGAAATGCTCGAAGATATCTACCCTAATTTAATAATAGGTAAAGATTGTAAATACTGAAACAATTCAACCGATTCTTTCACTGATTGGAAGATTTATATTGAACCTCTATAAATGATATAGTATCCTTTTTTTTAAGTTAACAATGCATGCTCAATAATGGTTTTCCTTTAAGTGTATCTCTACCTATGACACGAGTGTTCGTAGGGCCTTCGAAATCTGGCAGTAAAAGTGGCAAGCAGATAAATACTTACCACATAATCCCTCGTGATGGCCCAAGGCAAAGACAGAGCAACTGAGACGACCCAAGTGATGATGATTAGTTTGGGAGCAGCACTTTTCGTGACCCTCGCATCGGCAGTTAAGGCAGCTGCAGCGAGACGATCGTAGGAGACCAGCATAACTGCTCCCACACTGGCCAGAAGTAAAGAAGCTGGAATAAATAAATAAATAAATAAATAAATAAATATCTGGGACATTTTCGCACACACGGTCATCTGACCCCAAACTAAGCAAAGCTTGTAATATGGCTGCCAGAGACTAATATACGTACATAGATATTTTTAAATACATACTTATATAGATATTAACACCCAGACATAGAACAAACATAAATATTCTTCACATGAATGTTTGTCCTAGATGGGAATCGAACCCACGCCCCCAAACACAGAAGGTAGGTTCACTACCAACTGAGCCACCGTGGCAGTCAACAAACAAGCTAATAATAATTTCAGTAAGGAGTCCAGCTGAAGCTCCCCACGAGTAAAGAAGCTACTATTAATATTAGTAAGGAGACCAGCATGACTGTTCCCACACTGGCTAGGAGTAAAGAAGGTGGAAGAAGCCTTCAGAATAATCATTGCCTTAAAGTAAATACCAATATTGGGTATTTTATACATTTCGTAAGCAGTATATCTTTAGAGACCATAGGCAAATTTGAATTCATCTTATAAAAAATATTTCTAAATACAAAGAAGAAGGTTTGGGGGCGAACCCGGAACCCTACATAAAGATAAGGTGGCACAGTTATAGTTCATCATCATCGTCATTTTCAGCCAGAAAAAGTCCACTGCGGAACATATGCCTCCCCCTTAGAGCGCCACAGAAACCGGCAACGTGCTACTTGCACTCATCGGTTAGCTGCGACTTTCACAATGTCGTCGGCCACCTAGTAGGAGGCCTGCCTACGCTGTGTCTTCCGGTTTGTGATCGCTCAAAAAACCTTCTTCCTCATCGATTATCTGTTCTTCAAGTGATGTGGTCTGCCAATTGCCACTTCAGCTTGCAAGCTCCGAAAGCTATATCGGCGACTTTGGTTATTCCGCGATTATTCTCGCCATATACACACATATATAGAGTAATAGTTAATTTTGATATATTTTATACCTACAGATCTTCCTTACATTTACAAATTTTTTTTTATTTGTAAGATCATAGAAAGCAACTATAACTTTTTTTTGTTTTTGTTGTTGTAAAACGATTACAAAATAAACAATTTTTTTTTCTACATTACTATTAGTACTCACTGAATATTTGACCGAGCGAAGCGAAGGTCTCAGAGTTTACTGGGACAAATCGGCATTTGTTTGTGTGTATATTTGTTCGATGATAACTTGCGAACCGTTGATCTGATCTTCATGAAATTTTGTAGGCAAGTAGTTCATTTTAATACAATTTTTAAGTTCGAATATGAGCTAAATTGGTTCAGGGGTTGTAAAGATATAGGGGTCGCGAGGTCTCAGTTCGCCGCGAAGTACTAGTTACCACGATTCTTATGGCATTCGCATGCAACTGTGCCGAAGTATAAGGAACTTAACAAAAATAAATATCCCGTGAGTAATAATAGTAATGTTGTAAATCACCACGAAAGTCTAAAACTGTTTTTTTTTTTCTATTTCAACTCACCCTGCATGAATCCTTCGAACCGGCAACCAAAGTTCCTTAACACATAGTTCTGGTAAAAGTCTCTGACCAGCATGAACCATGGACAGAACAGCAACGTTAGGGTGTCAGCCACCGCCAGGTTCGCTATCAGATAGTTGGTTGCACACCAGAGCCATTTATTCTTGAAAATGATGAGGAGGATAACGAAGTTGAAGAACAAACCGCTGATACTGACAATGAGCATGATGGTTGTCTTGAAAGCTATTTCTTCTGCGGGCTTGACGTGCCATAGCGTGTTCGGGAACGGGTAGTTTGATGTGTCGAACTGAAAATAAACATATGCTACCTCCTGTAGATTCCGCACTCAGAACGATCAAACACATCACGCATCGGTCAAAATATACCAATAAAATTGTGTCTTATAGGAATGCTCGGCCTAAGTCCCTGCAATCCGCGCCTTCCTGCTCGTTTTTGTAGCCTCGTAATACGGTATCTAATAGGTGATCTGTGATACACACACATTACATTACACGCTTTTTATACATCAAGGGATGATTCTTAGTTTCGTGTCTTCATAATTGTTCCTAATGATGAGTGTAATGATATCTTAGGTTTATACGTCTGCTGTCTATCTGAACACACAGTATAAGACTAGTTTTTACCCGCGACTTCATTCGCGTGGATTTAAAAAAGTATCCCATGTCCGTCTTTGTGACATACAGTAACTCTTTATCAAATTTTATCAAGATCCGTTCAGCCGTGATAACGCGACAAACATCCAGACAGAGAGACAAAGCTACTTCCTATAGTTTGCTAGCTGGCGTTGATCCACTTCTGCGCTTTATTTGACGTTTTGTATGGACTGAAAGTTGTAATGTAGAGAGTTCTGAATTGCGCAAGCGAAGTTTTTTTGTCGAGTTATTTCTCGAAGCTTTATTGGTTCTGATTCGATTGCGGCTATATTTCTCTGAATTATAATATTAGTTAGGATGATTTCGTAAGTTCATTACAATAATCTTCCTCGATTTACGTATTATTTTTTAAATTGGATATCATATTTGTAAAACCTTTTATACACTTTATAATTTATTGACGACTCCTTAAACTCTTTAATGATATTTAAAAAAAACAAATCTGTTAATACTAATCTTAAACAAGATAAGACTTTTGTTTAATTTTATAATTGTTTTAATTTAATAATTTAATCTATTGACGCTTGTTTCTACGTTGCACTGTTTTAAGCTTATCGTGACTTCACTGAACGGCTTCAACGGAAGATCAGGGCCGCTAGTCTCGACTTTTCGCTATGCACTTTGCGACCGAATTCGGTCGCTATGACGCAAAATTCAACGCTATTTTTGCGTTTTTTCAGATCAATTAATGTTCGTTGTCGAATTTTTGCGTCATAGCGACCGAAGTCGGTCGCAAAGTGCTGTAGTGAAAAGTCGAGACTAGCGCCCCAGCGCTGTATGCTAAATAGCATTATGCTGAGTTGAGGATATTGCTCACCTGCTTACCCTTCAATATAATTAATGTTACTGTTGTAGCAATATAAAATAATTTTCTTTCTTTCTTTCTTTTATGTAAAGCAAAAAAAAGTGCCTGAATAATAAAAGTTTTAATTTTTTTTTATATTTCACTAGATTACGAGGCAAGCAAGTCGCTCGCCTGGTGGTAAGTGTTACGTTTGTCCATATCCAGCTCTATAATTTTGCACTTTAACAGTTCAAAATGTAAATGTTAGAATCAGATGCTAAATCTCTTTGTGCCTAGTAATTTCGCCGAAAATATTGCCCTTAAATCCTGAACACAGTAATGTTTGCACACTACTGCTTGGTAGTTGAATAACTGTCAAAAGTGTGGTACTTCCCCAGACGAACTCTGCAAGATTCCTGTCATTGATAACACAATATTAACTAAACAACTCACATTATCAAAATAATCCACAGTCCAGTTGTTCCAGTACTTTCCATCACTGTCAATGATGTCATCTTCTTCCATCATTCACAAAAATATTGCTTAATTAGCACCTACTTTTTACATCTAATTTTTGATATATATTTCCTGCATGTGCCTCGTACATGGCTTTATTTTGCGTGCGTGACTAAATGGGAATTTAGAGGGAAATATAACAGTTAACACAGTAAGGACTGTTTGTAGAAAAGCTTTGGTTCGACCCACGCCTACGCTTACGTAAATTAATGTGTCATTTCCGCCGTCAATTTTTTATCGTATTTAATTCAATTCAAATTTATTTATTTCGACCAGAATAATAAAATTATTATACTATAGAGCAATGCGGGTACAAGCCCGAATGGTCCAGGCCGTTCGATCTGGATCATAACGTTAATTATACATATACCTATTATCTCAAAAAACTAATTAATATTCAAAAATTAAAATCGACACATAAATAATCCCCATCAAATAAATGCGAAATGTTATGTTACGTTTGTTGGTACTTATCGTGTTCTTTGGTTGGTAGGTATATTGTGCTCCTCTTTCACGCAGCAACAGAGCAATAGGATTTTTGGCGGGAACGTGAAAAATTCATGTCGCGTCATTTTATTATTTTTCAAAACGTGTGTTATTTCGAGTGCTAATGTGTAAAAACGGGAATTTTTACCCGTTATGTGTTCGTGAATATGCACGAGTGATGGTGAATGGTATAATGTCGTAAAACGTGAATTTTCGTGTTGTTTCCAAAACTCTATAGAACTCTAGTAAAGTTTTCACCACTTTACAGGGGCATGGCTTGGACTTGACCGTGACTTGTTTTGCTCGCCTTTGACTGTGACTATGACTTGTTTGATAATATATAACAAAACTTGAAAATATATAGATATGTGTATATGTATGTATGTGTGTGTGTGTATAATTATGTTACTTGAGACTGGCAAATGCATAAGACGTGCGACGCCAAAATCCTATTAGGAGAAAAAAATAACAGTAACAACGGATCGACCTGAATAGTATTTTTTTTTCAACTTTTGTAGACCCCTTACTGTGTGTAAAATTTACCTATTATCAGTATCTTCACGAACACTCGAGATAAAGTTTAGTGTTCAGTTGCAGTAGTCCATTTGGCTGAAAGCTTTTTTATCGTGTTTGATTGATAGTGTCAAATAAACCTGTGTATATTCTGAAGGTCATTGTTCGAAGGTTTTGTGTAGTATTTAATATTATACTGTATGTCTTCCCGATACAGAACAATTAGATATTGACGTGGCCGTGGGATATTAATGGGCATCATCAAACTATAAACAGCCCTATGGAATATAATGATGAAGTCTTAATATAATAATAATTATTTTGTAAACTTAGTAAGTACATAAATTACCTACAATCTAGGGTATTTTTGAATTGGCGACCGAATAGTCATTAAGTAAGAAAATTATTTCTTACCACAGTTTCTTCATTTCTTTAATTTTATGTTGGCGACATCTAACGGAATTATCCTACACTTGTTGGTTGGTCTACACTCTATGGTTTACAAATTTTTCTCCATTTTGGTTCAAACGATTTTCCTGATTTACAGTTCTTGGTTTTCACCTAATTACACAATTCCTCACTAGATGGAGATGACATAATTTATTTGTAGAAAAAGAAACATAATTTAATGGCGTCTCAGTATTTTAAATCGTAAAATGAATACTTTGATAAAAAATGTATTGAAATATAATACAAGTGAGATAATTATTATAGTATCCATTTATTTGATTTATTTAAATTATTGAGTATCTGCCTATCGTAAGTAGGTAGCTATCGTAGATTTATTATTAGGTACGTACTGGAACATGCTTATGCAACTCGTAAGTGTATTATAATGGAGCATTTACTATACGGCTACCAATTTCATTGTCTTAGTTTTCACATGGTTTGGCTCGCTTAGAAAATGTTGTTTTGATGTGAATATCCACTTACGCGACATTGAGATGTATGATAGGTAATTAGGTTATTGCTGGATATATCTAATGTAAGTTTAAGTAACAGTGATGCTTATCTAAAATAAAACGCACAATAAAATGACGTAAGTTACAAGAAAAACAATTCAAGTTACAAACATAATACATTGATATTTTCGTACTTGAATTATGTAAAAAAACATGTAAGTAGGTACCTAGGACAATATAATATAGGTAATATTGAAGGAAAAACTATGAGAACCATTTTGGGACACATCTGAAAAACGTTTTTGAAATCACGCTCACACTTAAAAATCTATTTTACAATGTTATTGGTAAGTAGGTGCTAATAAAAAATAGATTGTGTGAGTGAGAAAGCACGTATGGCGTCAAAGCAGTCTTAGTGATGGTACCGAACTAAGTTTTTCTTTTAAATATATATTCAAAAAAATAGATTTGCGTTTGACCACAGCAATGAAATTAGAACTTAAGCGATACACTGCCTGGGAGTGTTCTAAAACCACGACCAGAACCACCGGATAACGTTCTGCGATCCCCAGGCCGCCTGCCAAGCGTGGTAATTATTGCAACCCACCCCTTTTCTAAGGGTCTTCCTTTTCCCTGTTCAGCAGTTGACGTCTTCTGGCTAATTATTAACTTAAACCACAGATACTAAAATTATTTTTTCTTAAACTTATTCAAATACACCAAAGCAATAACAAATACAAATACAAATACAAATAAATTTATTTGGCATAAACAAAGATTGTACAAAAAATAAACATGAACCCATTAGCTCCGAACTAGTATACACTGTATTTCAGAGCCAATGGCCTCTCCCATAAGTAATGAACAGAAAAGATACACCAAAACAGAGATAATTATACAATAAATAAAAAATAAAAACAGGCTTAGTTGTATAGATACAACTATTTAGTAGGTACATTTACAACTTAAACCTTATGAGTGAATACAGATATGAACTAAATATAGATAAATGTAAGTAATGTATGTAAGTTTAACTAACAGATATATAGCTTTTCTAGCATATCCTCAATGCCACTGTAATCAAATTTGCTCAGCCATGTCATTATAACTTTTTTTATTTCATTATTACTATAACTTCTAATTTTATGTTCCTTATCAATTTTATTATACAATAGAGGAACAATACCTTCATATTTCTTTTGTTTAAATCTTCGTCTAGCTCGAGGAACAGGACAGCGATCAACTCGTTTGGTTGTAGTCATTAAACTAGGTACAGTTTTCCTATGGTATCGTCGTAAACATTCGAAAATAAACAACTTAACAAATCTAATATAACAAATCGTTCCTTCGAGTCCTGCAGACTGAATGAAATCTAATAAACTCCGTCTGATAAAAATTCACTGAGACATACGAGTTCGAGGAATTAACCATAATAGGAAGAAATGACGCGGCTATTGGAAGGGTGGTTTCACCCTTAGGGGTTGAATATGTGGATTGATTTGTACACAAATCAAGGTTAAGAGTGTCTGGGTTTTTACCCGACAGCCAAAGAAAGAGGGATTGGGGTTTATACAGGTTTATAAGAAAAGGGTATGCTTAGCCGAAAGGGGTTCATAATATTCATGATTGTGAACAATTTTTACTATGGGATCACAGATAATGGGATCAACTCTAAAATCGAGCATAAATGTTAGATGTTCCATACATATGAGGTCGGTGTGGCGGTCTAAGGGGGAGGCCTACGTTCAGCAGTGGACGTCTTCTGGCTGGTAATGTATGTATGTTTACATTTATCTCACGATAACTTGAGATCCGTTGATCCGATCTTGAAGGAATTCTAATTTATATATTAATAGTTATATCAAAGACATAAGGAGAATTCTGTGAGTTATATATAATTTTAATACAATTTTTGATTTCGAAAATGAAAGAAATCTGAGCAAGCCAAGACGTGGTCGCGCTTGTCACGCTTAGCATTCCTTGATAAAGGTCACCGAATTTGATTGAAACTTAGTATAGTCGGAATAAACGACTCAAATTAACGTGAGTAGGTATTCCTGTTTTATTAAAACAAAGCGGTTCATGTTTTGTGAAGTTATTGAAGTCGCGATGTCACAGTGCAGCGCAAAACTAAACCGTACGTAGTGTTCCGGATTGAAGGTCAATGCTTCCTCGCAGTGCAATGCCGCGCAAGATTTTGAACTATTAAAGTTCTGAGCAGCACTGAACTGCTATAAGCCAACATGACGCTTACAATCAGTCGCGCTACTCATCTTATCACTTACTTGCAAAAAAGGGAATATCACTCTGAGGAATTTTATATAGTAAAAAAAAACGATTGTACATTTGACTCACCATTTATTAGACGTGTGTCGTTGTGTTAGATTCTTCTTTATGTCCGGAGAGACTGCAATTTCCGGCATTTATTTGGGTAGCAAATACCACTTAAGGTGCAACGTTTCGCTCATCGCGCGAAATTCAAATTTTCTTGGGTTTTTTGTCAATTACAGCTTAATTACTCATCGTGCATTTAATGAAACCAATTTTGCGCCAATAAATAAGTTGTTTTAAGAAATTATGGGTAAGATGATCACCTAGATAGCATTGGTTTAGCTACAAATCTCAATAGGCTGATTTTCATCTTGGTTTTTGGATTAGTGAGAAATGTACTTATACTAGCTTTCAACTTGAATTTTTGATTAGTGCAATTACTCGAAACAATCTATTTATTATCGCAAAATTAGTTTTCATGAACCTACGATGAGTAATTAAGCTGTAATTGACAAAAAACGCAAGAAAATTTGAATTTCGCGCGCTGAGTGAAACGTTGCACCTTAAGTAGAAGGACCTAAATTACCTGCTTATCCTAATTACAAAACACAATTTTCTTTGTGTCGCAAAACTTCAATGTCTAGACGTGTCATCTTGGATGCGTCACGTTTTATATTACTTTATTATTACAAGGCATTTATTCAAATGCGATAAAGTCTAAAATGGCATAATAAATGTGAAAAGTACGGAGATGTGTAGACATCATTTTGTATGCAATTAGATGCAATATGCTTTGCGGTTGGTACAGGGAGAAATGTTGTTGTAACTTTAGCTGCGCTCACTTTTGTTACAAGGTTCTATATGAAGACCAAAGAAATTCTGCAGGAGTAGAATAACCATCTCATAAAAAAGTGTACCATGAAAAATCTGCTTAAAAACTAGATGGCGATAATCAATAATCAAATAATGTCCAAACCGTTATAATAGTCGATGGAAATATGGTTAATATAGAAACATATTAATGGTATATGTCCGCTATTTTAGGTTTAGCTATATATGTTTTCAACGCCATCACTTGAGAACCTAGCGATTTTTGCAAATACAATTTATAAATTATATTTTAATGATACTATTAGTGCAAACATTTTCATAATAAGTCGTGTCTTTTCTCCATGCCATTACGAATGAGTTAGATTGGGTTTCTAATTCAAGACAAGCAGAAATTGTTACGATCATGTATTGTATTGTCGCATATTAAAATACAAGCGACATCGTACGTCCTTATCAATATCACAATCGAGTTACGCAATATTTTTAAGGACATTAACTCTCTTGGTATAGTTTCTCTATGCTGAAGACCAAAACACAACCCTATTTTGCTGTCTTTAGTGGTACTGTAGTAGAACCACCAAGCAGTTGTCTGCAAACATGACATAGTTGGGGGTTGAATGGCAATCTTTCCAGCGAATTAATATTATACTCTGTATCAGCCTTTTAACATCCCATTGCTGGGATAACCTACCCTGGAAGGATGATTGGGTCATATCCACCACGCTGGCCCAGAGCGGGTTGGCGGATTCACATATGCCATCGAATTTTTACTCCGGAAATATGCAGGTTTCCTCGTGATATTTTCCTTCACCGTAAGCCCAGTGAGATATATATCCGTACGTGAGTTCCAAAGAACTCAGTAGTACGGGGCCCCGCCCAGGTTCAAGCCCGCGACCTCACGATTAAGGGGCAAGCGGGCTCCCACTGAGCTACCACGACTCACTCTAGCCCCCTAAAAAGGTCTCTCCCATTTTCTTTAATTTCACACGCTTCATTGCCAGCTGTGACCAGTTATGATGCATTCAAGTTTTCGTTAATGCTTTGGTCTTCCTGAATCCCAATTCCACCTCCCAGTCTTTTTGCCTGGCTAAATTTAATTTAGTCGTGGGATAATATCATACTCTGCCTGGGTGTAGTGCTTTAGAATCACGTGGGTGACACCAGACTAGTCATTAGCGAGCACAAGCAAGAGCGGAATATGTAATTCGAACACGTTAAAGATGACAGAATGATAGAAAGTGACGTAAGCAGGTCAAACTGTATCAAATCTCTAGTGTTTTTCGGCTATAACATCGCGTCTAGTACAATAGAAGATCGTATCCTTGGAGTTCGGTATCGACACGTGTTTCACCTCTACACGAGGCATTATCAGGACGTGTTGATTCTTCGAGCTCACGGCAGAGAATGAGCAATCAATTACGTAAGCAGGTGTTTATTAACCTTGTATGTTTGGTAAAAGAAGAAATTACGTAAGAAAACGAAAAGAGGTTACAAAAAGTCGCCTTTTGACCTTTTAGCAAACATTATTCCCAGACACAGACTCTGGAATTCTGAATAGCTGTATAATGTGTGCACTTCTTATCGTGCGACATGCAGTGTCCCTAATGTAGGGTTGGCAAAAAAATATATATAATAAAATGGACATTTGTTTTAGTCGAATAACAAAATGCTTGCATCATCTATTGGCAATTGGCATCCATAATAATTTATAATACTACTGAATTATTTAAAAGATTTTCATGTCATTTGTGATCATATCGACAGAAGCGGATCCGTCGTGTAATATACCTACATCAATATACAGATTGTTTTTTTTAACTGGGACAGCATGAAGAAATCCGAAAACATACCGGTTATAACACCATAAGATTCGGATATGTCCATACTGTCCCAGTTAAAAAACAAAAAAACAGTCTGCGTAGATACTACTCGAGCCCATTATCATCAAGTATATTTTTTTGGGCGGCGCGAACAATCTCATGCCATGTGGTTTAGTATATAAATACCAAAATTTTGCCAGTGACCTCGTCTTGACAAAAAAATGACGAAATAAAATACTAAATTTAATATGAGAATTAAGTGCCATATTATTAAAATAAAACACAATTAATGTGAAAATATGCGAGAAAGACAATTTTGGACGCAAAATTCTCACTAACTAAACTTAACTGTTATTCGGTACAATTCTCTCTAAGTGCATTTAGTTACTTATTTTTTATCCTGATAGTACCCAAATGAAATATTCGCCATTTTATCGGCACATCGGACAGATTTGAAATATTCATACGTTAACAAGAAAGCATTAATGTTCAATGGAGCTTTATCATAGCTTTGCTCTACGTCTGCGATTCCTGGCTTTATAAAACGGATTGTTTTTTTTCTCTTATGTTTTGACTCCATACGTTGTGTATTTAGCCAGAGTCGAGTATGTCTCAGTCATAGTATAAGTGTATTTTATCTATGGTATAAGTCAAGCGAAGTAAGTCATGGTCAAGTCCACGTCATGCCTCAGTAAAGTGGCGGAGACTTTACTAGAGGATTCTATGGAATTTTGGAAACGACACGAAGAGTAACATTTCACATTTCACAACATTATACTATTTACCAATACTCGTGCACGTTCACGAACACGTAATGGATAAAATCCACCAATTTTACACATTAACACTCGAAATAACGCACGTTTTGGAAAATAATACAATGACATGACATGACTTCTTCACGTTCCCGCCAAAACTCCAAAACGGATTGCTGAATTTTTACTACTGAATATTATCACACTTAACATAGAAAAAGTATGCGTGAAGAATGACAACCTCATACAAAAATATATAACCCCGAAAAAATAACATAAAACTAGATAGCGCTAACGTATTCAGTCAGTTAATGCTCAAACGCTATAATATCCGATGAAAAAATAGTAATTAGTATATGGTTTTTTATTTGTAGATATTTTAGATTTAATTTATTTTTATATATTATATTAATTTGGTTTCTAGTTTTACTTTGTATATTTAAGTTTAGATTATTACGAATTAGTTATCTTGGATTTCTATTTCAAGACGAACAGAAATTGACAATCATGTCGCAATTCGAAATACATAACTACATCTTACCAGTTACTAAATATCGGGGTACGCATCTTTCTATGCCCATTCCTATTCTTTCTATGCCTATTTATATGCTCTTCTGTATTATAATTCCTCTAATCTGGTTTCCAAACAAAAAACCTATTCTTACACTTTCGAAACTACTTTGGTAACTATTGTTAAATAAAAATCAAATTCGAAATCTGGCAACATTTATGTCTCCACACATAAAAGCCTTGTTTACCCTACCTTCTTAATTAACAACTCATTCACACATAGCGCGAATCGAGTTGAAAGCGCGAACTCGCGTCGAGAACGCTCATAAATAAATTATAGGAATAAGCTTAGTCATTCGTTCGTATTCATTAATTAAGATCACATGCGGCGGCTTAAACCAATCTGTGGAACAATTGGCTTCGTACTTGGGATGAGGGTGACTATGCGATTAGATATTGTGGGACAAAAAATATATGTTACATTTTCATTATTGTTGATTACTTGTCGATTATAGACCCCTGGACCGATTCAGCTCATATTCGAACATAAAAATTGTATTAAAATGCCTACAAAATTTCATGAAGATCGGATCAACGGTTCGCAAATTATCATCGGACAAATATACACACAAACATATATAAAAATGCCGATTTGTTTGCTTCGCTCGGTCAATTATTATTCTACAATTTGACAAAATGATTCAATTAATTTTACGGTCGCGCAGCGTCGGCAGCGTCGGCGTCGATACACCAGGTTATTTTATTTTTGACTTGTAGATGAATATTTACCAATAAATAACTTTGACTTTGAATTTGGCGGTTGAACCTTAGGTCTTTACATTAGTCATACATTTGCCCTGATGCCGTGGCAATAGAATACGGTATCGGTATCCCCTGTCTGTAGTAAGAGCCTACAAAAAGTGGACCTCAAGGCTCTTGAGGTTTAGTGGGTAGTCCCACCTAACTATCCTAACTGCACCCCAAAGCAGTCGCGTGTCTTGTGAAGATTTCCCCATCATAAAAAAGGTCATTCATATCATACATTATGATACTCGCAAGAGACTTCAATCGCATACCAATAGAATACTTGTTCGAGGTTCTAATATAACGCCTGTGAAAAAAAAAACATCTTTTGCATCTGCAGAACACAGCTAGGACGCGACCCTCATGCGACCAACACGGTGTGTATCGAGATTAGTAGCGGACACGTAGGATACCGGCAGTGTAGTGTGCAAGTCACTATAAAAGTGTAAGTGCCATAATTGGTGACGACTAGTTTGCCAGACTTGAATAGTTGTATCTTTTCGCCTAGTAAACCTTACTTAGCCTATGTACGTTGTTTCTAAGGAACTACAGTTATTGTTTTTTGCTTTTAATTATAATTAATAATATAATTTAATAATAATAATAATTGGTAATGGTAATTTTATTAATATTGGTTTCTGGTTGGTGGCCGACTATATAGCAAATGTTTCGAAGTCTATGGGAATAAGGCGGCAATTGTGGGTAAGGGTATAATTTGTATTTTTAGGTATGTGTCCGCAATTAGCGAACCACTGATCAGATCATAAAACTTTACATATAAACAAATTTTACTATACAATTTTTAAATAAGAATTTATGCGAAAAGCCGTCTGGGGGTTTTTCGTTACCGAGGTCGAGAGGTCATTTCGTCGGGATTGACCTAGTAAATAAATGACACAGTTGCAAATCTAACGCTAAATCTAATCTTATAATGTGTCTTGAAAAAGTAGAAATTACAGTCACCCTACATTCAAGACAACAAGACGTGTATTACTCTTATTCAAACTTTTGTATAGAATTCGTGAGGGTGGCTCGTGGAGGGGAGGGGTGGGGGTTGGGGGGGTGCTAATGATAACACTCACAGTTTCTTTTGTTTTCAACATGCTATGAGTCTGCTGAGTAAATTGAGTGTAACTTTTTATAAATGTTTTGAGTGAAAGTTTTGATATTCATGTTTATTCTTCCAGGATCTCCTCGTTCTGTTATTAATTGGTTTAATAACAACCTTCAATCATGGGCAGAAAATGAAACTGCTTTTACTCACCATGAGGATTATTAGATATTTGCTTGGAAAAAAAAAATAAGTTACGCAACCCTTAAAACACTTATCCAGATAACAGAGTTAAAAATGCGTGACGCGGAGTTAGGTAGGTAGCCAGCAACCGGGGGGGCTTAGAGGGTAAAATCCACAGAAAATAAAAAAATAATATATATTTCTCTATTCTGTGGTAAAATCCGTATAACCCGGCTACACCCTTAAGCAACAGGGTATCTTGTGAAGATTTCCCAGCAGTAAAAAAAAATACATTGTCAAATTAACGTAACGTAACGTAACAATAATATTGTACTAATATTTTCCAAAACATGCTCCCAATGGAAAATGGTTCAGAATCACTTGTCTACAAATAAATAGTTCTCAAACCCCAAATTAATACTTTTTCATTATTAATATCCGATAAATAACGACCCTAAAAACTATTCCCGATTGCCAGTCTCAAAAATAGACAAAAAATCCGTTAAAAAAATAACCCCTATTTTCCAACACCCAGTCTCCGACGCACAATGCTTAATAATGGTTTTGCGAATTTTGCAATACGTTCATTAAGGGCTTTTGTTCCGCAAATACATTTTGGGGGTAGGCAAAAATTATAACATACAGTGGCATTGTGCAGGGAGGTGGCGCGGAATAAGTGCCGGAATATTCTTAGGGCTGGCAGGCAAACTGTTTATTTATAGGTGTACCCATTATAATAATTATAAAATAACATGCCGTTTCTAGGTATCAACGCACAAATCAAGTCGCATAAGGTGGTCACGTGAAATTTGGACCCAATATTCCTCACAGTAGTAAACAATAGGAACGGATTTTGCGAAGTTCCACCTCTAAAGGTGTTAAAAAATTGACCCCAAAGTTTTTAACAAAATAAAAACTTTTTTCATACTACACAAATGAAACTCGGCTTATACAGGTTATAAGGAAAGAGTATGCTATGCCGAGAAAGGCTCATAGTACTCCTAGAGATACGATTTTAGCGTCCTTAAAATGACTCCCGAAAATTTATCTTTTCGGACAGTTTTCATTATAGCTATCTCTTTTTCTCTCTAACTTTTCGCATCTTCTTTCGCACTCTTTGGCGGCTGTACACAGACTGGAGCGGAGCCGAATTTAAGTAACATTTTGAAGGTACAAACCTACCTTTAGTAAAATATCATTGGAATAGCTGTTTTTTTATCACGACTTCAGCGTTGGTCCCATAGTAAAAGTTGTCCACAATCATGAGACCTTTTCGGCATAATATACCCTTTCTTTATAACCCTGTATAAAGGGTAAATGTTTGTCTCAGGCCTTTTCGAAAATTAACCCCAGGCCCTAAGGAGATGAAATGGGGCTTTGAAAATGCGAGCGAAGCCGCGCGGGGCGAGTAAAGACTCTTATGAGTCAGAGTACTAGAAAAATATTTAATTTATTTTAATTTATTTTTATTTTAATAATACGGGAATACTCATTACTCACGTTACATTGAGTCGGTTATTCCGATTAAGTACTCCTTCCTCCGAGAAACGCCAAGCATAGCTCTTACCCCCGAATACTAAGTATTTAACTAAGTATTTGTTAACTTTGACGACACATTAAGTCTATTGCTGCCTTTGTCATTTGCTTAGTGCCAGACAAAGGCAGTATTAGAATTAATCTGTTGTCAAAGTTAACGAGCGTTTCAGTATTCGGGGGTTACCAAAGCTGACCAAAGCTAGTGAAATTTGACCGCTGCAACTGTCAGTGTCTACGTTTCGCTACCTGACTTTTATCTTTCGTGTTGTTGTCTTTTTTTTCGCTATCTATCTCTATTTTATTTTAAAGACTCCTAGCTAAGCTGACAGGCGCTTGCCTCGTAAACAGGAGGTGCTGAGTTCAATTCCCGGCCGGTTAATGCTTAAATGAGGAATTTAAATATGAATTTTGAGGTCTGGGAGTTACTTAGTACGTGTTTTTGTATGTGTTCAAAGGCATTTCCGACACAAAGAATTGCGTTATTTTTTTCTCTGTTCTAAGTCATATTAATAAATAGTGTATGTCTAACCTCGGGATTCTGAAACGTTTGTTAACTTTGACAACAGATTAATTCTAATGCTGCCTTTGTTTCAGAATTCCGAGGAAAGATGTTTACTCGATGGATTATTAGTCCTCTGTAATATTTTTTTATTATTATTTTAAGTAGCAACCCTATCATGCGTAATCGCGAGATTTAAACCTCGCGTTAACGTTAAGAAAACACCCATCTAGAGGGTGCTTTAAATTCATTCCGCAACACAAATAAATAAAATTGCACCGAGATTTCTTCTCATTTGTACGGAGTTGTTTGTGGTCTCTGATGATCTAGGACTCTATGGTGTGTAGGAAATTAGGTTTAAATCACTTTGTGATTGTGGTTTCAATAATTATATAGCATGCCTACATAGAAAAAAATCGGGCTTTGCAGTTTTTTATCATTTGCTTAATTGTTTTTAGCTATATCTAAATATTTACTTAAAAGATTTTTTTACAATCAAACTCTCTAGCAGTTCCAGTTCGACCGTTTTGGTATCACCACTTCGGTCGGTCGAAAAAAAAAATACTGCTGGTAGCCTTATTGCTGAAAGGTATCTATTCCAGCTACTTAGAGTGGATAAAAGCTTAGAATATATAATATAATGGTAACAAACTCATTGTAAAGAAGAAAATACTGAACAAGCTTTGCATACATTTTGAGGGTGAGCTATTTTTCTGTGATGATAAAAACCGTCAAATTATTTCTCGCGAAACCAAACAAAAAAAGTTAAACTACATTTAATTTCTATACCTAATTAAAATTAAAACTAAAAGTTGAAGTGAGTGCAACCGATGCTAGGTATACACTAATTGCAATACATATTTTATAAATCTATCTAATGAAGTGGGTCACACGAGCCTAGTGTCTACAGCTGACGCTGAGGCTGCGGCGGCGGCAGCACGAGGCAGCGAAGTTGCTAGGTCGCTCCCTACTGTAGGCTCGATGACGTAACACGCGTGTTAAAAATAAAACAAACTTTAAATAATAATCAACCTGTAGGATCTAAATATGAAAACATAACCTTACAGATCATGCGAAGCATTATAAACGGATGAATGCGTAACAACGACAAAGAAGGTAACACACAAATTAAATCTTGAATAAAATTGGGTAAATACATATCATAAAGGTTCATGTACTTTTAAGTACGCGTACGTACGCCATTGTATAAATAACTGCAACTAGAACTAAATAAAGTCTATTCTTACGTATATTTTTTCTAGGCAGTTAGGTAACCAGCTTGCCAGGTAGGTACAATTATTACATTGGGTGCCCTGGACATCACAATTATGTATTATCTAAAATAATACATTTTAAAATTATTACGCATGTTTGTGAATAATCGCCCGAAAGTCTTAAAATACCAAAATTAAAACCGAAATGACAGCCTACGAATATAGTTACTTTATTAGTCGAGAGTTCAGCTACTCGTCCATAGATGGCGGTAGTAGGCTTGTTTGTAACAAGTTTTATCCGTAGACGTAGCGCCTGCTTCAAGTTATTTTATTGCTATAGGGATGACTAGGAACCTACAAAAATGACAATTTACAAGTATCTGAAAGCGAGAAAAAAAAAACTATGAAATCATTAGCAGGAAAGTACCTACCTAAGTTAAAGTTAAATGTAACTTTAAGCTTGGACCTAGGCATGTGTAAAACAGTAATGGCCGTTGAACGCAACATTCAGGTTAATTAAAGCCATTTAATTTGATTATCGGCGAGTTTCTTTAAACCTTTAATTAATTCTATAATGGTGATTGCACTGTTAGGTGCAACTAAGCTTTTGTCGATGGAATTGATAGTGGTTTAATTGGGAATAGAATAGACTTCCATTATTTATTTTACCTTTTTTTGTCTCATGATTATAATGTATTTATATAGCCAGTGGCAAATTTTCTTATACTATATTTCGAGCGAAGTTATTTCACAAACTTAAATCACAATAAATACAATTTTCAGCTATTAGTCTCTAGGTATGGCGCCAATGAGTAAAAATCATGTCACTTCCTAGAACTTGTCTCTTTTTGAGTTTTGGCATAGGTTAGAAAACAGGAATAGCGAATAGGAATTAACCATTTAGGAGTGGGTTCAAGATATAAGATAATAGGGTCGTGAGGTTTGAGGTTTTAAAAAGTGCATCGAACTGAGACCTCATGACCTTATAAAATATATTGACAACATCTTGACTGATTTTGCTCATATTCGATATTCTTTTTAAGAGTTGAGTACCGAAAGTTTATAACAAATACTAACAAAATGGCGCCGCAGCAAACTTTCCCTATTTTGGGGGAAAATCGTCGACGACTAAAAATTTCTATGAAACTGTAGAATTGCGATTGGAGAGTTTTGGCGGGAACGTGAAGAAGTCATGTCGCGTCATTCTATTATTTTCTATAACTTGTGTTAGTTCGAGTGTTAATGTGTAAAAACGGTGAATTTTTACGCGTTAAGTGTTCGTGAACATGCACGAGTGTTGGTGAATGGTATAATGTCGTGAAACGTGAATTTTCGTGTTGTTTCCAAAACTCCATAGAAGGCTCTAGTAAAGTTTTCACCACTTAACTGGGGCATGACTTAGACTTGATCGAGACTTGCTTTCTCGCCTTTGACTGTGACTATGACTTGTTTGATAATATTTAACAAAACTTAAGAAAATATATATATAAACTTGACACTGGCAAATGCATAAGATGTGCGACGCCAAAACCCTCTTAGGAGGAAAGAGAAAAAATTGCGATTGTGCAAAAAAGTTTATGCTTGCGAGGTCTACTGTTCGTAGAACTACTAGTTAATATTAGTACATGCTTAAAACTAACAAAAAATTAAGTCAGTTTCAAATAGACATTCATTGAAGATTATAAAGATAAGTTTTTCTCTCCAATGTCTTTGTGTATCGCCTCGTTAATAAGATGTCAATATGTCGATATTGACCACAGATCAAGAATAGATTTCTATTGTTCCTTTACATCTGATTTGACTCAGTTAATTGGGCAGTTAGTTTTGACGTTTGGATGCTTGTGTTGGATCTTCTTTGTCGTTGTTCTTTTTTTTATTACATTATCAGCCAGAAGACGTCCACTGCTGAACATAGGCCTCCCTCTTAGACCGCCACACTGACCGACAATGTGCCACTTGCATCCACCGGTTGCCCGCGACTTTTAAACACTTGATTATTTGAATGTATCATTTTTAATTCAGTTTTACCTTGATTAAGTACTTAAGGCGAGGACTGATCGTGATTTGAAATGAGTACTGTCCCGCTCAAAGTTTTAAAGTTTAAAGTTGAAAATCGCATATCATACTTGATCAGGAAACGGTAAATTGTAGTTTTTCATTGCTTTTTTGCCGATTATCGGAAATATACAAATCAAATAAAAAACTACCTGGTTCGCCGTATAAACCACTAGCCTGGACATTTAATTTGTAAAAGAAAATTTGTAGTTACCGCTGAAAATTCAGAGCATTTCATTTCAGAAGGGTTTTTCAGGGGGTCGTTTTGCGATTTTTTATTTTGTAACTAAGACAGATTTTCGAAATTTTATTCGGTTAAACGTAATTTCAGTTTTATTTTCTATCTGCTGTATTTTTTGCACCTGATTAAGTAATCTCGTCACTTCGAACAAAGCGCTGAAAAATGCTACTTTTTGTTGTTTTGCGATTGGACCAGGCCTTAAGTAATATTGTCGAGCATCTATTAATTATATAAGAAATGTATCTATGTAGAAAAAGTATCTAACATGACTTTGCAGTTGTTGAACTAGCCTCAAACTAGTGGCCGAGTTTTTTTTTTTCTTCTGCGAGTTAAAGGGACGCGCCATTTGAAAGACGATGAAGCTAGTTTCAGTGTGAATTATAGGTTAGTCTTGATTTGGATTTTGTTGCACTACTTCAAAAGTGTAGAGTGCGTTATTAGAGTGCCAAATACTTGAATGTCATCTTTCTTTTTTTTTCCCCGGCTGCCCAAGGAGGGTAATGTGCTTAGGGTGTATATAAGTATTGTGTAACTCGTGTAGCCTAAACGGCTTCTTCGATTTGACGAGTGTGGTGTTAGATTACTCTTGGTTGATTTATTACCTGAAAATTTCATCAAAATCTGTCCAGCCGTTTTGGAGTCCATAATGTATCTAGTAAGTATGTATGTTCCCTATAGATTCCAAAACTTTTCACTCCAAACGACTTCAAATTTTGATTTGTAATTTTCAGGGAATCTTCAGATTAGACCAGGTGATCCTGTGATGTTTGGTACATGTGCGAAGCCGGGGCGGGCCGCTAGTAATATAATAAGTAAGCACTGCAGGGCTATTTCGAATTCACACCGATCTTCAAACGGCGTGATTCCAAATTTAAAATCAAGCAGATGGAAGCTCATTAAAGAGGTCACAGATCAGTCGCGGCTCGTGATACTGGCCGAATGCAAATCCGCTACTGAGATACGCAAGCCCCTGTGCAGGGCTGAATAACTTTATTTCCTTTGCCAAAATAATGAAGAAAAGTATAAGTTACAGATATTATTTTGGTGGGAATGGAAAAATGTTATGTTGTAATATTATAAATGCGAAACTTTGTAGATAAGTATGTATCTAAGAGTTTGTTCCAATTTAGATGAAATTTGGTATAGAGGTAGCTTATAATATCCTGGATTAGAAAAAATATACTATTCCTATGGTACTTATATTAGATGAAACCGCAGGGCGCTGCTAGTACTTAATATTAATTGTAGCCAGGTAAGCTTGTAAGTTACCAAATGACATTTGTTAAGTGTAATGTCATATTTTCATAAAAACTTTGTAGTATCCAAGTAGAGAAGGGGTGTAAGTACCTAATCTAGAAGTAAAAAAATATGTCTTCTGTGGATGTAGGTATGTCATGAGGTTTTTTCTTTACCTCTTTTGGGTAGGTATGACTTTGACTTGGCTTCCTTGTGTTGAATTATTGTTTGACGACATTTGGGTGATACAATTTAGATAATGAAACTTGAAAATATTCGAGCACAAATAAGGCGCATCGCTAAAATCCTCTCGGAAGAAAGTAATTAAAAATACTTGACTTTGACTGTGAACGGATTTTGACTTAGGTATCCATATTTATAAGAACAGACCTTTTTTTAGGAATCAACGTACAGATAGATCTATTTGCTTATGATAGTGACGTGAAATTTGGATCCAATACTCCTCAAATGGTTCCTCAAACATCGGATTTTGCGAAATAATACCCCTAAAATAGACCAAAGTTTGTATGGAGCTAAAAACTTTTTTCATGATATGCCAATGAAACTAGGTTTGAGTACTAAACAAAAAATAAATAAAAAAGGAATGGCAATGGTCTCAGGATTTTTCGAAAATATTTTATTTATTTTATAAACCCTAAAAGAGGTGAAATGGGGGCATATTTTTTTTTTAATTTATTGTAGCCTGTGCGAGCAAAGCCGTGAGGGCAAGCTAGTATATAGTAATAGTAAGTATATTTAACTACTTTATCTCAATTACATTATGACGAAAGTTTGACACTCTTTTGAGGTTGTTTACCCCTGAAAGAAAAACAGAGCAGTTAAAAACGTAATTATACATACCGATGCGCAATATTCACGAAATAATAGAATAATGTATTGCTTATAACGCACTTCGAGTTTTAATTTTTTTCATACAAAACCCTTCTGAGGTTGTTTACCCCTGAAAGATAAACAGAGCAGTTAAAAACGTAATTATACACACCGATGCGCAAGATTCACGAAATATTAGAATACTGTATTGCACATACTCTCAACTACCAAAACGACCTATTTAACTTAGAAAAACAACCAAAAGCCACCTTGAGTACAAGATTAAAAGATCCATATTAGAATGAGTCATAACTGCACCGCGGATTTTAAAATTTCGATTCACTTTAGCATGCTCTTGCTTAGCGCATCTCTATGGGTTTATTTTTGTGTAGGATATGGAACCTTACTTCCAAGTTTTTACGGTTGGTTTTCGTATAAAAGTTAGTTGACTAAGAATGATGAACCGTGGGAATGTTCGATTTGGATAGTTCTTGAGGAAAACGAGCGAAAAGATCAGCGCTAAGATACTAAATAGGACGAAACAAAGAAACAAAACCAGGTACACTAAAGTTCTAACTATCTTTTAAATTTTGACTTCCACTGTCTTATGTATTTAGACGAGTCTTATCATTTTATACGGACTAAAAAATGCACTGTGTAGCCTAATCAGTGGTGAAAGGAAAAGACGTGCGAAGCCAAAATTTTCTAAGAAGGAAAAAACTCCTAATAAAAACCATGAGTTTTGGCGGGAACGCGAAGAAGTCATGTTGCGTCATTATATTATTTTCCAAAACTTGTGTTATTTCGCGTGTTAATATGTAAAAGTGGTGGATTTTTATTAATTAAGTGTTCCTGACCGTGCATCAGTGTTGGTGAATAGTATAGTGTCGTGAAACGTGATTTTTCATGTTGTTTCCAAAACTCCATAGAAACCTTTAGTAAAGTCTCCATCACTTTACTGGGGTATGACTTGGATTTGACCGTGACTTACTTCATTTGACTTAACTATGACTGAGACTTATTTTAATTGTGAAATACTTTACTTCACTTCAAACATTACAAAACTTGACACTGGCTAAATAAACAACGTGTGAAGCCAAAATTTAAGCGAAAAAAAAAACCGTCTAAGCCTACATGTACTCGACAAATCAAATCACTGTCGATTAGAAATAACGGCGTGTACACACAAACGATGGGTAAGACGAGATGCATCGGCGTGCGGAGTGACGCATGCTTGGCGCGTTCGCAGGGAAATGCGGAGATAAGCCGATCCGAGCGGACTTTGTGATGTCTACTATCCGCGCGTCTCCGCTTATGACGCGCTAGTGTAGATAAGACCTATTCATTTAGTACGTACCTACTAATAACATTTATATTTTTGTTACGGTTTTAGAATAATTTAATCTCATAAGAATCACATTAATTTAATAGTTTATATTATTAGTGCTGCTAAGCGCAGCATGCAGACTTAATTAAACAATTATTTTTTTGACTAGGTTAGGTTATGTTTTTGATTACAATCGGTACATTGTACATGTGGCCTACCAATGGAGCACGAAGAACCAATTAAATCGGCTCGTTGCTAACAATCCAAAAATATATGAAGAAAGATTTATGGGGTGATTGGTCAATTGACGAGTGACTGCCTAGATTATTCCCATTGAGTATACAACTGTATAATACATATATATGTATCGATATTTTTTATAGAAGATTAAATCTTATGGCGTATCTTTTTACCTAAAATTATTTCGTAAATTTTAATTTGACGACCAACGATTCGCAAAAACATGAATCGCTGTTTTATCTTTTTACAACTTGATTTTACGAATAATTCTATTATAAAATGAATTATTTGACTATTTCTCAATTTATAACATGTCACTTGATAAAAGATTCATTTATTATTTGTTACTTACTAAAACTACACTTGTCAAATAAACGTTTGACATATTGAATTATAATACATACAATCTTATAATTGAAACAGCGCTAAAAATAAACTGTAATATAATGTAATGGCGTCGCACACTAGCTTAAGTTGTGAAAAAAAAATCTATAAAAAACGTAATACATAAACGATAAAATAACATTTGATAAATTTGTAAAGAGAAGTTTTAATTTTTTTTGTTAAATGATTGTTTATAAAATGAAGCATTTTTGGAATAAGGAATTTAAAAAATTAATAGTATATGAAACGTTATTTGTAAAGTAATATTTAATCAAAAGTATTTTGGTGGAACATTAAGGATCTAATCCTTTTTCATCGCAGATCTACGGATTTGCGGTACCGCGCGAATCGCTCGAACTACCGTCGAAAGAATGAAGAAACATAAAGACAAAGACAGAGAGAGAGAAAGAAGGATATTCTCCTCTTTATTTTCTATAACATTTTGGGGGTGAACACCCAAATTTCAACTCTCCTAACTACAGAAATATACAGAGTTATTACAGAAAAATATATTCCCAATTTTATTAAGATGGAATGTCCACAAAAATCGAACGTACACCTAGAAGCAAATCAGAGCAGTCCAGCACCGCATTGTTGCACTGATTTAGAACGGCAGACATCTCCAAACTAACTCTGCCAGTGCCCACGTATTAATATATTCTATTCGATTCTAATTCCGACCGATGTATCGATTAGTAGGCGATTATCGAGTTGGAATCGAGTTGGAGTTTCGAGTTCTCATGTCTGATGAATTTGAGATGAAACTAATAACGAGGATGAGGTTTATGTTTATAGATGTCATCATCATCATCAGTCATAAGACGTCCACTGCTGAACATAGACCGAGGTCTCCCTCAGAGCGCTAATTTATGTAGGTATGTACTTATGATAATTAAATTTGTTTGGCGCATGTAGACGCTTAGATGGGAAGAATTGGATTTAGGATGAGTAGGGAACACATTTCGGTTGAGATAAGAAATTAAATTACAATAATGTTAGCTAACAATCTATAAAATATTAGAATGAGTTAATATTTTATACCTACTCGTAATAGGATGATACGTCAAAGCATTACGACTCGCATAAATAAAAGTATTGGAAATTTCTTACTAAAATTATTTTGAAATAGAAAAATATAATACAGGGTTATATGGAAAAGCTAAGCTAAGCTCATTATACTTTTTCTATGGGACCAACCCTGAAATCGAGAAGAAGTTCAGGGTCAGGGTTGGTCATATAGTAAAAGTTTTTTATAATGGTGAGTACTAAAAGCCCTTTTTCGGTATAGCATACCCTTTTCGGTATAACAATCCTGTATAATTGAAATGCCAAATTAACTTTGTCTGTCCGTAATTTTATAGAACTACTGAGCTTGATGATCTTATGTGCATACGCCAACCCGCACTGGGCCACCGTCGAGGGGAGGCCCATATCCCAGCAGTGGGAAATGTAGAGGCTTATATTCAAAAATATGTTTTATAACACTTGAAAAAATACTTTTATCCAACCACACCACTTGACTAGCCTAGTGGCTCAGTGGGAGGATTTCCACCTTCTGAGCTGTAGGTTGTGGGTTTGATTCCCATCCAGGACAAACATTTTGTGTGATGAGCATAGATATTTGTTCTTTGTCTGTGTTTCTATATATTCTATGTACATATTTAAATAAATAAAAAAAGGTATTTATGTATTCTATTAGTTTATCTGGTTGCAGTACAAGCATGCTTAGTTTGGTGCCAGGTGGCGCTGTGTAAAAAAAAAACACATTCGCCACATCAAGTTCAGTTTGGGAGAACCAACGTTGGGGACGCTCTAATGAGTAGTGAGGGACGTTTGGAATTAAAACTCCCGATAAATTCCCAACGGCCCCCACACTGGGGACATTAGTGCGTTGCTTTACATGCAGACTGAAGCGCTGGCTTATCGACAAAACATTTCATGACTTTAATGAGATCATGAATGGTAAATTGTAAACTGACAATAAAATTATGTTTACTTTTGTTGACATTTCTTGTTCTGACGTAATAATTATTATAATTGAATGTTATTAAATAAAGGTGTTGACATTGCATTCAATGAATAGCGTCTTCTTAATTTGTATACAAATTTATAATGTAATAATAATTTTAATATGATATTATTATTATTTTATATATATATATATATATATTTTTTATTTTCTTTTTTTCTTTTTTTTTATATATTTTTTTTTTTGAATATTTACTAATAAATAACTTTGATTTTGAGTTTAGTGCGGACATTGGGACTATACCGTACATGTACCAACCCCGCGACGGAGTCGGAGAGCAACTGGATTTGGTGTGGTTGAGCCTTAAACTAACGTATACTCCAAAGCATCCCAACCCAATCTCAACGAACAATAGCAATTCCAAATTCGAAATGTATGTCGCCACTCGACGTACTTCCGGTCAAGTTTGAATATCCGTCCGAGTTGGACTTCCGGCGGAAGCGGCCGAGGCAACATGGCCGTCTTTATCTGAAGAATTAACTGGCGATAGTTATTCAAATGTGTAAGGACTAAGGACTGCGGTAAAGGGTGGCGATAAGGTGGCCTCATTACGCAGAGCTATTTGATTTTGAAAGGAAATAATGTGTGGAGTTTATTTCATTCTTTTTTTCGGCCTACTTCCAAAGTGAACAACCTTACAAACATTTGTAGTATCCTTATTTCACGTTAAAACACAATTGACCCGGGTACGTACTTAAAACTCCGAACAGAACCACCCGAGGAGGGGCAGCATCATTCTCTTAGTAAATGGTGAGAGTTCTGCGATCACCAAGGCGCCAGCCAAGCGTGGGGCTTATGGAAACACTCCATTTTCTAAGGGGAGACCATGGTTCAGCAATGGACGTCTTCTGGTTGATGATGATTCTACAACAGGAAAACACAAAACATGAAAACTTAACTATTTATCGATATATATATAGAAGAACGAGCTCTTCTAGGAATCAACACAGACCAAACCACATTTTTTTTATTGTACTCGGTGAAGGAACTATCAATTCGTTCGTTTCGTTAAGCGTCGCGCTTGCCCATAACAGTTCAGTGCCACGCAGAATTTTGAACTTTAACAGTTCAAAACTATGCGCGGCAATGCACTGCGCTCGTCATCTTGAGATGTTAGATGTTTAAAAGCATGTCAGGACTTTTCGAAAACTAGAGAGGTCAAATGGGGTGTTTCATTTAGTAGTCTATGCGAGCGAAGCCGAAGGGTTTGGTTTTTGATTAGAATTAGGATTAAATATAGAATTTAATCCTAATTCTAATTCGACAGAGTTGTCGATCGGAACATTGAATCGATGATTGAATTGCGATGTGGGAGAACAAATCAATCATTCGTCGCACTTTAGTGAAGTTCTTTATTGAAGTTAGTGTAAATCGAATCTAGGTTACGGACTCTAATAGATATGGGGTATGACAGCGACGAGACCTGAAGAATCGAGTTGTAGCACTAAATACGCCAAAAAAACACAATCGAAATAGGCCAACATACCTAAACAAAACAATAGGTCGGAAATAGCTTTAGCCCACGGAGGTCCGAGACGATAAATCTTAGGATCGCCACCGCCCTTCAAGCCCAGATAATGTATTTCTGTTCGGACGTTACACTTACTTTGGCAATTTGCGGAAACCTTTGTGCCCCTAAGATATCTCGTCAGACAATTGTAAAGGGGTATTCCTTGTGGGGGATCTATATAGAGATGTTCGTGCCATAAGATAGTACTTCTTTTTTTTAAATCGTCAATGGCTTCAAAAATAGAGTAGGTAAGAGACTTCTTTCTTTTCAAATCATACTATTCTCTAGAAAAGTTTTTAAATTGTAAAAATATCCTATGATATGTATTGTTATTCTGACATCTTAGTTTTTTGACCATTTATTCAGATGTATTTACAAATAATAATAATAATGATAATACAAACTGTATTAATCTTTTTTAATTAGTTAATTTGTTAACTGCTTATCATTATGCTACCAAGGTGGGATGTGGAAAACTTTTTTTACCCGACTACCCAAAAGGGACGGTAATATTATTTTTAAACGGCTTGACCGATTTTGACGGGGGACGTGTCGTTCGATTTCTCTTTATACAAGGAGTGACAAAGGAGACATTTTGTAGTCGGGCATTTTAATTTTCTTTTAGTACTAAATTATTACTGTTTTTTTTTTTTATATATATATAAACTACAATCCTCCTTAGATTGTAGTGCCACGACCAGGAGCGATTTTCTTAATATTGCATTTGGCCTTAAAGCTAAATGGCTTCCAACTAAGACCTTTAAATAGACTTAAGTGCTTTACCATAGCGTAACATCAGCTCCATAGAATTCCCTAAACAAAGTTATCTTACGGCTACGTGATATATCCCATCTTCAGGAAGGGCCGAGGTCCGAGCCCATTTACAAATCACAAACACTGACCACCCCCTACCACCCTTCGAATTATATAAGCCTTTCTAACTCACCTTGCGTTTTGATATATAGGTGGATTTGGACGCCTTTAATTGTGTCAGGAGAATGGACTGGACTGAGGATTTGGCTGTGTGACTTTAGGGTAACTGGTTACTCTTAATAAGACGTTTTGTGTTGTTGTGTGTTTCGATTTCCTTTCATTTGCCAAAATAAAAATAATGAAATTGCTCAACAGAGGTTACACTTTGCATTTATATTTGGAAACAAAGGCACTTTAAGCTGGATGCATATGTCATTATTTTTAATTGTAGTTATGGAGCAGAAAAAAAATTTTGTTCCTTTTTTCGTCAAATTCGAAATGTCATATAAAAATTGCTACAAAACATCTGTAATGGTATTCTAAAGATAAATTAACAATTTTTTAAACTACCCGTCAGAAATTTTGTATTTAAAAATGTTTAAAAAGTGCGAATAAGATGGCGATAATCAGGGAAGCTAATGCCTAACTCTTGATTATGACGGTGTTATTTATTTCTATGTGTTGTGATGTTATTTGTTATTTCCTTCTGTGTTTCTATTAATATAGCGAGACTCATGGTACGTTACGACTCTTGACAGATTTTTTGTGTTTTCAGTAGCTACTTACCCATACATACAGCTACATATTACACATTATTATTATTATACATATTTAGCTACATATTCATTAGACTTTTGGCTTTACTTAGCCAGCAATAAGTCATCTTTTCACTTATCATAACTTCCTTGCAACATACAAGTAGGTATTGTAGGTAGCTACCTAAAATTGTGACCAGAACCAACGGAGGTCGGGCAACAGAGTTTTTTCTGTAAACGCTGAGCATTATGTGATACCCAAACCACATGCCAAGCGCGGGGCTTATGGCAACCCCTCCGTTATGAGGCAAGGTATTACTTCAGCATTGGACGTCTTTTGGCTGACGATGATGATTTCGCTGAGCTTTATTGAGACACTATAACGATTACAGAGTTGAAATTTGGGACACGAATTTAATTTACTAGTATGTACATCTATTTAAAAAAAAAAACACTTCCTTACAATATTGTTATACGAGTAGCTAGATATTCCTAAAGTAGCTCATGGTAGTAAAATCCCATGTAACCAGTTCGTTAAACTAATCTCCCTCAACCCGATCCAGATCCAATTCGCTCGTCCCGGCGCGCGCGCACTCGCTCACTCGCTCGTGACTCGCGCCGACATTTTATTACCATAATTTAAAACAAATATCTGATTGTGTGTACCCGGCATTAAAGTGTTAAACTTGTAGGGATGCGACTATTTAAACTAATACCATTACCCAACTGCTCATGGAGCGTGTGTATGTTTGTGTTCCTGCGTCACATTTTTTTTTTTTTGATTGAGTTTTCTAATGTTTTGATATAATTTTATTTTATTTATTGTATTTTTTATTTTTCTTGTATAGTACTTAAACTGAAATAAATGAATTTGTGACACCGGTGGATGCAAGTGGCACGGTGTCGGTCGGCGTGTCGCTTTAAGGGGGATGCCTATGTTCAGCAGTGGACGTCTTCTGGCTGGTGATAATGATGATGATGACGATGATGAAATGAATTTGAATTACCAGAAAGACCCATCCAATCCGAAAAAAACAATAGGCCGCACTGCCATTGGATTCTTCCTCTACCAATAAAATAAAATTGATTGTTTGATCTCAGAACCTACTCGAGAAAAGAAATTTATGCAAATATAGGTACTAGGCAAGCATAAATGTTAAGGAGGCATTACGAGATTTTGTCTGCAGGCTTATTACTTTTGGACTTGTAAAGAGACGGTACCTAATAGGCTAGCATAAACTTGTAAGAGAATAATAATCCAAAAAATCTATATAATACATAATTATATAATGTTTTGTTGGTTTTTTAATTGGTATTATCAAACCGCATACGGACACCTGCAACACGAATGGCGTTATGCGATGCCAGCCCGCAGCGGTGTTTGAAGAAGCCCTTTACCTCCTGAAGATTCCTCTCTTTTTACGAGATCTGAAGTGTCACAGGCTACATTATGCAGTCGGTTTTTTTGTTATCTGTTAATGTAATGCAAATATTTCAGTTTCATCAAAACATCTTTACTGTGAAGTATGTTCTACGTTAAATAATTATAGTATTTTTGACTAGATAAGATAATTTATTATTTTGACAACGTAACGGCAAAATACGAAAAATATAATTCATGAAACGTTCAAGATTAGGAAAATAGCTAGCATCATCGTCACTAACATTATTATCATCATAAGCTATCAGCTTCTTTCCGAACAATGCAACACAGAGTCTTTCCTCTTATGTGAGTCCTCCTTGTTCTTGTTCTGAACCAGTCTTGGCTTGGTTTTTTCTCCAAAATACTAAATAGAATAAAATAATTATCCTTATCTAGCAGATAGGGTCACAGAGCACAGCCCTGGCCCAATAAACATTCCAGCAGGGAGTCACGGCTGCATCATGGTACTCACACATACCTAGTGACATGTTACCACACTTGCATACGTGTGCACTATACGAATAGGCTAGGAGCTGAGCTGTACAGTAAAAACGGACGTTACAAAATATAATATACTCGGAACTACACTACTCGTTACTATAGTCGGAATAACCGACTCAATTTAACATGAGTATTCCCGTTTTATTAAAACAAAATGTTACAAAATACATATTATTAAAGGATTTTCGAACATGCTTGTATATTCGTTTATACGCGTTGGAATATTTCCGCAAACATCTTCGTATGTTCCCTTTTTGCAAGGCATCTTTTGGCGGCCATTGTAATAGTTTTTTTTTTTTGTTATTGATAAACTCACGTTAAGGTTGCTTTGTTCAAATGTTTTATTTATTCATCTGGGTCCCTCTTTAGGATCGTGATTAAACCTTTTTTGCAATTTGAGCATTCATTAATTTTTTTTAACTTGCTTATCATAACGCTAAACTGAAAGACAATGTAGGCTGCTCTCAGCTTTACTAGCGCAATCTTTTGTAAATCTTTGGTGATAATAACTGGTCAATTCTGCTGTCATAATCCGCCCAAATCGGCCACTGTCGAACGAAAGTCTCTTTAAAGATATTACACCACACTTACCCTGGTCATCTACTTTGTAATTCAAGGGGATGAAACGCAGTGACCTCAAGCTACAGGTATTCCTAGTCTGAGGACTAGATTTCCTACTCAGGTACACAATGATTGAATAACAACATGTTAATATCTATCTACCTGTTTCGAGTATATTCTCAGTAATTATTAAATTGCCTGAAAACGAATTATCAAACTTGACCACCTGCCTCCTGGACCACACTTAGGTCGCGTCGCCATCATACGCGGCGCGTCGTGCGCTGCGCCTGGGGTGCATCTCAGACGCGATCTTTATAAGGTGGTAAAACATATATTTAATGCTAAACGTCCGACACGAAACAGCCTGTTTTGTGAGAAACTCGAACGCTGCGCTAGTGTGATCCTCGTTTTAGCTAGCATACGCTTGGGTGTGTTGGTATGTTGATATGGTACATAGGTATTGTTGGTTCAAACGCAGAATTATAACCTCCTAGAAAGACTTTTGTATATCTTGTAATTTTTAATATATATATTCCTTGATAATTATTTATCTCGTGTAGGGTTTCAATACCTTTTAAACAAAAAATATTTACTACTAGTTCTTACCCGGGACTTCGTTCGCGTAGACATAAAAAAAGTATCCTATGTCCGTCTTTGTGATATAATAAAGTAACTCCATATCAAATTGTATCATGATCCGTTCAGCCGTTTAGCCATGATAACGTGACAAATATCCAGACAGAAACAAAGTTACTTCCTGTAGTTCGCTAGATGGCGTTCATGAATATTTTTTTTGTATTTTTTGACGTTTTGTATGGACCGGTAGGTGTAATCTAGGGAGTTCTGAATCGGGCTAGTGAAGTTTTTTACTCGAGACGAACGTACCTCGAAGCTACCTCGGCTATGGACTGCCTCGGTGGCTCAGTTGGTAGTGATCCTACCTTGTGTGTTTGGGGGCGTGGGTTGGATTCCCATCTAGGACAAACATTTATGTGATGAATATTTGTGTTTGTTCTATGTCTGGGTGTTAATATCAATATAAGTATGTATTTAAAAATATTTATGTACGTTTATCAGTCTCTGGCAGCCATATTACAAGCTTTGCTTAGTTTGGGGTCAGGTGACCGTGTGTGCAAAAATGTCCCAGATATATTATTATATTATATTGGTCTTGATACGACTTCTGCTATATACCTCTGAGTTGTAATATTAGTAAGGATTTCTCGGTTCATCCGTTTCGGAGTAACGATGCCACAGACAGATACACAGATATACATGTAAAACTTATACACCCCTCTGTTTACACCGAGGGTTAAAAATTAACTTTATTCTTTGGTCTCAGCCTTAGGGTATAACTAAGTACATCTAAGAGGAAATATTCTTAACCCAATTAGAGAAATCAAAATCAAACCCCACAGTACGGTTATGTTTATCCAACAATCTTACGTTGTGTTATGAGTTCGGATCCTAAATCCACCACGCTCGGTCAAGTGAGGGCCCCTAATTAGAGATATCTTAATTGGCAGCCGATAGTTTACACTCCGCCAGTGAACTGGATAACGAATGCGTTAATATTCGAATTTAATTCGAATATGAAATTGTTGAGTTGAAGTTAGAATTGGTGGAATAAAAATGTTTTGGAATATGCGTGCATACTTTTACAAATGAATATCTAAAATTATTATATCGCAAGTTTTTTTTTTGTTGCTCATTGACGATACGAGCAAGTCGCTCACCTGACGTTAAGCGTCACGCTTGCCTATAATAGTTCAGTGCCACCCAGAATTTTGAACTTCAACAGTTCAAAACTATGCGCAGCTATGCATTGCGCTCGTCACCATGAGATGTTAGATGTAAAATCTCTGTATGCCCAGTAATAACGCTGGAAACATTGCCCTTCAATCCGGAACACAGTAATGAATGCACACTACTGCTTAGCGGTTAAATAACTGGCAAAGGTACTTCCCCAGGCGGGCTCTGCAAGAGAGCCCTACCACTACAATATATAGTGAGTATAAAAGGAGTTGTTCGTAAATATTAAGATATTTAACAACTTTGAACCGTCTTCAAACCGATATAGCTTTCAGAGTTTGCAAGCTGAAGTGGCAATAAGCAGGTCATATCACTCGAGGAACCGATAGCCGGTGGGTAAGAAAGGTTCTTGTGTGTCGACCACGCACTGGAAGACGCAGCTCAGGCAGGCCTCCCACTAGGTGGACCGACGACATCGTGAAAGTCGCGGGCAACCGGTGGGTGCAAGTGGCACGTTGTCGGTCGGTGTGGCGCTCTAAGGGGAGGGCTATGTTCAGCAGTGGACGTCTTCTGGCTGATGATGATGATAACAACTTTAAAAACAACTTGTGCCTGTTTTTTTTTAAAAGATACTAATTAGCTTACTACATAAAACGAGCAGTTGGATTAACTAGAGACATAGAATTTATTGTGCCCAGAGTCCATAGATAATCCAAATGTTCAAACCCACTACCAGTTTGCAGCTACGCAGTATACTGGCATGCTATGGGCTGTTTTTTTAGTTCCTTGATGTACATAGATAAGCAAAGTATCTACAAATGGCTAAATCTAAAATCTTCGAGTACGTTTTGAATTTCACAGAAAATCAGGTAATCTATGCAAACTCACAATACCACATTTCAAATCAAAGGCAAGGCAAAGCATCCAATCAATTATTCGCCAAGGCATTCATACAAGTCAAGACTTGCCCAGTGCCCACAGTTGGGCAGGGGTCAAGATATGGTCGAATTAATATTCATACGACGGACTCAGGTGGACGTCACAATCTGAGAAGGGTGGACTTTGAAATGGTCAGTGAGAAATGAATGCTTCTGAAATAGAAAGGGTGATTTTGTTGTAGCGGTTGCCTAATAGGAATGTGCCTCTGTGAGGACAAATGAAAATTGAGTTAAAAACATAGATTTAAATATAATAAATAATGGCATTCAAATCAGGTCCTGTATTTTGACCTCGTCGAAAAGGATTTTATTCGGGTTTTTTTTTTCCGTCTTTTTCTTGTCATGAGGATGGAGACGGTGAGTGTTCGAATCGAATCGTTTCCAATTCGACTCGATATTTAGAGTCTTGCCCCCGAATACTGAAACGTTTGTTAACTTTGGCAACAGATTAATTCTAATACTGCCTTTGTCTGGCACTAAGCAAATGACAAAGACAGCAATAGACTGAATCTGTCGTCAAAGTTAGTTAGTTTTCAGTATTCGGGGGTTAGTCATCTTAACTATAAAAACTTATTATTTTTATTATAATACTTTATTTTTTAAAGATTTATATTTATAGTACATGCATGCAAATAATGTAAAGTAAGAAATGCAAATTTTAGAGCAAATGTACTATTTCCGAATAACTTAAGATGCCATTAATTTGTCTAGGGCAAGCAATTCCCGTGGGAAGGGCGCTGTACGCTGAATCACAGGCCTAGAGCCTATTTTGGCAGCATTTTACCTGTTTTTTATGTTTCACCTAACTAGCCACTAATTATAATGATATTTTGAGCACTTTTTTATGAAATAAATAATAATTATTTATTATTATTATTAAGTGTTTTATTGTTTATTCGAGAACGCGTCCTGCAGGGCTAGCATGCGCACCGCGACAAAATCTTCTCTAATCTTCATGTCGTGAAAAATGAGACAAACGTATACATAATCGTAGCCGTGTCCTGTTCTTGCATAACAAAAAGATTTTGTCACGGTGCGCATGCTAGCCATGCAGGTCTGCAGATAAGAGTACACTCTGACATGTGACCCATCTGCAATTCTTACTCCATTTAAGGGTGGCCAAGACAGGGGTGGCACGGATACGGCCCTTGTCTTATCTCCCACGCCCGAGGACCGGCCTGATGGATTAACTACATTGTTCCACCGTTGCCGGGTGACGAGGAATTTATAATTATGCTGCTTGTAATTGTGGAGCTCACTTTCTTGGCTGGTAAGTCATTTTTTTATTTGTTTGTCACGTAAACAATGTTTGAAAATTGTTATTTGTATGTTTGTTTTCTTGATTAATGTACGATCTGTTACAAACGCTACATCTATACAGGGCTATGAGGAAAGGGTATACTAAGCCGAAAAGGGCTCATAGTACTCATCACTAAGAATTCCTTTTACTATGGGACCAACACTGAAATCGAGGGGGAAAACAGCTGTTCCATATAATATGATACTCGACAAAATGTATCGAACAGCTGATAATTTTTGAAATTGAAATTTGGTTCCATAGTAAAACCAAATTGCCAGCTGATTATTTTTTCTCGATTTCAAGGCTGGTTTCATAGTAAAAGTTGTTCACAATCATAAGTACTATGAGCCCCTTTCGGCTTAGCATACCTTTTCCTTATAACCCTGTATATATTAAAAAGAACAAGCCTTTTCTAGAAATAAACGCACAGCCCAAGCCGCTCATGACAGATAATTAAAATTTGGACCCAATACTCTTCAAATCGGCAAGATGGACAATAAGAACGGATTTTGCAAAATTCCACTTCTTAAGAAATGGCCCCCGAATTATGTATAGAAATTTAAAAAACTACATCATACGCAAATGAAACCCGGTTTTGTGACCTGAACTGGAAAAAATGGAAATTGGTGACGAAACGAGCAAGTCGCTCAACTGATGTTAAGCGTCACGCTTGCCCATGACAATTCAATGACACCCCTAATTTTGAACTTTAACAGTTAAATAAATAAAATAAAATAAATATTTGGGACATTATTGCACACACGGTCATCTGACCCCAAACTAAGCAAAGCTTGTAATATGGCTGCCAGAGACTGATATACGTACATAGATATTTTTTAAATACATACTTATATAGATATTAACACCCAGACATAGAACAAACACAAATATTCATCACATAAATGTTTGTCCTAGATGGGAATCGAACCCACGCCCCCAAGCACAGAACGTAGGTTCACTACCAACTGAGCCACCGGGGCAGTCGAAAACCATGTGCGGCAATTCACTGCGCTCGTCACCCGGAGATATCATATGTTAAATCTCTTTAGCTCAATAATTACGCTGGAAACGTTGCCCTTCAATCCGGAACACAGTAATGTTTGCACACTACTGCTCGGCGGTTGAAAAACTGGCAAAGGTGTGGTACTTCCCCAGGCGGACTCAGAAGAAGAGCCACTACTACTAAGTTCAGTTCAAACTTCTAGATACAGGGTGAATAATGTCTACATTTCAATTTCCAATATTTCTCCTAATTCTGACCACCTATAAGTACCTGAAGGATATACTTGAGAGGGTCGGACCCTTATCAAGACAAACTGAATTAACCGCTCGAAACATCTTGACCAAGTTATTGTTGGCCACTGGACCGTACTGGATTTGAAAAACAAACGTCGGGATAGCAGACGTATGTAAATACGGTCAAGCCAATTAAGAAGGGTGTTAGTGGTGGCAAGAAGGTGGCAATATTGTCTTTTGGACTTTGGGTTGGGGTAAATAAGCCATCATGTATTTTACAGTATGTCCGGCCATCGACACAACTGCATCAATCGGACACAAATCCTGAACCGAATCTTCTCATATTAGAATTTAAAAATTGTATTGAAATGAACTACTTGCCTTCAAAATTTCATAAAGATCGGATCAATGGTTCACCAGTAATTACGAAAAAAATAATATATTTCCGGTTTTTGGTTGCGAGGTTTTTGTATTCGGAGTGTCGATACATTTTTTCATGTAATTTTTATTTTTTCATATATTGATACCTTTTAACTGTTGTGGTCTTTTTGACTTTGGAAGTAGAGAGCACCAGAGAAGACATTAAAAAAAAAAATATTATATCAACCAACCGTTCACTCGCAAAAAAGCAAGGTCACTGCACATCCCGGTTGAAGTCTTGCAATTTCGTTCTAGAAACTTCTGAGTCATTCTCTACCCACATATCAAGATAATAGTGGAAGAAAGACGTATCTTCCAAGAGGAGTATGAGGGTTAAGACTTTTTCGAGTTGTTACTGCTATATGTCAACGAAAACACGCTCCTAATGGGCTAAGAATAGGGCTTACGCGGTTAAAATGTTTGTGGTTTTGAATATACGGGTAGAAATTTTGACGAGCTTGCAAGTCGACAAGAACTTGGGCAGTGAATTTTAAATTTCACGTCACAGCACAAAAAGAAAGAACGCGCAAGAGTAAAAGAGAGAGAGAGAATGATAGCGAAAGCGAAAGAGTTACAGAGCGAGATGGAAATATAAAGTAAGATAAAGCTTTTCCTTAGAATAACCGTCAAAAGCTCTCTGTATAGCTACAATTTGGGTCGGTTCAAGAACTATGTGAAGAGAATTAACCTGAACTGCAGTAAGCAACGCATCGGCGGCAATGCTCTTATGTTGCAGGTTTATGATTATTTTTTATTTGCTGTTATTGTATTAATAATAATATACATTTTGTACTTATCTAATTGACATTCATAATTGTAAAGTGTGTACCCATATTTAAGAATAAATGAATTGAATTGAATTGAATGGAAATTCAATCCGGAAGAGGCAGCGTAGATAGGCCTCCCACTAGGTGGACCGACGACATTGTGAAAGTCGCGGGCAACCGGTGGATGCAAGTGGCCCGTTGTCGGTCGGTGTGGCGCTCTAAGGGGGAGGCCTATGTTCAGCAGTGGACGTCTTATGGCTGATGATGATGATGATGATGATGAATGGAAATTGAGCTCAGCCCCAAGGTGGCGATGACTACTGATCATAAGGTGCTCCATTTGCCTGCTACTCTTATTTATATTTAAAAAAAGTAATGTCGTACAGTGCCAAAGCTTGGACGCTCACCCTTGAGGCTGTGAACAAAATTTCACAGAAAGCCACGGAGAGGTCCATGCTCAGCATCATACCACAAGATTGTTTTCAAAACAGGCAAATGCATCGATCTTGTAGTAGATTATGTGAAATCCAGCGATGAGCTAAAGATTTACTTTAAAGTGGAGCTGGGCAGGATACGTTGTTAGGTGAAGTGATGGCAGGTGGAGGTGGAGTAATGGCCGATGCAGGGTAGGTGGAGCGTTGGTCGTCCGGCAGAGAGGTGGGCCGCGGGTTGAACCTAGACCCGATTAGCACAGGACATAGGCAGATGGCAAAGAAAGAAAGAGGCATATACCAGCACTCGAATAAAGAAGCCTGTGGATGATGATGAATATGCTTATTCTTAAGACTATGACAACGTCCAAACTAGCTATCCTACAAGGAACTGTCAGGCACGCTTGAGATTGCAATCACGCACACGCGCATCTTTTTGATTCTTAATAATAATTATCAGATATCTCGATTGTGCGGGAGTGTCACAGTTGCAATATTGACCACACCAGAATACAGGAGCATAGTCAGTTGAAGCTATTGATAATGAAAAATAAACTTATCACTTTACATTTTGACAGTTCTTTTGCTCGGCGCTATCTAGTTTCTTCCCTTATGTCCCCAACTAAAGGGTAGGGTGTGCTGTGGCATAAATGATCACCAACCAGCCTTGACGAAGACAAATGACACTCCACGTCGAACTTACACAGAGATAAGGTAGGCTCCTTAAATTAGGTGCGTTTTACTTGACGACTCCGGTGTATTTTTCACTGTCTTGGAAGGGTTAAGTGTTTAGCTTTGAAGGAGGTTTGATAGTGTGAAGTTTATGGTGGTAATTAATTTTGGAGAACGACAATTTGTGGGGAAATTCTGAATATGTGATGTTCCAGTGTCACTAGGATAAATATTGATTCAGGATTCAGGAATATTCATTATTCATCCTGAATTCTCTAGACACACACTAGAAGCTTACTGCCAAAGAACCCTTGTTAAAAATCTTGCTAGGCAAATCAATAAATCTGTTTTTGTAGCGCAGGACTTGCGCAAGTACCACATCTTTGCTAATAATTATTCAACCGCTAAGCAGTAGTGTGCAAACGTGCAATCCTTCGGATGGCTTTGAACTGTTGAAGTTAAACATTCTGTGTAACATTGAACTGTTGTGGGCAAGTGTGACGTTTAACATCATTTAATCGACTTTCCCGTCTCGTTCGTCACACAGTACGATAAAAAAAAAAACTAAAATGAATCTTTTCCTAAGTTTAATCCTTTTATATTTATGGAACTTCTGTGCAAAATTTCGTGCTTGTTTCAGCTTAGACGTTCAGTATGTCGTAAAATTTCACGACATACCTTTTTTAGTTACATGGATAATTAAAAGCATAATATATAAGTGCGTAGACAGGATGACTTTTACTGCTTTGATAAAATTGATGACGAGACTCTTTCTCTTTTCAATCCACTTTGTAACTTCTACAAAGACTTGGATAACACAAACCTATGAGTAATCTTACAGTCGCCGCTGGATAGCCGCACTCTCTGTTTGAGTTTGTTCTTGTACAGTTTATGGTATAAGATACTAGGATAAGCGAATATTCAATTTTAGACAATTTTGTACCATTCCGCTGGGTTGTGGGCGGTCATCGTTCGACAACCCCTTTGGCAGAGTCGGCACCTAAGATTCCCTACAAGTTTTACTAAAAGCGTATTTTTCTAAATAAAGATATTTGCAACTAGTTGTGATATAAAACATATTTTCTTTATTACGCTACGAGTTGCTAGCACACGATAAATCAAAATTGCGAGCCTAGTGGTAATCTTTATAGTATTTAGTTTATTTTATAGTTTAGGTAGTGGTATTTTACTAGCTGCGCCCCGCGGTTTCACCCGCTATCCCACAGAAACCAAATATTATTCCAGGATAAAAAGTAGCCTATGTGTAAATCCAGTGTATAAGCTAGCTCCATACTAAAATTAATCCAAATCCGTTCGGCCGAAGCTGAGTTGAACGAGAACAAACACACTTACCTACTTACATACTTACAAGCGTAGATCATCTAAATTCTATAAGAGGTAGAGAATAGTATTTGATATTATAAGCGGCTGAACTGTCATTGCTACTCCTCAATACAAAGTTATTATTTTTCTCTTTTAATCGCTCACCGCTTGCAGCTCAGGCCAAACATAAAACAAGATTATCTTAATGTATTTATATGCGGTCGTAGCTAATTTTCGGACAATTACTGTGGTAGTTAGCCTAGGGTATTTCTGTGGGTACGAGGTGATTTGGACATAAGCAATATGGACAACTAAAGTACGAGGAAGTATACAGGAACCATTGTGAACTGCTTTATGACACTATAGTATTGAATATGCGTTCAAAAGGACACCACTCGGCGGATCTAGTCACTGCCAGTTGTTTTTTTTGTCCTTTTTTAATACCATAGGGAAAAGGGGCTTACATAGTTTGAATCCCTTTCACAATCCTGACTAAAATCAAGTGACCTTTAAAAAAAACCCAAATATTTCATCATTTGTGGCTAAGCATTTTTAGAAACTTCCATCAGTAGGCGACCAGAACCACCAGAGTCGGTCAGCAGCGTCTTCCTAAACGGTGAGCGTACTGCGATCTCCAAACCACTTGCTAAGAGTAGAGATTATGGCAACCCTAAGGGGAAGATCCTTGTTCAGCAATGGACGTCTTTAGGCTGATGATAAATTTCAGTAGTATTTTTTTAGTAGTCATTGCCAGTCTTTTGAAACGGCAGAAACTGTAGTAACGGAGTTTTGGCGGGAACGTGAAGAATTCATGTCGCGTCATTTTATTATTTTCCAAAACTTGTATTATTTCGCGGAGAATTTTTACCCGTTAAGTGTTCGTGAATATGCATGACGTGTTGGTGAATGGTATAATGTCGTGAAACGTGAATTTTCGTGTTGTTTCCAAAACGCCATAGAAGGCTCTAGTAAAGTTTTCACCACTTTACTGGGGCATGACTTGGACTTGACCGTGACTTGCTTTGCTTGTCTTTGACTGTGACTATGACTCTTTTAATGATAATCACAAAACTTGAAAATATATATGTATGCTTGACACTGGCAAATGTATAAGACGTGCGACGTGAAAATCCTATTAGGATGAAAGAGAAAAAAAAACTGTAGTAACAAAATATTAAAATGGAAAGTCAATGACTATACTTTTTAATGGCATCTTGAATTATATCTATGGAATCACAAGCTGCATTTAGCTAGCCCAGTTGTTGGTGTAATCTAACTAAGCTACGTAAGATATTCATTGCTAAGCAATTGGCCAGCGAATTTAGAATACTCTATGGTCCGAGCCATGGGTTCTGACTCGTAAATTCCTAACATCTTCAAATTCAACTATATCCAACTATTGGTCAGTTGGGAGTTAAAGTTCTTGGAAGATCACATTTTGAAAATATACTTTGCTATAATTTTTAACTTTTTTTTTTTTTTTTGCTAGATTACGAATATTTTTTATACGTTATATAAAAGTCGTGGTAGCTCAGTGGGAGAACGCTCGCCTCACATTCGTGAGGTAGCGGGTTCGATTCCGGGTGGGCCCGTACCACTGAGACCTTTGGAACATACGTACGGATATACCACTGGCTTTACGGTGAAGGAAAACATCGTGAGTAAACCTGCATATTTCCGGAGAAGAAATTCAATGGCGTATGAGAATCCGCCAACACGCACTGGGCCAGCGTGGTGGATATGGCCTAATCACCCTTCGAGGGTAGGCTGATATCCCAGCAGTGGGATGTCTAAAGGCTGATACTGTAGTTTATACATAAGATTGTGTCAACACCAAAACCATTGCACGGATTTTGATGAAATTTGGTATGGATATAGCTTATTCCCTGGATTAATACATAGGTTACTTTTATCCCAGATAAGTATATGGTTCCTATAGAATATTATATATACGAATGTTTGTGTCTATGTATAGATAGATAGATAACTCTTCATTGTTCACACCAGAAATTACATGCATAATACAAAAATCGACTTAAAACGAGTATAACAATTGGCGGCCTTATCGCTTAAACCGATCTCTTCCAGGCAACCTTAAAGGCACGGAGAGGACCAGACCTGTAATCTTCCAAAAAAAACATGTTTAAATGACCGCATCTAGTGAAATTAATTCTCCACGCGACCCAAGGCTTGCTTTTACACGGGCGGCGTTATTATTGCGCCTCTGTCAACGGAATATGAAATGTATTGGAACTCGGGACGAGCTGGAGTTGACCACCGCCCGCCCACGCCCCTTGACCTCTGGGCGGCGGGTGGAAGGTGTGAGATCAGCCTGATTTCAGATTCGGTAAAGGGGCATGGGTGGTTTTAATGCTTATCTATTTCGTTTTGTGCTTAAGTACATATTTACTTAATCTTGGTTTTTAATATCAAAATAGTCACACTAATATTATAAATGCGAAAGTTTGTGTGTAAGTATGTAAGTGTGTTTGTTCCCTTTATTCATCTGTGGTTCCCTTTCAACTCTGTAACGGCTGAACGGATTTGAATGATATTTGGTATGGAGGTAGCTTATTCCCTAAACCTAACTAACTAACCTAACCTAACTTTTTATTCCGGAAAAATGTTCGGTAGAAAATGTTCTGTAGAATCGCGGGTGAAACCGTGGGGCGCAGCTAGTAACTTATAAGTAAGGTATAATACGTATTTTTTACTATGAAACTGACGCAGTTTTGATAAATTTTGTTTTAATAACACGAGAATATGTTAAATTGAGTCGGTTAATCCGACTATAGAGTCGATCACATTCGGTAATCCTTATCAAGGAATGCTATAAGCGTGACACGCGCGCGAACTCGGCTGTAGTGCGTCGTTTGCGTTACATCATCGGCAGCTCTGCTGGTTGATAAAGGTCACCGAATGTGATCGAAACTATAGTCGGAATATCCGACTCAATTTAACGTGAGTATTCCCGTTTTATTAAAACAAAAAGTAGGATACGTAGTTAAGGTAGTTTTAGTTTGTGTATTTTTTATTTTTTGTTACTAAAGGTACCAAAAAAATGCTTATTACACATCGTCAAGGTAATTATTATATTATTAAGTCCACGGTCGATGTCTAAGCCAAGCCGTTACAAAGTTGAACACTTTGTAACGGCCGATAAGATTTTTATTTCGGAAAAATGTTGTTTCTGTATACTACTTTTTTTTTTTACTATGAAACTGACGCGGTTTTGATGAAAAGAGAATACTCACGTTAAATTGAGTCGTTTATTTCGACTATAGAGTCGATCACATTCGGTAATCCTTATCAAGGAATGCTATAAGCGTGACACGCGCGCGAACTCGGCTGTAGTGCGTCGTTTGCGTTACATCATCGGCAGCTCTGCTGGTTGATAAAGGTCACCGAATGTGATCGAAACTATAGTCGGAATATCCGACTCAATTTAACGTGAGTATTCCCGTTTTATTAAAACAAAAATTAGGATACGTAGTTAAGGTAGTTTTAGTTTGTGTATTTTTTATTTTTTGTTACTAAAGGTACCAAAAAAATGCTTATTACACATCGTCAAGGTAATTATTATATTATTAAGTCCACGGTCGATGTCTAAGCCAAGCCGTTACAAAGTTGAACACTTTGTAACGGCCGATAGGATTTTTATTTCGGAAAAATGTTGTTTCTGTATACTACTTTTTTTTTTTACTATGAAACTGACGCGGTTTTGATGAAAAGAGAATACTCACGTTAAATTGAGTCGTTTATTTCGACTATAGTTTCGATCAAATTCGGTGATCTTTATCAAGGAATGCTATAAGCGTGACACGCGCGCGAACACTGCTGCAGTTCGCGCGCGTTACATCATCGGCAGCTATGCTGGTTGAAAAAGGTCACCGAATGTGATCGAAACTATAGTCGGAATATCCGACTCAATTTAACGTGAGTATTCCCGTTTTATTAAAACAAAATGTAGGCCACGTAGTTTAGATAGTTTTAGTTTCATTGTGTGTATATTTTATTTTTTGTTAGTAAAGGTAAAAAGGCTTATTTGTCACACATCGTCAAGATAATAATTATATTAGTGTTTCCACGGTTGGTGTCCAAGCCAAAACCACGTAAAAGTACTCATCATTCTAAACAACTTGTACTATGGGACCACAGATCACACTTTAGATTATGCACTCAGGACGCTCGAAACGCACCACACATCAGTCTACACTTTCGGAGGTGGGCGTTGCTACCCGCGACACATTTATTTAACTAGTGCGGGTAGCATCGTTCTATTTGCATTATTCACTAAGTTTTTGTTCCAAAATAAAGAATTTTGTATTTTGTATAAGAAATTACTCTGATTGGTTGATTGTTATGCGCGAGTAGGTGTAACCTTGAGATAGCCAATGAGAACGCTTGGTCGCAATCCCCGCGACCCTCTCCTTCCTCAAACTTTGGTGACTTTTGTAGGAACATCGAATCTCGTAATGCGGTATCTAGTGTGATCTGTGTATGGGACCAACAAACATTTTTGAAAAAAAAACTTTCTTTAATACAAAAACACGTAGAGATCTAAGAACAGTTATTCGTCGAATTTCAGGGTGGCCGGCCGTGGTCAGACGTCTCGGGTATTCGTAATTCAGTTACGCAAGTGTGTGAGGAGTTTTGATTCAAATTTAAATTGGGTTGATTCTTACTCTGCTAAATACATTTGGAAAATATTGATTTAATCCCTCACACTCGCACTAATATTATAAATGCGAAAGTTTGTCGGTAAGTATGTAAATATATGTGTGTTTATTCCCGTTCAACTTTGTAACGGATTTGTAAAATAAAACAAGAGGTAATTTTTGTCCTGAAAAATTTAACGGTTCCTGTAGGATTGCGGGTGAAACCGAGGGGCGCAGCTAGTATGTCGTAATTATTCCGTTATGCACGAGCGGCATAGGACCCGAAGGCTACTCTTACGTATTTAAATAAACGCGTTATCTCGCTCGCACAAACAAGTTTTTTTATTATTTAAAACACTGAGGGTGAAATTCAAAACTGTTTTTGCAATCATTTTTTATAGATATACGATAGATATAATGTCTTAATTAAATTTTTAATTTTATTTAAACTTATGTACATGATAGAATAACTGAGCATTAGAGAATACATACATTTTGTCGTTGGCTTAAAAAAATGAAAACATGCTTGAGCCAACGACCTCAAAATTATATAATAATTGATATTAGAAACCCGTCCTTTTTTTTAGGGTTCCGTAGTTTCTTTTTAAAAACTGATAAGACATTACTTTTTTATTTACTTTTTTCCACACTAATATTATACGCGAAAGTTTGTGTGTAAGTAGGTAAGTGTGTAAGTATGTAAGCGTGTTAGTTCCCGTTCAACTCTGTAACGGCTGAACGGATTTGAATTAAATTTGGAATGGAGGTTACACCCTGGATAAACACATAGGCTATTTTTATCCTGGAAAAATATTTGGTTACTGTGGAATAGCGGGTGAAATTCATAAAAAATAAAAATAAAAAGAATATTAAAGAACCCGTACTTATCCGTTATTTTTTTTCTTTTTTTGGGGTCGCTTATAAATTATATCATGTTCTAAGCTTATATTACTTTTTGTTTCATTATCCCAACTCCCTCTACCCAGCAACTATGCCCAGACTACCACTTCCGCAGCATTCAAATCTCTCCCAACTATCAGGACTGTATCAAAATCATTGTCCTGATAACGTCCAACTCCGAAATCCATTTCAATAGTCGAAATCGCCACTGTCTTCGGAATATGCATAGATAGATTTATTAATAACCAGGGGGTTTAGGGGGCAACTATGCCTTAGGGGTAAGGCGAGATGCCCCCCTGTTACACCCGTGAGGGGGCAACTTGGCAAACGTAAGCCGTGTGCCGGACAGGAGTGGTCATAACTAAGATATTTTGACCGTCAAGCAATTTCTTGGACGTTGTGATACAGGTTGCTCCAAGTTGTTGTTTGGTTTTGAATTAATTTTGGAATACGATTAGTGTTTTGTTAAGTTTGGAGTTACCTGTTTGTTTGGAGTTGATTCTATGTAGGTATATTTGATACTGTAATATCTATCGATAAACACTAAACTTGTATAATTTAAAGCTATTTTTTTTTTAACTCGGGACGAGCAAGTCGCTCACCTGATGTTGAGACTACACTGACTACTTCTGGTTGTGGTCAATCAGCTCGTGACCATGGCCATTGAAACTTGGCCGAAACGTCAAGGTATATAAATAAACTATTTTTAGCGTGGTTAAGTCCTGATACATTAAATTATGTGTTCAAATCGTGAAAGTTTAAAAGTTACACTAAACTTGTAGTTATCAATCTACACCATAAAGTTTCTCTGGGGTACCTACCAATCTGGTCTCAGTTTTAGTACATACCGGGTCCACTGGACATACTGGTTGATTTCACTTTTTGGATTTGATGACGATTGTACCAAGTTTTTATTACACGCCTACGGAAAAAAAAAAGTTATGGTTTTGACAGATAAAACACACTTGGGCATACAAGAATGTATGGAAGTATGTATGTTTGTCAATATTACATCAAATCTCCTATACTTATCAAATTGTGGAAAATTATGTGGGTATCTAATGTATGCGTATTATTTTAATTTTCGGCTTATTAAAATAACGTCATACTAAATTCAATAACTATGGCGAATTTTACAAAAAAAAACTACGCAAATAAAAAAAAAACAAAAAACCATACCGTCACATCTTAATACAAGTTGTATCTGTTCAGTTCAGGGGCCTTCTTATGTAACTCTGGTGGCGATGGTTTTCGTTTGCAAGGTGCGAGTAAGTTCGTGCGAGTGGGACGGTATGCGATGACCATCGCCACCAGTGGTGCCACCAGGAAGGTTCCTGTGGCTTATCCCGTAACTCTGAAAGCGATTGCGAGAGCTGCGCGAGCGGAATCGCGCATAGTGCGACTAAGTTGGTACAAGCGAGATAGCATGCTCTCGCAGTCAGAATCACGAACGTTTCAAAGTTAGAGGATAAGCCCGATGGTCAGATTTTGGTTAAATGGCTATACAGCTTGTCAAATATACAAAATTAAAAAAAAAAGTTTTCACACAGCCTGTATAAAGGGATGAGCCACCAAAGAGCGTTGAATACGTTTGTAGCAGACGTCTATGTATGGGAGATATTAAATTCCGACTGACCGACACTCCGCAATAATGTAATATGCTAATTCCAGTTATATCTTACTGGATATTACAAATTTAAGGTTGTTTTTGCAAGAATTGGTGAGAATTCTATGACACGAGTTTTACAGAGCGGCGGAATGGAATTAGTCATTGCCAATCCAAAACTGGCGTACTTATAATTACGTGTTTTATTTTTTATTGTGTATAAATATTAATTATAAGGCTTATAAATCCTTCCTAATATTATAAATTCGAATATAACTCTGTCTCTCTGTCTATCTGTCTATCTGTCTCTCTCTCTCTGTCTCCCTGTCTCTCTCTCTCTCTCTGTCTCTCTGTGTATTTGTCTCTCTGTCTCTTTGTCTCTTTGTCTCTCTGTCGCTCTGTCTCTCTGTCTCTCTGTCTCTCTGTCTCGATGTTTGTCGCATTTTCACGGCTAAGTGGCTGAACAGATCAAGTTGTTTTTTTGCATAGATATAGCTTAAGGGTCATAGGCTACTTTTTTTGTAGGTCCACACGAACAAAGTCTAGTACTTAATAAATACAATTTAATTTAATATCATTATATACCTTGCATGGGCGAACTGAGAAACTGTAATGCCCATTCAAGGTAGGTATTACATATTAAATAAATAAATGAGCAAGTAGGTACGGTAATGTAACTTGTATAATTTCAGTCACAGTCCAGTCAAAGTTATGCTTCAGTAAAGCATGATAGATGCTTTACTGCAAGCTGCTACGGAGTTTTAAAAACAATACGTATAGTATATCAATTTCCAAAAACAGTGGGTACCTATGTTTTATCTGCCTATACGTGTTTTGAAGCATTTATATAGGGTTGTAAGGAAAGGGTATTCTGAGCCAAAAGAGGGTCATATTACTCATGATTGTGAACAACTTTTTCTAAGGGACCAACGCTGAAACCGAGAAAAAAAAACAAATAACCTTACATTTTGTCGAGTATCATTCACATTTCTCTATGAAACAGTCGATTATATTTCTCGATTTCAGGTTTGGTTCCATAGTAAAAGGTGTTTATAATGATGAGTACTATGAGCCCTTTTCGGCTTAGCATACCCATTCCTTATAGCCCCGTATATGTATTTATTTTGACGGAAGAGATAAAAAACAAAAACAAGTTGTTTATGCTACTGAGTCTAAAGACGAGCAAGTTACTTGCAAGATGGTAAGTGTCATGCTTGTGCATAGCAGTTTAATGCATCCATAATTTAGAACTTTAACAGTTCAAAAAACCAGGCGTGGCAATTCACTGCGCTCATCTCCCTGGAATATTTAGATGCTCTTTGTGTTCAGCATTGTCGTTAGAAACATTGCCTTTCAATCTGGAATACAGTTACGCTTGCACACTACTGCTTGGCGGTTGAATAACTGGCAAAAGTATGTACTTCCCCAGTTGAACTCTATTAACTTCTCTCGGTGGCCTAAGCATTCTGAAAGTATACCCGAGCCACACTCAGAATTATGGCGTCTATATAGGCAAGTGGTTATTAGATACGTTGATCAGTTGCTTTGCTAACGAGACCAGCACCTGAAGATCGAAGAGTCGTTAGCGAGAGGCATCCTCGAGGCCTTCCTATCCGTCTTGCCCGAACCTATGCTGACATAGAGCTAAGAAGCGTAAAACTAGGCTATAACTGTCAAGGCGTAGGATCGCGAGTTGCATTTACGACTGACGACTATGAACTTACATGCGCTGTCTCTGTCTGTTTCTGTCTGTTGTTTTGTTTCGAATAAATAGCTGTATTATTTTATATCTTTTAAATTTAAATTTTTGACTTTTATGTAATGACTTATTTTTATTTATAATTATAGTACCTCGCTTTTTATTATTGCATGCTGTCTTCACCTGTAAGTATTGTGACATTTAGTTCAATTTTATTTGTGTACATTTTTGACATTGTATTGGTGTGAACCTAAATAAATAAATACCTTGACGAAATACTACATCACACTAATATTATAAATGCGAATGTTTGTGGGTAAGTATGTAAATATGTTAGTGTGTTTGTTCCCGTTCAACTCTGTAAGGATTTGAATGAAATTTGGTATAAAGGTAGCTTATACCCTGGATTAACACATAGGCTTTTTATCCCGGAAAAATATTCGGTTTCTGTAGAATAGCGGATGAAACCGTGGGGCGCAGCTAGTCAGCTATATTTATGAAGTAGCTCGCTTATGGGGCAAGGTATACTTTTATTCGCCCAATAAATTTAACGTTTGAACCAGAAGAATCTAATAACAGGATGAGTTTGCTCAGAATCAAATAAAAAAAAATGTATTGAAAAGAACTACTTCCCTACAAAATTTCATGAAGATTAACGGTTCTCAAGTTATCGTCAGACAAACAATAAAGTTAACTTAATTTATTGTTTTAGTTTATTATTCATCATATCATATCATATATGTAAGTGTGAATTATATTATTATAAACAAGATAAAGATTTTAAATTAGAAAGTTACCTACTAATACACAATTTCAATAATTAACTAATTAAAATATTACAGAGAAAAATAATTTAAATAAAATAAACTAAACCAAAAGACCGCTACCAGTGGGAAGTGTCCCAAAATGCTGGCTCCATTACTACGATGTTTTTTTTTTTTTTTTATGTAACTTGCACAGTGAAACCAATTACATTAGCTAATCAAAACAAAAATAGAATTAAAAATACACAGTCATTAGAAATTAGAAATATAAACAGCTCAAATTAATAGTAAATTAAAAATTATCATTAATGTCAGATATAAATACAATATATTGCGATGCTCAACCTTTGCGCGAAATACAGGCCAGCATTTTGGTTACGAGTTTCGACCAGACGAGAAGAATATTTTCTTGGTCCGGTCCTCACGGCCCCAAGGTTCAACCCCAAAAGGACAAACATTCATATAACTAATACCGATTTGCTCTCATTCGCATCCCTCAGTCAATTATTTAGCACCTCTAAAACTATCTGAGCTCTATGCACGAACTCAAACGGTGTAGTAAGAATCTCCAAACTGTAGTTAAGTGTACAAATTACTTAATTTAAGGTTAAGTTCGCGTCGATCAGTCAAGTGTTCTAAATGCTCAGTTAAGTTCGAACTTAGCTCGGGTCTTTGGGCCCATTCCCATTATTGCCAATATAGATTTAACTATTGAAAGTATTCCCAGGTATATCAAAATTATATTGGCGTCTTGGGATATAGTTGGTTGTTCGAGAAGTTATTACAAAATCTACTATAAGTACTTATATAAGAACCAAACGAGAATAAGAATTGTTTATTGTTTTTCAAGAAGTATTATCATCAAATTAAAAACAAAAAAAAACCCTCAGTGTAAGAAATCCAGACATAATCTAGAATTCAAAGACATCTCATTCGTCAAAATCGGTCAAGCCGATACCTATATTTTATTTATATGAATAAACCAGCCCAAAAACATTTATAAAAAAGAACAAGTGTAAGTCTGACTCGCGCACCGAGGGTTCCTTATAACTTTACCTAAAATTAGGTAACTACGAACGAACATTGAAGTACCCTCTAGATTTTGATTTTGTTGCAAGTGTTATCTTAATCCTATCTAATATTATAAATGCGAAGGTAACTGTCTCTCTGTCTGAGTGTTTGTCGTGTTATCACGGCTAAGCGGCTGAGCGGATCGACCTGAATTTTCGCATAAATATAGCTATAGGGTCGGAGAGGAACATAGGTTTTTTTTTATATGTCCACGCGACTGAAATCGCGGGCAACAGCTAGTATATTATAAAAGAAAAATGAGGCCACTTGACATAAACAAAATGTAGAAGCTAGGCAAGACGAGGTTAACGCGTTAACGTTAGGCTAAGCGCGTGTCACGCTTAGCATTCCTTGATAAAAGTCACCAAATGTGATCTAAAGTATAGTCGGAATAACCGATTCAATTTAACGTGATTATTCCCGTTTTATTAAAACAACAAAATGTAGATTGATTAAACATCATTTCTCATACAATTTGTTTATATTATGGCAGCTAGTTAATTGGCCACATTTTGTATCCATATTAGTTCCATCAATTAGATATATGACATACAATAACATCATTACGAGGAACTAGCTCGCCCCGCGGTTTTACTCGCGTTGGAAATTCTATTAGAACTGTCGTTTTTTTGGGGATTTAAACTAGCCTATGTTGTTCGCGGCTTTTAAGCTGTACCCATATAAAAAAAGCATGTCGGTGTGATGTCATGTTGCTGCGTAAAAGAACAACAATTTTTCTGTAGTGGTAGGGCTCTCTTGCAGATACCGCCTGGGGAAATACCAGACCTTTGTCAGTTATTCAACCGTCAAGCAGTAGTGTGCAAACATTACTGTGTTCCGGATTGAAGGGCAATGTATCCAGCGTAAATACTAGGCATAAAAGGATTTATTATCTATTATCTCAGGGTGACGAACGCAGTGCATTGCGGCGCAGGGTTATGAACTGCTGAAGTTAAAAATTCTGGGTGGCACTGCATTGTTATGGGCAAGCGTGACGCTTAAGATCAGACGAGCGACTTACTCGTCACGTCACCGAGACCATAAAAAAAAAACCTTCACATTTATTATATTAGTAGGGATGGACTTGATTGTTCATTGTTTTCGTATGCATCGTTTGATTTAGTTGGAGAATATGTCAGATAATTTTGTCCTAATTTGATTTTGATTTTTGAGCTATTAGCGCTCTGTCAAACGTCACTCGTGGTCACCCATGGAAGGACTGATGGGATTGTCGGTCTCACAAAATATGCTCCCTCTCATTTTTAACATTTTAACGCTGGGTTGTACCATAATCCCAGTTTAAGTTTAACTAATGACTTTAACCTTAAACATGAAGTTTAGCCAGTATGTGTCATCGGTCATTTTGACCATAGTAAAAATGGTGCAACACATATTTCTGCTTAACGGGAGTTTTAACTGCAGTTATGATTGTAGTTTAAAGTTAACAAAGATGGTGCAACCCGGCCTCAATTAAATAAAATTTCTTTTTACAACATTTTCTCTATTACATTTTAAATGTATCTTTTTAAGGATTATATAGGCATTTTACATTGTCTATGTAAAAACTAAGGTATTTTAATATAGATAGATATTATTATTTCGAGCAATAGCTCATCATTACAAAAGACTTTTCTAGTTTAAGTATAGGTAAGCACTAAGAAAGAATATTTGATGATTTGCCTCAGTATACAAACTTACATTCCCTATTTGAATTAAGTTCCCTATGTAAGTTTGTATGTTCATTTTTTTCTTTTTTTCTTACAACGGACTAGGCATGCGGTTGACCACAATCTTACGTGATAGATAGCGACAATGCCATCTTCATATTTTTGAGATCGAAGGTATGGCTTTGGTCTCTTATCCTGATGCTAGGGTACTAGAGTACGGAATCTTTATCCCCTGTGGTAAGAGCCTACTAAAAGATGACCTGGGCTCAAGGGTGGTTAGAGGTTGAGGGGATCTAACGATTAGAGTGGACGACAACGTCGAGTGGCTGCAACTGACGTAGGCGGAGGCGCCTCAGGACAGCACGTAGCTGTCCCGGGAGTAGCTCAAGTGCGCTGGTGAGGGCTTCCGTGCGTTTACTTTGGAAAACCAGGCGTTTCCATTGTATAACCAGCACGCAGTATAATCCTACATAGCCCGGCTGCAGCCCAAAGCAGTCGGGTATCTTGTGAAGATTTCCCCCTCGCTAGAAAAGAAGGGCATCGATCTCGTACCCTAAACCTGCGAGTCAGAAGGCCGAGCGCCACCGAGACGCGAGCAACAGCTACCTAGTCATAATACAAAATGTACGTCTACTACCAAAGTTAGGTACATAATATTGGCAACAAATTCGATCGCAAAAATTCAGTTCCCAGAATTGTGAATGTAAAACAGTTAATCAGTAATCGTAGTGCGATTACCGTAAATTGGTCCGTGGGCACGGTTCTGTCACGTTCGAATATCAAACAGGCTTGGGCAACCACTTAGTGGTCAATGCGTGATGTACTTATTATATCTAAGGCTGTTTGTTAAATAGTTTTGAATTGTACTATGTGTATCGTACGTGTATCAACAAGTCATATTATTAAAAGGAAAACAAAATTCCCGACTGCAAAATGTAGCTCCGGGCGTAAAAAGGAATCCAAAGACTCACTCGTCAAAAACGGTCAAGCTGCTTAGGATATAATTATTTTGATTATAATAGACCGAGTGAAGGAAGCGAACGAAAGGGTTCAAATAAATGCTCTAAATGACAACATTACGTGGTTTTAAATTTGGAGAACGCCGGACCTGGATGAAGCGAAAATACATTTGCACCAAAAAAATCAAAGATTTCAAAAAACATCCAAACGTAATTTTTTGGAAATGTATTGTTTTGTGAAGCCATGAAAAAAAGTTGTTGATTATGTTCTAGGGAAGTTATCTGCGAGAGTTTATTGGCAGTTACTTATTCAGGGATAATGATGATATTAAAAAAAGACTATTATCCAGAATAATTTCATCCCACTCGCAATTAAAACAACCCACGATAATGTTCTCTAATTCAAACCAGATTACCGATCGGAATCGAATCGATGAACAAACAAGACAGACGTGTAATCACACTCCGACCTCTAACCTCCTAAACCACCCGAGTCCTAACATCGGTACGGAATGTAAACATCGAGTCATCTCCTAAGGCGCCATCTATAATTTTCTAACAATGCACTCAACGCGTCCAAAATAAACTGACCTTCAGCAACTTGCAACTACCCCCTTCTTTGTCAACAACTGGTATAGAACCAAAGGGAAAAGCAAAGGGAACCAGGAGGAGGGAAAGGTCAGCGTGGAGTGGTTTCAAAAACACGCTCGATCGATCTGGGATCCATCCTAGGATATTGCATATTTATCAACCTTTGACACGGGTAACTACGTGGAAGTAACATCTTCATGGAATAACAAACATGTTTTAGGTGTTTGAACTTGGTGGGAAGGCGGGGTTTCATATGGGAATGTATGAGCTAGTATCTATGTATGCAATATGGCCGACACCTGAATAAGTGCCACCCCTGAGTCTGTGATTGTGTACTTACGTCATTGACTAATTAAAAATAGAGAACAATTGAGTGTATTCGGAACCGATGTCCGAGCCGAAAACGCTTATCAGTGGTCATCATTATGAAATGAAAACGCGAAAAAAATATGTTTTATACATTTCGTTAAGTGTTAAGTTCGTTAAGTTTTATTTTTCTATGGAACAGCAGATAGTTTTTCGCGATTTCGTGGTTGTTCCCTTAATACAAGTTGTTCAGAATGATTTGTGTTTTCGGGTGGACACCGATCCAAAACATTGTTTAATACAAATATAATAATAAGAACATCAAGTAAAACACTACACAGATTAATTATACACCACGAATGAGGAAGTTATCCGAATTTGACGATTAGAATAGACAAAAATCTAGTTTTGTTAGGTGTCAAAGACGAAATTTAGAATAGACATATAACTCACGTTGTCAACTCCAAGTGTCAAACACCTTGAACGGTAAAATAAGACACGGCTGAGTAAAGAGGTGAAGCCCACTTTTGTATATCCGTAAGTTTTCCTTATTTTGTTATTTTACAAATAACAAACTTATAATTTTTTTGTACTGTACTTACTTGCTACAACCACTGCTTACGGAACATCCATAAAATGTTCAAAAATGACTCAATTTTATCAACACTTCACATCGAAGCTTCCAGCTTATTTCCATATTTACCTAAAGCATTACCCATCTTGCCACACTTGAGGTCAGTTATTTAGACTTTGCTTGAAACTAGAGATGCGGCAAAGACAATAAAATCATTCGAATAAATATTTTTAAGTTTGATGTGAAATTAAGAAATTAATAAACTCAACCTTTTCTTCATTGATTAATCTTTAAACTTAATCCAACAGAGGTTTTGATGTTTCGCTATAGTAAACTGCCCTCGACTGCACTTCGTAGTCCGAGATGTCCAGAGCAGGCTTAAGTAAAGATTTATTCGAATAAAATGATTGTAATTTTTTCCTCAACTAAAAACATCACTAGTCAAGATGTGCCATTACGTTATCATTATCAAGTATCAATATTATCGTTTGAAGGTATGTATTTAAAACTTCTTTTGATCTCATGCTGTGTGATTTTAAAAGCTGTTAACTAATCCACTATCTACATAAATATCGACTTTTATTCGAATAATGTGGTAGTTCCAATAAATATTGTGATCCAATTGCCAACCTTTATTCGAATCAGCACTATTTGTCACGAGCACCCCACGATTATCTCCATCACTATCTCTCTCATTTAGAATTTAATGGGAGTGAGAGTGACCGAGATAATCTCTAGTGCACAGGAATAGGGTCCCAGTAGTATGTAAAGAAGTACATATAATATCCCATCGATTTCTACTTACTTTTATTCGAATCATGTAATGCCACTACCACAATCGTCAATCTCTATTCGAAACATCAGTATTTGTCAAGAGCACCCTATGTTCGATCATTACGTACAATTTCTCCTTGTGGCGTCACGAGCGCGATGGACGTCTATTCCCTGGGCTCCGCTCTGAATCACGACCTCGTATCGAGATCGCGCCGTGTGAGAATATTGTGCAGTATTAAATAACTGGACGAACTAAGGATCTTACGAACAGTATTGTCGATTCTGCTGTACCCTTTTCTAAACTAGTAGTTCGCACCGAACTGACACTGCGCAGCCCCCATTCCATAACAACTCTGATTTTGTTCATTTTAGAATTCAAAATTGTATTGAAATGAAACTATTTGCCTACAAAATATCACGAAGATCGAATCAAAGTTTCGGAAGCTATCTTCGACGGACAAATTTTAACATGCATCTAGGATGCGGACCGCCGTCGTCTTGTCGAGAGAGAAAGACAGAGAAATATATTTTCCTCTTATTTTCTCTCGTCGGTCCGATGTCCGTGGTTTCCTGCGGGACTAACATGCGCAATGCGACAAGATTTTCTCTACATTTTTTATCGTGCGAAAACAGGACATGGTTACGATTTTGTGTTTTCGTTTCTCTCTGTCTACGTTTAAGATAGAGAAGATTTTGTCGCGGTGAGCATGCTAGTCTAAAAAATATTATCTCGCACCCTTTTCTACCGTAAAGGCTGTATCGTTCAGCAGAGTATCAGCGGATCGGAAGGCCACGATTTTGCGTGAATTAGAACCAGATTCGAAACAACAATAAATAAATTATCCAACCCTAGGATGCAATTTTCCACTGCACGTGTGAGCTTTGATTTATCTTGCGTTTTGTGGTGTTTGAAAGGTTAATATAGAAAATGAAATAAAAATAAAATGTACCGAAATTCCAATTATATAAATAAGCACGAATGGTAAATTAGTAAACTATGAATAGTATTACATTATACTATGATTAGTATTTATTTATTGAATGCTTATTCATTAATTCATTAATCAAACAATTCATTTAATTTTTTTTTTTCATGTGTTTATTAATTTATTTATTACATAGCACAAATAACAGAAAGTAACACAGATATAGTTAATGAGAAAGCACAAATTTGGTTACGTCCTAGGCTACTTTCCAAAAGTAGTATGTGCCTAATATAATACTATTAATTTAGCGAAATAGGTACACATACGCAATACTAAATTATATTAAGTTGTCGAAATGATTATGTTGGAGACGTAATCATTTCGAGAACTAGTCATGCTGACGTCCCGCACGATCCCCTCGTCCAAACGTGCCCATCAGGCCGGCGGCGTTTCCCCGTTCCTATGAATAGTATGACACCCATTACACACTCACGCCGAGAAACCCCGAGAACACCCAAGAAGCGTGAATGTGGATAGTTTCTCGCCGTTCTCGCGCTCGCCTGTTCTCCGATTGGTTTCTCCGGAAAGCGAACGCCACATCTATACTCTTGTTCGATCTCAGAGTCTCAGAAAACAGAATGAGACACCATCGTGAGTGTGTACAGAACCGTGTGTTCGCAAGAAGTCTCGGCGTGCCTTCTCGCAGAGACTTCTCGCCGTGAGTATGTAATGGCCATGAGACGAACTTTGTTTATTTTTTCTGGAATGGCACTAATTTGTTCGATACATTTAGGATGTTCGCGGATTTTGGCGGTGAAGAAGTCACGTCGCGTCATTTTATTACTGTCTTACCTCGGGATTCTGAAACGCTTATTAACTTTGACAACAGATTAAGTCTATTGCTGTCTTTGTCATTTACTTAGTGTCAAACAAAGGCAGCATTAGAATTTATCTATTGTCGAAGTTAACAAACGTTTCAGAATCCCGAGGTTAAACTTGTATTATTTCGAGTGCTAATTGGACCGACTGAGTATCTGCTTCTGCAATCGAAAGTCTCTGCTTCAACTGGCAAAATTTTCTTTCATCTGTTCGTGTACACAGGTGGTGTACCTATAACTCGCGTAAATGTCGCATTTTTGAGCATATTCATGCAGTTTCCCTCTCTGTGTATTGTATGGTGATTTTATTGTAAAAATACAACGTTCTTTTGAAATAACGTAAATTGTAACAAATATGAACTATTCATAATTTTTCCTTCCAAAACAAAGTCAAAGGATTTAAAAAAACAATAATAGGGTTTTCAAATAAGAAGAATCGCGGGTCTGAGTAAAGCTTAGAAAGTAACATTGAAAAAAATAATAATGAAAAAACCAAACAAATTATTTTTTCGTACTTTTTAATGGTTTCTGAAAAGTCATCCTAACTAATCCTAATCCTAACTAATATTTTGCAGGTTGCCCGCGACTTTCATAATGTCGTCGGTCCACCTAGTGGGAGCCCTGCCTACGCTTTGTCTTCCAGTTCGTGGTCACCACTCAAGAACCTTTTTTCCCGTCGGTTATCGGCGGTTCTTCGGGTGATGTGGCCTACCCATTGCCACTTGAGTTTCCAAACTCTGAAAGCTACGGTGACTTTGGTTCTCGGTGAATAGCCTCGTTTCAGGTTTTATCGCGCAAAGAAATACAGAAATTAATATAACATAACATAATACATAACTTCAACCTTTTTTCCCCAACCTCTGCAACCTACATTCTATTTGCTTTTTTGATGCTTATGGATCTATTAACTGTAGCGAAAATATCAGTAAGAACTATACGTCGTCGAAAAGGCTGGTTCTCAAAATACATGAAAAGTCGCCATTCTTCTTTGTCAACGGGTCCAGTAGATAACTCAAAATATGCGTCACATCAACTGATCTCACGGATCCGGTTCGAGCGGGTCCAGTCGACGTCAGAGCCCGATAGTTATCATACAGCTCTTCTAAAAACAAAAGAGGTCACAAACAGAACGATCTTGCTTTGCACTAATCTGGCACGGAACATCCAGAGACACCACAAAAATCCCGTTATAATTACGTGCTCAAATGTCCCCCTCGTTACGTAGTAAGAAGTGCTGCATTTTTACAAATTGATACAAATTATTTGAGCGAGCTACCGCTTTGTTCCGACGACGCTTGTTACGGCTGTGGAACGGCATTTTATTATTATTTTAGGACCGGCGCTTGTTGGACATTAGAAACGCTTGACTAACGCAACGTTTTTCTCGACTGAACAGAAACTATTTTTGGGTATTATTTTGGGATATATTATATTTTTAGTATTAATACTTCTAGTAGCCTAAACGGCTTGACCGATTTTGATGTTGTTGCAATTCTCTTTATGTTTGGGGTGTCATTTTGCAGTCGGTTTTTTCTTAGTAGTAATATTACTTGTTACGTGACTTTCAAAGAAGCAGCATAATATTTTTGGGGTGTATGTAAGTTTGTGTTCCTATAAAATATTTCCTCCTGTAGCTTTCGTTCTTGACCAATTTTGACAAGTGAGGTCTTGTTAGATTCCTCATTATGCCTGTACGAAGGCTAGATTTTGCAGTAGGCATAATATCACTTGTTTTCATAATATCAACTATCTAAAATTTTAATATAAGGATTTTTTAGTGTATTTTTACTCTATTACTTTTATTAGTTATGTGTTTATTCCACCATTATTTTTAAACACGAACTGATGTAGAGCACATTTAAACCATAATCTTTATACATACGGGTGGCATAATAAATCGTGTATAATTTCCCCGCTGTCCAGCAATTATCATGTTACTTTAAAAAGACTATTATTTTTAGATTTTTCCACCTATTTTGCCAAAATTGAAACATTCTATAGATAATGTTTTTTTTAAATGTCCTAGTCGGTGGTTTTGTATCTTTGATTATGTTGAGGATGTGTGAAATAGATTCTGGCAGGCTGTTTGTTTGAACAAAAAAATAATAATACAAACAACACAAATTTTTAACTAACGCAAAAAGCAGAGTTATCGCTTGTATGTAACCTATTTTTATGTTTTGCAATAAACTATGTTTCCACTACACATTTTTTAAGAATTTAAAATGTAACGTTGGATAATTTTTAAAACAACGAATGCTCACGTTGATAAAAAAACAAATCAAAATCAAAGGACACGGCTTTCAAACGTATATTTTTTTTGTAATTGCGACAACAATGTTGAATATATTTGGAGTAGGAACAAAATGTAAGGACTGTGTATTTTTGTTTCTCTTATCTTTTGGCTCCACACGTTGTGTATTTAGCCAGTGTCAAGTATTGTAATATTTCAAGAGTAGTCAAATATTTCACTGTTAAAATAAGTCTCACTCATAGTCTAGGTCAAGCAAAGTAAGTCCACGTCATGCCCCAGTAAAGTAGTGGAGACTTTACTAGTGTTTTCTATGGAGTTCGAAGAGTCACGTTTCACAACATTATACTATTCACCAACACTCATGCACGTTCACGAACACTTTATGGATAAAATCCATCATTTTTACACATTAACACTCGAAATAACACAAGTTTTGGAAAATAATACGATGACGCCACATGACTTCTTCACGTTCCCCCCTAAACTCGTCAAATTAGTTTCGTGGCTTTCTTCTCAGGAGCGTTTTATTATATCTCCATATTTGCTGAACGTTTTTCGTCGCCAGTTAGCGCCACTTGTGCCTCCCATTCCTTCGACCGAGTCCAAAACATCTTATTCGCGCCCTCATAAAAGTAACTGCTTTGGCTCGTTTTTATTTCTTCCTCTGTACCTGTACGGCCGCAGTATTTTAATAAACCATCTGACCTTTAAACGACAACCAGCTTTATCAACGAGAGAAATAGAGTTGGCTTTTGTTTGGTTGCAGGTAAATCATGTCTGGCTACTTATAACTAGGACGAGCCTTCCTAAGGACATAAGGAATTCCAATTACTTTATTATGTAGTAATGTTTTATTTCTGAGGCGCGAGAATTAGTACAAGTATGCAGGACGAATGAAATGAAATGAAATTGAAATGGTGATGACGGCTGATAAAATTTTAAGGTCGTCAAAATGATTTCTCTGAAAAGTAGAACCCACTGTACTTCCTACTGCATATATTGTTGTAGCATTAATAAGTAGTATATTTTTATTATAAACTATGTTTAGTAGTATGTAGTCTTATGTAGGTATGTGTATTTTTCTGTTTATGTGTTACATATTCCTTTATAAGAGCACACCCCGTCCCTTACATCTACCTTATAAATTGTCTCCATGCTAAGATTGCCTAGAAGAGATCGCTTTAAGCGATAAGGCCGCCGATTGTTACATTAGTTTGAGTTTTGTATTATGTATGTAATTTTTGGTGTGAACAATAAAGAGTTGTCTATATATTTTTCTATCTAGAAAAAGGATGGTGATCACGTGCTTTCCCTCTCACGCCGTGGTACGAATTAGTTAGTACGAGCGGAATAGCATATGATCACTATCGTCCTCAAACTTAATAACATGGCGTCTGATCAAAAAATCAACTGAAACTACTGATAAATATTAAAAACCAGACAATTTTGAAATCATCTGATATATTTAATTTAAATCTTTGTCTTCTTAAACATAATTACTATAAAATTCATATAGTTACCTAAAAAGTTTTTAGCAAAGAAGCATAAAAATGTCATATTTTTGTGCAAATACACGGACCAAAAAAAAACTCCCAACTATCTTTCTAGCTATAATTATTATTCAATTCCTCTATCATTCAGTTGTCCCTGATTAACCTCTCAAAATAGCCCTGTGTAATTAAATGTTGATTGCGCGAGCGAGAGAGGGAGTATTATGTCAAGGCAGTCATAAGCCTTTTTTTCCAGGAAAAATCTCCTAAGGCGAATGTCGTCCATCCTTCCCACGGAATTCTTAAACGCAGCTCTTGGAATGAGATGATTACTTCATCAAAACACACTTTAAACGTGTTACGTAAATCTAGTACCGTACCCCTAGCCACCCCCTAAAGGGTGTCCATCCCCCTGGGGGAACAAACACCCCAGGAAACGGGGGGTAAGACGATATGGGCGAACGTGAGCGCCGTCAAGAAAACCTTGATTGCTTTTTTAATTAGTTTTTTTTTCGTTCCCCCCTTTTCGCATCCCGACGCGAAATATGTATTTGATGTTTGTGTGTTATGTATTGATTGATGCCATGCTAGCTATATATCTCATTACCGCACTCAGACACGTTTTCTGATTACCATTTATTTTTACATCACTTACCCCCGAATACTGAAACGTTCATTAACTTTGACAACAGATTAAGTCTATTGCTGCCTTTGTCATTTGCTTAGTACCAGACAAAGGTAGTATTAGAATTAATCTGTTGTCAAAGTTAATGAACGTTTCAGTATTCGGGGGTAAGTAAAGATTTTCGATAAAAAAATTGCTTAGTTTAACAGTTTAAATAATCATTAAGCGTCTCTAAGTGCTGCCCTTAGGTTTCATAGCAACGACCTACCCTGAAATTATAAGTCTAACCTCGGGACTCTGAAACGTTTGTTAACTTTGTCAACAGATTAATTTTAATGCTGCCTTTGTCTGGAACTAAGCAAATGACAAAGACAGCAATGGACTTAATCTGTTGTCAAAGTTAACAAACGTTTCAGAAACCCGAGGTTAGTATCTGTGTAGAGCAGTTAGTGTAGTTGCGATTTCCAATCCAAGGTGGTAGTTAGTTTTGCGGACCTGATATTTGTGAAAAGGCTGGACATCAATTTCATTGAAGTACATGAAACTACTACGGTTAAGAGTTGTTTTTTTTACTGTCGTGAAATACATCCTTTTCCTAAAAGTCAGATAATCAGTAATTGAAGATAGTGTGTAGAAACCTTAATAATACCTTGAGTCTTCTTAAAATCTGTATCAATGGAGCACTTAGTTGAAAACGGTGTTAGCAGTTTAATTACCTTTCCTTGATTGTTTGTTTAGTACAACAGCGCTAAGTCATGACTAAGGCCTTCAGGCGGCCTACGAACTCTGACACCAGGGCTGTCTACTCCTCCTAAACAACCTTACTTTCTTTACACTTTCTTGACCTTAGGCGGTGGGCTTTGATAACTATTAAAGTTAGAGAAAAAACAAAAAAAACAAAAATCGTTCATAAACGAGGCAATATGTATAAATAAGTTTTTGTGGAACATGTATTTTTCTAGACAATCTTTTATAAAATCCGTTATTCGTACTGTAAGCTGATCAAAATGATTCCAAACTCCATTAATCTACAGTTAGTTACTGAGAACATCCGTTTTCCACCTTTCGTCTCCATCATCAGATCTCGCTCTTATAATATTCAATCCTCGGAACTTGACAGGCATGCAAAATTTAAACTCAAGTGAAACCTAACTGAAAAGTAACTGGTTTAAAATTGAGTTGCAAGATTTGACCTTAACATACACAAATACACCGACAACATTGTGAAAGACGGCATTGCCGGGCAACCGGTGGATGCAAGTGTCACGTTGTCGGTCGGTGTGGCGCTCTAAGGGGAGGCCTATGTTCACCAGTGGAGGTCTTATGATGATACACAAATTATACGTACATACAAACATTGCAAGTTCATTAAAAGCTTTTAAAAATATAATTATAACGTATTGGGCGTATAAATTATTACAAGTTTACCATAAATTTACTATCAATACGCTACGTAACGAAAGTTTTTGCAATAGTTGTTTTGCTAGGTACAGTTTGATGTGTGCCCTGATGCCGGGGTACTAGAATACGGCATCGGTATCCCCTGCCTGTAGTAAGAGCTTACTAAAAGAGGACCTCTGGGCTTGGGGCTCTAACCATCTACCTAAGTGAACCCGGGGAGGACGACAACGTTGAGTAGCTGACGCTGTTGTAGGCTTAAGCGTCTCAGGACAGCTTCTAGCTGTCCCGAGAGGAGCTGAATCGTGGTGTTCAAAGCTCCGCTGAGTTCCCTTGGAGACCCTGGAGCCCTCGATCAAGTACCAAGGCAAGGCGCCTTGGGGTTTTTCAATTGTCAAGCAGTCGTGTGCAAGCATTACTGTTTCCAGCGTAAAGAGATTCAACATCTAATATCTCAGGGTGACGAGGGCAGTTCATTGGCACACTTGGTTTGGAACTGTTGAAATTCAAAATTCCGGGTGGCACTGAGCTTTTATGGGCAAGCGAGGCGCTTAGCATCAGGTGAGCGACTTCCTCGTCTCGTCACAGTATATTAACAAAATGACACTAAATATGAAGTTTATGTACAGATGCCTAATATGGATCAACCTTTTACCATTGCTGGGATATCGGCCTACCCTCGAAAGGTGATTGGGCCATATCCACCACGCTGGCCCAGTGCGTGTTGGCGGGTTCACATACGCCATCAACTTCTTCTCCGGAAATATGCAGGTTTCTTAACGAGGTTTTCCTTCACCGAAAAGCTAGTGGTATATCCGAACGTAAGTTCGAAAGAACTCATTTTGATAAGGATCCGCCCGCGGGTTCGAACTCGCAACCCCCGGAAAATGAGGCGAGCGTGCTCCCATAGAGCTACCACGACTTCTACTTAGTATATTTATAAATTTAAGTTACTGTATACAGTATCGTATTAAACCGAGGAGCGCTGCTAGCGAGCACACCTAACTGTATAAACTAAGAGTCATCTCAATTTAAAATTATTAAAACCCCCATCAAGTGCTAAAATCAAGTCGCAACGTCGAGGAATGTCCATTAGTCCTTCACAGCACGTTAATGAGGGGAGAGTAGGCAAATTGGGCCCCGCCGACCAAAGCCGTGCCGTCACGTACGAAGCAATATGAAATGTCATTTACAAATTTCGATTTAGAAAGAAAAAAAAAGTACATCTTTTTAAGGATCCGTAGTACCATAGGAACCCTTATAAGTTTGTCATGTCCGTCCGTCTGTCTGTCTGTCTGTCTGTCTGAATTCTTTACTGACTTATAACTGCCAAATTTATAAGCTAACATGCATGGAATCTTGCACAATGATAGTGTAAATATAGACCTACAGTTTTAAAAAAAACATTTTTTTTTTTGTAAAATAAGTGTAGCTCCCATACATGTAAAGACGGGGTAGAAAAAATTCGCTGTACCTCATCATGTTGGATGCCGTTGAACAGGTCTTTGTAAGGTGACAATTTTGAAAGAATAAAAAAGTCATAATTTTATATTAATGGGGTGGCACACATGTAAAGTGGGAATAAACGCGCCTACGAAACCCTACTAAGCATGGCCTGACATGCTCTTAACAAATTATTTTATCTTATATTTTGGCTGCACACATGTAGAGATATTTATCCAGTGTCAAGCTATGTAATATTTCAAGTAAAGTAATTTCACAATGAAAACATGTCTTGGTCATTGTGTTAGTCAAAAATTTCAATCACTGTGTAGCCTAAGTCATACTTCAGTAAAGAACACCTTTACTGGAGCTTCTACGGAATTTTGGAAACACGAAAAGACATTGTTCTCCAATATACATGTATAGTGGAGAGCTGTGTCTTTTTTACCCGACTACGAAAACGGAGGGTTATGAGTTTGACAGTCTATGTATTTGACTTTTTAAATGGCCATATATAGTATGGCCATTGAATATAAATATTTGAATTCTTAACGGGAAAACTGTCTTAGAAACCATTTACTCATTTCATATGAAAACGATTTTGCCGACGTTTTTTTTTTTGGTCAAGCGTGAGTTCTCTATAAAAATGAAAATTTTTTGATAATTTTTTTTAATGCCAATCGACTCAGTGTCATGCAAGGATCGTTTTTTTTTCAAATCAAATTATTTATTTGCAATAACATGTTAATAATGTTCTTATAAATTGTATTAGTATCACGGTGTATCTAGTCTGCAAGCAGACGTGCAAATATTTTGTTATAGAACTATACTATAAAATTATATATTATTAATTGTTATATAACTTGAATTAACGATTATTAAATTCTTTGATGCTATAGAAACAATTGCTAAGAAGCCAGTGAGTCAAAGTAGTTTTAAATTTATTCCCTTCCAACACTTTAATTTCATTCGGTATCTTGTTATATATTGATATACACATATTATACATATCTCTTACATAAAGATCCTTAACAGCGCGAGGTTTCATTGTATTGGAAGGAAAAAAACGCAATGAATGAACGAATGCAGAAATGATTACTCACATTTAATAAACTACTGAGCCAATTAAACTATAACTACTTCTACTGACCCGATTTTTTTCTTCTGATACAATGAAATGATCGTTACGTGAATCTATATGGGAAACTTGACCAAAAAGATTATTCAGACACAATCCGGGGCTGTTCAAGGAAAAAGTGAATAGGTATCTCCTAGGCAAGCGTGCTACATCTTCGGCCACATCGTCGCTTTCCATCAGGAGAGATTGTGGTCAAGCGCTTGTCTAGTTAGTAATAAAAAATTTATAAAAAATGTTATGCCAAAATGATTTAAAAAAAAAAAAACTTGTATCTCCTATGGTGTCGGATTTCTTCATACTGTCCCAGTTAGAATCATTCTGTATTCGATCTCCCTACACTCGTACATATTTTGACAAACACTTAATGCTTAATAATCACGATTATTATGAATTAATACTTAAAAGCACATTTCGATCTCAATTAAAAATTTAATACAAATTAAAAAACTGCGGCCACCAAACTTATCACAAGCACATGCATAGCATATCCAGAGTAGACGTCACGCACACATCGATCGAGTTTTAACTCTCGAGGCGTCGTCGGTCCCCACTAATTTATACGTTCTTTCGCTTTCATTATAATTATTATTCTTGGCAATTTATTTTCGCACACGAGGGGGCAGTTCCCCCCGGGGGTGATGGGGGGTGTCTTACAAATTCCCGTTTTTCGGTGGAACTTAACGCACCCTTTTCTTGGCTCTTTTTGTTTTTCATTACATTAACTTTTGAGGGAATAATGTTTTGTCGGTATGTGTTTTTTGGGGTAATGAAAGGTCGCCTTTATGGGTGGCATTCTTAGAAGCTTAGATATCGCGTTTTTAGTGGCTTCGAGTATATTTTGGAGGGATGGTGATAAAAAGACTGATTAGTAGATATTAGTACACTGAAGTATACGAATATTGACTAAACAGATCATTTGTAGGTAAGCGTACTTCAACGAAGACCATCAAGAAAAAAAAAAAAGGATGCTGTCAAAAGCAATAGTATATTAAATAATAAAAACATAAGCTACTTTCTTTTACCACGCTGTCACTGTGATGAGGATTGATGTAATTAAGCAAAATTTACAAAGCTTTTTAACAATAAAAAAGTCATTAAACCTTGAAGCTCCCTTTTTCATTTTTTTTTTATGTATCTACATCACCGACTGTAGTTTATAAGTCATAATTCTGTCCATCCAAAGGTTGTCTGGAAGAAATCGCTTTAGGCGATAAGGCCGCCCATTATACTACCGTTTTAAAAATATAATTGTTCATTTGTTTAAGTTTGTCTTTTTGGTGTAAAATAAAGTTTTATTGTATTGTATTGTAAGTATACCCATCGCATTCAATTGCTAAGTACATTATGTAAGTAAACTTGAGATAAACAACTTATCAAACATTTCTTAATATTAACGTTCCACGACACGTAAACTTTCCCAACAGATTCCAAGCACACTAAAAACTTAAACACATAACACCCTCCTGTAGTTCCACTAGTCTCCACAATTTCACTCTAAACTTTTAAAGTACACAATTTACGTTCACATGCACTGGAACGACGCAGAACTTTCTCGAAACAAAAGCGATTACTACAGACTTCGACTACTCGAAAACAAAACGCAATTTTCTCTTAAGAAAATGAGGGAACTCTTTCTCCCCATTGAAAAATCATCAACACCCACGGCGTATGTACCCCGGCCCACCCGAGGGGGGAAGATCTACGCCGTCGACTTGCGTACGCTTTAATTAAAAATAAAACATAAGAACGATGTAACTGGATGAGCCGAGGAGCGAAGGAAAAATGAAAGAGAAAGCCGTCCGTCTCCCTCCTTCTCTGGGAAGCTGAGGGGGAAACCGAAGTCAGTCATGGAACGACCACCAGGGGGTGTGCACCTCCCCGTTCTGCTGTGTCACGGAGGAATGACATCACTTTTCTTGTCACTAATGAAGATAACGTCTTGGTTGTCTTTTTGCCCGCTAAAGGCTTTTATTTCATGCGTTCGTAGACTTGTCAGCCTTTAATCATTTATTTAATTAGCTTAGTCACAGACAAAAAAAAAAAGGATTAAAACAAATTAAATCGGTGTTACTACACGCAGTTCAAATGTGACCCACTAACTCATTTCATTCGCTAATATCCAAATAATGTACAACAGTTTTTTTTTAACATTTATTTAACACAGCCGTATCTATACCGTCCAGTTAAAACCACATTTTTGCATCGTCTCGAGCACAGATATAAATTTATTCTTAAAGAAAATTTCAATTTCCATAATTCGTACGTCTTGCGACATACGAACGTCGGAAACAAAACGTCAAAGATGCAGTCTAGACATATTAATTTCCCAATCTTTTCGGGTTCTATTTTTGCCTGTATGTTCTGAAGGCATTGACAGATCAGACTCTTTTCATTACTCACTCACATGTGGGGGAAGCGTTACATCTTTGATGTCGCCTCGTTAGTGAAGCTAAGGGCATTGACAGTCGATGTGAAATAGTGCTATGCGACCTCGTTATTTTCCCTATATTTCTTTGTCACTAATGCTTTAGCGGGAGCATTTTAATGTGGTATCGATATTGAAAAATAGGGTTGTACCTAGCGTTTTTTTTTAAACTTTTGTTGTTCCAAAATATACTATTTAGAAGAACATATTAGCACATTTTGGAATAATAAAATCTAGGAAAGTAGTAGTAACGAATAGTGCATCAAAATATAGACTATTAAAAACTGTGTCATACATTATGCCTATAAATGTGAATTATTTAATTTTGATAGATAATTCGAATGATTCTTATCATTATTTACCTAGCGAAATACACTTTGTTGCTTTTATTGTTAGTTTAGTAACTATTAGTAGTAGATCTCAGTAACGAATAGTGCATCAGAACATTCAGAAAATAGCCTTTTTAAAAGTAGGTCAAACAATAATTATGTCTTGAAATATGTACTGCATTGTTAGATTTCGATAATGTTTTTTTATTCAATTCGATTTAATTATTCACACACTTAATAACAATAAGTAGTAGTTGCGGAAAGCTCGGCACTATAACTAAATTTATACTTTGACAGGCCATTCTCCAATTTGAGGCTGCAAATAAAAAAAGAAAAAACAGTAATACCAACAAAACAGACCGAACAAATCCAATAAAAGCCAGATGTTTTCAAACTCTGCATACGCTCTCACACTTATTCAACGTAACCTGGTTGGGGCACACGCTCATTCAATTTTCTAACCCATTTACGTCTCAGACGAACTCCTTGGAACAAAAAAATGAAATAATTCTTCAACCGTAGATTTTCCGCGGTATAATTTCATAAGCAGTCGGTGTTGTACGTGTGACGTAGATGCCAGTAGCTGAAGTCCATAAATAATACCCATAATGTAAGTATGTAAGTGTGTAAGTATGTAAGTGTGTTTGTTCCCGTTCAGCTCCGTAACCGCTGAACGGATTTGAATAATATATGGTATGGAGGTACCATATACACTGGAATAACACATAGGCTTTTAATCCAGAAAAATTGAACGGTTCGTTTCCTGTAGGATAGCGGGTGAAACAGCGGGGCGCAGCTAGTACGTATATACGAAACTTTTGCGCGTTGTCTGTCAGTTAGGCTGTTATGTACTCGTATTATTAAATAGATTTGTTTAAAAAACAACGTACGGAGAACAATGGTACATGGTAAAAAGGAGCATTCGTAATATCAGTGAAATTAAAAATCTAATATTTTACTTGCAAACCTCGCTAGGTTCTCAAGAGATGGCGTTGAAAACATAATTTTTGAAAACATATTTTATACGTCATATATGGCAATAAAATTTGTACTAAACATTAAATTGCGGACATATACCAATACTATGTTTTTATGATATAACCATATTTTCATGTTTATGTCATTTTATAGCGGTTTGACCATTATCTGACTAAATACGTAAGCGTCTTCTTTGAAGCTGTTTTTTCGGGGGTACACTTATTTCTTTGACTGCCCCGGTGGCTCAGTTGGTAGTGAACCTACTTTCTGTGTTTGGGGGCGTGGGTTCGATTCCCATCTAGGACAAACATTCATGTGCTGAACATTTGTGTTTGTTCTATGTCTGGGTGTTAATATCTATATAAGTATGTATTTAAAAAAAAATATTTACGTATATCAGTCTCTGGCAGCTATATTACAAGCTTTGCTTGGTTTGGGGTTAGATGACCGTGTGTGCAAAAATGTCCCAGATATTTATTTATTTATTCCTTGAGATTGGCATTCTTCTCGTATAATTTTTCTATGGTGTTAGTAAGAGCTGGTACTGACTTGATATATACACCGAACAACCGTGTGTTCGTTTTGCCCCGTATTCCCCTTTTGAATTGATTAGGTCGGTTCATATCGAGTTATGAATGGGAGTGTTGAATGGTTCAGATGGTTATGCTTAGTTTTTGCTGCGGTTTTCCAATATTCAACGATGGAATCAATAGTTCTGTGGAAACCAGTAAGCTTTTTTTATCATGTTGAATGTTGGTATTTAAATCACAGGTAACTAGTAGTTCGCGGCGAACTGAGACCTCGCGATCCCTATATCTTCACAACCCTCAGACCGATTCAGCTTATTCGAACTTAAATTTTTTATTGAAATGAACTACTTGTCTACAAAATTCTATGAAGATCGGATCAATGATTCACAAGTTATCATTGGACAAATATACAAACAAACATACAAATGCCGATTTGTCCCAGTAAACTCTGAGACCTTCGCTTCGCTCGGTCAATTACGTAGTTTGAATTAGTAGGGCCTACCTTGTATCGACAGAAAGATTGGGAGAATGGTATAAATATTGTCAGAAAATTGTCTTCCAAAATTTGAACTAATAAACTGTTTTTTAGACTGTCTGCATCAGCTGGGATTCTACTGGTGAAATATCGGCTTAACCTCACAAGGTTATCCACCACGCTGGACCAGAGCGGGTTGGCGGATTTACATACTCGATCGAATTTCTTCTCCGAAAATATGCAGGTTTCCTCACGATGTTTTCCTTCACGGAAAAGCCATACGTAATTTCCAAAGAACTCATTGTTACGGGTCAACCCGGGTTCGAACTCGCGACTGCACGAATATGAGGCGAGCTTGCTCGCACTGAGCTATGGTAGCTCAGTGGGAACAATTATAGCTCAGTGGGAGCATACGCTGTGAGACCCTGTATAATCTAGAAAAATGAAGTCTTGGAGACTTCAGCTTATACAGGGTTCTGAGGGTATGCTAAGCCGAAAGCGACTTATAGTACTCATGTTTGTGAACATATTTTAATATGGGACCAACCCTGAAATCGAAAAAAAAAGCAGCTGTTCCATACATATTGTTGAATTTCATTGACATTGTTCTACGGAACACCAGTTTTTTTTCACGATTTCAGGTTTCATGTGTTCATGTTCATAATGATGAGTACTATGAAAATTAGATAAATTGAATCGGTTATTCCGACTATAATCCCACTCAATTTAACGTGAGTATTCCCGTTTTATTACAACAAAATGTGTAAAAAACCACGTCAGTTTTCATAATACTATAACCCCTTTTCGGCTTAGCATACCCTTTCCTAATAACCCTGTATTCAATTCAGATCCTTTATTTCAGGCTTGGTCTGTATACACAATTACACACACCGTGATACACTGATGGCACAAAATAAAATTACATTAAAAAAAATAGAAATCTAGAAATTGAGCTCGTTACCAGCGATAAATCTTTTCACACTCAAAAACAATCCAACAAAATTGAACAAATCCAAAGATTTAAGTAAAATTCATAAGCCGAAGAAACCGTACCGCTAGGCCTGCTTAATGATCCAATTCCTGTCATGTTCAGGAAAGGGTTTACCCCCTAAAAAACTTGAAACAAACCCCGCAAAAACCGAAGACGTTCTAACGCCCCACGGGGAGCGGGCTACCCCCGTCTCCCCGTGAATAATTATAAAAGAAATAAGATAGACATCGACTTCGCGTCAGCTAGTAGATGAATAATAATGGTTGCTTGTTTACGTGTGGACTCGCCTTTATGAGTCGTTACTGTGTTTATGACGTTGATTTTGTAGCGGAGCGGCAGATTTAAAGGTGTATTTGATAGGTTCTGTGTAAAATTTCATAATGGTGTTTGGAATCCGGGCTTTTTTGTGGTAGTGTGTATTATTTATTGGGGTGTTTAAAAATATACCACATTTTTAAGCACCCCGATAAATAATACATCGGCTCGTGACGTCGTCGGTGTATTCCATGGTGTGATTCCGCATTATTTGACCGAGCGACGTGAAGGTCTCAGAGTCTACTGGAGCAAAGCAGTATGTATGTTTGTATGTTTATATGTATGTATATATATTTGTCCGACGTTTGTCAGAACTTTTAATTTTATTTCTTGAAACTTTAATTTCCGGTCTGGTCCCTACCCATTAGGTAATCCACCATTACCATAGTAGGTACAAATATGTCGATTCCGGTCTGATCCCAGTCATGGTTTAAGGGCTGCAGTAATTATTTCTTACTATACTTAAGTTAAATAAAATATTAGAACTGTGTAGTGAAGCTCAAACAAGTGGTTTAAAAATCTATAAAAAACCTATCTATGGCACTCACAAAAATTACAATTATATAGATACCGCATTCTGAGGTCGTTGTGCCAACAAAAACTCACCAAAGTTGGAGGAAAGTGCAGGTTGCAAAGACTGCGACTAAGCTTTCTCGTTAGACATATAAAGGATATAATTACTCGAGCCCGCAATCAACCAAAGACATAAAAATTTTATAGGTGTATTTTGACCAAATCCTTCGGCCTTATTGAATAGCATGTGAAATACAGTTAAATAAATGGACAAAGAAACTTAACCTCTAATGTCTCAGAGTGACGAGCGGAGTGCATTGCCGCGCATGGCTTATGTTGTTAACTAATGCAGATAAAAAAAAAAAAAAAAAAAACTTGATGACAATGAAGTTTTATTGGCAACTTTCCGTCAGGTGAGCTACTTGTTCATCTCGTCACTCCGTTACTAAAAAATGCAAATTTTCTCCTCTTTTTACCTGACTCCCCAAGAAGGTGGGTAATGTTTTTGGGTAAGTGTGTTTTGAACACTGTTTTAGACTTTAGTGGTTGTTTACTGCATTACTACCCAACTGGTTGTCTACCCACATCATCTACATGGCGCATGCAACTGTGCCGAAATATTAGGAACACAACAAAATTAAAAATCGTGTCGTGTGTTTTAAGTTTGGGAGTTCCTATATTCCACCTGCTACATAAAAAGCTTGACCGATTTTGAGGAGTGAGATGTTGTTCGATTCCTCTTTATGCCTGCACTCAGGATACAATTTGGGTACTTATTTTGTTCTTTGTATAATAATGTTGCTTGTTAAAGATAAACCTGCAGCATTATTATCACCAATAAACAATAATTTGAAACTGTAAACGACATAAGAGGTTGAGTTAAAACTCAACCACATTTGTCGCTTCTACCACCTAGGGGAGGTAGGGGTAAAGACGGCGCGCAAGGTAAATTGATTACGTTTAGAACGGTTAGCCGGTGGGCGCTACTTATATGCGCCTTGGAGTGAAGACGTTCAAACCGATTGAATTTACCCTCCTCTGAAGGTGTACATTTTTTAAGGAGTTGGAAACGGATTTGTAGAGTGGAGGAAATTTTTATGGAATATTTTGTTTGTTTCATATTCAGTGAATTCTGGTTGAAACTGTCTCGTGGCTAAGCGGGCTTTTCGCCTTCTGAGTTGTAGGTTAAGGGTTCGATTCCCACCCAGGCAAACATTATTGTGATGTCGTGGATGTTTGTTCTTTGTCTGGGTGTTTATATGTACTCTATGTAAGTATTTACAAAAAAAAATATGTATGTTTTCTATCACTTATCTGGTTCCCATACCACACAAGCACAGGTACAAGGTACAAGCTTGCTTCGTTTGGGGCTTGATGGTGTTGTGTATGAAAAATGTCCACCAATATTTTGAAAAAAGAAGTCAATCAAAGTTTTTGGACACATTAAATTGAGTTACAAAAAAAAAAAAAAAAAGACGGTGTAAAACCTTCAAGGATGTGATATATTAAAAATGTATTTGCACTACGAAGATGTTTTAATTTTACTTCTCTAAGATAATTTAACTTAAGTTATTTCGCTGAATCTTATTTCATTTAATGTTTTTTTTTCTTATAGGATTTTGGCGGCTTGTGCAAGTGACGGTGTCAAATATTAAAATAGCTAAAGTTTTGTAGTTTTATCCACAAAACAGTCTTATTTCAGCCAAAGTCACGTGTAGGTCCAAGTCATGTCCCAATAAGTGGGAGACGCTTTTCTAGCTTCGATGGAGTTTTGGAAACGACACGACACATTAATTGATATCATTAATTACATCATAACCTTTTTCATTATAAATAATATAAGATAAATTATATACGCTATTTTTTCACATTGGCGCCAAAACTCTGTTCTTACAAAAATAAACCGCTGAAAATGAAATAAAAACAATGTCTGGCTCACATGCATAAAGTATAATTAAAGAGCCAAAATGAATATTTAAACATTTCGTAGAGGGTTCACTCTCAGCGCACAATGACGTTTGGGGACGGATCTAGAAAGATACGTATTTTTGGAAGTCAAGTTCCGCCCGACAACACACCGGGCTATTTACTATCTGTGAATTCTTGCTAATGATTTCGTTGATGAAACAAGAAATTAAATGTATTGATTTCAGTCTGAGAATATAAATTTATTACTTTATTATTTTTTTATTTATTTTAATTTACTTTATACATTTATTTTTATTAAGGGCTGAGTTCTATTTTTTTTATTATTTAATGTTATTCAAGTATTTTTGTGGACTAGGTGGACCGACGACATTGTGAAAGTCGCAGGCAACCGGTGGATGCAAGTGGCCCGTTGTCGTTCGGTGTGGCGCTCTAAGGGGGAGGCCTATGTTCAGCAGTGGACGTCTTATGGCTGATGATGATGATGATGAAGTATTTTTGTATTTAGTAATTTGGTATTTTATTTTAGTATTTTACTTTGTGTTTATTTTATTTATTCGACTATTTTGGCCCATATTATGTTCATGTTACTAGCCCGCGTATATACACGTTGTTTCTTTTGAGATGTACGGTTATATATCGGATGTAGTTTATACTAATCGTAACTTTTCTAATGTAAGTGAATATTTTTTTTTACTGCACTCGTCAAAATTAAATGTATTGATTTTGTTCTGAGAATATAAATTTATTACTTTATTAATTTATTCTTTCTTTTAATTTACTATATACATTTATTTTTATTTAGACTTGAGTTCATTTTTTTATTATTTAATGTTATTCAAGTATTTTTGTATTTAGTAATTTGGTATTTTTTTTTTGTATTTTACGTATTTTATTTTGTGTTGATTTTATTTACTCGACTATTTCGGCCCATATTATGCTCATGTAACTAGCTCGCGTATGTACAGATTGTTTCTTTTGAGATGTACGGTTATATAAGATGATCGGATGTAGTTATACTAATCGTAACGTTTCTAATGTAAGTAAATATGTATTTTTTACTGCACTCGTCAATGACATAAAACAGAAGAAGACGCGTGACGTTATCATACTCAGTCACAAAAATACGACGCCGAGGGATGAGAAAGATAGAGATGACAACGATTCGCTATAATATTTGCGCTAGTAAGACAGCAATGTTTCGAGCAAAGCTATAATGAGACTGGACTAGCTCTGAGGGTGAAACACCATTTTTCCTCTGTTAAAACGCCATTAGTACCGATAGAAAAAAAGCAAATGGATATCTGATTGAAATATTTCGTTTTCTGTCACTATCTGCGATTTTATGTAAATGGGTCGATGTGTCTATAAAAACAGTATAATTTTGGCTAAGCAGACAAGATAAGATGATAGGATCATGGTGATTATTTGCCTATTGAGAAAATCTTGTATTCAATATGTTAATAACAACTGTCATGTAGGCCTTCTGGTGGCCTTAAGCGTTTGATACCAGGGCCTATACGAATTAACTTTTTATTATTAATATTTTTTAATATTAAAAAATAATAAGTGACTTCTCTCAGTGTACAACACGCAACATCGCCGGCGGGACTCAAAGATACAGATACACGAGCGGGGTTGAAGAGTTTGCCAAAAATTATAATTTTAATTGCGGACCCCTTTACCCCACCCTCCCTAGGACATTGCATTCGAATAAATATGTAATAGACATTGTGCAGCGTGAATCTTGATGTTTTTGCTCTTGATAATGAAAACATAGAAATAAATAGCTAATAGTTTTTCATTATCATCACCATCAGCCAGAAGACTTCCAGTGCTGAACAAAGGCTTTTAGAGCGCCACACTAAAATATATTATGCCACCGTCTTCACAATGTCGTCGATCCGCATAGTGGGATGCCTATCTCCACTGCGTCTTCCGGTTCGGGGTCGCCATTTAAGAACCTTTCTTTACCATCGGTTACCGGTTCTTCGAGCGATGTGGCCTGCCCATTGCCACTCCAGCTTGCAAGCCCTGAAAGCTACGTCGGTGACTTCGGTTAGTCGGAATCGGAATATCTTCGTTCCGGATTTTCCCGCGCAAAAAAACGCCACGCTTAACTCTCTATTGATTAAGTGCAAAGTATCTATTGTGTCAAATGCGTGCTTTTTAAGAAATCTGTTATTTTTCTTTCAATTATTGAATTTCTAATATCGAGGGCGTAAATAATGTGAAAATTTTAAGGAAGTTCTTAGTTATGCCTTTCATGACATAATCAGAACATGAGCCAGAATACGTGGACTGCTGAATAAAGGGGGATGCCTTTACTCAGCAGTCGATGTGATACAACCTATGCCGAGCCGAGTGAAACCTTGCACCAAATAGTATCATTGAAAAACATAAATTGAACTCTACCTTAAATTCATCCCCCCAAAAACCAACCCTTAACGAAAACAAACCTCTCATTTCCGCAGCTAAAAAAATTAACGAGTCCCGTACACACACGCAGAAACAAAGAGGGTAGCCGAAAATACGCGAATAAGTGCGCTAACAATTTCCGTTTACTCATTATCAGCGTGAATTAAGAAAAGTCACCGAAGAGAGTGTAGTGTAGTATTATAATACACTAGTGTAATACAATAATACTAGTGTAATATTTTTACTCTAGTATTAGATATTACTAATTGTATCCGTTGTTTTTCTAATAATAAATAAAATGCAATCTGGGCTAAATGCAGTCTGCGACTATAGCTATTTTAACAAAAAGACAATTAAATAACTTTTATTTAGTGACATTTACAGCAATTTTTTGTATCTGTCAAATCGATTATAATCGATGGCATGGCTAATCGATTAAAATGGCTACAGTCGCAGACTGCATTTAGCACAGATTGCATTTTATTTATTATTAGAAAAACAACGGTTACATAAAATTAGATACTAGTACTAGATCAGCACTAGCACTATTATTGGATTTTTACACTTTTATTGCAATATTACTAGTGTAGTATTTTTTAACCGACTTCCAAAAAAAATAAGGTTGTTCTCAAGTCGACTGATTTTTCTGTATTGTCATTATTTAGGGAGCAAAGACAATACGTTTATTGGACTAAACCGTCGTATAGTATCCTCTACATGCAAAGGTTGCCTGGAAGAGATCGCTTTAAGCGATAAGGCCGCCAATCGTTACACTAGTTTTAAGTAGATTTTTGTATTATGTGTGTGATTTCTAGTGAGAACAATAAAGAGTTATCTATCTCTGACTACGTCAGTTTTCATAGTAAAATATCTCTGACTAGTAGTCCAAAGTCAGGTAGCAGGAAATAGAAGTCAAGGGAGATCTCCTACATGTTGGACGAACTTCATTAAAACAGCAACTCAGTCATCCGTAACAGAGCGCACTTGTAACGCGAGTAACCAATTTAAACGGAGAAGCATTGCTAGACAAGTGATCGCCGCCGAAAAGAAGTCCCACCCTGTACTACCGTCTTACCTACTCACGAGAGTGCCCTACTAAGAATAGAGATTAGATCCTATAGAGAAATATATCTAGCTACTTAGGTCACTTAAATCCATCTTCTTATGAAAAATATCGGTAGAGTTAATCTGGAGCCAAGATGACTGCAGTACTAGAGTTAAATAGGTTTGGTTTCAATGCAAGCCGGCGGAGTAATGTGCTCGGAGATTATAGAGTACGAATATAGACTATCGATAAAAATTATTACTATTAAAAAATTACTAAAAATATTATTATTATTCAAATGACATTCAAAATTATTCTGTTTTTCTCATGGAGCAAGGATGCAAGCCTAGTCTGAAGAGAAAGCATGTGATCAGCAACTGAATACAAGCTGGCAGTATTCAGAGATGCACTCACTAGAGCGCAGACTTACCTCTCCTAAGCAGACACACGAAAAATGTCCTTATAATCCAACTGATCGCAGATCGTACTGGAACAGAACACAAAAAAAAAATACTTGATTTGTTTTTAACTGGTGGTTCTATATTGTTTTTTTTTAAATAATAAACAAGCTATTTGCTCACCTGATGGTATATGTCAAGCTTGCCCATAACAGTTTAGAGCCACCCAGATTTTGAATTGGAACAGTTCAAAATCCTGCGCGGCAACGTACTAATTCACCTTGAGATTAAAGATGCTACAATTCTTTATACTCAGTAATTTTACTAGAAAACATTGTTCCTCCGGAACATATTTGCACACTACTGCTTGGTGCTTGACTAACTGATAAAGGTGTGATACCATTACAAAACTACTAACTACTACTTAAAACTATTTAGTGTTAGTATTAAATATATATTTTTATTACAAGCAATCATAAAGTTTAACCGTTTTTGCAATCCTTATTATGGTATCATTGATATTGTCTAAAATCATCGCTTGTTTCGGTTAATCATCCATTTAGAAAATACGTGTTGACTTATAACGTGGTTGTTTGTGGAGTAAAAAATATCGATAAGAAAGAAAGATCGATATGCCTCATCCCTAAAAAGGAGAGTGGGGTCGGGCGGCTACTCATGCAAAAATACCGTCTCAGGTAAAATGAAGTCACGAGAGCTAAGACACAGCGCGGAAAAAAGAATGTAACAAAACATTAACATTTTATTGTTTTTTCGTGGAGGCTCCTAGATTTTCCTACTTTCCCTGCGTCAGTCTGTGTAGGGGATGAATATTAATTAATTGCGTCAAATATTTCAAAAATATTTTTTTTCTTTTTTATTTTGTTTACTACGTCAGTGGATAACGAAAGTACTTGACAAACTTGAACTTAAAAAATTTTTTTTGGTTATTGTTATACATAATTACGTTTATTTAATTTTATTTGATTAACTTCTTCAACGCGAAAAATATATTAAAACTAGATGTTAGCCGCGACTTCTTTCGCGTGGACATAAAAAAGTATCCTATGTCCATCATTGTGATTTATTCTTATCCAATTTTATCAAGATCCGTTCAGCCGTTTAGCCGTGATAATGCGACAAACATCCAGACAGAGAGACAAAGATACTCGAGATACTACTATAGTACGGTAAATGGCGTTGATCCGTTTTTGTGCCTTTTTTGACGTTTTGTATGGACTGTCAGTTGTAATGTAGGGAGTTCTGAATCGCGCAAGCGAAATTATTTCCTCGAGACGAACGTGTTCATTTTTATACCTCGATGCTTTATTGGTCCTGATACGACTTCGGCTATATTTCTGTCAATTATAATATTGGTTTGGATGGATTTGGGCAAAGCATAAAAGATTTTACAGGTTTTCAAGTGCTGCTGTGCCAGTGTGATATGTTAGTTTTAGCAAATTTGGGGTATCGATTCTAAACGTCAGATTTTTGACAATCTCAGTGCTCGTTTGCTAATCGTATTACAAATAATTTGCTCTATCTCAGGGAGTTTAAGCTCTGGTTAACTTAGCACTACTATTTTTGCCCAAAAAATAATCTGTACGGAACCCTTAACATTAGCCACGCTCATGGACACGGCCTCTTAAGATGGACAAGTTTAGACGAAGTCCATGGTTCTTGAGACAACAGCCCTCTTGTGTTTATGAGTTGTCTTTTGCCTTTAAGATACCTGCAGGTTTTTTTGTTTAAAAACTGCAAATCTGCAATAGAGTTTTGAGGAAACCTGCATCACGCATTATGGCTTCAACTGGAAAATGCTTCCGCTCTGTAGAACTATCGCTACAGGGTTATAACAATTCCAATTATAGGCTAGAGTGTTTACCGTCTTCGATAAAAATCGTTTCATAACGCCAAGACTGCTGGCCATAAAAAAATGTGTGGTACTGCAACTGTAATGGGCTCTTACCATTCAACGAATGCCTGGCTCGTCGCGTCCCTCTATTTTTATTTTTTTACTTACTAGTAGTTGTACCTGAGACCTCCTCACCTCCATATCTTCACAACCCCTGGACCGATTCAGCTCATATTCGAACTTAAAAATTGTATTGAAATGAACTATTTGCCTACAAAATTTCATGAAGATCGGATCAACGGTTCGCAAGTTATCATCGGACAAATATACACACAAACACAAACATACATACAAATGGCGATTTGTCCCAGTAAACTCTGAGACCTTCGCTTAACTCGGTCAATAAAACAAAAGAAAGCGTGCGAGCCAGGTGTGGCAAACTACTCATAGCATCCTAATCCTAAAACATTTTGTTTGTATAACAAACCGTATCGAAAGTGCTATAAATTGAGTAATAGCTGTCAGTGTAAAATAATAGTGCGTATTTGTTCGATTTTAGTTCGGTTCTGATATGTCCGTGAATGGACACTGGCACGCGATAAGGGTTAGTCTCAAATGGGTACAATTTATTCTATTCTACCTAGTGTTTTTTTTCTAATATCATATATATAGTGACTTAAAGTATATTATATATTTTTCTAGTATCATATATATAGTAACATATAGTATTTTTTTTTATTTTATTTTTTTATTCTCTACGTCCATTCATTTATTTCCAAAAACAATAGTAAGCCAAAAGTTACACCGACACGCACGCATATTTTTCTAGTATCATATATATAGTAACATATAGTATCGTATATGTTATTATGAATACATTTTAGGTTTCGAAGTCACTTTCCTTAGAATTGTATTACCTAGTGTAATTCTTCTTTATATTTTTTATTTTGGCTCTCTATTCATAATCCTTATCTTAATTACAAAAAAAAATCTGTTCGGTTCTTCGGTTCTAAAATCTAAGCTGCTTCAAACGAAGCGTACATACAGTCCTCAAAGTTCACGATTGAACGATGTAATTGGGCGATGTACTGACAACCCCTGGGTATTGGAGGAAGTCATCCACTGCTGAATTTATATTCAGAATATATATTTTATTTTTTCTTTCCTTCTAGAAGCAGAGAGGGGTGGCATTACCACGGTTAGCAGTTGGCTTAGGGATCGCAGAACGTTCCGGGTGTGTTCTGAAACCACCGTAGGGGTTTTGATCACAGTTTCAGAAAACACCCGAGTACCAGGCTAATTTCCACATTCCATTAAAAAAAATAGGTAAGATAGGAGGTCCATTAGGAACTAGCCCTAAGTACTTCGAGGCGCGGGCGTGGTTATAGTTTCCATTACACCTAACTAATATCGACAGCTCAGCTCATGGTGTGACTTCACGAGGTTAGATATATTTATTTATCTCTACACCATATCGATTGAACAATATCTAATATCGATATTTGTGACAAAATATTTATTGCAGCAAACTGGTGTTGTATTCCACAACTGGTGTGTTGTGTTCAGCGAGTAATGCCAAGTTTTTCCTAAATAAAGTACATAAATCAATCTTACAAGTGATTCAACACCTAATTTAACTAGTGGTTCGCACCGAACTGAGACCTATAACTTCACAATCATGGACCGATTCAGCTCATATTAGAACTTAAAAATGTTATTGAAGTGCACTACTTGCCTATAAAATTTCGTGAAGATTGCTTTTTCAGTTCGTAAGTTATCGTCGCACAAATATATATAAAAAAATATTAATATGCAAACATTTATACAACTGCTGATTTGGTCCCGTAGACTCTGAGACCTTCGCTTCGCTCGGTCAATTATCAGATTTACGAATGCAGTTCATTGCATGGTTTATAGGTAGGTACTCTTGAAGTTCAACATTCTGGGTGACGCACAACTGTTACGGACAAGCGTGACGCTACTATCAGACTAGATACTTCCTTGACGAAAACCTTTTTTTAATTGTCTTCAGATGGAGTAGCAGATAGTTGATAGTACTCTGGGTTTAGGTGGTAATTGACTTCACAAAGGCATTGTGACTTCTACAGCATCCTCGATACGTAAAACCTACTCGGGAGTATGAATTATCCACAGCTGCTTAAAATCTAAACAATTTATAATATTTTTTTATTTTATTTTTTCTATTATGTATTATTCGCATATATTTTTTTTTGAATACACAGCGAGATTCAAAAATTTTAAACAGAAGTTTCAATATAAACGGGTTCACGGATCCGTGGGAGAACGATTGGTAGATTCACGATACCAGGTTGGCCATAAAACACCAAAGTAGGAACCAGAAAAAAACACTTTGATGCCATTTACCTTTCGAACTTACTTTTTCTATTTGATTCTAGACTGTAAACAGCACAACGATAAAATGTCTCAAGATACTGAAATTACGCTCTCCACACAACGTTCAGGAGAGCGGAAAGGGAAGTGGATAGAGAGAAACAATTCAGTAAGTGCAGCCATATACGGCATTGTGACACACGTAGGGCAGGTCATGCAATGTGGGGGGCTACTACGATATTAAATTAAATTCGAACGAGGATATTCGTCGAAGAACCAAAGTCGCCGATATAGCTTTCAGAATTTGCAAGCTGAAGTGGCAATGGGCAGGCCACATCACTCGAGGAACCGATAACCGGTGGGGAAGAAAGGTTCTTGAGTGGCGACCACGAACCGGAAGATGTAGCGTGGGTAGGCCTCCCACTAGGTGGACCGACGACATTGTGAAAGTCGCGGGCAACCGGTGGATGCAAGTGGCCCGTTGTTGGTCCGTGTGGCGCTCTAAGGGGGAGGCGTATGTTCAGCAATTGACGTCTTATGGCTGATGATGATGATGATGATGACTACGGTATTGTTTTAAGTAATGCTCATTTATATGGCTTTGGTTTATACGGTCAGCAATAATTTCAGTTTTTGGGCAGCTTTAAAATATTTTAGTATTCATTTATGGCCATGTGTTAAACGGCAACCATATCACAGGTTCAAAATAATAGTATAAATGCGAAAGTTTGTTTGTACCCAAGGTTTACGGCTGAGCGGATTTGGATGGAATTACGTATTTAGGTATCTTATCACTTAGTTTACTATTTATCCCGTTATAATATACGGTACCTGCAGCATAGCGGTTTGTATCGCAGCGCGCTGCTTGTAATATTGGTCAGCACTAAAGTCAGTCAGTCAGTCAGTATTTCATACCTAAATCATGAGAGGTAAACAAAAATTTTTAAGAAATTCATACACAATATCGGATTATTAGGGAATATTGGACAAAAAAACAAATAACCATGCTAAAATCACCAAAATGTAATTAAATTCCTAAAACAAAACCAATGTGTAGTAGCCCCCTACACAGACGGCCACAAAACATCCATTGTGTCATGAATGGGGCGCTTTACACATTGTACGCGGAAACAATTTTTTTAAGAACGCGTTCCTTTTTCATATTTTAAAAAATCTTGCGAATTTAATTCACAATATTTCAGTATTTGAGGTTCCGTACACAAAAACATGTAGTTTTTTTGAATTCGCGGCGTGTTTTTTGAATTTAAAATTAGGTAAGATAAGGTTCTTTGAAATTAAAATATGAATCCATCATAATTTTAATAATGGTCATTTAATTTCACTACTTTAAAGTACAACGTTTGGCGCTCTAGGGGGAGGCCTATGTTCAGCAGTGGACGTCTTATGGCTGATGATGAACGTAACAAAACAGGTTTTTTGTAATTCCTTACTTTAACTACCTCATTTAAATTTTTGTTTAAACTGTTTTTTTTTGCTTTTTAAACTTGTTTAAAATATACATTGTGTTTTAACAAAATAAATTTGTTTTAACAGTCAATGTTTAAACGAAAATGAAATGGTCTTACCACACGGACCCCTAAATATAACATGTTCTGGGTTCTGCGTAACATCGTGTGAATATATTTAAGTGTATTGCCAGCGCGTGGTTTCCCTCATTCTTTTTTAATTTACATAAAATGCATTGTATTGTATAAGCCACTGCCTTATTTTTTAAGGTTCCATACCTAAATGTAACCTTTATGGCGGCACTTCGGAGTTAAACTATCAACTTGTTTCAACAGATCTAGATTAAATTCTGTCTGTGTGATGTATCTGATATTCATCTTGGTTAAATTGTTATTTAATCAATTTTTGTGTTAGTTAATAAAACTTATTTATTTAATTTGATAACTAATATTATTAAGCGTTCATAATCTATTTAAAAAAATACGGGTGCGAAAATTTTAATAATTCGAACGAGCCAATGTTAGGTACAGGAAACACCAAAATAAATGTGTTTTTTTATTTTTTTTAAATCTTAAATAAAATCTTTAATTTGTACAGAAACCTCGACAAGCGAGTTCTACTTGCGTTTTGATAACGTTTTCCAAAACTGCAATTTAATCTAGCTTAAACAATACAGTATCAATTATGAGTATGTTTCTATGAAATAAAAAACTATATTTTTTTAAATTACGAAACTTGTCTTTGCTTATTTGACGAAAAAAAAACAATCATATAACAAATAAATTACGTGTTAGTAATTAATAACAAATTAATTAAAAATTCAATCTGTAACTAAAACTTAAATAACAAAAAATACATTTTTTTTTCTCATATATAGCATTTTTTATGATTCTGCACGTTTTCTCTACGATGTTCATAGCAGTTTGTAGGCAGATAATTTAGGTCGCAAAAAATATTAATGTCAATTCTGCTATTTATTTTTATTCAATCGCCAGCTTCTCATATTGAGTGTATCACAGGTACACGTCTACTGGATACTTAAATTTATTCCGTTCCGAACTTCCCTACGAGTATTAATACCAATATTTTACCATACTCCGTCAAACGATTCAAAATCAAAACAAAAGGCACTTACTAGGCAAAAAGGCTCGGAAATGGGCAGGAAACGCAGGCGTGTGATGGAAGGCATCAATATTAGTAAAGGCGAGGCATGACACGGTAACGTGCCGGCGTACAATAATCGATAGTGAAAAATCGAGACAGTATGCGAATTCGATTAAATTGAGTATTTTTTGTTCGTTTGGCTAGTTCAATATATCTTGTTTATTAACGCTTATTTACGTTTATTAACGCTGAAACAATGAGAATAAAAATACTCGTTGTTTCAGCGTTTAGGGATCCGTACACAAAAACGGGTGGTTTGTTAATTTTGTGACGTGTTCTACTGAAACCGAATATTCTATGCCTATGTGTTAATCCAGATTGTGAGCTACCTACATACCAAATTTCATTTAAATCCGTTCAGATGTTACAAAGTTGAACGGGAACAAACACACTTACATACAAACATATACTTACCTACTTACACACCTTCACACAAACGTTCGCATTTATAATATTTGACATGCTGGTCGCGTCCACAGTTATTTTTGCCGCTTTTTCACCTAACTGAAGATATCTATAGTACATGAGAGTACATTTTTATAGGTGTGTTTTGACCAGTGCGTGGCGCGCTTCGATCATCGTGAGAGCGGAATCTAGGGACGGACTATGTTATAAGTCAATTTAAAATAGTCATATCCAATTCGTCTACGTTTAATAAAAACTGAGCTCCCTTGCGTACATGGATTGTTTTGATATGACACTAACTTCAAATTGGAAAACTTTGTAATTGTAATGATTATGGTTGATCATACATAACGCGAGGGTGTCAATTCGTTTCATAAAATCTTACGGTCTTGTTATGATTATGTTTCAACCACTTTTTTATAGTCTTCTCCCCGTTCGTAATAGCTGAAGGCAAAATAGCACCTTAATAAATAAATAAATATTAATAATAATAAATAAATGAAAATCTTTATACTTATTTTGTATACATAAATATTTTCTGTCAATTGAAACGAATTTATATAAATCTTTCCCATGTTTTATTTTTATTTTTCAATGTTACTCGGTGACGAGACGAGCAATTCGCTCACCTGATGTTAAGCGTCACGCTTGCCCATAACAGTTCAGTGCCACCTAGGATGTTGAACTTCAACTGTTCAAAACTATGCGCGAAATACTAATGCTAAATGCTACTTTAAAAGTTATTCACACTTTTCTAAGCCAATGCTCACGAGTAGGGTTGCTTAGTACGAAATTAATGAGCACTGACATATACCGGTTGAAAGACACTCTATTGCGGTCGTCAAAATTACTGCAAATATGGTCGTCGAGTTCGATATTAACTCTTTTAATTGCAAATACCGGATAAGTTCAATTTAAATTCAATGTCAATATTTCGCTGATGAGGTTAGGTGTAAAACCGGCAAAGCTCATCTCTAGTATATATAAAATAATAGATATATAAAAGAAAGCACTTTTATGGGGATAAAGGCTTATCTCACGATTTTTGAATATCAACCCCTGAAGATGTAAAATGGGATGTTTCATTGTAGCCAGAGCGAGCGAAGCCGTGTGGGTAACGATGTAAGGTTGTAAAAGAATAGGCTTGGCACAAAAAGAAATTCTTGAGTAATATTCTTTATTTCAAGCCTGTTTTTGGCGTTTATTGCCAATACATTTTCTAAAATGAATGGGAAAAAACAACGCAGATTTAAAAAAAAAACTCCTTTTACCTCCTGTAGCCTAGACGACTTGATAAATTCTGCGGTGTGACGTGTACTTAGGTTTGTCTTCATGTGTGAAGAGTAAAAGATAGAAAGAAAGAGTAGATTACATTTTGTAGTCGGGTGTTGTCCTTATTTTAGTATTGTATACCTAGTAAAGTAGTACAATTTGTATACTTTGTCGGGAGAAAATAATTACAAATTTAAGCACAAGAAGCAGTATGCTTGATTGGGGCCGTGTATATTTTAAAACTGCGACCAAAATCATCGGGGACGGGTAGCAGCGTCCTCTTAGTGAACGGTATGTTTTTCCACGGTGCCTAAGCCGCCCTGCCTAGCGTGGGGATTATGCCACCCTCCCCCTTTATAAGAGACATGTTACAGTCTTGATTTGCCTTTGTTCAGCTGTGACTGATGATGATGATGATGAACCAGTACCTATGTTTGTATTTTAATCAACGCTGGTTTATTGTGGAATATTCTGCTTAATAGACTGCAACTGGTTGAGTTTCCGTATAATATGTTTTGTGTAAACGTGTGTTTTCGCGTTGACGCCAGGCGCAGTTGGTATTAAGTGCAGAGTGAGTAACGGATCTACGCCGAATGTGTTAATTGGAGGACCGTGATTAATGAAGGTGTTGACGTGATGACGTGTGTGCCTGTGAAGGGACTATGAATTGAGAAAATTCAGTCTGTGGTTTGAAAAAGGAATCTTTATAGAATCTACAGGATAGGTTGGTGACGTCAATTCAACGTTACTTTAATCCATTAATTATTGATTAATTGCTGCTTTTGCTTTAATTGATTAACATCTTATGTTAGGTTAGGTAAGGTCATTAAAAAAAGTTGCGTTCCAAATTCTGAAAACTGTCAACAAAATGACGCAAAAACTGATGTTGGTTTTCGATCGTCAGTTTTGTTGTCTATGGCGATCTAGACGTATTTTTTTTATATTCTTTCCTTCTAAGAGGATTTTGGGGTCGCACGTCTTAATATGCATTTGCCAGTGTCAAGTATACATATATACTCTCAAGTTTTGTTAGATATTATCAAACAAGTCATAGTCACGGTCAAATAAGAGCGAAGCAAGTCACGGTCAAGTCGAAGTCATGCCCCAGTAAAGTGGTGAAAACTTTACTAGAGCCTTCTTTGGAGTTTTGGAAACAATACGAAAATTCACGTTTCTCGACATTATACCATTCACCAACACTCGTGCATGTTCACGAACACTTAAAGGGTAAAAATTAACCGTTTTTATGCATTAACTCTCGAAATAACACAAGTTTTGGAAAATAGTAAAATGAATAGACATGAATTCTTCACGTTCCCGCCAAAACCCGATCTAGACATTGTACGCGTACCAAAGATGTGTCGCGATGTATCGTGCTTATTAGATACGTGTATGAGTTATCTGTCGTGACGTGACTACCGCAGGTGCGGGTCGGCTGCTACTGTGTTCACAATGGTGCGTAGTATATTTTTAAGCACCATTAAGTTGGTACCATTTTAAGTGTTCATTCGCCCGGTCCTTACCAAGTAAGTAATAAATAAAATATCCATGAATTCTGTTAATGGTGTGGGAGTATACAATTATACTTACTAGTGATAAATATGTGTAAATTTGCGCAGACTCATCCAATTAAAAATCAAATTGACCTCTAAGCTGTAAGTGGCCAGTACCAAAGTATAGGTCACGGGCGTGGCAGACATTATTCCTATCAGAGATTGCTATTCTATTCGATATTTGAAACGTATTCTAAAATTGAAACAGCAGGCAACCGCTACCCGGAGCACGCATCTTAATACCATCTAGTTTAGAGATAAAAGTTCGCAGAATCGCCGGTTGCCGGACGCTAGATTCCTAATTGAGTTGATGATGTATCTAATCAAATTTACGCCATCGGTACGTTGGCTTACATTAAAATGTATGCAAGGAACACTTTTAACATTTTCTATGATTTTAGTTTTATTGTTTATCAAACAAAATATATATAGACTATCGAGATATTTATCTAATGATGATCCGATTATCTATTGAAATTTCTATTAGCTTCGTCGCACTGCAGCGTGCTTAAACGTGTGAGAAGAACATGTGTGACTGGTCCTCTGGAGTGGCTTGACGCGTCACCCCCAGACGCTACTACTAGTCACCTTCGACTGAGATTACAATTGTGCGCGGTTCCTTGATATAATTATTTAGTTGCCAGTCCGTAATATATTTTGAGACTTTTTTAACCAAAAGACTTAAAAGTCGGGTAGTGGCCGGATGTCACATCTCTAATACTATTGTTGGCCTAGATATCGAATTAAATTATACGTGTGGGTTACGTAACTAGTTCTGATGAACATTGAACAATACCTTTGTCTGGATCGCCCTTTCACTTTGTGTCATCGTTTTGTGAAATTTCTGACCGATGTACTGACCTCGATAAAATTTAACTACTCGTACTTCGTGCTGCTAAATGTAAATTTATTTAGTGTTCCGCCTACAATTCAAAAACGTATAACGAAGATAAATATTGCTATCTGTTGCATAATCGTGATGACGTAAATTTTTATTTATTATTCTGAAAAAAGATCTCAGGATGTGACTTTTTTATGTATAGTTAGTTAACCGACTCAATTTATGTGACTAATCTTGTGAGGTTAGTAGTAGCTCTAGATCGCTTAAGATTCAAAAGTTTACTGCGCGATGACACCATTAGCCGCTTAATAATTAATTATAAAGTACAGTTGCCAAAAATGTATAAAAAATGTTTTCAACTGACATATTTACTATGAAATTTTTTTTTTTTTTTAAAGTTGTATGTGAGCATCTTTTAATCATCGTAATTTACATTTATACAGGATAGATAATATTTAAGAGCATTTCTCGGGCAGAATGAGATGGCTGACGAGGGTCGTTGCCGCAGACAGTTCGAAATCTAACACTAATTTCAAATGCAAGGGTGTGACTGCGTGAAGACAATCCGACTCACGAACTTGCCAATATATTGGAGCATGTATGGAATTTCAAATCGATACGGATTGTATCAAATGTTCACTTCTGTATCAGCCTACTGCTAAGATATCAGCCTACCCTCGAAGGGTGATCAGGCCATATTGCTAAACGCTGGCCCAGTGCGGTATTATGATGATAAAATAAGGTGTTACAAACGTTGCCCACTACTAGCGCCACATCACTGAAACAACGTTTTCATAGTGATTTATGCATTATTAGCTAATTATTTATCAAAGTTATCGTTATGTATTCGATTCAATAAATATTAAAGGGTTTTTACAATTGTACTAATCAGTATTATAGTAATTGATTCTACAAAAACATTATTGTGAGACAATGATTTGAACGTGGGGTAGTAAAGTTATTTACAGAATTAACATTCAGAATGAATTGAACAACAAGACGGTGTGAACGTTTATAGTTTTTGGTTGTGGAAAATTACAAGGAGGATTAGTGTGAACACCTGGACTTTTATTCCGGCCTCCCTGACCACTATCTGGTAACAAAGGTGACAGGACTGCATTTTCTCGTTGAGTTTCCAGCAACTAAGTTGAAAAAAGAAAGTTTTTCAATAAGTCCACATAGTTAAAACATTTATTTTATAAATGTTCGTGACTACCCCTTACATTTTATAATAGTATGCAATTTCGCGTTGATTCATTAAGCAGTCTACACATGGGGGTCTTTCAGCGATGCATTATAAAAAGGCTCCTTGCGTGCGGATCGCGGGAACTCCAGGGTGTTTTCACGGTAGGACTAGTAAGGACACACTTCCTGAGTGGCTACTGGGAGTTTTTGCAATGAGGCGTTTTCCAAAAAAATACTTGCTAGATGGCGTAAAAAATACAAGAAAAAATTAGGCACACGTACATTTTTTTGTCTTTCATGTCTTGACAGTGACAGAACAAGTTCAAGTTACATCTTACGCCATCTATTGGGTACTTTTATTACCAGGCTTTTTTTTTGTAAAACGCCTCAATGCGTTTACTTATTCTATCGCGGTAACGTTAGTGCCATCTAGATGACTATAGATGGCGCAGTTTTGTTTCATACAAATCATGCAATCGAATAGGTAAACACAATCGGAAGAACTCGCACTGGGCACACAGAACTCAAACAAAAACAAACAAAAATATATATGTAGGTATTTTCGTACCGTTTCACCTAGCTTGTACTTTGCGACACAGCAGTATAGATAAAAAAATACATAAGGAAAACACAAATAAAGTTATAATAAACACAATAAACAAAATATTTTTTGTTACATTTCATTTAATCACTCGCTAAGCATAGCGTTAGTCTGTGCTCGGTAAAGCTTGCTGAATCATCATGAGTAGTCGTTTTTTTTCCTTAGTTTTTTTCTGCACACAATATACTGCATTGTTTCGCCAGTATCAAGAATTTTTTATTCGAATATTAACATTACATTATATTATATTATTATTATATTGTTTCTGTTGTGTGTTACTATTGACATGTAGGACAATATATATATAATATAATATAATTTAATTTTGTGTTCTAATTGTAATTGAATTTCTTTTTATGTGAATATGGACCTTTGTAGTCTGAATTAAATGATTTGAATTGAATTGAATTAACAGAATCGGCAAAGAGATTGTCAAAATATGGTCGTGCGGAGAAATTGAGCTTCTGCAAAAAAAAATATGCTCCCGAGGTATGCTGTTCGCAGAACTACTAGTAATTGTGTATATTAAAGTCAACCTAAACGTCAACTGTATTTAGCCAGGTTTCAGTTTTGTCTTATCCATACAACTCTCATGTCATATGACGGATAGCCAAGGCAGGCTATTCGTTTTTCTTTCTTTTAACGACACTCACAATCCATTCAAATTTCTATGCAATGCATACGACCATTCATTATGTATGGTTATAATTGCGCATTTTAAGGAAATTTACTTGTAGTTAGTGTATTGTTAGCGGAATAATTTATTTGGCATATTTATAGGTATCAGTCTAAATATACATAAGGGGTATTTAAAACCAACCGCAGAAGAGAAGTAAATTTGAGTTCATTGACAATAGTATTAGAAATTCTGCATTTTTATTACATAATGCAGTATCTATATTCTGCGCGACATATCATTCAAAACTGAAAATATAAAAAAAAATATATGTTAGGGACGTAGAAGCCTATGGCGTTATTTAAGAAAAAAACGATTTCATGTTACTTATTAACTTAATTAGGTAATGAGTACCTTGAGCTACATGGTGGTCAGATTTTAAAATGTCTTTCAATAATAGAAAATACCACTAGGAGTTTTGGCGAACGTGAAGAAGTCATGTCGCGTCATTGTAATATTTTCCAAAACTTGTGTTATTTCGGGTGGATTTGTATCCAATAAGTGTTAGTGAACGTGCACGAGTGTTGGTAAATAGTGTAATGTTGTGAAACGTGACTATTCCTGTTGTTACCAAAACTCCATAGAAATCTCTACCAGTCTCCACCACTAACTTTACAGGGGTATGACTTGGATTTGACCGTGACTTACTTTGCTTGACGTAGACTATGACAGAGACTTGTTTAAATTGTAACATATTTGAATTCACTTGAAATATTATAATACTCACTGGCTAGATATACATTGTGTGGAGCCAAAATATAAGAGAAAAAAAACCCACTATCACTAAATTACAGGCTATTTGGTTCACTTAACAAGTGAAGCCGTGGAAAAGAGCTAGACACAGACAAAATATACCAAGCATTAGACACAAATGCGTGATTTGCCTGAATGTTCTGTTTATTGTGGTTTGTTATGATATTTAAACACGTTAATTCCACCACAAATCTAAATTCAGCAAACACGCAAATCCCGACACACGGATGCGGGTAGTCTCTAATTTAAACGGCCGTGTCTAATCTCCTAGAGTGTGGTGTACGACACGCACCCACGCTTTCCGACAAATAATATAACCCAAACGTTATTGTTTTCGTAAGAAATAATTTTCATATTTCACACCTTCACGCAGCAATGAGGTTTTTGGTTTAAGGTTTTATGAAAGTAGGATTAGAATTGTACCAATTATTATTGTTCATTATACGAACTGGTAATTTGTGTTAATATCTAGTTGTATGAAGGAGTATTTGTATATACCGATGGAGAAGCAGAAAAAAATATTAAAGAAATTATGTGCATTACCAAAATGTAAGAGAACAAAAACCTTTGTAATAGGAGTTTTGGCGAGAAGGCGAAGAAATCATTGTAATGGGCATCAAAATATATAACAAATTACCGAACTCAGTAAAACACGAATCGCGAGATAAACATTTTTTTAAATTACTGAAACAATTTTTAATAAATAAAGTATATTACTCCATAGATGAGTATCTAACAGATAAAAACATATAGTACTGTTACATAGCTAATGTTATGGTTACTGCTGTCCCTCTCTCTACTCTTCTACTTCTTCAGCTGGTACCCGACGGGGTCCACAATTGTGACCAAAATGTAAAACTACTAAGTACCAACATACATTGTGGAATGCTAAATAAATAAATATGAAATATGAAATCATGTCGCGTCATATTATTATTTTCCAAAACATTTTTCCCAAAATAGGCACCAAAAGCATAAATTTAATTTAAATCTAAAAGACCTAATTAATAAGTACGTTGTTGTACTGTAATTTTTGCGATACATTTCTCAGTAAGGCCACTTACAGACGAACCGACGGCATTAACGAGAACTAAAATAACAAAACAAAAAACAAATTTGGTTAAGCGGCACACAAGCCGAAACTGAAACGCTGGGTTGCTTTTGAGAGGGTTGGAGCGGGTTCAGACTTGGGGCTAGTAAATTAGTGCAAATTGTAATAATTTTACTATGAAACCTGATGTGGTTTTGATACATTTTGTTATAAAAAAACGGGAAAACTCACGTTAAATTGAGTCGCGCGCGCGCGACCTCGAATTGCCTTGCGCGTGTGTCTCGCTTAGCATTCCTTGATAAAGGTCACCGAATGTGATCGAAATTATAGTCGGAATAACCGACTCAATTTAACGTGAGAATTCTCGTTTTATTAAAACAAAATGTAATATTTGATTAGCCTAATTATTGACTCATAATTCAAACAAATATTAATATGATTTTAATAAAGACTGAACCTAGAGTGTCGCCAGCAGCGAGGCAGGGTACAAGCAGCCGGTGTTAGGGTTGAAGATAAGGGACCTCATGACAATTCACGCCATGTCATAATGATGGCTGCCTTCTGCATCTGGCGTTTGACCCAACCGTCTAGCGAGAGCCTCTTGAGATGCTTCGCTATAAGGCCGTTCGCTGATATGACTATCTGGATAGTGATCGTTAACATCCCATTATTATTATGTTACGTCCCAATGCTGGGCAATGCCCTCCCTATTCCCAATGCCAATTATTTACGTTTATGTATTTATTCATGATAGAAAAACTTGATGTTTGCTAAAGTCATGTGGAGATAAATCATCCTTAGCAAACAGTGCCATCTATCAAACAAGTTGGAACTACTTTCTTAAATCTTCTGTTTAAAAAGGCCTCACTACGGATAAAGCACCCCCTGATTTTATAGCCCGAGTGTAACAAACGCTACGACTGAACCAATTTTTTTTTTGGCCTCTTCACTTTCAGGCTCATAATCTCTCGCTATCTCATTAAAAATTCATAATTCGAAACTGCAAATGAAAAATTTGATATTGGTTGCTGAAAGTATTTAGTTTACCGGAAGCCGGCTGGACGATTTCCGTCTACTTTTATCTGGATTTTAGATGTAAACTGAAGGAGACTTTTTACTGAAATGCTAAGAGCTTAGAACACCACAGGACTCCGGCCAGGCCGTTCGGGCCGGTTCTGAGTTGCTCAATGGTTACGAGTAAGCAACTTATTAACTTATCATGAAAACTGAGAAATAATCTGGAAAATAAACAATATATTTTTTTACTGTTAAATTAACGTGGTTTTTATTTTATGGGCTCCTTCACCGTTAACTCAAGCTTATTGTTAGCATATTTATTTATTCATGAAAATTACAGCTATCCCTACAGGAATTTCCTAATTCAATAGTGTAAGTCAAAAACTTTAAAAAATATAAATCCACGCATATGAACCCACGCTCTGTGGACCCAACAAACCCACACCCTACTATACTAACCCCGAATACTGAAACGCTTGTTAACTTTGACAACAGATTAATTCTAATACTGCCTTTGTCTGGCAATAAGCAAATGACAAGGGCAGCAACAGACTTAATCTGTCGTTAAAGTTAACAAACGTTTCAGTATTTGAGGGTAATTGTATTAAAATACGGCTTATGTTTAACTGATCACCAGACAAATAGTAAAATATGGCGTCAAAAAAAAACTTTACTTATAAATACTTATAAATGATCACCAAAATACAAACCCCATTTAAAACTATTATACATTTTAAAATATAGCCTTAAATGTTATATCTTGATATCCTTTTAAAGAAAATGACTGTACCAATCATTGTTGAACCAAAAATAGTAAATGACCACCAAAATTTTACCAACAAAAAAATTCTCGATCCCGCGTTGTTTGTTGCAGCTCAAACATAACCTTGCATAACCTAAACTAGTGTTCGGGGCCATTATATTATGTTACAGTTACTTTTCAGCACTTCGGTCGACGTCGTCATTATTCTTTATAACACACTAATATTATAAATGCGAAAGTTTGTGTGTAGTAAAAGTATGTAAGTATGTAAGTGTGTTTGTTCCCGCTGAACTTTACTTAGATTTGAATGAAATTTTGTATGGAGCTTATACCCTGGATTAACAGATAGGCTACTTTTTATCCCGCAAACATATTCGGTTTCTGTAGAATAGCGGGTGAAACCGCGGGGGGCAGCTATTGCCATATATATGCCTACATTAGCAATTATATTGGTTTATTTACGTATTTATTTTGCTCGCTAAGCTTTGGTGATCGTTTACTAAAGTTAGTCTTCGATAACAATTTTATGAGTGCTTTTTTTTTTTTTGCGATGGGGAAATCATTACCAAGATACCCGTCTGCTATGGGGTGCAGCCGGGTTATGTGGGATTATACGAACTAAAACCCCCCCGGTGGCCTGCCTTCGTGCTTGACCGAGGGCTCCAGGATCTCTAAGGGAACGCACCGGAGCTCTCAGCACCACGCTTCAGCTCCTCCCGGGACAGCTAATAGCTGTCGTGAGACGCATAAGCCTACGACAGCGTCCACCACTCGACGCTGTCGTCCTTCCCGGGGCTCGCTTCGGTAGAGCCCCACCTCTAACCACCCTCGAGCTTTCAAGTGATTAGTATACTTTTTTCGTAAGATAGAGCTTCTCGAAATATTTTTTGGTCGTCATTATTTTTAATTCCATATTTACTTCACTAAGCATGGATACCTAGATAAGAAACCATAGGACCAATGGTATCAGCTACACTAGCTCAATAGCTAGACATCAAATAACCCATACATTCACGCAAGCTTCGAACAAATCTCGTACAATAAACTTAACGCACCGTCCGCGCGATTATCTTGGCTTTCTCACACTGTCGCATGAGCATTTGTTTAAATTGCATTTGCATGTGCATATTTTGGTTAGGACAATCTTCCACTAGTATGTAATACAGGATTTAAGACTTATAAAATAAACGGGTGTCAACACAGGTACAGCTTTAACGAGAGCCCGCGCTTTTTACTCGACTGCCCAAGAAAGAGGGTAATGTTTTTGGGGTGTATGTAAGCGTGTGTTTTGTTTTTCTTTAATGGTGCATATTTTAATTTAGGAACCATAATTATCATCATCATCACCAACATCATCAGACTATTATAGTTCACCGCTGGACACAGGCCTCTCCCGAGGCACGCTACTCAGTCCGATCTTCGGCTTTACGCTTCCAACCATTATTAAGCTGTCTTAAGAATAGAGTACAGGTACCGCCGTCTTGACCATATAAAAAACAAAGTCTGATACCCTGAATGTTATCTAAATTTTAAATTTCCATGATTTTTGTGAAACTATGCTTGTAGCTTTTTTTTTCTCTCTGGCTTCTTTGTTAAAGGCATTAAAAGTTTTAAAAAAATGCGTCGAAAATATCACGAAAAGAAGTAGTTGTTATTAGAATAGCATTTTAAAAAAATATAACACATCGGCATAGATAATAGCTTATCCAACCCATTCAAATCAAAAACAAACGATTTTGTTAAGATTTAGGGGGTATAACTGACTACCCGCGAAACGCCAATTTCATCAAAAGTTAGGAAAATTCACTAAATCTGTCTATTGCACACACGAGAAACAGAGCGACAGCTATACAATTTCAAATATCGAATGTGCCAAAACCTCGCAGAACGACTACCCTCTTAAGTACAATTATCATCACTCCATCGACTTTCAGTGCGGCCTACGTTACGTTTTACCAATGCGTAGTCTTCACTCTAGAACTCGTCTACCCCAGTGGCCATCGGTTCTGCGACGGTTATGGCTGCCCAGCTTGAGCTAGAGGTCAATTAATTAATTACTTCGATCTGTCATATCTTCGGTAACTGGGGGGTCCAATCGATATTTTATTCTTTTTTGTCCCCTGGAAAACGTGAAAAATGTTCTAACATTCTGATTATATTATAGTTTACCTTATTTTATTTCCCTGTCTAATGGCGAATGTCGTATATGCCTATGAAGGGTGATCATATCAGTTCCATGTACCCAAACACGTAGATATATATTATAAGAAAGTAAAATATGTTCAATGTTGGCGTATCGCAATAAATAAATAAATAATTCATGGCCGAAATAATTCGGCCATAGCATCTCTCTCCCACATGTACAGGACGACACGCCTTACAGTCCGTGTAGAAGGAATCACGCGTGGGCGCAAACTCGTGATGCGCGCGCGCCGATTAAATTGCATTAACGCCGCCGTATACTAACATACTTAGCCTATCACACTGGCTTATGTTAGACGTGGACGGTTTTTAACGTACCTAATCATTGAGCTACAATCTATAGAGTCACAAACGTGCAATAAAAATGTCCGCATCGAAGCTCGGCGCACGCTCTGCAGAGCGCCGACTGTTTGGTTAGTTGTAAGGCAACCTTGCTCGTCTCGTCACCAAATTCCATTTAAAAAAAAAAAAAAAACTTCTCAGTTTACACTGAAAAGTAACTATAGTGATACTAAGCCGAAATCAGCTTGTCATCCTCTTCATTGTGAATAAGTTCAAGAAAACCAAATCAAAGCAAACCTGAAATCCAAAAAAATATTAGACGTGAAAAAAGCGCAAGTGTAAAAGTTTCAAAGCTTATACCTTACCAAGAGATATTTTGTTTGCAATAAACATTTTTAATAGTGGCGGTCTTTGTAAGAAATTTGCGATGTTTTCTTACTATGTTAGTTAGCGTTAGCAGCCACTTATGTTGGTTTTATGAAGTACTTGAGGTAAACTACGAGACAGGGGGTGGAGTTCATTTGTGAAGAAATAAGCTTCGATTGAGGGTAACGGGTAAATTACACTAATATATGGAGAATAAATTTATATGTAAATAGTATACACAAATGTGTATGTATTGAGGTGGAGGAAAAGTTCACAATAAAGTTTTCTTTTATTTCTTTGAAATAACAGACTTAGTAAATAATATAATGAAATAAATATGAACGGGGAGCCGAACTCAAAGAACCGATAACCGAAGGGGAAGAAAGGTTCTTGAGGGGCGAAAGTGAACCGGAAAACGCAGCGTAGGCAGGCCTCCCACTATGTGGACCGATGACATCGTGAAAGTCGGGGTTGGGAAGGGTCAATATGATAAGGACTTAATTATTAAACCTGAAATAGATTGATATATATTACCAATTTTTTTTAAAACTGTTTAAGGTTTAATTTATCGACAATCGGAAGTCAATAAACGTGCAATCCCGTTGACAAATTAAAAGTGCTACAAAAATTCCGGACCCTACTAATAACAAAGAAAAATAATAATAAATACTGGTGGTCACCCGTCTTGGACACACAATCTATGCGCAAATTCTAACATCCTCGGCGCAAACATCATGCGACCATTGATTGGTACAGACTGCTTGTTTGATTTGTACACCAAGTTTACTCTGTTTGGTTGTTTGATATGTATGGAGCTGTTAACACCTTAGAACCAATATTGTAAATGCGAAAGTGTGGTTGTTGATTTGTTTGTTCCTCTTTCACGCAGGAACAAAGCATCGAGGTGTCGTATTTTCTTTTTTGCATGGGTACAGTTTACAACCGAAAAGTGACATACTAGCTACTACTTTTTCTATCGGAAAAAACTACTGTTCATGTAGGATTATTTGTTTGAGTACTTTATTCATTAAAATCTCTGTTAGATTGAAAAAAAAAAAAAATGTTTGTTATTTCAGAGTATTTTAAACATTCACAATATAACTTTTTGGTGGTGCCAAATTTGGTACAGTTTAGAAGATATAACAAAAACAAGCTCAATGAATTTGTAGGAGTGAAATGAAGAAGCCAGTGATATTCACAAACTCGGAATCTTAATAAAAAATTCGAAAACTTACTGGCTTTTTACTAAAGTGTCTGTTATCGTGTCATGTCCCATAAATATTTCAGTAGCAAGATGTAATAGATCTTTTATATGTAGGTATATGATTTATTTGTTATCTTCCGGAAGTTGTAGTATTCACGAAATCAATAGGTTTGTCATTACTCTGCGACATAACTATTTCGAGTGTCTGTAAAGCCCATGTTGGACAGCAACTTTCGCTCTAAGCTAAATGTCAGTGTCGAGTTTATATCTCTAAAAGATTTCAGTAGCAAAACTTAATAATAATCTATTCGTTGTCTTCCGTTATATCATAAGGAATTTCACAAAACCAATAGTTTTATTTTTGATCTGTGACATAATATCAATTTCGTTTATCTTAAAAACCCATGTTGGGCGCCAATATTCTGTGATTCCATAACAGCTCTCTATAGTTCCACTCATCATAATGTATGTAGTAATAATCGTATATCGAATAACAAGGATCAAATACGTGAGATTTGTGATGTTCTCCTTCTGGATCCTTATTCTGGATCGTCTAATCAGGACTGCTTCTCAAATTCTCGCAGAATGTATTTTTAAATAGCACTCCGTGGTTAACGCTGTTATCTTATCACGAATTCCCTACCAAAGTTGGACTCCTTATAGTTTTCAGTTGTCTGTCTGTGTGTTTTTCTACATGTTACGGTCTTTTCAATGACTACAGCGCAAGACATTCGTAAGTGATTCACACAGATATTTTTTTCGCGATTAAGGTTAATTAATATTAAGGCTTCGTCCCTTAATAAAAATTTGTTTAAAATGTACTTAAAATGTGTAATGTAAATGTAAATTTAGTACTCTTGCGAGTCGTACACGAGAGAATAGAACACACTGAACAAAAAACCATCAGTCGTTCACATAAAAAATCCAAAAAAAAAAATACAACTTTAGAATTAGTTTATGATGCTCCGTGACGCCATAGTTCATTAATCATATTTAATCAGCTCTAAATAACTATCCATCTATTCTGATTCACATGTCGACTGGTGGCTCAGTTGGTAATGAACCTACCTTCTGTGTTTGGGGGCGTGGGTTCGATACCCATCTAGGACAAACATTTATGTGATGAATATTTGTGTTTGTTCTATGTGTTGGTGTTAATATCTATATAAGTATGTATTTAAAAATATCTATGTACGTATATCAGTCTCTGGCAGCCATATTACAAGCTTGCTTAGTTTGGGGTCAGATGACCGTGTGTGCAAAAAAATGTCCCAGATAAAATTATTTACCTACGGTCTCAACCAGAATAGGTCCACAGATTAGGAGTTGTCCAACCACGATGTCTGCCCCCAGGGTCCACGAGAAGTTTGTCCCTTAATCCTTTCCTATATCTTATACCTATGTAAGTCGCTGACAGAGTAAAGTATACATAGTAAATACAATTAGTTCTAAACGAGAACAACTATTACAGCAGAAAAAAAAACCTACCGTGCACCTCATTAGTTACAATCTTATGTTGAGGTATTTGTTTTTTTTTTGTTCTGCCGTCTAGTATAGCTAAGAGAGAAAACATTATTACATAAAATTTTGTCGATAAAAAACTCGTTGAAAAAATCTAGATTTATACATATTTTTCAACAGATCACCGTAATTATTACGAATACAGAGTTAATTGACCGAGCGAAGCGCAGGTCTCAGAGTTTACTGGGACAAATCGGCATTTGTATGTATGTTTGTGTGTATATTTGTCCGATGATAACTTGCGAACCGTTAATCCGATCTTCATGAAATTTTTAAGTTCAAATATGAGCAGAATCGGTCTAGCGGTTGTGAAGATATAAGGGTCGCGAGGTCTCAGTTCGCCGCGAACTACTAGTAACAATTTATAGGATAGCGTGGCACAGTATTATTTTTCTGGTTAGTTGCAATTAACAATTATCTGATTTTTGAGTAGCGCACGTTAAAGTCATCCTTTTTTATCTGCGAACGAAAATGTATAGCGCATTGTTTTCTCTAATTAGCCTACGCTTCTCGAATATTTCACTATGTAAGCCTGTAGTAATTTACGGTTTATATTTGTACTCTTTTCTTAGCTATTATTGTAATAATTTTCGTAATAGACTAGCGGTCAGCCCATACAAAACGTCAAAAAATGCACGAAAAAAAAACAACGCCATCTAGTGAACTATAGGAAGTAAATTTGTCTCGCTGTCTGGATGTTTGTCGCGGTATCACGGCTAAACGGATCTTGATAAATTTGATAAGGAGTTACTGTATATTACAAAGACGGACATAGGATACTTTATTTATGTACACGCGAACGAAGTCACGGGTAGCTACTAGAATAATATAAACTTTATTATAAGTTAAAGTCAAAGTTATTTATTGGTAAATATTCATCTACAAGTCAAAAATAATAACCTTTTGTATACAATAGTAAATTAAGTAGTGGCTATTCATTCAATACAATGATCATTTAAATACGTTATACAATGTTAATAACATTCAATTATAATAATTATTAAGTCAGAACATGAAATGTCAACAAAAAAAAAGTTAACATAATTTTTCCTCAAATTACAATTTACATTTCACACCGAACTGAGACATTGCGACTCTGCTATAACTTTAGAACTCCCAAACCGATTTTTCTCATATTCGAACTAAAAATTCTATTGAAATGGCATATATTCCATGCCATTCATGGCATGACATGGCATGGCATGATATAGCATTATTGGAATGGAATTCTATTTCTACCCATCAGCTCTATATAAAGCGTCCACTGCTGGACGAAGCCATATTGGGGTTTGTTTGCTCTAAACCCCACATTTAGCAGGCAGCTTGGAGATCGCAGAACGCTCATCGTTTACCAAGGGATGCTGCTGACCGTCTTCCGTTGGTTCTGGTCGCAGCTTAAGGAAGTATCCGTGCGGGTCACATTGAAAGGACTAGTTACGTTCAATCAGTGAATAGAAAACAAATTAAAACTGACCGAATAAACCCTTACGAGCAGGAGCTGTGCCCGAAATGCTGGCCGAGTTACCCCGTTGAAATGCTATACAAATTCTTTAAACGAGGTAGAAGCCAGTATTTTGGTCACAAGAACAACCAGACGCGTTGATAAGTATTTATGGTTCTTAAGTTAAAAGAAGAACTGAGTAAAGGCTATAAATATGAATAACAACAAACATTCGAAACACATTAGCGACAGCAATCACACATCATCGTACGGTTGTCGCGGAAATTGAATCCATCTAATATCGTCCACAAAGAGCTACGTGTTAATGTCAGATTATGGATGTGGGATCTTTGATAACCTGGGCCCGTACCATGAGGTGGTTATTGCGATGATTGTTAGGTTCAGCCGGCAGTACTGCGTGATCATACACCTTATCGCGCGACGATACGGTTCGTGGTCGCGCAGCGTCGTCGGCTGAACCTAACAATCTTCGCAATAAGCACCTCACGGTACGGGCCCTGGTTAGTTATTCTTAACACTTTTGTGTATTTAGTTTACTTTTCTCAGTAAATAACAGTAGATTGATGGAGTTTGGACTCATTTTTATCAGCTTGCAGTACCAATAACGGATTTTATAAAGATTGTATCGAAAAATAAATTTTACCACAAACACTTATTACATCTAACCAAACCTAAACCTAATCTACCGAGGGCGAAAACGACAGAGCGTAAAAATATATTTTTTATTATTTGCCTTAAAGAGGTATATTTAGTTAACAATTAATTACTTTGTTCTTTGATTTAACTTTATAGCGTTTTGTATTCATTTTATTATAATTTATGACAAATTACATCGCAAAAACGTGGCATTGTAAGAATAAATAAGTTTCGCGAATGCCAGGAAATGGAACGCACACAAAGACAAGGACAACGGAGCAGATATTTAAACTCAAATATCTGCCCGGCTTGGAATAAAACATAGGGCAGAAATTTGAGTTTAAATATCTTCTCCGTTGTCCTGAATCGAATCGAATATGCCACATCTCGTCTTCTTTACTCCACGATCACACGTAAGGAGTTGGCCACATCGTATCGATATTATTAATTCGGATATGGATCCGATCGCCGGCGGTATCTATAAACTCGATCATCGAGTTACGCTCCACGATATATCGAATATCAATATCACATCCTTGTATCGGATTCACGCCTACAGGTTTTTTACGATTGAAGGGATGTTTTAGCGAGATTGTATTTTTTGTGATGGTGCAATGCGTTTACTGGGAAGAATAACACTCTGTAGACCATTGTTTGTATTATCATCATCAGCCAGAAGAACTGAACAAAGGAGAGCCTCTTAGGTGGAGAGCTCCAAGATACCGACGTTCGGCAGGCTTAAGGACATTTCTTCAACATTTGCATTCAGAAAGTATCATTTGGAAGTGGAACTGATGAAGAAGACCACAGATGGCCACCGGAACTCCTCAATTATACGTAATTACGAGTGGCGCCAAGATAATCTCGATCATGATAGTTGACTATAACGAGGTAAATAATAAATGTAATGGTTCTGACGAATTCGGTTTTTTTTTTACATTCAAAATTATAGTTCTGATAGCTTCAGCTTCAGAGAGGAAATTTGAGTTATCATTTTACTAAATATTTGTGATGCATATTAAAAATAGCAGTGAGAATCAGGATCATTTGCACAGTACCTAGTTGGTATGCAAACTTTCCAAGAAATCCATGCAAATTCAAAATGATAATCGAGTCCAAATATATTAATTTTAAGCCCACATCTGCATTACGTAACTAACGTAAAGTTACGGGTTTGGGTATGTTTGGGACTAGTTCGGGGTCTGAGGTCATGGGACGTACAGACAGACCGTATTTCCATACATTTACATATCACACGGTAGAACGGTGATTTGTGATTTCCAAGTGAAGTGGTTTTGTAAGAAACAGAACCGTATAAGTTTTGGTTTATTTAGATAAGAACGAGTCATGGCGTAAAAATACCTTGCCTTTCGTAGGGTAAGTAAGTGTTATTAATATGTCGTTGTAAGCCAAAGTACTTACTAAAATGCAACAAAAAAATACTGTGTCAAAAATTAGGAGTTTAGGTGACTTGCCTTTATTTTTACCCGATTGCCCGAGAGGAATGCTTCAGATGACTGACGAATTAAATGACTATGACTATGACAATGACTATGATGTATACAAGTATTTATGTGTGAGTATTTCTATTATTATCTCCTGTAGATCCGATTTTGATGAGTGAAATTTCGTTGGAATTCTGACTTGTCAAAATCGGTCATAGGAAGTAATATAATTATGCCAAAGGGATTGCCACAAAACAATGGAATGTTACTAGCAACAAACTTGTTAGACACATTAGCAACTTAATATCTAGACGAATACTAGAAAGTGCCCGTGAAAGTACTACTTGTGTCCGTGCAGCCTAACTTAAGAGCCTGTTCCCATTCCAGGCTAGATGCTAGATGTTTTCCACCACATCGTCACTTTACATGAGTTCTGGTCAGGCGCCAACCTGACAAATATTTCAAAAAAGCCTCGCTATGGTTTCCACGCAGTTTTTACGCAAAACTCAATTTAGACTACCCTACTTAATACTATACCACTATCCGCAACCGGGTGGCGAAAGCACCATTGCCCTGATGCCGGGGCACTAGAATACTGCATCGTTATCCCTTGCCTGCCTACTTAAATGGGAGCTCTGGGCTCGGGGGTGGTTAGAGGTGGAGCTTTTACCATCTACCAAAGCGAGCACGTGGAGGATGACAGCGGCGAATGGCTGTCGTTGTTGTTGGCGGAGACATCTCCACCTCAGTCCATCTCAGGACCCCTCGTAGCAATCCCGGGAGGAGCTGAAGCGCAGTGCTGAGAGCTTCGGTGCCCTCGGAGATTCCGGAGTCCTCTGTGAATCACTAACATAGGCCACCGAGGGATTTAGTGGGTAATTATGATCCCTTATAACCCAGCTGCACCTCAAAGCAATTGGGAACCTTATGAAGATTTCCACCTCGTAAAAAAAAATACAAGGCCACCCTACTATTTCTCTAAATTCATCAGGAAATCCACACCTTGCTTATAAAGAATTCCTGGCAGCACTACAGACATACAGACCGGTTCATCCCAGGATTACATTCGTGTGTGGATGGTGCCGCCGCCGTTGGATTAAACTCGATCACGTGATCCGTCGCGATCCGCGCCTACGTGTGTTAATACACCGTTTGTTGGTTTAACGTACAAGTTGTAAGCGATAGAAGTTTATAAGGTAGGTCTTCTTTACGTCGATACGCTAATGGACGGGCTGTTTGTGGCACTTCGGCCTGTTGTACTTATAAAATTTATATAAACTTAATTATATATATAAAATTAAATATTTTAAAATTAAAACAAGTCATAATCTAACCACCGAATGCTGAAACGTTTGTTATCTTTGACTACGGATTAATTCTAATACTGCCTTTGTCTGGCACTAAGCAAAAAACAAAGACAGCAATAGACTTAATCTGTCGTCAAAGTTAACTAACGTTTCAGTATTCGGGGGTAAGTTAAGTAAAGTAAGTCAGTGGTCAAAGTGGTGGAGACCTTACTAGAAGTATCGTAGGAATCAACACGTAAACTCACGTTTCACGATATTATATTATTAACCAAAGACCTTATTTATAAGGAGAATTCTGTGTTATTAACCAACACTCGCGCACGATCAAATTATCCACCGTTTGTACACAAAACACTCGAAATAACACAAGTTTTGGGAAATAATACAATGACGTGACATTACTTCTTCACGTCTTCTATTACTTGCACCATAACCCCAACCCGTATAATTATAGTGCGTCCCTTGTTAGAATTAATCTGGGCTGAGCACGACATCTGTATTCGACAATTATGTTCATATGAAACCAATGCTCGTATCGGCAACATTTGCTTACCTTGTCCTACTATAGATATAATGACAAAGTTTAATTTATGTTTGCAAGGTTGAGGCTTAATGAGATTTGTTTAGAAACACATTTTGAGGGTTTAATTTGTGAGTTGATCCTTCAGGATTACCTGTGATTTTGTAGTATTCTAACATTTTCAGATATTAAAGTTGTTATTAGCCATTTTTACCCGACTACCCAAGACGGAGGATATGCTTTTGGGGAGTATGTCAGTATGTTTGTGTTCCTATATTACCTCCTGTAGCCGATAGCCGTAAGCGGCTTAACCGATTTTGACGAGGCAGGTGTCGTTGGATTCCTCTTTACGCCCTGAGTGACTTTTAATTTAATAATTTATTTTAATAATATTACTACCCGACGCAGCGTAGGTAGGACTCCCATCAGGTGAACTGACGACATTTTGAAGGTCGCGGTTAACCGGTGGATGCAAGTCGCAAACTGTCGTTCGGTGTGGTTGTCTAAGGGGGAGGCCTTTGTTCAGCAGTGGACGTCTTCAGCCTATTGATGATGATGATAATGATGACTACCCGACTGTCCAGGAGGGTACGCATTCTACGATTTTGATGAGTTTAATTGATGGGAAAATAAAAACAGAATTTTATATAATTTTCATATCACTTTAATTATTATTGTGTTCTGACATTGCTTATTACTAATTATTAATTGATTGATTTGAATTATCAATATTATTTTTTAAACACTATTTCTATACTTAACTTCTAAATTTATGTTTATCATTAAATTTTACATGACTTTTAAAGTTTTTGATGTATGTTTTCACATGTATGTAATGTATGTTTGACTGTTCTTGTGTAACCTTGTTTTATGTATCAAAATAACTAGTAGTTTGCGGCGAACTGAGATCTCGCGACACCTATATCTTCACAACCCCTGGACTGATTCAGCTCATATTCGTTGAAAATCGTATTGAAAAGAACTACTTGCTTACAAAATTTCATGAAAATCGGATCAACGGTTCGCAAGTTATCATCGGACAAATATACACGCAAACATACATACAAATGCCGATTTGTCCTAGTAAACTCTGAGACCTTAGCTTCGCTCGGTCAATGATAATATAAGCAGGTAACGGCTGAAATAAATAATTGTATGGATCGTGATCAAGGAATACTAATTAGGACTCTACCTTAATCAAGATAAGGTACCTTGGGCTTAGCACATTAGGAATGATTTATCCAACTTCCTCAAGATAGCTCAAAAGTTGTTATGATTATCAATTCAATGGAACAGTTCCAATTTCGACTTCTTCTAATACATCCTCTTCATAATCTGTTGAAGATTTCAATGCCTGCATAATTTTAACTGCAAATTAGCGTTCAATAATTTTACCAAAACGGGTGGAGAGCTAATCTTCAAAATAGAGATGTGGGGTGGCGTGTTTTCCGGATATCTAAATTCTTTAATTTCATGAAACCAAATGGCGAAAATGGAAATAATTATACTATGAAAACTGACGTGGTTTTGATACATTTTGTTTTAATAAAACGGGAATACTCACGTTAAATTGAGTCGGTTATTCCGACTATAGTTTCGATCACATTCGGTGACCTTTATCAAGGAATGCTTAGCGAGACACGCGCGCGACCTCGTCTTGCCTTGATAAAGGTCACCGAATGTGATCGAAACTATAGTCGGAATAACCGACTCAATTTAACGTGAGTATTCCCGTTTTATTAAAACAGAAATAATTATACTCACAGAAAATATAATAAGACCACAAGATTTACAAAATAAATAATGTGTTATCCTTACCGGTATTACTACTTCAAGATATAACTATGACTATGTTCGTATCAACCGAAATACTCTGTTTGCGTGATTCAGAACTCCTTACACAGACCTTTCAGTCCATATGAAACGTCAAAAATTTACAAACACGGATCAACTATAGAAAGTAATTTTATTCTTGTGTTTATCATTTGCTACCTTTTCACGACTAAACTGCTACACCAATTAGGATGAATTTTAATGCATGTTTATGGTCTGAATCATGAGAACGGACATAGGCTAATATTTTTCGAAAGAGACAGAGATTTTTAAACAATAAGATTTTTAGATTTTTAGACATCTTTACTATTTTGCGTTGTTTTGCGTTTTATGTACCATTTTTGTCTTTGAATAGTTTTATTATATTTGCACATAGAGAATATTAACTGTAATCTTGTGATTTGGAAACTCAATGTCACCGACTGCTGGCAAAGATCTTTAAACGTATAAACAACAGAACCAATAAAATTATTGTACTAAAATTGTGAGAAAGATTTTAGACTATTCGTTTTAAATGAGCTGGGAGTAATGGCGTCCCGCCTATGTATTTTGTTGCGTCAATGTTAAATCTACAGTTTTAAAGATATTCTGTTACCGTCAACAATGTACTGAAATAGGCCGATTGCTACTACTTCTGGGTTCATCACTATTCGAGAGCTATCTACAAATAAGCTTTCAGCGATACACAACTAACACATTGCCGTATCTGTCCATTTATCTGGCTCATAAAGCAGCATATCAAGCGCTTGCTACCGGCAAAACACATTATATCTCCTTAACAATGGAATGGGCCAGTTGAGACGACGAAGCGGGAGATGGGGCGAGAGTGTGAGCGAGTAGACTCTTGGGTCATAATTGGTGAGCCCTAACGGTGGTTCCACATCTGTAGACTCGACAATATCAGATGGACAAAAAGTGTCACAGAATGGATCCCACTTGATGAGAAAAGAAGCCAGGGAAGACAGAGAAAAAGATGGAGAGACATCTTCAATAAAATATGCGGACCTGACTGGATGCAGAGGGCGAAATAACGACCAGAGTGGAGAAGGCTACGGGAGGCCTATGCCATAGAGGCAACTTCTGCAAACTGTAAACGTAAAATTTATAAGTTTTTTTTTGTACATGATATTTTTACTTTTTTATTTTATTTTATAATGGTGGTTCTCAAGAATAGTAACTATACATTAATCACCAACATCAGTTTTGTTAGTGCCAATGAGCGATTTTAGGGGTCATTTCCAACTTACTTCACTAAGCTATTCATTTCAAATTGATACTGGCTCACTAACTACACTAAACCAAACAGCGCCATCTAGTGAGGCAGTTGGTACTACTTATTATTTTAAATTAACCCTTTAAACGCCTCATAACCTTAAAATTAAACGTTCTGTAATGATTAATAACCATACTTCAATACAATGCTTACAAACAATGCCAGTATGAACAGTATCTACTGTTCATTACAGTTTTTGCTATCGTGCTATGTTAGAAAACCTAGATAACAATATACCTACTACTTATAGGTACCTCTGTATGCTGGAGTGTTCCCGATATCACGCCTGGGGACTGCAGTGAGGACGAGCTCCAGTGTGCGCCAACGCAGCAAAATACTCTACCCGCCCCCGCCCCCGCACCTGCAGTGCAGCCGTTGACGTCACGTGCGCGACGCGCCGCAGCCCGCATTGCAAGGCAAGACGAGGTCGCGCGCGTGTCTCGCTGAGCATTCCTTGATAAAGGTCACCGAATGTGATCGAAACTATAGTCGGAATAACCGACTCAATTTAACGTGAGTATTCCCGTTTTATTAAAACAAAATGTATCAAAACCACGTCAGTTTTCATAGTAATACCTACTACTTAGTTATAATTACTTAATTCACCTACGCATACACAGTACCTACCCAAGACAATGTTCACAATGAGAGTTACACTCTGCCTACAAACTCTATGCAGTTTGGCAGAATTAGAAAAAAATGCTATGGATGTTTAATTAAGGAGAAATAAATATATTTAAAAAAAAAACTATTATTTAGTTTTTCGTACAAAACCTCGTCCATATTCATAGCTCTTTGAATCTAAAAGTAAAAGCACCCGATAATATTGTATTCAGAGTCAGAGGGACAATGGCGTTCAGTGTTCTACCTTGACATAACACTTTATTACTAAATAACTGAGATGATACCAGCAGATAGTGTGACCGCACCCCAACGTTAAGAAGGCCAATTAATCAGGAGCCGGTCTAATGAGCGAATATTTCATTGTCCAGCTCCCTGCACGATAGCAGCTAAAGGCTTGCCAAATGTATAGCATAAATTCCTATTATAATAAATTCATTTGTTCTTACAGAAACGTCATTTAACTTTCACGTCAGCGAATACTTACAAATGCATCATCTTTTCATCTGTACTATAAGCATCGTCATTTCAAGGCAGAGAATACTTACGAATACATCATGTTCTCATATGTACCATGAGAATTATCATTCTTGCCTGCCTGGGATAAGGTCACTTTTAGTGATATTTTTAACTTGTGGCACTAGTTTGGTTTATCTGGGTTTGATTTTGGTTTTTTGTTATTCACAATAAAGAGTTTCTGATTATTTCTCGGTCACCAAATACTTACAAATACAACATCTTCTCACTTGTACTATGAAAATTGACATTTTGTGCTGGGGAATACTAGCATCAGGCATCATCGTCTCATCTGCTATGAGAATAGTCATTTCAATTCAGAGAACTTATAAATGCAGCTTTTCTCATCTGTAAAATAAAAATCTTCATATCTATAGTCCACATACATCGCCACTCTTGAAAATTTCTAATTTTCGGCCAAATCTTGGAGTTTTCAGATAACTTGCAACTCAATTATTATCCGACGATTCAAAATTTCGCGTCGAAAACGCTCCACATCTTACATGATTTGGAAATTATGTGACTGTTAGACATAGGCTTCTTCAATTCTTCAATTTCTTCATGTCTTGTTTCCGGTTCTTCGCTCTGGTATTGGTTCCAGTCCTTTATCTCCTCATCAACAATACCATCATCCATTAATATATTTTATTATTTTTCTATTGCACACTAAAATATTTTATTGATATTCTTCTCTCTCAACTTGCTAATCCATATTCAGACACAATTAATCCCATAACTTCTCAACACACACGGCACCGAAACATTTCTCCAACTACCCTCAATATATCTACCATTAAGTTTTCAATAAGGACGGGCACATATTGGTGAATATTCTCGGCTATTATAATTTTGATACGGGTAAGGGATCGCCAGTAGGAATTAACTTATCACGGTAGCGCCGCATCTGCATACCTTAAACATTTATGTGGGTGGACGGACTAGGACGAATAGTTTTCAAGATTATTTCGTAAATGTACGAGTTTATTGTAAACTTCATTTTAGCGGTACAATGTTGATGTCCCTAGCTAATAAAACGTCAATTGCAATGAAAATGAAACAGATACCGGTATTTTTATTTAGGTTATTTCTCTAAAATCAACATTTAAATATTTTGATTTCAAAATTATATTTATGTGGACTTTAAAAGCTTTAGTCGAAAGAAACAAAACAAAATACAAGACACGTGTCGCTACTAAAAATTTCATTCAGCATAGGAACTACAAAGTTTTACATTTTGTTGATAATAGTTTTTTTTTTGAAAGATATAAAATTTATTTAATAATAAAAACAAACACTTTATACTTAGACTATTCTAAATACAATCTAAACTTAAATAAAAGAGTTAAAATTACAACCATTAATAATAGTAATAATAATAATGATAATAGCTATACAAATACATTTTTTTTTTTTACATATGTCCTATTTAATACCTATGTCGGCTGTGTACTACAAGAACAAGACGAATATTATTTTTTTCGCTTCGTTCTCATGTGCGGTAGCATCTGAATACCTTAAAACATTATGTAGCTAGACGGACTGGGACTAATGGATTAGGTTTAATTTTAGTGCTGGGATAATTTTCTATTTCACTAGTCTGTTATTTAGGTAAAAACTATGGTCTAGAAACTTTTAAAGGCAAAATAGTAATGGTCAAGAGCTCCTTGGCTAGATAGACACTCACCCCAAAAAAACACTCACGTCTCACGTCAAAATGCTTGCCTGCTAAAAAAAGCGGTGTTACATCTACCAAAGAACGAAACAGCTCCCGTAAAATATACATATGTTGTTTACTACTACAAGTATCCGCTTTTAGACGTCCACTGCTGAATGAATCCGAAATTGGAGGAGTGGTTGCCATAATCCACACTTGGCAGGCGGCTTGGAGATCGTAGAATGTTCACCATTTCCTAAGAGGATGCTGCTGCCCGTCCTGTGGTGGTTCATAGTTCCGGGTCCGGGATAAAATATAATTTAAATGCAATTAAAACTATCCCAAGTCCGTCCCACCGCCACCCCATTCGGACGCGGGTAGTAAGACACATATCTCAGACGGGGATGCAAGAAATGCCCGCACCCCAATATGTAGATTCCGACTTCGCCCGCTCACTGTGGTCATTATTCTATGATGGTACACGGTTTTGATACTTGCTATTGTTTACTTTTTGCCGGACTGCCCAAGAAGGAGGGTAATGTTTTTGAGGTGTATGTATATGAGTATGTAAGTATGTTTGTGTGTCGTCCTGTAGCCTAACCAGCTTGACTGATTTTAACGGATGAGGTGTCGTCGGATACCTTTTTATGTCCAGTGTCATAGACTATATTTTGCAGTCCGGTATATATAAAAACTTGAACTCAAAATCTGAATGGAACAATTAAATGGCTTACCATTAATGGCTTTTTATGGCCTTACCGAAGCATGTGGTTTGTTTCTATGGTAGGTAGTTTATAAATAATAAGACGTCACTTTTTACCCATTTGTTGCCCGTGGTACTACTACCAGCAGTACCACGTGTAAAAAAAAAACCGTAGAACTACCAAACGACCCAGCAACACCACTGGTAGTTTGTTCCCGTGTTACACGCTCTTAGTCGACATTTCATATTTCGACACCTGTCCTTTCGATGACTACTCAAGGAGGGTAGATAGATAAACTCTTTATTATACACATCAAAGTTTGTTTTTGGGGTTCATGTAAGGTTGTAAATAAAACAATTCCATCATAATTTTGGCTCTAGTAAGATATGTGGTTCATAAGACGTCACTTTTTGTATTGACTAAAATCAACTAGTTTAAACGACCATAAGTCCAGAATTCATCGAGTATAACGAATATCGATATCGATATCGAATGACGCAGACTAATGTGAGTTGATGGAAGAGAAGACTTTGAAAATAAGGTTACGACTACATTTTTTTTAAATATTTAGAGAGTTTATTCCTATTCTAATTTCAAGTAGAGCAGAAATAATAGGTAAGTAATTTTTACGCCGCTATCGTAATATATGAATCTTCAATTAACGACAATAACAACAAGCAAAGTATCAAAACAGTCTAGTCCTTTAAGGAGTTGTGACGTAACATACCTCCAGCCAATCAGCACGTAGAAAATGTTTTGTCTGCCTCGACCCGAGAGTCTTGCCGGCATATGGCGAGAATATCCTTCATTGCGGACGACATGTTTCGATTAGACAACCCTTTATAGTTTAGGAGACAGATTGGGGAATTCATCATTTTTGACATAATATAGAGCAATCACTGAGCCATCAAAACAAGACCACTGTCATAGACTAATAGAAGAATGAAATCAGCGGAATCAAAGTTTTCTAAAATTAAAAAATATGAAACTTTTTCCCACGCTATTGTAATGGTAAATATATAGTAGAAAATAACAAACCTGTTTTATTTTGATTTTCTATCAGCAAATTTCGCTTTTTAAAAATAATATAATATGTGAAAAATACAAAACAAATATTTAAAAAAAAACACTAATTTTATTTAGAATAACGTTGTATATTGTCAATGCTATAAAGCTGTATTTATGTAAAAAATTTCTATTTTGACGAAAAAGAAGATAAATTACTTTTTTTTTCAGATGTTTTGTCGTTCTTCGCCATAATAAAAAAATATAAACTTTAAAACATTGAAATTGTTATTCTAAAAAACTAAGTGTTTATATTTTTAATTGCTACTCAGTAATTTTTATATTAAAAAAAGTGAAGAAGTGCGAACGAGAAAGTAAGAATCAGTTAAGCCTTAAAAAATGCTAGCTAGCTTAATGGAAAATTCTGACATTTATCCGCCGCGCATTTAAGAAATTTGTCATCCTGGAAGATAAAAATACTAGTCTAGAAAATTTACTGAAAACTATATAACTTTCTTTATTACATAATGTTACGTGGTAAAAAAAAAAAATTATTGATTAGTGCATTTAAATTTATTTCATATTTAGTTATTCAAGTTCCACTTATTTGGGCTTGGTCGCTTGCGCCTCTTTCACGGGTAGACTGTATTGATGACAATACAGCTTGAAACTTAGGGGTAGACAAAACAATATCCTCGGTCTTTTGCTACATTTATGCTATCGTGGTAAATATCCCCTGAGTACTCATTTAAATGTAGTAAGCGATCGCGAATTTCTAAAACGTTGTGATTATTGTATGTAACCCTAGCTCCTAACCTACAACGTCTCAAGACACAGGGTTGTCCGATGCAGATGCCAGTAATATAATAACATTATAAGCTGCGATTGTCGTATGTGTGTCTGAGGGAATTATTGATGCCCGTCTGCGCCCGACAAGGAGTTTAATATAGAGTTGCACCGGGTAATGATTTACCCGTAAAAGCTTTGGGTACTAGTTGACACGTGTTTATGAAGGTAGTAGTTTTTACACAGATAAGGAATGAGTCGTCGTTTTTTTGGCGAACGAGTGATGAAGCGTCAGTGGTAGGCGTCATGCATGGCTTACCCCCGAATACTGAAACGTTTGTTAATTTTGACGACAGATTAAGTTGTTAAGTTGATTATTGCTGCCTTTGTCATTTGCTTAGTGCCAGAGAAAGGCAGTATTAGAATTAATCTGTAGTTAAAGTTAACAAACGTTTCAGTATTCGGGGGTGAGACTACCAGTTGCAGTATCCAGAGGATGTGAATTGTAATCTTACTAACATTATGAGTTTTATTGAAAAAATTGAAAATGAACGGAAAAACGAAAATCGCGAATCACACACAATGCGATTGTCGTATTTTCCGATCATTTTCATTTTTTTTTTTATTGTGTACCGAATGTTGCTGCCAAATATCAAAATCGACCGGTAAATAGCGTCATAGCAAACCTCCCTCCTTTTTAGGGTATCTAACTCTCTAACCAAAAATTGCCGATTACAAAAAAAACGCAATAAAATTGTAGAACCTGTTTACCAAGCTTCGTCAAGATATGATGCGAGTACGCGAGTACCAACATATGGACAGATGAAAGCAAATTTTGCCAGTTAAAGCAACTCGTTCACTTCGCTCACTCGGTCAATAAAAGATGATGTGTGTACATAATATGTAAATGTTTCCTAGAAATTCCAAAACGGCTGGACCGATTGTGATGAAATTTTCAGGGAATCTTCAGATTAGCCCAGCGCGTGTTGCAGCAGCTACCCGTGCGAAGCCGGGATTCAAAATTGAATTCCCTGTGCGGAAATGCTGGAGAACGAGATCTGTCTTGAACATAACATTTTGAACAGCCTGTATAATACGGACGTGTGCGGGCTGTTCACACATTGCGCACTGTACAGTATCGCTCGTTATGGACATGAGTTCAAGTAAAGGTAAGGGTGTGTTGAAAAGCTACGAGTGTGTTTTGAAAGTGCAATAAACACTAATGCGAGTTGTTACCATTGATTTACGTATATTTAAATCAAACTAATATTATAACTAGTAGTTCGAGGCGAACTGAGACCTCGCGGTGCCTATATCTTCACAATCCCTGGACGGATTCAGCTCATATTTGAACTTAAAAATTGTATTGAAATGAACTACATGTCTACAAAATTTCATGAAGATCGAATCAACGGTTCGCAAGTTATCGTCGGACAAATAAACACAGAAACATACAAACATACATACAAAAGCCGATTTGTCCCAGTGAACTCTGAGACCTTCGCTTCGCTTGGTCAATTATATGAGCGTTCTGCGATCCCCAAGCAGCCTGCCAAGCGTGGGGATTATGACAACCCCTTTCCCCTAAATGGGGCTTTGTTCTGCAGTCGAGTGGACGTCTTCTGGCTGATGATGAATGTTGTACATAAATACGTAAGGGTTTGTGAGTTTTAAGTTGGTTCCTCGCATCTCCGTGACAGCGGAATGGATTGTTACTATTTGGTGAGGAAATGGCTTATAATAGTCTACAGAAGCAAGTCTTTGTATGTTTGTATATTGAGCAAAATCGTTCCAGGGGTTGTGAGGTTAGGGGATTTTTAGGTTGATATTATACACCGCCTTCACTTTTATAAATAATTTAAAAATATATAAAATATTTACGTACGTTCTATAGAAATTATATTTCAAGACGATCCAAGATATATGACATAAAATTTCGCCATTGTTCTTTAATATCGAGATAGATGACCGATACTTTTTATTACGAGATTGATAACATAATGGCAATTTATTTTTTTTCCTTCTAAGAGGATTTTGGCGTCGCACGTCTTATGCATTTGCCAGTGTCAAGTATACGTATATATTATCTAGTTTTGTTAAATATTATCAAACAAGTCATAGTCACGGTCAAAGTCGAGCATAGCAAGTCACGGTCAAGTCCAAGTGATGCCCCAGTAAAGTGGTGAAAACTTTACTAGAGCCTTCTATGGAGTTTTGGAAACAACACGAAAATTCACCTTTCACGACATTATACCATTCACTAACACTCGTGCATGTACACGAACACTTAACGGGTAGAAATTCATCGTTGTTACACATTAACACTCGTAATAACACAAGTTTTGGAAAATAATAAAATGACGCGACATGAATTCTTCACGTTCCCGCCACTTTTTCTTAAGTTATATTTGATAACTTTTCACATATTTTCCAGTTCGCTCTCCCACTCTCTGTGATGCTACCACAACTCACAGATACCTAGGCCAAAAGCGTGGGCGCTGCGTGGGCACTAGAAAGCTCACACTATTACCTCGCAAGCGGTCCTGGCCAAACCTCCTTGACCTACCCACCTTTCCACCTTCCGTATTCATGTTTGATAAAAACCACGAAAACACAAGGCTTTCGTTTGCATTATCAAGCATTGCTACTCATGTGGGTTTGAGCCTTACTGACAGAGTTTTTATGCTAACCAACAGAAAAACAATTGTTATTGACCGAGCAAAGCGAAGGTCTCAAAGTTTACTGGGACAAATCGGCATTTGTATGTATGTTCGTGTGTATATTTGTCCGATGATAACTTGCGAACCGTTGATCCGATCTTCATGATCGCGAGGTCTCAGTTCGCCGCGAACTACTAGATCTAGACTTGAATAACCACAAAGGTAGAGTCATGTTGGGCAAGTGTGCGTACTTAAGGTTTGGAATGGAACGTCATTATAAAATTGAAAATTGCAAGTTAATTAAAACAAAACGAGGTTAATTCATTATAGTGTTTATTAATCGACAATTTAAACACAGAAACAATAATCATCAATGGCACACATCTTTAGGAACTAGGCGAAATAGACATATTCAAAATGTCACTTACCCTAGTAGTAAAGGTAAGTGTGCACAACATACAGAATCAATAGTTCTGAGCTATTTATTATAGCTAGACTTAAACATAAAAAGTCTTAATTATGTATAGTGATAGGATAATGACGGTTATAACTTTTAGTTTATTTTTTATTGGTGCCCTTTGAAATTACAAGCTTACAGTTTCTCGCTGATCATGTGTGACGATGCTTATATCTGGAGCCTTTTTCTGAAGATTTCGCGGCATTTTCAATGTATAGATTCTGGTTCAGGTTCAAAAACAAAATATTGCTAAAATCACAAGCCACGGCAAAACGGGGTAAGTGTGTGCACGCGCATACTTTCAAGCGTAAATATATACCAAACGCAACTAAAACTATGTAAAATCCTCGTACATTTTTCCATTCCATGCTATCTTCAAGAAATAGACAGGTCTTGGTCTCTGGTTCTGCGTAGATTCAATCTGCTACGGTTACTATAACGATTGTATAATGATGATATAGGGATGTGTGGTGTGTTATGGCTGTCATAAGTCAAGCTTAATCTGGAGTTGAGTGTGCGCTTTGTGGCGTCATCGTTTGGTATTTAACCTGTGAGTGTGTGTGTGACACGGCTCGTGGTAACTTTATTGTGAGTGCAGACTGAAGATTTTACGCACTTGTTAACTTAGCCTAGCAATATTTTTTTCTTATCACAAAAACTATTTCTATAGATACTAATACAAACATTTAAAAACCTTTTTTTGGAAGTCGGTTAAAAATGATTGGGAGTTATTTTCCTTTCACTTATGTGGTGGTAAGATTGTTTGCCAATCATTCAACCGCCAAGCAGTAGTGTGCAAACATTCACCATCATCATCATCAGCCAGAAGACGTCCACGGCTGACCGACCGACAACGTACCACTTGCATCCACTGGTTGCCCGCGACGTTCACAATGTCGTCGGTCCATGTGTGAATGGATTTGAATGAAATTTGGTATGCTACACCCTAAATTAGCCCATAGGCTACCTTTTATTCCGGAATAATATTCGGTCTCTACAGAATAGCGGGTAAAACTGCGGGGCGCAGCTAGTAAGTAAATAGGTATCAAAAAGTTCGTTGATTGACCTTTAATGCTCATTGCTTTGAAGTAACTAAAATATTATTTTATACTTTTCGGTTTAAGTTTGAAGTCTGTATTTTTTCTAAGAATAATTTTTAACATTAACCGAATTCCAAAAAAAGGAGAATTTCTCAAGAGGCCTGTTTTTTTGCTACCACAGATCTCCGGCATTTACCGATTTGGAAAATTGTTTTGTTTTTTGAAAGAAGATGCTTTCAGATTGGTCCCATTTTATCAAAATCCAGTTTTGATAATGGCATCCATGAGGAATGGAGGGAACTCCTCAAATATTCTTATTATTATTTGTTTTATTATAGCATTTGGCGAAGTGGAACTGAAATGAATGAATGAATGAATGAGTGGAATGAATAAGACTACATACCGGAACTCCATAATTATAAGTATTAAATTTCATGGGTAGTGCTAAGAATATCTCGATAGGGCATTTTTCAGAGTATTTTGTTAAAGTCGGCTTTTTTTTTTGTTAAAATTATCGTTGTTTGCCGACTGGCTAGCCCTGATGAAGAGAGAGTTTTTTTTTCAAGGGAGATGTACAATTTGACACAAAGCCTTTCGTAGTCACAAGGCTATTATTTCAGTTAATTCATATTAAATTCCGTCCAAAAAGTTCCAGTCTCTTTAGTCCATAAGAGTCCGCATCCCCTAAATCCACAACTTGGTGGCACATGTGTCCCTAATACCGTCCATTTGTCAGGCTGTAATTGCTAAGTGATTATACTTCGCTGTCCCTTACTGAAATCTTAACGTCAGTTCGCCATAGTTTGAATTAAGTGGTTCAGCCGCCGATTTACATAAGTGTAGAGAGGAAATATCTAATGATGATCTTACTTTTTAAGAAACTTAGGTCTGTAAATAGGTCGATGTGTAGGGTCATGTGTTGAACTAAAGTGGGTCTAACCACACTAACTTCTTCCAACTTCGAAAGTGAACTAAATTTTTTTTTTTTTAGTGTATTCAGCTGAAAACGTCTACAGTCATTCTTGGCTGGCACTCGGAGGGTCGATAACGTGTCGATACAGTACTCTTAGGATAGTGATGTATTTTTTTTTTACTTTAGTGTTATTTTTGATTAGTTTGTGTTATTTTTCTGTATCAGATACAGCGTAATACGGGACCGCCCAGCCGGAGGCCGGTGCTGCTCTATTTTTTTTATTTAGAATAATATTTTCAAAGTTGTAATATTTTTGTTTTCAAAATATTCAGGTTTTTTGTTAAAAATCTTAATACTTCTCTTTTCAAAACATTTATGTAAATTTAAATAAATATAAAAGTAAAAACGAAAAGAGTGCTGCTTTATTTTTAATTTAGGATAATCATTTCAAAATTGTAATATTTTTCTTATCTAAATAAAAATTTCAAAATATTATTTTATAAATACAAGATTAAAGGCAAACAACTGTTCCCTATTCTTATTGTACCGGAAGTGACGTTGCAGCGGAAAGACACTAAATATTGTTTATTTTACACACAACTTGAAAATTAACTTCCGCAAAGTTACGTCTGAATCAATCAACTACTGAAAACGTCTATATGCTAATTTATCGCCCACCATCCTCTCACCCTCACTCTTTAAGGTCTGTAGTCTCTGCGCTTTCGCTAAAGCATAAGTGGAGGTGAAGCTTGAAAGCTCAATTTCGCGTTTGACATAGAAAATCGTTTCCAGTATGATTATTGCTACGCCCGATCGACCACATTGATGATTCACAATGCTCGCATAAAATATACGAAATTATGCATTTTAATAGTTACCAGCTCTGGTATACGTTCATAGTCTTCCCGCAAGATTTTGTCTCATTTATTTATCATGTTTGCCACTTTAATTATGTACTTACTTATGAGCAAATTAACCCAAATGACGTAGCATGACTCTTTCGGTCGGTTAAAAAAAAAAACATCGGTGTAAACTATCGAAAGTATTTAGTCCGTTTAAACATAAGTACTGACATATTATTCTGGTTAAAATTACGCCTCTATTCGAGTTTGGTCGATGTAGGTCAGACCAAGTTGGAAAATCCTGATGCATGGTAGCAATATATTGCTGATTTTGCATTGTCTCTGTTTTCATTTACCGCAGCACTGAAGATTATTTTATTGGGTTTTTAATTTAACTTCTGAAATAATATTTACATTGTGGAACAAAAAGGCACTGAAGTGTAGCCCTACGTATATTTTGGTCACATCCTTGGATTTTATACGCTGTTTTTATTTTTTGTGATACGTGATGTCAATCGTCGTCGTCGTCGTGTCGTGATGTTACGTGTTGTTATTATCAGGACGCTCGAAGCGAACCACGCATCAGTCTAAATACACTTATAAGAAATTACTCTGATTGGTTGATTGTTAGGTGCGAGTAGGCATAACCTTGAGATAGGCAATGAGAACGCTCGGTCGCACTCCCCGCGACCCGCGCCTTCCTCATACTTTGGTTACTTTTTGTAGGAACAATGAATCTCGTAATGCGGTATCTAGTGTGATCTGTGACTTTTATGAACACACACGGCCACACAGCAGCATCAAGGGGGCAAAAACTGTTTCTATTTTCTGTGGTGACCACTTACCACCCGGAGGCCTTATACAGCCACTTTGCCACCTTTTTTTTAATCAGCCCATTATGACATAGCAAATACTAAGCAATGTATAAATACTCAGAGACTAGATATAAGAGACAGAGATAAGAACTCAGAGTCACATAGCGGGCAATGGAGAGAGCTATTCTCGGAGTTTCTTTGCGCGATAAGATCCGAAACGAGGATATTCGCCGAAGAAACAAAGTCACCGATATAGCTCTCAGAGTTTGCAAGCTGAAGTGGCAATGGGCAGGCCACATCACTCGAAGAACCGATAACCGATGGGGAAGAAATGTTCTTGAGTGGCGACCACGAACCGGAAGACGAAGCGTAGGCAGGCCTCCCACTAGGTGGACCGACGATATTGTGAAAGTCGCGGGCAACCGGTGGATGCAAGTGGCACATTGTCGGTCGGTGTGGCGGTCTAAGGGGGAGGCCTATGCTCAGCAGTGGACGTCTTCTGACTGATAATGTAATGTAATGTATAAATACTACCTATTTGTTTAAATCTAGAGATCTACGCTCGGAGTTTCTTTGCGCGATAAAATTCGGAACAAGAATTTCCAAGAACCAAAGTCACCGACATTTTCATTCTGTTTTGCAAGCTGAAGTGGCAATGGCAGGCGACATCACTCAAAGAACAGCTGATAACCGATGGGGCATAAAGGTTCTTGTGTGGCGACCACGAACCAAAAGATGTAGCGTAGGTAGGCTTCCTACTAGGTGGCCCGAAGATATTATGAGAGCCGCAACCGATGGAAGCAAAGGGCAGATTGTCGTTCATGGTGGCGCTATAAAGGAAAAACCTTTGTTTAGCAGTGTACGTCTTCCGGCTGATAATGATAATACAAACGTAAGAAGTATAATACTAGTAGTTCGCGCCGAACTGAAGCCTCGCGACCCCTATATCTTTACAACACCTGGACCGATTCAGCTCACATTCGAATTTTTTTTTTTATTGAAATGAACTATTTGCCTACAAAATTTCATGAAGATTGGTTCAACGGTTCGCAAGTTATCATCGGACAAATATACACACAAACATACAAACATACATACAAATTCCGATTTGTCCCAGTAAACTCTGAGACCTTCGCTTCGCTCGGTCAATCAATTTATGACCAGTAATTAAAAGTGCACCTATTGTCGTTTCTATAATATTGTATCCATAAAAACAATGGTAACGCAAAGCAGAATTAAAAAGACTGCGGTAAAACATAATGGATTAAAACAAATACGATGCAAAACCGCTGACTGCAAACGAATGCAGCCGATGTGGTGTTGATCCAAAATTGGCCGAGTCAACAACGAACTGTCGGCATTTTTAACGAAACTAGGGATGGGAATCTAGCGCTCGGAGTTATTTTAACATCGTCCTTTAAACCAATGATGTGGATACCTCGAAAAAGTTATTTATAAAACATAACTTTTTCACCTCGCCGACCTCTTTCTTGTGCATTCGGGTAAAAAATACATACCTACCTAAGCGAGTCTGGGGAGGACGACAGCGTCGAGTGGCTAACGCTGTTGTAGGCTTAAGAGTATCAGCACAGCTGCTATCTGTCCCTATGTGCTGTGGGGGAGGAGAAGTATGGTGCTGAAGGCTCCGGCGCTTTGCCTTGGAGATCCCGGAGCCCTCGGTCAAGCACCAAGGCAGGCCTCTGGGGGGTTTTGGTGGGTATAATCCCACAATGACCCAACTGCACGTCATAGCACTAGGGTATGATTGTGAGAATATCCTCGTTAAAAAAAAAAGACTAACAATCTCAGGAAATGATGCTGAATTACTAGCGATATTTTTAAATCTAAAGGCACCATGTATTTTACTGACATAGAACTATGTATGGGAGTTCGCCACTGTTCTTTGCTTTGGAAACTTATGGATTTCGATGAAATTTGGTGCCGATATTTGGAACATGGAACATTTTCCAGGTTCCAAATATAACTCTCCGGTGACATTTCTCCGGAGAGTTCCAATAATTGAAAACGCACAAGAATTGTTCTATCATCGACAACTTATTCAGCCGTGCATATTAAGCCTAATCTGTTTTGTGCCAATCTTGTCCAGGTGATGTCGTCAAGCCATCGCTGAATTGGTTAAGTTAACTTATAGGTTAACTGCATAAAATGTTAACCTGTAAGCTGAAACATGTATACTTTTCAATTGTTTCATATTAGGCGCTAAATTAAGCCTTATTGTGGTAAAATCTGCAGGCAGTAGAAATTGTAACAGATAAATGAAATTTATGATCAAATCGAGGGTCCCATCCCTAGCGTTGTTCTCGATGTAAGCATACATTTTGTTTACAGTTCGCGGATGAGCTGTGAGTATACATCGTGTTTGTTTATCTCGAATTGGTTAATTAGGCGGTAGGTAAGTTATATTATGAGAACTGATGTATTTTTTATTTTATTTATTTGGGACAATAAACAGTGACATAGTATATATTAATTAAGTTTTGTCACATGTTATTTTAATAAAACGGGAATAGTCACGTTAAATTGAGTCGTTTATTCCGATAGATTTGACGAGGTCACGCTTTTAGCATTCCTTGATAAAGAACACCGAATTCAATCGAAACTATAGTCGGAATAACCGCCTCAATCTAACGCCAATATTCCCGTTTTATGAAAATAAAATTCGTCATCATAATCGGCAGCCGGAAGGCGTGGACCTCCCGTTTGTTGTAGGTTACATTTACCCAATTAGAGAAAATGTAACCCTGTTTCCCAATAAGGAGGGTAATTTATTCGGGTGTATGTGTGTATGTATTGTATGTTTGTGCGCTCCTATTGTTTATAACAAGTCAACCGCATCGGTTAACAAGTGTTGACGCAAGATGGCGGCTCAAGCACACACATTCCAGCCGACCAAGCTCTTACGCCCGTGCAACCATCTTGAAGAAAATCCACAATAATACTTGTCACATCTGACGTGTACTGTATACTGTATCCGACTATCCTAGGCCTAACTAATATTATTAATTCGAAAGTAAGTCTGTCTCTCTGTCTGGGTGTTTGTCACGTTATCGTGCCTAGCTGAACTGATCGAGCTGAATTTTCTCATAGATATAGCTAAAGGGTCGGAGACATAGGCTACTTTTTTTGTAGGTCCACGCGAACAAAGTCGTGGCTGACAGCTAGTCTATATATACATATAAAAGAACATACACTTTTCTAGGGGACACAGACCAAACCGCTCATGATATAGACGCTAAAGAACCCGAAAATCCAAAAATATTTTTGAGTTTTGAATTTTGAGTTTAGACTCCAAAACAGCTGAGCTGATTTTGATTAAATTTTCAGGTAATCTTCAGATTAGCACGAAGCTAGATTAGATGCGAAGCCGGGACGGGACCCTAGTAAACATATAAAAAGCGACGTAAAAAATAGATAGGTGCCCACTTTATTTAGTAAACCAACACAAAGTAGAAATAAAAAGCAAAACACATCGAAACTCGTTGCATCAGAAAACTTTTTAATTGCCCACGACTAAATTGGAGAATGTTCGACAAAAAGCTCATTGTTCGATTTTCGAATTTAAATTCCCAACGAAAGTTTCGATCACCAACTCCACTGCGTCGTGAAAATTGGCCACTTGAATAAAAACAATTATAGACGCTTGGATTTTTAAGTAGTTGACAAGCAAAATTAATTTCAACCATGGTGCACGTTCCCCTGCAAGTTTTGTTGCGTTCGTCCACACTGAACAAATGGGACATTTAAAGTAGCTTTCGTCATTACTGTGATCGAACGAAACTTTTTTCCAGGGGCGCTAGTCTCGACTTTTCGCTACGGAACTTTGCGACCGAATTCGGTCGCTATGACGCAAATATTCAACAACGAACACAAATTGTTAATGAAAAAACGCAAACATAGCGTTGAATTTAGCGTCATAGGGACCGACTTCGGTCGCTATGACGCAAAAATTCGACTACGAACACGAATTGTTATGAAAAAACGCAAACATAGCGTTGAATTTTGCATCATAGGGACCGACTTCGGTCGCTATGACGCAAATATTCAACAACGAACACAAATTGTTAATGAAAAAACGCAAACATAGCGTTGAATTTAGCGTCATAGGGACCGACTTCGGTCGCTATGACGCAAAAATTCGACTACGAACACGAATTGTTATGAAAAAACGCAAACATAGCGTTGAATTTTGCATCATAGGGACCGACTTCGGTCGCTATGACGCAAATATTCAACAACGAACACAAATTGTTAATGAAAAAACGCAAACATAGCGTTGAATTTAGCGTCATAGGGACCGACTTCGGTCGCTATGACGCAAAAATTCTACAACGAACACGAATTGTTATGAAAAAACGCAAACAAAGCGTTGAATTTTGCATCATAGCGACCGAATTCGGTCGCAAAGTGCATAGCGAACAGTCGAGACTAGCGGCCCTGATCGTCAACACTGTTAACGAAAAACCTGTTACCGAGCGGGACCTATCTGAAGTGTGAACGAACTGGAAAAAATAGAAGCATTCGTCAACACTGTGAACGAACGGAACTTTTTTCCCGATCGTCAACATTGTTAAGGATAAGGGTGTTACCGAGCGGGAAGTACACGAAGTTTGAACGAGCGGGAAAATATTTATAGTAGCGTTCGTCAACACTGTGAACGAACGGAACTTTTGTCCCGATCGTCAACATTGTTTAGGATAAGGGTGCTACCGAGCGGGAAGTACGCGAAGTGTGTACGAGCGAGAAAATATAGTAGCGTTCGTCAACACTGAACGAACGGAACTTTCGAAATCGTCAACAGTCTGTACGAAGGGGTGTACTCCAAGGTTTCCATGAATTTGAAAAACTGAAAACTTTCCTATATTATTTCGGGATATAAATTATCAAAAGGATGTTTTCCGGAAATTATTTAAGCTATCAGGACTCCAAGTCGTATAAGTTTAAAGTAAACGCTTATTTATAAATTCCACTCGAAACTAATATTATAGTTATCGAATGTGTTCCTCAATACATTTTCGATTCTCGATTATAGCAATGTAATGGCCGCGTTAACATCTCTTTGTTTCGAATCGACTCGTGCGCACAATTTCTAAATTACTAGATAAGGCACTTCTTACTTAATTATGCTTATTAAGTAAAACACGTGGTGTCCGACCGAATCGAATACCGGGTGTGACTTGCCTAGTTAGAGATGCGCACAGTAAAGTTTATCGATATCGATAAAATTCAAGATAGCTATTCAAGCGGGTGCTTAATAGATTTCTATTATAAGCCTGTGGCATTAATTAATTATACTGTAGAGAAATAAATTAGGTAAATATAGATGTTGGTACTATTTTACCTGGAAAACGTGCGCATTCTCTTAGTAATGTTTAACACTCAAGTTGCATGAAAACTGTACGCTATGTTAATAAATAAAAATAAAACAAAAACGTTTAATTATGCACATAACAATAATACCAGCAATAAATGAAATTTCATACAAATAAAAGATTTTTGCTGAGACACAAAAAAAAAGCAAAAGTTTAGCACTTAAATGAATTTACATCGAATTATAATTATGTTTCAAAAGTACTGTGTTATCGATATTGGTAAACTAAAAATTCGTATGTTTGTACATCAAATTTATATTTCTCAGTAGTGGGGCACACGAGGAATATTCGTTCAAAAGGACGTGCTATCGATATCGATACTATAAAATATTGCCAGTTCGTACATCACATTTCTATTTCTCAATAGAGCGGCACGCGAGACGAACTGAATGATACGTTACAGAATATCGATATTGCATTGATATCGGAACAATAACACGTTATTTTAGATAACCCTAGAGATGTGGTGTGAGCCGACTCTTAATGTTCTTAGAATTAAGGCCGTACGAAACATCGTACTGTTTTCCTTAATCGTCTACTCATCTATATATTTCTGGACAAATTAAAAAAATAAGTTAATTTATTATTGTATTTTTTTTTTTGTATGTTGCTTAAAATCACTTATCCAGGGTTTAATGAGGCGTTTTCAAAAAAAAAAATACCTGGTTATAAAAGTACCCAATAGATGGCGTTAAATGTACCTTGAGTTTTTTCTGTCACTGTCAAGACATGAAAGACAAAAAAATGTACGTGTGCCTTTTTTTTCTCGTGTTTTTTGGCTCGACATGTGTATTTAGACGATTTCAAGTAACGTAACTATGTATTTGACTTCATTGGAAATATTACAATAGTTGACACTGGCTAAATACACGTGTGGAGCCAAAATTTAGGATTTTAAAAAATAAACATAAAATATTTCGACAGAAATGACAATGACAGGTAAAACGATAGGTCTGTTACGCCATCTAGTAAGTATTTTAGAACTACTTTTTTTTTTTGGAAAACGCCTCATTGTTGTCCCAAATTTTTTGGTATGGGCTCAAGTCTCATAAGATTCAAATTCAGATGGTTTTTTTTCTTCCATTAAGTACAAGGTATTAAAAGATCAACATAAGTACAAATTTTCATTTACTTATAGACCTCGTCAGCCACGGCACAACCAGAAAAGATGATAGTATTTCTTTTTAATTTAAAAAAAAAAATTTTTTTGGTACTGAATGAGGAGACGAGCAAGTCGCTCACCTGTTGTTATCTGTCACTGTATCAAAAACTCAGCACAAACTAGCATAGCCTCCCAACAGAAGATTATGAAAATTCAAAAACATGCAACGTAACTTTGTGCCCTGAACTTCATGCACGTATACTAAATTTCCCATTTAAAAAAACACCCCCTATAGCATGAACTATTATTTTGGTGAGCGCCGAGCTCTTGTAAGTTCGACGAGGTTGACCTAACCACGCATGCCCACAAAAAATCAATCAAACTAAATCGATCTACAGCAAATCGAACCATATATTACTGTTCTAGCAGGAAGAATGCGCACGCGCCCGTTCCCACGTGCCTTTGTCGGCCGGCGACAAAGAGATGCCGACAACATGCCGACTTCCCTTTACTCCGAGCTTTCAACCTTATGTGTACCACATAGATATTGCGATTGTTTAATTTTCAAGCCGGAAAAATTGACTATCCAACTCAACTTCCAAAAGCTTAAACAACCATACAGCGACTGAATAATTTTGATACTTATGACTTGAGAAACTGGATTAAATTTTAGTTGAACATGGAACACAACTTCAAAAACTTACAACAACCGTACTGTGATTAATCAATTTTGAGACTTGCAACGTTACAAATTGAGTTTAAGTTGTAGTTGCAACCAACGATGGCTGTGGATGCTAGATGTAAATAGTTGACCTCTCATTTAAGGTAGGGCAATTGTTTATCAATACGTTTATGATATGATTAATGTGAACGATGTGCCGTCGTGATCGCGAGTGTGGTCACCGCAATTAGTGACGATCACGAAGTGGTGATATGTAATAGGTTCAGTTGCAAATTTGTTGTATAGGAGATTTGTATTCAAGCGACTGTTATTTATACTGTGATTTAGGGATAAAATATATTTATGGGTTCTAATGAGACTGTATGTGGCTTTCGTCCCAGCTTCTCATAAAGCTAAAACTTTAAGAGAAGAAGAAATATAGAAGGAAGAAAAATTGCATGGATTTTTTCGTATTTTGGTGTCTCTGAGTTCTTGAGTTTTTGGTTCTTTAGAAGATTAATTAGAAGCTGGTTGAAGCGGGACGCGTTGGTCTCATTATTATGAGAACTTTAGCCTACAGTAAGCTGAAAGGAGCTCATTATGAACAGCTTTTACTACAGGGCTAAAACTGAATCGCAAAAAAAAAATACTTCTGTTCACTAAGAAAAAAGTCATTCACTCAACGAAATGTTTGGAACAGTAGATTTTGTTTTCGAGATTTCAGTATTGGTCCCATAGTAAAAGTTGTTCGTAATAATGAAGACAATGATGTCATTTTGGCTGAGGACTTGTTCTATGACACCTTGTAGAAAACATGTTTCTTATCTCAAACTAAGCAGCCTGTTTTTTGTAATGTATCCATCCTCCTGTAATCCTCCTGTAATGTAATCAACGTCGGATCTCCCAAACTCCTTAAATAGCAACCCGGTCCTCCATAACGCAGTATGCGTAATGTGGCAAACCGATTTAAATAGAAAAACATTTCTAGATCGGTGATCGCCGTCCAAAAGACTGACGACGTTGAACACACACCGTGTCCCATCGCCTTATGAACAACGACCATTTTGACAAGAATAGCCGAAATCTAAGAAGAATCGAACGCCTGACTTTTGATATATTTTTTTGCCTTTTTGGTTATCATCATCATCAGCCAGAAGGTGTCCAATGCTGAACAAGCTCTAGCCATTTGAATTCAGAAATATACGTCTAATATTGTAGACCTATTTCAAAGTACACGTTTAACGTAATATTTCGTAGTTGTAAAGTTTTAGTGCTTTTCGAATTTAGTGGTTGTTACAACTCATTAACTACGACAAAGTCTTAACTCAGTAATGTGTGTTGAATCTGTCTGCAACAATGCGACAGTATCTCACTCGTAATGCGTGCAGTGACAACGCTTAGTGCGGGAATAATTCCGTACTAGGATCTCTCCGACTTGATACTTGAAAGGATCACAATATATTTTTATGTATTTATAATATAATGCTGTCATCTTTTTGTCATTGGAATGAAGCAAATTGAACGAAAGAATGGTTCAATTTGTTTCATTCGTCATTCCCCTCATTGTATAATATAGTACAATTGTAAATTTGAAAATGAAACAAACAGGAGAAACAGAATGAATCAGAAACAAGACAACTTTATAAACTAGTGCCAGAAGCGGTGGCCTATTCGGTAAGAGCAATCTCTTCCAGGCTTTCTCTTTATCCCTTTATCTTTTATAATTGGAAGACTGGCCCAGAAGTGGGATAGAATTCTGAGGATGTCGATGAATAAGACATTCGAGACAAGTATCAAAACCTTTAGACCACGCTAGATGCAGTTTCGGCGACGCAAGTAACTTTAGCACAACTAGTGTTTAATCTGTGACAGAGTCGGTAACTGCGTCATTTTGCGAATATACTGGTACGCTGAGGCTGTGTCGCCGATTAAACTAATGCGCGAGGTGGTAACTCACTTTACCTACGTGGGCATTACAAACTACGCATTCCAGTGTGTGTGTTTAGAATTGAGATCCGTAATCGCGTCCACATTGTAACGAATTACGCACATAGCTACACTAGGATTACTTATTGGGAATGCCACGGGACACACACAAAGACATGGCTAAGCATGAACGGCAATGAACTGCGCCATGATATTAAATGTAAAATCTCTAATGCTGCTAATTTAACTGGAATCATTGTCCATCAACGGAACACACAGTAATGTTTGCACACTACTGACGGATTCTTTGCCTTTGTTTTGCAATGCCCTACTGTGCCAGGGTACCAATATACTTTATAATTATTCTTAAGTTTTAGTCACTAATTATTGTATGTGTAGTTAAGTTTAAATAAATAAATGAATAACTTGCGCTCTTCACCCAGATATATTAAATGTAAAATCTCTAATGCTGAGTAATTTAACTAGAATCATTGTCCATCAACGGAACACACAGTAATGTTTGCACACTACTGACGGATGAATAACTGGCAAAGGTACTTTCTCGGGAAGACTCTGCAAAAGACTCCTAGATACCACTACAAAATCTAATCTATCTCTAGTCCTAACTTTCGCGTTTTCACGGTTAACGGCTGAACGGATTAAGCTGGATTTTGCATAGATGTAGCTAAGGGGTCGGAGATGGACAAAAGCTACGAACGAAGTCACACGTAACAGTTAGTAACTAATATAATTATAATTTCCAAAAACTGTTTATTACATTAGATGTGCTTGGTATGGGTTGACTTAAAAAAATATTGTACAACCGCGTATAAAGCCTCGAGCGTACTGAGTATTGCACAAAACACATAAAGTCAAGATAGAAAGCGTTTTCGTCCATATTCGTCGACGGCCCATATGACCCGCTGTGTAAAATGCCAAAGGAACAGGTACCTACATAACAAACCCGGACATTTGGCTTTTAGCAACATTTTGTATCGAGATCTTGTTACCCAAGTTTAGTGTTACTCTCGATACGTTACAAGCCTTACAACGCATGTAGGTAAATACATCAGAGTTTCGCTGGACACGATTTGAAATACCAGGGCTGGAATGAAGAATGTACTTTGTTGGGGCAGATGTTTTTTCCGACTGCCTAAGAAGGATATTTTTGGGGGCATGTAAACATGAGAATATGTAAGTTTGTGTTTCTATATTCGCTTCTGTAGTCTAAACAGCTTGACCGATTTTGACGAGTCAAGTGTAGTTGTATTCCGGAGTTACAAGTTATTATATTTATTATATAGTAAAGTATTTTGTTTTTCTTTTGACATTATTACGTATTGCGAAAATCCCAAATTTCAGACTTATTTTATGTCATGCCTATAAAATTTTGGAGTATCATCGTGAGTTAGTGCCTACTAACTCACGATCAACAATCTTCTTGTGATCTCATGATTTGTGTTCTTTACCCCCGAATACTGAAACGTTCGTTAACTTTGACAACAGATTAATTCTAATACTGCCTTTGTCTGGCACTAAGCAAATGACAAAGGCAGCAATAGACTTAATCTGTCGTCAAAGTTAACAAGCGTTTCAGTATTCGGGGGTTAGATTCTGATAATTGAATGCGGTCCACTTTTTACCGTCGCCCAGTCATGTACGTTTGACATCCGAGACTATACAGGGTTATAAGGGTATGCTAAGCCGAAAGGGGCTCCTAGTGGTCATGATTGTGAACAGGTCATAGGGGACCAACACTGAAATCGAGAAAAAAATATTGATTTATTTATTCATGCAAATTACAACTATCCTTACAGAAAATTCCTAATTCAATAGTGTAAGTCAACAACATTAAAAAATATAAATCTTATCTAGGTCAATCAATCGTCCAATCAGTTGTTCCATACATTTTGTCGAGTGTCATTGACATTTTTCTATGGAACAGGTGTTGTTGTTTTTTTCGATTTCAGGGTTGGTCTCATAGTTAAAGTTGGTCGTACAGTACTACAAGCCCTTTTCGACTTAGCATATCTTTTCCTTATAACCCTGTATTATTCATAGGAATTGTGACATTGACAATCAAACAGCTAATAAAATTCATACATATTATTTTATTATATATCGTATCGTATTATATTATTCATATAAATTCATTGAGGGTACTTCTTTGCAGAAAAGTATGAAGAAGGCGACTTTTGGAGTGTAAATAATTTATTAGTACATACACTGAAGTTTAGCATTAAAATGTACAATAAAATTTTAAAAAACAGCCGACTTGAGCACCTCTTCCTTTTTTTGGAAGACGCTTAAAAAAAGTGGAATCAAATACAAAATTTGATTGGTTTGTTTACGCATAGCAAGGATGTGAAACGTACTTCCGGAGTCTTGAAAAGTGGAATAATTATGAGTGTTTTCAAATTTAGAGTAAACAGATACCCTCTTAGGAAGGCGTATTCCATCTTAAACCACATTATTGCTTAACATCAGACAGGATATTGTGGTCAAACGCAAACATAATTAATTTTAAATTACAAAAAACACTTGTACTATAAATTAATTTAATAATAGACCAAAAAACATTACAACAAAATTTGTGTATTGTTGATTGCCTTATCACCTAAATCAATATTCTTCAGATAAATTAATAAATGTAAGTTTTACTATAGACCACTGTTTTGTGGGCAATATCATTATTTTGAAGAAACTAAAATCATAAATTCGAAAATAACTCTGTGTCTCCGTCTATCAGTCTCTCTGTTTGGGTGTTTGTCACGTTATGACGGCTAAACGGCTGAAAGGATCAACCTGAATTTTTGCATGGATACAGCTTAAAGGTTGGAGACAGATGTACTCTACATTTTTTTTTTTTGTGTGTCCACGCGAACGAAGTCGCGGTTAACAGCTAGTACTTAGATAATCATGGCATTATTTGTATTCTAGTTAAACCCTTGCTCAAGCCTGAGTACGTCCCCCCTACGGCAGGACAGCGGGCCTCGACACGAACCTGCGACACGGACACTACCGTATCGGGTTACTGATTTAGAGTGCGATGTCGACACAATGTGTTGCTAGCTCTGCCTTGGATGCTGCTATTAGCGAACAATCTGGTGCTATCTTTGCAAGCGATTTTTAGTTAAAAGTTGCCACTGCGATGTTTTCACCCGTCAGAGTCAATAATAATTTAAACACCTTTTTATTTATAGCCATTTATTCCGAACATTGGTAAGTAATGTATAATTTGTATTCATTTTTTTTCACAAAATGTCCCTCTGCTCGGTGTGCCTTTTGGCATAGGCCTCCTCCAACTCTCTCCATTGACTGCGGTCTTCTGCCACTCTTGTCCAGTATGGCCCCAAGGTTAGTCTAATGTCGTCATCCCATCTTCGTATGGGACGTCCCTGTCTTCTAGTACCATCTCTTGGGTCTCATAAAGTAGTTATCTTACTCCATTTGTTTGCTTTACAACGCAACATGTGTCCTGTCCATCCCCATTTCTGATGGTCAATGCGAAGGAGTATGTCGGCAACTTTTGTTTTTTGTCTTATTACTGCATTCGGAATTTTATCTTTTAATTTTATTCCCAGCATACTCCTCTCCATTGCCCGTTCGCATTTAACTAATTTTTCTCTGTTTTTCAGTAAGAGACCAGGTTTCGCATCCATAAGTTAAATTTAAACACCTACTTAACCTTTTTTTTTCTGACGTGTGGATAATTATCTCAAAACACCAGCTGTTACTAGTGTACATATCAGAACTCTATCTGATTTAAATAGTGTTACCCCATAGATGATAATTAATATGTATACTGTTGGCGTTTCTTTAAATAAATCTCGAGATTCCCGATTAACACAAATCATATGAAAAATAAAGTTGAACACTAACTACACCAAGCAAAGCTGAAAATTATAGTCACTTTTCGTTTTAATATGTATGAAAATGGCAACAATGTTAGAGCTGTCAAACTGAGTCTAGTTTAGCAAATAGTAAAACAGAATCAACGTTAATATTATAAGCACGAGTACATGAAACCTACTCACTGGTTGGAGTAGGTACAATAAAATGTTTAGCTGTTTCTATCCTAGTTCGGTCCCACATATCGCAAGACACACTGTGTCGCCGTGTTGCCCTGACAGATGCCTGACAAATTTATGTGTCAGATAATCTTATCGGATCTGACAACATACGGCTTTATTGCCTACTTTCAGACTGGACGTAGAGTGCAAACAGTACTGAATGTTTTGTCTGGTAAACTGACAGGAAAGTCGAAATCTGGAATAAAGGCCTTTTTTACATGCCTTCCTGGTAACGTAGGAATTAAATATGCAAGGATTATGCGAGTATGCAAGTATGCAAGTGTGCACGTATGAAAGTATGCAAATATGCAAGTATGCAAGTATGTAAGTATGCAAGTGTACAAGTTTGCCAAGTATGAAAGATTGCAAGTACGCATCACTTATGCAAGTATGCAAGTAGGTACGCAAGTACACAAGTATTTAAGCATGTAAGTATCTATGTTTTTATGTTCCTAGAAACAAGACGAAATCGCACTCCTTGAAAAAGATCGGCGGGCTTATCCTCTAACTTTGAAACGTTCATGATTCTGATTGCGAGAGCATGTCATCTCGCTCTTACCAACTTAGTCGCAATATACGCGTCCTCGCTCGCGCAACTCTCTTTTTCGCTTTCAGAGTTACGGGATAAGCCCACAGATCGGATGTGGTCGTAACTATTTTATGTATAAACGACTCAATTTAACACGAGTATTTAACAATTAAAACAAAAAAGATAACAGTAAAGTTACTGTTTCGTTTCCACTGCGCAGGAGTGGTTTTGTAGTGCGCTTTCTAGCTCGTGATAGCAACGTATAGTGATACCGGGAAGACATTGGGCTATCTAAACGGGTTCTATACTGTACAGCTATGACAATATTGTTTGTTTTGCAATCGGTTTCAGTATTGTTCTGGTTGGTTTGTACGCAACTACTCAAAAGAAGGTAATGTTCTTCTGGTGCAAGTATCTAAACGGAAGTACTTAGTACACAAAGCAGTGTGTAGGGATGGTTATGTTCATAATTGAATTCCTACCAGCCTGATAAATTGCTTGACCGATTTTGGAATGCTTGATTTGTTGATGAAAATACCAAAATCATTATATGTGTTCTTATAATATTTGAAGAGTTCCTCATTCCTCATTCTCCTCATCCTCATTTCCGTTAATTCCTCATAGATCCCGTCATCAGAACTGGGTTGTGATAAAAATTGGACCAATTTGTAAGTATCTACTTTCAAATAAAAATAAAAACCAATTCGGTTTACAAATGACGGAGTTCTGAGGTAAAAAAAAAAATACTACTTTATACCTGAGACTTAAGCATCTTTTTTTGGAAGTCGGTTAAAAATGAATTTGTTTGACCTCATTGACCTCTAAGGAACAGCTTAACTTTGGCCTAAGCAGGCTTAACCTGGATTTTTTAGTAGGACAGTAGTACAAACTTTATTTTTATACTAGTGAGTCGTTCGCCTGATGGTAAGCGTCATGTTTGAATACCATGTAATGGAGCCTACTAAAATACACAACGGAATTGATCCAGAATTTCTTGTTACAAAACTATTAGGCTAGGTTGCACCATAATCTCAGTTAAAGTTACTGTTATAGTTAAATTATCTATAACTTTAACCCATAAATCGTGAAGTTTAGCCAGCATGTCCGTCATTTTGACCATAGTTCAAAATGGTGCAGCACATTTTTCTGAAACGGATGACTGTAGTTTAAAGTTAACCTCGATGGTGCAACCCGACCCGAGGAGCTTAAAACCAATAGCCTGATTCTGTCATTTTTTTTGTCTAATCTTGCCAATTTCATAGACTTATACCAGGAAATTGAGACCACATTCTTGTCAAAGTGCAACTCGACCTAAGTAGCTTAAAATCTATAGCTTCATTCTGTCTACATTTTTGTCTAATCTTGCTAACTTCTTATACTCGTACCAGGAAATCAAGAGCCCATTCTTGTCAAAGTGCAACTCGAACTAAGTAGCTTAAAATCAATAGCTTGATTTTGTCTAAATGTTTGTCTAACTTGCCAACTTCATATACTCGTACCAGCAAATCGTGAGCTCATTCTTGTCAAAGTGCAACTCGACCTAAGCAGCTTAAAATCAATAGTTTGATTCTGTCTAATTTTTTGTCTAATCTTGCTTACTTCATAGACTCATACCAGGAAACCGAGAGCACATTCTTGTCAAAGTGCAACTCGACCTAAGCAGCTTAAAATCAATAGCTTTATTTTGTCTAAAGTTTTGTCTATTCTTGCTAACTTCTTATACTCGTACCAGGAAATCGTGAGCTCATTCTTGTCAAAGTGCAACTCGACCCAAGTAGCTTAAAATCAATAGCTTCATTATGTCTAAACTTTTGTCTATTCTTGCTAATTTCTTATACTCGTACCAGGAAATCAAGAGCACATTCTTGTCAAAGTAGCGAACTCGCGCGGTGAGCGCAGGCGCACTCATGAGTTAGAGGTGCATTAGCGTCGAAGATAGGATATCTTAACGCCTCACCCTCACGGCACGAGGCAGAAACTGCCTCAACGAGTTTTGTGAGGTTTCGTTGTCTGTCTGTAATGAGTACCTGCAAAAAGTAGTAATCAACTTTTTAGTTAAAAAAATAATGGACAAAAAATCTAGAAATCCCCTTCGCAGGGGATTGCCTAATGGGATTTCTGGAGTAAGCCAAATTTTTGTCCAAAACTAATTTTTATTTCATTGAAGCTACATCTGCCTGTTTTCACAAATACAATCAATAAGTCTAAAAAGAGTCAATTTCTATCAAAATACATCTATGTTATATGATAACAAATTTAATAGTTTTTATTTTTTGTTTTTATGTTTGAAGCCACAGAAATCGATAACGAACGGAAAATAAGTTGGTTTCGATCTCCGTCAAATTAATAGATATAAAACTGATAAACAAAACAATAATGTCCTTAAAATATTTTTGATCTTATGATAACGATGGAGGGACTTAACATACAATACGTTAACTTAAGTTTCATTTAGCTTTTAAAAAGCCTAGGTATCCATATTTTTATATCAATCAACCTACCTTTTCTGGATATTTGTATAAAAAATAAATAAATATTATTATCACACTAATATTATAAATGCGAAAGTTTGTGTGTAAGTATGTAAGTGTCTTTATTCCCGTTAAACGTTTTACCGTTCCTGTAGAATAGCGGGTGACACCGCGGGGCGCAGCTAGTAAACAATATAAGTAAATAATAAAAAAACAACGAGAGCGTGGTGGTGTTTTTTTTATAGGCTGATAAACTCGGTAGAGGAAGAACTCTGTATGAGCTCCAGGACACTTCTTTAGACCCGAAAAATAACGTCTTCAGTGTTTCAAAGGCTAGGCTAGTCTATAGGTGCGATTCATACTAGGTCAATTCGTAGCCCCAGTAAATATTTACGGTATTAAGTTAAAAAAAAAAAAAAAAAAAAAAAATTTTTTCTTTGAACACCGTTTTGCTGTTGAAAACTTCATAAGACGCGAAAAATTACGTCTTCAGTGTTTCAAAAGCTAGGCTAGTCTAGGTGCGACTCATACTAGGTCAATTCTTCGCCCCAGTCAATATGTACGGAAACAAGCTAAGAAAAAAAATTTTTTTTTTCTTTGAACATCGTTTTGCAGTTGATCATTCGAAACTAAGGTGCAACGTTTCGCTCAGGGCGCGGAATTCAATTTTTCTTGCGTTTTATGTCAATTACAGCTTAATTACTCAACGTAGGTTCATGAAAAATAATTTTGCGATAATAAATAGATTGTTTCAAGAAATTACACCAACCAAAAATTCAAGTTGAAAGCTAGTATAAGTACATTTCCCACTAAAACAAAAACCAAGATGAAAATCAGCTTATTGAAATTTGTAGCTAAACCAATGTTATCTAGGTAATCAATTAACCCGTAATTTCTTAAAACAACTTATTTATTGGCGCAAAATTGGTTTCAATAAATCCACGACGAGTAATTAAGCTGTAATTGGCAAAAACCGCAAGAAAATTTGAATTTCTCGCGATGAGTGAAACGTTGCACCCTAAATCGCAGTTTTGATTCATACCGGTTATGTTCTTATTCAAGATCTAGTCCTGTTTTATGGCGAATGATATAATCGTGATTTGTCTATGATTCGGTCACTGCACTTTATCAGAAATATTTGTTATGATTTGTATATTATCTGGGAATATCTGGGGATTTTGTAGTGATTTGTGTGTTATTGGATGTTATTTGTAACAATTTGCTTGGATGGAATTGTTTGGAAGTTATTGAATGAGATAGATCTGCGATTTTCACAACATCGTCGTCCCAACTGGACGACTATATTTTCACAATATCGGTCACTACTCTACTCTAACACTACTCGCCTGATGGTCAACGACGGACCATCAGGCGAGAAAGTTAGATTTTTATTTCCGTTAAAAAAATTAATGCTATCACTCTAATATTATAAATTCGAAAGTTTGTTGTGTATGTGTGTAAGTATGTAAGTGTGTTTGATCCCGTACAAATATGTAACGGCTGAACGGATTTGGATGAAATTTGGTATGGAGATAGCTTATACACTGCATTAACACAAAGACTGCTTTTTATCCCGGAAAATATTCGGTTTCTGTAAAATAGCGGGTGAAACCGCGGGGCGCAGTTAGTATTTTATATGTTCCAAAAACTACCTACCCATAGGTACTTATACTTAGTTACCATGGAAAGTATCTCGGTCTATTAAGAATTGTATCTCTCAAAGCACATGAGAATTATTTAAAGTGTACATTTACAGAAACCATTCAGGCGTAAAAATGTAGCCTGAAAACGTTAACGGAAGATAAATGTAGAAAGAAAAATATGTAATGTTTTAATATTCCCATTCGTTGGGGTATCATGCAAGCTATAGGAGGCTAGCGACTTAAAAAAAGGCCTTTATTCAGACTTTCATGTCTTCAGGCTGTTGATGATGGTGACTTTTTTTTTTGAGTCAAGTTCGTTTGCGTCACTTTATAGAAGTTAATTAGTACGACTGTGGGATAAAAGTTAACGTAACTTTGTTTAAGGTTTTCTATATGTCACATACCACGTAACATTGCATAGTCGCTATCGTCTAGTGTCAAGGTTACTACGTCACATTGCCTGATGTCATATCCATGCTGTGGTTCTTATGATAAATATTAAATTGAAGGTTTTATTTTATTGGTTTTGTTACGGAGCTTTTTATTTATTCCCGCGAGTAACTATTATCACTTAAAGTCTGTAAAAACCTTTCACGAGACATAAAAATTACCAATCGATGGATAATCGTTACTTGCCAATTTATTTTCAAGCAAACCAATGTGTTATTAAACACAATAAAGGCTGATTTTTCAATAGTCAGGTAGCTGTCATCTTTGGAATAAATATAGAGGTTTGCCAGCTTTTGTGTAGAAAATATGTCAAGCCGCCATATTATGCCACAAACAACAGATATTTGACGATTGAAAAATTGGCCCTAAGTGTCTTTGAAAGTTGAGCTGATTGAGAAGGAATCATTTAAATTAAATCTTAAGGATTGCGTAAAAGAACATCTAAAATGGTACCGACTCCATGTTGCGTACAAATTATGTTACAACACGCCATTGTGAACTCAGTCGATGGCGATCCGCGGTAGACTGCAGCCGTCACGCGTCGCGCAGAGTTAGACCGCCCCTGAGTTCGGCACGCTGTGGGCACGCTGCAATGCGACGCAATTTATAGAGATTTCAACGGATAGCATCAAACTACAAATACCAAAAAATAGGATGCAATGTTCAGAATAACCAATTCTATATAAATAAACTAGTCGTTACCCACGGCTTCGTTCGCGTGGACATAAAAAAGTATCAGTAAGTCCTTATCAAATTTTATCAAGATCCGTTCAACCGCTTAGCCGTCATAACGCGACAAACATCCAGACAGAGACAAAGTTACTTCCTATAGTTTGCTAGATGGCACTGATTCATTTTTTGACGTTTTGTATAGACTGACAGTTATTTATTTATCAATTCTTTTCCATTGGGTGGGCATTACAGGTTACTCCAATTCGCCCACCCATGGACCATAATCTAAATAAAAACTAACTTAAAACAACAACAAACAAATAATAATTTATAAAAAGTAACATACTAACTAACACTAATTTATTTTACTAACTTATTTCACTGGTTTCATCACTAGCATCTTAATGGTGTCATAAAAATCTATTGTCATTCTGCGAACCTCTGCCTCCGTAAAATTAAACAAGTCAAGATCACAGTTCCTGGCCAGGAACAAGCAAGGCATTGAAGTTGTAATGAAGGGAGTTCTAAATCGCGCAAGCGAAGTTTTTTCTTCGAGATGAACGTATTTATTTTTATACCTCGAAGCTTCATTGGTCCTGATACGAATGCGACTATCACAGAAGAAGAAAATTTTTTAACTTATCTCTTCTGTGGCGTCTATATTCCTCTGAATTAAAATTTTAGCTACAATTTTGGCAGCCTCGTGTGAGATAGTTAGGTATACGAATTCTAATTTGTAGCGTTTGTTCTTTCTCTCGCGTTTTTTGTAACTTGCGCCCTATAAGTGTGACGTGCGGACGTGTCATTAGTCGGTTGATGAATACCGCGCGCTAATGCGCCTCCATTCAGATGCGTTGGACGACACTTATTCAACCGTCGTCGTTTATTATGGAGATATGTGTTTGAAACTGAAACTACCTATCTGATAATTATTTATAGCAAAATATCCCCTAAAATATAATGATTAATTTTCGATTACAAACATATTCTGGTAATGGTAGGATATCAGTTCTTATTTTTGAATTGCACTATACAAGATGTGCGACTGGTTTATTTCGTCAACAAGATTTAAAAAAAAACCTAGTGCTGCTACTTTTTTTCCAATCTGGTACCGGGGCAGAATCCAGAGAGAGTCTGCTGCCAGGGTCGATGAAACAAAAAAAAAGTGCTATCTGCCCCGGTTCTAGGGCCGGGTCATCGGGTCAGATGGGACTAATCCGAAAATACTATAGATATTATGAATTCTGGAAGATTCGTCGGGATGAGGAGCCACACTCGCAGCCAGTGAGAATTTAGATTAATCTCATTTAGAGATTTTATAAGTGGTCAAACAATACTTATGTTTAAGATCTATTCTGCATATTTCGAAAATTTGACAACAAATAAATAACTTTTTTTTACATCATAATTTCGAAACACCTTTATTTTTAAGTGTACCCTCTATAATAGTTTAAGGAGTTCGTGTCCGGATACTTTTGGGTACGTATTTATTTACCGTGACATAGCAGGACTGTGGCATACCGGAGCAAACCCAAAAAATAAATTATATTGAATTGGAATGACATCATACTCGTTTAATCGAATAATTTAATAAACACATTAAAAAATACATTTATTATCTACTTTCCATATAAATGCTTAAGCTGCTTCTCTAAGGACAAAATTAAATAAACAAAGGAATGGGTAACACTTTAGACTTCATCCACCTTCGTAATGTGTGATTTTGTGCTCCATCGAGCATGACATTCGATATGCTCTACTGCTCATGCAGTTTTTATTTTAAAAAGAGTCATCGGTGTTGACTTGAAGGCTAAGACTTTGAGGCACACAATGATTAAGCAAATAGGTAATTACAACTTTGTAACTATTAGCCTCTCCTCACATTCACACATTCATTATCGCTCGCTCCACATTCGTGGGGTTTTGGGTTTGAACCCGGGCGGGCCTGTACCGGTGAGCTCTTAGGAACTTACGTACGGTTATACCATTGGCTTTTCGGTCAAGGATAACATTGTGAGGAAACCTGCACATTACCGGAATATAAATTCGATGGTGTGAAACTGCCTTTCCGCACTGGGCCAGGCTGATGAATATGGCCTAATCACCCTTCGATGAACGAATGAATGACCCTTCGAGGGTCGGTCTATATCTCAGTAATGAGATGTTTGAAGTTTTATTATTATTTCACTTTTTGAAATAATTGATATTTTATTATTATTACTATTTTGTGGGACATTGTAAATGTTGACATGGCTGTGAACTTAACTAAAAAAATGTAAATAAAAAAAAAAAAGATTAATTATTAGTAATTTTTTTTTTATAAAAATGTAAATTATTATTAAAGGCTGATGCAGACATATTTATAGTACACAAGCTGCGCGCCGCGGTTTTCCCCGCTATTCTACAGAAACTGAATATTTTTCCGGGATAAAAAGTAGCCTATGTGTTAATCCAGGATATAAGCTACCTCCATACCCAAGTTCATTCAAATCCGTTCAGCCGTTACAGAGTTAACCGGGAACAAACACACTTACATACTTACACACAAACTTTCGCATTTATAATATTAATGTTATTACATATAGTTACAATAGAACGATGTGGCGGAGTGATAGCATGTGCGCTTCACAATCTAACGACACCGACCCAATCTAACATAAAAATCTACGTAACATATGAGATGCATAAAATAGAAAAAATCTTTTTTTTTTCAATTAGATTCTTACCCCCGAATACTGAAACGTTTGTTAACTTTGACAACAGATTAATTCTAATACTGCCTTTGTCTGGCACTAAGCAAATGACAAAGATAGCTATAGACAAAGGATGGACTTAATCTGTCGTCAAAGTTAACAAACGTTTCAGTATTCGGGGGTTAACTTCCAACTGGGCAGTCTTGGAAACTAAAGTGACTGGACTTTTTCGCAAAAAAAAGCTACAGTTGAGTACGTAAAATGCATAGTGCCCTGCTACCAATTACTCAAACCAATCTCATGGATCTGGAAGGGAACAATCCGTTGGTGCAGGACCACTTATAAAACGTCCAAGTGGTTTATGTGTCCCCAGATTCGGTCTAATTGTAATGTGCGCAGAGTTGTTTCGATTTATCAGGGCCTGGTGTGGCCTGGTGGTGGAACAAGGGTGGCGTGGAGGTTACCACCTTATTTTTAAAATATTATTTTTTTCAAATAAAATAATTTAATCGGCTAGCAAAGTATACCGCTCGAGTCGAAATTTTCCTTTGTCAAATTGATAAATTTGATATATTTGTTAAAGCTGTCAAATGCATCAAATTATGAATGACTGTGATGGTTTTGTTTGGTAGCAGAACACGCCTGAAGTTTGTAATAATCTTAGAGCAACACAGGCGTCCTGGGTCGTTCGGGCCGGTACCGAGTTGCTCAGTGGTAATAAACATTTTTTGCATTGCCCGTAATGCCGTAAACCGTGCCCGTAAACTTTGACAGCTCCTAAGTTCATACTAACAATGACGAACCTAGCAATGAAAAATGCGTTGCACCAAACTTTGGAGGTTGCCGACACCTTTCCTTTGACATACATAAGTTCGACTTAGATGATGCTTAGCTAAGTTTCGTTTTTAGGTGTCTAATTAATAAATAACAATTCTTGACAATTCTCTTAGAAAGTGACTCCACGCTTTATAGTCTGCACACTGTCCAGTCCATCTGATCATAGCTTAGTCCACGACACAACTCATACTATCCATTATTAGAATAAATAGGTGTCCCTAACGTGATTCGTCAATTCAAATTCTATAACAAACCCTATTTCCACCATCCAAAGATTGGAATCGAGTGAACAGGTTTACAACAGCCTAGTGTTATGAAACTTGTATTTTATTTTACAGCAGTTGACCTCTGCCTCGGTATTGTGTTGCAAAACATGACTGAAAACTAAAATCTGTTGTAGTTATTTAAGACATGTACATAATAACTATCAGTCTGTGTTTTTTTTTTTCTGGCAATACATAACGTAATCACATAATCTATCTACATAATTTGTAGTGGTAGGGCTCTCTTGCAAAGTCCGCCTGGGGAAGTACCACACCTTTGCCAGTTATTCAACCGCCAAGCCGTAAGCATTACTGTGTTCCGGATTGAAGGGCAATGTTTCCAGCGTAATTACTGAGCATACAGAGATTTGACATCTAACATCTCAGGGTGACGAGCGCAGTGCATTGCCGCGCATAGTTTTGAACTGTTGAAGTTCAAAATTCTGGGTGGCACTGAACTGTTATGGGCAAGCGTGACGCTTAGCATCAGGTGAGCGACTTGCTCGTCTCGTCATCGACAAACATAAAAAAAAAAAAAAACGATTGGCTAAATCTGGAAAAAGATAGATCTATACCAATACGCATGTATGAAAAAGATAGAGTTAGTACGCATCACATTTACATTACATTATCAGCCAGAAGACGTCCACTGCTGAACATAGGCATCCCCCTTACAGCGCCATCGACCGACAACGTGTCACTTGCATCCACCGGTTGCCCGCGACTTTCAGAATGTCGTCGGTCCACCTAGTGGGAGGCCTGCCTAAGCTTCGTCTTCCGGTTCGTGGTTCTTTGTTCCCCATTGGTTATCGGTTCTTCGACTGATGTGGCCTGCCCATTGCCACATCAGCTTGCAAACTCTGAAAGCTATATAGGTGACTTTGGTTCTTCAGCGAATATCCTCGTTTCGGATTTTATCGTGCAATGAAACTCCGAGCATAGCTCTCTCCATTGCCCGCTGTGTGACTCTGAGTTTCTCCAAAAGGGCAGTAGTCAGGGACCACGTTTCAGTTCCATATGTCGTCACTGGCAACACACATTGGTTGAAGACCCTCGCTTCAGGTACGCTTCGTTAGTACGCGCTCGCAAGAATTCAAATAATGACCAATATCAATCATCATCATCATCATCATCATCATCATAAATTACAATACAACTGGGAAATCAAGCAAAATTCGAATTAAACTTAATTTTAGTAGAAAATTTTAAAGGCTTTATTATTTGTGTAGTAACTTTTTGTCGAGCCCGTCTGGGGTAGTACCACACCTTTGCCAGCTATTCAACCACCATACAGTAGTGTGCAAACATTACTATTTTCCATGTTTAAAGGCAATGTGTCCAGTGAAAGAGTTGAATTATCTCTCAGGAAACCCGCTGCTTATTCCACTCCTTAGGTGTACGGATTAGGAACGTAGATTCAATTCGTATACAGCGTTATGAGGAAAGGGTATTCTAAGCCGAAAGGGATACATAGTATTCATAATTGTAAGCAATTTTTATTATGGGACCAAACCTGAAATCGAGAAAAAAATATCAGCTCTTCCATACATTTTGTTGAGTGTCATTGACATTTTCTATGGAACAGCTGTATTTTTTTTCCGATTTCTGGGTTGGTACCATAGTAAAAGCTATGAACCCTTTTTGTCTTAGCCTACCCTTTCCTTATAACCCTGTATACGCATCCAAGGGAACGTACAAACGAACTTATTTGTAGAGGCAACTCATCTCGAAATTTAATTATGGATTTGGATGCTGCTCTTCCAAATGGGCCCTACTTCCTTGAGAGCTGATAGCGACTGTCGCGTATGGTAGTAGCGTTGGCAAAATGAACGTGCGTGAGATAGGATACGCGAACAACTCGCAGCTCAAGATTACACTGCGGACAGCGAGTAGCGGTTCTTGTAACGTCAGCAGAAAAAGCCAATAGTATAGTGAAACGTCTTAATCAACACCATGGTACATTTTATATGCTACTGAGTGACAAGATGAGCAATCCATTCGCTTGATGGTAAACGACACGCTTGACCATAGAAGTTCAGTGCGAACCATAATAATGATTAGTGAAAGACCCTGCGCGGCAAAGCACTGCGCTCGTCGTCTTAAATATAGTAAACTTTGCAGAAAATGCTGATTTTCAGTTGCTGTTTGGATAACATAAAATTAGTTTGAAACATCTTGAGTTACAGAAAATAGTGCAAAATCAGTTTTCAATTTATGTATTTACGAAAAAAAGAGTATACATGTATTCTATCAGTTATTTGGCTCCCATACTACAAGCTTGCTTAGTTTGGGGCTAGATGGCGCAGAGTGTGAAAAACGTCTACCAATATTTATTTTAGAAATAGAAATATTTATTGGCTAACTAAATTGTAACATTAGGCAAGTATTTTTACAACTCTGTACAATTTACAAATTTTAAATATGTGTAAAAAAAAAAAAAAAATTACGTTACAAGTTTGAACGAAAATACAGAATAATGGCCCTGTACCTCACAGTAGAGGAAAACTTGTGGTTTATTTTTCCATCCCTTTTTTTTATTTATCTATCTCTTTTTTGTGCTGTAGCCTAAGAAATAGAAATATAAAAAATTAATAGCCTTATACATTTTTTTTACATTCAACAAGTAATTTTACATGTAAACACTTAGTAATAATGTCAATAAAATAGCAGAATTAAGAACTAACAAAGAAAAATTAACGGCTTGACCGATTTTTACGAGTGATATGTCGTTAGTTCCTTTAAGTACAGATTGTTATATTTTATGAATATTTCAATTTTAATAATACCTAATACTTTTCAATTTCAACCGATTTATTTAATTTTCAAAACTCATGCCACTGGTTATACTCACTGGTTACATTTCATTAGTCTAATGCTAATGCACTAATGCATGCATATTTGTTATGCATGCAGTACCATTATAGGCACCATACGAAAGTAGTTTAATGAACAATTCATGTTAGTTTAATAGTATTTGTTTACCGGTTAAGTGCTACTCGTATATTTATGTTTATGTGCAACCCAGGGCTAAGCAATGGGAGATTTATAAGATGGATTTGGATTCGAACTTCAAGAGCCCGCTTCCTTCATAGACTATCTCGTTCTGGCAAAATCGACAGTTTAAAAAAAAACAGTAATAGCGAACAAAAAAAAAAAAGCTATGCCGAGTTTTAAGTTTTAAATTTTAGCAAATTTTATAAAATCTTAGCATTTTACAATTTCGACGAAAATGAACCAGGAAAAGAACAAAGACAAGAGCTTTTTGTTTCTCATTTTAGAATCAGCCATAGTAAATCTGGTAAATTTGGAAAACCCACCATACACGTATCACTGCTTAGTATTATCTACCATTCACGGACACTGACCAAAGTGCCTGAGTACTAAAAAAATAAAAAAAAAGGTGAAAAATTAATCATGGCCGATATGGGCATGGGCAAGCCTTCTCTCAAACCTTCTCGCTTATGGTCCTAGCGGTCAAACAAATAATCTTAGTCCTGGGACCCTATTCCTGTGCGCTCGAGATTATCTCGGTCACTGTCTCTCTAATTTAGAATTTAATGGGAGTGAGAGTGACCGAGATAAAATGTCATTTCTCCGAATAGGGTCCCAGGACGTTGGGAATTTACATTCACATCGTCATTCGATACCCAACGCGGCATCACATTTTTTTTAGTTCATACCTATGTCCTCTAGAGGGCGCTATATTCAATTTAATGTGACGTCGCATAGCCTATAGCCAGCGGATGATCAAGACGTTTCCAATCTAGCTTATTTCAGAGATCCGAAACCCACATATCTTTAAGGTCAATGTTGGAAATAAAGAAATTTTGTATTTGTATTGTATTTGTATTAATCTACTTCATTTATCAAATTATGATAAATTAGCTTAGAAGTGATGAGGGAACAGATGAACATACATACTCACATACACATTCCGGTCTTAATCATAACCCTCCTTTTTGCTTTACGTAGTCGGGTACTAACGATTGCGAAGCCTTAATAAATAAATAAACCACTTCCAAAACTCCCATACATTAGCTTAATCACGCGCTAACCCTTAAGTGATAAGCAATTAACCAGCACGTTAAACGTTAACGATCACAAATTAACGTAATCACGTAACCCGACACGTAACGTTTACGTACGGTTAACGTAATGTGTGATAAAGGAGGGGAGTAATCCCAAGGGTTAATGTAACCGAGCGTGGGAAATCGGGCGAAATAATTATCTGAATGAAGAAGCTATGCTGGAAAAAAAAAAGATTTTTATAATCCATGCACCGTATTAATAGATTAGAGTTCTTATTATGAGATGTTTTTTTTTTTTGGTTCTGTCTTCTAGCTAAGTAGGAAAAGACGAATTAATTAAAATTTCTTGTTAGAAAAAAAATTGAAAAAAACCGCGCTTTTCACAATATTTTCGCTAAATCGTCGAACTTCTATTTTATATTCAATTGATTGTTAATCTAATAGTAGGATAATAATAATTTATAGAATAGCCAAGCGCAGAATTTCGATTGATTTCCTGGTTAAGATGTAATTAGCAATTATCAGACTTTTTTGGTACAAAATAAATCGCGTGCTTATTCCATCACTTTTCACCTACACGTGGAAGTGAATAGCGCCATCTTTTTCTCGAATTACCCTCATAATAGACGATAATAATTAAGGTCAGAAAGTTATAAATCTATTATAAATCTAAACTATAAATATATACAGGGTATCTTTTTAAATAGTGCACAATTTTTATCACAAAATCAGTATCGCTAATAAAACATGTTTAGCAAAAAAAATTCTTTTTTTGCATTTATTAATTTATTGACCACAAAAAGTCGGAAAACATATATTACAATAATTACCTACATACTTCTCGTTTTAGCGAGCGAGAAGAAGCAATGTAGATACCTACACGTATCGTAGGTGTTCGTAGTACAATCACAAATAGAGTGACCGTGACTTAATATAACTCTTGCTGTAGCTACTTTCATTTGAAGTTATTACGATAATTTTGTACCAAGGTGGAAAAACCAACAAATAAGTATCCTTTATTTTTAAACAATCGGTACACAAAATATACGCACCACATACAAAGTTACCCTGTATGTGTTATTAGCTAGGTTCACAATAGACACGCGGTGTATTAAGAAATTTATTCCGAGAGTAACCTCGTAAAACAAAAGTGCGACATAAATTGCCCTCGGTGGGCTACACGCATCGGCGCCGGGATTTCCCGACATATATGAGAAAACATTTTCCCGGGGCACTGGCAACGTATTTTTTCGGTTAAAGGTTGCTCTACTTATTTCTTGCTTTTAATTTTAGTCGGTTCCAAATTGAAAATCTGTTAAGTAGCTGAACAGCTATGTATTTTCGTGAAGCCCTTGGAATGAGAAACCCATATTTTTTTGGCTTGACTTCATCGTTAATTTGGACATGTAAGGTTAAAATAACAAAATTCATATAAAGTCACAAAATTGAAGCCAACATCATAGGGGAGTTCGCCATATTCCCCACGATTTGGGATCACAGAATGCTCACACACTACGAGGATACTGCTGCCCATCATTCGGCGGGAATGACCGCAATTTTAGGACCTACCCGGGTCAATTTATGTCCCGTCATTCATTCAGTCATTCATTCATTCATGAACATTAATTGATATAAAAAAACGAAGTAAAGTATCTTACCCTACATTGCCATTACGCGGGTTAACCCTACGGGCTGCCACCTGTTGCACACACGACATCCCATACGGGCACATTCCACATAACTACATGTGTGCATAGAGCCTTACGTCCCGGGAACAGCGACTTATAAAACTTAGTACGGAAGGCGCGCTGAATTTTATAACCTGTGGTAAATATTAGTATAAATTAAAAGTATCTAGCTTAGATAAATAACGCATTATACTCATAGCAGAGTTCCTCACTAGGAATCCTTGTGTTGGGAATGCCACGGAAAACACACAAAAACACGAAAAATTATCAGTCAGAGCAGATATTAAAGCAGGCGTACTACCAAATAAGCCAGGACACTCGCCGGTTTACGCAATAAAGGTTGGTTCAAATTACACTGTATTTTACACTGGATTTATGTCATTTGCAATATAACCATTTTCAATGTCAGACGTTTCAGCGTGGTCCTTGTGAAAAAAATTACAAACGATCGTTACGAAATTACGAAAGTGAGATCTTTATAATTTGAATAGATATAGATTTATTATTATTTAATTAGTGTATTTTATTAATTTGGGTAATTTTTGTACGTCCCAGGTTGGCATAAACACTCCAGGCAAAATTAAACAACGATACCTCATTCTTCAAAATCCGTCAAGCCGTTTAGACTACAAGTTTTTTTTTTTTTTTTATTGACTGACTAGACGAGCAATTCGCTCGCTTGATGTTAAGCGTCACGCTTGCAATAGGTTAATGCCACCCAAAATTTTGACCTTAACAGTTACAAACTCTGCGCGGCACCGTACTGCGCTCGTCACCCTGAGATATTAGATGCTAAAACTCTGGATGCCCAGTAATTTCGCTGGAAACAATGCCCTTCAATCCGAAACACAGTAACGATTGCTCACTACTGCTTGGCGGTTGAATACCTGCATAGGTGTGGTCCTTCCTCAGGCGGACTTTTTCAAAAGAGTCCTACCACTACAAAATGTAGGTAATGTAGGAACTCACAATATTTACAAAATGTACGTTCTGACATATACCCCAAAAAGATGACCCTCCTTCTTGGGCAGTCGGGTAAAATATTGTTACTTCGCTCACATTGCCATGACATAGAATTATTTTAAACTACACTTTACCACACTAATATTAGAGCAGTTATATTTGACTCGTAAACAAAACTCAAACTGGCTCCTAGACTACTCATATAAAGTATATTTTCAGGCGTCAACACTCGTACTCAACTATATACGCTTACGGCCCGGGACATGAAATTGGCAAAATATACGGACATTTTGGTAGCGGGAATTCCTTGAGGAAAACTCAATTTTCTTTACGCAGAAGGGTTTATGGCGAAGTTGATATGGGGTCGCATGGAGTTAGGCTGAGAAGTCGTGAAATGTATTAGGTAAGTAATTTATTACTTTGTATAAGAGTTTGAGAAAATATCTATTCGTAATCGTATTTTTATTCCTATTGTGATTGTTCATAACTTAGAGAAAAAACAATAGAGTAGATGTCTAATTTTTTTTTTTAATAATTAGCTTAGTGAAATATATTACGTATCATCATCATCGTTTTCAGCCCGTAATCGCCCACTGTTGAGCATAGGCCTCTCTTGTTGTTCCACTTATCCCGGTCCTGCGCCAATATTTCGACCCGCGATTTTCACAACATCGTCATCCCAACGAGCTTGAGGGCGACCAATGCCTCGTTAACCGGTACGCGGCCACCAATACGTCAACGTTTTAGTCCACCTGTCATAACTTTGCCTGGCAACGTGTCCTGCCCAACTCCATCTGAGTTTCGATATTGCCGTTCCAATGTCAAGAACCTTAGTGCGACGCCTGATTTCAACATTTCTCACTCGGTCTTGCTACGTATACAGAAAAATGGTGGAAATGGAACTGGGATGCTCGGTTTCTTTCCTACAAAGCAAGTGCTAGCATAGATTTTTTAGGTTCACATGAACCGTGACATCATAGTTAAATGTAGAGCACGCTGAAATGAAATTAAAGTGCTTAGAAACTCCTTTGTTTAAAAATGATCCTGAATGGAGGCGGCGACGCCAGGATGGCGGAAGCTCCATTGCCCTGATGCCATGCACTAGAATACGGAATCGGTATCTCTTGCCTGTAGTAAGAGCCCACTAAAAGGGGCTTCTGGGCTCAGGGGTAGTTAGAAGTGTGGCTCTAACTAACCAAAGGGGACGACAGCTTCGAGTGACTGATCTTGTCGTAGGAGGAGGCGTCTCAGGACAGCTAGTAACAGTCCTAGGGAGAGCTGAAACGCGATGCTGAAGCTCCGGTGCGTTCCCTTGGACATTCCAGAGCCCTCTGCCAAGCACCAAGGCCTGCTACCAGGGGTTTTTGGTGGGTATATTCCTATATATCCCAACTGCATGCCAGAAGAGCAATCGGGTATCTTGTGAAAATTTCCTGTTGTCAAAAAAAAATGATTGCCAGAGTAAACAGCTAAACCAATCATCATTAAATTTTATCAACCAAGTTATGTTTATTTATGATTGCTTTATGAGGATGATCTTAGAATATTTCTTTACTATGATGACTTTTCCTGGAAATTCATATGACTTTCGTAACTCTACGTGAATTAGATTATCACATGTTTGATAAGGTTTACCACCCAGGAATAAAACTGTTCAATATTCGCACCACATACAACGCACGAGCTTCCAAAAAGCTTAATTCACTTGACCTTTCCTTCCTTAAAATTAAAAACTTTGTCGAAATAAAAACGTCTTGCTTCTTCTCTGTAGCTGACGGAAAAATTCAAGCGAATTTATGACGATATAGTTATAAAATCCGTCCCACCTCATAGACATGGGCCGCGCGTATGCATAGAGGGACATTAAGCTTCCCACACACGTTCTACTCTCGTGACGTTTTGGAGTTTGTGAAACGCCTTAGGTTATGGGAGTTTTAAATAGAGCCGTGGAGCAAGTTTTGGCGGGAACGTGAAGAAGTCAACTCGCTTTTCAAAACTTGTGTTATTTTGAGCGTTAATTGTGTAGAAACGATGGATTTTATTCATTAAGTGTTCGTGAATAGTAAAATGTCGTAACTTCTCGTGTTGTTTCCAAAACTTTAAAGAACCCTCTTAAAGTATCCATCACTTTACTGGGCCATGACTTAGAATTGTCCGTGACTTACTTTGCTTGACTTAAACTATGATTGAGACCAAACACCAAAGGCCACCACACCAAACCACCAATTATACACCAAAGGGACCTAACCCTTTGGTGTATAATTTACTGTGAAGTGTTGCTAGTGTACGTTTTTCATCGCGGCTTATATCGTTTAACCTCGTTTGACATCACAAAAACTTATGCTATCTATTTCTTATGTTTCTATTAGTAAAAGACAGCAATAGAACTAAGTTTAGTTTAGAGAGTTTATGTGGAATCGCCACCATTATCGATAGGCAAAATAATTTTAGTCAAATTTACACCAGCATGAGAACGTTCTTACGAGTTCTTTCTTACGATAAGACGAAAGGTTCTTATATCTTGACCCACACTCGACAAGTTTCATAAAGAACAGATTAAGCATTAGGTTACTTAGACCGCACACGACGGTGTTGTGACCGCACTAATTCTAATAACGTTATTATGTGAAATGTGATTATATATTATTATACCTATGGATTATATTATAATGTATGTCAGCCGCATAATGTATGAGGGGCGTTTCGATAGCTTAGTGTGATTGGATAGTCTTGATACTTGAAAGATAAAGGTGTTCCAACATAAGGTTTTAATATCAATAGTATCTACAGTTAAACCTGTAGTTAAAAAAAAAAAAATATGTACTAAGTATTTAGGTATTTAGGAGTTTTACTGCTAGATAGTATTACTGCTGGTGAGTGGGATTTTCTGCATCCAAAGGTAGAGACATTCGTAAATAATTGTAAATAAAAAAAAACGACCTTATCAGAACCATAATAATATATTTAAATTTTCTTCGTTATAGTCACTTAACTATCGTAATCGAGGCTATCTTGGTGCCACCCTTAACACAGTTTGCGCTATATCAGATGAGTCATAATTTTGGTTGGATTCACATGGCTGTGAAATTTAAGAATATTCAAGTATCAAAACAATTTATTTACACATTATAGATCGTATCGCAATAGCCCATACGCTAACCAAAGATCAACTTAAAACCAACTTAAATGTAACTTACTGTCACCAGCTCATCTAAGTGTTCCCACCATCGATCATCGCGTGCTTATCTCTAACTTAAAACGCTTTATCTATGAACTATTTATATACGAATAGCTTTTTATTTTGTGGTTATTTGAACAAGCCTTTGTTTTAGGTTCCGGGTCGGGCGATGCAGCTTTTTTATTATTTTTGTTATGGTACAGTTTGTCGAGATAAAAAAGTTATGTGAAGAATCAAAAATAAGAGATTAACCCCCGAATACTGAAACGTTTGTTAACTTTGACGACAAATTAAGTCTATTGCTGTCTTTGTCATTTGCTTAGTGCCAGACAAAGGCAGTATTAGAATTAATCTGTTGTCAAAGTTAACAAACGTTTCAGTATTCGGGGGTAAGTGAGGCGGTATTTTACAGAATTTTACAGTAAACTGTTTATATAGCAATTCCTTTAAGACAAGTGAAACGATGTTCAAGTTATTGCCATAATACCCGCGCTTGGAAAGCCGCTAGGGGATCGCATTCTATTTTTCGGTATATCTAGTCATAGTTTTAGGACATACACAGGTAATTCATTCTAAGATAACACCTAAATCAATTATCTGTTTAAACGCAACTTTCTAACAATAAATGTTATAAAATATAATATCCCTGATGTCACTTAGCCGTATCAATTACGTGCGAGGTAGCCACTTTCTGACGAGTGACAAGGCGGCTTTAGATCATATCGCGAGATGAGGCTGGTACAGGATGTTCTTCCAAAAGGTTTGTTATATAAGACTATCATAAGACCCGTCCTGATGTAAGGCAGCAAAATATGGGCCGATACCCAAAAGGACGTTATACCATACCATTCGAGTTAGGTGAGGTGGATGCGATGTTATCAGCCTTGATAAAATCTGCAACTATTACGTGCGAGGAAGACCAGGCGTAGGAACAGTACAAGATGTCATCCCCGGTCAAAGATCCAGAGGCAGCCACAAAACAAGGTAGAAAGATGTAGGCTCAAGGACATGAGGGAGTGTATGCGAGGGTGAGGTCGAGGAAAAAGAAGAGAAGAGACAGAGATAATGAAAAGTAATAAAGGCTGACCCCAACACCATGTGGAAAACATAGTTGGGAAGAGAGAGAGAGAGAAACTGGTGCAGGGGGCTTGCTGCAGACCGGAGCTTCTTGCTTATTTCTTTACAATAGCATGATGGTTATATTTCATTTCTTAACTTCTTTGGACACATTTCTCGCAAAGAACCTTTGAACCAATGGAAACTTTTAAAGAAAATAGCTTCATTGGAACCCATGAAAAACTTATGGTAGTAGAAAAGATCGATGAGAAAAAATCAGACGACATACGAGGTGGGCAGAATGTAACGCAGAACATAGACGCCATAAAGTCCGCAGCAGATAGGGCAAAGTGGAGAAGCATTCCAGTCCAGTGACCCCAGAGAGTGGCGAATGATTTAATAGGTCTTCAGCAGTAAAGAAAACGTTATGGCTTAAATTTGTTTCGTTCAGTTCATCGAATGTAGCTTCCCGAACGTCCAACTCTCTGAACCCATTCATTAAACGTCTACAACAGTATTATTACTTTAAGTATCATTCTGTATGTAGAACCGTTATACACATTACTTATTGGCTAAGATGCACCACATCCATTGTCTTGATACAGGACATACCAAAATTAATGACCCTCCATCAAACATTTAACTTTGGAGATTACAGGTTGTTTTTATTAATGAGTAGCTTGCCTACACAGCTTCGCTCGTCTCGCGAGTAAAAAGTCCAGCAAGTAACAAGTGACTATTGAGTGCAAGTTTCGTTGGTTTTAAACATTCTGTGTGGCACTAAAATTTAATGGGGCAGCGTGATGCTTACCCTTAGGCAAGTGACAGGCTCGTCATGTCACTCGGTTGTAAAAAGTATATATATCTAAGAACATTTTCGATAACATTTAGGCAAAACAAATGACCACTGGAAACTTAAGCAAGGCGCAAAATAATTCATAACACTGCTATAATTTGCGATCTATCTTGATAAGCTCCTTTAAAATACAACACATTTTAAGATAAGGCCGCACGTTGGGATGATAGGCCATCACGGGGGGTATAATTAGCGTACATGCTTTTCTATTCAGATAATTTTAGCTTATTAAATTGTATTTATATAGTAAATGAAAAGTAAATGATACGAACCTAATACAAAACTAAAACCAAAATGATTTATATTTTTATCCGATTGTCCAAGAATGGGCAATGTACTTGTTTTACGAGTATTTATAATGAACATTAATAAAACAACTTACTTCAAATAGTATTCAATGAACACAGGTGATTCATAGTGAAAAGCATTTTACCCAAGTGCCCAGAAGGAGGGTAATGTTTTTTACCCGAAGTGTCATAGGCAACACTTTGCTTTCAGATTTTATTTTTAGTTGAATAGCATCGATCATCTCCCGAAGAACCGATAATCGAAGGGGAAGAAGGGTTCTTGAGTGGCGACCATGAACTGGAAGACGCAGCTCAGGTAGGCCTCCCTCAAGATGGACCGACGACGTATTAAAAGTCGCGGGCAACCGGTGGATGCAAGTGGCAAATTGTTGGTCGGTGTGGCGGTGTAAGGGGGTGGCCTATGTTCAGCAGTGGATCTCTTCCGGATAATGATGATGATGATAAATTGAATAACAAAGCTGAAAGTACTTTTCTTTTTAATTTGTTATTTATGTAACAAATTTCCTTTATTAATTTAATAATGTCTCCGCAATCCATTTTTATTTCGCAGTAAAACTTTTGACCAAAGTAAGTAAACTGAATGGACGGGCCCTATCCACACACCTTCCTTAAAAATAACAAGCCAAAACAATGGAACTTAGGCTTCAAGACATAATTAAAAGTATGGATAATACATTTGTCACAAAAAGAAATCGCGAATTTAATATCCACTAGAGAAATAGGGAAGTCTTTATCAGGTGCTCTCGAACTGTTTGACATTCGAACGTACGTTTCGCGCCTTTCGCAGACTGAGAGCGACTGAAGCAAGGTGAGTGCCAGCGCTCACTTTAAAGCCTTCAAAATTATTTTACTTGGGGCCGATCATTCCTTTTATTTTGGTCAAAGAATAAATCAGATTTATTCTGCTACTATCATCAAATTGTATCAAGCGCCCCGTCGCTAAAGCGTACGCAAAACGCCCCGCTTCGACCAAACACACTGCTTTATATCCCAGATCAATTAATCATAGGTTACCGCAACAAAGTTTGAACTATTGACTAGATACCATCGGTGTTCGGCAAATGGTTGCACAGATATGAAATTATTAGTTTGCCAGCGCATGAATCTGTTGTGGATCGGTACACAGGCAAGGTTTATGTTGGTAAATGCCAGGTCTGGGTTAGTTTTTACACTCATATCTACTGCTATTAATAACTTAAAGCAGTTATTCCCGGTAGTCCAGTCAAGTATACAATGAATATAATAATTTTGATAATTTATAATTTAATTTAATTTTTATTATTAATTAATAATTGTTTTTATTGGACATTATTTTTTACCACCGACTACGTTATAATTGACATGTAAATAATACTTACGCATTAAATGAATATGAATAGTTCTACCGGTAAGTTTATTGGGTATTTGTTAACTAATAGAACCGGGAAGTATCGTTCATAGCCTGCCAAAAGAAAGTGGGTAAATTGCTAGGCATATATTTTTTTTAATTTTTAAGTCAATGATTTGAATTCTCATTCTAAAAACAACCTGCTTAATCATAGACAAAATCGTACATCATTTTTCTTCAGGTGAGAGTGGTGGTCAAATGCTAGCCCATTTCGTCTTAATAAAGTAGTGACCATATAAATATTACAAGCATTACTGCAAATGCACTTGCCAAAAGCATTAAAAAAACAGCAAATATCTGAGAGTACCGCGCACAGTGCAGTGCTGCATTGATAATGGTCTGTTCTAAATTCAGGTTCAAAGTGCAAGTATCGTTGATAAACATGGCACTTTATTCCACTAAATACCTAATTGCTGGTCTCATAACTCAGTAATGAGTACATATAACAAACAAGTTCTTCTTCTTCTTCGGTTGCCTCTTCACTTTTGGAGGTAGACCCTCAGATAAAGTATCCTGGCGCTGACGCTGGCTATGCTAGTTTATTCTTAGATTTGCGTTTTAAGACGCTTCCCTTCTTCCAGAACGCCGTTTGCTTTTAAAATTTGCCCATCATTATTAGCTGGAGAAGCTATCTCTCATATCTCAAAACGTGGCCAAGATATCCAACTTTATTTTTTTTCTTATTTGCTGGAGCAGTTCACGGCTCTTGCCGACGTGCTGGAAAAGTATAGCGATGGAGACTTTCTGAGTCCTGTGGGCTTATCCCGTAACTCTGAAAGCGATAGCGAGAGTTCCGCGAGCGGGACTGCGCATAGTGTAACTAAGTTGATACGAGCGAGATGGCATGCTCTCGCAATCAAAATTACGAACGTTTCAAAGTTAGAGGATAAGCCCGCAGCTAATACGTGGCGTTCTCCGGTAGCACCACACGAAAGCTTGGACTACTTTATTATGGTGCAACGTTTCGGTCAGCGCGCGAAATTCATATTTTCTTGCGTTTTATGTCAATTACAGCTTAATTACTCATCGTAGGTTCATGAAAACTAATTTTGCGATAATAAATAGATTGTTTCAAGAAATTACACCAACCAAAAATTCAAGTTGAAAGCTAGTATAAGTAAATTTCCCACTAAACCAAAAACCAAGATGAAAATCAGCTTATTGAATTTTTTAGCTAAACCAATGTTATCTAGGTAATCATATTACCCGTAATGTCTTAAAACAACTTATTTATTGGCGCAAAATTGGATTCGATAAATCCACGATGAGTAATTAAGCTGTAATTGACAAAAAACGCAAGAAAATTTGAATTTCGCGCGATGAGTGAAACGATGCACCTTATACTGCAATCACAAGCACAGAGTTCGTGCCACAATTTTAACCACATCACTATTATTACAGAAGTAGTCGAACAATTTCCCAGCTCTAAAACATCGTTAATTACCTAACACACAAGCAAACAACGTTAGAAGGTAATGTAGCCATTATTTGATTCCCGAAATGGGGCAAAGCGCGCCCCTATTTGATGAGCAAACAAACCTTCGATATTCTGAGGACCGGTTCACACTATACTGAAATTACTTTCTAGTAGTTTGCGCGGAAGTCGAGGTAGCTCAGCGGGAGCATGCTCGCCTCATATTCATGGGGTCGTGAGTTCGAACCGTGGCGGGCCCTTATCGCGGGCCGTGACTTCTTTGGAACTTACTTACTGCTCCTGGCTTTTCGGTGAAGGATAACATCGTGAGTAAACCTGCATATTTCTGGAGAAGAAATTCGATGGCGTATGTGAATACGCCAACCCGCACTAGGCCAGCGTGTTGGATATGGCATAATCACCCTTCGAGGGTAGGCTGATATCCCAGCAGTGGGATGCTTAAAGGCTGATACAAATTGACTGCCCCGGTGGCTCAGTTGGTAGTGACCCTACCTTCTGTGTTTGGGGGCGTGGGTTCGATTCCCATCTAGGACAAACATTTGTTCTATGTCTGAGTGTTAATATCTATATAAGTATGTATTTAAAAATATCTATGTACGTATATCAGTCTCTGGCAGCCATATTACAAGCTTTGCTTAGTTTGGGGTCAGATGACCGTGTGTGCAAAAATGTCCCGGATATTTATTTATTATATTTGTTTATTATTTATAGCTTTCAACAAAATACATACTAATACAAGCTTAACTACTAACCCAAAGTTAACTTGTAGTAGTAGTGGAAAAGTAACTTAAAAGTAAGAAAGGTAAGTAATGGAAAAATATTTTTGTCTCAAGTATGCCCCAACCCCTGAACTCGCAAGTTACCTACCAGCTATAACTCAGCAGTGTCGCGGCGATCTGCGACGCGACACGCGCGGCGAAACGCGACAAATTGTCGCGAGATATCGTAGACATATGGTATTGTTCGTGCTGAATTGAGGGTGAGATGAGATAGTACACAATGTTGCATTTAAAGTGAAACGGAATTTAGTTTATTGTAACTTTGCCAAGACTTTGAATTGCGATATACACAATACACATTTGCCTCTTTTTACACGTTTTATAGAGACTTGTTTTTAATTAAAGCAAAACCTTTTACAGGTAGCTCCCGTACATTACATTTAACTACTTTTTCTGAGACAAATTGAGAAAACAGATGTTATGTCAAAACTTCAGAATCTGAGTGCCGCCGAGTGCGAGTTTTTCCAAATTACGTTTACTTACTCGATCGCGTTAGCTATAATTTGTAATATAAGAATAATAATATAATTTGCTATAATAAGAGCAGCCCAGGTTTTGACAGGTGGAGTAAGGCTGTAACAGAGTGGTGGCCGAGGCAAGGTAGGCGGAGCGTTGGCCGCCGTTGCGAGATGGGTCGACGATATCGTCACCATCGCAGGTCGAACCTGGACTAGATAGGCACAGGACCGAGGCAGATGGCACAGCAAGAGAGAGGCCTATACCCAGCAGTGGGATAAGGAAGGCTGTGGATGATAATGATGATGAAGAGCAGCCCCGGCTAGCGTAATCTAGATGGTACTGCTCTTACTTCATACAAATCATAGTTAACGTAGAGTTTTGGCGGGAACGTGAAGAATTCATGTCGCGTCATTCTATTATTTTCCAAAACTTGTGTTTTTTCCTGTGTTAATGTGTAAAAACGGTGAATTTTTACCCGTTAAGTGTTCGTGAATATGCACGAGTGTTGGTGAATGGTATAATGTCGTGAAACGTGAATTTTCGTGTTGTTTCCTCCATAGAAAGCTCGAATAAAGTTTTCATCACTTTACTGGGGCATGACTTGGACTTGACCGTGACTTGCTTTGCTCACCTTTAACTGTGACTATGACTTGTTTGATAATATCTAACAAAACTTGAAAATATATATGTATACTTGACACTGGCAATTGCATAAGACGTGCGACGCCAAAATCCTCTTAGGAGAAAGGAAAAAAAAAACGTAAACGTCTTCGAGTATGTAAAAAAATACGCACTTTGGCACGCTGTATTGTGAGCTATCAAAACGCTGGCATAAAACTGACAAGCCTGACAATTACTCCACCGACAAGAGCTAAAAATCCTGTATACAAATAAAAAGAATGAAAAAAAAAAACTAAATATATCCTTTTTCTAAACCTTTTACTGCAACAGATATGGGCAAAAGGAGTTTTGGCGGGAACGTGAAGAAATCATGTCGCGTCATTATATTATTTTCCATTACTTGTGTTATTTCGAGTGTTAATGTGTAAAAACTGTGAATTTTTACCCGTTAAGTGTTCGTGAACATGCACGAGTGTTGGTGAATGGTATAATGTCGTGAAACGTGAATTTTCGTGTTGTTTCCAAAACTCCATAGAAGGCTCTAGTAAAGTTTTCACCACTTTACTGGGGCATGACTAGGACTTGACCGTGACTTGCTTTGCTCGACTTTGACAGTGACTATGACTTGTTTGATTATATCTAACTAAACTTGAGAATAAATATGTATACTTGACACTGGCAAATGCATAAGACGTGCGACGCCAAAATCCTCTTAGGAGGAAAAAAAAAAAAAAAAAAATATGGGCAAAACTGCGATAATACAAAACTAAAAAAAAAAACAAAAGAAGACAAAACGTCGAACAATTTAAATTTGGAACACACGCACGCGATTACGACAATGGAATAGAAATTTCGAATTACCAGGGTCGAGATAGGCAACGGGCGGCCGCCGCTATTCTGCCGGTCACGCGTCCGACAGATTATAATAATATGGTGACCTTTGATTGTACCACACGAGCTAGACGAGGCTAATATATTTTTTATCGCAATTGGTGGCTCTATTTCGTATGTATCTAGGTTAAAGCGAGTTGAAAAATGTCTGGGCATAGTGAATCTATACAACCTTTTCCATTGAAAAGAACGTAAGCAAATTACTGAGCCATTTCGTTTTTATAAAATATACGGGAGCACTCACGTATGAATAGAGTCGATTATTCTGATAATAGTTTCAACCACATCTTTTTCAAGATGTGTTACAAGCGTGATCTGCGCACGATTTCGTCTGTAGAACAAACATCCATGTCCATCACACATGTTTGTCGTAGTGGGAATCGAATCCACAACCTACAGCTCAGAAGGCGGAAATCCTCCCACTGAGCAACAAGACTAATAATTAGTCCTCAAGCAAGTTTAGTGTCCCTCGTTATGTAAATTAAAAATCTTACTTTGGAATACATGGTTTTTGGTTCTGTAATTTAGTATTTCACGGCGGAAAAACATGATTACATGACATTTTCACAATTAAAACAAAATTGGAAAGACCTAGCAATTTATCTGTTTTACTGGCGCGCACTTATGCCATCTCTTTTCATCTGCGCGCGAAAGTGTATCTGCTCTATCTTTTTCTCGAAATTCTCTCTCTCCTTTTGTTCTATGCTGGTCGCAGTTTATTATGTAACTTGCGACTTGCGAGTTAGTCGCAAATTTGACAGTTTCACTATGACGGAACTGTCAATTCAATTCCTCTTTATTTCCAAATAGATATTAAAAATACAAGCTCGCGACGCGCCGCGGCCCACAGTGCAAGGCAAGACGAGGTCGCGCGCGTTTCTCTCTTAGCATTCCTTGATAAAGGTCGACGAATGTGATCGAAACTATAGTCGGAATAACCGACTCAATTTAACGTGAGTATTCCCGTTTTATTAAAACAAAATGTAACAAAACCACGTCAGTTTTCAGAGTAAAAAAAGTATTAAAATACTCTTATGGATAGTCATCACTAGGTATAACTAGGTTAAATAAACAAAACGTCACAAAAGCACAACTAAATTATCAGCACTACAAACATTTGTAGGATTAAAATAAATGTCAATAGTAATAGTAATAAATTTGCGACTAAATTTTGAGTCGCAAGTTACTTATTAAGGGCCTGTTTCTCCGGAAATTTTCACATTATATGGAGCATCCCATTCATGACTTGATAACGGCTGCAGTGATTTGGATGATTTCTATTTTGTTGTGTTTTTAATTGTCAAGACAAGGTTAATCTTAAATATTAAATTAAAAAAACAAATATTAAATTTTGGCTTCACACATAGGTAATACCTATATCTAGCCAGTGTCAAGTTGTGTTATTTTTAAGTAAAGCATAGTATTTCTCAATAAAAAAGAGTCTCAGTCATAGTCTAAGTCAACAATTTCAGTCACTGTCCAGTCTAAGTCATGTTTCAGTAAAGTGGTGAAGGCTCAACGGAGTTTTGGAAACAACACGAAAAGTCACGTTTCACGATATTATACTAGTATTCACTAACACTCATGCACGACCGGGAGCACTTAATGGATAAAAATCCACCGTTTCTACACATGAACACTCGAAGTGACACAAGTTCCGGAAAATAATACAATGACGCGTCATGACTTCTTCACGTGCCCACGGGTAAAAAAAAAAATCTTCTGTGCACGTTCCTGCCAAAACATTAGGTAGCTTTAAAAAAAACTCCAGTTCAAGTCGTCAATTAATTGACAGAGTGAGCGAAGTGAACGAAAGCGAACGAGTGAACGGTCTATATTCTGTCGTGACCCCAGTTTGATACTTTTTACTAAGCACACTTTGCTCCGTTGAGGAAGTATTTATTCAGAGGTGATATAATAAGTATAAATGGATAATGTGTGTGGATGTGTTAACAATTAACATTTTGCTAATAGGGTTGGGACTTTATCTGATAATCTCAGCAAAACTCCTAATTAGCATTAGTAGATAGCAATTTGCACTTTGTTTCATTGTTGCGACATACAAACATACGAAATGTCAACCAGATACACGATGTTAGCCACTCTAGCGGCTAATTAAAATTACGACGCAGTGTAAAAACTAAGCAGTGGGAACATACATCTTAAATTAAATAGGTACCTTATTAAAAACATAAAGACATACAGGATAAAGACATTGACCTGTTTTCTGGCGGCGCAGGTAAGTTTAAATAATCGATTTGCAGTAAATTTTCTACTTTTACCAAAGAGTAATTTTTCTGTGATTTTCTTTATTCACACTTTACTATGTATACTTATAAAGATTTATTTTTAAGTCGTTGACTGTTACTATTTAAGTAAAACTCGCTTCTTAATTTCATGTAGTCTGCACCTATAACGTTAGCGTTTAGCCTGTTTCCATTGCATGCCTCCTACAATGACGTACATCATGTTGGTGTCTATTAAATAAATAAATGATCCAGCTAAAACTGTGACTAGAAACACTGGATTACGGGCAGCAGCGACCTCCTAGTAAGCGGTGAGCCTTCTGCGATCCCCAAGCTGCCTGATACACGTGTCATGCCAAAATTATAAGGGGTAAACCTCAACCTCAACCTCTAAAAAGGAAAGAATTTACTCAGCTCAATTTATCGGCTGCGACAAACTTCCCCCTTTTTGGGTGAAATACCCTTCGATTCATCTTCCTATGGTTGCCTGGAAGAGATCGCTTTCAGCGATAAGGCCGCCAGTTGTTACACTACTTTTTAAAGTTTGTTTATAAATTATGTAAAAATTTGTGTGAACAATAAAGAGTTAATCTATCTATCTATCTATCTATCGATTCAAAAATCGCCGACAACCAAAAAAACTATAAAATTGTAGAACCTGTTTCATCAAGTTTCATCAAGATTACTCGAATAATACGACCTGTAAGCGAGTACCAATATACGGACAGAGAAAGCGAATTTTGCCAGTTGGAACAGAGACTTCGTTCGCTTCGCTCACTCGGTCAATTATTAGCTGTGAAAATTAAAACTACATACCAAGTAATACATTCATATTCTTAGTATTCTTTCCTAACATTAGTATATTAGTACTCACGGGATATTTACCCGGTTATTATTTTTGTTGAGTTCCCGATATTCTAGTACGATATATTGTTCTAGTACCAGTGGTAGCCGTAGCAAAAGACTGAGAAAGGGGGTAGATCGGTTTGTCTGCTCCTAAATTTCGTAACTTTTTATCATCCACCCGCATCCTCAGTCTACCCGTGAACATGGCGCATGCAACTGTGCCGAAATATCGGGAACTCAACAAAAACAATAACCGTGGTAAATATCCCGTGAATACTAATAGTAATGTTGTAAACCACCACGAAAGTCTAAAACAGTATTCTTTCCTAAGTACGATAAAGTTATCGATAGATTAAAAATTATTTAGTTGTGTTTGAATATTTTTGTATAAAATTTTACTTAAAAATCGCATAAAACAGTTCCCTCACTTCAATTGAACTTCTAAATAATGACAGATAGACATGACTACGTATAATATCAGTAAGTACTTACGTTAGTAAGTATAGGAGACGGTCAATCGTCAATCAAATTTTCTTTCAATCGCTATTGATACCGTATTAGCAATTGACAATCGCTTCAATCAGTATACAAAATGATCACGTATTACAGTCACGTAAATATTAACAACTAGTTGTTACCCGCGACTTCGTTCGCGTGAACATGAAACAAGTATCCTATATCCGTCTTTGTGATATACAATAACTCCTCATCAAATTTTATTAAGATCCGTTCAGTCGTTCAACCGTGATAACGCGACAAAACTCCACAGAGAGACAAATTTACTTCCTGTTTAGTTCACTAGAAGGCGTTGATCCATTTCTGTACATTTTTTGAAGTTTTGGATAGACTGAGAGGTGTCTGATAAATGTACGGAGTTCCAAATCGCGCATGCAAAGTTTTTGCCTCGAGATGAACGTGTTTATTTTTTATTTTTAACCTTTATTGGTACTGTTACGACTGCAGTTATATTCCTCTGAATTATAATATTAGTTGGATCGTCTTCGGTGCCTTCAACAGTACGTGCTAACTTCACTTTCTGCTTGAATTTCTCTGTGAAAGCGTCGTGCCATAGAACAATAGACGCGTGGAAAGCAAGAAATGTCCCTTTACTAATGGCCTGTGTGACAATAATGGGTAGTATACGTATCTTACCTGACAACTCATTGGCACACACTACAGTGTAGCGCCTACAACAAGACAGGCATATAATTATGTACGTAAATAGCGGTTATACAGAATTTGCTTGTTTTTAATGTCATAAGGTTTTTTTTTTTTTTTTTTTTATTGACCTTTGACCCCTGACCAAAAAAGGGAAATTATTATAATTTTGAAGTTTTTGAACTTCGTTTTATTCTTTTCATGCCATAGGTGGCAAAAAAGCAGATGGGCCTGATGGTAAGCGATCACCGTCGCCTGAGGATACCTCTAACTCCAGGGCATTGAGCAACACAGGCCTGATGGTAAGCGATCACCGTCGCCTGTGGATACCTCTAACTACAGGGCATTGAGAAACACACACCGTATTGCTCAATGCACCAGGGGCACCACAGATACGTTGCCGACTTTTAAGACTCTATTATCAGCCCTTTTAAAGATCCCAAGTTGTTGTTACTCAGAAATAGGTGGAAGCTCATTCCACAATTTGCAGATGTGAGGCAAAAACGAACTAGTTTTTGTTTATAAAAAAAAAAAAAAAACTGTCTCGCTTAGCCAGTTATTTATAAGAGTAGCATTTTGAGCTAAACAATAATAATTGGTATAAAAATACAGTTTAGGTGCACGCCTGAAATTCCTTTGTATTGAACTCAATATTGCAATAAATAATTTTTATCTCTATTCCAAGTTTAGCCCAAAGCATAGAGTAACCTATTCAATTTCCTATCTCCTAACATTGCCAACATTATAGAACAAAACACAGGGTACCCACAATACTATGTTATTGCATCGCGACAAGAGGATATCTGATCTGTATTATTTATCTGTCAGGTATATGCATGACAATTTTATAGATTATTTCAATGCATGCATGGAAGATCGTCGGGTATATGTGAAGCAATCAGAGTAATCGCATTTGAAAGACAACGAATAATGGCGAAATGTTATGTCAATCTTGAAGCGCCTTGTAATATCATTTCTACAGAACGTATCTAAATATTTTCTAAGTTTTTCAACAAAACATGTAACCTAGAATAAAAATATATAAAAATACATTATAATGAAACGTCATTTCTTTCATAATTGTTATAACTCTATTTGTAAGAGCTACCATTTTATAAATACCTTTTTTTTTCTCTTTGGGCCTTGCTATTATGGGGTTGGACTTTTGGCAGAAGCGCGATAAAAACATGTCGGCTCATTGTAAGTTTTTTCATAAGTAGTGTTTTTTTTAGTGAAAAGTGGTTAAATAGTAAAACATCACAACACAATCAGGTATAAAATGACAAGGCGGTATGGCCATGATGGCTTTAGCCTGCCCAGCCGGTAAAAAAAAGAAGATAAGATAAAAAAAAACTGGTTCGAACGTCAAATGCATTTTTTTTCCTAATATTTTGGCACCTCACTTCTCTATTATTCTTCGTTCTTTAGTTTCCTTTTATTTCCATAAGACCTGGATGCCTTTGCCTGGATGCCTTCAGACATTACGGGTATTGGTTTTCTTGTATAAGACTACTGCGTACCTAAGGATTCCGTTTAACGACGTCATTGCTGGTTTCAGTTTTCATTCAGTTGATAACAGTAACATAACCTACAAAACTTCGAAGCCTAATAATAATTGTTCTTGGCCTCGTCGATAATAAAATCTAAGAGTAACAATCTCAGGAAATGCTGCTGAATTACTAGCGACATTTTTAATCTACAGACGCCGTGTATTTTACTGACATAAAACTACGTAATGGGAGTTGGTAAAAAAATATTATAGGTACCAAATATATCTATTTGGTATAATATTTTTATATATATATTTTTTTTTTTAATTATCGACTTACAAAGAACGTCACAGAATAGAATAAATAAAAGTTAAATTTCAAACTGTCACAGTAATTTGAACAAGATAGCTCTGACAATTTTGAATTTGATTTTTTTTGTAAAAAAAGAAGCATTTGTATGTTTATGTTGTGGTTATGGTATTGTGGATGTTCCTGATTGTCATAGTGATGAAAATCCAGGCACGTATGACTTAATACCCGTCTCTATTAATGAGAACTTGACTGTCCTTCAATTCACCTTAACTTCATTTTTTTTGCTGCTTCTGATTTATCAACCGATACTGCGTTCTAAAATGCATAGAGCACGCTCCATCTATACCTTTTGTCCAGTACACGCACTCACCGTGCGCCTGCGCCGTTTCCCGCTATGTTTGCTATTTTATCGATTCCATATGAATCGTAATGTATCGATAGAATACGGCCCGCACTGTCGATATTATCAAATTGAGGACCACCCCTATCGATTACAATGGCCATAGGCAATTGAAGAAAAGTGTTCTAACGGTGACGTTTTAAAATAAACGCAATACAGAGTGTTCGGTTAGACGACGGACATATTCTAAAATATAATTGTACTCATCATTACGAACAACTTTTAAAAAGTGACGAATCCAAAAATCACAAATAAAATGCAGCTGATCCATAAGCCATCCCGCTCATACCAACGTAGTCACACAATGCGCACACGTTCACACTATCACGATCAGGAACATCCATAATAAGGAGGCTGCCACGGGGGCTGCATTGCAGCCGATGACGTCACCGCCGCAACGCGCTGCCGCCCGCAGTACAACCCAAGACGAGGTCGCGCGCGTGTCACGCTTATAGCATTCCTTGATAAAGGTCACCGAATGTGATGTATATTATAGTCGGAATAACCTACTCAATTTAAGGTGAGTATTCCCGTTTTAATAAAACAAAAGCTGTTCCATACATTTAGTACGCTGCTTTGTGAGCTAGTACGGGAAGCATGCAAATTTGTGAAAGTTTACTCAAGTTTGTTATTCTATTATCATCATCACCATCATCAGAGCAATGCAAATAATTTAGCCACTTAAGTTATTGATAGCTCACAAAAACGCTCTCCAACAACATCGATACAAATAAAATTTTAAAAAAAATAACTAAAAACGAGGGCATCGAAATCATTGGAAAGATTTTTTGTTGGTTTTGCAAAATCTGTTTGGCAAGTTTTTTTTCTGTTTGCAACAATAGACTTGCCATTTTCTAGTATATGTAAAACATTAAAGATGCAACATCCATATTCGATTAAGAGTAACACTGTGCAATAAAGCAAACATGGTGCCCTGCTGGTGCGCGCGCGCACTGACTTGCCTTATTAGTATTGTAGTACAGAGCCACATATCACGTGGACGTGCGTCGATGTTTCTAAAGTTGCTATTCTATTCTAAGAAATTCTTACACAGCAATATGAAGTTCTTACTTTGTTACAGTTTCTGTACACAGTTTTTCCGCTTTAGTATATTTGTTTGTCTTGAGTATATTAGTTTTTATTTAATTAGCACCACAATTGAAAATAAAGAATTATTAAGAAAAAAAAAAAAAAAAAAAAATTATGTCAGTTTGAATAGTACCAAGACTGCGTGCTTCATCTTCAACCACATCGTCGCTTACCAACAGGCGAGTTAGTGGTCAAAGGCGGACTTATAGGCAAAAAAAACCTTTTGTCTGTGTTTGTTTTTTTTTTGTCAGTCGATATAACTTAATTTTGTCTTCTACGTGTCCATGAGCTCTATTTTTGAAACGCTCGTATAATTTGGCATGTAAATATCATGCGAAATTAAAGATTTTCTATTGATAGAAAGCAAATTCTAGTGGCTCAAACAACTTGTTGCGTTAGCGAGTGATATGATTATTTTAAAACTGCAACTTTGTTTGGGATATCGTTCGAAATCATTTCAGATGATTTCGCAGGATATTTACGTACGATATGATACGAGCGATTCAAAAATCGATTGATGATTGTGAGTTTTGATGCACACATACAGTCATCTCTTTTTCTTTAAACACGAGCATGACAGATAATGTTATACCATCATTTGATGGTGTACATGTAATTCATATTAAAAGAATACGTAATAATGAAATATAATATTACATTACAATATTTTTCCTTTTGTGAGAATCTAGTCTAGTTAATTATTTGTTAATTTCAATAATAATCAATAATATTTCATACCTTTGTCTGTTAATATCTGTGTGCCAATACTACTGCGAGCCGAGGTAAGTGACTTGGTCGTCCCGTCACTTACTTGCCCAAAAAACAATTGATACAAAAGATTTGACATAAGATAGTTTGACATAATTAATGTTGGTAATTAGCTGTCACTAATGTTTTTAATGTAGGTACTACTTGTAATCTATAATTTAAGCATTCGCTTGTACGCTGATAAAGCGGGATCTGGAGAATCTAAACTGTATTACCATACTAAAATTATAACTCAGGCTAACAGGCTTAATAAATTTGAATTATTTGAATTAAAAAAAAAAAAGTGCCAGTAAATTTTGCTACTTTTTCGAGACTGTTGTTGAACTCGATGACGTTGACTTCTTTGATACAGATGTTCAAACTAGATATGTTATAAGCACGTTCCGATCTCATGTTCTAATCCTCTTCAAACAAGGTAACATCGTAATTCACATGTAACTTTCTAAGAGGATCATTGTTCGTTTATTTCGCGTGTATTTCTTTATTGGTACAAGATTGGCTACAAGTCTACAAGTCTACAAGTTAATTTTGGTTACGTGTTGTACAATATTGTACACATCCCCTGCTGGACGGACAAAACAAATTAACGCGCTCTCGAGGTTTGCTTTCTAAAAATAAAAAACGTCTGGACAGGATTGGCGAAACAGTACCAGGCGAAAGACGGAGACGGCTTAGGTATGTCTGAAATGGGCGGATTGAGGTGTCGATATCGACAACTCTTTTGTATTTTAAATGTTATTACAATGAGGCGTTTTCCAAAAAAAATAATCCTTTCAATAAAAGTACCCAATAGATGGCGTTAGATGTAACTTGAACTTTTTCTGTCACTGTCAAAATATGAAAGACAAAAAATGTACGTGTGCCTGATTTTCTCTCGTATTTTTTGGCTCCGCGTGTGTATTTAGGCAATTTCAAGTAATGTAACTATGTATTTGACTTCATATGAAATATTACAATAATTGACACTGGCTAAATACACAACGTGTGGAGCCAAAATTTGAGATTTTAAAAATTAACATAAATTTTTTCGACAGAATTGACAATAACAGGTAAAGAGATAGGGCTATTACGCCATCTAATTTGAGTAAGTATTGACCTTTTTTTTTTTTTTGGAAAACGCCTCTAATTTTTTTTGTAAATTTTTGTATTAATTTCTAATAACGGGTTAGCCCCCGTATGCCACAGTCCTGCTATGCCCCGTCAAATAAATACCTACCGAAAAGTCCCATTTGGACACGAACCCCTTAAACAATAGAGGGTACACTTGAAAAGAAAAGTGTCATCATTTGAATGGGTAATTCAAAACCTCCGTATAAAAAAATAATCTAAGATGAGTATTTATAAGACAAAAAAATTACTAAGGCCACCCATAGTTTGATATATCACTCTGATTTTGATACATACAAGAGTAATTTGAAACTGTTTAGTTATATTTCATTTTTTTATAACAAAAACATTTCCACTTGTCCTATAAATATGCTCATTAAATTGAATTCGAAAATCAAACCCAATCTTTCTGCATGAACTTTTAAACCGTGATCATATTATTTATTATCCTTATCTTATCTCTACCATAAAATAAATAAACTCAATAAACTCACCCTTACACGACATCAAATACGATTTACGTGTAAACGCCCATACAGAAGGGCACCTTATCAAACTTGTAGCCCGACCAGTTAAGTACGCCATTCAATCTCCCAATAATGTGCAATACACTGTGTTACAATGTCACCCGAACTTCCCCTGTCGTAGGTAAGCTGTTTTCATGCATCATTTCTGTAGGACAAGCCAATTCCTACTCTATGACAAAACGAAAAGACATCGAATGCCAGCGCATCAAAACCTTCCTGAAAAAAGAACACGCATTTTTATTTTTCATTTCTAAAGACATGAAAATGGACTCTCCGAGCGGTAAGAATAGAGTAGATAATGGTTTGAGTGATCGTGTTTCGTAGTAGCTAAAAGGGGAGAAAAGGGCGAACACCATCATATTAAGTGAGCACATGAGAGGGAAACGCGAAAATGTGTGGGAAAATCGGATATAGACGTTTATCGTCGGATTTTTCGCGTGATTTAGCCGCGACAAATCTGTGTGACCCGTCTGGTTTATCTTGAGCCGTGTGTTTTAGGTGTTGGGGTTAGATTTAGAGGTTAGCCTATGTTGGTGTTATTTCACTAATACGCTGTTGACATAAGGGCACGTCGATTTATTGCCGTTTATTCGGGAAAGGGGAAGTCGTGTTTATCTTTTTCTATTTGACGTAATTTGTCGTGATCGTATGTTTTGTGGTGAGTGGTCTTGTTGTGACACTTTTCTTTCGTTTTGCACAACCCTATTCAACTGACATACCTAATAACCTCTTTATAAGCTTACTGATATTTATGTCATATCTTTTCAACGTTAGGTGTACGTTTTTTTATGAGATATGAATCCCTTTGGAATTACATACTATATCATATCATATACATATTATTTTATATTATATCATATACATATTATACATATTTCTCCGTTTGAGGTAAAAAAATATTCCTTGTGGTCCAAGCGAAAGCTTAGCTTCGTCCACAGTCATTTCGCTCGGTTGTGTGATTTTTTTCCATAAAATAATGGTAAATGTGTTAGTTTAAGATAACACTAAAAAAATTATAACGAAAATTTTGTTTTTGTGTCTTTTAATTTCACGGCAGAGATAGTTAGAAATGAAAAACGAACAAGTAGTATTTATTAGAGAAAACATAAATAACCGACTGCAAAATGGCAATAACTCAGGACGTAAAGAGCAATCCAACGAGATCTCATTACTCTAAATCTGTCAAGCCATTTTGGTTGCAGAAGGTACTAGAACACACAAAGATACTTACATACATCCCAAACCCATTACTTTTCTTCTTGGGCAGTAGTGTAAAAATATTTTTTTTTTTAAATTTTCCGTAAATACAAAAAAAAAATTGTTACCTTATTTCTCCTTAATTAAACAAACATTTTAAAAAAAACTAATTCTACTACATAGTAGACAATACATAGTAATACATACTAAACTGCATAGCAGTTTGTAGGCAGACTCTCATTGTGAACATTTTCTTAGGTAGATAATATGTACGCGTAAATAAATAAATATTAAATAAATAAATAAATAATTATAACTAAGTAGTAGGTATATTTTGCCCTGATGCCGAGGCACTAGACTACGGCATCGGTATCCCCTGCCTGTAGTAAGAGCCCACTAAAAGGGGACCTCTGGGCTCGGGGGTGGTTAGAGGTGGGGCTGTAACCACCATCTACCAAAGCGAGCCTGGGCAGGACAACAGCGTCGAGTGGCGGACGCTATTGTAGGCTTAAACGTATAACGATAGGTACTAGCTGTCCCGGGAGGTGCTGAAGCGTGGTGCTGAGGGCTCCGGTGCGTTCCCTTGGAGATCCCGGAGCCCTCGGTCAAGCACCAAGGCAGGCCACCGGGGGGGTTTTAGTGGGTATAATCCCACATAACCCGGCTGCATCCCAAAGTCGGGTATCTTGAGAAGACTTCCACCGCGCAAAAAAAAAAAATTAAAAAAAGTAGTAGGTGTATTATTATCTAGGTTTTGATATTAGACAGATGAAATTATGTTTCATCTGTTCATGGATATTCACACTCTATCAGCTAAAAGTCGCAAATGTGCAAGCGAGATTGCTGTGGCACGAATATACCTCTCAATATTTATTAGCTGTCAATACCAACAGCCTCAATCAATAGTGATTGATTGAAATTGAACCATATTATCAATTTCATAGCACTAAATTATCACCTTTGTTCAATTTTCCTGATATATGAGTAGAATCAACTAAATAATCGGTAGATGTATCTAATTTGGCCTTCATAAGCCTCTATAGAACACATATCATACCGAACCCTTAGGGCAAATTGTGAGAGCAGTATGGTATGTGACATATTAAGTTCAGTGTATAAGTTGGAAGCAGTGAATAAACTTTTCAAGATTATTTTTACCATTACTTTCATCGTCGTAGTTCACACATAGAAGTTGTGCTATTAAAATACTAAAAGCATTATAAATAATGATATTTTGGAATCCCCGTTCTTTCTGTAGAGTTTTTGTGGCCTGATTACCATTATTAATTGGAGACCCTTAAAAGGAATACTTTATCAGCCTTAAACATCCCACTGCTGGGATATTAGCCTTCCCTCGAAGGGTGATTAGGCCATATCCACCAACCCAGTGCGGGTTGGCGGATTCACATAAGCCATCGAATTTCTTCTCCGGAAATATGCAAGTTTCATCACGATGTTTTCCTTCACCGAAAGGCCATTGGTATATCCGTACTTAAGGTCTTCCGTCCACAGAATTCAATGGTACGGTCCCGCCCGGATCCGAACCCGCTACCTCACGAACGTGAGGCGAGCGTTCTACCACTAAGCAACCACGAAAAAGGAATATTCCCCTAAAAATAGATTTCCCTGAAAATGGGGGAAGTTTGCTGCGGCTACATTTACCGGCCGATTATGATATTCGACATAAAAATTCGGTGCTTAATTCTAAACAAGAATTTCGAATAATTATGAACAAAGTGCAAAAAAAAAATGTGCTACTGTTCGCAGAACTACTACTAACTAGTAAGTACTTATCCATAAATGAAGAGGTTCTGTGTTGTGTATAGTGTTACTACGACACTAAAATTCCAGATATCAAAATAACTTTAGAAGCTTTAATAAGTCGTAGAAACCATAAATTTCGTATCAAAAATTCTCTTTACCCCTAAGTGGAAACTTTAAGCTTCATAAAACTTTTGAAGCGTGCTCCACATAAGTTTAACGTTCCTTGCAATAGGTACAATGACGTTGCAACTTTATACCTAACCCTCATACGCCTTTTTTCTACCTTATTTCCGTGTAGACAGAACTGAAATTGGCATACAGCAAATTTGCGTTTAAAATGTTCGGTGTTTGTAAGACGCGTAAAAATGCAAGCCGGTAAGTAAATATCCATAAACAGTTGCTCAGTGTGCGCTTAGCCTTATCTTAAGCTTTTCATGAAGTTTTATGGAACGTTACTTATGGGATAGGCTACATTGAAGTTGGTGTTGGGTGTAGTGGTTCGCACCAAACTGAGACCTCGCGACCCCTATTAACTTCACAACCCTAGGACCGATTTTGATCTCTAACTTAAAAATGGAATTGAAATAAACTACTTCCTTACAAAATTTAAATCGAATCAACGATTCGGAAATTATCGTCGTACAAAATCTATTTTATATTAAAGAACAAACAGTTTTCTAGAAATCAACGCACAGCCCGATATTCCTCAACTGGTCTAAGTGAACAGAAAGAACGGATTTCCACTTCTTAAGGGGTAAAATTAAAAAAAAAATGAAGGCTGGAATCACCTGGACTCGACTGGTACAAGAGCGACGACCATGGAACTGTATGGAGGAGGCCTTTACCAAAATTTGGGTGCCCAAAGAGAACATTTAAAAGAAAAAATATATATAGTATTATTAGTAAATTCAAGTAAATATGTAAAGTAAAAATGTAAGAAAAATTTTAACTGGGAATAAAGGCTTTATTATTATTATTATTAAGGGGTAAAATTGACCCCAAATATTGTATCTAACTTAAAAAAACATGCAAAGCCAATAAAACTCGGTTTGTGTAATAAGCATAAAAAATTAGGAAAGGCAAGTCAGGATTTTTCGGAGATCAACCCTTAAAAGGGTCAAATGGCGTTCTTTCATAAACTGCGAGCGAAGCCGTGCGAGGAAGCTAGTAGTTTAATTCTTTCAATTTTGTCTTTCGTTTTGGTGGTTGATGAGTTTTAATTTGTTTTTTCATTGTTTAAAAAAATATTTCCCTACATTTTCATAGTCAAGTGGAACAATCATACAGAAAAGTACTTATACGATTTGTGTTTGGTACCTACTACCTTTCTAAGCAACCCAGTAAATATCCGCATGTTACCGAGTTTCTAACAGTATACCACCTACCAGCAAGCCGCCGGCTACAAGCGGTTGTAAACAATGGAATTGCATTATTAATTGAATGCAATGCAATTAAATTATTGTACACTCCAATGTACATGGTGCAATCAGCTTGCAATTACGGCTATTTGAAGTTTCAATTGGCCTTCCAAAATTAGGTGTTTATAAATAAGTAAGCCACTATCATGCACATCGCTCTCTCTTGCTCGCACATATAACAATGTTATTGATGTGAAAACTGACTTTGTTTTGACAACTTTTTTCTTTAATTGAACTCGGGAATACTCACGTTAAATTGGATATGATAACTATGAAAAATGCAAAAAAAATAATCACATCAGGTGATCTTGTCTTGCGGTGCAAGGCAAGGTGAGTTCATGTGCGTTGCGCTTGTAGCATTCCTTGCAAAATATCACCGGATGTGATCGAACTGATGATGAACTGGTTATTCAGACTATTCCCGTTTTTATGAAATAAAAAAATGTTTTTGTTATTAATATAAAATAATTATTAATATAAAATTACTGTGTGAATTTTCAATAAGCTAAAAAAACGACGTTATAGTTATATATCATAAGAAAGAAGCTTTACAATTTCCTTTTTTTTTTTGACTGAATATCTGTGGACTGAATAGAATATTAGAACAAGCGATTCCCCAACCATATAGATTAAGTAGGTAGTAAAGGTATACAGCTACGTGTTTTTTTTTTCAGTTATTTATATTCACACTGTGATTCTGTATCTTCAACAATGTGTGAGCGAGAAAACTGTAGAAAGGAGTAAAGGCTTTAATTTCATTTTCATAAACAGCATTTTGCAGATAATTTAATGTATCAGGACTTAATCACGCTAAAACTAGTTTATTTATATACCTCGACGTTTCGGCCAAGTTTCAATGGCCGTGGTCACGAGCTGACCTGACGAGCATTTTACAGGTCTTAAAATAAACATCCAAACCTAAAAAAATAAAGGTATTTTAGAGACCTATATTTTTTTCCATTAAATGGTCAATCAACATCATACGTTTATCTTTTTAAACAATATAATTGCTCCGTCTTCTTTATTATTCTTCTTTCTAAGCCCTCATTGGCTTCCAAATGCGAGAGAGGTATCAGATGGCAGCTCATTCCGCTAACGTGTTCGCTTCGAGTGGTAGTCGCAATCGTCTCTGCGATCGGCCGCGACTCGCAACAATGAGATCTTGTCACACACGTATGTTCGGATGGGAATTATTCTGGAACTAAGGTCTGGACAAAGAAGGAAATATCTCGAAAAAGTATAAATTATACTCTGTTACAGTGCCATACATAATATCATGTACTTATATACTATAGCTATTAATTAAATTTGATGTAGACATTTAGAAGTTACTAGCTGTACCCGCGACTTCGTTCGCGTGAAATTACAAAAAAAAGTAGCCTATGGCTGTCTCCGACCCTTGAGCTAAGTGCAATTCATGTCGATCCCTTCAGCCGCTTAGGCGTGATAACGTGACAAACAACCAGACAGAGAAACAGAGTTACTTTGGCATTTATAATATTAGTTAGTATGACACTGTGGCAGATTAGAATAGGCGTAGATACGGATAGACGGACGGACACGGCAATTTTATAAATGGATTCTTTGTGATACGGTACCCTAAAAACTTACACGATGAGGTCTGGTGGGGTTAGATACCTGCTTAAAAAAACTTATAATGCTGACACTTCTGAAAACCACGGACAGCGGACGAAAGAGAGAAGATAATAGAAAATCATTAGGAAATGTATATCTCTTTCTCTCTCGTTTGTTACTCTGTAAGAGTCGTTTTTGGGGGAACGTTAAAAGGTATTATAATTTACCAAAACTTGTATTTATATTTCGTTTTTTTAAATGATGGATCCATTATGTATTCACGAGTATTGGTGAATAGTATAATGTTGTCAAACGCGACTCGAAATAATATTTATTTAATATTAATTTATTAGCAGCGGATGGGCTTTTAAAAAAAATATTGAGCTAGTTCAGAATACGTAGGTATGTTCCAAACCGCACTCCACACTGTCCTTTCCGCGTCCCATTGCAGTGCTATCGCTAATTGCAATCGCCGTCATTTTACGGTTACGCATTAGCATTATTGCATTCATATCGATTCGTACTGATCTCTCGAATGTGTTGCATTGTATCGTAACAAGTTTGAGAAATGCATTCGTGTCTGACGTTCTCTGACTTTGATGTTGTCTAGTTAGTATACTTACTTATCTAATACTATTTTTATTTTAAGTATTATTATTACTATTGACATTTATTTTAAGCCTACAAATGTTTGTAGTGCTGATAATTTTTGTTGTGCTTTTGTGACGTTTTGTTTATTTAACCTAGTTATACCTAGTGATGACTATCCACAAGAGTATTTTTAATACGTATTTGGAAATAAAGATGAATTGAATTGAATTGAAATTGTGGTTTGGTCTTACCCAAGCCACAATCACCACTTTGGTCTGCCCAAGAAGAAGGATAATATTTTGAGATGTATTTTCGTATGTGAGTATGTACTTAAGTTTTTATGTAAGAACTAGTATATCTGCACGGCTTCGCTCGCATAGGCTACTCAGTAAATAAAACACATTTTACCTTTTACGTAGGTAGGCCTCCCACTAAGTGGGCCGACGACATTGTGAAAGTCGCGGGCAACCGGTGAATGCAAGTGGCAGCTGTCGATCGGTGTAGCGCTCTAAGGGGAAGCTTAAGTTCAGCAGAGACGTCTTCTGGCTGATGATGATGAGCGGTTGATTTGTAAACATCCTAAAACATAGTTTTCTTTATTTTTTATGATAAATACACAAACGGTGTTCATTGGCATAGCATGAAAAAATATTTTATTACCCCCCAGGGTCCAACGTGAACGTGAAGAAATCATGTCGTGTTATTTTATTATTTTCCATTACTTGTGTTATTTCGAGTGTTAATGTGTAAAAACTGTGAATTTTTACCCGTTAAGTGTTCGTTAACATGCACGAGTGTTGGTGAATGGTATAACGTCGTGAAACGTGAATTTTCGAGTTGTTTCCAAAACTCCATAGAAGGCTCTAGTAAAGTTTTCACCACTTTACTGGGGCATGACTAGGACTTGACCATGACTTGCTTTGCTCGATTTTGACTGTGACTATGACTTGTTTGATATTATTTAACAAAACTTGAAAATATATAAATATACTTGACACTGGCAAATGCATCTTAGGTGAATTTTCGCAAATTCCGTTCTTATTTTTCACTTAGACCATGTCAGAAGTATTGGGTTCAGATTGTATGTATCTATCATGAGCTGTATGGTCTGAGCGTTGATTTCTAGAAAAAGGCTTATTCTTTTTTTTTGCCATAGGTGGCAACGAAGCAGACGGGCCGCCTAACGGTAAGAGATCACCGTCGCCTGTGGATACTTGTAACACCATCGCCTCACAAATATGCTGTCGACATGTTAAGACTCTACTAACAGCTCTTTTAAAGAACCCCATGTTGTAGTTACTCGGAAATACCAAAGATGAAAGGTCATTCCACATTTGAGGCAAAAAGGGATTGCGTGAAACGCACAGTGTGCAATCGCATGTGCGATACTGTGTACTGTGCAGCCTAAATGACTTGAACGATTTTGACTAGTGGGGTGTCGTTGAGTTCCTCTATACACCATCCGTGATATAGGCTAAATTTTGCAGTCTAGTTTATAATAACACTTCTTAAATGCTCTATGCTGTAGGTTTTTTTAGGTAATATTTCATGTTTGGTAATTTTTCAAATAAAGCATAGTATTTCAAAACTAAAATAAGTTTCAGTCATAGTCTAAGTCAACAATTTCAGTTACAGTCCAGTGTAAGTGATGCTTGAATAAAGTGATGGAAGACTTACTGGAAAGTTCTAATGAGTTTCGGAAACAACACGAAAAGACACGATTCATCGCTTTACACGAATTGCCCACACTCATACACATTAACGTGTGAATAATAGTCTACAGTAAATATTCATTATACATGAAACCTATAAAAAAAAAAACATAAAAATAATATTTAGTAAAATAGTAATCAATGACATGAACACTCGAAAGAACATGATGATGATTGATCTTTCATGTTGGCGCCAAAAAACCACTATATATATTTTTTTAGATGCAGTTTGAATGCAACTCAGATAGAAACTTTGACAAGCACCACAATTTTATTGGAACATATATCTAGTATACCAATTGAAATATTTGCAGATACAAAGAACAGAAAGTTAAATACGGATTTCGTGTGCTGTACAAACAAGCACCCATTAACATACCAGTGTCCGACACCGGAAGAGAAGATTCGCACACGGACCAACCTCCGACATCACACGACGGTCTAGTGACGTGAAAATTAGGATATCGATAAATTTTCCATAATTATAGTTTTTTTTTTTTTGGGAAATCTGAACTTACCTATGCGAACAAACTGCCGGTGTGTATTTAGCCAGTGTCAAGTATTGTAAATTAATTGTGTATTAAGGGGGAGGCCTATGTTCAGCAGTGGACGCCTTCTGGCTGATAATGTAGTAATGTAATGTCTGGCTGTAAGTATTGTAGTATTTCAAGTGATGTCAAATATTTCACAACCAAAACAAGTTTCAACCGTAATCCAAGCCAAGCAAAGCAAGTCACGGTCAAGTCCACATCATGCCCATTAAAATGGTGGAGTCTTTACTAGGGGTTTAAATGTAGTAACAACTTTTAGTACGGGACCAACCCTGAAATCGAGAAAAAATCAGCAGTTCCATAGAAAAATGTCACTCGACAAAATGTATGGAACAGATGATTATTTTTTCTCAACTTCTGGGTTGATCCCATAGTAAAAGTTTTTCACAAACACGAATACTACGAGCCCCTTTAGGCGTAGCATATTCTTATAACTTTTCTTATAACCCTGTATTTATTAATAGGTTAGTCGTTTGTTCATTACACAAAACATTATACTTTAAAACTTATAAAACACCGCAAAAGTTTGTCGCGATATCCAGATTCGTAACGAGCTGACACAAAACACAATAACATGAAATGTATAAAATGCGCAATCTTGCATACTTCAATAAATTAGTTCAACTATTATTATACAAGCAGGCATCTATTATCCGACAAAAAGAAGTTACATAAAAATCACTCGAACTCGTGCGCTGTTCTCGTTTTTAACTTAACCGGTCCTAGTAGGCCGGCGTAAACAGTGCTATGGCGTTATGGATCCCCAACAGAAGAAAAACATTACATTCACACTTAGAAACATAGGCACGGGAGTTTTGGCGGGAACGTGAAGAAATCATGTCGTGTCATTTTATTATTTTCCATTACTTGTGTTATTTCGAGTGTTAATGTGTAAAAACTGTGAATTTTTACCCGTTAAGTGTTCGTTAACATGCACGAGTGTTGGTGAATGGTATAACGTCGTGAAACGTGAATTTTCGAGTTGTTTCCAAAACTCCATAGAAGGCTCTAGTAAAGTTTTCACCACTTTACTGGGGCATGACTAGGACTTGACCATGACTTGCTTTGCTCGATTTTGACTGTGACTATGACTTGTTTGATATTATTTAACAAAACTTGAAAATATATAAATATACTTGACACTGGCAAATGCATAAGACTTGCGACGCCAAAATCCTCTCAGGGGGAAAAAGAGAAAAAAACATAGGCACCCCCAATTACAGGAGACCACGTGATGCACATAGAAGTTCAACTAGACTCAATTGGGAATATATTTACGATGTTTACGATGCTTATTTATAATGAAATCACTAGTTTTCATAAATAGTTTTCTTTTAAAATTTGATCTACCACGTTCAAATATCAAGAGCAGGAACCGGTTAACCGTGGACCGTTAAATCTCATCTCGGGAGCTAGGTAATTATCCTGGCGACACTCCAAAGTGTCGCGCTCATTTCAATTAGCTCTCTTAAATATTCAATGTCTTTAAAATAGGCTGCGCGATTCCACGTCCTATGAAGACGCTAGTTCGGGCGCAGTGTTACTACGTGTAAATAATTCCCCAGTTTTAGGGAGTTTAAAATTTATTATTGCTCACATTTACTAGCATTAGCTGAGTATGTTATTTTGCTCATGTTCTCACAGGTGGTAATAATATTATTTATTATCTATATAACTGTTATTATAATAAATTATAATAGCCATTGATATTGATAAAATTTATAATTAATTGTTGTTCATTGTTTGAAATGATATGCTATTCATTTTGTATATGAGATTTTTTGAAACTAAAAATACTAAGAGGACAGGACATTTTGGCTTTGTACAAGAGACGCATTGGCGAAAGTTTCACCACTGTGCCACTTACGTAAGGGAAATGTCCTAAGCACTCAGTTCAAAATAAGTTTATCTACCCTAACTTTATTATGGAATTAATTAATCAATTAGTCTGTAAAGTTGCGAGTAACAAGTAAAACAATATACACACAATATCCCAACTAATATTATAATTCAGAGGATTATAACCGCAGTCGTATCACAAAAAAAAACACAAAAAAGGATCAACGCCATCTAGCGAACTATAAAGAGTAACTTTGTCTCTCTGTCTGGATGTTTGGCGCGTTATCACGGCTAAAAGACTGAACGGATCTTGATAAAATTTGATAACGAGTTACTTTATAACACAAAGAGGACGGACATAGGATACTTTTTTTATGTCCACGCGAACAAAGTCCCGAATAACATCTAGTACTGCATATATTGTGCAAACAATATTTGGGAACATTTTAAAACGATTCAATACTGGGAACACCATTCAAAAGTTTCATTACAGCCGAGGTTAATTGTTGACTGGAGTTAGAATGCTGTGGATTTTATTTTTACGACGTCCCCCTACTTTTACGAGTTATGAAGTCAAAGTGCCTGATCATTGCTCGAACCGAGATTAAAGTTTTAATGAAAATAAAGCAGTGATTTTGTTTTGTTGTTTAATCTTTTTAATGAATAAATGGGTTAGATGTTTAAAATAATTGCATACTGCTATCGCATTACGACGACATACTGTTAATCCAAGTAGACAATAAGACACTAATTTCATGAGGTTTGTTTTACCTTCTTTTTTTTCTCTTTTTTACTGTTTTTTTTTTTTTTTGTCGGCTAGTCTTAGGAACGTGACGACTGAATATATTTATTTTGTCTTACTTTTAGTTTTAACTCCTTTTATAATCTTCATAATTATTATACCAAGCAGCAAAAAAGATGATTGACAGATAAAACTATAATCTTAAAGTCTAATGACTCACCAAAAAATCTACACATCACAAACGAGATGATAATCGACATCGATAACGTCTTGTCGATATTTATCCGCATCGATAGACAAACGCGTGTGGAATGCGCATCACTAGCTAACTCGGACTGATGATCATTGCTCGCGCATGCGCTCTATAAATAATATGTTGTAAAACGATTTTCGATAGATTAATCTGAATCGTGCTCCGTCGTGCGCTTGCGCGGGGATCTATTGTCGATGGACGGTGATTTACAAAAGGATAGAGGCGAATGAGTGAACTCTGTTATAAATTAGGTAGCTGCCGCCCACTGATGGTGTTTTCATAGATATCGAATGTGAAAGCAATAAGCCTTAACGGTTCGTTTGACTTTCTAACCTTTGACCAGGTGTTTAGAACTTATTTTTGGGATTGCGTGGTAGGTACCCAATCAAATTTTTTTTTTAAATTGTTGGGTGTCGAACTTTTTTTTATAAATATTTTTCAACGTTTTCATAGACGACAACGCGTGTTTAGAACGCATAGTCTCTGCAAACTGTATATTCTAGAAATTCGTCTCTCTACGGGAGGCACACGCGTGTGTCAGAGCGTAATGTGAGCGCACGGCGCGCTTGCTGTGGGAAAGGCTCTGACGGAAACAGACGATCGGCGTATTTATTGCCGACTATTAGTTCCTTTATTGGCTTTAAGGTTTTGCTCTTTTTCAGATTAATAAGATAGTAGCTGTAGTGGAGATGAGCGAGACACGGTGAGATGGGAAGACGGATGGTGGTCATGAGCGGTCACGAATGGTTGTCGCGGGTGGAGGATACTACCGGGTTTAATCAAAAGGTATCCGAAGAAAAATCGTTCCTAGTAGTAAGTTAGCGCTATTGTTGTAGCTATGGTTACATTTTTTATGAATGTAATTTACGAAGTTTATTTACGTGAACCTGGGTATGTCCTAATTTCTAAAACTGAGACCAGAAAGACCACTGGAGAATCTGCAGCAGTTTCCATTACAATTTATTCTGCGATCTCCAAGCCGCCTGCCGACCGTAGCGATTATGCCTTTTAAAGAGGAGGTCTTTGTGCAGCAATGGTTTTCTTCTGGCTGATGATGATGATGATGAATTAATGAGTTAAGCACGCATCTATCATTTATCTTGTTCTTCATTTATGTAGTCAGTTTCTTTTAATATGTCTAACCAAGTAAACGAACTTCGCGTTTTTTGACTAATGATAGGTCACCTATTTCAAAATATCTTCAACATTCGCAATTTTCCCTAACAGAAATAAACTAAAACAAGCACACTTTACATACGAAACTACTAAATAACTAAAGATTCGAATACCGCTGTAATCGAGATCACGACTCGATCCTTTGTGCGGATCGATGCGATCCATCGATCGGCGACGCGCCGTGTGCGCATGTATTATGCGAAGGCATTGCTTAGGCGGTCCATTTGCACCATATTTTTTAATCTCAATGGTTGTTGATCGTTGATTAAATTTTAAAGATAATAATTATTTATGTATTACTAGCTGCGCCCCGCGGTTCCACCCGCTATCCTACAGGAACCGTAAAATTTTTCGGGAAAAAAGCCTATGTGTTAATCCAGTGTATAAGCTACCCCAATACCCCATACCAAATTTCATTCCAATCCGTTCAGCCGCTATAGAGTTGTACGGGAACAAACACACTTACATACTTACACAAAAACTTTCGCATTTATGAAATTAGCTTGATTAAAGTTAGATATATAATAGTTAAGCAATAAGTAAGTACTTACATCATGGTTTGTGACGCGTTTTTAACACCTGTTCCAGACTTGCAGGCCAAATACCGAATATTTGTGCAACCAGGCGATATCCGCCAGTCAGAGACGAGTGTACGCGCCTCGGATTGGCGGATATCACCTCGTTATCGTTACGCGATAATTCGGGGCGATAGACGCTAGTCTGGGAGAGGCATAAACCATTGCGATGCGATCATACTCGTAGTTTGTTCGTACAAGTGATGTTCAAACAGGATGCTAACTGAGTTACAACTCAAGGTAAATAAGTTTAGTTTTAATCATGAAATGAAAAAGATATCAATATTTTTTTTCTTTGTATTTCAAAACTATTTTATTTTCCTGATTTGATATACTTACGATAAACACAATGAAATGTAGTAGAATATTTTTTTTATCCTATTTTTTAATTCTGATATTGAAATATTGTCTTTTAACAACTTAACAGATTAATTTATTTTTATGTCAATATATTTATTTGCCAATGACTATCATTAAGTAGTATCCAAATCATTGAAACAAAAATGCAAGATATTATTTAACGTTTATCAACATCATCTAGAAGACGTTCACTGCTGAAAAAAGTCCCTACCTCCCGATGTTTGGCAGAGGCAGCTTGGAGATAACTCACCGATTACTAAGAGGACGCTGCTGCCCGTCCTCGGGTGGTTCTGGTCACAGTTTTAAATAATATCAGGGTCTGGGTCCCGGGGTTTTTTATCATTGCGTTATTTTTTTTACCGCCAGAACTTATTTTTCCGTAACATATTTTCGTCATTACCTATTCCTACGATCGCTTCTTGATCATCAATTATGGAGAATAAGTTCAGAATGACAAATAAGTAAAAGTCCACTAACCACCGTTTAACCTCACTATTAAACCGGTCCCTGCACGCGTAGAAACCCGATAGGCATCTACCAATGGCGTCGTTAGTAACTGTGAGATAGCTATTGCGGGCATTTGCTTGAAATTAACAATTACGCCTGGACATTTGTTTGTATGGCGCGGAGAGGCGGACGGAATGTGATTGGAACTGTGTGCTTTGACCTAAGTGGCTTACCAATACATATTTTACTAAGCAAGCTTTGAGTGTGAGATATAGAAAAGTGGTAGAACTCTCGTCTGCCTGTAATTCTACCGCCAAGCTGTAGGCATCATCATCATCATTATCATCATCCTGAAGACGTCCACTGCTGGACAAGCCCGGGAAGGACGACAGCATCGAGTGGCTGACGCTGTTATAGGTTTAAGCGGTCTCAGGACAGCTGCTAGCTGTTCCGGGAGGACTTGAAGCGTGGTGCTGAAGACTCCGGTGCGTTCCCTTGGATATCCCAGAGCCCTCGGTCAAGCACGAAGGCAGGCCCCCAGGGTGGTTTAAGTAGGTATAATCCCCAAAACCCCGCTGCACCCCATAGCATTCGGGAATCTTGTGAAGATTGCCCCCTAGTCAAAAAAAAGCCTCTCCCTAGAGTGCTACACAAGCCGACAACGTGCCACTTGCATCCACCGGTTGCCCGAGAATTTCAGGCAGTCGTCGGTCCACATAGTGGGAGGCCTGCCTACGCTACGTCTTCCGGTATATTCGGATTTTAGCAGTAGTGTGCAAGCATTCATGTGTTCTGGTTTTCAGGTAAATATTTCCAACGAAACATGAGTTAAAATAAAGAGATCTGAAATCTAATATCTCAGAAAGAGACGAGCGCAGTTGCAGGGCAGCATTTTGAACTGTCAAACTTAAAAAAAATTGAGTCTCACTGAATCGTTATGGGCGTGCGACTTCCTGGTCTGGTCACTGAATCATTGAAGCAAAAAAAAAACTGTATTCAAGTAAAAAAAAATATATATATTTGATACGTACTGGGAATAAGAAATGGTGGAACCATTTCAGAACTCACAAGGACGCGTTTGGGACAAGAGAGACCTCTATGCATGTTGGTAGTCAAACACGGACTAGCACGCGAATAAAAAAAAAGAAAGTCGTAACCTACTCAAATAAAAAAAAAATGTCTTGGGAAACTATTAATCCCTTCCGTGCCGGACTCAGTAGAGTGTAAATACTCACAGTGTGTTAAATGTAAAAAAAGTGTTAGACGAGTTTTGACATCATTTCACGTCGATCAACGACTCGATTCAAAAAACGAAGCAGAGTTCTCAATGCGACTCATTTTATGAATGAAATAAGATTTTTTCCGCAGCACCGCGACCAATACGTGCTTTCCTTTCCTGCTTCATCTTATACGGCAGGCTGCAGTACTTAATCTTTGACTTTTTATTTTACTAGGTGACGGAAGGAAATTAATTTTAAATTTTAAATTTGTTTGGCGGTTTGAAATTTATATAACCGTCATCTTCATAATTGGCCTATTTTTTTGGTTTTTTTAATAATTTGAATCACTTATGTCGGGGGCATTCAAGAAATGCATTCTTTGGTCTTATGATTTAAAAATTCGATAAAAGGCAGAGTTACTCAAAATTTAAAGAGCGGCTTAGAAATCTTAGAATATGGAGCGCAATTCGGATACGCGGCATTCAAAGGGTTGAAAACGGAAATATTTACGTCAAGTCGTTATCGTAGCTTACTATTTGTTTTGGAAATAAATAAATGCGACTGTCCAAGTAGAAGGGTTATGTTTTTGGGGTATAATGTAAGTGTTGTATGTATAATATGTGTTTCTATATAACCTCCTGAATCCAGGCGCGGCAATGCACTGCGCTCGTCACCCAGAGATATTAAATGTTGAATCTCTTTGTGCCCATTGATTTCGCAGGAAATTTGGCCCTTCAATCCGGAACACAGTAATGCACACTACTACTTGGCGGTTGAATAACTAGTAAAGGTGTGGTATTTCCCCAGGCGGACTCTGGCACTACAAAAGTCCGACTACATTACGTGTTTTATATCATATTAAAATTATTTAGAATGAATTTTTGCTCGTACTGGAAGCTGAATAATATCAAGACGATTTTGACTTAGGAGGCCGCCTCTTTATGAGTATAGTGGTAATGCGACATAACCGCACTCTCAACAGTTCTGTAATATATGGGTGTTAATATCTATATAAGTATGTATTTAAAAATATCTATGTACGTATATCAGTCTCTGGTAGCCATATTACAAGCTTTGCTTAGTTTGGGGTCAGATGACCGTGTGTGCAAAAATGTCCCGGATATTTATTTATTTATTATTATTATTATAGCCAACTGTGATAACTACAGTATTATCAAAACTCAACTACTGTCGAATTTACTTAACTCCTATATACGACGTGCATTCATTTCGATTACATCTTTAATTCCGTTTCAAACTATCACACTTTCAGACCTCACACTATCCTCGTCCTTTTTATTATCAACTTAAAGTTTAATTTTGTGTGGCGTTACTTTCCTAGTGTGCGTATTTTATAGGTTTCTTTGAAGACTTTGTGGCAACGTCTTCTACCAGGTCTCGAACGCAGATGTGGCTTGAGTAATGAGATTTTATTTGCAAAAGGTGGATAAAAAGAAACCGATGTAGAAGCCGAGAAACTGAATGGTTTTATATTTTTTAGAGAACCTATTCTTTTTAATTTCATAACTACTGCACTGGGCTGTATCTGCAACTGGACTCGCCCCAAACTGGACCCGCGGGGTGAGTTGCCATTTTTTTTTTACCATGAAGAAGGAAAAATCTTTATATAGTTTTTTTCCCTTCTCCTTTCTCCTATATTAAAATAATAACAAGAAAATTGCCAAAAAGCCATTGGCAATGGTATTCCAAAGATACTGTAGGTAATATTTTTTGTTTTTTTTTTTAATTTTCTTCAATGTATTTTTTTTAAGACCAATAAAATTTGATTTCTATAGATATCTTGCTTATAGGAGTTTTGACGGGATCGTGAAGAAGTCATGTCGCGTCATTGTAATTTCCAAAACTTGTGTTAGTATGTTACAACTGTTTATGTATTCCTGAACATGCACAAGTGTTGACGAATAGTATAATTATGTGAAACATGCCTACTAAGGTTGTTTCCAAGACTCCATAAAAATCTCTAATAAAACCTCCACCACTTTACTGGGGCATGACTAGGACTTGACCGTGACTTACTTTGATCGATTATAGTTACTATGACAAGCACTAGAATATTTTACTAAAGTTTAAATATTACAAGACTTGACACTGGCTAAAAGCCAAAATGATTTACCAAAATTGAAAGAAAAAAAAACTAGCCTAGAAATATTTGTGAGACGAATATACACGCAAAGATACAATTATATAAAAGTACATACAAACGCTGATTTATTTCCGTAGACTCTGCCCCTTGGCTTCGATCAGTTAATAATTCAACATGCAAAAACTAATCATTATGGGTTTATTACACGTACCCCCATTATTTTGTCACATCTTTTTGTTTTGGTGGTTCCAAAAACATTTCGTAGGTAGGTACATGTCATAACCACTTTTCATAACAATGAAAACACGTTTCTGAGGAACTGCTCAAAAGGAGGGTAATGTTTTTCAGATAACTATCTGTATTTAAGTTCACATTACTATTAGTACTCACGGGATATTTACCACGGTTATTGTAAAGACTGAGAGAGGGGGTAGATCGGTTTGTCTGCTCCTAAATTTCGTAACTTTTTTATCATCCACCCGCATCCTCAGTCTACCCGTGAACATGGCGCATGCAACTGTGCCGAAATATTGGGAACTCAACAAAAACAATAACCGTGGTAAAATCCCGTGAATACTAATAGTAATGTTGTAAACAACCACGAAAGTCTAAAACAGTGTATAAGTTCACATTCCTCATAGGCTGTCTCGTTCGATCCATATATACTTGGTGTGCTCCGTTCACCAAATAAATTCACTACCATTGCATTCCATTCAGAAAGTATATTGAGTAACACAAATAAACAAAATGATAAAGTTTTCGCGCAGAGTTTATATAATCCATTGCTAGGTATTAGATAACAGATTTGTCGTAATATAACTTTTCCACCCGACTAGCATTACTCTACTTGGGATAGTACTGATTACAATTTTTTTACACTGAGTTTTGTAACTATATAAAAACAGTGTCTAAAATAACCAATCCAACCATACCAATCACCAACCAATCAATCAACCAATCCAATTATTACCAATCTGTAGTGTCTTTCCGCTACAACGTTGCGTCCAGTACAATAGAGACTGCCCCGGTGGCTCAGTTGGTAGTGAACCTACGTTCTGTGCTTGGGGGCGTGGGTTCGATTCCCATCTAGGACAAACATTTATGTGATGAATATTTGTGTTTGTTCTATGTCTGGGTGTTAATATGTATATAAGTATTTATTTAAAAAATATCTATGTACGTATATCAGTCTCTGGCAGCCATATTACAAGCTTTGCTTAGTTTGGGGTCAGATGACCGTGTGTGCAATAATGTCCCCTGATATTTATTTTATTTTATGTCCCTGATATTTAATAAGGAACAGTTGTTGTTGTTTGTTTTTAACCTTATTGACCGAGCGAAGCGAAGGTCTCAGAGTTTACTGGGACAAATCGGTATTTTTACCTATGTATGTTTGTATGTGTGTGTATATTTGTCCGATGATAACTTGCGAACAGTTGATCCGATCATCATGAAATTTTGTAGGCAAGTAGTTCATTTCAATACAATTTTTAAGTTCGAATATGAGCTGAATCGGTCAATGGATTGTAAAGATATAGGGGTCGCGAGGTCTCAGCTCGGCGCGAACCACTATAGTATTAATTTAAATTAACATTTTGAAAAGTAAAGTATTACACAAAAATACTACAGATTGCTTATTTTAGAAACTGTTTAAAAATAAACTTCCGCAAAGTTACGCCTGAATCAATCAACTACTATTTTTTTTAAATTTAAAAAAAATAAGTGTGAGTCTGACTCGCGAACCTAGGCTGCCGTACAAAGTCAACTTTATAGTTGAAAAAATATCTCTAAAAATAGGTTTTGTTTTATCTTTTTTTTTTTTGTTATTTTAATAAAACTTCTTTTTCGTCATTTCAACGCAAAAAAAAATGTAGGAGACTACGAAGATTACTTTGGGAGTTTTGGCGGGAACGTGAAGAATTCATGTCGCGTCATTTTATTATTTTCCAAAACTTGTGTTATTTCGAGTGTTAATGTGTAAAAACGGTGACTTTTTACCCGTTAAGTGTTCGTAAACATGTACGAGTGTTGGTGAATGGTATAATGTCGTGAAACGTGAATTTTCGTGTTGTTTCCAAAACTCCATAGAAGGCTCTGGTAAAGTTTTCACCACTTTACTGGGGCTTGACTTGGACTTGACCGTGACTTGTTTTGATCGCCTTTGACTGTGACTATGACTTGTTTGATAATATTTAACAAAACTTGAAAATATATATGTATACTTGACACTGGCAAATGCATAAGACGTGCGACGCCAAAATCCTCTTAGGAGGAACGAGAAAAAAAAAGTTTACTATTAGTACTCACGGGATATTTACCAGAATTTTTACTTTGAGTTCCCGATATTAATAATTGGTAGATCCATTGGTAGATCCTCGAAGGATCTATTTAGAATTTTTCTTCACCGTGTAAATAATGTGTATTATTTTTAAAAAATATTTTTAAAAAAAACGAAACTGGTTAACATTTATGAGTTGAAAACTGTTCGTGCTTTGCGTATGGACAAGTAGGCGGTATACTCTAATCCATACAAGCAATTAATTACACGAGAAAAAATTAAACGGAAGCGAATTGCTTTCATAAGACGCTACAATAGAGCATGAAATGAGCATCAAGCTACCGTGTTACGCATCGCCAGTGAATTGAGCCTTTCTTATTTTAATCGATAGAGTAATTTTAATCGACTTCTCAAGAAAGCTAGTAATGTTTTTTGGGGTTTTTAAGGCTCCATAAGAATTTATTTAAGTATGCACGTTTGTGTTCTTATATTACCACTATAATGGTATGATGGATTTTAATATGTGAGGTGTCTTTGGATTCCTCTTTATGTCCTGGCTTGGAATGACCTTGGCTGCGTGTTTTTTTTAAATAGTACTAAGGTTATTATTATTTTTTCAATATTGCTCTACGGACTCTGGGGTCCGTACCATTTATCAAATTTTACAACTAAAACTGAATATAAAAACTAAAGACTTTACAAAAGGAATATACGAACGAATATACTATTACAGAGCTAAGTGCTATTATAGATTTGCGTATATACACCGAGCAGTCCAGCTCCCGCAAGCAGCACCCGTTCATGAGTTGACGCATGTGCCAGCCATCGCTCTCCTCAACCATATTGGAGGGAATAGGGCGACCCGCCACATGACGCCGCCGCAAGAAGAATCTTTTTAGTGAGCGTGACTGCTCTGGGGTATACACGCAAAACTTACAACAAAGAAAACAAAAATAAAAATAAATAAAATAAGTTACATATTAGATTAGATTTGAGATGACGTTATTGAATGCTCGACATGAATTGTCGACTTTCTACCAAACTTACCTGTGTTCCTCGACAATCTAAATAACTTCAACACCTTCCTCAACTAGTAGTAAAGAAACAATAGTTAAAAAAGTAAAATTAACAGTTCTACCACTAAATAAATATTTATAAGATCAGAATTATTGGCTATTAACCCAAAATCAAAACGAAACTGAAGCTCTAATTAATAGCATATAAAAAGATTACAGAATAAGGGGATGGCTTTTATTATTCTGTATAAAAAAAACTTGTGTATCTTTAGTTACGAATTATAAGTTTAGTTAACTTAAGTTAACCTTGTAACACTACTACCGCTAGTTTCTGGTTTCATCGCATTCGAGCCCTTTGATAGCTACGGGCCAGGTGTCTAGTTTGGGCCTTATCTGTGATCTTTTAATTATGTAATCCTGATTCTATATTGTAAAATTTGGCCATTGCTATTTCTATTGTACTTCCTACAATATAATAAGGCTATTTGAACTATTTGAGAATTTAAAAATTGAGACGTATTATAGACAATAGACAAATTTTTATTTATGGAAAAAAAAAACAAATTGTACACAAGAACCAAAAACAAAAAAAAATTAAAATAAATAAAGATAAAACACATTGTTTTAACCACAAACCGGTTACAGCTCAGCATAATACTGGTTGCGAACAACCACCGCTGGTCTTCCGCTGGAACCGTTGGTGACGTCACACACTATTACCACACGGAACGGTAAAAAAAACGAAATTAAAAACAAAAACATAAAACATATGCATATTTACCACGATAGCAAGTGCAACTTATCAACACATACAAGCAGGTGAAATTATTATATATATATATATATATATATATTTTATGTTACTCGGTGACGAGACGAGAAAGTTGCTCACCTGTCAAGCGTCGCGCTTGCCCATAACAGTTCAGTGGCACCCAGAATTATGAACTTCAACAGTTCAAAACTATGCGCGGCAATGCGCTGCGCTCGTCACCCTGAGATGTTAGATGTAAAATCTCTGTATGCCCAGTAATTATGCTGGAAACATTGCCCTTCAATCGGGAACACAGTAATGCTTGCACACTACTGCTTGGCGGTTGAATAACTGGCAAAGGTGTGGTACTTTCCCAGGCGGACTCTGCAAGAGAGCCCTACCACTACAATAAATAATTATAAAAAATACCACTATTATAAAAAGTAAGTAAATTAATGTTTATACTTTTATAGCGCTGGTATCTGTAATACAGAGTTCTTCGCTTTTTTGATGCTCAAAAATGAATCTTTTAAGTTTAGTTCTGAATCCATTTAAACTTTGCAGGTTCCTTATAGGCAGGGGATATTTTCCCAGCACTTGGTCGCAGCATGCCGGAAGCTTCCTCTGAAAGCGGAAGATCTGTTCCGTACAGTCACAAGCTGCGTCGAAGACTGGTGAGACTCAAAATACTTACGACTCAAACATTAGATCAGTTTGTTGTTGTATCATTATATTCCACCATCTTTATCATGTATCGTTACTAATGCAAATGAGTAAAAGTTAAAATGAGACTCAAATGTAGAAATCAGCTACCACACTTTACATCCGTATTCGCAAACACCGTATTACCACCTTCCGTCATGTGCCATAATTGGTAAGCAATCCGACCACTATATGCAACCACAATACCAGTAAGGGCGAGAAATATTTTTATTTTTTTTCTTATGTTTTGGCTCCACACGCTGTGTATTGAGCCAGTGTCAAGTATTCTGATATTTCAAGTGAAGTCAAATATTTCACAATTGAAATAAGTTACGGTCAATTCCACGTCATGATCCAGTAAAGTGGTGGAGACTTTACTAGAGGTTTCTATGGAGTTTTGGAAACAACACGAAGAATTACGTTTCACAACAATATACTGTTCACCAACACTCGTGCACGTTCACGGACACTTAATGACACCACATGTAGCTCGGACCTTTTTTTTTTTTTTTTTTTTATGTTACTTGGTGACGAGACGAGCAAGTCGCTCACCTGATGTTAAGCGTCACGCTTGCCCATAACAGTTCAGTGCCACCCAGAATTTTGAACTTCAACAGTTCAAAACAATGCGCGGCAATGCATTGCGCTCGTCACCCTGAGATGTTAGATGTTTAATCTCTGTATGCCCAGTAATTACGCTGGTAACATTGCCCATCAATCCGGAACACAGTAATGCTTGCACACTACTGCTTGGCGGTTGAATAACTGGCAAAGGTGTGGTACTTCCCCAGGCGGACTCTGCAAGAGAGCCCTACCACTACAAAAACTATTGCCTTGCTAACCTTGCTCGAATCTATGCGAATCGCCCAAGTGCTCTAAATTAATTGGCTCTTTCGCACCGCGATATCAATCGCCTACGGTTTTTCTAATACTGGGTCCATTTGACCCGCGGTGTGATTCGCCGGGGTATTTATTTGCCATTGGGTAATTCGGACCACGACCAAAAATTAAAAATAAAACAGGCTGAATTATGTTTTTTTTTCTGGCATGTAGAAAAACGGTAAGTCATGGGATAAAAAAAAACATACTTATGTTCATGGTATACTATAGTTTACCAATCCGTCGATAACATTTACTCATTTCGTCGTGACTAAAAAAAATCGTTTTTTTGTGTTAGATATGTCTTTTCTCTCTCTCCAGATTTGAAAGAATGCTATAGTTGATTTACTGTTTATAAATTATGAACTAGGCGCGTACTTGTATTATACAACTCGCACAATAATATATAATCAGGTAATGCGCTTGTACGTTTGTAATGATAGTGGGATACGCACATGCGGTGACTTGGGGCGTATTATGCTACCAACAAGGGTAAGATGAGGTAAAACATGCCAGGTAGTCAAACTTTTAGAAAACAAACTTTCGATTTGAACGTAGAACTTAAAAACAAAATCTTTTTATCAGCCGTACAACGCTTATGCATTACCAATCAGCGTGGTATGCCGCCAGCATGTTGGATACGCTGCAAACTGGTAGTGGGTAAGCATTCGGAATATCTTTAAAATCTTCAATGGGTACAAATAAGTCGGTCATTATTATCATCAGACATAAGACGTCCCCTACTGAACATAGGCCTCCCCTTAAAGCGCCACACCGACCGACAACGTCCCTCTTGCATTCAGCGGTTGCCCATTTAGTGAGAGGCCTGCCTACGCTGCGTCTTCCGGTTCGTGGTGGTAGATAAATCTGTGTCTCTGGGTAATCCAACGATTCGTTTTATTTATTAAGCTTATTAGTTTAGGTATTTTGTTTTAGTTTGTATGTAGGACTTGGACCCTCTGGTGTGTCCTTAACCTGCGACTAAAGTTACTGACGGACAGACAGCAGTGTTCCGTTAGTAAACGGCGTTGTGCGATCCCCAAGACGCCTTCCAAACTTGGGGATTACGGGAATTAAAGGGGAGGTCTTTGTTCAGCAGTGGACAACCTTCTGGCTGATAAAGATGATGACGATGTATTTTTTTTAGCTACTTATAGGAACTGGCAAACTAAAAAAATATTTAAAAGAAAGAACGTGGAACTAAATCGTATCGTACGACATTACCCGGGCCCGTACCAATGAGTTCTTTGTAACTTACGTACGGATATACCACTGGCTTTACGGTGAAGGAAAACATCGTGAGGAAGCCTGTATATCTCCGGAGAAGAAATTCGATGGCGTATGTGAATCCGCCAGCCCGCACTGGGCCAGCGTGGTGGATATGGCCTAATCACCCTTCCAGGGTAGGCTGATATCCCAGCAGTGGGATGTTTAAAGACTGATATAGTAGTAGTAGTCATACGTTTAATTTATAACATTGTAACAATGTATAACTGTATTACAATTAATAAAAGCCTTGTCATTATTCTTCATTAGCTGCGCTCCGCTTGGAATATCCCTCAGGAACCGACCGTATTATTTGCTCAGGATAAAATTATCAAAAAATCAGATCGACCGAATGCTCTATTACTGCGTGAAAGAATGAATGAATGAATATTATTTATTGTCATACAGTTGCATTCTTAACAATTACAAAATATAAAAAAGTAAAGAATGCTTCCATTATAGACTCGTCAACTTGCTACAATTTTTAACAATATTATTTATTGCAAGGCAAGACGAGGTCGCGCGCGTGTCTCGCTGAGCATTCCTTGATAAAGGTCACCGAATGTGATCGAAACTATAGTCGGAATAACCGACTCAATTTAACGTGAGTATTCCCGTTTTATTAAAATAAAAAATATTATTTATATCACTGAATAATTATATAAGGCATTTGTTGTCTCCCTAAAAAAACGACAATATTAGGAGGATTTATCAATTCTATTTTTGAGTAAAAGTCAAATTCAGTATATGAGAAATCACGACAGCTGTATAGAGGCTTCGTCAAAAGGTCAAAAGTGAATGAATCTATGTAATTACTAGTTCTTACCTGCGACTTCGTTCGCGTGGACATAAATAAAGTATCCTATGTCCGTGTTTGTTGTTATCAAATTGTATCAAGGTCCGTTTGTCGTGTTATGCTGGGCGTACTGTGTAACTATTAATTTTAGTAGGTTTATAAGCCAAAATTTTAAAACGTCAATCGTCACTGACGGGATTGTTTAAAAAAAAAGATGTCTGACTGACGCCATATTGAATTTTTATTCCTGGTATAACATTAGCTCCATAAAAGCCGGCGGAGTTATGATTTACACGCGAATAACGATTTAAATCCTAGAATAGGCAATGATAAAACGTAAAAACTTTTTATTCTTGGAATAACTACACTACCAATTATAGGCAAAATTCATTTTTCATCAGATCTTCGAATACTATTAATAACATGGACTTACCTGAATTTGACCTGTTTAATATATCTCCGAATTTAATGTCTAGAAATTGGTTTGACGGTACCTCCTAACTCTCGAGTTTTAATACTTCCCTTATGGATCTTAAGATATTTCTCTTTTATCTTTTTGTGGCAAAAAAGCTACGTTTAATTTAGTCTAAAGTAAATTTGTTATTCTAGATTCAAAGTGCGAAAGCTAATAAATGGTGTTTAGAAATAATTTAATTAATAAGCTAGCTAAGATAATACTGTTTGTTTTCCGAAAATAAATAAATAAAATAAATAAATAACGGCTAATTTACTCTGGAGTAAGACATTTTTATCGTGATGAATATTATATGAATATATTCTACCTTAGTTGGTTATTTACATGTGCCGCACGTACCTATGCCCTTAAGGGGCATTTTCTGCACACAACACTTAGTGAAACTGGCATAAATGGACCTTAATTGTTGACGAATAGCTCAATTTCACTTGTGCAACATGTTTTGAGGTGATACACTCACACACGTTCTATTTTCACGACTCTATCATAAGCGGTTTAGTCTGTGCGTTGATTCCTAGAAAAGAGGCTTGTTCTGTAATATCCTAAAAAATATTTAATTCAGAGGAATATAGCCGCAGTCTTAACTGGACCCATAAAGCTTCGAGGTATAAAAATTAATACGTTCGTCTCGAGGATAAAACTCCGCTTGCGCGATTCAGAACTCCCTACATTACAACTGTCAGTCCATACAAAGCGTCAAAAACGCACAAAAAAGGATCAACACCATCTAGAAAACTATAGGAAGTAAATTTGTCTCTGTCTGGATGTTTTTCGCGTTATCACGGCTAAACAGCTGAACGGATCTTGATAAAATTTGATAAGGATACATATAATTAATATGATACTTTTTTTGTCCACGCAAACGAAGTCGCGGGTAACAACTACTTAGTATATTATAAATTAATGATAATTTGTCACGAACATCAAAACATAGGACCCTGATCTGCTTGAAAGAAAGTTATATTACAGTTCAAAAGATACAGCTATAACTAGGTTTGACAGACAGACAGTAATATGATCCCGTAGTGGCATCAATTTGATGAGTATGGAACCCTAAAAATAACTTCATCCATCTTTATTAACACACATCACGCATCATTGCTAACATAAATGGTCATAACAAGTCAATAATCAATAATAAGGCGCATCAAAAGATTCATAAATAAGTCGTCGCGCGCGTTATCTCTCCAGCCGATCGAAATTGTTTGTCAACTCCTGTCAATGCTTGACAAATTGATAGCACTTTGACAGATCTGATGTAGTACCGCGCTTTGACTAGGCAGAGACGTTGATTTAGATAATTGTGGTCAAATAGATATCATCGATGATGATCATCATTATTGCCATCAGAAAATGATGGCAACAATTTTAAAACTGTCAAATGTTTAGGAAATGACAACAGAAACGATATAGAAAATGATTTAAAAAAAAATGATTTAAACCATTTTTTCTTCTCCGGGATGTGAACCGAGCGAATGGAAAGTATCAGGGACTACGAGAAATATACGCAAATTTGCATTTATGTACGTATGTACATATTGTACATACAAATACATTAGCATGTTATCCGACGATAACTTACAAGCTATTGATTCGATCTGCCTACAATTTTGGTAGGCATTTAGTTCATTTCAATAAAAAAATAATCGAATATGAGCAAATCCGGTTAAGTGGTTGTGATGCGAGGTTTCGTTAGGTTATAATGTCATCATCCATATTTCACATTCAATAAAGTTGAGCTGGTAAATTGGCACTTAGGTACTAAGTAAGTGCCAATTTTCTATCGTTCCTCGAGTTTCAATCTAGCTGCGCATGCGTCCTAATCCACAGTCCGATAGCAGGAATCGTGGCCCAACTACCGTTTCTGTTATTGTTCAATATGTTTCCAATAATCCAGTTTCGATTACTTACTTAGAAAGTACCGTTTCGCACGATCTTAGGATAGAAAGTGGCCAGTGCGTGTGTCTACCCTTAAATCAGCTAAGTTGCGGAGTTTGAGCACGCTCTTAATATTTACTAAGATTTTATTAACTAAGGGTTGTACGACGTATATCATGCAGCTCTCAAAGAGATAAATCAACCTAAATTTATGTTATTCTTTAGTTTAAGTTCATTTTTTTTTATTTTGTCATAGGAACACTTAGCCATGTCAAGATTATATAGGTAAAATTATTCCATCATAAATATTAGAATTTAAAATTAAATGCAGCAGTAGAGGCCTTGGCCTAAATTTATTAATCATTTAATTAAAACCCCGTATAAATAATAAATGATTTAAAAAAAACAACAGATTCAATAACTTTTTTATCCGACTGCTCAGAACTAGAGTAATGTGTTTCCGGTATATTTGGTCTATTTTTGTATTACCTCATGTAGCCCAAACGGCTCCCATAACAGATTTTGTTCGACATTTACGTCTTAATTTCCTGTGACTGACGTCCATAAGACCATAGATAAAAAGTTATACCAGGTCCTCCAGTGTGTTCGATACAAGGATTCTCTACCACAGCGGATGAGCATCAAAGTAATGTTTGCTCATGTCACTTGGGACCGCCTTGCGGCACGTCGGCCTTGTTTTGAATGCCAGCCAAGCTAGTATGTTAGGTGTCAAAAACTGTCAAATGTTTATAAAGTGCTAGAAAATCACTAGTGAAAGGGGTGGAGTTGACGCCATATTGTGTATTCAAAGTGCCGCAAATGAGGTGACTTGTAACGAGTCCTCTTTTTTCTTTCGTTATAGTTCGATATGCATAATAATATGACATTATGTCATATTATTATACACTAAGCGAGACACTTTCAAGGGCTTTCCTTGATAAAGGTCACCGAATGTGATCGAAACTATAGTCGGAATAGCCGACTCAATTTAACGTATTTCCGTTTTATTAAAACAGAATGTATCAAAACCACGTCAGTTTTCATAGTGATGATATTCTCGGTGAGGCTTTTGTTCAATAGTGTACGTCTTCTGTCAGATGATGATGAATTGTTATGGTAAGTGCTATTGCCGAGTAAGTGCCGGTAGCATTAATAGCTTGATAACAGATAGGTCTACAAAAAAAAGTTAGCTAGCAAAAACTGGAGTAAGAACTTACAATTGTAAAAGTAGTCGAAACAAGTATTACTTTAATTCATCGCCTTTGTTTTTAATCTTAGGTAACGCGCAATTTGAACTTAGTCTAGACAGCAAAAAACGTTACAGAAATCTAGTCTAAAAGTAACAGGCAATTAAAATTTTATTTTGTTTTATCTTAATCTGTCTAAATTTTTTTTCCCTTGTTAAAGTCTTTTTTTTGCGATTGAATTTCTTTTACCTTTTATCAGACAAGAACAGAAGAAAAAAAAACAATTTAAAAATGAGTTAATTAAATTCAGTGAAATATATCAAAAATTGTAGAGAAACTGCCTGCGAGGGATTACAGATTAATTTTAAAATCACCTTGTACACATGACTTGTTGCCATTCTACACAGGTGTCTACCCACAGAATACTATTACTACTAGGTATTTACCAAAGGTACTAACTACTACTAGGTATTGCCCATCTCATGCTTTCTGCCCATAACCGTTCAGTGCCTCCTAGAATTTAGGACTTCAACTATTCAAAACCATGCGCGGCAATGCACTGCGTTCGTCACCCTGAGATATTAGATGTTAAATCGCTTATGTTATTACGCTGGAAAACTAATAAAAACCTTTATTTAAAATAAAAAAAACAGTGATGAGACTTAATTGTCAAACTGTAGGTACTTTATCTCATATTATAAGTTAACAGTACCATACATTCTGTCTGCTTAGGTTAACGTTAAACGGTAGCCGAGAGCGTTCTATCAGCTCGAATAAATCATACGGCGGTGGACAGCAACCATGTAATTGTACCCCGCAGCCTTCCCGCTGACATATTCCATCAAAACCAGCCTTCTCCCTCATAACGGTTCTCCAGCACTTGTCAATATGTCATTGTGACTTGCCAATCGAGTTCTAGAAAATTGCATCAATAAACGCATGTAAAGGGACCATCCCTCGGGACATATCGATTATTATAATCGATTACTCGATACGCGGTCGATTAGCCGTGTTTACGCGCATTCCGTAGGCATAAATCTGTGATCGGGAGCAACGGGGATGTGAATGGGTTCTGATTCGATTATCGGTGTTAGATTTGTGTAATGTTACATGAATTAGTGGGCAAGTGAACATTTTAAATGCGGTGTCGGTTAACTAAATGTTCAGTGTTCGTTTTTTATGAATCCAAAAATCTGAGAAAATATACAAATACCAACTCTTACTTTAAACTAAAGAGCATTAAAATACAATCAACGATCTTATTGATACTTATATACGTATTTACAATTTATAATCAGTTATTTTTGGAGTCAGTGCCAGCCAGGAAAGGCAGTAGCTGCGCCGCCGCCCCGTGCCGTTCGAATATTTGTGGCAAAGGCAGGATTAAACTGTCATTTTGTTTTCTTAAAATTATTTTTGTGATTCCAGAAAACCTTTTTATATCTATCTAAATTATAAGTGTTGGATTGATTTAAATGTGTTCTGACAGCTGTTACTTTGACATATTGTTTCTCATCTGTTTTACCCTTAGACGAAACATCATACTGGACAGAGCCATGAGACGTTGCCGCTCCGACGTTCACATTGTCATGTTTCTCTTTTTATTACACGGATCATCGCATAGAGTAAGCGAGAGAGCTATTGTAAGATTGGCAACCTCGCACTCTGTGTCCATTTTTGTCCGACTAGTAGGTCATAACATTGCGACCCGTCTTACTAAAAACTGAAATTATATAAAAATAACGCTGTGAAGACTTAATACTATCATACATTACGAGATGTATGATATTATGGTGTGTTGTGCTGTGTTTTGTCCATCGAGAACAACGAAAGGAGGAGTAAAAGACCCAGAATTATCATTTCACACGTAAGTCTTTTGTAGCGTTTATTACCTAAAATAACCAGTATCAAAGCTAAATATTCGTTTCACTTAAAGAATATACATGTTTGAAGTCATATAACTATCACGCAGTGTTATTTAGTAATGAATTTAAGCTTTAATTTAAAATAAATAAATGCATTGTTTTACGTGTTCCTGCTAGTGAAGTACCACTGCACGTTTCAAACATTGTCGATATTTCGTCGATATTTATCTAATAATACTCTTGTAATATCCTACATATACTAAATTAAGTGAAACATGAACCGTTAATTCCTATCCGCGTTTAATCGGCTTGATACGTATTCTATAGATAATTAATTTTAATCTTTTTGGAGCTTTCGCGGCATGAAATGTATGATATTTTGTACCAATATTGTGTCATGGTTAACCAATTAAAATAAAACATTTTGTTATAGGTTTCCAAAATGTCCGGAAATCAGAAATCAGTGGATAAAGGCTGTGAGGCGCGAAAACTGGGAGCCACCTAAATACTCTCGACTTTGTTGAAAACATTTTGAAAAATCTAGTTTTATGACTGGGCTGTCAATTAAAAAACTAGGAAGAATAAAAGAAACTAGGAGACGGTGTAGATACTTAGTAACTTTCATAGTTACTATATATACTATATATATTCGTACTATTTACATGGCAATTACGAGTTTCGATGTTCAATAAAGTACATATTTTTGCAAACATTGTGTTCTTAATTTACAAATTCTTTGTGTTCATTTTTATCGATAGATTCTGCACTAGTTTTCACTTCCCTACTCACTAAATGCGCCAACAGAAAGTGGACATGCTGCCAAAGCAATGACTCTATCCAGTATGATGCTAAATCCATAGTTTTACCTCTACACATATTCCCTACATTAAGACTGCACCAAGTCTTGCCTTTTTTTAAAGTTTTGTATAATATTTCACAAACATAACAAGTCTAAGTCAATTTCGGCCACAGTCTAGTCCAAGTTGTGCTTTTAAGTAAACTGATGGACATTTTACTGAAAACGTCTACAGAGTTTCGGAAACAACATGAAAATACACGATTTCCCACTTTATATGATCTCACTCGAACAGCAGTTAAATAAACACTTAATCACATTAAAACTCGAAAGAACACAAGTCATGAAAATGATAAAAAGGTGACATGATTCCTTCTTTTGCCTGCAGTTAGTTCTAACCAAAGACATAATTTATAAGGAGAATTCTGTGGTTCTAACTATATATTTACGTTTTATTTAATACTGAGAAAATTACATTTTGACACCACTTTTACATAGATACTTAGTTCTAAATTTTATTTTTTGCTACTTGTTTTTATTTTTATTAATCTGTAATATATAAAAATAACAAACGTGTGTCTTAAATTTAATATACCACATCTTATATAAATATTATAATAGGTATCAGTATCGCATTTATCAAAACCGGAATGATTTACACCACACAGTCTAATACCCAATAATCTATTGAGCGTCACACATTTCACATGAAATTATATCTAACCTACCGTTTAATTTACAGGCTGCACCGGGATCCGAGATGTAATCTATCGATATATCTCTTGTATCGATATATCGAAGCAATTACCGGTAGTATCGGTGCTGATTTATACGATAATCACAGGACAGCACTAGTGCTTGTAAGGACAGTAGGGACCACCCAGAAGTCGAATCTGCCTATTGCGTATAGTGGTTGCAATGTCTGCCTGGGGAATTACCACACCAGTTATTCTACCGCCAAGAAGTAGTGTCACACATTACTGCGTTCCAGATTGAAGGCCAATGTTTCCAGCTAAATTACTGAGCATAAATATATTGAACATCTAATATCTCAGCGTGACAAGCGCAGTTTCCAAGCATGGTTTTCAACTATTGAAGTTCAAACATCTGGATGGCACTGAACTGTTATCGACAAACGTGATGCATACCACACTTATCGGAACTTACTCAGAAAAAAGTTTGTTTACTGTAAAGTTTTTCGCTGTAAAAGTTTTAAAAAGCAGCGACTTCTTTTTAAAAACTTCTAACAGAATTCACCTTCATCATCGAACGTTCAGCCAGAGAACGTCCACTGTTAAACAAAAATTTAGAAAAAGAAAAAGATAGGGGTAGTATTATCCAACGCTTGGCAGGCATAGGATCCTTCTATCTATCTAATCACCCCGTGTCTACCCACTGCTCTCGTTCACGCAATAAGAGATCCTATACCACACTAATATTATAAATGCGAAAGTTTGTGTGTAAATATGTAAGTGTGTTTGTTGCCGTTCAACTCTGTAACGGCTGAACGGATTTGGATAAAAGGTATGAGGTAGCGTATTAGGTATTTGACCGCCCCGGTGGCTCAGTTGGTAGTGAACCTACCTTCTGTGGTTGGGGGCGTGGAATCGATTCCCATCTAGGACAAACATTCATGTATGAAAATTTGTGTTTGTTCTATGTCTGGGTGTTAATATCTATATAAGTATGTATTTAAAAATATCTATGTACGTATATCAGTCTCTGGCAGCCATATAGCCATATAGCCAGCTTTGCTTAGTTTTGTGTCAGATGACCGTGTGTGCAAAAATGTCCCAGATATTTATTTTATTTTTTTATTTTTTATTCCCTGGATAAACACATAGGCTACTTTTTATCTCGGAAAATTTAACCGTTCCTGTAAAATTGCGGGTGAAACCGCGGGGCGCAGCTAGTCCTTTGTATATCGTAGAGAGAGGATAAGATCCTTACTGCTATTCAAATGTAACATGAGTCCACTCAAGTTGGTTTGTTATTCATGCGGAACACAGAAGTCATGTGTCGTGTAATTATGTGAGGCTCGCCCCTGCCTCGAAATATTACCGTCCACTGTGGTGTGTTGGTCGATTCTAAACGGTATAATCCCGTTCATAAATAATAACCCTCTATCCCGTTTGGCTTTTTGTTACCTTTTCAAGTAATATGCGTTATGACAGTTTTTTTTAAACAAACTTTTTTAAATTGCTTTCTTTTAAACAAAAAAAATGAAAAAACATTTCACAGACCTGGGTCTAGACCAGGACCAGAGTCTTTATCCCGTAACTCTGGTGACGAAGAAGACCATCAGTCTTCGTTTGCTAACCTGCTCGCCCGCATCGTGCGAGTAAGTTGGCGCGAGTGGGACGGCACGCGATGACCATTGCCACCAGAGTTAAGGGATAAGGCCCCAGGTCTAGACCAGACTCTCACAGACCCCACACCAAATATAATCAGTCCTCCCACAGTTCCAACTATATTATAATATCATAGAAAACCCAATGGCAAATAAGTAGCACAAGAGCCAGACTCATAAAATCTCCAATCGTGAAATGTTTACCCCGACCAGTATTAAGTGTCAAATGTTTTTTTCTTCCGGTCGTACTACTGACCACGTCAATAGTTTAGGGGATTCACTTGTTTTTTCTCACATTCATGTTTGAGTAGTACTGACTGTTTGTTTTTTAATAGCCGACAGACTAGGCGTTAGACCACGATGACGTTGGCACACCTGAGCGACGTTGTAGCCGAAGATCGTAACATACCATACCATACCATACCGAAGTGCTTGCACTTGCGCCAGATTTTCGTCTTGAACCCTCAAGAACCGGCTACACACAGACTTACACACAAACTTTTGCTTTATGATGTGTTATTATGACGGATTTCCGGATAAAAATCAAAATGATAAAAAGTTTAGAAAACATTTTTTTGGGAACTTTCGTCCGCAAACCTCGTTTGAGCCCTTGGCCCGTTTTTTTTATGCTGACCAATTATACTGTAAGTGGCGCCCTCTTAGCCTTTACGAACATAACAGTTTAAAAGTCTTTTAATTCACTACCTATACACCAACAATATGGGGATAGTCCTTCCGCAAGGTTTCGAATTCGATATTTAAAATTGTATAGCTGTCGCTCTGTTTCTCGTGCGTGCGATAGAGAGAGTTAGAGAATTTTCCTAACTTTTTGATGGAATTAGCGTTTCGGGTGTAGTCTGATATCACCCCCTAAATCTTTACGAAATCTTTTGTTTTTGGTTTTGGATAAACCATAATTTATCCGCTATGTTTTGTTTACACTTTGTACGGGAATAGCTACGTTAAATTTATATATAAACATACAAAACAGAATGCAATCATATTAAAATTATTGACCGAGCGAAGCGAAGGGCTCAGAGTTTACTGGGACAAATCAGCATTTGTATGTATGTTTATATGTTTGTGTGTATATTTGTCCGATGATAACTTGCAAACCGTTGATCCGATCTTTGTAGGCAAGTAGTTCATTTCAATACAATTTTTAAGTTTGAATATGAGCTGAATCTGTCCAGGGGTTGTGAAGATATAGGGATCGCGAGGTCTCAGTTCGGCGCGAACTACTAGTTATTTAAGTAACACAAGTCAAAAGTAAATTGAGTTGGTTATTTAACGTGAGTATTCCCGTTTTATTAAAACAAAATGTAACAAAACCACGTCAGTTTTCATAGTAAAACATTTACACTGGCAGTCGATCATTGGAATACTAGTAAGAATGAAACTAAAAGTGACTGTTCGACAGCCAATGACACAGTTACAGGTCGAGCTGTATGTTTAAATATAAATACACGTATGAGTTACATTCCAGCTGTAATGACTACATTCGTAATAAGCGCGGTTGGTGCCTGTGTCGGGGTTAAGGCGAAGACGCCTGAAAGGAAAAGTGATTGAATATATTAATTTACTAGCTGCGCCGGTATCACCTGATACTCTAAAGTAACCGAATATTCTTCCGGGATAAAAAGTAGCCTATGTATTAATCCAGATTATATGCTAGCTCCATACCAAATATCATTTAAATCCGTTCAACCGGAACGGGAACAAACACACTTACACACAAACTTTCACATTTATAATATTAGTGTGATTTTCTTTTTACCAGACTGTCTAAGAAGGAGGGTAGTGGATTTGGGGGTGTGTGTGTAAGTATGTATGACTGTGTGTCCGTATTTTACCTCCTGTAGCCTAAACGGCTTGACCGATTTTGGTGATTGAGGTGTCGTTGGATTCCTATCTTCGTCCAAAATGTCATAAGCTACATCTTGCAGACGGATATTCTGTTTTTCTTTTAAAAATACTTAATTTTTAAGTACAATTTTTAAGTTTGAATATGAGAAAAAGGTCGCGAGGTCTCTGTTTCAAGTGAACTACTAGTAACTTTGATGACAAAATTAAAAATGTGTGATATGTGCATTAACATTATTTTATTTAACTTCCCAAGGAGTGTAATATAAATGACTATGCAATTATAACTATAAGTATATATATTTGTGTGTTCCTATATGACCTCTTGTAGCCTAAACGGCTTGACCGATGTTGATGATTGTGGTGTCGTTGAATTCCGCTTTACGTCCGGAGTGACAGTGGCTACATTTTGCAGTCGGGTTTTTGCTTATCTTTTAATAATAATACTTGTTAAACCTCAATATTTTGCTGTAATTACCAGCAAAAGACTGCCTGCAACGCCTTAACTGAGCAGTTAAATTGCCACAGAACGTAATGCTATAAGTCAGGTGGAGTAAATTAACCGTGTAAATACACTCGATCGGAACGCATGATAAAACTTATTAAACTTTTTGTAACAAACATTGAGAGGGTATTTCGAGAGAAAGATAGCGCTACACACTTTCGCGCGCAGATGAAAGCTAGCAAAAAAAACAACATCGGGAAATCAATCAAAATTCTGTTCCATGCAAACCTAGATATTATTATTATTACCTCACTATTAGTGTAATAATCACTTGAATATACACTAGGGGTTCCGAGTGCCAACGAAAAGTGTGTGTAAATCGAAGTCTTAAATTATATTTTATTATTGTCAAAAATTCTCAAATGATCTCTCTTCTCGTCTGGTCGAAGCAACACGTGGCCAAAATGCTGGCCTCTATTTCGCCCAAACGCTGAGTATTGCAATACAACGTGGTAATGGGGCCAGCATTTTGGGAACAATTCCCACTGGTAGCGGTCTTTTAGATTAGTTTATTTTGTTTATTATTACTATGTAATTTTAAGTCCTATTTAACTGAATGAATTACAAAACTTAATAAATGGTAATTTTCTGCGTTATCTGCAACTCGAAATGAAAAATGTACTAAAAATAAATTGACAAAATTTTTTTTTATAGATAAAATGGTATGTAATCATGTTTTCCCGCAATGCAATACTAGATGACAGCATCGAAAAAACATATTTAATCTACATAACTAATGAAGGGGCCTAAATACCTAGCCTACTACATAAAACGAGTTTGATCATCCAGAGACCATTGATGGTCTAAAAATAATTCAAATATTCATAACCCACCAGTTGGTAGCGTACGCTGCATGCTGCGGCATTACCTCGCTGAATGGCAATTTGCACCATAAGCTTTTTTTTTGTTTATGTTGCTCGGTGACGAGACGAGCAAGTCGTTCAACTGATGTTAAGCGTCACGCTTGCCCATAACAGTGTTGTGCCACACAGAATTTTGAACCTCAATAGTTCAAAACTATGCGCGGCAATACACTGCGCTCGTCACCCTGAGATGTTAGATGTCAAATCTCTGTATGCCCAGTAATCACGCTGGAAACATTGCCTTTCAATCCGGAACACAGTAATGCTTGCACACTACTGCTTGGCGGTTGAATAGCTGGCAAAGGTGTGGTACTTCCCCAGGCGGACTCTAAAGAGGATAGTACCTACTTCCGCGAGGTTTTGGCGCTTTCGATAATTGAAATTGCATAGCTGTCGCTCTGTTTCTCGAGCGTGCCATAAGGAGACTTAGCGAATTTTCCTAACTGTTTCATGAAATTAGAGTTTCAGGGGCGCTAGTCTCGACTTTTCGCTACAGCACTTTGCGACCGAATTCGGTCGCTACGACGCAAAAATTCGACAACGAACACGAATTGTTAACGAAAAAACGCAAACAAAGCGTTGAATTTTGCGTCATAGCGACCGACTTCAGACGCTATGACGCAAAATTCGACAACAAACAATAATTGTTCTGAAAAAACGGAAAAATAGCGTTGAATTTTGCGTCATAGCGACCGAATTCGGTCGCAAAGTGCATAGCGAAAAGTCGAGACTAGCGGCCCTGGGGTAGTCTGTTATCACCCCCTAAATCTTAAAAAAATCTTTTGTTTTTGGTGTCATTGGCTTGAATAATCTATTATCTATGCCGCTTTGATTGTTTTTTCAAATAATGTTTATGGTATTCTAACAACAACTGCTTTTTACGTCGTATTATCGATACTGAAACGTTTGTTAACTTTGACGACAGATTAAGTCTATTGCTGTCTTTGTCATTTGCTTAGTGCCAGACAAAGGCAGTATTAAAAATAATCTGTAGTCAAAGTTAACAAAAGTTTCAGTATTAGGGGGTAAGTGCCTATAGCAAAGAAAATATTGCGAAATGAAAAAAAACAAATATACAAACATAGTTTTTCACGGTGTGTACCAACTTGATCGTCTTGTCACTCAATAAAATTAAAAAAAAAACTTATTGCCTATGGCCTATACGAACTCACCAAGATAATTATCTTTATGTTGATTGATTATGATTACATTAGAGTAATAAAGCAATTTAAAGTGATTAGTAGTGATCCAAAAAGCAAATAATGTTAAATTATGATTAGCATGTGTAATCGAAATGTATAATCAAGTGTATGTATGTATGTCAATATAATTTGAATGTATCAGACATGATTATCGAATAATAGGTTATTCTTATAATGATATAGATAATAGGTGGTTTTTGGATAGTTAGGAATGTAGGTATAATATCAATATGTCTTAAATTAGGTATGTGGGAGGATGTTAAAATAAACTACCGTGTATAGGGTTCCGTACAAAAATGGTAAAAGGAACCCTAAGGGTACCTTTTACCATTAAACAAGGGGTACAACCACTGGAAGTTATCAATTAAGTTATTTTTAGATATCTGGAAAGGATGTCAATATAGACTACGGTCATTTTTATGGTTCTATACCAAAATGATAAAGGAAGCCATAAGTACGGCACCGGTGACTGTCTGTGTATATGTCACATACTATTTTTTTCAGCTTGAAATTTGGCACATACCTAAATAATTATGGCCACATAATTATTATGAAATTCACATTTTTTGTAATTTTACGTCTTCCATATTGAGAAAATAGGCGAGTAAGATAGATTTGGACGCGACAAACGACTTTAAAGAAATAATATATACCTATTTATTAATTAAGAGCCATTGCCCATCCCAGGCTAGGTGTTTTAACCGTCCTCGACTACAACATCACTTAAGGCCACGGCTAGAGTTATCTTTTTCACACGTTTTCAACATTTTTGAAGATTAAAAATAAATAAATATTCTTTAACATCTTTAGCCATGATATTAATAATAAATCAATACAAATATTTATCTTTCCATTGCCATTGTTTTATAACAATATTCATATTATTATTTATCTAGCGAAGGTAGAAAAATATTTTTTTTTTCTTTCTTCTAAAAGATTCTTCATTCTTCATAAAACAAAACATAAAAATTGTTTTCTGACTTTGAAATTATTATGCTATGCTATGTAAATAAAAAAATAAACAGTTACTTATCTTTAGCATAATAATGCCAATGTTTGAAAGCAATTTTTATGTGACAGCCTATGAAGGAAGCGGCCTCCGAGTTTCCGGTCAAATGCCTAGCATTTTAACCATAATGAAGCTCCTTTGTTTTGTTCATAATTTTCTAATAAGTACATACATTATAATGTCTGCCTTAACATCATTCATCATTATCATCATCAGCCAGAAGACGTCCACTGCTGAACATAGGCCTCCTTAAAGCACCACATCGACCGACAATGTGCCACTTGCATCCACCGGTTGCCCGCGACTTTCACAATGTCGTCGGTCCAACTAGACATCAACTTAACATCATTATTTTACGCAAATAATTTATTCAACAAGTTCTTACGAGTTCTCTAATGATAAGATAAGATTAAGTGATAATAAAACGATCAAATCGACATAAGCCAACACGGCATCGACATAATTACATCGAAAACTACCTCAAATAAACTAAGCCTGGAAATATTCTAGTGTAGTGTTTCTACTACACCAGAATAGTTCCATATATCAACCTGTCAAATGCTGGACCAATTGCTGTGTTTAAAACCAAAGGTGCGTTCAAACATGTCCCCACTATGGAATTCGCAAGTTTCGCAACGGTTACGCCCTGAGTTACCCACCGCTACTGAACAACCTTGACTATTGCTTAGATCAGGGATGGGGAAATGGCGGCCCGCGCGCCGAATACGGCCCCCGACATGATTTGATCTGTTTTGAGATCAGCTAAATCCCTCTATATAAATAAACTCCATAAAAGCTTTCAGTATAATGACATAGTAGATAATGCTGACAATTACAAATTTTTAGGACTGACTCTTGACAAACATCTTAATTGGAAATTATATATAGATACACTATACAAGAAGCTTGATCGGTTCATGTTCGCGTTAAAGTTCGCGTATTTAAAATAAGGCATACTGTGTCTATGGAGGCTGCTTTGGGTGTCATCTCTGCTTAGCTACCTCCTGATAATGTGGAGTTACTCGGTCGACATAAACAGAGTATTTAAGATACAAAAACGCTGTGTTCGTGTTATAAATAGAGCTTGGTTTTTAGACAGCTGCAGACCACTTTTTAAAGAATCTAACATTCTTCCTTCGCCATGTAAGTACATTAAAGCCATTTGTGTTTTCACAACAACCGGTGTATGCAAGTGGCACATTGTCGGTCGGTGTGGCGGTCTAAGGGGGAGGCCTATGTTCAGCAGTGGACGTCTTCTGGCTGATAATGTAATGTAATGTGTTTTCACCAAAGAAAATCCTGATTATTTTAAGAAACGTAGTGAAGTTATGTCCCGTCAAAAAAGAGCCAAGTTCACTAACCTATTACATCTACCTCGCGCCGTAAAGGATCTTTAAGTAAGACTTGTCTAAAATACGTGTATATCAATATATAACAAGATACCGAATGACATTAAATTATTGGAAGGGAATAAATTTAAAAATACTTTGACTTATTGGCTTCTTAGCAACTGTTTCTATAGCATCAAAGAATTTAATAATCGTTAATACAATTTATATAATAATAATAATAAAATATATTTTTACAGTACAGTAAAGTTTTATAACATAAAATATTTGCTCGTCTGCTTGCAGACTAGATACAGCGTGATACTAAAATGATGTATAGCACCATTATTTTATTAACATATATTATCGTAAATAAATGATTTGATTGATTGATTGATTGGTTGAGTAAACCTTGGACTACTAACTTGGACTAGACAATGACTTGAATTGTTGACTTAGATTAAGACTGAGACTTGTTGTCAATGGGAAATATTACGCTTTACTTGCAAATACCAAAACTTGACAACGGCTAAATACGCAATGTGTAAAGCCAAAATAAAAGAGAAAAAAAAATTTGATACATTCTTTATTATCCACAGCAGATTACTTAGGACTAAAAATGCTAAACTAGTGTAAAAACGTGGCGGCATATCGCTGACAGCGATCTCGTCCAGGTAAATTACAAGGACAAGATAATAATTCCTACAGCAAACTACAGACAGCTACAGTGCAGTGCTTGTTACGATTTTTTTCAAGTACCTTTGACCCTAATTTTGACGGTATAATTCAATTAACATACGATATTAAATTCTTCACACAATAAATAAAAAAATGATATACTTATTTGGCCCGCCGAGATGTTTGAATTATTTTATATGGCCCACTTGTGAATATATTTTCCCATCCCTGACTTAGACTGTCCATTATCCGAAGCGTAAGCTTAGCTACATCGTCACCAGAGGCTGATATCTCGTCGACAGCTCGAATTACTGCAAGATAATCCTACTTTACCTTCAGAAGCTTCGGGCAGAACTTTAACAAGCGCTTGTACGTCAGGGCCGCTCCCATATTTCCTATTCTAATAAAACCGATGATAGTCCTGGGGTGTTCTAAAAAACGGGCGCGGCTACGGAAGACTGGTGCTCGTATAAATTCTCTAATAAGCGTACTCTATATGCCTCCTGAGGCAACAATGCACAGATTAGCCATTACAGATACCGCACTCGAGACCTTTGTTCGGTTCGGTTGCGGGAACTGAGATCAAGCGTTCCCGTATCTCAAGGTTACGCCGACTCGAGCCTAGAAATCAAGCGTAGATTGTGTTAACAACAAATTACGTACTACTAAAATGATGTTTTTTGTTGTGCATTTATTCATAATGTACCTATATTAAAGTTATGTAGATTGAATAGCTTAAATAATGAGCCTGGTGCGATACGTTTATTACCGTAGATGTAAGTTTATTACAAAATATTTTAATAATCCATAGATTTAAATGTACTTAAAATTAAACTTAATCTTTAAAAGATGCACAGAGGCTTTGCTTGTCTGATAAAGTTATTAACCCAATAATGGCGTATACAATCTTATAGACTGTGTCTAGTTTGTATATGTTTGTACCAGACTGCCAAAAAACATAACCCTCATGTTATTTGTGTGTATTTAAGGATAAAGGTATGCATGTTTTGTGTGCTTTTCTATATTACCTCCTGTAGCCTAAACGGCTTGATTGATTTTGACGTGTGATGGATTCCGGTGTCGTTGGATTCCTTTATATGTCCAAAGTAACATAAGCTACATTTTGCAGTCTGGTATTTTCTTTTTCTTTAATAATATTACTTGTGTAATTATGTTGAAGAAACCAAATCAATGAAATTAACCATTGAGGGTCTGTAGGTGTTTCTGTTTCTGTTGACCGATGCTTGGAACCCTTCGATCGTCCTGATTACGAAATCTATTAGGGGGTTATCTGTGCAACAATGCTACTAATCTCGACTATTACTCTTGCGTAGAGATTTTAAAATCCTAACCGGTAGTTGTGTCCATGGTTAATTTTTAGTTGCCTCCTACGCTGCGGTAATAAATTGTGGTGGATTGATGCGCGGGTTCGCTGCCCGGAGACATAGTTTTTTTTAGGCTTCCTCAGACTATGCTTCATATGCCACGCTATACATATCACGCCGGTGTCGCCGGGACGACGTAATAAACATTTAATTTATTTTGAGCTGTCTAATCGTATGCAATTAGACAGCTCAAAATTTAATTAGTATAATTTAAACGCGAATTGCGCCAAAGACTGTCGAATTTATACTATTTGGCTCGTAATATTTTCGACCGAAAAATTGGTGTAAACTGTCAACCGGTTATACTGACTATTCTTTAGGTATATATATGCTCGGCATATAAGCAAACAAGTTTTGCTATACGGGACCAACCATGAAATCCTAAAAAAAATAATTAAATGCTCCTTACATTTCGTCGTAGGTGAATGACATTTGAATGAATGAACTGAATTAGAATGAAAATGTCAATTCTATGGAACAGCTGTTTGTTTTAGTGATTTCAGTTTCACCTCATAGTAAAAGTTATTCATTAAAAATCTTATGTCCGTCTCCTACCCTTCAGCTATATCTATGCAAAAATTCAGCTCGATCCTTTCCGCCGTTTAGCCGTAATAACGCGACAAACACCCAGACAGATTGAGAGACAAAGAGACAGAAAGAGAGACAGAGTTTCATTCGCATTTACAATATTAGTTAAGATTAGGATTAGGATGGTTAGGATGATGAGTACAATTATATCCTGGACAATCTGTCATGTAACTAAGCACTTCATAATTACCATACTTTTTGGAAATTTACTGTATGAAGTTTATATGTTTGTCTTTGTATGTATAATATGTTTTTTTTTTATTTTTATGTTTGTACCCATTATATATCTTGACTAACGTGAAAATGCGCGAGCGAGACGGGATGTCTCGAATATGTAGAATAATATTATAGCGTAGTTTGAAGAGGTATATCAGCTTCCGTATAAGTTTGTAAGTGGTCTATGCGACGATCAGTCTCGGTTGATAGATAATTCATATGCACGATGGGACACGAATTAATCTTCTTTAAAGATCCATTTTATTTTTAAGTGTCGTGTCGGATTGCCTGGCGTTTAACTGATAAAGTTTGAGCGTTTATTGGGGGCTTTAGTCGGATGATACAAAAATCATGTAGTTTATGTGTTGGTATACAAGGTGTAAGGATGATACAAAAATCATGTAGTTTATGTGTTGGTATACAAGGTGTAAGGATGATACAAAAATCATGTAGTTTATGTGTGGTATACAAGGTGTAAGGATGATACAAAAATCATGTAGTTTATGTGTTGGTATACAAGGTGTAAGGATGATACAAAAATCATGTAGTTTATGTGTTGGTATACAAGGTGTAAGGATGATACAAAAATCATGTAGTTTATGTGTTGGTATACAAGGTGTAAGGATGATACAAAAATCATGTAGTTTATGTGTTGGTATACAAGGTGTAAGGATGATACAAAAATCATGTAGTTTATGTGTTGGTATACAAGGTGTAAGGATGATACAAAAGTCATGTAGTTTATGTGTTGGTATACAAGGTGTAAGGATGATACAAAAATCATGTAGTTTATGTGTTGGTATACAAGGTGTAAGGATGATACAAAAATCATGTAGTTTATGTGTTGGTATACAAGGTGTAAGGATGATACAAAAATCATGTAGTTTATGTGTTGGTATACAAGGTGTAAGGATGATACAAAAGTCATGTAGTTTATGTGTTGGTATACAAGGTGTAAGGATGATACAAAAATCATGTAGTTTATGTGTTGGTATACAAGGTGTAAGGATGATACAAAAATCATGTAGTTTATGTGTTGGTATACAAGGTGTAAGGATGATACAAAAATCATGTAGTTTATGTGTTGGTATACAAGGTGTAACGGAAAGGTTTGGCAATATTGAAAGTTATTTAAGTACTCATAATTATGAACTGCCTTTTCGATGGACCAATCCTGGAATCACGAGAAATAATCAGCTGTTCCATGAATTTTGTCGAGTGTGATTCTCATTTTTCTGTGGAACAGCTGATTTTTTTTCACGATTTCAGTATTGGTCCCATAGTAAAAGTTGTTCATAATAATGAGTACATACATACCTTTCAATATTGACTAGCCTTGTGACTCAGTGGGAGGATTTCCGGCTTCTGAGCTGTAGGACAGGCTTAAAGACAAACATTTGCGTGATGAACATAATTGTTTGTTCTTTGTCTGTATTAAATGTATGTATTTACAAAAAAAAATAACCAAAATAATTTTAGTATTTATGTATTCTATCAGGTATCTGGTTCCCATAGTACAAGCTTGCTTAGTTTGGGGCTAGATGGCGCTGTGTGCAAAACGTCCACTAATATATTTATTTACTTATATTGCCAGTACATAACACTCTGTATAATGACGTAATATATTACTTACCATCCGGGATATATCCTCTATCACCGATGATGGTGTATAAAATCGTGAGACGCTATACAACAGTGCTTTCCTGAACAAAGCTCTACGATAAATGTTATAATGATAGCTACTTCTCTGCTTCAGCTTATAAACATCCTACTGCTGAGATATCAGCCTACCCTCGAAGGGTGATTAGGCCATATCCACCACGCTGGCCCAGTAAGGGTTGGCGTATTCACATACGCCTTCGAATTTATTATCCGGAAATTATGTAGGTTCCCTCACGATATTTTCCGTCACCGAAAAGCCAGTGGTATATCCGTAAGTAACTTCGAAGAACTCATTAGTAAGGGCTCGCCCGGGAAACCCCGAATTTCATTCACCCGCGAATGTGAGGCGAGCGTGGCTATCAAGAGCTACAACGGCTAATAAGCTATTTCTACAACATTATTAATATATAGAAAAGACTCAGATATGTGTGTCCTTAAAACACCTAGAAATATCCCACAAATATATAATTATATTGATCAAAGATCCGGAAAATATAACATGCGTTCTAGTTCCAAAGCTTCGCTTGGGTTTCGCCATGATTTAAACTCTCCTTTATGGCCTAAGAACACAAAACGGTAACGCAGGTGGTTATTCCTATTACACGGACGAGAGTGAGAACTGCCTTCAGGACACGCGGCCTTACGCAATCTGCTCGCTGAGATTGGAATGGAGCTAATAATTTGAGATATGGTAAAATAATATAAAAAAATTACGTCATCTGCGCAACAGTCCGTTTTAGGTGACCTTAGCGGAGCGAAAGAGCGCGAGCCGAGCACGGGCCGAGCACAAGCGTAGCACAAGTGGAGCACGGATTCGCGTAGCGTAGACGGGCATGGGAGCCTCGAACGAGCCTACGGCTCATGCTCGACTGCGCTCCGCCAACTGGCTTTTTGACGAAAACAAAACACACTGCGGAAAACATACCTGTGTTCGAAGACAGTGATCATTGTAAGCTCGTTGTAAGTCCCTCCTATAAGGCAGGTGTTTGCCATAAACCCCACGTTTGGCAGGTAGCTTGGAGATAGCAAAATGTTCTCGGTTTACTAAGAGGACGCTGCTGCCCGTCCTCCGATTGTTCTGGTCGCAATTTTAGAACCTAGGTCCCGGGAGTGAAGATTACGTCGGGAGAATTCGTCATACGCGTATTGAAATCGCGAGGTGCTGTTCATCTATAAAATACACAAATATTTTTAACGGTTAACGTTTTTGTGGGAATGCAATATGTATATTAACTCCTGAAGCCTTACCGGTATGACTGATACTGATGAGTGAGGTGTCGTTGGATTCCTCTTTGCGTCCGTGTGGCATAGACTACATTTTGCAGTCGGTTGTACTTGTTCGTTCTTTTAATAATACTTGTTGTTTTGTTCAAAGTACCGCATCCATTTCACCTGAGCTTCTCACCTCCGTCAATCCCCGATAGCGAATTTACACGCCAGCTCTAGTATGAAATAATGTGATTACCGAGCAGGGTATTGTGTTACAGGTGTTTGGATAGCTTCCTTACTACCGCCATTAACTATAATAACGCGTTTCGGATCGACACTTGGACGTAAAGCAACTGCAAGCACGCTAAAACAGTTTTCTGAAAGTTCAAAAGATCAAGTGCAAGTTAAAACAGTTTTCTATTTTTTTTTAAAGTTAAAAGATCGACCGCATTTTGTGGCATTAATTATATTGTGTAAATGGTTAATCGTATTAAAAAAATATGCCAGTTTCCCTTCTGTAGATCTCAATTACACTTTAAACGATTTATTCAAGACTAGCTGCGCCCTGCCGTATCACCCGCTGTTCTACAGGAACGGTTAATTTTTCCGGGATAAAAAGGAGCCTATGTGTTTATCCATTGAATAAACTATCACCATACCAAATTTCATCCAAATCCGTTACAAAGAAAAACACACTTACATACTCACATGCTTACACACTTACAAACTTTCACTTTTATAATATTAGTGTAATATTATTCATAAGCGAGTTCAGTCCCGTTGTTTTTTTTTAGTCTCGTTTTATCCCAGCTGTTGTAGTGGTAGGACTCCTTTGCATAATCCGGAGAAGTAAAGACTTTGCCAGTTATTCATCCGCCAAGCCAATCTTGGAGAGCGAGCTGTTCGGTTCCGTCACCTTAAACCCAATCCGGACAAACACAAAAAGTGGCAACACTTTTTTCTACCTGGCAATACATAGTCTATGAAAAAGTGTACAAGAAATACTGCTCGTGCGACGCATCAAAAACAAAAATTCTTAGATATCCGAAGAAACAAAAAATTGGATAACATCCACCACAACATCTGAAACTGCGGTAAAGACCAAACACGAGACTTTTTCCGCAACTGGGCCACAAAGCGGCCCCTCTTGCGTGTCATCCCAGCTGCAGCTAGTCCAGCCACCCGGTATCCTACAGGAAGGCCAGCAGTTTGCTGACGCCAACGCATGCCTTCCGCTGTGTTGTGCAATATGCAATAGCTACACGTAATAAGGCTATATGCAATGCCCCTTACCGATATCTAATTGTAAGTTCCTAGATCTGATATTAATACCTCCTACACCAAAGTTGGATAAAAGGTCGCTTGCAACACACAGGCGTGACAAAGCTTCCAATGAACGTGGAACTACAGCTGTTGTCTTGTTTTCTCCTTAGAATTAAGGAGAGACAAAGATAGTAACAGCGCCAACAGTAAGATGGCAATTGTTTTGTGTGTTAAAAATCCCATTTAATGATTTTTTTATACCATATTAATGATATTTTACTAGAGATACGACTTAAAAAAACTCACTTAAAATGACCTCCGGAAATCTGTCCTCTCGGACTGATTTTATTATAGCTATCTCTTTTACTCCCTAACTTTCACATCTTTCTTCGCACTCTTTGGCGGCTGTAAACTGCAGCGCAGCCAAATTCAGAGCGCCAGGTAACTTTAGTAACATCGCTTCTTCCCCATTGCTCAACTAGATTGCTCAACTAGTTGAGCAGTTGAGCAGTAGGACATAGTTTGTATTTCCGAGCATAGGTCAACTATTTTTTGCTCAACTTCGTTGATCAGGTGGTAATCCTGTTATAAATCCGCTTCTTCCTCATTGCTCAACTAAATTGTTTAGCTGCATCAAGTTGAGCAGTGGGTAATACCAACGGATCAACTGGTAGTTGCTCAACTATGAATAATTCAGAAGTGGGTAAGTAACCTCTGATTAACTTAAACTTAACAACTACATTTAATTATAGACTAACTGCTCCTGTGGTTTCACCCGCTATTCTACAGCAACGGTTAATTTTTTCAGGATAAAAAATATAAAAAGCCTATAATACGTTATTCCAGGAAATAAGCTACCTCCATAGCAAATTTCATCCAAATCTGTTCAGCCGTTACAGAGTTGAACGGGAACAAACACACTTACATACTTATACACAAACTTTAGCATTTATAATATTAGTGTGATAGAAATAATAACATGTTGAAAATGTGTGAAAGAGATCGCCTGGCCGGAAGCGTGGCTTTAAAGTCTGTGTCACACTGTACTCCTCAGAATATGGACCTCACCTGGTGAAGTAGGTCACTCGTATGATATTTATCTTCCTATTGTATCATATTCGCCAGTTTATAAGGGCAGAGATATCATTTTGTCTAAGTTATTGGACATTAACTTTTAAGCAGGCATTGCTATTACAAGTGACATACGATTATAACAAAACGAAAGCCTGTGAATAATATCTACAGGGTTATAAGGAAAGTATATGGTAAGCCGAAAGGGGCTCATTATACTCATGATTGTGATCAACTGTCCCATATAAGGACCAATCCTGAAATTGAGAAAAAAATATCAGCTGTTCCATACAATTTGTCGAGTGTCATTGACATTTTTCTATGGAACTGCTGATTTTTATTTTTCCAATTCAGGCTTGCTCTCTTAGTAAAAGTTGTCCATAATGATGAGTACTATGAGCCCTTTTCGGCTTAGCATACCCTTTCCCTATAACCTTGTATAGATAGATAGATAGATAGATAGATAGATAGATAGATAGATAGATAGATAGATAGATAGATAACTCTTTATTGTTCACACCAGAAATAACATACAAAAGACCAAAAAAAACTTTAAAGTAATATAGCGGCCTTATCGCTTAAAGCGATCTCTTCCAGGCTACCTTAGAATGGAGAGGATTTGTATGGAAGAGGTAAGAGACGGCGTGTGCTATTAATAAGGGATACTGCTAGACGCAAAAAAAAACCTATCCTTTATCCTTTATATCCTATAGATATCTACAGGATGGATTCATTTTATTATGTATCCCTGTGGCAAAGATGTATTGAGAAATTGCATCAATAATGTTGGTAAAGAAAATCATCATCATCACCAGCCACAAGACGTCCACTAATGAACATAGGCCTCTCCCTTAGAGCGCCACACCGAACGACAACGTGCCATTATATCCAGCGGTTGCCCGCGACTTCCACAATGTCGTGGGTCCTCCTAGTGGGAGGCCTGCCAATGCTGCGTCATCCGGTTCATGGCCGCCACTCAAGAACCTTTCCTCCCCATTGGTTATCGGTTCTTCGAGAAAAAATATAATTAATGTAAATTTTAAATATTTGGGAAGGTATTTTAACCTAGAGATACATCTTTAGATGTATATATACTAATGATATGGATAATGTGTCTCTGTGGCGCATCGAGAGATTGCGTCCACATCAGTAAAAATCCACGTCTTTTCACGTTATTTTGAGTGTTGCCGTCTTACCACATTTTTTTAAATTAAAACCACGCTTAGACAACTTTTTAGGTTGGACAGTGTCTCAAAGGTTAAATACAATTTTTATAAAAAAAAACTATGTAGTAGTTTTTTTTTTTATGCTTAAGCAAACATAATGATGACGTGCGAGGCTTAATCAAGGTAAATTCCATTTAATAAAAATTAAAATATAATTATATTTCTGTACAAAAACTAATGTATCGTTATTAGGAACACTATTCCTAAACAGTTTTGTAATCACAATACAAGGACAACAAATATGAACTTTCCCAGTGTTTATCTAGTTTTTCAGATATTTCATAATTAAAATGTCTCAGTCATAGTCTAAGTCAAGCAACGTAAGTCACGGTTAAGTCCACGTCATGCCCCGGTAAAGTTATAGAGAATTTACTACTGGAAAAAACACGAAGAGTCACGTTTCACAATATTATACTATTTACCAACACTTGTGCACGTTCACGAACACGTAATGGATAAAAAACACAATTTTTACACATTAACAATCGATATTACACAAGTTTTGGAAAATAATACAATGACGCGACATGACGTCTTCACGTTCCCGCCAAAACTCGTTTATGAAGTCATAAACTAAAGATCTAGCTCATTGACCGAGCGAAGCGAAGGTCTCAGAGTTTAATGGGACAAATCGGCATTTGTATGTATGTTTGTATGTTTGTGTGTATATTTGTCCGATGATAACTTGTGAACCGTTGATTCGATCTTTATGAAATTTTGTAGGCAAGTAGCTCTACAATTTTTAAGTTCGAATATGAGCTGAATCTGTTCAGGGGCTGTGAAGATATAGGGATCGCGAGGTCTCAGTTCGCGGCAAACTACTAGTATATACATGGCTTAAAATAAAATACCGCTCACAGTGGCGAGCTAATCATAAATGTACCGCGAGAGATCCGCTCGATAGCGGCGGATAGCGATCGCTGTGATGAATGGTAGTCGAGCGGATACTATGTCTTTGTTCAAGGGGACAGGGACGGTGTGGAGTCGATGTTGGTACTGATTAGCGTGTACCGCCTACTTGTTCGTAAAAACTATTATTTTTTGTTTATTTCTGTACGAGTCCCGTCTTCTACAACAATGTTTTCTATTCTTCTTATTATCTGTGAAAACTTTTAATTGGCCGTCTATTCTTTATAACTTAACTAATGATGTACCTAGCTGTAAATTTTCCTAAGAAAAATAAAATACAATAAATAAAATAAAAAAGAGCGCCAACTGTTGCCCCCTATCATTTCTAAGCTATGCACTTGAGACTTTTTATTCGCCATGTTAATATTATTATTAAAAAGTTTCTTTTAAAATTATTTCGCTATATGCAATGAATTTTTGAGATAATCGGAAGAAACTTATTTGTAACATTCGTTTATGTACTATATACATAATTTTTGATGTGATAAAATATTTTTCTTCAGCTTAAAGTATGTCACTGTTCGCAAAAGCCTCCCTTTTCTTCTTCTAAACTACCCGGTATTTGGCTTTGGTGGTCCAAAGTTGTTCATACGAGTTGAGCTCGTCACGCCAAGATAAGACTATTGTTAAGTACTTACTTGCTTATCGTAGTTAATATTTAACATCTAAACGGTACACAGTTTTAGACAATAATTCATTTCATTTCAAATTTCATATTTCATATATTTATTTCATGTTTTATTTCGTCTGGGTCGACCCAAAGTCAAAGTATCTTAGAGGACGTTTTAATTTTGTGACCAATCCGTGGTGTTCATTAGTTAAGCTAAGAGGATAGTCCTTCCGCGAGGTTTTGGCGCATTCGATATTTGAAATTGTATAATTGTCACCCTGTTTCTCGTGCGTGCGATAGAGAGAGTTAGTGAATTTTCTTAACTTTTTTGATGAAATTAGCGTTTCGGGGGTAGTCTGTTATCACCCCCTAAATCTTAACAAAATATTTTGTTATTGGTGTCAATGGCTTGGATAAACAATAATCTATGCCGCTAAGTTTTTTTTTTAACAATATTTATGGTATTACAACAACTACTATGCTTCGTCTTATTTTCGACGAAAAAAAATGTCACTTTAAGTACCCATAAAACGAAGATATTCCGAAATTTTAAAAAAAAATAACGTTTAGGGGTGGTTATCAGACTACGCTTTTTGTATGGACGAGAATCCGGCATACTCTATTCTTCAGTAAAAATAATCTTTCTTTTAATAAAACGGGAATACTCACGTTAAAATGAGTCGGTTATTCCCACTATAGTTTCGATCACAATCGGTGACCTTTATCAAGGAATGCTAAGCGAGACACGCGCGCGACCTCGTCTTGCCTTGCCTCAAGACGAGGTCGCGCGCGTGTCTCGCTTAGCAACAAAATGTATCAAAACGTCAGTTTTCATAGTAAAAAGAATCTTTGTCTTTGTGAATATATTTTATAAAAATTAATAACGACTCTACTCCATTTTGTTTGATACCACCGATGAAGTGACACGGCGGTAACCGCACGGCAGGTTACCTGCACGGTCACATTTCAGGGGTAACCCATTAATGTCTTTCTGCTGGAGAAGCTGCTCTTTTGTCTTATGATGAAAGAGATAACATGATTTACTTCTACGACCATTCATGACCGTTACTAGTTTTTAATTGTACGTAGCGATGTTTTTGAGGCAACTTTGCGAAAGAATATCGTGTTTTACCCGACTGCTCAAGGAGGGTAATGTTTTTGGAGTTTTTGTAGCCTAAACGGCTTGACCCGATTTCGACGAGTGAGGTGGCTTTGGATTTCTCATTATGCGGACTGACATAGGCTATATTTTGCAGTCGGGTTTTCAGATTTCTTTTAATTCTAGTCTCGTTTCGTCAAGATCGGTCAAGCCATTTAGGCTACTGGAGGTAATATAGGAACACACAAACATATTTACATAGCTACATACACCCCAAAAACATTACCCTCCTTCTTGGGCAGTCGGGTAAAAACATGTATCATTATTTTTTTTTCAGATTTGTTTCTTAAACTCGAAGTAGGCGGCATTGGTATTTCCCGCTCTGTAATACTTTTTCGACAACAATGTTTACGAACGGGAAAAAAAATCCCGTTCGTTCACACTTCGGGTACTTCCCGCTCGGTAACACTCGTTTCGTTAACAGTGTTACGTTCGAGAAAACACCGTTCGTTTTCACCATTTGGAAATTCATACTCTTTGATTTTAAATCTACAACAATGTGAAAATGTACGAGCGAGAGTACTGTGCCTGGGAGTAGGCCCTTAAATCTGCCTTCGAGCGATATTAGTCTCTGGTCACGGTATTTAACCATGTCTAAGTGTATAGCGTTCTATATCGTATATCTATATCATTTTTTATTTTTGGCTTGCGTGTTGTTAAATAAGTAGGGGTTGTAACTTATTAAAGTAATGAGTTTGGTAACAAATATTTAAAAAAAAAAAATTTTTTTTTGCTACACACTTTGTGTATACAGGGCCAAAAAGAGCTTATAGTACTCATGAATGAACAATTTTTACTATGGAATCAACCCTGAAATCAAGAAAAAAACAGGTGTTCCATAGAAAAATGTGTATGACATGACTGTATGTGACAGTGTCAAATGTAAGGGACCGTTTTTTTTTTCGATTTTAGGTTTGGTCCCATAGTAAAAGTTGTTCACAATCATAAGTGCGATTAGCCCCTTTCGCCTTAGCGTACTCTTCCATTATAGCCCTGTATAACAAATGGTTCGTTTTATAATTTTTCTAGTAAAACAATAAACATAGTCCACAATTTCAGTCACTGTCCACTACTGTTCAGTCTAAGTCATGCTGCAGGAAAGTGGTGGAAGCTTTATGTACTGGAAGCCTCTACGGAGTTTTGGAGACAACATGAAAATACACAATTCACCACTTGCACAACAAAATTAAGAGTCACTATTATTATAAGTCGTGGTAGCTAAGTGGGAGAACGCTCACCTCACATTCGTGAGGTAACGGGTTCGAACTCGGGTAGGCCCGTACCGACGGTGCTGCCAAAAAAAAAACAAAAAACAATTTATACACACACCATCCTCCCACAAAAAATTCATCCGTCAAACACACTACCCGAATTCCTATATAAGACAACGCACGTGCCTTCCTGGCATTGCTTAATGGTCACCCTATGTCCCTCTGTGAACCCATTTGTCACACGTGATCAAAATTTTAAACAAAAAGATGTGGACAAAGGGCTTTGAACATAAAGTTGTAAGGTTGAAGGTTCAAAATGGTATATCGCAAATTTAATTTATTTTGTAAGTAGTACTTTAGTGTACAAATGAAAAATGTGTGTATGGATCATTAGGTCGATCTAATGGTAATCAAATGTAAATAAAAGTTATTTATGGTGAAGAAGCTAATGCATTGTTCAGTTTTAATACAGTAGTAAAACCTTGCGACACTTATAACTTTATAATCGATTTTTCTCATATTTATGAAATTAAAAATTTTGTTTTAATAAACGGGAACTCACTGTTCAGTACGAACAAAGAAACACAGATTTTGCTTGGAATCTGCTTATATTTTTTATAAATTCTTCAACATGTATTAAATTGGTGTGTAGTTTGATTGAATGAAGTGAAGTAAGTGAGTGATTGAGTGAATGAATGGATGAATGATTGCTGCGCGAATGGCGCGAGTTTGAAATGTGGGTTTAGTTGACTACATATTAGAAAGCTGTATATTAGATTTAGTCTTTTAAATAGGTCGCGAAGACGGCGCGAACACTCACGTTAAATTAAGTTGGCTATTCTGGCTAACTGACTTTCCGCTGACCTTTATCAAGGAATGCTAAGCGTGACATGCGCGCGACCTCGTCTTGCCTTGCACTGCAGTGCCGACTCAATTTAACGTGAGTATTCCCGTTTTATTAAAACAAAATGTGTGAAAGCCACGTCAGTTTTCATAGTCGAATTAGAAATTGTTTTGAATTACTTAATCGCCTACAAAATTTCATGACGTGACGCTTATATCAGGCGAGTGACTTGCTCGCCTCGTCACTAATTTGTACAAGAAAAGGTACGAAACGTCTTCGACCAAAGTGAAATGAATGGACGGGCCCTAACCATACAACTTCCTTAAAAATACCAATCGACGTAAGGCATAATTAAAAGTATTAAAACGACTATTACTTATTATTTAGACATAATAAATTAGACATATTACATTTTTTTTAAATATGCTTATTACACTTGTCACTAATATCATAAATAATGTCAAGGCATATTTTTGCGGATATTTGGATCGCATATATTGAAGAAAATACGTCTCGCACTTTTCACAGACTGAGAACGACTAAAGCAAGGTGAGCGCCGGCGCTCTCTTTAAAGTCTTCAAAAATCTCTTACATGTCCATTCATTTTACTTTGGTCGAAGCAAAAGGTCAATCACTGTGTGATGTATTTTTTTTTATAAAGAAGTTAGAATTTCATACAGTGATTGGCCTTTTAACGAGCTGTTCCAAATGATATGAAATCTTTGGCCAATAAGCATTTTCTATGAGAGAAAGGAAACAGTTATCAATGGAACGCAGCTATGATAAATTTTCCTAATATGAAAACAAACACATAATCTTTACCTCATAGCTTTAGGCGATATATCTAATGAAATGAATATTGGTAAAATCTCTGTCTCAAATAAACAAAACATGGCTTAAGTAGCTAAGTATAGTACAAGGAAAACGTTTAATAAATTATTCACAAATATTCACTCAATACATTAAAAACCTACATTAAAAAGACTTGATGTTATTTAGCTTAGTATAGCTTATTTATTTCACTTATATTCAAAACTTTACACCAGAGTACGTATGATGAACTGAAACATAACTTCTGTTGACAAAACATCGCAAGTGAATGCTTCCACAAACTAAACAATCACCAGCACAGCTTGACCGCGGGTCAAGCTGGAAGGGAACTGTTTAAAACACTATTCATCAACTATGAGCGCATTGGACACGCTGTTGACCCTCGTCGCTTACGCCTTGCTCCTCTGCTGATACGCGCCTGTAGCGCTCTGCTCCGCTACTGACCCGCGTTGTACCACGCACCCTGCTCCGCTGTTGATTAGCGTCTCTAGCGCTCTGCTCCGCTGCTGACACGCGTCATGCACGCCTTGCTACGCTGCTGACAGGTGTCACATAAGCTTTGCTCGGCTGCAGACCTGCGTCGTGGACGTTCAGCTCCGCGTCTGATACGCGTCCCTCACGCCCTGCTTCGCTGCTGACACGCTTTGCGCACGCATGTACCGCTACTGACACACGACCTGTTTGTAGAAGCCTTTACTATAAAATTCCCATCCTGCGGTCTTCTCACTCCAAATTTTTCCTTAATCCTTTACGAAGCTCATTTACCCGAGTTTTAATCTCAATCTCACCTCATTACCGTCCCGCGAATACTCGGAATAGCCAATTTGGCCATTAATTACCCACCCCCTTACCCTTCCTTTTTCGAGTAAAAATAAATTATAACTCATTTATCGTCACGCCCGCGAGCGAATAAACGCTGTCACGTTGGCTCGACTCGGAGAGACGCTAGAGACGTGAATCGTCACGTTAACGTAGAAGCCACGCCTACTGACATGCGCAGAACACACGCCCACGTGTGCACATACGTGTCACGTAACTGGGGCATATATGTGCATGGGTGGGCGTGTTTAGATGTGGGCGTGTCATGTGTGATATCAGTACATGGGTCGAGGTAGGCGGAAAATAAATCGCTGGTGCTGTTGACATGTTTTACGTATGTGTAGATAGATATGTGTGTCACACGCATTGGGTAACTTGGTCATGTTAGATAACAAGATACGGGCTACACAAACTGACATCTATAATACTCTACCTACTATTAAACAGAAATCAGTGGCCACACGACTATGAGCGATTGTACAAATAGCATAGATTTTAATAACTGAAGATATAAGGCAACGATTAGATATCGGACGAGGTTCATGTAAATAGTTTGACCAAGTTTCTTTCAATAAATTCAGACATTTAAAACACGGGTTGTATTACGTACAGTCAAGATTTTACTAGAGTCATCTAGCATTTAAATTGATTCACACTTAATGTACTAGCTACAAGCTTCGTGCCAGAAGCGATAAACCTCAAAAAATCAACAGACGGTCAAAAAAAGCAAATAATATTTTCCCACCTGCGTCCGCAATTATCGGCGCGAACCGCGGAAAATTGCGAGCGAACGCCAAACTGACACTCGCCGAACTTCCTCAAAATAAAAACTTTGGAGAAGTTCAACCGGAAAAGAAAGAAAACGCGAAAATAAAAAAGCCATTGACTCCGCGGTCCGGTCCCGAAAGTTTCAGGCGCCTTTTTAAACATTCCCGCGGATGGAACCACGGCTGGAGGGATTTTTTTTATCGCCAGAAGGATTTTCAGCGCTCGTTGCTGTCAACTAATTAGAGTTAGAGTCGGGAAATAAAATTAAGCGCGAATATCTGCGGCTGTCACGCCAACTTTATCAAACAAAAGTTATAGACCTGTTGTGTTGAAACCTTGGTGAGGTTTACAAGTAGTTGATACCTACTCGGCTTAGAACATGTCATAATGATCTCATGTCAGGGTCTTCTGACACAGGTATTTTTTTACTTACTAGAAGATCCCAGCCAACCCTTAATAAAGTTTTTTTTTTTTTTTCGAATACATTTACACTGAATTAATAACTAGAACTTCTTAAAATCAATTTCGTTTTGTAAATAAACAACAACTAACAACAAACTGAAAAAAAAAATGTATTAATATTTCTATCAATAAAATTTTCATAGACGTTCAACATTACTTCGATTAACTTTTCTTAAGTAAAGGAAAATATTTTGAATACCAACCATTATGCCATTTAGAATTTTGTAAGCCATTGTATTCTCCCAATGTGAAAAGAGGTATTTACAGAGGAATGCAGGCTGGAAAATAATAGCATGAAACAATAAGGCGAAGTAACATCGGATCAATAATATATAGGCTAAGAAAATGGGCACAGAGCAAGCGAGGCATCCGAGGCCAACGAACATACCTTCACTATCGTCCCATGCCACAATAAGCAGGCTAGTTTTTCTGCGATTCGTACTCTTGTGTCACCCTTGTCTTATTTCGCAAGAGTTCTTAAGTGTTTATATAGCTGCCTCTACATAGGCGAGAGCGAAAACAAATCAGTGCTCGGGAGGCGCAAATTGAGCACGTACCCGTTCCGGCTAATTTTATTTTGCAATTACACCCCAACCCCCTTCCCCACCCCTAATACAACATTCTTGGCGACGCGACGCGACATCTAGCGGAACGGAGGTGGTACAAAAAATAAATTAATTTATCGGCCATTTCAAACTTATTTCATGTTCGGTTGGGTAAGAAATTGTTAGAAAAATATCATCTTGAATCAAATTGTCAATTGGATTGGATTTTATGAAGTGTCTAATAAAACTGTGTTTAAAATTACAAATCTGTAGTGTCTTTCCGCTGCGTCGCGTACAATTGGAATATGGATCAATTGTTTGTTTTTACCGGCTTTTTTTTTTTTAAATAATATTTTGAATAGAACCTTTACTTATAACCTGAGTATATGGATAAGAAAAATATTACAATTTTGAAATGATAAAAGTAGAGCAATATTTTTTTATTTTTTTTATTGTCTAATATTATTTTACCGTCGTGACCTCACTTCTGAGATTTTAGAAATAAGTATGATGGTCATTGTAATGCCCTTTTAAAGGGTTTTATTGTTGTACAACACACGAGCTAGTAGCTTTCACCAATACAATAGTGAGCAACGTATTTAGACCCACTTGAAGAAGTTTTCTGCCTGGAAAAAGTTTTAAGGAAAAGTTAAGGCATTGGATCACAAATAAGTTGCATTACCGTGACTGCGATGAGATACAGAATTCCCGATACCAGGGTTAATCCAGTATCTACCGGGAATACCGAGAAAATTGGGATATTCGGTACCAGCTTAATAAAATTCGGTTAATCACAGGCTCTTTGTACTTGTTTTAATCAAAATTTGAATAGTAGTTCTTAGAATAGTAATATATAAATGGGGGTCCATTTATATATTACTAGCTGTTACCCGCGCCTTCGTTCGCGAGGGCTTACGAGGACTGACAAAAAAAAAGTAGCCTCGAAGACGGACATACGTCTCCTACCCTTAAGCTATATCAACGCAAAAATTCAGGTCGATCCGTTCAGTTTAGCCGTGATGACGCGACAAACACCTAGACAAAGAGACAGACAGGGAGACAGTTACATTCGCATTTATAATATTAGTTTCGATTATTATATATCTTATATCTTTATCACGTATATATCTTTAAAAACTAGTTTTGAATCTTAATAAAATCAATCAAAAGTTTTATACAGAAGTAAAGGAAAGTCTTTGTTTTTTTTTATTTTTTTTGTTTTACAAAATTCATTGTTTTATCTGCACGTTGTAAGTAATAACTAAATAAAATACAGTATTTATTATATTAAATAAATAAATTTCTTTTATTTAAGTTTAGATTGTATTTAGAAAATTGTTTGTGTTTCTTAATTTCAAATTAATATTAAATCAATATTATAAAGAAAAAACAAATCAATTAAAACTGCTTTCCAAATTCTGATAAAACGGTTTTTTGAAGGTATTTTGCATACTTTTTCGGATGATAATGAATTCCCAAAAATACCGGATGTCCCGGGAATTGCGTTATCTGTTGCCTCCACTATTAGATAAAGTAGAAACATACCGGGAATTCCCAAGAAAAACAGTACCAAGAATTCCCAAGAGCAATCCATAACACAAATCAAAAATGTACACGAACTTAAAATACAATGTGTTTTTTTAAACTTAAGCGGTCAGGTCGCGGACATTAGCTAACAATCCTGAAACTTTTTTTCTTTCGCAACTTTGTAAGTTAAAAAAAGCTTATTATTTCAAATATTTTCGCCGACTCAATAAACCGTTGCGTTCAAAAAAGAAAAAAAAAATTGAAATCATTTCGTCTCAATTTTTCTTAGCACGTACGACTGCTCCTCAAAATAATATTAAATTGAAATATACCATTATAAAATCTAAAAAGCAATTTTCAATGTACGCATCCAGTCTCTGAAGTCTATTACTCTGCCCCCCTCCGTAAAAAGGTTGTAAGAAGGTGGTGGACACCCCCTAAGGGGGGTGATCGCCTCCGCAACCCTTTCGCTTTTCACCCCGCCGACAGGGTGATGTCAAGATTGCAATAAAATAAGAATTAACAACAAACAAGTTGAAATTATGACTTGAAATTTAAAGTTATGACTATCAGCGTTTAATTTTGCTATAATTTGTAATAGTAAGTTAGTATAGGCCGAGATGGTTAGATCTAATGTTTCTTAGAAACCGATTTAAAATCGTCATTATTATTTTGAATGCCTATTTTCATGATACATTAATCGATCCCTACTATAACGGACGTCGCCTATCATGTTTGATTCGGACTTTTGAAACGGCCTCGCAGAACAACACGAAAAACAGGCACCCTCTAATGGTGGATATACCATTCAAATGTACTAAACGTTTCCAATCCACCTTCTTAGTAAGGACAGCAGAGGTGTGGAACTCTTTGCCTGCGTCTGTCTTTCCGAACAAATGCAATCCGGGGCTGTTCAAGAGAAGAGTAAATAGGTACTTCCTAAGCAAGCGTGCTACATCTTCGGTTCCACATCGTAGCTTTCCATTGTGAGATTGTGGTCAAAAGAATGCCTAGTCAGATGTAAAAAAAAAAAAACTAGATCAGGTGAACATCGAGTGGGTTTTTTTGAATCACGAGATACGTCATTTCAGGGTGGTCGATTTCCTCTGATTTCCCTTGGATAACTAGCCGCAGAAGTTCGAATTTCTTGTTACAGATATCCCACTCGATGGTATAGGTAAACATTTATTGTATCATTCCTGCTTTCCAAATAAGGGATCCCGAAACAAAAGACAGTATTTTCTCTGGTAATAGTTAAAAATATCTATATGTCTGCCAAATTTCAGGGCCTATAGTCTCTGAATAAAAGTACCGTGAAATAGAGACGGATATGGTGAAACTTAAAGGGCTACGTGATTACTAGGAAACCGTTATAACAAGTATTTAATTATTAAATAGAAACAAAAAACCCGGCAGCAAAATGTAGCCTATGCTATGATACTCGGGACACAATGAGGAATCTAACGGCATCACATTCGTAAAAATCGTTCAGGCTATTTAAGCTATAGGAGGTAATATGGATACTAACTCACAAACATATATACGTATATTATAACGTACACTCCAAAAACATTACCCTCCTTCTTTGGTAGTCGGATTAGAAGGGGAAAGGCTTAGGACAACTAGATAATTATATAGTTAGTACGCCACGGAAATAAACTGTAAGCTAGCAAAAGATCATCTCATAAAACTTAGATCCGTTAAAAAACTTGCCTTAGAGTAGACAATTGACAAATTTAATTACTCGACTTTTAATCAAAATTCGTCCTAATCACCATTGTCGAACTCCCTCAAAAAACAAATCCCTACAAAAAACCTAATCGTCCATTAATTAAAATTTATCAACATCCTGTATCCGCTAAGCTTCTCGCATTTCTTCGACGCTTCTTAAAGTGTTTTACATACAAGCTATGTCTGTGTGCGGGGGTAAATATCCACGCATAAATGTGTGCGTCTCTACGCATTTTTACCCCTACCCCCCTCCTTAAGAAAAATACCTTACCCCTTTAACGTGGCCGCCACCCCGTTAGACGTGCCTCAACCGCCCCTTGTAAAGAAGATATGAGAGTTTTTCAAAAAGCTTAATTTAAATGAGTCCACCGGGACGACGCAATGGAGTATTTCTTAATTTAAATAGGTAACTAGAGGGAGACATTTTAATTGGTATCGAATTTCGATCGGAGTGATATTTCTGATGTTGACAGTAGGTGATAAAACATTAGTAAAGAGTGTTCAGAGGTAAGTGTATCATCATAATCATCGACAGCCTGAAGACGTCCACTGCTAAACCTGCCTACCTTCATTATTATTTATTATTTATGTATTATTTTTATTGTTGGATATCTTATTTTTAAACACATATTCATAACTTTTAAAACAAAAAAAAATGGTTATAACTAACCGTAAACAGGTTAGACTTTTATTTAAATTTGTAATTGTTTGTAACTGTTTACTCAATACATTTATTGCAGACATTATGTGAATTTCATGCAGATCTTAACTAGCATATTTTAAATAGGTAATCATAATGATTGGGTACGGCAATATCGTGCGGAGCGGGTCAATCTATTCCATAATAAAATATGTATAATTCCATAATTGTCTTATCTTTCAAAAATTCGTCTAGGGTATAGTAGGATTTCGCGAGTAATGCAAATTTTAGGGCTTTCGCAAATTTGAACTCATCTTCTATCTCCAGTACAGATATACTGGTAGTTTGTTGTTCAGCAGCCATTGGGCTAACTTAAACGACTACATCCATATATATTTTAGAAAACTGCAAATTTGTCAAAAAACACCCTCAATTCTTCACAAAATTATCTGAGAAGCGAGATTACCGAATAAGGTCTAACTATAGAAACAGGTTAATAGTACCACCGTCTAAATTAGCAACTAGCTAGCTAGCTAGCGCCGGACCGAACCCTTATATGATCTGTAATACCTTGTAACCTATTGTCCGAATGTTTAACAAAATTAGTCGGTTATTTCTTGCTTAATATTATAATAACAAAACACAATACAACACTAATTACGAAGGCCAAAGCCGGAGGACAAAATAAACAAAAAAATGGTTAAACTACATTTAATTCCGATACTTAATATTATAACTAGAAGTACAAGAGAGTGCAACCGATACTAGGTATACACTGATTGCACCACACACTTAGTATTATAAATGCGAAAGTTTGTGTGTAAGCATATAAGTATGTATGTGTGTTTGTTACCGTTCAACTCTGTAACGGCTCAACTGATTTGGATTATACTTGGTATGGAAGTAGCTTATGTAGGTGACCCTACTACATATTTATATTAATTAGTTTATTTTACTTATTTATTTACACAAAACAAACATTTATTATATTTCATGTCATTATTTATTTACTTATTGAATTACATTCTCACACACATGACTCACACATACTACATACATTCAGTACACCAAATATCAATATTATTTATATTCACGCAAGCATCGCCGCGCGCGCGCTCCTGCTATCGATATTTACCGTTAGGGCGCAGCGGCCGCTAGCCGACCGGTGCCGCCGCCGCCTGCGCCACCAGTCGTTACTTGGCTACGGCGCGCGAAGCCCGCGCCTCTTTGTGCACATTCTATACTGCACCGCGCGCTTACGCAATCTCGTGTACTTCTTTCATTATTGTTATTTTACTGTTCTGTGCTTCCTACCGTTCTATATATTTCGTGTGTTGGGATTAAACTACTCTTTTCTATCCCACACTCTGGACTTTTTCTTCACTGCCTAACTTCCGCTTCACCTTCTCATCATTATCTACATCAACGCTTCCAAACTGGTGACCCCTCGATAAAATGAGCACAAACACGGAGAAAGGCACGCAGATGACACCATCCAGTGGATCGGACACGGAAAATACTATAGTGAACGTGAATACTCAGCCGCGCCGCCGCGCTCACATCAAAATGGCGTCCCCCGCTACGACCGTTACGCCCGTAACGAGTATTTCGCCGCAATCGCCACCGCCTCTGCACATCAGGATACCACCATTCTGGCCAGAGAAACCAGCCATCTGGTTTGCACAAGTGGAGGGACAGTTCGCCATCATGAGAGTGACGGATGAGACGACCAAATTTTATCACATTTTGGCCACGCTCGATCGCCAGTACGCCGCTGAGATTGAGGACATCCTTACCGGTCCTCCCAACTACCAGCGATTGAAGGACGAACTCATCAAGAGGCTATCAGCATCCCGGGAAAATAAAGTAAAACAATTACTTACGCACGAGCAGCTCGGAACTCGCAAGCCGTCGCAATTTCTGCGCCACCTGCAGCATCTCGCCGGCCCGGAGATACCTGAAGAGTTCGTGCGTACCATATGGACCAGCCGCTTGCCAACGTCCTTGCAACCGATCGTCGCGTCCCAGTCAACTTTGACCCTGGACGCACTCGCCGAGCTCGCCGACCGCGTCCACGACATCGCGACGCCGGCGCACCAGGTCGCAGCCACCACGATGTCATCATCAGCACCAGCTTCGCCGATCGACGAGTTAGCGCGCCAGGTCGCGGAACTTACGCGGCAAGTGAGCGCCCTAACAACGCAGTCGCAGCATCGACCGCGAACAACGGAACGAGGTGGAGGTCATCGAGGTCGCTCGTCGTCACGCCGGTCAGAGTCCAACTACCGCAAGTACCCTATTTGTTGGTATCACACCAAGCACGGAGCCAACGCGCACAAGTGCGTGAAGCCGTGCAATTTTAAGGCATCGGGAAATGCGACGGGCGGTCTGTAAATGCGACCAACGACCGCCACAACTCAACAGGTCGCCTTTTCATCACGGACCGCAGGACTAATACGGAACTACTTATTGACACTGGAAGCGACATTTGTGTATATCCGATTTCTGCGCTCCGTGAGCGCCGTGCTAAAACTTGTTATCAGCTCAGTGCTGCCAATGGCTCGGCTATCGATACGTACGGCTACATACAGTTAAATCTTAACTTAGGCCTACGTCGTAATTTTCCGTGGCGCTTTGTTGTCGCTGACGTCACGAAAGCTATCATAGGCGTAGATTTTCTTTCGCACTACCGCCTCATCGTTGACGTCAGCCAACAAAAACTTGTCGATAGCCTAACCAATGTCAGTACTGTAGCATGTTTAGATATAAGTAATAGCCTCATTTCCAGTGTAAAAGTAGCGACTGGTGGTGACAGTAAGTATCACCAAATTTTATCTGAATACCCGGAGATAACACGCCCTGCTGGTACTCCGCGTATCGTCAAACACCACACTACACACCACATTCGCACTACACCAGGCCCACCTGTATCATGCTCTCCACGCCGACTTGCCCCTGATAAATTAAAAATTGCGAAACAGGAATTCGACGCCATGTTGACTAACGGAACGGCACGACCGTCTGATAGTCCATGGGCATCACCTCTCCATCTTGTCTCTAAAAAAGATAATGGGTGGCGTCCATGTGGGGATTATAGGCAACTTAACGCGCGTTCAATACCCGACCAGTATCCAATTAGACACATACAAGATTTTTCACACAGTCTGTCCGGTTGTAAAGTTTTTTCAGTTGTAGATTTAGTTAAGGCCTATATATAACCAACTGCCTGTCGCGGAGGAGGACATACCCAAGACCGCGATTACCACACCCTTCGGATTGTACGAATTCCCTTTTATGACTTTTGGACTTCGAAATGCAGGTCAAACTTTTCAGAGATTTGTCGACGAAATGACACGTGGACTCGACTTTTGCTACCCTTATCTTGACGATTTTTTAATATTCAGCAAATCGTCACGTGATCATGAAGACCACCTGCGCCAACTTTTCACCCGTATGAAAAACTACGGCGTACTTATCAACACCGCCAAGTGTGTCTTCGGAGCGTCAGAGGTAACGTTTCTCGGGTATCAAATCTCTGAAAAGGGCACTAAACCACTGGACAGCAAGGTATTGGCAATTTCCAATTACCCACCACCAAAAACCGTTCGAGAACTTCGACGATTTTTGGGAATGGTGAATTTTTACAGGCGATTTTTGCCTAACGCCGCTCAAATTCAAGCTCCGCTTAATGCCTTGCTGACCGGATCGGTTAAAGCTTCCCATCCAGTCGTCATAGAGGGGCATTCGCTACAAGCATTTGAAGACTGCAAGAAGAGCCTATGTAACGCAGCTCTCCTGGCTCATCCTGACTCCAATGCTAAGTTGGGTCTCGTCTCTGACGCCTCTGATACGGCGCTAGGCGGAGTCCTCCAGCAGCAGAAGGACGGAGACTGGCAGCCGTTAGCATTTTTCTCTCGCAAGTTGAGTCCGTCGCAAACGAAATACTCACCGTACGACCGTGAACTCCTTGCCATTTACGAGAGCATAAAATACTTTCGGCACATGCTAGAAGCTACTCACTTCACAGTCTATACTGACCACAAGCCTCTATGTTACGCTTTCCACGAGCGGAAAAGTAACTGTTCGCCCCGTCAGTATAGACACCTCGACTTCATCTCGCAGTTCACCAGCGACATAGTTTTCATCGCCGGCAAAGACAACGTCGTTGCCGATGCACTGTCGCGCGTTGATGAACTGCAGATCCCCGTCGACCTTGAAGTGATGGCCAAGCTCCAAGCCACGGATCCAGACCTTGCAGAACACCTCAGAGGCGAAACTTCACTTCGCCTAATCAAGACGAGCGTACCTGGGAGTCGTGCAGTATTGTACTGCGATGTCAGTACACCGACACCCAGGCCTTTCGTCCCGCAACAATTGCGTCAGCAGTTATTTAACTGCCTCCACTCACTCAGCCACCCTGGTGCTAACGCCACTGCCAAACTCGTTGCACAACGCTTCGTTTGGCCACTGATGCGCAAAAACTGCCGACAATGGTCTAAGGCATGTTTGACTTGCCAGCGCTCGAAGGTAACGAGACACGTTGCCTCACCTTTAGGTACGCACGATTTACCTTCAGCGCGTTTCAAATGTGTCCATTTAGATCTGATCGGCCCTCTACCGCCCGCTGGTGGATATCGGTACTGCCTCACAGCCGTCGATCGCTTCACGCGATGGCCGGAAGCTGTGCCTATTACCGATATCTCCGCCGAATCAGTGGCCAAAGCGTTCATTTCTTGTTGGGTGGCCCGATACGGTTGTCCTACTGAGATCGTAACCGATCGAGGCGGACAATTCCAGTCGGCACTGTTTCAACAGCTGTCCAAGTCCATCGGTTTCGATCACCGTACGACGACAAGTTACCATCCTCAGTGCAACGGTTTGGTGGAACGTTTCCACCGGCAGTTGAAGGCAGCAATTACCTGCCACGCTGACGCCAACTGGACCGAGTCTCTTCCACTCGTACTTCTCGGCATAAGGAGTGCCTTCAAAGAAGACCTCCAGACCTCATCAGCTGAACTGGTGTACGGTGAGCCGCTTCGTCTGCCTGGCGAATTTTTCGGCCACGACGTCGCGTACTACACCACCGACATCACCGATTTCGCAGCTCGCATGAAGTCCTTTGCCGAGAACATACGCCCAGTCCCACCGCAGCACCACTCCAAGCCCAGAGCCTTCGTATTTAAAGAGCTTGCCACATGTAGTCACGTATTCCTCAGGGAAGAAGTGCTACGTGGCTCACTCCAACCAGCTTACAACGGACCATACGAAGTGCTCAAGAGAGGTGCTAAAACTTTTACACTCCGCGTCAGGAGTAAAGACATGACGGTTAGCATAGACCGCCTTAAGCCGGCCTATTTACTGTCCGCCGACATATCTCCACCACGACGCGACATTCCACCTCCAGACCCCCCACAGCCAATATTAGAGTCCCCCCCTGTAAGAGTACCTCGATCGGGGAGGAAAGTTCGTTTTCCTGACTACTATTCGCCCTAACTCGGTCTCTGGAAGGGAGTGATGTAGGTGACCCTACTACATATTTATATTAATTAGTTTATTTTACTTATTTATTTACACAAAACAAACATTTATTATATTTCATGTCATTATTTATTTACTTATTGAATTACATTCTCACACACATGACTCACACATACTACATACATTCAGTACACCAAATATCAATATTATTTATATTCACGCAAGCATCGCCGCGCGCGCGCTCCTGCTATCGATATTTACCGTTAGGGCGCAGCGGCCGCTAGCCGACCGGTGCCGCCGCCGCCTGCGCCACCAGTCGTTACTTGGCTACGGCGCGCGAAGCCCGCGCCTCTTTGTGCACATTCTATACTGCACCGCGCGCTTACGCAATCTCGTGTACTTCTTTCATTATTGTTATTTTACTGTTCTGTGCTTCCTACCGTTCTATATATTTCGTGTGTTGGGATTAAACTACTCTTTTCTATCCCACACTCTGGACTTTTTCTTCACTGCCTAACTTCCGCTTCACCTTCTCATCATTATCTACATCAACGCTTCCAAAGGTTATTTCCTGGATTAACACATAGGCTACTTTTTATCCCGAAAAATTTAACCGTTCCTGTAGAATAGCGCGGGGCGCAGCTAGTATTTGATACATCTGCCTGTGTCTCATACCGGCCTAGTGTCTTCTGCTGACGCGGAGGCTGCGGCGGTGGTGGCACGAGGCGGAGAAGTTGCTAGATCGCGCTCTACTGCAGGCTCAATGTCGTAAAACACTCAACAGCCACGCTTCACTCATTGGGACAAATGCTTGAAATACACTGATATTTAGAATTGCCATCAAAACCAAAGAATACTACCTCCGAACCGAGGACTTAAGTTATCTGGTTTGTTTGTCAATCGACATGCTAAAAAAAAAGGGAAATCAAGTTGAATTACCATTCACAGACAGCATACTGGATACTGCCAACTTGTGGTAGACTTGAACATTTGCATTATCTCTGGGTATTCTAAGTTCTATTATTTTTTTACTCAGCGCCATCTAGCCCCAAACTAATCAAGCTTGTACTATGGGAACCAGATAACTGATAAAATGCATAAATACTTTTTTTTGTAAATACATACATATACATAGAAAACATAGATAAACCCAGACAAAGAACAAACATCCATGTTCATCACACAAATGTTTGTCCCGAGTGGGAATGGAACCCTTAACATGTCAGAAAGTGGAAATCCTCCCACTGAGCCACGAGGCTAGTCTAAGTAACTAAGTGTTCGTTTTATATAGTAGGCTTACCCCCGAATACTGGAACGTTTGTTAACTTTGACAACAGATTAATTCTAATACTGCCTTTGTCTGGCACTAAACAAATGACAAAGACAGCAATAAACTTAATCTGTCGTCAAAGTTAACAAACGTTTCAGTATTCGGGGGTTAGTAGTTTAGGTATTTTTAGTTTGTAGATATTATAGTTAACACTTGCCCGAAAGAAAACAGTTGAATGTAGTAAAAAAACTCTATTCTATATATTCAAATTCTTGGTATAACCTAAATCAAGAAATAAATCAATTTATTTCGTTTAATTTTTGGTTTAAAATAAGACCAAAACAAGGATTAAACGAAATTAAAAGCTCCTCGTTGAATACAGTACATAGTTATATAGTTAACTAGCTGTGCCCCGCGGCCAAAGGACCATGTCTTACACATAGGCAACCTCCTAAGTTTGGTGCAACGCGTTTTTCATTGATAGGTACGTCATAGAGAGTTAAGTATGAACTTGAGAGCTGTCAGTTTAGTGCAGACTGCTATTGTTATCGTGAGTTCTGATATAGATCCCATCACACTAATATTATAAATGCGAAAGTTTGCGTGTAAGTATGTAAGTAGGTAAGTATGTAAGTATTTAAGTGAGTTAGGTCCCGATCAACTATGTAACGGCTCAACGAATTTAAATGAAATTTAGTGGAGGTAACTTACATCCCGGAATAATACATAGGCTACTTTTCATTCCGGTTTCTGTAGAACAGCGAGTGAAACCGTGGGGCGCAGCTAGTAATAAATACATAAACATTATCCTCATTCTTGGGCTGACGGGTAAAAACAGCACGTATACAGAGTACCACATCTTCTGCATCAGCCTTTAATCATGCTACTGCTGAGATATCGGCCTGCCCTCGAATGATTGGGTCATATCCAACACGCTGGCCCAGTGCGGGTTGGCGGATTCACATATACCATCGAATTTCCTCTCCGAAAATACGCGGGCTTCCTCACGATGTATTCCTTCACCGAAAAGCCAGCGGTGAATCTTTGCGTAAGTTCCAAAGAACTCATTGGTACGGGCCCGCCCGGGTTTGAACCCACGAGTACACAAATGTGAGGCGAGCGTACTCCCACTGAGGTATAAAAACTTTAATTTTATACTACCTTCATCTTAGCAGTCTACAAACACAAACTAATGATGATTATCAAGCGCTTGCTTTTGCAAATTTTTGCTCTACTTCCTTTCTAGAACCTTCATTAACCAAAACAAATGATGCCGAAACAAAGGGCTCCAAAATAATCAATACACGTCGCGAAAACAATTTAAATCGCAAAATCTTACCCCTAATGAAACAAAGAACCCCGAAATACATGCTTCTTACGATTTATTTCTTGCAAGCAAAAATTCACCAACACTGGTGCAGGCACTCACACTTGTAAGGGAGAAGTGTTCACACGCGGGTTTGCTTGCTGGTGCTTTTAAATAAAACTAGTGATTTTTCTATATGAATAATACTCGTATTTTTGTAGTGGTAGGACTCTCTCGTCTCTCGTCAAGTCGTGGAGAGCAATCGCTTCATATTCGTGAGGTCGCGGGTTCGAACCCGGGCGGCCCTGTACCAGTGAGTTCTCTGGAACTTACGTACGGGTATTTATGTAACACTGGCTTTTCGGTGAAGGAAAACTTCGTGAGATAGCCTGCCTATTGACAGAGGAGAAATTTGTGGCGTATGTGAATCCGCCAACTCGCACTGGACTAGCGTGGTGGATACTGCCTAATCACCCTTCGAGTGTAGGCCGATATCCTAGCAGTGGGATGTTAAACAACGGATGCATAGGACTCTCCTGCATAGGCCACCTAAGAAAGTACCACAGATTTCCAACTATTAAGCCAATAAGTAGTTTGCAAGCTATGTGTACTGGACTTATAGTGTACGCCTACCATCTGGCGAGCGGCTAGCTCAGCCCGTAAGTCAGTTCCGTAAAAAAGCAAAGTAAATAACAATCGATAAGTAAATAAAAACTATAATTTTGTTACATTACAAAACAATAAATTTCTTTAGAATTTATAAAATTAAAAACGCAAAAAAAAACTTTTGTCTCAGAGCTTTCGGTTGCTATTTGCAGGTTTTAATTAAAATATACAAATTTTGTGAGTAAAATACTATTAATAAGAGGTTTTCATATAAAATAAAGTCAACAAACAAACGATACTGTGATCTTATTTCTCTATAGAGATTCAACCAGTGTATGAGTACAGGTGGGGGTGATTTCGCACCCCTATTTCAACCCTTTCGGGGTCCAAACGTTTCTTCTCCTTCTTTACATTTATTTCTTATGGCCTGTTTCTTCTTCTTAAATTATAAAGCCCACCGAGGATGCCACGGTTTTGATACTTGACATATAATTATGCAGTGATATTGCATATTTTTCTAGAAGTTAAAATACATTTTCATCTATTAATGCACAATATTACTAAAAGTTCTACTAAATAAAGTTACTAAGAATTTTAACTCTGAGTGATAGTTTCACAATTAGAAAGAATTTATTGTGTCGTAGTAGTCTAGTAGAAGATACGGAGCAGTTATTCTGAATCTTCATTCAAATTCGTAAAGCCTTTAGTCAACTCCGTGGAATCCGCACGGAAGAGTATTCTATATGGTATAAACCATTCCATGTGATAGTAAATAATAATAGATAAATTTTGGTGGACGTTTTTCACACACAGCGCCATCTAGCCCCAAACTAAGAAAGCTTGTAATACGGGTTTTTTTTTAAAGTACTTACATAGAATACACAGAAATACCCAGGTCATGAACAAACATCCATGCATTACACAAGTGTTTACTTTGTCTTGGGTGGGAATCGAACCCATACAACCTCAGAAGGCGGAAATCCTCCCACTGAATCACAAGGTTAATGAGAGTGACACATGAGTTTTAACTGAATGGCAGCCCGAAAGCATTATAAAGTGAGTAAATATTTTGTATATATTAAATATTTAACAACACACTTATAACAACATACTAAATATTTAAAGAATTTTATTATATAGTTACAAAATATTCACACGCCTTATTGTAATTTGGGTGACCGAAATTTAGTAAAATTTCATATTGTTTCGTGTCCTTATTAATGTTATGGCAATATTTATTGGTATTTTAATATAAGTAGTTAGTAGGCATATTTACTGAAACTGAAAAAATCCAAACTAGAATAATAACATAGTACTAAACAACTGATTTTAAAGTTTTTCTTTAAAAATCCAACTCATTGTCAATATAGCGAACACAAAGGCTACTCTCAAAACTACTCGGTCGCGCTACCCCGGCAGCCGAAATGATGTTACAAAGGCGAGGAACTGGGCTAACACAAGTTTTCTATATTACTGTGCGTACCCCACCCTCCCCAGCCCGCGCTACCCGCGCCTCACACCCCCTCACCCTGCCCCAAAGGGTTGATACCACCTTTGAAGATGCGCGGGCTTTTTCTATAATTCCTTCGCTCACTAAGCGATTTGAATTTCGTTAAGTCTCGAATTTCGGGTGAAAAATAATTGTCTGAACCGATTTTCGCGTACCTATTTCGCTTTTTTCTTCTTGGGTAAACTGAAAAGTGACTTAAAAATTGTCTTCGGACGTTTCTCGTACTTTTCTTTTTGCAAGGTCGAATGGTTCCGTGGGTTTATTTATGTTCGCTACACTTTTGCGTTTTGTTACATAACGGTTTGCGTTACGTTTCGTGACGGCAGCATATTCTTTTTCGATTTGTGACACGATTTTTGTATTGTGTAAAAAATACTCCTTTTTTTAGGTAATTTATTGGGTTGTGTTAGCGCTTGCATTCAGATGATAATTATGCCCATGGTATATAAGAACATGACGCAGCTTGTATATACATTCAAAATTTTATTTTGATATAATTATTATATTATTATTTTAATATAATTTTGTCATTGTGTTGGGATTGCTATAATGCGCTTAGTAGGTGACTTGGGGAACGCAGAACGCTCACCGTTTCGTAAGAGGACGGTGATGCCCGTCTTTAGGTATTTGCGGCTGAAGTGGTAATGGGTAGGCCACATTTTTCGAAATCTTTAACCGATGGCGAAGAAAGGTTTTTAAGTGGCGACCATGAACCGGAAGGCACAGAGTAGGCAGGCCTCCCAATAGGTGCACCAACGAAATTGTGAAAGTCACGGGCAACCGGTGGATGCAAGTAGCAGGTTGTCGTGTGGCGGCCTAAAGGGGGTGGCTTATTCTCAGCAGCGGATGCCTACCGGCTGATGATAATGATGAAGAATGTTAACTTAACCTATCCGAAAATTTTACAAAACTTTAAAAAAATATTTAAAAAGAAAAAAAACAATTTATCGATTTGGTACTAATATTATTTCTAGTATTTTTCATTAATTCAGAGCGTTGAAAATGTTTTGCAAAAAGTACAGAAAATTTTGTCACAGTCCTCAAAATAAATTGACTGATTCTAGAGCAATCGACATTCACCCCAGTAATCAATTTTAATAGTAAGTATGGAAGCTATCATTTTATAAAACGTCAATGCGTCTTTCGAATCTTTTCCATGCCCTTCTCGACGAGAGCGACAAGCGACAGAAACAATGTTGGTTGATTGAAAATAAGCTCACTAATCAAATTATTTCAATTCCATATCTTTTTGAATAATAATAAACGGGAGTAAAGCGGGGTGCACACGGTAAGAGATGTGCGATAAGACACGCGTGTCCCCGACATTCGAGGAAGTGCTCGAGATGACGGAGTGGGACTTTTAAAGAGGCCCCATTTAGAAAAGGTTGAGAATTTTTGAGGAAAACATACGTAGGGTTTCGCGTGATTGATTGGTTTGATGAAAATAATGATAAAATAATACGCTTATATCTTCAAGAAATTGTATAATCAAATGTATCTGTGAGGTCGACATTAATAAAAAAAAATTTTTTTTTGTTGTAAACAGAGAATCATGAATCATCATATAAACACACATAAACGATGTTTTTTAATTTTGTAGGTGAATTATTTACAAAATTTAAATATTTTCAGGGTTTTGCTTGTGTTTTTTGTAATTCAATATCATTAATATTTCATCTTTACTTAATAGATCTTATTTATTACATTATTTGTACAACGGCTCTACATATTTTTTAGCTAGCCAGCTAAAAACCAGCTATAAAATCAACTATAAAGCCAGCTCCTCACTGTTCTCTCGAGGTGTCTAGTCTGTACTATCCGTCTTCCTCAAAGCTGTCAGCAGCACCTATGCACCTCACGTTTCCCACCCCGTGTGTAACCGCCATTATAATTGCTTAATCATGTTTCCTTATGTGGTGACTAATGAATTGTGTTTTGTTTGAAATAAATTGAAATATTTTTATTTAAAAAAATACTCCAACGGTAATCTTCTCCAGCTGACTTGATTTCTTGAGCTTAGCATTTCTTTAACAATTATAAAACATTTTGATCGAATTATTTACATTGTTATATCCATACCAATTTTCTATATACTCGTAAATTATACTAATATAATTATATAAAATATGAGAGGGCCAAATTCATCGTAATTTTGAGGACTAGCACAAAAACAAAGTACTTTCACCGATAAAACTTCACAAAACTCCAAAGTGACACCCCCGTAGATGCTATAAACCAAAAGTGACAACCCTAATGCGATCGCTTCTCTAATTACAGTGAAAATTCCAAAAATTCGGCGTCATCCCTCCGTCTTAACCCATTAGGGCTGCGACTCGGGAACTGTTGGTCACAATTATTGCTTGTTGGTAGTCAGTTCTTGCGAATATACCTAAAGCTAGAAAAAATAATACCTCACCTTAGTAATTTGGTAATACACTAGTAGTTTGCGCCGAACTGAGACCTCGCGACCCTTATATCTTCAGTAACCCTGGACCGATTCTGCTCATATTCGAATATATAAATTGTATTGAAATAATCTACATGCCTACAAAATTTCATGAAGATCGGATCAACGGTTCGCAAGTTATCATCGGACAAATATACACACAAACATACATACATATGTCGATTTGTCCCAGTAAACTCCGAGACCTTCGCTTCGCTCGGTTAACAAAGCTCAGTAACATTTAATTGTTTAATTTTAAATCATTTTGGTGTCATTTAGATGTAGCGGGGTTTTTGTTTTTTCAATTAATCATATTAAAAAGTCCAGATACAAAGATAAACAAAGACCGTTTAAAAATTCAAACAAATACATTAATTTCATACACATTCTATTTAATGCTCGTAGACCCCTCAAGATGCAGTTCCCTTCAAAGATGCAGATCCTGCTTAATATTCCCCTTCATAGAACGGATGCTTTCTTTGGATGTTTGGCAATTCTTGATTTTGAGGATCTTGCAAAAAAGATAATAGCTGAGCCGTGGAAAATATAGTTTATTGACAAGGAAAGTTAATAAGTGCAAGAAAAAAAACTAACACAAAATTTAATTAGAAATATGACCAAAATGCTGGAAAATGGGCAATTCGAATTTCTTTGAATTGGGATGCTTACTATTGCTTCCATCTATTGAGCAAGGTTCGGACAAGCAGGTCACGAGATGCTTTGACTAGACTCTTTGATAATTATTAATCCCACTAAAAATTTATATATTCATATTCATATTAATTTATTGTGTAAGTACTATTTACTATCGTGGTAGCTCAGTGGGAGAACGCTCGCCTCACATTCCTGAGGTAGCGGGTTCGAACCCGGGCGGGCCCGTACCATTGAGTTCTTTGTAGCTTACGTACGGATATACCACTGGCTTTACGGTGAAGGAAAACATCGTGAGGAAACCTGCATATCTCCGGAGAAGAAATTCGATGGCGTATGTGAATCCACCAATCCGCACTGGGCCAGCGTGGTGGATATGGCCTAATCACCCTTCTAGGGTAGGCTGATATCCCAGCAGTGGGATGTTTAAAGGCTTATATAGTAATAGTAAGTACTATTTACATGTCAACTTAAAACTTAGGTTAAATTAAATAAAAAAAAAATATTAATTTATAATTGACCGAGCGAAGCGAAGGTCTCAGAGTTTACTGGGACAAATCGGCTTTTGTATGTATGTTTGTATGTTTGTGTATATATTTGTCCGACGATAACTTGCGAACCGTTGATCCGATCTTCATGAAATAAAATAGGCAAGTAGTTCATTTCAATACAATTTTTAAGTTCGAATATGAGCTGAATCGGTCCCGGGGTTGTGAAGATATAGGGGTCGCGAGGTCTCAGTTCGCCATGAACTACTAGTTATTTCTTTCCGTAATTCATCCTAATAGCACGTATCTTAAAAGTGTATGTCTATCTGTCACAAGTAATCCTAACTAATATTATAAATTCAAAAGTAACTATGTCTCTCCGTCTGGGTGTTTGTCGCGTTATTACGTCTAAACGGCTGAACGGATCGAGCTGAACTTTTGATAGATATAGCTTAAGGGTCGGAGACGGACATGGGCTACTTTTTTTGTTGGTCCGTGCGAACGAAGTCGCGTGTAACAGCTTGTATTATTATAAGCAAAACAAAATACCTGAGTAAAAAATTTAGTTTTTGTCAATCCACTTGTAAAGAGTCCAACGACACCTAACGCGTCGAAATCAGTCAAGCCGTTTAGGCTACAGGAGGTAATATAGGAACACGCAAACATACTTACATACTACATACATACACCCCAAAAACATTACCCTCCTTCTAGGCAGTCGGGAAAATGGAAAACTGCAAGCAAAGAATCATTTATTTGCTTGTATCATTTAGGATATAGACTTTTTGCACAACTTCTTAACACTGGCAACTTTCAGCAGGTTCAATTTATAGCAAACACCAACTCTTTCATCATCACCATTATCTAGAAGACGTCCACTGTTGAACACAGGCACCTTAGAAAGAATTGCCGTAGTCCTCAGCATGGCAGGCGACTTGGAAATCGCATAAAGCTCACTCTTTACTATAAGAAGACGCTGCTGCCTATCCTCCGGTAGTTCCAATTCTTTAGCAGCCAAAAAAAACTTAGTTCCAATTTTGTCCACATAAAAGTCAGTGGCGCTGTAGCAAGCGTGCGGCCGTCGTTATCCCAGCCGCAATGTTCGGCGACCTCATTAAGCCTCATCTCCACATCCCCTAATGAAATACGCTTTAATTACCAACAACACGGAAAAATCCAATCTTTCACCCACACACACAACTTGCGCGCTTTCTTGCCCGAACTTCTAATATAAATTAAGAACCCTCGCAATATATGTATGTGTTGGTATTGTAAAGTCTTAAAAATGAGAGGACGGAGGAATCTTTAAAAGGGTAGGACTTAAGTGGGGGGCAACACCCCCTGTCCTCTGCCTCCCCCGGTAAGGGTGTGCGCCGCGCAAACGCTTTATACGGCCTACTGGATCTTATTGTCCATTGTTTTGGTTCAATATTAGGACGGAGGCAGGTTAAGTGTTATTCTAAGAAATTAATTCACGTTTTATGTGTGTTTTATTAGATTCCATTTTACGATGGATTTAGCCTCACCTGAATAAGTTAGATAAGATATAAAAGTACGCCGTGACTTTTAGGTTATTACTTAGACTAAAAGAGTTATAAATTTGAACCTGAAAATTCTAAATCGCGAAACTAAAGTCACCAGTCGCGAACTATTTGAAACAAAAGAAATAGTACGCAATAAAGCGGTATGCGGTAATTTAAATCAACATTATAATGACTCTGCCTTCAAATTGTACCCCATATTACCGTTCAAATACCGCAAAAGTTTCGTACAAAGACTTCGTACAGCTTGCATCCACATTATACCTTTCTTTACCTTTGTTATTTACGTACTATCATTGTCACGCACATGGCATCGCTGTTCCATTAAAGAACTATATCAGTACTACTTTACAAACTCTGCTATAGAAGTACAAGATTCACAAAAATCAACCTTGAAGTATAGTAAATAAGACGTGCTCCAAAATTCAGAGTGCAGAGAATATGTTTGCTAAGTTACAGGTTCATAATGACATTTATTAGAAGTCGTATTTGGTACATGACAATAATTAAAATCCATGCACGAACCTCTGTGCCATACCGTACCGCGCACGTGGTGCTTTTAGCATAATATTAACTTCCAAATTATTGGGCGGAAAAATGTTCCGAATATGTTTTTTAAATTGATACTGGCAGCCAAGAATTTTCCTTCTTTTGTGTTGGATTTTTAATTCTGGAATACGTGAAAGAGAAACACTTCTTAATTTCTTAGAAAAGGAAAGAACGTACAAACTGATATGAATTCGACGGTTGTGTGGGATAATACACTTTTTTTTAAACTTTTTTTTTGGAAATGACTTTCTGGCTATGGTTGAATTGTCTCCTACCCTAAGTAGGTATAAGGTGAGTTTTTAAAAATGAAGAGCAGGAAACCAATCTACGTTCTCTCGCTCACGTATTCAATATATTTTTCAAAATATTATAATTACTGATGTTGTTAGTGGAAAATGTTTTTGCAAACTTTTCTTACAAATTAATTCCTTCTTAAAAGTACTGATTTAATTGATCCGCCCAAGTTTTAGTTTACGACACTGGTTTTTCTATTGCTAGTTTTATAGATATGTGTTTATATATACCTATAATATTTTATTTATACATATTTATAGGTTTTATATGGAAATGGTAAAATTAAATTATCAATTTACTAAAACACGTTAAATATTTATTTTAATAAAAAAAAATGTTTAGAATTTCACTCTAAGTAACTTTATATATTTAAATAATTATGTAGATTCCGTGAGCGAGAAAGTGCATATTGTGTAAAACCGGCCTTAACAATAATGATGTAAGGATCCAAATCACAGAAAGACTAAACTGAGTATTTAATTAGATTGAAGTCTAGCTCTACAACAAAAAATATCGAAAACTCATTATATACTTATTTGATAGAAAACTGAAAACAGCTGTTCTGTAATTTTTTTAAGAAGAAGCTGCCTTTTTTTTTGTCCCACAGTGAAAGTTTTTGAGAATTAACGCAGGGGTAGCATGCTTACAGGCCGTCAAAAAAACCTGTGTGTATGAAGAAGCAATCCCAGTAGCGACGTTAGTTTTATAGACGAGGCGGCCAAGTTGCTCATACACAGATTTTTTTTTTACTTTCTCTTTTCTGTGCGCTCACCTGACGTTAGGGATATTTCCTTCTCCTTTCCTTCTTGTCCATAGAAAAAGCGTAGTCTGATACCCAAATGTTTTCGATGATTTTTTATATGTTATCTACACCGTGAAAAACTATGCTTGTGTGTTTAACTTTTTTAAATTTCAATATCTTCGTTGTTATAAGCAATTACAGTGACATATTTTTTTGAAAATGCGACGAATAAAAGTAGTTGTTATAATTTTTATTTTTAAAAGCAAAACCTAGCGCCATGTATTATGGTTTATCCAAGTCATTTACGCCAAATAAAAGATTTTGTTGAGATTTAGGGGGTGATAACTACCCCCTAATATATAGGACCTCTATAGGACTACCCCCGAAATGCTAATTTCATCAAAAACTTAGAAAAATTCAGTAACTCTATCGCAAGCACGAGAAACAGAGCGACAGCTACATACAATTTTAAATTCGAATGCACCAAAACCAGATCCTCTTAAGTGTAGCGCTTGCCCATAACAAAGACGAATAGTAAGTAGTAACTGCATTCTGCGGTTGCATAATTTTAGATTATAATGACCTATTAAATCTCGAATGGCAACTCAAAACTGCACAAAAAGATACGTAACATCAAAATTGAACAACGTGATTCGCGGGTCCAGTGCTCACAAACATCGGTTCCTTGCCAACTAGTGCGATACGAGTGGACCGAGCCCCACAGAGTAACAAACTGTGCCATAAATTAAGTAGTTTTTTTCTGTTTTATATTACTAGCTTGTCCGCACGGCTGCGCTCGATTAGGCAATTTAAGGTGCAACGTTTCACTCAGCGCGGCAAATTCAAATTTTCTTGCGTTTATTGTCAATTACAACTTAATTAGTCATCGTGCGTTCATAAAAATGAATTTTGCGCTAATAAATAGATAGTATCAAGAAATTACACCATCCAAAAAATCAAGATAAAAGCTAGTATAAGTATACTTCTCACTAAACCAAAAATCAAGATGAAAATCAGCTTATTGAGATTCGTAGCTAAACCAATAATATCTAGGTGAGCGAAACGTTGCAGCTTAAACAGCGCGTTTCACCTCTTTACTTTAAAGGTTGATTTTCGAAAAATCCTGAGATATGCCTTTCTTTGTTTTAAATGAACACACAAACCTAGTTTCCTTGGCTTAGCATGAAATGAGATTTTTATTTCCATACAAAGTCTGGGGGCTGATTTTACCCCTTAAGAGGTCATGCCCCAGAGAAGTGGTGGAGACTACTAGAAGTTTTATGGAAACAACACGAAAAGTCACGTTTCACGACATTATACTATTAATCAACACTCGTGCACGTCCACGAACACGTAATGGATAAAAATATTACGGTTCTATCCTAACTAATATTATAATTCAGTGGAATATAGCCGCAGTCGTATCAGGACCAATAAAGCTTCGAGGTGTAAAAACGAATACGTTCGTCTCGAGGAAAAAGGTACGCTAGCGCGATTCAGAACTCCCTACATTACAGCTGTCAGTCCATACAAAAAGACGAAAATGCACAAAAACTAAACACCATCTAGCGAACTATAGGAAACTAGGAACTTTGTCTCTGTCTGGATGTTTGTCGCGTTATCACGGCTAAATGGCTGCAAGGATCTTGATAAAATTTGATAATGAGTTACTATATCACAAAGACGGACATAGGATACTTTTATTATGTCCACGCGAACAAAGTCGCGGGTTACAATGAGTAGTAAATATATGGTTCTAACACTTGAAATAGCACAAGTTTTGGAATATAATACAAGGAGCGACGTGACTTCTTGCCCGCTAAAACACAGCTGCGCCCCGCGGTTTTACCTGCTATTCTACAGAAACCGATTATTTTTCCGAGATAAAATTAGCCAATGTCTTAATAAAGGGCGTAAGCTACCTCCATGCCAAAATTCATTCAAATCCGTTTAGCCGTTTCAGAGTTGAACGGAAACAAACACACTTGCATACTTACGTACTTACACACAAACTTTGGCATTTATAATATTTGTGTGATATTATAACTTACCTATGAGGCTAATCTGAGAAAAAGTGATTTTTCTATTCCGGGCACCTATTAGTTATTAGATTAGAAATCTTTTGTTTAGCCATTATTATTATTTTTGTTATATCGACTTGTATAAAGCTTAGATAAAAATATAATTTCAATACACGATATATTCACAATAAAGTTATTAATTAAAAAGATCTCGACTTACACACATTTTTCGCTAGATCTCCGCACCCCTAATGTATAGTAAAGTGATTATTTTTCTAATAGTAAGGTAGTAAACAATAATTTCAAGGATAGCATAACACAGAATTCGATTTCCTGGTTTACAACTAACCAGGAAATCGAATTCTGAAATTATTATTTAGCATTTATCTGATTATTTGACTAGCGCGCTATAAATCTCTTTTCATTTGCATGTGAAAGCGTAGCGCTTTTTTTTCAAACCACCCGCCGCTGCTAAAACTCTTGGTAACAAAATCACGTGCGTGCAAACATCACGTCACTCAACTTCTTAAAAACACAAAGGAAACATTTCATTAAGTAATTTACGTGTGGAGAATGTGCCAAGTCACATGCTGGCTGTCAGGTGGCACTGTTGGCACTCAGGTGGCGCTGTTGGCACTGTTGTCATCACACCCTCTGTTTGCTTTGCAGCGCTGGTATTGAATACTGAACGATAAGTTTTTTGTGATTTCACTTACATGGCAAATTTAATTGCTATGAAACATTGATTTTGAAACCTCATAGATGATTATTTCACAAGCAGAAAGCAATTTGTTTTCCCCCTAGATTCAGAACTCAGGACGATCGAAGCCCACCCATCTGTAGGGTATAAAAATCTACTCATTAGTTCATTGGTAGGCGCGAGTAAGCGTAACTTTGCCAATGAGAACGCTTGGTCGCAGTCCCCGCAACACACACTTTCCTCTAACTTTCGTCAGTTTTTGACGGAATAAAAATCTAGTAATACGGTATCTTTGTATAGATTGTGTAACTAAAATTTTAAATCAATGTATCGCATTCCGAAGATGTAAGCTATCGGGAGCTGTATGGTTACCGAAGCGCTAGCCTAACAATCGTAGCAATTATTTAAAAATAGTAATTAGCAAACCCTAACATAATGAGGAATACCATAATGCATCAATTCATAATTTATAACGCATACCGCGTCTCCCCTTTCCGGAAACTTTCCAAACTCGATTACGGACAAAGAAAAACTTCATCCAACTTCGGAATTTAGGAAAAAATTAAGATAAGGCGAAATGCCGCCACCGACAACCTCTATAATCGCATCAGCAAACCCTGGATTGTTCGAACTCGCGTTAATTATTGATAGAATGAAACTTTTATCAAAACTTCAGGAGCAGAAGCCGAAATTATTTGAAAGCAAGGAAACCCTTCATAATGCCTGTGAAAATATTAAAACAAAGCCAAGGTGCCCCGCCCGGACAAACGCCTTAGAAGTCTATAGAGATGATGAAACACACGTTTTGACGTAACTTTAATGAGTAAGAACAATATGTTATCAGCGTATATCATAAAACTGCGACCAGAAACACCAGAGGACGGGTAGCAGCTTCCTTTTAATAAACGCTTAACATTCTGCCATCCCCAAGCCGCCTGCCAAGTGTGGAGATCATGGCAACCAACCCCCAAAATTGGGGAGGCTTTGTCCAGCAGTGGAAGTCTAAGGCCGATAGGAAGAACAATATGTATGTAGGGCGTCGGCTCACAAATTTAGAATTTGTCCGTCTACAACAATTACAGGCGTAAAAAGGAATAAATAGTATAAAAAAATATAATTATTATGATATTTTTAATAAAAAATCATAATTATAGTCACGTCATATACTTAACTAGAAATGGGAAGCATAACATGTATGGTAGGAAATATGGACTCTGGTACGTCCTAAAACTCCAAGACCCGTCAGACGGGCAGCAGCATCTTCTGTAGTCTACCCCCCCTAAAGGGAAGGCCTTTGTTCAGTAGTGGAAGTCTTGGACAAAAGACATTAGGACAGAACTCTTCTACGGTGACACAGCCTCTAAGACCAGTAAATTCTCACGAAAATAATACGCTCAATAGAGCCAAAACGCTTCATGGCTTCATTTAAAAGACTGGCCAATCATAGGCGCGGATTGCAATGAATTTCGGATAAGCATTGATTTATTACCTCGTCTCGGGGACATTCATTTTAAAGAGAGTGTTTCTTGCGTGATCTACTGGTAATAATATCTTTGTATCGTAATATTATCGTTGTTTACATTCTATACACATACTTTCTGTCGTCTACTTATTAACAAAACATTATGCAAAGCAGTCGAGTCTTGGGGTTGCTATCATCTCTAGATCTGACACCGCGAAAATCCGAAGACGACTGCGAGCGGGTGGTGATTAATACAACGCATCTCCCCAAGGTTTAATCGCTCGCTGGCAACATTTTTACCCAATTTTTGGGCGAACCACCCCTCCCGACCACCCCGTACCCCTGCCGAGCCCACCCCTTTCTTTCGTTAAGATAAATTATCCTGCGATCAGGATAAGAGTGTAGGTTAAAATTGCCGCCTTTAAAATTCGGCGTTTCGTTCGCCTTAATATTTATGCCCGAAATTAGTGTATTTCGCCCGACTTTCATCGGAATTGTTGCGCAATCATTTGTTTTCGGCTCCTTTGTTGTCCTTTTCGGTTTGGATAATATATTGAGATATGGCAACCTCACGGATCATTTAGAAAGATATATATCAATCTCTATTGGTACAATATTTTACCAGCGTATTTAACTAGTCTAAATGAGAAATGTTTCAAAGTAACAATTAAGAAAATGTTTTTAAACATGCATACTATACGATTGAAGACTTTTAGGATAACCGAGCTTGGCAACATTTGACTTTAGAGATTAATAAATAAAATGGCTATATTTAGGGTTAATTTTAATTTTGTATTCCATGTATTTATTACATTCTAATCTGATTGTGTAAGATCGTAAAATAGTGATAAACCTGAATGACGTTCAAAAGTGTACCGACTGTACCGAACTGATAAATAAATGATTGAATTGTATTGGTTGCCACCGACAAAACTTGGTGAGGCAATAAAATATTGTCACAAAATTATGCATTTAATCAGAAAAATTACGAATAAAGAAACCTCTGTGAATATAACCACGGCATAAATATATATATATAAAGTATATAAATGTAGTCGTGTCCATTTGTATGTTTTTATAGTGTGATTACCAATTTGATGTTGTAACTGTTAATTTGACTTGGTCGTAAAACAGAGTTTTTTTTTTTTTTGTATTGATCTATTTTGTCAATTTGAAAGATAAAAACAAAGTTTCCTTAATTGAACATCCACGAGTGTTGGTGAATGATATAATGTCGTGAAACGTGAATTTTCATGTTGTTTCCAATACTCCATAAAAGGCTCTCGTAAAGTTTTCACCACTTTACTGGGGCATGACTTGGACTTGACCGTGACTTGCTTTACTCGCCTTTGACTGGGACTATGACATGTTTGATAATATATAACAAAACTTGATAATATATATGTATACTTGACACTGGCAAATGCATAAGACGTGCGACGCCAAAATCCTCTTAGGAGAAGAAACAAAAAAAAAAAAGTTTCCTTAAACATAATATGTAATTATTATACTTTTTGTAAATGTTAATTAAATAGCACTTAGTTATCAGCGGGAAATATGCGCGTGAGATGTTAAGACCAAGCTAGGCGACGTTTTTCCTTACAAACGTATTCCCATTTTTGCTCCCTGAATAATGACGCTACTGAAAATATTTTTTGCCATACAATTGATATCTACCCCGGCCAGTTCCCAGTTATTTTTTTTTCCAATAAAGTTTTTACTAATGAAACTAAAAATCCTCAAAGATGAGAAAAATAGCCCCAGTTTTACAGTCATTTTCAAAAATCCATTAATCAGATTTGACGAAGATAAATAATTATCAAACAGATCGATGTGTTACGTCAGCCGTACTTGAGAGCCTACAATTCCCCGTTTCAAGCTATTTCAAACAAAAAAGCTTGTGGAACACGACAAAAAAGAAACCTCTAATGTTTGGAAACATAAACTAGAAACATGTGAAACAAATGTACGTCAAGGTACCACACGATACGAAATATAACATTTAACTAATTTATCGTTGTCTTTTTTTTATTTTATTTATTTTACAAAATCCTCAGGTCGTAAAAAGTGAAACTGACAGCCAATAATGAATAATAATAGTGAATAATGTTTTATGAATGTAATTTTTATAAAATAAAGTCTTCATTTACCACGATAATTTAATTTCTACAGCCTCATGCTTGCTGACATACCTACAGACAAATCAATCCCGTTCCTACATAAAGCCATTGTCGTGTAATAAAACAGTCTGCCGATTGTTCCAGATCGACCGATCCATTTGTCCCTTACTCCTTTCCAGCGTTAATGATTTCTTTGATATTTGACTAAGGTTTCGTTTGGGGGGTTTCGTAAAACAATATTTTCTTGGTTTTAATCAAAGCCAGTGTAAGGCGATACGAATGAATACAGCCTTCGCTTGGTTTAATTAAGATCGGTAGATATGCTCGACGATTTCTGAACTGAAAACGACATCGATTCTGTAGTACTTACCATTTTCAAAACTACATCAAATATATTAATATAGGTAGCTCTAACATTGGTTTATTCACTTACTGAAAAGAAAAGTGGTGCAGATTTTTTCGAGTTTTTGTTTCGAGAGTGGTACAATAGAATTGACGCTTTTGCCAATAGTTAAAAACAATAGATATACCTAGCAGCCATCAAACGAAACTTTAGGAACTCAACCATTCCGTTAGGTATCATTATCATCATCAGTCAGAAGATGTCCACTGCTGAACAAACACCACCCCCTAGCCACTAGGTATCACTTAAAAGTTTTCTGAGAAGTGGGAGGTTTTTTTTTTAAAATTAAGTATTTTTTATTGCAGACAGCACTTGTGATCACTTTCGAAAATTTTCAAAGGTCGTAAGTCACAAAAACAACGTACAAATCAACCATATAAAACACTGCTATAGAATGTTTAATAACTTGACATTTAATAATGTTCAAAAAGACAAGATATTATTGATATAAAAGCAGCCAAACTGAACTTTATTGGTTCAGTTTTACTATCAGATAACTTGCCAGTATATGACTTGACCATACCTGATGCTACAGGTACTATATAAATTCAACAGCAAAAGAGAGTCAATGTTAATGATTACGAGGCGCAAGGTCGCCTTCGTCGGACACGATCAAAGAGGATCTCTCTATAAATTCCCACGGTTAATCCTCGAGGGCAAAATTACGGGGAAGAGAGGGTCAGTCCAAAATGGAAATGGCTGGCAGATGTCAAGAAGTGGACTGGATTGCGCTACCGCAGCGTCTTAAGAACGCAGCATGGAATCTAAATCACTCTGGGTAATGATCACCACCAATTATGTTTGTCTTCATTACTAATTAGTAACCTAGATACAGTAGGCAGGCCTCCCACTAGATAGACCGACGACATTGTGAAAGTCGCGGGCAACCAGTGCATGCAAGTGGAACGCGTGGCAAGTGTGGCGCTCTAAGGGGGAGGCCTATGTTCAGCAGTGGACGTCTTCTGGTGATGATGATGATGATGATGATGATGATGATGAACCTAGATACATATATAGTGTTCTGAACCTCTTCTCCAATCCGCAAGGGTATTACCCCAAGTGAAAAATTTTCAGATTTTCTTTATGGGATCGAAACTGAAATTGCGAAAAAATATATATTATCTGTTCCAAGCTGTGTGTTATAATATCATTAGAACTCGGCGAATTATATGGAACAACTGTTTTTTTTTATTGCGATATCGGGTTTGTTCAAAAAAGTACTCGTAAAAGTAGAACATGGGTTCATTCTGAACAACTTGTAACCGATGTTCATTCTGAACATGTATCTGCCTCGTGGGTTGGATACGAGTTCCAGAACAGCCTGAAAAGGTCAGAAGCCATATCTGGGTTAAAAGGAAAAACTGCTCCGCCAATCTAAACCAATACCAAGTGGATATAATAAATGCAAACAACGAATCCAAGTAATCAACTTGCTCTCGGCCTCTGCCAACACACACATAACACTTAATGTCAACACACACACCCGCATTTGACATATATACGTATTGTAACATAACCGTGGTGTGGAAGAAGGAAGAACGAAAAACTTCCACGAAATTTGCTCGCCCAAATGACGACGCTTGTTTTTTTGTAGGTGGTTTGCTTATAAGATGTAGGAATAGTATGGATACGGAGATCTGGTTCGACAGTTTTCTGGTTCCACCAACTGCGGGACCGGAACCTCGGACGACGACAGGCAGCAGCGTAAACGGTAGACAACAAATTAAGGAGAAAACCTTTGTTGTTCAGCGGACGCCTTCTGTCTGATGATGATGTTAATGGATAAGGGTTAGAATCTTCCGGAGCTGTCTGGTACTAAGCAGGGTTGAAATGTTTTGAATTTCAATGAACATCCAAAAAAAAAACAAGGAAGTAACACATTGAAACTTAATTTCATACAAAAAATATATATTTCAGGGATATATCTATATTAAAAAAACATCTAAAAAATCTATCTATCTCATCTATCTAAAAAAACAAGGAAGTAACACATTGAAACTTAATTTCATACAAAAAATATATATTTCAGGGATATATAGCTATCCCTACCAGTAGGGATACCCTACTGGTAGGGATACACTTAGATCTCCCGGTTGTGATAGGTGGAAACTCTAAGTTTACTTATCTTGCTCTTCAATTCGAATTACTAATGTTTTCAAATTTGCACTTTAATGCTTAGCGGTCGAATACCTGATATAAGAATTTCACAGGAATTTTGGCAGTCTACACTTTAACGACCCCAAACCTTTGCTAAAATTTGCATGAGATTTTCGACAGCGAAAAGTTGTCAAAGCATTCTTTAGCTTAAAAAACACAAAAAAAAAAAACAAATGTGCAAATAGCATTTGAGTGTGAAAAAGCAGGTAGCATTTGGGCTGGGCCCTAAGCTATCACGAAGAATTCATAAACGTGAGTAACTTAGTGAATCCTTTGCCGTGGTCGAAATAAAATTCATAATCAAAATAGTATCTGCATGAGGCATGTCATCGAGCTTATCCACACAATTCTAGCGCACCCTAACAAACTTATTAAGATTTCTTTTCTTTTTACTCTGTACGCGGTTAGCGACGTATGACGCAAGCTAACGGCCTCAGGGGGGGTCGAAATGAGCGGGGGGTGAGAGCCACCCCTGCACGCATGGCCGCTCTCATGATTTAAGCACAGGGATAAGAATGAAATTAAAAATACATCCTCGCTCCTTGGGGTGCCAGGGAGACATATATGCAAATGGACCCCCAATTCGCCCCCTATCTTAGGGGGTATTTTTTGTTAGGATGCTATTAATTTGGGGTGTAACTCACTAAGTATAAGCGTGACTGTACGCATATATGAGGGTAGGTATTCTTTCTTTCCTTTATCCGCTAAATTATGTGGGGATGCGAGAGGAGATTATGAAGTGAATTCAGGTGTAATTTATTATATTTTTACGATGTTTGTTTTGATTACCTTCTCATCTAAAGACAGAATTTTGAAAAATTTCTTGCGATGTCCTTTTCTGAATTATAAAAGACATGGCTTCACCCAATTTGAAAGAAATCGAGATAAAGATGTAACCTGTGCATTTCTACTTTAATATTAAACAGTAACTTTGTTTTTAATAATAGATTACATTACTATAGACCCCAAAAAGGAAATGTGTTTCTCATTCTGTGATTTAAATCACATTATTATATTGGACCACATCCGACATAATGTGGTCCAATAAAGGGATCATGAAAGTAAATGATTATATAAAAACTGTCCGATGCCCGCAACTTGCTGTGTAGATTTAGGGCTTGGGACCAAGGCTTGGCCTTTGGCCTCGCAAATACAATACAGTGAACAAAAAGTGACAAACTTTTACATCAAGTTATTATCTACTCTATTAATCGTACGAAACAAATTTCCAAAAAAAATAAAACTAAATACTCGCAAATCACGATTAAAAAATGTTTTCAGCAAACATGCTTATCATATTACAGTCATATTACAGTCAATAAAATATCTAACATGATCCAACATGATTTTAAAGTTAAAAAAAAAAGATAAGACACTTCACCAAACACCATTATCAATCAATAGGTCGCATCCTGCGTCACAACAACATGTAAACGTTTTGCAGATCACCGCCCCAGGGCTCGAATCTTGAAGCGATGGGAGCGATTGAAGTAGCTGTTGTCACATGTTCGACGTTTTTTGTTGGTGATTCAGCGCATTATAGCGTAGATTTTAAATAATTCCTCGAAGTTTTTATAGGCCAAGCATAGTATCACTTTTGAAACTTGTTTGGCGCCGACCGCCGTCTAACCAACGAGAGAGAATGAGAACGTTGGTCCCTGGTTGACAAGGGTCTTAGATCGAAGTTCTCCGATATCACTTATTTATCAACTTCATCTTGTTCCATCTCACTGCTTGGCAAAGGCTTCAATATACTCGTTTCCGAGTCCAGTTCACGCCACCACTCCTGCTACGCCTGGGCTTGCCGGGTGGCCTAAAGATCTGTGGAACCCACTGTGTAGTGAGCTTGGCCCACAGGTCGTTTGACATGCGACAGACCAGTTCCACTCTAGGTCAGTGGCTATCCAGGACAAAACAATCGGGGTCCGCAGTTAATCTGAATCAGAGTAGCACTCTTGTCAATGCTGATCGCGGTCACCATTCCGAAGACTCACCGAATCATTCGTTTCTTTATTGAGAATCGCTAAACAGCTACGACAATGATTCTGTTATTTTATTGGTGTCATTTATATTTTCGTTATCAAAAACAAAAAATTACATCTAAATACACTGAAATTATTATATAATCAACCAGTTAAACTGTTGAACTTTGTTAATTGGCTATCGTCCTTCCCGGAGTTATCGGTAATATTTTATGTGTTAGTTAATATTAGTAGTTTGTAATTATGTCTACAAATACTACTTTGTTTAGTACTTTATTTGCGTTTCATTGGCGCAACGCTTAAGCATTGTCATTCAACGTGGCAATGCCGCTTAACTTGCCGGGTACGCTGCCAAGGCTGCTAACTGGACTTGAACATTTGGATTATCTTTAGACCTTCAATGGTCTCTGGATACCCCCCAACTGTCATTTTTATATAGAAGGCTAAGCAGTCTAGGTAGTTTTAGTATGTGTTAGTTAATATAGGCAATATTACGCTTAAAAAAAAAGTCTGAGTACAAATATAAGTATCACCTAATATTTATCATTGCACACCCCGTGTTTGAGCTGTTCTATAAATCTTCATTCTAAGGTTGCCTGTAAGAGACCTCTGTCAGAGATAAAGCCGCCAGTTGTTTTAATAGTTTGAAGTTTTTTGTATTGCGTATATAACCAGATGCGAACAATAGTTTATTTATCTATCAAAGAGAATACGGAAAATTTAGTTTCTAATTATAGATCATACCTAAAGTACAAAATAACAGTATCTTTATTTAAAATATGCTAATTTAACTTTCATGATCCTTCTCACAAAGAAATCGCAGAACCTACTAGCATGCTAATAAATAAATCAGATAATAGCACGTCACAAACGCCTCGGGGTGTGTCGAGTGTTGCCACATTCGGAAACACTCGATATTCAATACCGTGATTTGGCGTTATTCTGCGGTAAGCACGAGATTGTGATGCAGTGCAAGCAGAAACATTAATTTTAAATGAATATTTTAGAAACATTCGCGCTTTTATCTGCCGCATGGTTGGGCATTATTGTCATTCGAGCAAGCATATAATTTTCACAGTGTAGATAACCTATATAAAAAAAACATCGAAATCGGAAAACATTTGGGTGTGGGTATCGGACTACGCTTTTCGTATGGACAAGACGGCGGTATACTCTATTTTTAAGAATGATAGTGGGGCGTCTTTTTAGTTATCCTGTTGTAAAATAGTAAGCTAGTAGGATTTCCATATTATTATTTTTAACTTAAGCTAAAGATAGCGAAGCTTGCACTGGTTGGCAATAATGTAAAAGCGTGAAACATACGAGGGGTTCGAGGATTTGTTTGTCTCGATGTGTCGACGTCCGCGTCTAAATTGGATAATACGCGGAAGTTTTAGGAGATGTCGAATTCATAGTGGCGACATGGTTTGCCGTTCGATTCCGGAATTAACAGAGATTACAAAATAACAAAAATGGATAAAAATAATATATAAATAAAATATTTATTATACATACATACATTATACATTTTATATAAGTGATAATTTCTTAAAACCATTATACGGAATTGCGTTATCGACCCTGAGAATTGAGATGCGGACTATGTGTAGTGGCTTGTACTTTTATTTCTGCTATATTTTCGGTTATAGTGGTATTGATAGGCAGTAATTTCCCAAGTGTAAAAAAGGAAAAGAATTAAAAAAAAAATACACAAAAATATTACAAATAAAAGAGTTACTTACCTCGGGATTCTGAAACGTTTGTTAACATTGACAATAGATTAAGTCTATTGCTCTCTTTGTGCTAGCTTAGTGCCAGACAAAGGCAGCATTAGGATTAATCTATAGTCAAACAAAAGTAGTAGTAGTAGTTAGTTTCAGAATCCTGAGGTTAACCGTTTTACTAACAGATAAAAAAATATTACTTCTAGATAATTTTCTGTGGTTTTACTGGGCACGTGTCTTTATTAAACAAAACAAACTACTTACGTTAGTATTCGTGTCTTTATTAAACAAAACGCATACAACCTTTCCAAACTCCCTAAGCTACTTAGGTTAGTAGTCGTGTAGTTGGATTAACTTAGTTTTTTTTTTTTTTTTAAAGTTTGGGATTATTTAATCTTGAGCAGCCATACCCAGATCAATTCTGAAATAGTTGCCCAGTCACAGTGGAAATACAAATCTGGCAATCGTGTTCAGTTCTTTTTCAGAGTATTATTATCGATCACCACCCTGTATGTATTTTGTAGTCCTCATGCAAGAAAAAACCTGTGAACTTTGTACGGATCACGCCTCGCAAAGCAAAGGGCAGATCGATGCTTGTCAAACAATAAATGTCACGTCCACTCCCTCATGTTAATTTACCACTATAACTCCACCCAAAAACATTCGGAAACCTTCTCTATGTCTTATGAAATACAGTGGTGAAAGGTGGTTGATGTATCGTGGTAAGATCGGCTCCCAATTTTTTGAGGTGCGAACGTTGCCCCAATTTTGGCAAATGTTTTCGAAGATTAAAAGTATGGGGAAATGAGTCACCTATGCAAGTTTATGCGTATCTTTTTAGGAGAGATTTTTTTATTAAATTGTACCTATTTATTGAGTTTAATTGGTGAAGGCGTGGGATTGAATATCATAATGAGAAAAAGGTTTGGACACCTATGTACAGAATTAATACATCCTTTTCAATTTTTCAATGAGGCGTTTTCAAAAAAAAAGAAATCCTGGTAATAATAGTACCCAATAGATGGCGTTAGATGTACCTTGAGGTTTTTCTGTCACTGTCAAACATGAGAAACAAAAAAAATTACGTGCGCCTTTTTTTTTCTCTCGTGTTTTTTGGCTCCACATGTGTATTTAACAATTTCAAGTAATGTAACTATGGATTTGACTTCATTTGAAATATTACAATAGTGACACTGGCTAAATACACAACGTGTGGAGCCAAAATTTACGATTTAAAAAATAAAAATAAAATATGTCGACAGAAATGACAATGACAGGTAAAACGATAGGTCTATTACGCCATCTAGTAAGAATTTTAGTATTTTTTTTTTTTTTTTGGAAAACGCCTCATTAGAACAATTTAAAAAAAATATGTGATCTTCTGATTTTGCTGAGTTGTAAACCATCTTGAAGTAGCAGAACTGTGTTAATTTCGATGGTTTTTTATTCAATGTTCACTTCGAATTTGATGAATAACAAAATTTGATTGGTTTGATTTGATTTTGTTTCGTAGAGCACATAAAAGTATGATAGTATTATTTTATAGGTTCCGTACCTTATTTTCTGTTTGACAAAACTTTGTTCTGTTTGTTTTTGTTTTGTATTTTTGACATGTAGGACATAATTTAATTTAGTGTTTATTTTGTATTCAATTGATTTTTTTATCTGTAATTTGGACCTTTGTAGTCTGAATTAAATGATTATAATTTTAATTTGAAAATAAAAGGAAAGACGATAATTTAAGGTCACTCCTGATATGAGTTAATTGCAGGTGCAAAGTCTGCGTGTTACTTTTTCACCATTAAGCTGCACTCACTGGTTTTAATGAAATTTATCAAGGAATAGGGTTCAGGATAAGGGACGAAGGAATACTGGAAAACAGTTTTTTTGACGTAGCCAGTACTTATAAATAGCTATTTTAAATCTACTCTTATCACTAAAAACTAATACAGTTTGCATTCTATTCACCACATAATAGTCCGAGTCCATTGTAAAGCTTAGCACCACAGACCATAAAACCAGTAGACTGATCACACCCATTCCCCTCTCACGAAAACATTACGTTTAAAAGTTCTTAAGCTAATCAATGGATCCCCTATGATTGGCTGGCTCGAGCCCGCTTCGCTGATAGGCTATCTCGTTCGCACATTTAAAAAAAACAGTTGTATCTAACAATTTCTATGTTGAAACATAGACTATAGAAATACATTTTTAATGTTGGCATTGAGTATTTTGAGTGTATTGCATGACATTATTTTTCGCCCAATCGTAAGCGCGAATTATTACATGTCCCGCGCAAATTAAATTTATTTTACAGCGTGTTCGAATCGCTCGCCGCTGGGCGTCGGTTCAAATGCCAACAATGAGCTTGAGCTACTGCTGAACACAGCAGCATGGTAGTAATCGGAAAATTGAAAATCTGTCACCAAGCACCTACACTGCGCAGTCCCGCTTGAGAGCTAGTGACATTCCAAACTAGGTATGCTTACCATCTTCGACCACACCGCCAATTAAGATCAGTTGCGTTGTGGTCAAAACACACGTGAACCATAAAAAAAATATTTTTCCTGCATGCACGATCTACTGATAATATTATCTTTGGTTAACACCCACCAGCGAACCTCAAGCGACTCGAGAACGCAGAACGCATGACTTATGGCAGTTTGTCATACTCGCAATCAAACGCGTAGAAACCCGGCGTGTCTCCGATCTGTGATTAATGTCTTTCTTAATTACGAAGTTATCGCTCGAATGGGGGGTGATACATGTGTTCAAGTTTAATTTATTGACTTTTGCGGCGCGTGTGGGGTGCGCTTTTTAAATTTGTTGTGTACCTAATTAGATGTCGGTGGTTCACTTTAGATTTGACTAAATTCTGTATCAGCCTTTTAACATGCCATTAACAGTATCCACCACGCTGGCCCAGTATGGGTTGGCGGTTTCACATCGGCGTTGAATGTCTTCTCCGGAAATATGCAGGTTTCCTCACGATTATTTCCTTCACCAAAAAGCCAGTGGTGTATATCCGTACATAAGTTCCAAAGAACTCATTCTATCCCGCGTGCCCACGAAGCGCATGAGGCGAGCGTGTTACCACCACGACCACTATTTGACTAAATAACCGATTAAGAATTGTTCCTAAATAATTCATTCATATTTCGGGTTGACAAATTAATAGTAAAATATGTAGTCATCATCATCATCAGCCAGAAGACGTCCACTGCTGAACATAGGCCTCCCCCTTAAAGCGCCACACCGACCGACAACATGTCACTTGCATCCACCGGTTTCTCGCGACTGCCAAAATGTCGTCGGTCCACCTAGTGGGAGGACTGCCTACGCTGCGTCTTCCGGTGCATGGTCGCGACTCAAGAATCTTATTATTTAATATGTAATAGATTGTTTAAAATTTGATCTGTCAATAAAGAATATATATCTAAATATAGTACATATATATAGTAATAGTAGTAGTTAAATTTGTTATGTTTATATATAATACACATATATATATAGTTTAGTTGAAAAAAATCTCTATTGTTCGATGTTCTTAGAAAATTTAAGAAAGCTTACGTCCACTCTTATGTATGTGAATATGAAATACCGGTAATTAGGCAAAAATATTTTAAACTAATCAAATTTAAAAGAAATCACACCCAATCTTTAATTACTTTGAAATACTAAAGTAAAATATAGAGTTTTATGATTTGAGCTTTTTTGCAGCCGATTGATCACAATCATCTAAAAAATCTACATACACATTAAAACAACCAAACAAAGTCTTACGCCACCACTACACCCCCAAATTAAAAACAAAGCTGCACACATAAAGCCGCACACACACCACGCCGCGTCTAATTATCGGAGGGACTTCGCATAGGAAAGTATTGGCGCATTTTACGACGCGTGTCTCCCGCGGCCCAGATAAAAAATCTCCCATTTCCTTAATTCGTTTATCGGGGCTGGAGAGGCTTTGTCTCCGATCGATAGAGGACTCCAAATGAGCGGGGAACGTGACGCGAGTGTGTATTAGGCTTAAGGTGACAGTTTTAAGGCGGACCGTCTTAAAATTCGAGATTATGAGGGCTCGTGTTTTTTGATCAATGTTCTGAGTAGGTTTTTGTGTTACGTAACTTGGGTGCTCTATGCCCGATGTTACATTAAATGCCGTATATATTTTAGTTATCATTTTAGTCGTCAAAATAAAAACTTTTGAAACGGGACCAAACAAGAAATATAGAAGAAAAAAAAAACGGTCATAGAAAATGTAATTCACCCTCCACGAAATGTATGAAACGGCTGATTGTTTTCGAGATTTCAGATTTGGTCCCACAATAAAAGTTATTGATCAGAGTCTAAATTCCTATGTTCCTCAGAAAAATGGCGACTTCAAACACCTCTCCGCGCCGGCATCGCGACAACAACACAATTGCAGGTATTCATAGGTGGCAGTATGCTGACCATGCGGCGGACGGTCACAAAAAAAAAACAATTTTGTTAACCAATTCTATTTTACATGTTAAAGAAATGCCTTACTAAATTTTGATTTGATTTTGGACATTTGAATGACAAATCGTATTAATCTTATTTAAATTTGCATACAAAATTTTTGTTTTGAATATTTACAGTAATATTATTTCTCCTCGAAAAAGCCACCATACCTACATTTAAGCAAAAATCATTTTTAATAACATCTCGCGATATTACGACGAAGAAATTACAATCGTTCGTAAATGAACGAAAGGCGATGTCTTCCCGCACATGTCTTTGAGATCACCCTCGGGAACGGTCTTGATACTTGAGAGTTTTTAATTAAGCATTGCCAAACACTAGAACACAAAAATATTTAATTTTATTACGGATGATCGGTACAACGAAGAAAAAGTAGTTTATATAATACTAACTGCGCCCCGCGGTTTTACCCGCTATTCTACAGAAACCGAATATATTCTACAGAAATCTACAGAAACCGAATATTTTTCCAGGATCGAAAGTAGCCTATTTGCTAATCCAGGGTATAAACTACCTCCATCACAAATTTCATTCAAATACATTCAGGCGTTACAGAGTTGAACGGGAACAAACACACTTAGGTACATACTTACCTACTTTCATACTTACACACAAACTTTCGCATTTATAATATTAGTGTGATAGCATATCGTACGTCAGCATCGGGTATGTAGTGCTTGGTGGTCAATGCGTAAATATTTGAATACACATTACACATCGACGTATGCATAGGTACATGTATGGCCCAAAGTCACCTAATGGTGACAAAAATAGAGCATTAAACGATTTGCTACGATAATATCCGGGACTCAGTGCTTGACTGACGACCAATGCGTAAATTATTGAAAACTCATTTTACATTAACGTACTGCAACTACGTACATAAGTTACGATGTGACTGACATGCTAATATTAGCCAAAGTCCCTAAATAATATAAGAATAATAAAAAAACGTACGCACTCTTTTTCTAAAATCATTTTTTTTCTACAATTTATTTATTGAGCACTAACACCAGCCGAAAATGTGATACCGCCGTCTTGTCCATACAAAAAGCTTATTCTGATAATGAAATGTTATCCGATTTCGATGTTTTCTATAAATATATTATCTACACCGTGGAAAACGGTGATGAAGGAAAACCGTGGTAATTATCTTCTTTGTTATAGGTCCTTTAAGTTACAATTTTTTGCGTCGAAAATACGACGAAAAAAGTAGTTATTAGAATACCATAAACATCTTTGAAAAACAAAACAGCAGAATAGATTATGGTTTATTCAAGCCATTGACATCAAAAACAAAAGATTTTGTTAAAATTCAGGGGATGATAGCAGATAACCCCCGAAGCAAGGCATAGTTTGTCGTAATTCATTAGACGATTTCTTTCTTTCTTTTCATCGTGACATTTTAATAGCTACAATAAAAAACATTTCCGATTTCGTTTAACATGCTAAATAAATTATTGTTTTACTTTCGCGTCGTATGAAAAAAAAACTATTCGCCATCCGTCTTGCAAGTACCAAACCCGATTATTCCCACACAACACTTTTAATTTTCCCTCCTTAAAAAAGGGAGGCCAGCGGTGTGTTTTCGGCGGGCAGAGTCCCGTGTGTGGAGGGACCCCCGGGGTCGGTGGGGGGTTGGTAATCAAGGCACGCAATCTTCGGCGAACCCTTAAAAACTTTAAAACTCATCGCCGCTTCGCGCTTACGTATACACGCGTGTTGTGTGTATAGGTTTGTTTATTAATGCAATTTCTTCGGACTGGGATATTATACGTATAGATAGGTTTGATATGCTTAATAGGACTACGTTTGAATGTTTTGGTAAAGTTTGATATTTAGGGTGGTATTTGCTGTTTGACAATGTTTTGGGTTTTTAGCAGCTTATTAATTATATTGCCATTTCAGATTTTACTTTTACTTTTTCTTTAATTGTTGTTAATTGTCTAATTGTGCTTTAATTATCGAAGTAATAAAAACATACAGAAATGCCAACGCTATTATAAATTTTAGGGAAATAAACAATTCCCCCACCTCACGTGCTAATCCAGCGCAAACCCGACTTAAATCAAGCAAATAAAAAGGCTGAAACTTCAGCTTCATATTTGTAAATATAGGAGAAAAACACTTTGTCAAAGTCAAAGACGTTTTTTTTTTCCTCCTAAGAGGATTTTGGCGTCGCACGTCTTATGCAAGTCCAAGTCCAAGTCAAGTCATGCCCGTTTCACGACATTATACCTTTCACCAACACTCGTGCATGTTCACGAACACTTAACGTTTAAGAATTCACCGTTTTTACACATTAACACTCGAAATAACACGTTTTGGAAAATAATAAAATGACGCAAAATGAATTCTTCACGTTCCCGCCAAAAACCGTCAAAGACGTTTATAAATATCTAATTTCTAAATTTGTTCTAAAAACAAAAACCAAATTCGAACACCATTAAAATCGCCGCTCTGAGCCCTTCTACCAACGTAAAAACAGTGAATTCGTGTTTCGAATGATCGATGACGTCACAACTAATTTCCTTCTTCCGCCAGCCCCACGTGTAACATGCAAGCGCAAGCACGCGTGCACACATGCATACTAAAAAACGAATCGATATTCCAAAACAAAAGAACCCTCAGAAAATGCTAAAATCGATGCGAAGAAGTGTCATTAAAGTACCCCCAAAAATTAAAACCCCTGTTTGTACGCACACAGGCACAGTTATGACTAATAGGACCACACATGGGAGAGTTTAATGAACTATTCACGGGTGGTGGATTCGCGATTTTTATCGGGTGTTTTTTTTCTTGGGATATGTAAATTATATTTTATGCATAGCGTAGTCTATCATGGTTCGAAGAAAAAAAACCGTTTTAATCACAATTTCCAAATCATAACAATGATTTATTGACCGAGCGAAGCGAAATACTCAGAGTTTACTGGGACAAATCGGCATTTGTATGTATGTTTGTATGTATATTTGTCCGATGATAACTTGCGAACCGTTGATCCTATCTTCATGAAATTTTGTGGGCAAGTAGTTCATTTGAATACAATTTTTAAGTTCGAGTATGAGCTGAATCGGTCAAGGGGTTGTGACGATAGAGAGGTCGCGAGGTCTCAGTTCGGCGCGAACTACTAGTAATATCTTTGTTAACTAACAAACTCTTTGACCTCTTTGGCTTACATGCATTAGAGTAGTTTGTACGCGAAGCCACTAAATACATGTAAAAATAACAGGGATTCCAAAATCTTATTATAATATTCAAATTTATGTTTTATTTTTCGAATTTTAGTGGACCATATTTATTTTTCTTTTTGTTTTTTATTTAGACAAACGTAGCGTATTATATTACATTATCAGCCAGGGCCGCTAGTCTCGACTTTTCGCTATGCACTTTGCGACCGAATTCGGTCGCTATGACGCAAAATTCAACGCTATTTTTGCGTTTTTTCAAAACAATTATTGTTTGTTGTCGAATTTTGCGTCATAGCGTCTGAAGTCGGTCGCTATGACGCAAAATTCAACGCTTTGTTTGCGTTTTTTCGTTAACAATTCGTGTTCGTTGTCGAATTTTTGCGTCATAGCGACCGAATTCGGTCGCAAAGTGCTGTAGCGAAAAGTCGAGACTAGCGCCCCTGAAGACGTCCACTGCTGAACATAGGCCTCCCCCTTAGACCGCCACACCGACCGACAATGTGCCACTTGCATCCACCGATTGCCCGCGTAGCGTATCGTAATAGCGTATGACGCTCTGAAACTCGATGGAGTACAATATTCCTAGAACAGCTGGTAATGGTTGGAAACGGAGAGAAGATCGGCCTGACGAGTGGCGTCGGGAGAGGCCTATGTCCAGCAGTGGACTATGATATATTAGTATAATAGTATATATATACATATATATATTGTTATTATTTACGTGTTTTTTTTTCTATTCTCTTTGGCTATAAATACTGGTATGATAATCAAAATTCTGAATTAGTTAATTTAATATTTAATAGTATTTTTATTGTATAAGTATCCATATATATTTCGTTTGGTTTTTTTTTTATTAGGTACAATGTACTGAAAATAATTATGAGGCCAGAATTATAAATTCATAAGCAAATTAAATAACATTTATAACACAAAAGAAAAGAAACATAATTTAAATAAAATCAACTAATCTAAAAGACCGTTACCAGTGGGAATTGGATACTGATAAGCAATAACATGTCAAACCACAAAAAAAAAAAATCTGTTACGAAAGGTTTTCAAAAACCTTAATAGTGTCGAAAGATAATTTAAGGAACCTTTAAATTTTTTTTGTTAATTTAAATTCCAAATAGGCTGCTCGCGTTCGCGTTTAGGACTACAGGGGTTAAAATTTCCCGCCTTGATTTGAATTTAGAAACTGCGCGCACTTCTAAATTCAAAACAACGATACACATTAAAAATACAAATTAGAGAAACGAACAACTGGATGAAGACGCGCAAATGAAAGGGGCAACTTGCCCCCCCAAACACCCCTTAAAAATTTAATTCATCACGCCGTACTGAGACATATCTCCTTGGTGTCCCTTCCCCTTTCTTCCACCATTCTTTGCTTTCTTGCAAGCTTTTTCCGAGACCGTTAAAACATCTATATGTATATCTGGCGCTGTCAACCAATCCAATCCCAATCCTGACTCAACATCCTAAAGTCTACATTCGTTTGATTGTTGCTGTGATATAAGATTTTTTAAGATAACAAAAGACAAGAGGCTGTTTCATTCGTTCACATTGAAAGCTTAAAACAAATAAACCTACGACGAGATAAGGTTTTGTCGGCTGTCGGGAGGTGATCTGACGATGCGTCTTATCGGGCACAGACAGCTCGTCATTAGCCTTGCTTCTTGGATAGCGGTTAAAAAAAGAAGTGTAGGCTTCTTTGTGAGAAAACATTGAGTCTCAAACTGAGTAGAGTGAACTCCTTCTTGAGGTTTTGAAGGAGTTTGGTTAGTGAAAACGTTTCAAATAAAAGTTCAGCGTTTTATAATTTTTTTATTGGCGCCAATGCCGAAAAGTCATGTTGCGATTTTGTGTAATTTTTTCAAAACTTTTTTTTTTCGATTATTCGTGCATTACAGTACTTAGGCCCGATTGCACTATTTAGGTTAAGTTTAAAACAGTCATAACTGTAGTTAAAAGTCCCGATGAGCAGAAAAATGTGTTGCACCATTTTAACTATGGTCAAAAAGACGGATATCAGATGCTGTAATCATGGTTAAGGTTAAAGTTAATTCAACTATAACAGTAACTTTAACTGGGATTATGGTGCAATGCAAACCAGCCTTAGTATTAAAATAAAGACCACTTCGTTTTGATTAACCTGAACGAGTAATTAAAAAAACATATACCTCAGTACCTATAGTAGTACATCATTTCGTGTATTATTATGAAAATTAGCACTGGTTAAATTTTTTTTTTTTTTAAATCTTGCATAGCTTTTTATCGACTCATTTAGGTTTCAGATTGAATGCTGAACACAAAAGAGATAAAGAAAAAAAAATTGCGTAGACATTACGTAATCGTCTATTAGTATCAAATAAATGCTTTCAGAAAATTACTAATAATGTAAGCTCTGTAGCGAACAGGAAACAAGTAAATAAAGTTCATACATCCTTATTATTTGTAACGCAATGTGTAACACGATAAAAACATTTACTAAATAAAAACCAAATCGCTGTCCCAGAAAATCGGATTATTCGGGGACAACAATTACAACCTTCAGAAAAAGTTCCAAACTCTTCTACTCCCGGCAAACAGTTGCAAAACTTTACTCGCCTTTTTATTTTCGAACGCAACTTTATTATAACCTCCAAATCGAACGTCAAATAATCTCGATACCGCTATACTGTCTTCGGCAGTTCTTATCGAGAAAACGCTTTCAATTAAGCAGTAAATAAAGGCTTATATACTCGCTAACTCTTCACATAATGAGTTAATAACACAACACTTACACACGCGCATCGCAGATGGAAAATCCACGCACACATTGAAACCCACACGAAGGCGATTTTCGCGTACATAAAACGCGCCTTTCTTCTTGTATTCTTAATTAGCGTGTCGTGTATACCCGTCTCGTTCTCGCTTGAGGTGCTAATTAGAAGGTTGTCCCGTTCCCGCTTTCTTAATACATTCTTCCTTTCGCCGTGTTTCTTTCGTTTTTATTTGTGTGCGTGTCTGTGTGCGGTGGTGTTTAATTTACATGTACTTGGATGTCAGCGTATCGCCACAGGAGCTTTAGGACTTTTCTTGGGGTTCGGAACAGTTTGTTTCGATAAAGGTTATTATTTTCATTCTACTTTTAATTATTTATTTGTAAGCAATCTTACGTAGAGTTCTCGGAAAATTATTTTTGGCTTACTGTCCGAATGAAAGTTAATTTGTATGTGAAATTGGAGTAAATGATTTTTCGTAGCAGGTTCGTAGCAATAATGTTTGCAATTCCTAAAAATACCTAGTAACAGTATCAGGAATTTTCCTAAACATATAAATATTTATAGTTAAACAAAAACGCTTTGGTTTTTTTTTAAATGTATGTGTCTCTATTAACGCTTAATTGTATATATATATTTTTTTATGATTTTCTAATAAAAGAAAAAAGTAAGTGTGGTCAAACACTTACTTTTTTCTGCAGAACAAAGGTAAATCTCGGCAAAAAAAAAACTTTTTCTGAAAAAAGAAAAAAGAAAAAAGAACAATTACTCAAAAAGTATTAAATTTAAATTACGTCTAAGACATGAATAACTTAAATAACGTTGTATAATAAATTAAGTCTTAAATCAAAATATACAAAAATACAAAATTATACCAATAAGTACTTTTTTGTTTCGTTTGGTCGCCAATCGTTCGTCTCGATCTAGTATTACCAGCGCGCGTTGCTTCAAATGTGGGTATACGCGAAAGGGTGTCACCGGGTGTCCGCGCGGGAGGGGGAGGGTGCGCACATACACATAAACACTTATAAAACTTTTTTGACAACAGCCACCCTACACCCCTGCAATTCGCTAATTTATGTTGCTTTTTTAATCAATACCCGCGTTAGGTGTATGTCTATCGGCTCTTTGTGACGTGAACTCGTAGTAATCACTGAGCAAGCAATCGTTGCAGTAATACGAAAATGACGTTTATATGACGTCAGTTTGTACGTCATTTTCTCGAATTATGTTGCTTTTTTAATCAAAACCCGCGTTAGGCGTATGTCCATCGGCTCTTTGTGACATGAATTCGTTGTAACTACTGAGCAAGTAATCATTGCAGTAATACGAAAATTACGCTTATATGACGTCAGTTCGTACGTCATTTTGTCGAATAGGGTTGCTTTTTTTTATCAATTTCCGCGTTAGGTGTAAGTATGTCTTTCGGCTCTATGACGCGAATTCGTAGTAATTGACCGAGCGAAGCGAAGGTCTCAGAGTTTACTGGGACAAATCGGCATTTGTATGTATATTTGTATGTTTGTACGTTTGTGTGTATATTTGTCCGATGATAACTTGCGAACCGTTGATCCGATTTTCATGAAATTTTGTAGGCAAGTAGTTCATTTCAATACAATTTTTAAGTTCAAATATGAGCTGAATCGGTCCAGGGGTTGGGTAGGGTTCTCAAGCTCTCAGTTCGCCGCGAACTACTAGTTACTGTAGTAATACAAAAATGAAGCTCATGTGACGTTAGTTTGAACGTCATTTTGTCGAATTATGTTGCTTTTTAATACCCGTGTTAGGTGTATGTCTATAGACTCATGGTGACGTCAATTCGTAGTAATTACTTTGAGAAGTTATAATCACATAGTACCATTGCCTTAAAATGTAAGGTCAGTTTGAATTTCATTGTCAGTAGCATTTAAAAAAATGAAAATAATGTAACCGTTTGACCGCAGAATATCACCTGGGCCCCTATTTGGAGAAATGACATTTTATCTCGGTCACTGTCTCTCTAATTTAGAATTTAATGGGAGTGAGAGTGACCGAGATAAAATGACATATCTCCGAATAGGGTCCCTGATGCTACATGACGATATAGTCCGAAAATGGTGAGAACAAGATACTTCCAAAAACATGTTATCGGTTTTGGTAACGCGCGTATGTAATTAAGAAATGATTTTTGGCGGGTATGTGAAAATGTCATGTTTCTTCATTGTATTATTTTTCAAAACTTATGCTCATTCGAGTGATAATATATAAAAACAGAATATTATTCATTAAGTGTTCGTGAACGTGCACGAGTGTTGGTGAATAGTATAATGTTGTGAAACGTGACTCTTCGTGTTGTTTCCAAAACTAGATAGAAACCCCTAGTAAAGTCTCCACCAATTTACTGGGGCTTCACATGGACTTGATGAACAAAAATCCGCCATTTTTACACATTACCACTCAAAATAACACAAGTTATGGAAAATAATACAATGACTCGAAATGACTTCTTCACGTTCCCGCCAAAAACCAACACACTTTTAAAGTTAAAACGACAGCAAAATCGGTCAAAGGCTTGTGAAGTTTTAGGAGTAAGCCTGTGGCGTTAGTAATAGGCTAGGCGTTTGACCATAGACCAATCATGTTAAGTGATGGCATGGCCGCAGATGGTAAACACACCTAGGCTAGAATGGGAACTTTGTTGGAACACACTTTATTATGCTACCGAATGTCGAGAAGAGCAAGTCCCTCGCCTAATCGTAAGCGTCACACCTTCGCCATAAAAGATCAGTATCACCCAGTATTAGCGCCAATGTTTAGGTGCTTGACAACTGACAACTGATTTTCAACTTGAAGGAGCCGAGTAATATTAGTACCCACTAGTCCTATTCGTGTTCTATGCTACAAGCCAATCCCACCATGGTATGGTTTCCTCTCGCTTTTTCTTTCATCAGCAGCTAAAACACATTTTGGATTTGAACCCACGCCCTATGGCATGATATCCGAACGCGCCAACCACCGAGCCATCATCGCTACAAAACAAGGTATATCGCTCTCAAATACGCCACAACTCATGGCCCAGCTACTTTGAGTCGTCAATCTTATCCTCAGAAATAAAGTTATATCGCAATTTTCCGTTTCAGCTACCCCCCTTTTGGACGTGTGACGCGAAAAATCTCAACCACGTGACAACTTTAAAAACACATAATAACAAACGATTTTCGTCTTTATATTAATTGTACTACGATGCAAATAACCGCAAAATGAATTTTGTTACATATCCCACTGACAATTTTCAGTTTGAAGTTTGTCAAAGCAATGCAGATCTTATTTGTATGGGTTTAAGTCGGAGGAAAGTGCAAAGTGTCGATTGTGAAGCTGTTAACACACTGTGATGGATGTCCCGTCTCACGCGTGACAAAACCGTCACGCTGAGGTTTTATGCGATTTCTGTCGGTACTAGAGAGATTTCTTTGCAGTGATTCTTTGTACAAAAAATATGTTTCCAAAATTCATAGATGATTTGTTGTTTATAATTTTTATTTATAATGTACAGATTAGTTACTTTACGAGTAAAATATTTTCTCATCGGATAATAAAACACTTTTCGAACAAACTCAATAATTAAGTGGATATAATAATACTGGTAGTTCTGCGAACAGTAGATATCGCGAGTAGGTACAAACTTTTTTGCACAATGGCAATACGATAATTTCATAGAATTTTTTAGTCGGCCGCGATTTTTTATTAGTGGAGTATTTCCTCCAAAATAGGAGAAGTTTGGCATAAAATTTCGGTACTCAATTCTCAATAAGAATATCGCTAAGCAAATCGCGGTTGTCAAGATATAAGGTCGTGAGGTTTAAGTTCGGTACAACCTCACGACCTTCTTCTTGACAGCTTCATTACCAATTTTAGAGAGATATAGATTGAATGATTTATGACCCAACGACTCACATGATAATGCGTTTACTAAAGTTACTGTTTTTTCACCCTCTACTCGCATTGTAGCCGCGATTTACTTAATTAAAATTATAGAATCTTTACTCGTGAATTAAGATATTCTGTTCATAATATAATGGAACGGTACTCTATAAGGCAAGAAGCTCGGTAATTACAACTACCGTTATGCCACACCCTTGACGTATCTGCTCTTTTAAAGCATAGTGTACACGGACAAAATACGTAGTGTTGCCGTATAGTCCCGATTTGTCTGGGTTGTCCCGAGTTACTGAGTTATTTCGTTGAATTCGAAATTTTGTTGATGTCAAAATAATTTTACGCTGCCAACTGGCAGATCTTTAGACTTTTAATGGTATCTGGGTAGTCCAACTGTTTTGAAGGGCAATGTTTCCGGTGAAATTACTAATCATAAAGAGATTTGACATCTAATAATGAAGATTATTGATTGATATCTCAGAGCGAAGAGCGCCGAGCATTACCACGCATAGTTTTTATAAGTTTTTATGGCACTGAAAGGTTATGGGCAAGCGAGACGCCATGATGCCTATCATCAGTCTTGGGCCCGTACCCTGACGTGTTTCTTGCGATGATGTTAGACGCTTCGCGATCTTGAAACTTATCGCGCGGCGATAAGATTTGCGGTCGCGAAACCTCAAACCGGCTGAACCTAACAATCATCGCAATAAGCACATCATTGTATGGGCACTGGGCACATTATATAAATATAAACATATTTATATTTTGTTAATGTCATTAATTTCTTGATAACTCTTCCAATAAATAAATAAAAAGCATGAAAAACAATAAAAACACTTTCACTTCAGCGTTTAATTTCTTGTGTAAAATGCTTTGAGCTACAAGCAGATTGCCCCATTTTAGGAGAAACGCCAATCAGACATGGGACTGAAAGGTGTACAAATTGTCACGCTTCTTTTGTCGTGACTTAAAAACTCTTGAATTCCATGATTTCACAAGATCTCTTAATCTCATCCTATCCCGAAACTAGGCATATCTAGTAGGCAGCTCGCTCGGATCTCGATTAATAACAAGTAACTCTGTATAGTTCGTTGAATGGACGCCCGCGGGCCCGCGTGAAGGCCGGCCTGTAATGCACATGCATAAATCTGCACTCGGTAGTGTCGGGTAATCAGAACGGGCGTTTTTGTATTGTGTACCCTACGTTTTATACCGCTTTAGAAAAAATTTAAGGAATACAATAACTTTTAATACTATTTTTGTTTTAATAAAACGGGAATACTCACGTTAAATTGAGTCGGTTATTCCGACTATAGTTTCGATCACATTCGGTGACCTTTATCAAGGAATGCTCAGCGAGACATGCGCGCGACCTCGTCTTGCCTTGCACTCTGTGTGCAAGGCAGTTCCTATATATTTAACCACACAAAGATTATGCAAAGAAAAACATCCTGGATTCCTAGCTTATTTGGCAGCGTGTCTACCTTATGAGCAGGATGTCCCGAGTTTTATTCCCGGTCAAGCAGATGTTTGGACTAGTCTGGGTTTGGGGATTACTAAACTTGTCCGTGCCTCTGTGTGCCATCATTGTTTCTGTGCGCTTTGGGCAACTGTGAGCACAGTAAGTATTGGAAAATAAATAAATAAATAAATCATACTCTACACTGCGTGCCCTACAGGGTATTGTAATGAGGAGCTGAGTGTAAAAAGCTTTAAAAAATTACGCTGTAGTTCTTTGAGATGCTACTGGACGAGAAATTGGTAACTAAATTGTATATACCACTATTATACCACTATATTATACCACTATTATAATTAAGTGGCTATTAAAATTGTCCTGCGTAACAATAGAACTTGAATACTCAAGTTGTGCTTTGAGCTATGCTTTAATTGAAAGCTACCTAGCCCTATTTACTGTAACAACATTACCCACAATGGGGAGATAGTGATCATTCCAATCGGCAATCTCATTTACAAAACACGACACGATTAGTATTATAATGCAGACAACAAAAATATTTATTGCTAACAAAAACTAGACACGCAAAAGAAACATAATAAATTAAATATAAAAGTCTGAAAAAGTATCTATAAATTTATCACGATACTGATCCGAACTCAGCATAATGCTGGTTGTAAACAATCAGCGCCGGTATTCTGGTGGGACCGGCAGGTGACGTCACGCCGTGAATGACATAATTTGTGCGCGAACAAGTGCAATGGAAAAAGGAAAATAGGGTAATAAAGAAACTTTTTGCAACGACGATTTTACGAATTTATCCATTTTTTTTTTTTTTTATATGCCAACTTTAAAAATAAACAGTATTTTTACCATGACGTTAGTATCACGCGTTTTCTCGTCGCGTTGCGTCAATTTCTATCATAAAATGTTCTGTCATCGGTTCTGGCTTTCATTGCCATAATTCCACATCGATTAGTGGTCTGGTCTTATCAGTTGCATTATACTTCTTCTTGGAGTTTTGCGATTTATTTTCAGGGTTGCTACTGAACAAAAGGTTGCGCAAGATGAATCAATTTTTGAACAAATACTAAATGGGAATTGACCATAGTCAATTGTCACACAATCATAGATTCTAACCTGCAAGTATACATTAAACATTGGTTTTCAAGTGAAGCTCCTTAATGTGGCACCTTTTTTTAATTACCTACTCACAACAGTCGCATTGCATTGCATTGGGCAAATGTACCGGCATCAGTAACGGCCCGAACGCGGCCTGCGGCCAGTGATGCTCTAAGTCAATGATCGTTTGTCTTTCCTTTTGCTACTTGCCGTGTCGTAGCCTGCAAATGACAGTGACTGAAACAATTGCGCGTTCGTCAGCACATTAGCCGCGGGCCTGCGCTGGCGCATGATTGCAGTACAGTTTATTGCCTATTATATAGAAGATAAGAAACGGATTTGGAAAGTTCGGGCACATAATTACTCAGCCCTGATCTATGAGAATGCAGATGAATTCCACCACTTTACTGGGGTATGAGAAGTATTCATAGACGCGCCGCGCGCGCCGTCATATACCGAGCATGACTTTGATTTGACAGTGACTTAATTTGCTTGACTTAAACTATGATACTTATTTTCATTGTGAAATATTTGACTTCACTTGAAATATTACAATACTTGACACTGGCTAAATACACAACTTGAGCCAAAACAGAAGAGAGAAAAAAAATACCCAGATAGACCTGCGAAAAGAGTCCTACCACCACAAAAATAGATTGTTGAAGGTAGGTAGGTTGTTGATTGTTGTTGATTGTTGCTGTCCCTTTTTCCATACTAAGATAAAAAGCACTGCACTTCGTACGATCACACCTTCCAGCTAAAGATTCCTAAATCTCACCCAGCTCCAGTTTTCATATAGCATAGTTATTTTATTGATAATAGAATCTTGAGGCAGGTATTTTAATAGGAGCACCGGCTAGTCACGTTGTGGGCCGGCCGCAGGGTTAACACTAGCTTCTAGTGTGACCATTCTTTGAAAAGAAAATTAAGATCCGGCTCCCCTGATTCAACTATCTCGTTCGCACTTTTTCACAATTTTTAATGTAAAAATTGCAAAGAGAATTTTTACTCTTTAATATCTTTAGAATACCAATGCCAATGTTTTATACCAATTTCCATGTTATATTTATTTATTTATGTTATATTTATTTACTTGGCGAAGGAAAAGAAAACTAATTTTATATAATATTTTTTTTTTTGAATGTAAAATAAATTTCTTTGCTATTATTATACTTAAAAAAAATGGTGAAAAAGTGCGAACGAGATAGCTGAATCAGGGGCAAGGCCATAAGCAATAAAGGCCTCGCTACATTACCTGACCTGACATCGTATGAAAGGGACAGCTAGACTTGAATTTCACGGGAGTAAAGATGCAAACCACTAAGGCTATAGCTTCTCCCTTTCGCTCCTCAGAAACTCATATATTATAGCCATCTCTTTCACACGTTGCAGGTCAGATCATATAATTATAGCCACTTTAACAATTCACTGTATTATTCTTTTATGACTGCTAAAGTGACTATCTCATTGTTAATTGCGTTTTCATGACTAAACAAATGAATGAGAAGTCTGGAAAATTTTACCAATCATCTGCACTAGATCTTCTTAGTACCTGACTTTCACCGGTACCACGAAGAAAAATTTAAGTTAAAACAAATGAATAACGAAGGTTGCTTAAGGTTGCCTGGAAGAGATCGCTTTAAGCGATAAGGCCGCCAATTGTTACACTAGTTTTAAGTAGATTTTTGTATTATGCATGTAATTTTTGGTGTGAACAATAAAGAGTTATCTATCTATCTATCTATCTATCTATCTATCTATAATAACACTATTTCTGTTGTTTTAAAAAATGTAGTGGTACATACGCTTAATTAGCAGTGTTTTTTTTTTGGCTTTGAGTGACGAGACGATTAAGTCGCTCACCTGATGTTAACCGTCACGCCTTTTCCATAACAGTTCAATGCCACACAAAATTTCCAAACTCTGCGCGGCACTGCACTGCGCTCTTCCTACCCTGAGATATCATAAATATCTTTATGCCCAGTTATTTCGCTGGAAATATTGCCCTTCAATCCATAACATTGTAATGCTTGCGCACTACTGCTTGGCGGTTGAATACTTCCCCAGGCGGACTCTTGCAAATGACTCCAACCACTACAAAAACTTAGAAACAGAACTTTAGATATCAAAATTTAATTGATTTAGAAAAAGCTATGTTCAGCAGTGGACGTCTTCTGGCTGATAATGTAATGTAATGTAAGCCATTTTTACCCGACTACGAAAAAAGAGGATTATGAGTTTGTTAGAGTATAGCTATTAGATAATTATGTACCTAGGTTCGAGCTCTGTTCCTCAGACTAAATACCACACTTTTGCCCGATATTCTACCGCCCAGCAGTAGTGTGCAAACATTCCATATAAATTACTGGGCGTAAAGAAATTAAATGGATGACGAGCGAACTTCATCGCCACGCAGGGTTCTGAAAATTTTACTTTCAAATTTCGGAGTGGTACTGAACTGACTTGCGCTTGTCGTCACTCATTTGCAAAAAAACTAGTTGTAACATCAACAGCTTATCTATTCGTTCCGGGATCTACTAGAGGCAGCCCTGGCCGGCCATGTTGGGCTGCGCGTGCGCCGAACTGCACCGGACCGGTTGTTGAACCCACTGCCATACGGTACAATATATTGCAAGGTTATTATAATAATTAACTTCGTGATTGCTATTATTGGCCGCTTTGCAGTGGGCAGTGACGTGTGCCTAGACACTGCCAGTTGGCAAACTGTGAAACACATATCTAGGTTAAATTATACTCAGTAGGTATACGATAGTATAGTGTAATATGGTAAACATATAAATACTAGTAGTTCGCGCCGAACTGAGACCTCACGACCCTTATATCTTCACAACCCATGGACCGATTCAGCTCATATTCAAGTTAAAAATTGTATTGAAATGAACTACTTGCCTACAAAATTTCATGAAGATCGAATCAACGGTTCGCAAGTTATCATCGGACAAACATACAAACATACATACTAATGCCGATTTATCCCAGTAAACTCTGAGACCTTCGCTTCGCTCGGTCAATAACATATATATGGTAATATGGTTAGGTAAACATTCACGAGTAAATGTGACTATAAGCCCTGCAAATTTGAAGATAGATTGATTAACTCTTTATTGTTCACATAAAATGTTACATTTAAAAAGAGGCTTTAGAACTAGTGTAAAAACTGGCTGTCTTATCGCTGAAAGCGATATCTTCCAGGCAACCTTCGGATGGAGAGGATTCATAGAATATGTAGAAGACGGGGTGTGCAATGATGGAGATAGTATGATACTTATACTCTAAGAAACCAATAATCATTAAATTACTTATGATAACAACAATCTATATATATATATAAATGAACCCCTATTTTTCCTGATCATGCTATAACTTGAGAAAGCCTGGACCGATTTTGATGATTTCTTTATTGTTGTGCTAATAATTGTGAGGACAAGGTTTTTATGAAGAGTTTATTGAGACCGTAGCACGAGCTTCGCGGGCGTCGACTAGTATACTAATAAATAAAAGGAATGGAATTTACATAAAATAAATACATATATTACATATACATATATGTATATCAATAAGGTGAAGGTGTGCCACTTCTAAGAATGTATATTTAGGACTCTTATTCACCTGCTTAAGGGCCTTTTAGGGCTCGGCTTTGCAAGGTTTATAGATAGTGAAAGAATTTCCAAGACGTCTATCGTATGCTTCGTCTACGTTTTATTGTATCATCTTCGGCTACGTTTTATTGTATCATATAATAGACGAAAAAACAAAAAAAAAATTGTTTTTTTGTTCTTCTAAAAACAAAACAAAACTAGTTTTTTGTTTGTTTTTAGAAGGTAATAAAAATAGGAAACACTTTAAACCTACCTAACTTCGACATGGTTTAGTATGAACAAAGATATTGAAAAAACAAGTAATTTATAAAAGAACAACAAAATACCCGACTGTAAAATTCAGCCTATTTCACTCCAGATGTAAAAACGAATGCAACGGCTTGACCGATTTTGACGAGTGAGGTGCTACTCGTCAAAATAGTTCAAGCCGTTTACTGCAGGCTGCCTACTATAGAAACACACAAGCATATTTATATAATTACATACAAAAAAAATACCCTTACCAAAAACATCACCAATCATCATCATTCTTGGGCAGTCTGTTAAAAAACATTATTTTCCGGGTGATTTTTCATCTCCTGCGTCAAGTTAAAATATATCATGATGAAGTGACACTCAATTTATTCTGAAAAAGAAGCTTTTTTCGTTATTTTAAAAGATCAATTTATTTATTTATTTCATTAGTACGGTATTAAACCAATTACACTAACTACATTACAATTAGATACAAAAAAAAATTAAGTAATAATAATAATATAAAAATCCATGTCAAAAAATAAAATAAAAATAGCAGTCAAATTGATAAAAATACATACTAAATGTCAAATATAAAATAAAAATAAAAAAGAATGAAAAAAGTAACAGATGTCAGGCTAAATACAATGTCAGAATAAAATTAAATTTATTAAGTGACAACATTCATACATCCTTCTCACAGAACGTCAGGCATTCAGATAATATCACCTTCCATTTATTGGCAAATACATCACAGTTTGGATTGACGTCCAGAAGGGCATTGAGTTGTTTCAAAATATGAAATGTGTTATTCATAATCATTAGACAATTAATATAGTAACACGGTAGTTTTAATTAAATAATTAGCAACGTAAACACGTCTTTTTGGTGACTTTATTAAGTTTTCCAAAAAATCATAGAAAAAAGTTGATGATGATATTAGGGATCATGCCTACGATAGGTTTTGCGTTAGTTACTAATAAACCTGTATACATTAATGTTAAATAACACGGTTTTTAATTGGCTGGAGAAAGATTTTGAGGGTGTTTTATACAAGATTTCAAGCAAGTTTGTGCTAAGAATTTTTGAAATAGAAAGAAAAAAAAATGTTCGTTAGACTGTATATAACATCCTCCTAGCGACTCCCTAACCGACTAAAGCGCTACTGCGCCTAAAGACTATTACTGCGTCCCGAATTGAAGGGTAATGTCTCCAAAATAAAGAGATTTAACATCTATAGGTACTAGCTCAGGGCCCCTATATGGAGAAATGACATTTTTATCTCTCTCTCACTCACTCCCATTAAATTTTAAATTAGAGAACAGTCACCGAGATAATCTCGAGCGCACAGGAATAGGGTCCCAGGATGTATTCCGAGCCCCGACATTGAGCTGAGGTAAATTCGGACCCCCGGAGCCGTGATGTACGCGCCGATCTCCGCGATCGCTTCGACGTCGCACCTGACGTAGTGAAGAGCGACTAGTAAAGTCACATTGCTTAGAGCCTCCCGTCTCTCGGGGCTCCACAGTGAGCATATCCTTGCCGGATCCGGCAAGGCTGGCTTCAGCCTTAGAGGCGTTCAGGCATAATCCCGCGGATGGTAGCTTCACACCACCGGCCGCAAATGTCAGCAATGTCCGCAAATGTTCGAAACTGCGGTTCCTCTCGTACTAAGAAGAATTACTATCGCAACACAAGCCATCAGTATATGTATATAGTAAAACTAGCTTGTCTCACAGAGGTTAATGATACTATATTATACACTTAGATCAGCTTTGATGTACACCGTTAAACTCTTTATATCTATCTGGATTTATTTTTTAAGGTATCTTTTTTAATGTAGCTTTAGTGGTAACGTGGTCGAGTTGTTTTCCCCATAGAAGCTTACTGTCCAACCGTATACCAAGATAATATTTAACTTCCTTGCTAAGAGTTATATTATAATTATTACTACTTATTATTGTAGCGCGTAAACCGGTATAAAGTAGTATTTTACAGCAACCGTATGGTAATTAGCTGAATAGGCAATGAAAAAGTTATTGTAAGGCCTAAAAAGTAGAAAAACACTTTAATACCATAATTGTAGAACCGAAAATGTTGTGAGCACTGAATAGTAGCAGCTTAAACCGGTAAAGAATGGATAAAGAAAACTCTCAAAGCTGATGTAACGAGACTCCATTAAAGTTTTTAATAAACGCATGATTATTTACGACATTTTTTACATCATAAATGTGTGTGTCATAAAACCCTAATTCACGTCACCGTTTCTCACCTATGACCTTAATGAAACTAACACCTATAATCTTATATAAATTAAAAGAACTTATAATACTAAATGTATTTATTACATTAAAAGCTGCGTATATTTAAGGCAGGCGACCAGTAGGCACCAGTTTATTGTAAATAAATACATATGTTTCAGCAAAAATTTTCGCCTGCCTTGAATATACGCAGTTTTTAATTGACCGAGCGAAGCGAGGTCTCATAGTCTACGGGAACAAATCGGGATTTTTATGTATGTTTGTGTGTATATTTTCCCAACGATAGCTTGCGTATCGTTGATCAGATCTTCATGAAATTTTGCAGGCAAGTAGTTCATGACAATACAATTTTCAAATTCGATTATGAGCATTATCGTTTAAGGGGTTGCAAAGACATAGGGGTCGAACGGAACAGGGAACAAAATCACATTGGTTTCTAATAAAACAACCTAGATGACGCACTATGCACTTAAAACGCGGTGAAGAGATCCGCGGACAGAGAAAGCAATCGTCATCCAGTCATCCATTAATCAATTTTAACCTTAGCGTCGTTATAATACGATACAAACATCGAGATGTTACGCCTGGTTTCTCATGATGGTGTACATGGGCGCGACCTTTTATTCTTTGAATCGTAATGTAATGTTACTAAGATTGAAATTTACGTAGTATTTGTAGTTTCTTTGGTGGTTGACGGTTGCATCCACGCCCCGTCAGATAGTGTGGCTTGCTTACTATGTTGACGATATAGGTGGTGTTGCCGTTCATTTGCAAAAAAGTAATAACTATGGAATAAGTTAAGTAGCCAACGCGATGTTCATAACAGATGATTGTATGATTGACTGAGCGAAGCGAGGTCTCAGAATCTACGGGAACAAATCGGCATTTGTATGTATGTTTGTGTGTATATTTGTCCGACGATAACTTGCGTACCGTTGATCCGATCTTTATGAAATTTGGTAAGCAAGTAGTCCATGATAATACAATTTATATTTACAATTTATAAGTATGAGCATAATCGGTTCAGGGGTTGCAAAGATATAGGGATCGAAAGAAAAAAGGGAGCAAAATCTGTACCAAATATTCGCTTTTAACAAAACGTCCTAGATGGCGTTACTAAAATGCACTTAATTTATTTGTATCTTTGTATCGTATTATAATGACGCTAAGGTTGAAATTTCTTTAGGCTAAGGGTTGCGTCGCGGCCCCAACAGATTGTGTGGCTTGCGCATTACTATGCTGATTCATAAGATGTTTTATATGATGTAGGTAGGTGGCCCTAACAGTTACAGAATTTACATAATAAATATGAAAGAAGTTTAGTAGTAAATTAAGCAACGCGATGATCATATACTATGTAGATATATTATGTACTAGCTGTTACCGCGACTTCGTCCGCGTACACCAATAAAAAAAGTCTATAACCGCCTCCTAGCCCTTAAGCTATATCTATGCAAAAATTCAGCTCGATCCGTTCAGCAGTTTAGCCGTGATAACACGACCATCATCCAAACAGAGATACAGATAGACAGAGAGACAGATAGACAGAGAGACAGATAGACAGATAGAGAGCTATATTCGCATTTATAATATTAGTTAGGAATAGGATAACTATGATTATGGCAAACATTGAGCTATTATGTATCTACTACGTACTAGACGCTTTAAATTGCGATGTTACCGGTTATTTGTGGTCAGTTTTCATAACTTCTTGTCAGTCACTGATATTACAGCTTTGTGATAATGCGTGGTGTTGTAAAATTTGCCCGGGATAGAAACTTACCTACTACGAGACAACCCGAGCATATTTAACCGAGTAAGGTTTTTTGCTAGCGGGTTTGATCGTAATTTGGCAAAGTGACCACAATTATATGGGACATTACAATATACTGCGGTGTCACCTCTAGCCTTTCATTATCTCTTCTGTTCATTCAGTAGGTACCTAATCCTGTATTTTATCTATGCTAGTAGGTAATATACTAAAGGCAACCTACATAAAATCTGATAATGCGGACGGTACCTACTACTATTAAACCTTTTGACCTGAAAACCACAGCAGGTGTTAGGGATTAGGTGCTGGTGATGTGCAAAATTTTTTGTCTGGAAGCCGAACCAGTAACGTCATCAGTATCAGAATAGCTCAGTGTTGTCATAATCATTAACTGTCATAAGAACCACGTTACCTACCTATTAAATGTCAACTCAGCTCAGTGTTCTCATAATTACGACTTTACTACCTGTCAACTCGATAATAAAAAGCTTGTCAATCTGAAAATCGCGAGGTCTCAGTTCGGGGAACTACTAGTTTATTATGGTGGGCATTGAGCTATTGCTATTATACACCTACTAATGTACCTAATGTACCCGTTCTAGCGCTCTAATACGTAGTAGGTACGTATCAAGGAATCAGCATCAGAATCATAAATCATCAGAATCAGCAGTAGCTCAGTTTTATCATAATCATTTACCATCATAGGAACCATGCATTACCTGTCTGTTATAATATGCTTTGTTAAATGTCAACTCGATCGAAACCGTTGAAAGTGGTCGAACAATCAATTACAAGTTTTCATTTGGAAGACAAACATATCATAATTAGCAGGTATACCCATCATACTATCATAATATGATGGGTATTCCTACCTATACATTATGAACAGTGTAGGTACATTATGTACGTAAGTGAAATAAAAGCTGGTAAAGCAGAAAATTGCGAGGTCGCAGTTGGGGGAGAACTACTAGTTATATGATTTATTATGGCGATCATTGAACTATTATATACCTGCTAACATACTAGAAGCGAACCCGCATTACATTGAGATGTTATCGTCTAGTTGCGCCCACCTTTCCCTTTTTTTTGCTTCACTTCTTGTCAGTCAGGGTATGTATCTACCTACTACGAGACAATCTGAGCATAATATATGTATATTCAACCGAATAAGGTATTTTTTTCTAGCGCTCTTGTCCGTAGTAGGTAGGTAACAAAAAAACTGCATCATCATCATAGGAACCATGCATTACCTATCTGGTATATGCTTTGTTAAATGTCAACTCGATCGAAAACTGTTGAAAGTGGTCGAAAAATCAATTACAAGTTTTGATTTGGAAGAACAACATATCATTTAGGTATCTATAAATTATGAACAGTGTACATTATGTAGGTAAGTGAAATAAAATCTTGTAAAACAGAAAATCGCGAGGTCTCAGTTCGGGGCGAACTACTAGTTATGTATATTTTCATACTTACATGCGCATGCTCATATTATTATAGTCTTCATCAAGGCACTTTGTCTGGCATTCCGCAAGAGTTTCCGCGCAGACATAGGAAATGACCGCAACGAAGATAGCTGAAATAAATAAATAGTCAAGTGTGTGACGTGAATTCATGATACGCTCATAGTAGGATAACGTAGTTATGCTAATAGGCGATTAATAATCATACTTAGTGTACATGGTTTGTGCTGGTTTCCCGAAATATTGGTTTTATGATCACGATCAGCCAGCAATCGTTCACTCCTGAACATAGGCCACTCCCTTAAACCGCCACAGCGACCGACAACGTGCCACTTGCATCCACCGGTTGCCCGCGACTTTCACAATGTCGTCGGTCCACCTAGCGGGACACCTATCTACGCTGCGTCTTCCTGTTCGTGGTCGCCATTCAAGAACCTTTCTTCCTCACCGGTTATTGGTTTCTCGAGTTATGTGGCCTGCCCATTGCCATTTCAACTTGCAAACTTTGAAAGCAATATCGGTGACTTTCGTTCTTCGGCGAATATCCTTAATTCGGATTTTATCGCGCAAAGAAACTCCGAACATAGCACTTTCTATTGCCCGCTGTGCGACTCAGTCAGCTTCAATCTCTCGTCCAATTTTTGAAATATTCGAACCCTGTGTAGCCATTTTCGATTTTATTATGTGTCGGGTAAGATAGTAATGTGACCGCGAATCGGTGAATGCGCGGACTAGAATTTCTAGTACATAACAGCTCAGCTAGTACATAGGACGCCTCGGACGATCAGCGACACACGATCCCAGATAATGCCTCGCTCTCTTAATAAATCACTTCTTAGTAGTAGTGGCTATATATACTCTGCTTAGCGTATTTATTCCTTAAATAGCGTGATTGCTTCAACGAAAGGGGTAGAATTAAAACAGTAATGACCCCCAATAACCGTCTTACTGTGTAGACACGGACTCCCCTGCTTAGGAGAGTTAATGAGCACAATAACACTATATTGTACTCAGCTTTTAGTTTCAGTATCTTTGCGGGTAAGAACTGCTATATCACACTAATATTATAATTGCGAAAGTTTGTATGTAAGTGTGTAAGTATGTAAGGGCCAATTTCACCGTTTGCATTACAAAACGAGCTTAGCTGAACTCGGTTTTACTTAAACAAGTTCAAACGTAGAGTTTGATCTCGGTTTATGTCAAAGCGATTTCACCGGCACGATATTGGTCGCGTTCACGTAAACCAAGATTACGTGCTATGGTACGCGAATATGGACCTTACTGAGCGCAGACGTCATCTGTAGTAGTGCTGTCTCTGTCAAAACTTCCTCCCTCTCTTTCCTCAAAGTTGTGATGTCGCTGTTGAACAGATTTCATTGATAGTCTGCGTATGAGTTCGTTTGTTTTGTGGTAGTGTCCATCTTGGGTGCCTTGGGTGGATAAAATACTCTTCTCCATCACTATCTTCAAAAGCTACAGCAAATTTTCGTACATAATTTGTTTCAGATTATGTCCATAATTAAAAATGTAAAACAAAATTAGGTAGATTTAACAAAAAATAACAGAATCACTACAAAGCATCAGAAAAAAAAAACATTAAAATAAAATAATACAATTACCACAAAGTTATTGTAGCTTGTATTTGAAGAAGTATTTAAAAGTAGGTACTGATGCATATCGCATTGTGGAGCAAGGAACATAATAGATCCTTTTTATACCGAGAAATGTTGCTATTCAACATCTGCAGTACAGAATCGGGCGTTTAGAATTTAAACTCGCTTATGCCCTAACTACGTTTAGTTTATGTTGGTGAAATCCAAATTGACGTTTTGGACTCAGTTAGCCACTTTAAACTAGTTTAGCTTGCGTTGATCGCGTTCATTTTTGATGGTGAAATCGGCCCTAAGTGTGTTTCTTCCCGCTCAACTCTGTAATGGCTGAACGGATTTGAATGAAATTTTGTATGGAGCTAGGTTATATAGTGGGTGAGACCGCGGGGTACGGATAGTTACTTATATGTTACGTATATGCTTTCCTTCACCGAAAAACCAGTGGTATAGCCGTACGTAAGTTCCAAAGAACTCATTGGTACGAACCAGCCCGGGTTTGAACGCACGACCACAAGATTACAAGGCGAGAGTGCTCCAAGTGAGCTACCATTGCGATCTACTAGGGTCGCTCTGCCCTAAATGTTCTCAATGATCTTTTGAAGAAAGTCATGCAACTATAAACATTGAAACAATAAATAACCTTCATGTAAAAATGAAACTATATAATGAATTACCCTACACAATAATTTATAAAAGAAAACACATCTGGATACGTAAACATATTTACATTAAAACTTGGCAACACTTGCATGTTGCAAAGTTCTGTGTTTTTTTTTTTTTTTTCATTTATTTGCTACTCACCTGTGTTTGCTTAGTTTTCGGGGTATAAATATATCTCACCCACTTCAAAGATCATCAGTCCAAAGCGGCTCGTTGTATCCGAACATTCATTCATTCAATCGTCATCAATTTTCATCGGCACCAAAATGAAAATTTTCGTTTTTCTTGGTAAGACTTCAATTTAGTATAATACACTTTTTTAATCTTCTTAATGTATAAAACAAAGTCGGGTTTGTTTGAACACTTATAACTCAAAAACGGCTGGACCGATTTTCATGGTTCTTGATTTGTTGTATTTGTCTCCGTAACAAATAGCAGAATAATTGACCGAGCGAAGCGAGGTCTCAGAGTCAGTACGGGAACAAATCGGCATTTGTATGTATGTTTGTATGTTTGCGTGTATATTCGTCCGACGATAACTTGCGTACCGTTGATCTGATCTTCGTGAAATTTTGCAGGTAAGCAGTTCATGACAATAAAATTTTCAAGTTCGAGTATGAGCATAATCGGTCAAGGGCTTGCAAATATATAGGGGTCGAACGTAACAGAGAACAAAATTCGTTTCTTATAAAACAAACTAGATGGAGTTGTGGTGCCACTTAAAACGTGGTGGAGAGATTCGCAGACAGAAAGCACCTGTCATCCAGTCATTGACTAAGCGATTTTAACCTTAGTGTCGTTATAATACGACACAAACGTCGATATGCCTGACTTCATAAGATGTGGTACATGGGCGCGAGGTTTTATTAGTTTTTGCGCCACACGTTGTGTATTTAGCCAGAGTCAAATATTGTAATATTTCTTGTTAAGTCAAATATTTCACAATTAAAGTTAGTCACGGTGAAGTCTAAGCCATGCCCCAGTAAAGTGGTGCAGACTACTAGAGGTTTCTATGGAGTTTTGAAACAACACGAAGAGTCACGTTTCACAAAATTACGACCAATTAGGTACCAAAAAAATTAGCATCATCATCATCATTTACTGTCATAGGACCATGCATTACTTATCTGTTATATGCTTTGTTAAATGTCAACTAGATCGAAACTGTTGTAAGTGGTCGAAAAATCGATGAGAAGTTTAAATTTGGAAGAACAACGTATCATTTACACATCTATACATTATGAACAGTGTACAATAAGTAGGTAAGTGAAATAAAATCTTGTAAAACAGAACGTCGCGAGGTCTCAGTTCGGGGCGAACTACTGGTTATTAAGACAAGAGCTTAGCGAGGCCGTATGCTGAGCTTGCGTCGCGTACGAAGTCGCGGGCATCATCTAGTTTGAAAAAAAAACCGAATATTTTTCCGGGATAAAAAGAAGCCTATATGTTAATCCAGGGTATGAGCTACCTCCGTACCAAATTTCATTCTGATCCGTTCAGCCGTTACAGAGTTTTATGAGAACAAACACACTTAAGTACATACTTACACACTTACATACAAACTTTAGCATTCATAATATTTGTGTGATGTGTATGATGTGTTGATATATTGTGCGCCCGCGCATTCACTAATTCGCGGTCACATGACAATCTTACCCGACACATAATAAAATCGAAAATGGCTACATTGGACTCGAATATTTCAAAAATTGGACGAGAGATTGAAGCTGACCAAGAAATAATTCGAGCGATAATGTGCGAGTCGCTCAGCGGGCAATGGAGAGAGCTATGCTTGGAGTTTCTTTGCGCGATAAAATCCGGAACGAGGATATTCGTCGAAGAACCAAAGCTGCCGACATAGCTTTCAGTGTTTGCAAGCTGAAGTGGCAATGGGCAGGTCATATCACTCGAGGAAACGATAACCGGTGGGGAAGAAAGGTTCTTGAGTGACGACCACGAACTGGAAGACGCAGCGTAGGTAGGCCTCCCACTAGGTGGACCGACGACATTGTGAAAGTCGCGGGCAGCCGGTGGATGCAAGTGGCACGTTGTCGGTCGGTATGGTGGTCTGAGGAAGGAGCCTATGTTCAGCAGTGGACGTCTTCTGGCTGATTATGGTGATGAAACCAATATTTCTGGAAAACAACACAAGCCATGTACACTAAATCCAAGGCTAATTATGATTATCAATCTCCTATTAGCATAACTACGTAACCCTACCATGAGCGAATCATGAATTCACGACACACACTTGACTTATTTATTTCAGCTGTCTTCGTCGTGGCCATTTCCTATGTCTGCGCGGAAAGTCTTCAGGAATGCGAGGCAGGGTGCCTTGTTGAAGACTGTAATGATATTACTCTGTGCATGTAAGTATGAAAATATACATAAATATAAACGTTATGATTTTTTTTTAAACTAAAACCCATTTTTAACAACTGAATTTACACTAATTTTATTCTAATTAAAAGCTTCTACTGCCATCTAACTCAATTTTTCAATGACACATCACCCGATACGCGTTGACAAACTTTTTTTTTTAGATGCAATCCTTATTAGAAAAACTATCTGCGCCCCGCGGTTTCACTCGCTATTCTACAGGAAAAGTTAAAATTTTCGGGATTAAAAATAGCTTATGTGTTAATCCAGGGAAAAAGCTACGTCCATACTAAATTCCATCTAAATCCGTTCAGCCCTTCCAGTGATGAACGGGAAAAAACACACGTACACACTTACATACGTACATACTTACATACTTACAAACTTGCATACTTGCATACTTACATACTTACATGTTTACTTGCTTACATGCTTACTTATTACATATTTACACACCTACACACAAACTTTTGCATTTATAATATTAGTGTGATTCGTTCCTTATAACTGACCCTCTCGATCGGTGTCATAAAAATATTTATTTTCTACATGTGGCGGGTTCCATTCCTGACTCTTGCAAGTAACATAAAAAAAAATCTTTGAATGCAGTTATTTTTAATTCTAAAAATAAATAAATGCTTCCTTTAAGAAAAAATTGCTAAGTTTAGTATTTACATCGGTTTGGCCCACCGTGTATACAGAGTTATTGGTAACTAACGCAAAACATTCCGTAGGCATGCTACCTACATTATTCCTAACAACTTTTGCATTATTTAATTATAATTATCATCATCAGCCTGAAGACCGCCAGTTGTTACACTACTTTTTAAAGTCTGTTTATAAATTATGTAAATAAATTGTGTGAACAATAAAGAGTTAATCTATCTATCTATCTAAGACTTCCACTGCTGAACATAGACCTCCCCCTTAGAGCATCACAACGCCCGACGAAGTGCCACTTGCATTGGAACTATGTCCGTCTTTGTGATATACAGTAACTCCTTAGGTATCAAATTTATCGAGATCCGTTCAGCCGCTTAATCACGATAATGCAACAAGCATCCAGACAAACAGACACAAAGTTTCTTCCTATAGTTCGCTAAATGGCGTTGATCCATTTTTGTGCATTTTTTGACGTTTCGTTGTACAGACAGTTGTAATGTAGGAAGTTCTGCATCGCGCAAGCAAAGTTTTTTCCTCGAGACGAAAGTATTTATTTTATTTATATTAGGATCGTTAGGGCTATTTAGGATTAGGATTAGTTAGGATATAGGTAGACAGATGGCGAAACTAAAAAGTGAATCTTGAATTAAACGATAATTTCAAATTGCCCACGAAAATGTTACGAAATATGTTTGAATTTATCCTTATGTTTTTTTCAGGGGAGTTTGTTTTCAACGCGCATTTGTACCATGTCTAGATGTACTTAACTTCTGTGCGGATTCGTCTCCCGGAACACTTGCTGATATACTACCAGCAACACTCGACTGTGCGAAGCACGTGACTGGTCTGTCTGTGCTTAGTGCTGTCGATGCCTGAAGAGTTGAAGATTAATTTTCTTTAATTTAATTTTCCTTCTAAAATAAATGTGTATTTTAGAAGACACGACACATTTATTTATTTCTTGAAATCAAATGTTTATTTTTTAATAATTGAGTTTCTTTTTGTGTGTAATATGGACCTTTGTAGTCTGAATTAAATGATTTGAATTAAATTGAATTGAGTTTATTCATAAAAAAGCATAAATATGTTTGTTTTTTTTTGTGTTTATTATTCATTATGTATGCCACATAACAAAATAACTTAGATAGTAGTAAGTTAGGAGAACTCTGCAGGTTAGATTCAATAGCTACGCTAAAACGAAAGGACCGTTGCACCTAACCAGAAATTATCATTATAAACAACAGTTTTTATCCTAATATCCATAAGTTGAAACCAAAACAGCTGTTCTATACATTGTGTCAATTTTGAATGACCTACTCTATGAAACAGAAAATTTTTGCTTCAAAATCATCCGAGTGTGCCTTAACAGATAGAATGTTACTTATACACGATGCTTTATGTTAATCAATGATTAAACTACCTTGTCAACGTCTCCCTGGCCTGAAATGTCACACACGAAAACAAGATGGATCACTTTAAGCACAGATTAAATTTAATCAACCTTTATTTAAAGTGCAAAATGCGAATGCGGAATAGGCACAAGGCTCGCTGTTATACAATTGCCATTATTCAGGGAGGAAACAGGGGAATACGTTTTTGTAATTCTGAGTGAGCGTGTGACTGTGGTCAAAGCAGAAACTTCGTATCTCTGATGACGTCGTATGATGAGCAGACAGAGAACACAGAATACGAGAAGGCTTGGAGTAGGCCAAATCATATGTCATATAAAATTTTATTTATTATAAATTAAAAAAATGTCTTACAAAATATTTTTTGAGTTGCACTCAATTTTTGTTTTATAAACAAAGTCATCGGTTTTGCAAGAGAGCGAGAGCTGTAGAGCGCGTATTGCCTCAAAGCGGTATCAAAATCTAAATTCAGCCACGAAAAGCAAATCTGTACTCAAAATAATTTAATTAGCTTTGTACTGACATTTTTGTTACTTACTATACTGTCGTAAATCTCACCTACGTTTTCATGATGGTCAGAAAATAGATAATTTGCCTTATAAAAAAAACTATATAAAACCTACTTGAACATTCGACCGTATACCCAGATTATCTATATTTATTCATCATCATACATCATTGTACAGCGTAAATGGTGAATAATAGCTGTTCAAGAGCTATTAGTGCTATTAGAGCTATTAGTGTTAGCGTATATATAATAGTAGCGTATTTAAAATTGCTTTAGCAGGCATGTGGTACAGTAGCCGTATAACGGTAAGAATATTTCGCAAGTAAGTACAAAGACGTGTTATAGAGCTATTGTACTGGCTTTTGATCTACAGCAGAGTTTTAACTACCTTTTATAGCACTATGAATCCTAAAAGAGAGCTTTTGATGTTAAAGATGTTTGAATGGAGTTGTTAGCTTCTTTTATATGGCTGAAAGTGGTAAATGGTATTATTTTAATGCCTTAAGATGTTAATTTTTTTTTTTTACATTATTGTAGCGCTGTATCTACAGCAGATAATTATTACTCTATTCTAATCTAATTCTAATTCTATATGGGGCGATAAGACCTGCACTGACGTCCCGCTAAGGGTGTTTTGTGCATTTACCTCGCTGCCAGCTTACCCACACCAGCCCAGCTCCTTAAAGTAACGGAGCACGGCCTTGGGTCGCTGGCACAACTGTTCCACTCCTGTTTCGTCAGATGTTATGCTATTGGAGACTTGGTGTTGAGATTGTTGAAGGAGTCCCGACCTAACTCTTATGTCCTCTGTGGCCTTGCAGTGCAGTAGCACATGCTCCACGGTCTCGTTTTCCTGCAGACAGCCTCGGCATAGAGGACTATCTGTAGCTCCAACTTTGTGCAAATGATAATTTAGCTCACAGTGTCCTGTGATAATACCTATCATTAGACGAAGGTCCGACCTAGTTAACTTTAGTAGTTTATTAGTCATTTTCTTATCTAACGACGGGTAAAACTCTTTTGCGTTTTTGCACCCCGTCATTTTATTCCATTGATTTTGTTGTTCTCGTTCTGTGTATAGACTTAGCAGATTCCGTGTTTCCATAGCAGTTGGTTTACACAGTTCTGCAACATTTACATTGATTTCCTCTTTCGTGCCTTCCTTGGCAAGTGTATCTGCTTTGTTATTGCCCTCACATCTGCCGTGGCTCTTTGTCCACTGAACCGTGACTTTATACCTGTGTGCTAAATTTTGTAGAGCAGAATGGCATGCTGTTACCACTCTCGACCTAGTTGTAGGTCTTCTGAGTGCATAGATGATGGCTGCACTGTCAGTAGTGAACGTGAGGTGTTCGGTTCTGCCCTTCACGTTACTTTCTGGATCTCTTGCGAGTACCGCTCTTGCTGCTAGCAGAAGGCCCATAGCCTCTGCCTGCAGTACGGTTGTGGTCTTACTTAGGGCTGTCGACTCTGTGATTCCTAGGTCTGGTGAGCGGTAACCACATCCGGCTCCCTTATCGTTCTTTGCGCCGTCAGTGAAAACATTGTATTTCTTACAAGTATCCAAAATGTCTGTTTGCGTGGGTTGTTTCGTAACCAGTTCATAGTTCTTGTTATCCAAGTATGAAGTGGCTACTCTGTCCGTGCCTCGACTTGCGTCAGGGACGATTCTCGTTGCTTTGTCTAAGATTCTACAGTGGGCTGTGATGGATCCAGTGCCTCTCCACTGGTTCATAGACTTGATCCTTATTGCCGATGCCATCGCTTCCTGCTGTATGTGCAAGTGGAGTGGGGTCAGACCCAAAATTATATTCAGGGCGACAGATGGTGTAGATTTTGTGCACCCACTGATTAGTGAGCACGCCAGCCTTTGAGTTTTTTGTAGTTTGGTGACGGTAGTCACCAGGTTTGTTCTAGGCCACCATACTATGCTGCCGTAAGTGAGTACCGGCCTAACTATTACCGTATACAGCCAGCGACATAGTTTAGGTTTCAGTCTTTGCCTACGGCTCTAGTGCACTGCCATAGTATATTTGTAGCTTTAGTGGTAACGTGGTCGAGTTGTTTTCCCCATAGAAGCTTACTGTCCAACCGTATACCAAGATATTTAACTTCCTCTAAGAGTTATATTATAATTATTACTCTATTGTAGCGCGTAAACCGGTATAAAGTAGTATTTTACAGATACTGTATGGTAATTAGCTGAATAGGCAATAAAAAAGTTGTTGTACGGCCTAAAAAGTACAAAAACACTTTAATACCACAATTGTAGAACCGAAAGTGTTGTAAGCACCGAATAGTAGCAGCTTAAACCGGTAGAGAATGGATAAAGAAAACTCTCAAAGTTGATGTAACGTAAAGTTTTTAATAAAAGCATTTCCCATGATTATTTACAACTTTTTATAGATCATAAATGTGTGTATGTGTCATAAAACCCTAATTCACGTAACTATTTCTCACCCATGAACTTACACCTAATCTTATATAAAGTAAAAAGAACTTATAATACTAAATGTATTTATTACATTAAAAGCTGCGTATATCCAAGGCAGGCAACCAGTAGGCACCAGTTTATTGTAATTTTATACATATGTTTCAGCAAAAAAATTCGCCTGCCTTGAATATACGCAGTTTTTAATTGACCGAGAGAAGCGAAGTCTCCGAGTCTACGGGAACAAATCGGCATTTTTATGTATTTTTGTATGTTTGTGTGTATATTTTTCCGACGATAGCTTGCGTATCGTTGATCAGGTCTTCATGAAATTTTGCAGGCAAGTAGTTCATGACAATACAATTTTCAAATTTGATTATGAGCATTATCGTTTAAGGGGTTGCAAAGACATAGGGGTCGAACGGAACAGGGAACAAAATCACATTGGTTTCTAATAAAACAACCTAGATGACGTACTATGCACTTAAAACGCGGTGAAGAGATCCGCGGACAGAGAAAGCAATCGTTATCCAGTCATCCATTAATCAATTTTAACCTTAGCGTCGTTATAATACGATACAAACATCGAGATGTTACGCCTGGTTTCTCATGATGGTGTACATGGGCGCGACCTTTTATTCTTTGAATCGTAATGTAATGTTACTAAGATTGAAATTTACGTAGTATTTGTAGTTTCTTTGGTGGTTGACGGTTGCATCCACGCCCCGTCAGATAGTGTGGCTTGCTTACTATGTTGACGATATAGGTGGCGTTGCCGTTCATTTGCAAAAAAGTAATAACTATGGAATAAGTTAAGTAGCCAACGCGATGTTCATAACAGATGATTGTATGATTGACTGAGCGAAGCGAGGTCTCAGAATCTACGGGAACAAATCGGCATTTGTATGTATGTTTGTGTGTATATTTGTCCGACGATAACTTGCGTACCGTTGATCCGATCTTTATGAAATTTTGTAAGCAAGTAGTCCATGATAATACAATTTATATTTACAATTTATAAGTATGAGCATAATCGGTTCAGGGGTTGCAAAGATATAGGGATCGAAAGAAAAAAGGGAGCAAAATCTGTACTAAATATTCGCTTTTAACAAAACGTCCTAGATGGCGTTACTAAAATGCACTTAATTTATTTGTATCTTTGTATCGTATTATAATGAGGCTAAGGTTGAAATTTCTTTAGTGGCTAAGGGTTGCGTCGCGGCCCCAACAGATTGTGTGGCTTGCGCATTACTATGCTGATTCATAAGATTTTTTATATGATGTAGGTAGGTGGCCCTAACAGTTACAGTATGTAAATTACATAATAAATATGAATGAAATTTAGTAGTAAATTAAGCAACGCGATGATCATATATTATGTAGATATATTATGTACTAGCTGTTACCGACTTGTACCCGTTCTAGCGCTCTAATACGTAGTAGGTACGTATCAAGGAATCAGCATCAGAATCATAAATCATCAGAATCAGCAGTAGCTCAGTTTTATCATAATCATTTACCATCATAGGAACCATGCATTACCTGTCTGTTATAATATGCTTTGTTAAATGTCAACTCGATCGAAACCGTTGAAAGTGGTCGAACAATCAATTACAAGTTTTCATTTGGAAGACAAACATATCATAATTAGCAGGTATACCCATCATACTATCATAATATGATAGTATGTTAGGTATACCTATACATTATGAACAGTGTAGGTACATTATGTACGTAAGTGAAATAAAAGCTGGTAAAGCAGAAAATTGCGAGGTCGCAGTTGGGGGAGAACTACTAGTTATATGATTTATTATGGCGATCATTGAACTATTATATACCTGCTAACATACTAGAAGCGAACCCGCATTACATTGAGATGTTATCGTCTAGTTGCGCCCACCTTTCCCTTTTTTTTGCTTCACTTCTTGTCAGTCAGGGTATGTATCTACCTACTACGAGACAATCTGAGCATAATATATGTATATTCAACCGAATAAGGTATTTTTTTCTAGCGCTCTTGTCCGTAGTAGGTAGGTAACAAAAAAACTGCATCATCATCATAGGAACCATGCATTACCTATCTGGTATATGCTTTGTTAAATGTCAACTCGATCGAAAACTGTTGAAAGTGGTCGAAAAATCAATTACAAGTTTTGATTTGGAAGAACAACATATCATTTAGGTATCTATAAATTATGAACAGTGTACATTATGTAGGTAAGTGAAATAAAATCTTGTAAAACAGAAAATCGCGAGGTCTCAGTTCGGGGCGAACTACTAGTTATGTATATTTTCATACTTACATGAGCATGCTCATATTATTATAGTCTTCATCAAGGCACTTTGTCTGGCATTCCGCAAGAGTTTCCGCGCAGACATAGGAAATGACCGCAACGAAGATAGCTGAAATAAATAAATAGTCAAGTGTGTGACGTGAATTCATGATACGCTCATAGTAGGATAACGTAGTTATGCTAATAGGCGATTAATAATCATACTTAGTGTACATGGTTTGTGCTGGTTTCCCGAAATATTGGTTTTATGATCGCGATCAGCCAGCAATCGTTCACTCCTGAACATAGGCCACTCCCTTAAACCGCCACAGCGACCGACAACGTGCCACTTGCATCCACCGGTTGCCCGCGACTTTCACAATGTCGTCGGTCCACCTAGCGGGACACCTATCTACGCTGCGTCTTCCTGTTCGTGGTCGCCATTCAAGAACCTTTCTTCCTCACCGGTTATTGGTTTCTCGAGTTATGTGGCCTGCCCATTGCCATTTCAACTTGCAAACTTTGAAAGCAATATCGGTGACTTTCGTTCTTCGGCGAATATCCTTAATTCGGATTTTATCGCGCAAAGAAACTCCGAACATAGCACTTTCTATTGCCCGCTGTGCGACTCAGTCAGCTTCAATCTCTCGTCCAATTTTTGAAATATTCGAACCCTGTGTAGCCATTTTCGATTTTATTATGTGTCGGGTAAGATAGTAATGTGACCGCGAATCGGTGAATGCGCGGACTAGAATTTCTAGTACATAACAGCTCAGCTAGTACATAGGACGCCTCGGACGATCAGCGACACACGATCCCAGATAATGCCTCGCTCTCTTAATAAATCACTTCTTAGTAGTAGTGGCTATATATACTCTGCTTAGCGTATTTATTCCTTAAATAGCGTGATTGCTTCAACGAAAGGGGTAGAATTAAAACAGTAATGACCCCCAATAACCGTCTTACTGTGTAGACACGGACTCCCCTGCTTAGGAGAGTTAATGAGTACAATAACACTATATTGTACTCAGCTTTTAGTTTCAGTATCTTTGTGGGTAAGAACTGCTATATCACACTAATATTATAATTGCGAAAGTTTGTATGTAAGTGTGTAAGTATGTAAGGGCCAATTTCACCGTTTGCATTACAAAACGAGCTTAGCTGAACTCGGTTTTACTTAAACAAGTTCAAACGTAGAGTTTGATCTCGGTTTATGTCAAAGCGATTTCACCGGCACGATATTGGTCGCGTTCACGTAAACCAAGATTACGTGCTATGGTACGCGAATATGGACCTTACTGAGCGCGGCCGTCATCTGTAGTAGTGCTGTCTGTGTCAAAACTTCCTCCCTTTCTTTCCTCAAAGTTGTGATGTCGCTGTTGAACAGATTTCATTGATAGTCTGCGTAGGAGTTCGTTTGTTTTGTGGTAGTGTCCATCTTGGGTGGATAAAATACTCTTCTCCATCACTATCTTCAAAAGCTACAGCAAATTTTCGTACATATTTTTTTTCAGATTATGTCCATAATTAAAAATGTAAAACAAAATTAGGTAGATTTAACAAAAAATAACAGAATCACTACAAAGCATCAGAAAAAAAAAAACATTAAAATAAAATAATACAATTACCACAAAGTTATTGTAGCTTGTATTTGAAGAAGTATTTAAAAGTAGGTACTGATGCATATCGCATTGTGGAGCAAGGAACATAATAGATCCTTTTTATACCGAGAAATGTTGCTATTCAACATCTGCAGTACAGAATCGGGCGTTTAGAATTTAAACTCGCTTATGCCCTAACTACGTTTAGTTTATGTTGGTGAAATCCAAATTGACGTTTTGGACTCAGTTAGCCACTTTAAACTAGTTTAGCTTGCGTTGATCGCGTTCATTTTTGATGGTGAAATCGGCCCTAAGTGTGTTTCTTCCCGCTCAACTCTGTAATGGCTGAACGGATTTGAATGAAATTTTGTATGGAGCTAGGTTATATAGTGGGTGAGACCGCGGGGTACGGATAGTTACTTATACGCTACGTATACGTATACATATACGTATACGTTTACGTAGTTACGTATATGCTTTCCTTCACCGAAAAACCAGTGGTATAGCCGTACGTAAGTTCCAAAGAACTCATTGGTACGAACCAGCCCGGGCTTGAACGCGCGACCACAAGATTACAAGGCGAGAGTGCTCCAAGTGAGCTACCATTGCGATCTACTAGGGTCGCTCTGCCCTAAATGTTCTCAATGATCTTTTGAAGAAAGTCATGCAACTATAAACATTGAAACAATAAATAACCTTCATGTAAAAATGAAACTATATAATGAATTACCCTACACAATAATTTATAAAAGAAAACACATCTGGATACGTAAACATATTTACATTAAAACTTGGCAACACCAGCATGTTGCAAAGTTCTGTGTTTTCTTTTTTTTTTCATTTATTTGCTACTCACCTGTGTTTGCTTAGTTTTCGGGGTATAAATATATCTCACCCACTTCAAAGATCATCAGTCCAAAGCGGCTCGTTGTATCCGAACATTCATTCATTCAATCGTCATCAATTTTCATCGGCACCAAAATGAAAATTTTCGTTTTTCTTGGTAAGACTTCAATTTAGTATAATACACTTTTTTAATCTTCTTAATGTATAAAACAAAGTCGGGTTTGTTTGAACACTTATAACTCAAAAACGGCTGGACCGATTTTCATGGTTCTTGATTTGTTGTATTTGTCTCCGTAACAAATAGCAGAATAATTGACCGAGCGAAGCGAGGTCTCAGAGTCAGTACGGGAACAAATCGGCATTTGTATGTATGTTTGTATGTTTGCGTGTATATTCGTCCGACGATAACTTGCGTACCGTTGATCTGATCTTCGTGAAATTTTGCAGGTAAGCAGTTCATGACAATAAAATTTTCAAGTTCGAGTATGAGCATAATCGGTCAAGGGCTTGCAAATATATAGGGGTCGAACGTAACAGAGAACAAAATTCGTTTCTTATAAAACAAACTAGATGGAGTTGTGGTGCCACTTAAAACGTGGTGGAGAGATTCGCAGACAGAAAGCACCTGTCATCCAGTCATTGACTAAGCGATTTTAACCTTAGTGTCGTTATAATACGACACAAACGTCGAGATGCCTGACTTCATAAGATGTGGTACATGGGCGCGAGATTTTATTAGTTTTTGCGCCACACGTTGTGTATTTAGCCAGAGTCAAATATTGTAATATTTCTTGTTAAGTCAAATATTTCACAATTAAAGTTAGTCACGGTGAAGTCTAAGTCATGCCCCAGTAAAGTGGTGGAGACTACTAGAGGTTTCTATGGAGTTTTGAAACAACACGAAGAGTCACGTTTCACAAAATTACGACCAATTAGGTACCAAAAAAATTAGCATCATCATCATCATTTACTGTCATAGGACCATGCATTACTTATCTGTTATATGCTTTGTTAAATGTCAACTAGATCGAAACTGTTGTAAGTGGTCGAAAAATCGATGAGAAGTTTAAATTTTGAAGAACAACGTATCATTTACACATCTATACATTATGAACAGTGTACAATAAGTAGGTAAGTGAAATAAAATCTTGTAAAACAGAACGTCGCGAGGTGTCAGTTCGGGGCGAACTACTAGTTATTAAGACAAGAGCTTAGCGAGGCCGTATGCTGAGCTTGCGTCGCGTACGAAGTCGCAGGCATCATCTAGTTTGAAAAAAAAACCGAATATTTTTCCGGGATAAAAAGAAGCCTATATGTTAATCCAGGGTATGAGCTACCTCCGTACCAAATTTCATTCTGATCCGTTCAGCCGTTACAGAGTTTAATGAGAACAAACACACTTAAGTACATACTTACACACTTATATACAAACTTTAGCATTCATAATATTTGTGTGATGTGTATGATGTGTGTGATATAGTGTGCGCCCGCGCATTCACTAATTCGCGGTCACATGACAATCTTACCCGACACATAATAAAATCGAAAATGGCTACATTGGACTCGAATATTTCAAAAATTGGACGAGAGATTGAAGCTGACCAAGAAATAATTCGAGCGATAATGTGCGAGTCGCTCAGCGGGCAATTGAGAGAGCTATGCTCAGAGTTTCTTTGCGCGATAAAATCCGGAACGAGGATATTCGTCGAAGAACCAAAGTTGCCGACCATAGCTTTCAGAGTTTTCAAGCTGAAGTGGCAATGGGCCATATCACTCGAGGAAACGATAACCGGTGGGGAAGAAAGGTTCTTGAGTGACGACCACGAACTAGAAGACGCAGCGTAGGTAGGCCTCCCACTAGGTGGACCGACGACATTGTGAAAGTCGCGGGCAACCGGTGAATGCAAGTGGCGCGTTGTCGGTCGGTGTGACGGTCTAAGAGGGAGGCCTATGTTCAGTAGTGGACGTCTTATTGCTGATGATGATGATGATGATGATGATGATGATGATGATGATGATGATGATGATGATGATAAGAAATAATTATGTGGAGTTAAACCAATATTAAATTAACTCAGAGTCGCAAAACGGGCAATCGAGAGTGCTATGTTCGGAGTTTCTTTGTGCAATAAAATCTGAAACGAGGATACTCGCCGAAGAACCAAAGTCACCGATATAGCTTTCCGAGTTTGCAAGCTGAAGTGGCAATGGGCAGGCTAAAACACTCGAGAAACCAAAAACCAATGGGGAAGAAAGGTTCTTGAGTGGCGACCACAAACTGTAAGACGCAGCGTGGGTAGGCCTCCCGCTGGGTGGAACGACGACATTGTAAAAGTCACGGGCAGTCGCTGGATGCAAGTAGCATTTTGTCGGTCGGTGTGGTGGTCTGAGGAAGGAGTCTATGTTCAGCAGTGGACGTCTTCTGGCTGATTATGGTGATGAAACCAATATTTCTGGAAAACAGCTCAAGCCATGTACACTAAGTCCAAGGCTAATTATGATTATTAATCTCCTATTAGCATAACTACGTAACTCTACCATGAGCGTATCATGAATTCACGACACACACTTGACTATTTATTTATTTCAGCTGTCTTCGTCGTGGCCATTTCCTATGTCTGCGCGGAAAGTCTTGAGGAATGCGAGGCAGGGTGCTTTGTTGAAGACTGTAAATATATTACTCTGTGCATGTAAGTATGAAAATATACATAAATATAAACGTTATGATTTTTTTTAAAAACTAAAACCCATTTTTAACAACTGAATTTACACTAATTTTATTCTAATTAAAAGCTTCTTCTGCCATCTAACTCAATTTTTCAATGACATATCATCCGATACGCGTTGACAAACTTTTTTTTTTAGATGCAATCCTTATTAGAAAAACTATCTGCGCCCCGCGGTTTCACTCGCTATTCTACAGGAAAAGTTAAAATTTTCGGGATTAAAAATAGCTTATGTGTTAATCCAGGGAAAAAGCTACGTCCATACTAAATTCCATCTAAATGCGTTCAGCCTTTCCAAAGAAGAACCGGAAAAAACACACGTACACACTTATACGTACATACTTACATACATACATACTTACAAACTTTTATACTTACATACTTACATGTTTACTTGCTAACATGCTTACTTACTTACATACTTACACACCTACACACAAACTTTCGCATTTATAATATTAGTGTGATTCGTTCCTTATAACTGACCCTCTCGATCAGTGTCATAAAAATATTTATTTTCTACATGTGGCGGGTTCCATTCCTGACTCTTGCAAAGTAACATAAAAAAAAATCTTTGAATGCAGTTATTTTTATTTCTAAAAATAAATAAATGTTTCGTTTAAAAAAAAAAATTGCTAAGTTCAGTATTTACATCGGTTTGGCCCACCGTGTATACAGAGTTATTGGTAACTAACGCAAAACATTCCGTAGGCATGCTTCCTACATCATTCCTAACAACTTTTGCATTATTTAATTATAATCATCATCATCAGCCTGAAGACCGCAAGTTGTTACACTACTTTTTAAAGTCTGTTTATATATTATGTAAAAAAATTGTGTGAACAATAAAGAGTTAATCTATCTATCTATCTATCTATTTATCTATCTTAGACTTCCACTGCTGAACATAGACCTCCCCCTTAGAGCATCACACCGCCCGACGACGTGCCACTTGCATTGGAACTATGTCCGTCTTTGTGATATACAGTAACTCCTTAGGTATCAAATTTATCGAGATCCGTTCAGCCGCTTAATCACGATAATGCAACAAGCATCCAGACAAACAGACACAAAGTTTCTTCCTATAGTTCGCTAAATGGCGTTGATCCATTTTTGTGCATTTTTTGACGTTTCGTTGTACGGACAGCTGTAATGTAGGAAGTTCTGCATCGCGCAAGCAAAGTTTTTTCCTCGAGACGAAAGTATTTATTTTATTTATATTAGGATCGTTAGGGCTATTTAGGATTAGGATTAGTTAGGATATAGGTAGACAGATGGCGAAACTAATAAGTGAATCTTGAATTAAACGATAATTTCAAATTACCCACGTTAATGTTACGAAATATGTTTGAATTTATCCGTGTCTTTTTTTCAGGGGATTGTGTCTTAAACGCGCACTTGTACCATGTCTAGATGTACTTAACTTCTGTGCGGATTCGTCTCCCGGAACACTTGCTGATATACTACCAGCAACACTCGACTGTGCGAAGCACGTGACTGGTCTGTCTGTGCTTAGTGCTGTCGATGCCTGAATAGTTGAAGATTAATTTTCTTTAATTTAATTTTCCTTCTAAAATAAATGTGTATTTTAGAAGACACATGACACATTTATTTATTTCTTGAAATCAAATGTTTATTTTTTTAATAATTGAGTTTCTTTTTGTATGTAATATGGACCTTTGTAGTCTGAATTAAATGATTTGAATTGAATTGAGTTTATTCATAAAATAGCATAAATATGTTTGGTGTAGTAAAATATCTTAGTCTTTTTTTAATTTCTTGGTAATAGAAATGCAAATAACCTAAAAAAAGTGTGTTTATTATTCATTATGTATGCCACATAACAAAATAACTTAGATAGTAGTTAAGTTAAATAATAAATAAATCAATATCTGGGACATTTTTTCACACACGGTCATCTGACCCCACAGATGAAGTGTCTGACCTCAAACTAAGCAAAGCTTGAAATATGGCTGCCAGAGACTGATATACGTGCATAGATATTTTTAAATACATACTTATATAGATATTAACACCCAGACATAGAACATTCATCTGTGCATAGAACAAACACAAATGTTCATGTCATAAATGTTTGCCCTAGATGGGAATCGAACCCACGCCCCCAAACACAGTAGGTAGGTTCACTACCAACTGAGACAAATCCGCTTCTGTGCGGATTTGTCTCCCGTAGAACTTGCTGATTCACTATCAGCAGCACTCGACTGTTCGCAGGGCTGGACTGGTTTGTCTGTGCTTAGTGCTGTCGATGCCTGAAGAGTTGAAGATATTTTTTTTTATTCTTCTTTTCATTTTCTTCTAAAATATATGTGTAGGTTATATTTCATATTTTTTTTAATAATTGAATTTCTTTTTATGAGTAATATGGACCTTTTTAGTCTGAATTAAAAGATTTGAATTAAATTGAGTTTATTCATAAAATAGCATAAATATGTTTGGTGTAATAAAATATCTTACAGTCTTTTTTTAATTCCTTGGTAATGGAAATGAACTAAAAAAAAGTGTGTTTATAATTAATTATGTATGCCGCATAACAAAATAATTTAGATAATAGTTAAGAGAACTCTGCAGGTTAGACTCAACGGCTACACTAAAACGAAAGGGCCGTTGCACCTAACCTAATTATCATTATAAACAACAATTTTTATTCTAAGATCCATAAGTTGAAACCAAAACAGCTGTTTTATACATTTTGTCAATTTTGAATAACCCTCCTCAGGAAACAGAATATTTTTGCTTCAAAATCATCCAACTGTGCTTTATCAGATTGGGTCTTACTTATACATGATGCTTCTTTATGTTAAGTAATGCTTAAGCTACCTTGTCAACTTCTCCCTGGCGTGTAATGTCACACACGAAAACAGATTAAATTTAACCAACCTTTATTTAAAGTGCGAAATGCGAATGCAGGAAAGGCGCAAGGCTCGCTGTTATACAATTGCCATTATCCAGGGAGGCAACAGGGGAATACGTTTCTATGGAAAAAAAGTCGCTTATTTACTTCTTAAATCATCGATTTTGCGAAAAAACGAGAGCTGAGTCGTATTGTCTCAAAGCTGTATCAAAATCTAAATTCAGCCACGAAAAATTAATATGAACATAAAATAAACTTGATGTCAACTTTGTACTAACATTTTAGTTACTTACTACACTGTCGTAAATCTCACCTACGTTTTCGTGATGTTCAGAAAATAGATAATTATCCATATAAAAAAAAACTATATAAAGCCAACTTGAACATTAATCATCGTCCGTATACCCAGATTATCTATACTTATTCATCATCATCAGCTACCGCTGTACATAGCCCAACTAGCACACAAGCTGCTTAGGTATATAGCTTTTGTAGAAAGTGGTATTATATAGCTTACCACAGTTTCTTTTTGGAAACCAATATTATTTCCCAACCAAAACTATGAAATTGTAGAATAAAATTTGTGCTCAGGAGGTGCTCTCTGTTTGCAGAACTAATAGTATTCAGTAAAGGGTATTCTTCTGTTAATAATATGTCTTAATTTCAAGCATAAGCTATTGTGATATTTTTGTATATTAAACGTATGACTTTTAAATAAATGCATTCTAATGTTCAGTGTTTCAACCATTATTCATAGCAAACTTTAAAGATTTTAAGTTTGTAATTTGTAACATTTGGTATTTTGAAATTACTGATTTGAAACATATATATTCTGAAAGTATCTATTTTAAACTATGGTGATGATGATTATTATAAGTTTCACAGCTATGGAACTCTACAATAACCATGTCACGACAAGTCATTGACAGATTGTGTATTATTACTTTCTTGTCAACCGCGACTTCGTTCGCTTGGACATAAAAAAGTATCCTATGTTCGACTTTATGATATACAGTAACTCCTTTATCAAATTTTATCAAGTTCTGTTTTGCCGTTTAGCCGTGATAACGCGACAAACATCCAGTCAGAGAGACAAAGTTACTTCCAATAGTTCGCTAGATGGCATTGATCCATTTTTGTGCATTTTTTGATGTTTTGTATGGACATACATAAATAATTTAGGGAGTTCTGAATCGCGCAAGCCAAGTTTTTTCCTCGAGACGAGCGTATTAATTTTTATACCTCGAAGCTTTATTGGTCCTAGTGTGACTGCAGCTATATTCCTTTGAATTATAATATTAGTTAGGATCAGGATGTTAGACGCTAGGTTTTATTTATATTAAAGTTATTCCGTTTGAATTATTACAACGATTGTCTGTGCTGCACTATTTTGCAGTCTACCCTACCGATTTAAGAAGGTCACGCCATTCTTAGGCAAATCGCAGTTTGTTTGGTAAAGTTATATAACCTTAACGTAAAGTTATATAACCTTAACGTAAAGTTATATAACTTTAACGCGCGCTCCGAACTCTATAAGAATGAAGTGACCTTCTTGAATCGGCAGCGTATTTCGCAAAATAGTATAGCCGCTAGCAGTCAGCGGGGCTAGCATGCGCACCGCAACAAAATCTTTTTATTGTGCAAGAACAGGACACGGCTACGATTATGTAAACGTTTGTCCCATTTTTCACATGAAGAATAGAGAAGAAATTGTCGCGGTGCGCATGCTAGCCCTGCTAGTCATTTGAATGGCTAGCTAGCTAGACAGCTAAATATTTAAAAGCTATAGGAATGCCACCTCAGTTTACAAAATATATGTGAAAGTATTGCACTTTCATATTGTGAAAACTAATCGATCGTTATTCACTTCTACTAGGAATCTGCATCAGTCTTTGAACATCCCGGTGCTGGGATATTGACCTACCCTCGAAGAGTGATTGGTCCATATCCACCACGCTGGCCCAGTGGGGATTGATGGATTTTCATACGCCATTGAATTTCTACTCCGGAAATATGCAGGCTTCGTCACGATGTTTTCTTTCACCAAAAAGCCAGTGGGAGAACTCATTGGTACGGGCCCGCCGGGGTTCGAACCAGAGCCATTACGACTGCTCTTACCTGTATGTCCCGATGTTGTTGAGAAAGTCATGCATGATGATTTATATTGTCATTCAAACAATAAATAACCTTCAGGTAAAAATAAAACGATTTAATTGCCCTACACGGGGAATATTTCAATGTAAATTTATATTAAATACACATTTATATTTTTATATTAAATACACCTACATACATACAAATACCATACCATACAAATATTTAGTATCAAAAATGGAAATATTCTGGCGAATATTTCCATCAACTGAGATCTTTTCTTCAGTCATGTCACTATTGGGCCGAGGTCCTTGCTGGACCTCGTCCATATATTAATGCCGCAATATAAAAGGAGTAACCGATAAGGATTGTGAAAATAAGTGCAATGCCGCGTGCGTCTCTCCTAAATACTTAAAAGCTAGAAATAATAATATATACGATTTTATGGTATTATGGAGTACTCGCATATTGTGCAAGCAATTCGTCAATCGCTATTCACTCGTACTAGGGTTCTGCATCAGCCTTTTAACAACCCGTATCGGCCTACCTTCGAAGGGTGATTGGGCTATAATTATCGACGCTGGCCCAGTGCGGATTGGCGATATATATTTCCAGAGAAGAAATTCGATGGCGTATGTAAATTCGCCATCGAATTTCTTCTCCGGAAATATATACGATGAAATTCCTCGAGTTGTTTTCCTTCACCGAAAAGTTAGTGGTATATCCGTACATAAGTTCCAGAGAACTCGTTGCTACGAGCCTGCCTGGGTTCGAATCCGTGACCCCACGAGTACGAGGCGAGCGTCCAGGACATCGACATGCGACGTGCAACGAATTAAGGTCACTCTACCCTAAATATCCTCAGTGATCTTTTATGAAAGTCATATGCATTGTTATTTATTGTCATTGAAACAGTAAATAACCTCTAGGTACAAAGAAGTTCATATAATTGAATACACATTGAATATTGCAATGTTAATTTTATTTATAAAAGAAAATACATCTGCGTACATACAAATACCATAACCTACAAATATTTACATTATAACGTTATGTCCCATACTGGCAACGTTCCAGTTGTTTTTGTTTTCATTTCATTACTGCTGGTCACCTGTTTTTGTTTAGTTTTTATGCGTATATATATATATATATATGGTTGCACCCACTTCAAAGAACATCAGTTCCAATCAAATCGTTTTCTCTTAACATTCTATCCGTGTCGTCAATTTTCTTCATCACCAAAATGAAAACTTTCGTTTTTCTTGGTAAGTCTTCAATTTAAGTTAATGCGTCGTTTTGTATTTTTTTATCATCGCGCTTTTTAAGCGACTTCAAAAAAAAGGAGGATCAGAACTGTTTTTTTTTCTATTTTTTTTATAACCGTCTCCATATTTTTTTGTTTGTTACCTCAAAACTCCATCATTAATAAACCTATTTGGAAAATATTTTTTTTTTGTATGAAGTTCTTCCAGATTAGTCGCATTTTTATCACATTCCATTTCCGATAATGGAATCCATGAGGAAATGGGACTAAACCTGAAATCGCAATAGAGCTGTTCTATAGAAAAAAATTGTTTGTTTGTCATGGAAACATAACGAAAAACAAGTTTGGCAATAGGGGTAACCTCAGTGCTGTGCTGCGTGCACGCAGCACGGCACACGGATTTCAGCGTACACCTATGCTCAAAAGATGGAAGGTGAGCATTAGACAAATGCGGGTATAACAATACCAATTACTTGTGATTGTTAATTTTATTCATTAGAGTACTTAAACGTTTGTGTATATGGTTAGGGTTGAACGCATCGTGGGTGACCTTGTTGTTATGCGTCGCGCCTGCGCGCGTCAGTGTGTGTGTGTGAATATGTGTGTGTGGGCGTGTGTGTGAATGTGTGAGATGTGAGTGTGACGGTAAATCAGTATCTCATGTAATTTTAAAAGTTGCTTCAAAGTTCAGTTTTTGTAGTTCATATAAAAAACCCATGTATTTTAGCTTAAACGTATCAGAATTCATTTTTTTCGGTAGGTTATCCCAAATTTTAGATGTTTGGTATAGATGTCGGTTACAAAAAGTACACAATCATACACCAACCTCGCTGTCGTGGTTGAAAAATCCCAGGGTCTGCCAGAAGATCTGTTACGTTCCTTCCAAATAACCAAACAGATAAAAATCAACCGATTAGGGCCATAGAGCATATAATAAGAAGCAAGATAATTGAATAATATATTGAATTATAATTGAGCAAGATACGATGGGAAATCATGGGATTATCTGAAATCCGACGAGAGCAACTGGATACGATGATCCTAGATACCGGCAACATGAACTTCTTTAGGGACAACGTAAGCCCCAGGATGGTGTTGGGTTTCTCGTCTGTGTGTCCGTCATCAACAACGTAGGTGATAGTGTTTCGTGCAGGGTAGCGTACCTTATATTCAGAATCACATTCACGTTTCACAACATAATACTATTCACCAACAGTCGTGCACGATCACGAACAATCGCGGATAAAAATCCACCGTTTTAACACAAACACAAAACAGAAGTTCGAAATAACACAAGTTTTGGAAAATAATATACAATGTCGCGATACGACTTCTTCACCTTCCCGCCAAAACTCCCGAGCGAAGTATTACACCTTAACTTTTCGGTTATTCCTTACCTATATACTCTGAAGTAAACAGTGTGCTAATGAAAGTTGTAACAATACTGAATAAGTAATCATCATAATGAAGAACTTTAACTATGGGACCAACCCCGAAATCGTACAAAAAAAAACAGCTGTTCCGTACATTTTGTCCATAGTCATTGATATTTTTCTATGAAATAGCTCATTTTTTGTCGCTATTTCATGATTGGTCCCACTAAAGTTGTTTGTAATGACGAGGACATAATACCTTTCAATATTGTTGCATCTTTCAGTAGCATGTTGTATAACAGTGTCATAACAAAATTATTATATTGAAGACTAAAAAGAGATTCCTGATAAAAAAATTGCTATATTGACTTGCCCACGAATATATTACTCCAATTGGTATAGCAGAAATTCCGACACTTCAGTCAATGTAGCCCTCTAACCCTTTCAAATGTTTGAGGTTTGTTTTTTTTTGCAGATCTGACTGTATGACCAAAACTCTAAAGAAATGTTTGAGTTCTCAAAGCGACTGGTGTAGTTTATCTACCGCTGAGGTGTCGAAAACCATACAAGACTGTTTGGCCAAATTGGCTGTACCAATGCCGTCTTTTTGAAGAGTTAAATATTCATTTTCATAAATATATGTATAAATATCTAAATACTGTTTTTTTTTTAAATATCTTTTTCATTGAAATGCAAATAAATTCAATAAAAATATGATTGTTATTCATCTTCATTTATGCCAAAAAGTTAATTACGTAATTATTTTTGAGATCTATTATAGGCTAGACACGTGGCAATGTTAAACCGAAAGGTCCATAGTACACCACTAAGTGTTCATTATAAAAACAAATTGAGATCTAAAAAACTGTTCCATACATTTTATCAATTTTAAATCATAAAATCATGGTTTGATATTTTTTTTGACGATGATGATGACGTTTTTTTTTTGTCTTTAAAGCAGTCGAGCTATATAGCTGATAAAAATTGGTAAGATAATGAGCGCAAATAACAACAGGAATATGCGCAATATCGTCCTTCTGGTGTGTAGTATGTCTACACAAAAAAGAGAAAGATATAGAAAGAAAAAGTGGGCGTGGCATTGTAGCCAGGGGCGCTAGTCTCTACTTTTCTCTATAGCACTTTGCGACCGAATTCGGTCGCTATGCCGCAAAAATTCGACTTTGAACACGAATTGTTAACGAAAAAACGCAAGCATAGTGTTGAATTTTGCGGAAATTAATCGCTATGTTTGCGTTTTTTCGTTAACAATTCGTGTTCAAAGTCGAATTTTTACGTCATAGCGACCGAATCCGGTCGCAAAGTGCTGCAGCAAAAAGTCGTAACTAGCGTCCCAGGCATACGAGTGACGGAATTCGTTGCGTTGACGCTCTCACCGAATTCCGATTCAGATTTCAAAGGCGTAAACTGCTCTATGAGATTTGAGATGATTTGAGATGCTCTATAATTACGTATCACCTAGTTAGCTAAGATTTTAATTTAAATAAAGGAATATCCTATTATCGGACTTGTTCGTAATTTTGTATTACAATTTAATCACTTCATTCATAAATACGTCCGTATTTCTACATATAATGGGAAAAAAAAGGAAACTAGAAAAGAGTAAAGAAGAAATTCGACGGAAAATCAAAAAGCTTGAAGATCAGTTAGTGTATGCGACTTACAAAAGTAGTAGTTAGTACTACTACTACATTATGAATAGGTATTTCCTAGGCAAGCGTGCTACATCTTCGGCCACATCGTCGCTTTCCATCGGTTGAAATTGTGGTCAAACGAATGCCTAGTACGAAATAAAAAAAAAAAACAATAGACATCAAATATGTCTATAACATATTTTTTATTCCAGTACAAAATTCGCATAAAAAGTACCTTCGTTTTGAATTTAACGATGTTCTTTACGAATTTAACTGTCTGCCGTTTTGTTTAAACACTGCATCATTCATTTTTAGTAAACAGTAACAAATTGGTTAAAAAAGAAGCAGTTTAGTAAAAGTCTTACGGCTGATGATGATGATGAATATCGTACATCTCACCTACGCTTTCATAATGTTCAGAAAATAGCCAATTTGCCTCATAAAATAACTATAAATAGCGAAACTTGAACACTAATCATCACCTGGATACCTAAATTGTCTTTATTCTTTACTTATGTACCTATCTTGTATATATACCTACATATTCTTGTACATTGTATATCTTGTACTTGACTGCCCCGATGGCTCAGTTGGTAGTGAACCTACGTTCTGTGCTTGGGGGCGTGGGTTCGATTCCCATCTAGGACAAACATTTATGTGATGAATATTTGTGTTTGTTTTCTATGTCTGGGTGTTAATATCTATATAAGTTAAAAAATATCTATGTACGTATATCAGTCTCTGGCAGTCATATTACAAGCTTTACTGCTTAGTTTGGGGTCAGATGACCGTGTGTGCAATAATGTCCCAGATATTATTATTATTATTATATACGTAGGTACTTACCCCCTGACTGACATAATCAGTAAATTACAAACATAAATAGATTTAAGCACTTGCGCTTGCGACATTCAACAATAAAACGTTGACCTAAATGCCTACAAGCTTTATGACCTACCTCAGGGAAACTAGGCCTTGCCTATAAGGCTCTCGAACCACAAGGCGATGGAAAGAAATTTCATTACATTTACCTCACAACATACAACGCTTTTTTTTATGGTACTTGGTGACGAAACGAGCAAGTCTCTCACCTGATGTTAAGCTTCACCTGTCCATAACAATCCAGTGGCATCCAAAATTTTGAACTTCAACAGTTCAAAACCATGAGCGGCAATGCACTGCGCTCGTCACCATGAGATATTAGATATTAAATCTCTTTATGCCCAGCAATTTCCTAATACCCAGTAATTTGAATTTACTATGAACTGAAGTGTTTTTGACATAATAGTTAATTTTAATTAAAACATCTATTCTACTACTAGCATTCCTTGAAAAAAAAACCGAATGAGATCGAAACTATAGTCGGAATAACCGACTCAATTTAACTATGAAAACTCACGTGGTTTTGAAACATTTTGTTTTAGTAAAACGGTTTATTTAATTTAACGTGTGTATTCCCGTTTTATTAACACAAAATTACTCAATTTAACATGAATATTCCCGTTTTATTAAAACAAAATGACTCAATTATTCCCGTTTTAAATAAAATCATAGCATGTACTACAACCACTCATTAGTATTTCTGGTGAGGTGAGGACGACTGAGCGATGCTTGATGAGAGATGCGATGGTCTGTGGTTGCCTGAAATAAATGTTTTTTTTTTTTTTAATGCGCCTGCGCTCTATTTCATTTATCTGCTTAGCATATTGTAGCGCGCAACGCTACATACCAATAAAACTTTTCATCCCCTGTATTCTGAAGCCATTAGGATACGATTCGACGCGAAATGTACACTCTGTCTCATATTTATAAATGTAAATGACGCAACGCAGAGAGTATAGTTTGGTACCGATGTTAGCTCAGCGGTTAGCGCGTTCGGATCGCACTCCGCTGGGCGTTGGTTCAAATCCCAATAACAAGGTTACTACCTTAAAGGAAAACATCGTGAGAAAACCTCGTGGCAGGGTATTTTCTAGTGCTGGGCTGGCTAGCTACCACCCTCATAGATAGATAACTCTTTATTGTTAACACCAGAAACAACATACAAAAGACCAAAAAACCACTTGGCACAAGCATCTTGGTTTATTTTCCATTTGTGTTTACAATCGTTGAGCATAGACACTTAAAATCAGATGATTTGAGGTCTAACGCCTAACCGGTCATCACCAATCAATTACAAAAATATCTCGATTCAAAACCTTTCCTTGCATATTGTTGTCTTTGTAATGGGCGTGGTGGGCTTAGGTACTAATAGTACCTATCATTTTGTTTTAATAAAACGGGAATACTCACGTTAAATTGAGTCGGTTATTCCGACTATAGTTTCGATCACATTCGGTGACCTTTATCAAGGAATGCTCAGCGAGACACGCGCGCGACCTCGTCTTTCCTTGCACTGCGGGCTGCGGCGCGTCTCGCTGAGCATTCCTTGATAAAGGTCACCGAATGTGATCGAACTATAGTCGGAATAACCGACTCAATTTAACGTGAGTATTCCCGTTTTATTAAAATAAAATGTATCAAAACCACGTCAGTTTTCATAGTAAAGTACCTATCATGTTTTGGTGTTCGGCACCGACACTCGATATGGCGACGAGTTAATAATAATAATAATAAATATCTGGGACATTATTGCACACACGGTCATCTGACCCCAAACTAAGCAAAGCTTGTAATATGGCTGCCAGAGACTGATATACGTACATAGATATTTTTTAAATACATACTTATAAAGATATTAACACCCAGACATAGAACAAACACAAATATTCATCACATAAATGTTTGTCCTAGATGGGAATCGAACCCACGCCCCCAAGCACAGAACGTAGGTTAACTACCAACTGAGCCACCGGGGCAGTCATAGGGCGGTCATAGGGCAGTTATACGAAGTCGTTTCGATTTTATGACTAGAATTGCATCTTAGTTTGTAAACTAGTCAAGTAATCAAAAGCGAGCAGTATTATAGCAGCGAGTTGGTTTTTGCTATATGCTAAACATTCGGCGAAATAGCAAATTCAAGTAGATAAGGATTTCTGCCTTTCCTTTTGTTCATTGCATGCTGGCTGCGTTCTACGGCTTTGTTCGCAATTTTTCAGCTTTTTTTTTGGTAGAAGTAACCTACTTCTGTTATCCTATAAGGGTTGTTTATATAGTCACTAGAAAAATAGAACTAGAAAGTAACCAACCACCATCCTATGATTTCCTCACGATGTTTTCCTTCACCAACATCTGAAGCACATTGTTGGGATTTGAACCCACGCCTCACCCTCCAGCCTTTAGGTTGGGCCCAAGCTTTTCCGAAAATCGAGGAAATGATAGCCGAACCCATGGTCATCAGCGAGATTAGGGTCCAGAGACTCCGCTGGACAGGCCATTTACTGAAGATCGAGGATCGTAGTGTCAAAATGGCATATCTTGGAGTTGCAAGTGGCCATTAACCCTTTTGCCGGCCGATGGATTGGCGCTTTGCAATCCGACCTGCTTGAACTCCGAGCCGACAAATGACAGAAGACAGCACATGACCTGAAACATTGGCTTTTTCTGGTGTTAAAGGCCAAGACCCAATTTGAGACGGTGCGCCAGAGTGAGTATGAACATGCCGCTACATGGAGTCGATGGCACCCTAACTGATGATGAGTGCCCTAACGCTACATTTTAGACCAAAGATACAGGTGATATAAAGATAGTCGGTGGTCGCCACAAGGTTTCCTCTGCATAGCTTAGCGAGACATAGACCATAATTCGCGCCTTTAATGGAGACCGCAACACGCATTCGCAACAGAACAATTCGTAATAGACAGACTTGTGAACCCTTTGTTTTAGTTGGGAGGACTTTGAAGCTTAGTGGACTGTATCAAAGTATGTTTAGGGTTTGACGATGAAAGTAAAGTCGGAGACAGACAGGTTGTTGTTTTTTTGTTACGTCGTTGTCGTTGTTACGTATTTAATAATAATAATAGTTTATTTCAGTCACGTTTGACCCATATCTTATAATCTAATCTAAAATTTAAGCACACTGTAAAGGGGTGTCAGTCAGTAAAAATAAACCTATGGTGCAATTGTGCACCATAGGTTTATTTTTATGGTCTATGTCTAAGGTTTATTAAGGTCTAAGTCTAAGGTTTATTTTTATGCAATTGTGCACCATAGGTTTATTTTTACTGACTGACACATCTTTACAGTGTGCTTAAATTTTAGATTAGATTATAAGATATGGGTCAAACGTGACTGAAATAAATTATCAGTATCAGTATCGTGTCATTATTTATTTGTTTGCGATCTGTTTCCTGTAGACTGTGAACGGAAACTACAGAAGACAATATTCTGATGCCATATCACAGAATAAACATCAACAATGGTTACTAGTTAGGTACTACATAACTCCCTCCAGCATAATAATGATAAAACATCTCAGGGTGACGAGAGCAGTGCATTACCTGGCAGAGTTCTAAGATATTGAAATTCAAAATTTTGAATGGCACTGTACTGTTATAGGCAAGCGTAACGCTCACCAACAAGTGAGCGAATAGCTCGTTGTAAATAGCAATCCATAAGCAACGTATGTCCCGACATGTAAATAGCAGTCCATAACTAAGCAACGTGTCCATTCTGCAGTCATCCTTACCTGTTCTGCGTGCGCACGTCACATCTCACTGCTCAGACGTCTACATAAGTCTCAGTCGGGAATGAAGTCACAAATCTAAGTCCGGCTTAAATCTATCTTAGTGTCGATTCCTTACATGCTTACAACGGTCTTCTAATGTAGGCTAAGCAGCTGTTTATACTTTATACGGGTGAGAATTAAATAGAAGAGATTAAATTTAATGGTGTCCTTAAAAGGACGGATGTAGGTAAATATTGACAAAGCCTCTTAGACTTGACAAAAACTCTATTCTAAATACAATCTAAACTTAAATAAAAGAGCTAAAATTACAACCAAAAATATTATAAATTAATTATAGATAAAAAACAGAGCTCAGGTCAGTATCCGCGGGCAGGGTACCCAAAAATTTACAAAAATACTTTTCGTGATTCGTAAACATGGATATACCACCCATGCTTACTTCACTATTATTCTTTTGTGCACTGGGACGATACCCCCTAAGCGCGGGTCCAGTAACATTTGTTAAATCTTTTTACGTGGTTAATCAGGCAACGAATCTAGGCATACTTGTTCCATCGTAGACCATCATCAAACCACGAATCGACGAATCGACGAGAATCTTCAAATGAAGAATTATCACACTTCGCCTTGCATTAGCTATCTCACTCACACATTTGCAAAACTCTGTGACATTTCCAAATACTGTATTTTTACGCTGACTTATACTACTAACGCTAAGATAAATCACACCAAAAATAAAACTAATCGACCTATTCGACTTAAATACGTAAGTTCAAAGTTCAACGTCACAAGCTGTGCTTCGCATCTAAAGAACTATGCCCCCTACAAATCAAATAACCGCGAATATCCTAGATCCTACCATGTTCAAATGCAACACACCCACAGAGCTAACTGTACCTGACTGTATAACTACACACACAAGCAGTGCTAATGTCGGGAGGCGTGTGTCGGATTTAACATATCGTGCAGACTGGAGATGTGGGGAGCTGCTGGACTTTTTGGAGACTTCAGTGACGTAAAAGGTACATAATTATATTATTGTAACCCACTTAATTGCTTCATTTGGAAACTTCTAGGCGTTTCAGTTCTTGAAGTGTTTTACTGTCCAAGGCAGGACTAACCTATAGAATAGCTGTACCAATTTTTTTATGATATTCTGGCTCAAAATAACCTCTAACAACAGATCATAACATAGCAAAGAAATAGTAATATACTCTTATCATATGGCGAAACACGTCTGCCTCTGCAAATTAAAATATATAAATGAAGACCACTGTCGCTCTATCAAGACCATTACAACTTGACAGCTCTATAACTGTTACGAAAATACTGCCTATACAAAACGCATAATCTCGATTATATCACTTACGATTGGTCGTCTCTTCGGGCCAATCATGTACGCGGACTGTTTTAATAATTTTTGATTTACCCAATCAGAAGCGCAATTAATTACCTCGACCATCTGAGAGTTGTATGGTAAAGAAAGAAAGAGAATTATTCCGCAAGCGATTAACTGGTTTTATTTTCTTTCATTACAATAAAAAAGAGAAAAATTCAGTAAATTTACTGAGGGAAACATATTTATGTTGTAAGGATACAAGTTTTTACATTCCCAATGACACAAAAGTGACGATTGGTAACAATATGGATTGCTCTAGAAACTAACTTAATTTCGAAGCCTCATTTAAGCACCTCAGTGAAATAGTCCGTCGAATCTTCGCCTAGAAACGGGCGCAGGCGCAGGCAAGGTGCGTGGGCCGGCGTAACGGACGCGGTAGCGGCTAAATCAACCATTGTCTGATTGGGTGTAGCCTGCCGCATTCTCCAACGTAGCCTATGCGTGTGCAGATACGGGCGCCGATTATATGCGGACTAATTACTATTTAGTACAGAAACTGTTGTACCATTGACTTATTGGTATCGGTCAAATAAGCTGGACTAGACGGCATTCTTCAAGAAATTTTGTTGGGTATGTAATTCATGCTAATCTTTTTTTATGTTTGAATATGAGCAAAGGGGTAATGAGATCCCAGTTAACTAGTTATCAACTTAGTCCCAAGCAAATAGTTTAAATTAAATTTCAGTAGGTATAATTTATACGAACTTTCCATTTAATGACAGTCTCACAAAGATGTCTCTCATGAAAATCATTGACTCTCTTTCTTTAGGTGGCATACAGGCAACTACTAGGAAGGAGTAAGAAATTGTGAAACAGACGAGCTTAAACGATTTTATTAACTCTCTCTCTCTCTCACTGACTCTCTCGTCGCCACTTCCATACATTGGCAACTCTTCAGGCCGTCCTCTACAATCTTACTATGTCAGGATTGCATATCACGCCACTGCGTGCGCAGGAGTCCTGTGGCGTTGATTTTATACGAGTACGTGCAACGCTATCGTATAATGTGAAACCCTGGTACTACGTACTGTTTAGGTTACTTTGCTACCCTTGAGATACTTTAACCTGGTATTTTTTTAACAATATTTATATGTATGTACGGGTCAAATCTTGCAACTGGATCCGATGACAATACAATATTATGAGAGCGAACTGATCTGATGATAGAGACGGTAGCTGGGAAACGGAACTCCTCGGTAAGTAACAGTAGATTGATGGAGTTTGGACAAAATTTTGATTAGCGTACAGTACCAATACCAGATTTTATAAAAGCTTGTCTGGAAAAATACATTTTTCCACAAAAACTTATTTCTAGTACTATCAATGCGTAGCGATATATATATATATTTTTTGTTGAGAGGCCAGTACAATAATATCGCATGATCGAAGATATTAAATCTTTTGCAAAAAAATTACGATAGCTCGTGGATAAAATTTGCTAGAAATTGAAAAATCTTATGATAGGCTTAGGGCTCTGCAGTGAACTTAATAATGATGATGATGACAAAATTCCAGCAAAGATCTTAATCCTGACTTCCTAACTAATATTATAATTCAGAGGAATATAGCCGCAGTCCTATCAGGACCAATAAATCTTCAAGGTATGAAAATGAATACGTTCTTCTTGAGAAAAAAAACGTCGCTTGCACGATCCAGAACTTCCTACATAACAACTGCCAGTCCATACAAAACGTCAAAAATGCACAAAAATTGATTAACGCCATCTAACGAACTATAGGAAGTAACTTTGTCTTTCTGTATTGGTGTTTGTCGTTTTATTACGGCTAAACGGCTGAACAGACCTTAATAAAATTTTATAAGGAGTTACTGTATATCACAAAGGCGGATATAGGATACTTTTTTATGTCCACGCGAACGAATTCGCGGGTAGCAAATAGCATTTTATAAGCATTAGTAAACCTCACATTCGTAAAACAGCAGTTCGATATGCAAGGGAAAGGTTAGCTATATATACAATTGTTACTTTTGGTCCACTTACTACATCATTACAAATGCATCCGTATCTTATGCAAATAACAAGTTATTGAGTATTAAAGCAATACTAATATCACATTAAATCCTTCTGGAATTGACATGGAATCATAAAACTCGAGGGTTACTGGTAGTACTTTGTAGGCTATGGATACAATGAAATTGATATTAGAGATTTAGACCCCTTCCGGGTCGATTCAACCTCGACGATTCGAATGCGAAACATTTCAATATTGGTCCCCACAGTCAGTGGTCAGTATGGCAATGGTCATTGTCAAATAGTGGTCATTATAAGAAGTGGTCATTTCAAGAAGTGTCAGTTTTGTCTTGATATGACATTTTTAATTGTGGACCTAAGCCGCCGAAACGGTTCATTTAATGCAGAACCCTGCGACCTTATTCTTTGCCAAAAACCAATTTCGTCTGTTCTGAATATCAAAATAACCAAAGTCACTGTGAAAGCTTTCAGTTTGCATGATGTGGCAAAGGGGCAGGTCACATCCCTCGAAGAACCGATAACCGTGGGGAAGAAAGGTTCTTGAGTAGCGATCAAAAACCGGTAGACGCACCGTTGGTAGGACATTGTGCAACTCTCGAGCAACCAGTAGACTCAAGCAGAAGATTTCCGTTCAGTATGGTGCACTAAAGGGAGGCCTTTGATCAGCAGCGTGGATGCCTACTTGCTGTTGATGATCAAAGAAAGGATCCTTTCTATAATTGTCTCATGATTTTATCAACGGACATTAGGTTACTACTGGATACACATAGGTATCACCCATATAATCAGTATGGCGTAATTTATGTCTATAATTACGTTGTTAGCTCGTTAAGGTAGTACTTGTCTAACACGAGATTCAATGTCTCTACAGAGCGGATCCAGAATATACTATCGACCAAGAAACTGTACACCATCGCAACATGAAGTGTAATGCGAGCTACATGCGCGCGCGCCGCTATTTATCCTGATTGATACAGGAGCTATCCTTTATAGAAGTATAGGTATATCAGTAAAGTGCCGGACAGGAAAAGTGCACACTCTTTATGTATTACACAAAAAACTTTATTGAAAATTGTATCTTCAACAAATCTCTAGTATTTTTCCGCTGCAATGTCGCGTCTAGAACAATAGAAATGAATTTGCTTCCGCAGGATCTGATGGTCCCTAAAGTACTATGTCGGCACGCGCTTCACCTCTACACGGGGCATCATCAGGACGTGTTGACTCCTCGGGCGCGCGGCCATGCACTTAGCTTTTGCGAAGATACAGTTTGAAGATGAACTTCCTCAAAGTAGCCTCTTGAACGCCTTATTCACTCATTGATTTATTCTTACAGATTTACTGACTTACGTACCAAAAAAAAAATAGACATAAAAATATTCAAACTTTTTGTTTCATTGTGTGTAATGTCATGCGAATTAAGGTTAAGGGTGTATAGAAGCTGCCTGCGAGAGTTTTTTACAAACAAGCATAAGATTTTTACTATATGTAACTGCTATCATAGAAAAACTACACAAAAAAAATATAAAAAAAACCGTTATGCAAATGACGAATGTTATAACTTTGAAACCGTTACGCAAATGTCAAGCGTATGTCAAGGCATTACATTTGAAATTATTCAATATCCAGCAACAAGACAGAGCCACGCTATCTCACCTATCACTGCGAAATTACAACCGATTACTCTAAACGTACGCCGCTAGTGAAATACAATCAGAAACATGCGCGATAATCAATCACGAGCAAATGTCTTCATTTTACAACTAGTGGCTAGTAGGTGGCACTGAGTAAGTAGCCATTACAGAGATACAGCTTTAAATGATGCAATAATGTAGGTAGGCACTCTCCTCCTTGCTCTGATGCCGAGGCACTAGAATATGGCATAGGTATCTCCTGCCTTTAGTTATTAAGAGCATATAAAAAGGGACCTCCGGGCTCAGAGGTTTTTAGAGGAGGGGCTATAACCATTCACCTAAACGAATCCGGGAAGGAGACAATGTCGAGTGGCTGATGTTGTTAATGGCTCAGCCGTTTCAGGTCAGCTCGTAGCTGTCCCGGGAAGAGCAGAAACGTGGTGCTGAGGGCTCCGGTGCGTTCCCTTGGGAATCTTATTTATTTATTTATGTAAAAAAACACCAACAATATACATATTAAATATTAACTATGGGGTAGCACTTTTTAAATCAGATACAGTTCTGATATGTATACCAGTAACAGGTGTTTACATCATTCACCGTTAAAAGCGGGGTTTAAAAAAAATATATAAGCCCAGCCCACTGTCAAGCACCAAGGCAAGTCATCAGGGCTTAGCGGATTAACCCCCGAATACTGAAACGTTTGTTAACTTTGACAACAGATTACTTCTAATACTGCCTTTGTCTGGCACCAAGCAAATGACAAAGGCAGCAATAGACTTAATCTGTCATCAAAGTTAACAAACGTTTCTGTATTCGGGGGATAATCTGACAGAACCCGTTTGCACCCCAAAGCAACCGAGTACCTTGTGAATATTTCCCTGCAGAATGGAACTGAGGCGCGGCTAATAAGGTATCCTTTAGAAGCTGTATCTCTACAAGAATATTCTACTCGGTACAAGAACTCCTTAAAGATAGCTAGTTCGGATGTATTTGGCCTGCAGTGTACGCATTTATCTACGTGTGGTACAGTTCTAGTTATAAATAAAAGCTAGCAAGGTTCACATTACTCTTGAATCGCAGGCGCCCGCGAACTCATACACCGCTGACTGAATTCCGCCGGTTATTATCGTGTATTATTTATGCAAGTAGTACATTCATTGGAATGTTTGTGATGTAAGGCGGTGAAGGATTCGATTTGGTATAAAGTGGCTATACATTTTATTTCTATATCGTGTTTATTATTTCTATATATATATTTTTATTCATAAGTATATTGGAACACTATTTTATTTTTGGCATTTGAGCAGGAGTAGTTAAGATTATTAATTCGAGCAGAATTAGGTAATCCTGGTTCTTTAATTGCAGATGATCAAAATAATACTATTGTAACTGCGCTTGCTTTTAATAATTGTTTTTTAATAGTAATACTAATTATAATTGGTGGATTTAGAAATTGATTAGTACCTTTATTTTTTTTAATTTATGTATTTTAATTAAAACGGTACAAAACACCAATTACATTAATTAATTAAAGGAATAATTCAATTTATAGTTGACTACATTCATGTCAAAGTTCAATTCAAGTCAACTTATACTTATGTATAAGTTGACTTGAAAAAAAAAATTAGTAAAAAAAAATAAAAAGGCATGTCAATTGCATTCAAAATGTACATAATAATAAAAATACAATCATCCGTCCCTTTCGCAATAATTCAAGCACACTGATATTATATTCGACCACCCATCTATAATATATATATTTTATAATTTTTTTTTTTTTTTTTTTCTGTTTCTTTATATTTTTATATAGTTATTTCTATATCGATTATTTCGTGAATTCTAGGTTGGTCCCTCAGTTTTCCAACACGTTTATTTTACATTCGTTGTGTCGATCCGGTTTTGTGTTTTTAACTGACTAAACTGTAGACGAATATACGTGTTAGAATGCCGGCAAACGAGAGCCAAGCTTTTTGCCCGACTGTTCCAAAAAAGGGGTTTTATTACACTTGGCTTTTGTGTCCGGCTTAGGTATATCATGTAACTTACTTTAACCAAAGAAACTTTACTCCTGTATTTTATATAGGCTTTAACAAATAAAATAAAAATGTTTTTTCTGTTAATTATATGATGATAAATGTTGTAAATAATCTTTCGCTATTATGTATTCATTTGATTTCGACGGCGGTGATTGAAAAAAAAACGAGAAATTTAACCGATCTCTTCCGTCGAAAGAGATAAAAATGAAAGTTTCTCTTAAACTTTTCTGGTATTATGATAGGCAGACAACACACGGTTTTTGAAAATTCATCCTATATCTACAAATGTGCGAGTGAGATAGCTATATTCGCTATACAGGGCTATAAGGTAAGGGTATGCTAAGCCGAAAGGGGCTCATAGTACTCATGATTGTGAACATTTTTTACTATGGGACCAACCCTGGAATCGAGAAAAAAACAGCTGTTCCATACATTTTGTCGAGTATCATTGACTTTTACACTGTTTTTTTCTCGATTTCAATGTTGGTCCCATAGTAAAAGTTGTTCATAATGTACTATAAGCCCTTTTCGGCTTAGAATATCCTTTACTTATAACCCTGTATACCTTATTTTGCTATGATATTTCTGGCTGCAGCATTTCGTTCCGAGTATACAGACAAGTCAATCATTCCACATATTCCCAGCACAGACAAGTCCCATAGTTAATAATGTAAGGTAAAAACACGCTGCGCTGTCACAGTAAATGATGTTGCGATCCGCAACGAAGATAGATCTGTCCGCGGTAGATCTGTTCAGACTACTATTCGCTGGATTCATAATAACACATGGTAATCGTGTCCGGTTTGACGACCGACGCGGGGACTGAGACTGGCCTTTGTCCACATGCAGAATACTTTTTGTGAGTGGCAAGTCTTCACAAGATACTCGACTGCTTCGAGGCAGCCGGGCTATGTGGGATTATACCCACTAAAACCTCCTCGGTTACCTGCCTTCGTACTTGACCAATGTTTCCGGGATCTACAAGGGAACGCACCGGAGCGTTCACCACTACGCTTCAGCTGCTCCCGGGCCAGCTAGCAGCTGTCCTGAGACGCCTAACCCTACAGCGTCCGCCACTCGACACCGTCGTCCTCCCCGGGCTCGCTTAGGTAGATGGTTAGAGCCCCACCTCTAACCACCCCTGAGCCCAGAGGTCCCCTTTTAGTATGCTCTTACTACAGACAGGGGATACCGATGCCGTATTCTAGTGACTAACACATATTTTTTTTTACGCGTCTCCCCAAATATTGTAATGTTTTTGTACCTATGTAGGTAAGTATCTATGTTGTGGGTTACTATATTGCCTCCTGTAGCCAAACGGCTTGACAAATTTTGACGAGTGAGGTGTCGTTGGATTCATTTTTAAATATTTATTGGCCATAAATAACATTGAATATTAAAGGCAAGTCATTTTTACAAATTAAACTATGTTTAGAGTTAAATTAGGCAAAATAATTAATAATTTAATAATATTATGACAGGTAGGTATTTATTATGCTTTACTTCGTTTGCATTCGCGCAAGCGAATTTTTTTCCTCGAGACGAACGTATTCATTGTTATACCTCGAACCTATATTGGTCTTGATACGGCTGCTGCTGTATTCCTCTGAATTATAATATTGGTGAGGATTTAAGATTAGGATAGATTACTTGTTTGTTTCCATTTACTTTCATCGGAATTTTAACTCGCATCATATCTACTATCATTATTCCATTACTTACCTATCATCTCAAGCTAGTCATCAAAGAAGATTCGTATTCTTAACAGTTATCACAACAAACCCTACAATGCAATCAACGCTGCAATCTACTTACTGCACCGATCGCTGGCATTGACTGATGCAGTGATACATTGAAATGCATGTTCGCATGTAATCTACCGAGTGGGTGTATCGGAATGGTATGTGGAATAAATTATGGAGTGTTTGATTTGGTTCCTGGCTTCAATTCTATTGCGAAATTGAGGTCCTTTAGAATGGACTGTTGTGTTGCAGATATTTTATGGATTCGTTCGGCAGCGAGTCCTTCGAGTTCGCGAATTTCAAAAGTTATATTAGTATTTTCTCCTTTATTTTAAATTTATCATTTATTTAAAACGTACCCATGCAGATTGCGTATACCCGTGAAACTGTTCGCGGATTATTTAGCAGTTATTATCATATTATTTTTTTGTTCATATTTCTATATATTTTTATTTATATCTATTGTTTATTTATGCTATCATATAAGGTTGTTAGACAAATCAAGGACGTAGATTCTGTATACGTTTTACCATTTTCTAAGCTAAACTAAATTTGACAGCACCACTAACCACTATATTTATTTAGTTGGATACTGTGTCGGAAATTGGAACACATACAAAGACAAGAACAACTAACACCCAGACCCAGATCGAATATTTAAATTCATCATTTAAAAAACTGCCTGGTCAGGAATCGAGCTCACAAAGAAGACGTTCTACTATTGAGCCAAACAGGTCGCCTAAACCAAGTCATCAAAAATCTACAAAATTTACGCCACTATGTATTAGGTATTTAGGTATACCTAAGTCAATCCTCTGGAGATTATCGTATATCTGATTATCAAGATATACCGCCAACTAACCGGACTATATCAGAAACCATTCAATTCCCTTACCACATCGTAACTCTAAGGTAGCAAAACCTCAATAAAACTGTAGGTACTCCTTTTAACATAACCAGTCGGGAGCTATTTATGCACGCGGCAGCTCTCATCATCCATACAGAATCGGTGGCTATCTATCGGGGCAATTATTCAAATCAGGTACATGGTATTGTCACTGCTTATGCGAGATGCGATCTGCATTCGCCGTGATGAAGTGCCCGTAACGATGCGATTGCCATGAAATGTTATGGCATGCCTATGCTAAGATTATAGACGCCGAGGGCAGGACATTTCTTGTGTCTTGACAACACTTGATAGAAGTTCATGGAGGAACTGATCTACGCGAAGTAACCATGTAAAAGTTAAAGCGATAACACACAAAACATCTTAGTTGGCCCCGATCGCCGTGTAACAAACAAGAGATCTTTTTGTTTTAATAAAACGGGAATACTCACGTTAAATTGAGTCGGTATTCCGACTATAGTTTCGATCAAATTCGGTGACCTTTATCAAGGAAAACAAGTTCATAGTCAAGGTTCATAGTAAAACAAGAGATCATTATATTATACCTTATTTTTACGTTGGTCTGCGATCTGTGCTTGTCAGGACTTTCAGCTACCGTATATGAATTTGTTATCTTCAGGATACCTTATAAAATCGTAAGGAGCTTCAGTTGAGAGGTGAAAGTACTAATGTTTATTAAGTTTAATTTTTGCGCTTTGTAATGGCTATTGCAGTGATAAGATTTTTTTGCAGAGTTCGCCTCGGGAAGACCAAACTTCCAGCTGTTCAATTGCCGAGCAGTAATGTTCAAAAATAACTGTGTTGCCAATTTAATGGCAAAATTGTCAGCGCAATTACTGATCATAAAAGAGACATAACATCTTATATCTCAGAGCGACGAGCAAATGAGCTTTGAACTGCAAAAGTTCTAAATTCTGAGTGTCACAGAACTGCTATGGGCAATCATGACGCTTACCACCAGGCAAGATACTTGTGTCTCAGCAATCAGTAGTATTTTTGTATTTCGGTATTTTTAGCGGTCAAGCACTATTGTTTTTTTGTAAACATCATCCTGGTTTTTATTATCATCATGATTTAACATCTGGATGGATGTTAAGTCCTATGATTATTTAAAAAAAACCTCCTATTGTCAGGCTTTAAGTTTTTATTCCTTGTTCAAAAGTATAACTGCAGTAGATTTATGTACTTAGAAAAGCAATTTTCTTTAAACCAGTTACTTTTGCAAGGCTTGCATCATTAGATGTGCAACACATTGTACAGGATGTCTGGAGGCAGCGCTGATCTGATACGCACCTCGCTTTCTAGCGCTACGCAAACTTGTGACCGAGCGTTTGAATAGGGATTTTGCACTGTTTTTTTGGTCTAAGTGCTCCATGTTTATAAAATCAGGAAGAAAATTTATTGCTATCAGGTTTTCGTTTTTTACTAACCCGCATGATAAACGTTAGCATGTAGACAGTAGAGTCTGCTTGCCCAGGTTTAAGTTACGAGGCTATTCCCGGTCGGTAACACGATGTCGTCAACACTGTTGACAATAGCGGTATTGGGTAGAAAAATTCAAGTCAAGTTTTTATTTCCTATTCGTTTTGTGTTGACAAAAGCAACTTTTTATTCCCATTCGTTCTCAATGTTGACGAACTTACGTTTTTATTTCCAGTTCGTTAGCAGTGTTAATAAACGCAACTGCTTATTTCCCACTCGTTCTGTGTTAACACACGCAACTTTTTATTCCCATTCGTTCTCAATGTTGACGAACTTACGTTTTTATTTCCAGTTCGATAGCAGTGTTAACAAACGCAACTTTTCCCCTCGTCGCACCTATTCATCTAGTTCAAGAATCAAAACGTAGAAAAGTTGTTTTCGATAAATGTTGAAAATGCTTTAGTTAGGAATTCCATTCCTCAAAATTAACTTAACATTATTTTTTTTCATTCTAGAAACTGCTTTGAAATTTTAATTAAGGTATGTACTACTAATTATTAAGGTAGGATTTTGTACTTACTTATTTAAGAAAATGTTAATCAAGGAGTTTTGAGTTCAACTTTTTAATCAAATGACAAATCTGTCAACCTTTGAAATATTTAATTATTCAAGAATATTCCAATTAAAAAAAACGGGTATCTCTTCAACTCATTCACATACAGGTCCCTACTTTCAGTAGATCGTCTAGTTACAACACTTTCTACATGAATTGTAGGTGCATGCATTGTAATGGTTACATGGTATACAGGAATGGAAAGCCTTTCCCTGGGGCCGTGATTACCATTATATTCAATCGATTTACATTACTCACTCGCTGCTCGGTTTTGTGCGTGTTCAACTTGAAGTTGAGATCTGTATGGCTTATTTATTGTTACAAGAAAAGAAAGTTCTGAAATTTTATGTTTCCTCTGTAAGTAGGCCAAATTTAAACTCTTTTGCACCCTTTATGCAGCAAAAAAATATCTCAATTTAGTCTAGTCGAACTCTGTGAACGAACGGAACTGTTTTTCCTCGATCATCAACGGTGTTGACGAAGGAGTGTTACCGAGCGGGAAGTACCCGAACTTCTATGTGTATGACGTGGTCTTCTGTTATTGGTGCACCCAGCTTAGCACCCATGTTTCTAAATATGAATTCAATGTGCAACTTCTAATGAGATCTATATTGATATATGATAAGTGCATGTGTATTTTTGTTTTGTGAGCTTAGTCGGAACCGCACTTTGCAATCTTAGTACCTATATAATAATATATCTGTACTAAGTATATTAATACTTCGAATTATGATAAAATACTACATAAAAATAACAGTTGAATTATCGAGAGACCATTAAAGGTCTATAGATAATCCAAATGTTCAAGCCCACTACCAGCTGGCAGCGTACCCAGCATGCTGGCGGCATTACCACGCTGAATGGCAATGCTTATGCGTTGAGCCAAATAAACGCCAGCATTATTTATTACTTTTTTTTTTTTTTTTTGTTATTTTATTCAATAAAGGCGGATTAGCGAGAGAGTTGGTATTCCTCGTGATTCTGAAACGTTTGTTAACTTTGACAACAGATTAAGTATATTGCTGTCATTGTCATTTGCTTACTGCCAGACAAAGGCAGCATTACAATTAATCTGTTAAACAAACGTTTCAGTATCCCGAGGTTAGACTGTTAAAAAGAAACTCCGGCAACTTCTAAGATTTTATGTTTTGTATTCACATCTTATTATAAAATGTGTACTTATGTTAATGTAAAAGCATAATTTCAATAAAATGTCATGACTTCGTTTTTTTTTTCTACTAACGTCCGTAAACTCTGTAAGTAAACTAATAAAATATATTCCATAAGTTAGTGCCATCATGTTTTAAAATGTAAAACAGTATAAAGTAAAGCACCCAAGGGGATAATTCATTTAAATTTTCATAACCTCTCTTCAGCACTACATCTCCAACTTTATAGGGTTAGTTCACTCGTCAATTTCATACATCTAGCATAGTTTTATGGTTTTATAGAGGTAATGAAGAAGCCTGGCGGAAGAGATGGATACTCGTATATCTAACTGAAACGTGCTGTAAAAAAGTTGGCAAAAATGACTCATGGAGTAAGGAAAGATTCATCATCATCAGCCAGAAGATGTCCACTGGCCAAGGGCTGACCATAAAAACGTTTAACATCTAACATCTAAGAGTGACGAGATCAGTGCATTTCCGCGCATGGTTTTGATATGATAAAGACAGCGTGCAACTTGATCTTCTCACCCCCGAATACTGAAACGTTTGTTAACTTTGACGACAGATTAAGTCTACTGCTGCCTTTATCATTTTGTCAAAGTACAACAAAACAAACAAATTATAAACAAAGTATAACAGAGTTTTAAAAAACTGTTTTAGTTTCGTTTGGACTAACTGTGGAGTTTCATCGAGCCACGCAATCAGTTACAGCATTACACAGCAACAAAATACAGCAACGTTACAGTGCTGTAAGGTGCGGTCTAATCGCAAAAACTACAAAAAGTAGTATTTTGAGAGCCTAGTATGAAGTGACGAGATTAAATAATCAAGTGTGAAAAATACTTCATGTATAAAATAAAACTAAAAATACTTTTAACTGTTTTTTTTTTCGAAAATATGTCTTGGTTACAAAATAAAAAATCACAAAATGACACCCTGAAAAGGCCTTCTAAAATGAAATGCTCTGAATTTGCAGCGGAAACTACAAATTTTTTTTTTACAAAAATTAATATCCAGGCTAGCGGTTTATACGGCGAACCAGGTATAGTTTTTTTTATTTGATTTGTATATTTCCGATAATCGGCAAAAAGGCAATGAAAAACTACAATTTTCCGTTTTCTCACCAAGTATATGCGATTTTCAACTTAGAACTTTGAGCGGATACCATACTAATTTCAAATCATGATCAGACTGCGTCTGCACTATTCCCGAGACATAAAACATTAAGCGCGCTAACTACACTTAAACTCTCATAAAATGAACCAACGGTATTTCCGAAAGCCTGTAACATAACTTCTAGCAATCTCAGATAGAGTACAATGTCATTACCATCGGCCCACATGTCTAATGCGCTCAGCAAGTACTATAATAATTAGATATATGAGAAGAACTATAATTGGTCCACTTAACTGTAAGCTTGTACATAAAAATCTACTTACGGTCGAGCGGTAACCGCGCATTATGTGGTTAGTGAACCAATAATCATTTAATTACAAACCTAAATACTTATAAGAGTATAAGCCATTAGTATAATGCATGCGAGCGATAGGTCGCAATGAAAGGATCTAAACTTGTAATGCTTGCGGATTTATTTCGTCAAAAAATGCTGACATATCAAATGTTGGATTTTAAGGAAGTTTTGGAAGAAACCTTAAAAAAGTACACTCCGTTCACAGTTATTTTATCTCTGGGTATAATTTTTTCCTATCGGTACTTTGAATCCTTTTCATCCTCATCCTTTTACATACATTATCAGCCAGAAGACGTCCACTGCTGAACATAGGCATCCCCCTTAGACCGCTACAACGACCGACAACGTGCCACTTGCATCCACCGGTTGCCCACAACTTTCACAATATCGTCGGTCCACATAGTGGGAGACCTGCCTACGCTTCATCTGCCGGTTCGTGGTTGCCACTCAAGAACCTTTCTTGTTCTGTTATCGGTTCAAGTGATGTGTCCTGCCCATTGTCACTTCAGCTTACAAACTCTGAAAGCTATATCGCCAACCAGCTTTTGCTAACACAAAATTTCAATAAATAAATAAATATTGCTGGACCTCTTTCACACACAGCGCCATCTAGCTCCAAACTAAGCAAGCTATTATGGGAACCAGATAACTGATAGAATACATAAAAACTTTTTTTTTTGTAAATACATACATTGAATACATAGAAACGCTCAGACAAAGAACAAACACCCATGTTCATGGGTAGGAATAGAACCCACAACCTTCAGCTCAGAAGGCGGAAATCCTCCCACTGAGCCACAAGGCCACCCTATTCCTGTGCGCTCGAGATTATCTCGATTACTGTCTCTCTAATTTAGAATTTAATGGGAGTGAGAGTGACCGAGATAATCTCGAGCGCACACGAATAGGGTCCCAGTCCTTAAAATAAACTGCGGTCCAGAATACCTGCTACCTGTAGCATCCACTGCTTTCAATACTGCATAGTAACGAAGTTTCCTCTCTCCATTATTAGCATATGAGTAGATAAAGACTTTAATAGACTAGTAGGCAGTTAGAATGTTAGCGAAATTATAAGGATGTAATCGGCAAGAGCAGGAAGCGATTACTTGATTAAAAGCTCTCTGTTGCGCTGTAGTTACCACTTTGTGTGTTCGATGCAGTGATATTTTACTAGAGATTCGAGTATCGCAATTAAAATGACCCCCGAAATCTTATATTCCAAATCATTATAGCTATCTCTTTTACTCTCTAACTTTTCGCACCTTCTTTCGCATTAAACACTGTTTTAGGGATACTTACCACGATTTTTATTTTTGTTAAGTTCCCGATATTTCGGCACAGTTGCATGCGCCATGTTCATTGTTCACGGGTAGACTGAAGATGCGGGTGGATGATAAAAAGTTACGAAATTTAGGAGCAGACAAACTGATCTACTTCTTCTTTCGCATTCATTTGTTGACTTTGCTTGACTTAGACTTATTTTAATTGTGAAATATTTGACTTCACTTGAAATATTACAATACTTGACGCTAGCTAAATGCTCAACGTGTGTAGCCAAAACATAAGATTAAAAAAACACTTTTTTCATATTTCTTACTTTGCAAATTGCAAATTTGACCGCCATGTTGGAGTCGTAGCAAACTAAAACTAGTTTATTTACTACTTCATATTAATACATAGATTTCCACACCAGTATCTATCAAGTCGACTATCGACACCAAAACAAACACTGATATAAATAAATCAAACTCTGAATGTGTGCAAACAAACACTTTCACCTCTCAGCACGCGACCGACCGGTCCAAGGTTCGATTCCCGATAACAGCACTCTAATGAAAATACCAGGTAATTGATTTATTAGTGGACTGAGATTGCGAGTGGAAACTAATGAAATGCTTCGGAACATACTCAGGCGGAGTCCAGAATAAAGTACGAGAGAAACTTAGTAAGTACTTATTGGAGAATACGGTTTGGCGCCACTTCGATTAAAATTATTAAAACTGGCGTTCCACAAAAATTTCTATACTATTATCTAGATCTAGCTGTAAGCTAGATCTAGATAGACGTTCAAGTCATAGCCCCAGGAAAGTGGTGGAAACTGTACTAGTGGTATGTATGGAGTTTTGGAAACAATACGAAAAATGACGTGTCACGACATTACATAATATTTATTATAATTAAAAAGAAAAATATTGAATTGGTACAAAGTCAACGGGACTTGGGTAAATGTCCTAAAACTGCGACCAAAACCACGGAGGACGGGCAGCAGCGTGATCATTCTGCAATCCCCAAGCCGCCTGCCAAGCGTGCGGACTATGGCACCTAATCCCTTCCAGCTTTTGTTCTTTGCTGATGATAAGTAAACTTAAGACCTGCGGATTTGGTACGCGTGGACCGTTGTCTAACAAACGAGAACGAAAAATTGTTTCATTTTGTTGTTTCATGGTGGTGGGGTAGTAGTAGTGGGTACTTTCTACATAGTATTCGGCTGGCTAAGTTGGAAATCTATCGCTAAGCACTTAACGGTGTATTCGGGCAGCATTACTAAACTTGATAGCCAGTTCTTTACCAGGAAAAGTGGGTTTATCCTCGACGACAGCGTCACTTCCGATACGTTTGCGGTAAAATTCATATCCCGTGAAATATTTAAAAACAAAACATATTTTCTCTCGTTGCCCCGATGTCCATTGTCCGTGGTTTTTAGGTATATAGATGCCATAACGCTGAGTTACACAAATTTGTTACTCTATCCTTCGACCGAAGTAAATGAATGGACATAACCACACAGCTTCTATAAAAGTAACAAGTCAGAACAATCGAACTTAGCCTTCAATACGTAATAAAAAGTACGCATAGTACATTTTTCTCAAAAAAGAGAATATAATAATAATATATATAATATCAGGGCATATTTTTGCGGATATTTGGTCGCATGTATTGACGTACGTCTCACACTTTTCACAGACTGACAGCGACTGAAGCAAGGTGAGTGTCGGCGCCCACTTTTTTTTTTTTTTTCTCTTTCCTCCTAAGAGGATTTTGGCATCGCACGTCTTATGCATTTGCCAGTGTCAAGTATACATATATATTCTCAAGTTTTGTTAGATATTATCAAACAAGTCATAGTCACGGTCAAAGGCGAGCAAAGCAAGTCACGGTCAAGTCCAAGCCTTGCCCCAGTAAAGTGGTGAAAACTTTACTAGAGCCTTCTATGGAGTTTTGGAAATAACACGAAAATTCACGTTTTACGACATTACACCATTCAGCAACACTCGTACATGTTCACGAACACTTAACGGGTAAAAATTCACCGTTTTTACACATTAACACTCGAAGTAACACAAGTTTTAGAAAGTAATAAAATGACGCGACATGATTTCTTCACGTTCCCGCCAAAACTCCGGCGCCCACTTTAAAGTCTTCAAAATTCTCTTACTTGGTCCATTCATTTAACTTTGGTCGAAGACTCTGTTATGATTATATTTATTTATTTATCAATTCCTTTCCATTGGGTGGGCAATACAGGCCACCCCAATTCGCCCACCCATGGACCACAATCTAAGGTAAAAACAAACTAACTCAAAACAACAACACAACAAACAAACAATAATTTGAAGAAAAACTGAAGTTCCCTGTGGCATGAATGGAAGATGATAATGAAATAAAAAAAAATTTTAAAAAATGATTGAAAAGACAGCAACAAAATACATAAAAAGTAACATACTAACTAACACTGGATATTTTATTAACAAAAAATATATACATATTTACAATAAAAAATAACCTACCTACTTAGAATTTAAACAAATTATAAACAAAAATAAATAAATACAAAAAACCTAATCTACAAGCCCCTTGGTGGAGGGGAGTGTGGCCAGAATGCTGGCAGCATTGCCACGCTGGATGGCAATGCTGAGTTTTTGCCCAAAGTAGGCCCCAGCATTCCGGTCACTCGTCACCTTCACCAAACGTTTGGCCAGGTCCCTATAAAGTTCTACCTTTCCCTAACTAACACTTATTTATTTTACTAACTTATTTCACTGGTTTCATCACTAGCATCATATAAAGATCTCTATAAAAATAAATCCTTTTCTAGAGGCTGGTAGTGTTCTACTTTGAGTTTAGTGTAAGCAGATTTTTTTGTTCTCTGTTCTTTGGATTTAGTTATCGAATATCAAAATCGTTTATGAACTGATACATTGATAAATAGCGTACAGTTGTCAATGGAAATGTTTCTTAATTGAAATCGTTATCTAAATGGTTTTTGATACTATTTCAAATGCAATTAAACTAATAACTTCGACTACAACTCCTTAAAATATTTATTTTAAAGTTACAGACATAACATTTTTTCCTGAAAAAGTATGAAGATGTATCTATTCTGTGTCCTACTTTTTTAACGTAAACTAGTCTGAACGGGACTAAATTTATCTGCGCTCATTTTCATAAGAAACTCATTTGAGATCTGTCAAATTTTTAATTGAGAAAATCAAGAGAATCGATCCCATTTTCAATGTTCGATTATTTCTGGTAAAGGAATCAAAAGTTTTAGATAATTTATTTTATGAGATATTCTAAACTAAGCTAACCTAAACTCTGTTAATTAATTTATTAGAATTCAACTTAAATTAGAATTCACTATAAGCTTTTCACAGAAATAAAGACGCTTGCTTGCAATGTCACAGAAATAAAGACGCTTGCTTGCAAATGCTTGAATCTTACAGTATTTAGCACGGGCTGATCGTTTTTAAACAATTTACGCCTATTTCTAGGACAGTGGACAGCGCATTGTCTTCTGCTGTATTCATATGCCAATACTCAATTTATGTTCCACCAACTTATCCATTCACTGCACGAAAAATACATGCAACATCTGAACTAGGACTTAAAGTTTTCTTTTCCCTAGCAAGAGGCTGGGAAAATGTAGAAGTTAATTTTGAAATCAGATATATGGTGACACAAACAAGCCTCTGAAGGACTGAAGCTTATTTATTTCGTTATGTTAATTTATTGGTATTGTTCAGCTAATTATTTTGCTTTAAGTAATTGCTTGTTAGATGAGCAATCTCTTTTGTAACGCTGCTGAGGAAATTCTTAGGTGACTTATTGATCACGCGAAGCGAAAGTCTTAGATATATACTGCAACAAATCCAGTATACTTCTATATAGTATTTTACCCGACTACCCAAGATGGAAGGTAATGTTTTTGAGATGTGTGATGTGTTTTCTTGTGAGTAAGTAAATATGTTTGCGTGTCATGTAGCCTAAAAGACTTGACCAATTTTGATGGGTCAGGTGTCGTTGGATTCCTCTTTACATCCGGAGTGCCATAGGCTACATTTCGCAGTCAGATATTTTGTTTTTCTTTTATTAATATTATTCGTCTTATTATCATTTCAGACCTCAACTACGATGGTCAATTAGTTGAGCCGTTCGGACTTTTCTTCTTTCTTTCCCATAGGCGCAACCAGTTAAGCAGATTAGAAAAACATGTCTAGAAGGCTAAACTTGGACCCCAAGCTCAACTACTGACTGTGTACAGGGTGGCCCATCGGCAGGTGACCGCCCGCAAAGGGCTTATATCACTCATCATTATGAACAACTTTTACTATGGCACCAACACTGAAATCGAGAAAGTGTAGAGAAGTTTTAGAGTGTCATTGTCATTTTTCCATGGAACAGCGATTTTTTTTCTCCTCGATTTCAGGGTTGGTCCATAGTAAAAGTTGTTCATTATGATGAGTACTATAAGCTCTTTTCGGGCGGTCACTTGCCGATTGGCGTAATTGTATTTGTTGGATGATAACTTGAATACCTTCCGTTGATACTATCATTATGAAATTTGTAGACAATACAATTTTAAAGTACAAAACACTACTAGTTTCGTGATCAGTAGACCTCGCGAACACAAACTTTTATGTTCAATCCCAATTTCATGACAAAATCTTAACAACCTCATGACCAATTTTGCTCATATTCGAAATTCTTGTTTAAAACTTACTACCGAATTCTGCCAAATATTATCTTGATCGGCCGAGAAATGGCCCCTCTAATCAAAAATCCCCGACAACAAGAAAAATCTATGAAAACATTTATCAAACACCTTATCCCACAATACCGCGTACAATTAGACTTTTAGAAATAAATCAACAGATAGCTGTTTATTCTTAATGTTTGTTTATCAGGAAACTTAAGTCCTCTGTTAATTACGCGCTGAAGTTTCTTTGAGAAGACAATACAATGGTGTATCACGTTACTTAGCTATCTCGTTGCACGTAGATTAGATAGATGTTTTCGTTGGATGGAAATTTGATTAGAAGTTAATAATTATGGGGAATTAAATATATTTCACAAAATTTTCTTCATCATCATCAATCATCTTCGTCCACTTACAGAGGCCCTTGAACCCTTTCAGCAACCCTTGTTAGGTCTATGTTATAGAACCCGAGCATGTCCTAAAGCCGAGCATTATCTTCTTCTAAGTAAACGGTGAGCATTCTGCGATCCCCAAGCCACCTGCCAAACGTGGGGATTACGGCAACCCAATTTCTTATTGCCAAGCGTGGGTACGGCAACCCAATTTCTTTTTTAATAGGGAAGCTTTTGACAGTGTCTTGACTGATAATGAGTCAACTTAAGACCTGCGGATTCGGTACGACTACAACCACCAAATAAAACCAAACTCGAACCAAACAAAAAGGTACTACAGAGCAATTAATTCAACAAGTCCAATATTCACTCAACTAGTCCATTTATCCCCAGTTTTAAATACCATCAATATCATCAACCAGCAAAAAAATAATAAATGTATACAAATAATGTACTATCAGCAAGGTCTCTGTTCATTTCAAACATAAATAATTATGTGGATGTTTAATAACGTACCTAATTTTTAGGTGACATAAATAGAGGAGATCATCATCAGCCAGAATACGTCCACTGCTGAACATAGGCCTCGCCCATAGAGCGCCACACCGACCGACAACGTGCCACTTGCATCCACCGGTTGCCCGCGACTTTCACAATGTCATCGGTCCACCTAGTGGACTACCCTGCGTCTTCCGGTTCGTGGTCGCCATTCAAGAACCTTTCTTCCCCGTCGATTATCGGTTCTTCGAGTGAAGTGGCCATTACTACTTCAGTTTGGAAACCCTGAAAGATATATCGGTGACTTTGGTTCTTCGACGAATATCCTTGATTGGATTTTATCGCGCAAAGAAACTCCAAATATAGGAGATAACATATTAGATGACATGAAAAAACTATATAAATAGATATAATACATAGATAGATTAACTCTTTATTTTTCACACAAAATTTTACATAATTTCAAAACAGCCTAAACTAGTGTAACAACTGGCGACCTTATCGCTGAAAGCGATCTCTTCCAGGCAACCATAGGATGGAGAGGATTCATAAAATAGGCAGAAGACGGGGTGTGCAATGATGCAGATTATTTCCCATTTGTTTTTTATATAATATATGGTCTGCAAGCACAGATCACACCCTAGATTCTGCATTCAGGATGCTCGAAGCGCACCACACTTCAGTCTAAATACACTTTTTGTAGGAACAACGAATCTCGTAATGCGGTATCTAGTGTGATCTGTGTCTGTAAGTCATTGACACAAACGGTTTATTTATACCTGACATGAACGGATCATTATTATCATTTGCTTTGAATTGCTCAGCGTGGCTCATTAATTGGTTGTAAAGACCTTTCCAATACAATTTGCTGTTTCCTGTCATATAAATTTATCAGTTATAAGATATCATAATGCATTTAGTCCTTACGCTCATTGTGCGGTCAGTGGTAAAAAATAAAAATATAATGACATAAGAGTTATTTTGTATTTTATTTTAATAAAACGGCAATACTCACGTTAAATTGAGTGGGTTATTCCGACTATAGTTTCGATCACATTCGGTGACATTTATCAAGGAATGCTAAGCGTGACACGCGCTCGACCTCGTCTTCCCCTGCACATAATGCACAAGGCATGACAAGACAAAGTCAAAGACAAGTAGTGCAAGGCAAGACGAGGCCGCGCGCGTATCACGCTTAGCATTCCTTGATAAAGATCACCGAATGTGATCGAAACTATAGTCGGAACAACCGACTCAATTTAACGTGAGTATTGCCGTTTTATTAAAAATAAAATATCTCAAAACCACGTCAGTTTTCATAGTTATTTTGTAGTTTGTTAGATAACGTAATTCTGATTACGTCCTATCGGATCACGCTAAACCTTCTCGTTATATCACGCGATCACAAATATATATATCCTTGAGATGACTGCTCGAGAACTGTGCCCTTATTATGAACGTTCGTGATTCTGATTGTGATAGAATGCCAACCCGCTCATACCAACATACTCGCACTATGCGTGGTCCCGCTCGCGCCCTATCACTATCGCGATCCTGGTCGATATGACTACGCATTGCGGCTAGTGTAATGCACGCTAACCCCTCCTGATGCTAGTCACAAACTATTATGATTAAGGCCCTCTTTCATCATCTCCAAGTAAAGTCCCAAACATGCTTACCGGACAAAATGGCAAGTAACTGTAGTACTAGTTTCAATATGACGGAGTAGCGCTAACCATCACAAACTAAATTGATAGTTGGTGGTTTTTTTTTTAGCACTAATTAGAAAATTGCTAACCAGCACTTTACTTTGAGATAATGTAAGACGGTGTAAGTGGTTTTAATTCATTTTCACAAATAAATGTTGCAGGATGTGGACAGTATAAAATTATTTTTTATTATGAGATTGTCATTTAAAAACAAAGTTATATGTAAGTACTACTTGATAACCGCGACTTCGTTCGCGTGAACATAAAAAAAGTATCCTATGTCTGTTTTTGTGATATGTATAGTAACGCATTATCAAATTTTATCACGATACGTTCAGCCGTTTATCTGTGATAACGCGACAAACATCCAGACAGAGAGACCTATAGTATAGTACCTATAGTTCGCCAGGTGACGTTGATCCATTTTGTGCATTTTTTGACATTTTGTATGGACTGACAGTTGTAATGTAGGGAGCTGTATTGTTTATTTAAAGTACCACAAATGACGTGACTTGTAACAGGTCCTCTTTTTCTTTCGTCATTGTGTCAAACCGATTTGACGTTCATCGAATTCACGCCATTGTCGGTTAAACTATCATCTGTATCGTCTAAGAATGGCCAACTCTGCTTATTGTAAATATTGTTCATCGCAAGAAATTGAATCTTTACACCATGTCTTCTTCGAATGCCCATCATTTGGTATCCAGCGCCTTGTGCTAATGGATGGGCTTCTTGAACTTTATGATGATATTGATTTGGTCCCGCGCTGCATTAAAGAGCTGCTTACGAACCCTTCAACTTTTTACCATTTGTATAAATTTGTAATCAGCACTGTAAATGAAATATAATACATATAGGTATCAAATTATATACAAAATATGCAATCGACATCCATTTTTATTTTGTACTCTGTCTGTTAAATACGTAAGACGAGGCGGTATGGCCTTAATGGCTTTAGCCAGCCCAAAACGGGCAAATAAACAAAAAAAAAAAAAACACGTCAGGAAATCAGCTGTTTCATAGAAAAATTTCAATTAAAAGTTGTTCATAATGATGAGTACCTCTCAATATTGTCATTCCTTTCAGTAACAGCTCGTATATGTAAACACACTAGCTGCGACACGCGGTTTAATCCGCTATTCTACAGCAATGGTTAAATTTTTCGGGATAAAAAGTGTGCATGTCTGTGTTAATAGCCTGTGTGTTCGTTAGGAAATAACCAAACTCCATATCTAATTTCATCTAAATCCATTCAGCCGTTACAGAGTTGAACGGGAACAAACACACTTACATAGGTACTTACACACTTACACAAGCTTTTGCATTTATAATATTAGTGTGATATTCAAAAACCAACCCTTGCTACTACCACAACTAAAGTTTTTTTTTAAACATTTGTAAATTATGAACAAAGTAACGATTTCTATGTAAATATTTTTGCACGTCAGAAATCACCGAATGTAATGGAACATTTCAAACGCCAATACTGCTTAATACTGCTTTAATGCTTACCTGCGTTCTGGCAAATAAACCTCATTTCATATCATTGTGAATTCCTACTCCAGTGGTTTCTGAGATGTTCGCTTTGCTCGGTCAGTCATCAAATTCAATTTAATGCAAATTCAATTTATTTAACCTGTGAGTCTGGGTTACAAAGTTGATATATGTGGAAAAGGTACAAGTTCTCCAGGTACTGCTTTGTCAGCATACAAGTTAATCATCTAAATGATGAGGTTAACTGCATTTTTCTTTTGTTACAAATATTTATCATCGTTCGATACACTCAACATGTAGCAATACGAGCCCAGATCACACTAGATACCGCATTACGAGATTCGTTGTTCCTACAAATAATCACCAAAGTTTGAGGAAGGCGCGAATGGCGGGGAGTGCGACCAAGCGCTCTCAATAGTCACGCCTAACAATCAACCAATCAGAGTATTTTTTTATAAGTGTATTTAGACTGATGCGTGGTTCGCTTCGAGCGTCCTGAATGTATAATCTAGGGTGTGATCTGTGAATACGAGCCATCAGCCACTATCGAGAGCGTATCGACAGATTTATAGACGAAGCCGTGGCGTGTGTTAATTAATAGCGGCCGAACGACCTAAATACTGTATAGCACTAGATTAGCTAAAGGTACGTCCTGACTTGTGTCATTCTGATGTCTGATAATGACATAATAAAGGTGCAACGTTTCGCTCATCGCGCGAAATACAAATTTTCTTGCGTTTTTTGTCAATTACAGCTTAGTTACTCATCGTGGTTTTATTGAAACCAATTTTGCGCCAATAAATAAGTTGTTTTAAGAAACTACGGGTAAAATGATCACTTAGATAATAGCTGATTTTCATCTTGGTTTTTGGTTTAGTGAGAAATGTACTAACACTAGCTTTCAACTTGAATTTTTGATTAGTGTAATTTCTTGAAACGATATTTTTAATATCTCAAAATTAGTTTTCATTAACCTACGATGAATTACATTATCAGCCAGAAGACGTCCACTGCTGAACATAGGCCTCCCCCTACGATGAATAATTAAGCTGTAATTGACAAAAACGCAAGAAAATTTGAATTTCGCGCGATGAGCGAAACGTTGCATCTTAACGTTACCAATATTACACGTATTGGTACGCCATCTCACAGGTTTTCCTGGTTTGGGTACCAATGCACTCCACGTATCTACACTAAGACTGTTTATGTAAATATGATTTTTGTACAATAGCTATTAAGACGTTTGTTGATAATAAATTTCATTTCATTTCATTTCATCTAGTAACCTTATCAGCTCAGTGGGAGCACGGTCGCCTCACATGGAGTCGTGGATTCGAACCCGGGCGGGCCTGTACCAATAGGTTCTTTGGGACTTACGTACGGATATACTTCTGGATTTTCGGTGAAGGAAAACATCGTGAGGAAACCTACATATTTCCGGAGAAGTAGTTTGATGGCGTATATGAATCCGCCAAGTCGCACTGGGCCAGCGTGGTGGATATGGCCTAATCACCCTTTGGCCGATATCTCAGCAGTGGGATGTTTATAAGGCTGAAGCAGATAACCTAACCAATTTCATAAAAAAATATTTGTAAATTCGAATATGATAATAATTCGGTAAAAGGTTGTAAAATTTACTATGGTTTAAATATTTGTAGGACTGGTAGGGGATAAATAAACCATGGTTATCTTTACAACCCTTCGGCCAATTTTGCTCACATTCAAAAATCAAAAATTTATTGAAATAAACTACTTGCTTACAAAATTTCATCACGACCATATCAGCGGTCCGCAACTTAACTTATTAACTTAACAACTAACTTATTGACTAGCCTTGTGGCTCAGTGGGAGGATTTCCACCTTCTGAGCTGTAGGTTGTGGGTTCGATTCCCATCAACCAGGACAAATATATTGTGTGATGAATATGGATGTTTGTTCTTTGTCTGGGTGTTTCTATGTATAATATGTACGTATTTACAGAAACAAAAGTATTTATGTACTCTATCAGTTATCTGGTTCCCATAGTACAAGCTTGCTTAGTTTGGGGCTTGATGGCGCTGTATGTAAAAAAAGTCCACCAATATTTATTTATTTATTTATTATCGTCCGACAAATATGCACACAAATACACATACAACAGCTAATTTGCTGCCGTAGACCCGTAGTCCTTCGCTTCCCTCGGTCAATTAAATAATAGAGCAGTTTATCTGCTTATTTCATGTGTACTTACATAAGAAGAGTGAGTATTATTCAGCAGGCCTAGCACGGGCGCCGGGATAAAATTTTGTCCACCATATTTATCCTGCGAGAACGAGACGAATGTATGCATATTCTAGCTTTGTCACGTTGACGCGAAGACAAAACGGGTGACAAACATAGTTTTATGACGGGTGACAAAAAGACAAACACAGTTTTATTCCGGTGCCCGTGCTAGGCCTGCAGGACTTAAAAAATATCACGAATGAGGAACCTTTATATGGAAGATAGAAGGTTCGTAGTAAATGGCTTGGATCATATTTATTTCACGGCGTTCATGCTTCATTTTGCAAACTGAGACTCATTTGATGAAGCGTGAAGATACATAATAAGCTTTTTCAGGTCGTTTGCCAGTGACAACGTACTTTTCAGATCATAAAACTAGGTGTTCGCTTCAAGAAACGTCTAACTAGGTGTTCGCTTCAACTTCTTTGGTCGAAGCCTAAACCAGAGACATAGCCTACTACACAAAACGAACAATTGGATTAACCCCCTTTGAAGGTCCGAAAATAATCCAATGCTCAAGCCCACTTCGAGAAAAGAAATTACAACTTTCAAGAAATTACACTAATCAAACATTCAAGTTGAAAGGTAGTATTTAATATAATATAATTCACTGAACTAAGAACCATAATGAAAATCAGCTTATTGAGATTTGTAGCTAAACCAATGTTATCTAGGTGATCATTTTACCCGTAGTTTCTTAAAACAACTTATTTATTGGCGCAATAAATCCACGATGAGTATTTAATTTAACGAAAAACGCAAGAAAATTTGAATTGCGCGCAATGAGTGAAACGTTGCGCCTTAATCTAGTAAAACAACATTCTCACACAACAAACACATACAGCAAATAAGGTGAAACTCATAACACGGCCGTTTTCTAGTGTGTTCTCAAGTCGTAACATCTTATAGGAAGCTAGAACGAGTCCGTTCGTTATCACGGGACTTGTAAATGCAAATATATACAGTCGAGTCTAGCCTCTAAGCCTTACACTATAAATAACAAAGTTTTGATTAGAGAAAATCCTTTATAAACAGCATGGATATTCATATGGATATTAATTAGCTAGTGATGGGATTACCTTCTCATATATCGGCAAGTGACCGCCCGAAAAGGGCTTATGGTACTCATCATTATGAACAACTTTTACTATGGGACCAACCATGAAATCGAGGAAAACTCTGCTGTTCCATACATTTTGTCGAGTGTCATTGACGTTTTTCTATGTAACAGCAGGATTTTCTCCCCTCGATTTCAGGGTTGGTCCCATAGTAAAAGTTGTTCATAATGATGAGTACTATAAGCCCTTTAAGGGCGGTCACTTGCCGATGGGCGACATTGTAGATATAAGCAGCAGAGTTAACCCTGTCTTGTATTAGTCACAAAATTAAGTAATATTCGTAGTGATAATAGCTCAATGATTAATGCTCTCGGATCACACACTGCTGGGAGTGGGGGCAAACCCAAGCAATAGCTTGAGCTAGAAGTGAAGAAAAAAAAAACTTGAAGAACTTGAGAAAAAAAAAAAGAAAAACACGACAAGGGACTTGAGGACTTGGTGTGGTAGGGTAATATTTAGAACTCGACTATCTCCAAGCTATCTCCTGGAGGCGGCCCGCTACGGGAGGCGTGACGTGTACTAAACCAAACCGCAACGTTCAAATTCTGGGATAAATTTGAATTTAATTAATATATGATTACAGTGAAAAACCATATTTATTTTTTATTATAGAATGTGCAAATTTAGTGATTTTATTAATAAAATTAATTTGTTTTAGACTTTACTTTAGCCTGTTTTCAGGCTAAAGTTTCAGTTTGTTTTCAGTTTTTTATATGATCTAGTAAAATACATCCTATCGTGTGACCAAATATTACATTCCTTAGACAATATTTTTAGGTGTATCGTATATTTTTTATAAGACCGTCATTTGATAGTACATCAAATCATTTTTCTCCACTCGCCTCGGTGACTCGCCTTCAGTTGAAGCCTTCAGTTGTTGCAATCTGTCACCAAGCACCTCATGCTGTCAGTCTCAGTCTCGAATATAAGAAGAGCCTGGAAGAGATCGCTTTTAGCGATAAGGCCGCCACTTGTGGCACTAGCTTATAAGATAGTTCTGTACGTGTGTAATTATCATTTTGGTGTACACAATAAAGAGTTTTTATCTATCTATCTATCTATAAGCAAAATCGGTCAAGAGGATGTCAAGTTCGTCGTAAGGTTGAAATTGAGATGCAAAAAAAATTTGTGCTCGCGAGGTCTACTGATCGCAGAACTACCAGTGATACTAGTTGCAATACTCGTCGTCAAAAAAGTACATGATTTTGTGTCCCATCTCTATGCCACAACCGCTTCTAACTGCGGTACTTTAACGATGTGCAACTGGTCCATTCAGCCGAGCTCTAGATCAATTTAATAATATATTCCTTGTCACTTACAAGGAATATAAATTAGACGAGTGATTTAATTTAAATTTTGATAACGGGCGAGATGCGTGGGCGCTACTGCAAACATCGTGGACGATTTAATTTCATGTGGGCTGGTATAATGCATCGGGCAGGACAGTAAGCTAGACAGATGCGTGATTTCGCCACAAATGATATAGGAAATTATACAACACAAAACCTCTTGCAGGCACCTTCCCTGCATCATCATCATCAGCCTGAAACCGTCCATGCTGAACAAAGGCCATAAGGCTTATGGTTTTGCCATAATCCTCACGTTTGGCAAGTATCTTGGGGATCGCAGAACGCTCACCATTTATAGGACACTGGTACCCGTCTTCCGATAATTCTGGTCGCAATTTTACATATCCGAGTTTTACATCAGTAGGTTTTTAAGTTTTAGTAAATGTTGTCGCGTAATCGCGGCTAAACGGCTGAACGGATCTTGATACAATTTAATAAAGAGTTACTGTATATCACATAGACGGACATAGGATACTTTATTTACGTCCACGCGAACAAAGTCGCGGGTAACAGCTACTTGTACAAAAAAAAAAAAATTGGATAATATAGTTGGTCTCAAAATAAACCTTATTCAAACTGCAGCCGCTTAACCAGTCAACACCCTATTCACGCGTGTCTCTTACCTTATGGAAATAAGCAAAGCCCGTCGCAAATATTACACCCACAGAAGTGACTATGATCGTTTTCCCACTCGCGCCGCTCTTGCCTTGTTATCGTAGCTCACACTTGACTGTGCTTGCATTGCAAATAATTACGAAGCAGATTTACGTTCAAAGTGCGTGCGATATGTACGATGAAATGCAAGAACATGTCTCTTCTATATATTTTTATTTTATTTTTTTAACTCGGTGATGAGACGAGCCAGTCGCTCACCTGATGTTAAGCGTCACGCTTGCCCATAATAGTTCAGTACCACCCAGTTTTTTTTTTTAAATAATTCTACCTATACATATAATATAATTTTTTGTAAGCGTTTTTTGGTTTTCGCAGTTATGCTAAAACCAACACTGAGAGTCTCTTTCTACACGTTCTTATAAAACTTAACCTTATATAGTAGGCATGATGACGGTCTGTTCGTCGCTTGCACAGCACTTCTGAATGACTTACAAAATTGGGCTGAGATGAGGTAAAGCATCCGCATAATTAATCTCATTTCGATACTAGGCGAGTGAAGACTTGTCACCCACTAGTTACTTTTCAACTATTATTATCTTATAGAAATCAAACACTCTTATTTAGTGTTTTTTTTTTATGTTACTCTGTGTCACACTTGCCCATAACAGTTCAGTGCCACCTAGAATTTTGAACTTCAACAGTTCAAAACTAAGCGCGGCAATGCACTGCGCTCGTCACCCTGAGATGTTAGATGTTACGCTGGAATCATTGCCCTTACATACGCTACACGCCCTTACATCCATACGCTGGAACTTCTATTGCTTGGCGGTTGAAATCAGAAATCAGAAATATTTATTGGCCATAAATAACATTGAATACTACAGGCAAGTCACTATTACAAATTAAACAATTTTTTACTATGTTGAATAACTGGCGAAGGTGTGGTACTTCCCCAGGCGGACTCTGCAAGAGAGCCCTACTACTACAAAAAATCTTATCCATGTACTGGTTGGTATTCCTCGCTTTTTCACCCATTACAGGTGTTTTTTTTTTTTTTTTTTGTTACTTGTAACGAGACGAGCAAGTCGCTGACCTGATGTTAAGCGTCACGTTTGCCCATAATAGTTCAGTGCCACCCAGAATTTTGAACTTCAACAGTTCAAAACTATGCAAGGCAATGCACTGCGCTCGTCACCCTGAGATGTTAGATGTAAAATCTCTGTATGCCCAGTAATTACGCTGGAAACATTGCCCTTCAATCCGGAACACAGTAATGCTTGCACACTACTGCTTGGCGGTTGAATAACTGGCAAAGGTGTGGTACTTCCCCAGGTGTATATGTATAATTATGTATTATTCGTTTAAAAGTATATATTTTACATATATATTGTTTGTATTTATCGTATGTATTTTTATGTTTTCATATTATTATTATTGTTATGTATCTACACCACCGACCGTAGTTTATAAGTGATAATTCTGTCCATACAACGGTTGTCTGGAAGAAATCGCTTTAGGCGATAAGGCCGCCCATTATACTACCGTTTTTTAAATATTATTGTTTTTTAAGTTTATCTGTTTTGGTGTATAATAAAGTTATATTGTATTGTATTGTACAGGTGGATTTTCGAAAAATCCTTTCTTTGCGCTCGCCTACACGACCACAGGAAGCTTCCCTGACATTTTCACGTCTCTATCAACTCTGGTTTAGGCTGTGCGTTGATTGTCAGTCGGTCAGCGACACGACAGTTGCATAAAATATACTAGCTGTTACCCACAACTTCAGATACTACTTTTTTCCCGAGAAAAAAGTAGCTTTTTTCCTCTCCGACCGAAAGCTATAACTATGCATAAAGTCAGGTCGATCCGTTCAGCCGTTTAGCCGTGAAAACATCACGGCTAATAAAATTGAAAAATTGTAAAATTGATAAGTAGTTACTGTATATCACAAAGACGGACATAGGATACTTTTTTATGTACACGCGAAAGAAGTCACGGGCAACAACTAGTTATGTATAATTCACACGCAAAAAAAACCCAACGTGTCAGTTGAAACCGAGCGCAAATTCGCCACGTTTTGATCGTAGAAGTTGAAACGGTGAAACGCTAACCAGAGGATAACCTAATACTATGTCAAAATCAACAGTTAACCCACTGACTATTTAATATTCAGTACAAACTATTAGTCCCAAGCCGTCATACATATCCCGTCGTAAGATACCGCGTTGAAAGCAAACATTTCATGCAAGTCATACGGCTGATGTATGCGGGCACATTCGCATAAATATAAAAAATCAGCGTATGTCCGCCCGATGTATCGAGTTCAGTATCTATTTTGAATATATTAAGTCATTAGATTGGAGGACAGAAGGGACACTAACATTTTAAGCGATTTAACATCTAACATCTCAGGGTGACGAGCGCAGTGCATTGCCACGCATAGTTTTGAACTGTTGAAGTTCAAAATTCTGGGTGGCACTGAACTGTTATGGGCAAGTGTGACGCTTAACATTAGGTGAGCGACTTGCTCGTCTCGTCACCGACTAACATAAAAAAAACACTAAATAAGAGTGTTTGATTTCTATAAGATAACTAACTAACTAGTACTGAGTAACTAGTGGGTGACAAGTCTTCACCCGCCAAGAATTGAAATGAGACATAAATTGTGCGAATGCTTTGCCTTAAATATCAGCCCGATTTTGTAAGTCATTCAGAAGTGCCGTGCAAGCGGCGAACATACCGTCATCATGCCTACTATATAAGGTTAAGTTTTATAAGAACGTGTAGAAAGAAACTCTCAGTGTTGGTTTTAGCATCACTGACGGCGAAAACCAAAAAACCTTTACCAAAAATTATATTATATTTATAGGTAGAGAATTATTTAATTTATTTATTTTATTTTGTTTGTAGTTTTACAATACAATTTCCTGACAGGCCGAGTGCGAGTTTTTTTAATTGCGTTTACCTATTCGTACAAATTATAGTTAATGTTAAGGCGATCGAGTACGTAAACGCATTTGGAAAAACTCGCACTCGGCACTCTGTTTCATAATGATGCTACCTTTCAATCTTTTCGAGTGAGGCTGATTGGAATCACGTCAGAAAAGTGTCCTATCTGTCCGCTCTACAATTTCATCCGAGCTTCAATTGTAGACATCAATCAGAGCACTTTCCGCTAACGAGTACAAACCACATATGCATAGAGAAGCCATCATTTAGTCATCTAACGACTAACGCATGCGGCGGCGACAGGCTGCTGATATTGATATATTAGCGAGAAAACAATGATATCAAAAGTAAGGATATTTCCATGGCCATTTATTTAATTTTTATTTATTTTCATTTAACTTTTACTAATCGAAAATCGAATCGAAAAATTAGCACCATTTGTTCTCTACTAATTATGACGTATTACGTCGCACTGCCCCGAACGACCGCTCGCTAACAAAGTCGATGTACGACCGGGCTCGTACTGGTATTTTGTATGTTTTAAAGGCTATGCATTTAATCACATATAAATTATGTTTGAAAAAAACGTATGCTCGTGGAACTGAAACTATAAGAACATATCTTTTAGTATTACTAAATTATATTTTGGACAAAAAATAGTTGACCAAGAGCGGAAACTCTAAGAACCTATATTATCTTACAAAGTATTACGAAATTATGTTTTAACAAGAACGAAAATGCCCGTTAAAATCGGGATCGAGGATATTCGCCGAAAAATGAAAGTCACCGACATACCTCTCAGAGTTTGCAAACTAAAGTGATAATGGGCAGGCAACATCGCTCAGAGAACCATAACCGATGGGGAAGAAAGGGTCTCGAGTGGCAACCACTAGCTTGAAGACGCTGCGTAGGTAGGCCTACTACTAGGTGGACTGACGACATTGTAAAAAGCGCGAGCAACCGGTGGATGTAAATGGATAATTGTCGTTCAGTGTGGCGTTCAGTTCAGTGACTTCAGTGTGAGTCAACTAAATTATCTTTTGGACAAAACATGATGACCATAAATTATATCACGCGTCACGAAGTAGTAATAAGAATCTAAGATACACAGGTTCTAATTCTAATTCTAACTGGGGGTGATAAGACCTGTACTGACGTCCCACTTGGGGTGTTTTGTGCATTTCCCCCCGCTGCCAGCCTACCCAAACCAGCCCAGCTCCTTAAAATAACGAAGCACGGCCTTGGATCGCTGGCATATCTGTTCCACTCCTGTTTCATCAGATGTTATAGTATTGGAGACTTATAGTTGAGTTTCTTGAAGGAGACCCGACCTTTTTCGTATGCCCTCTGTGGCCTTGCAGTGCAGTAGCACATGCTCCACGGTCTCGTTTTCCTGCAGACAGCCTCAGCATAGAGGACTATCTGTAGCTCCGAATTTGTGCAAATGATAGTTTAGCTCATAATAATGTAATAATACCTATCATTAGACGAAGGTCCGACCTAGTTAACTCTAGACAGGCTATCCCGCATATAAAAGCTATTCTGCGAGAGCAGGACCATAAAACCCTCCCTTTCCTCGCTACCAATAAACTCCAATCATGCAGTGTACAACATGTTTAACCTATGTTCTTTAGCTCAATCACAGTGAACTTAGAGTTAAATAACAATCAACGCGGCGGTCCGCACTATACGGTATTACAATGTACAAGGAACTCACGACGTAATGTCGCCACGCTAGCACGCTATGCTTGCTAAAGGTTTTAGGGGCATTTATAAATGTCTGGGACATTTGTAAGGTGCAAATTGTTGAGACGATGTAAATTATTATCTTGCTTAAACTAATGTAAAAATCGTCAGGAGTTATCTCACTCTGCATCCCTAACCATGTAACCTCACTGCCAGCGGGACCCTAGGTTTACGTTTTTTGTAGCATTTATGTTTTTATATGTATATTGAAAAAAACTTAAATCTAAGAAAGAAAATAAATACGTCGAATAATAATAATAATAAAGCCTTTTATTCATATAAACTTAGTAACTATTACATATAAAGGAGTTTTAAGTAGGAGAATTAAGTATTTGAGTCTTGCTTGTTTTTTGCAGATCTGTTTGCCAGTCAGCAAATGCCCCCTCCAACCTTTTCCATTCTTGTCTTTCTTGAGCCACTCTGTCAGTCCTGCCACTTGTCTGATGTCATCCCAACTTTTCTGTGGTCGACCTCATTTCATTATTCTCTCTCATTTCACTAGCCTTGTGGCTCAGTTCGTGGATTTCCGCCTTCTGATCTATAGGTTTTGGGTTCGATTCCCACCCAGGACAAGCATTTGTGTGATGAACATGGATGTTTGTTCTTTGTCTGGGTGTTTCTATGTATTTACAAAAAAAAAAATATTTATGTATTCTATCAGTTATCTGGTTCTCATAGTACAAGCTTGCTTAGTTTGGGGCTAGATGGCGCTGTGTGAAAAACGTCCACCAATATTTACATATTTATTTACAATTTGTATAGTAAGGTATATACTATGTAGGAGTAAGTAAACTAGGTAAGCACTCAATTCAAGTACTCCAAGGCAGTCAGGCGTCAACAAAACGGTAGTTAGGCCGCAATAATCCGCTGAATTCCGTTCTAGATCGGTATCGTGTCATAACCTGTCACAGCGCAGGTTGGACGCATTGTATGGCGACATGGGTCGTGAGTTGTACTACGGTACATGAGGATTGTCTGTCGACGCTTACAAATACACAGTGACATAAATAAGGTTTTCTTATATTACGGTCGTCTGTAAACTTAAATAATACCAAAAATCTGAATTGAGAAGTAACTTCTTGTAAGATTGAGCACTTATGTCTATGGTTATGTCAAGAATTCTATTACTTTTATGTCTTCTTGCTAGTGAATACCTATTAGCGAAGTTATTGGTGTAGAGGCCGCCCAAATATCTCTGTCGTAAGATGTGATTTTTTTTTTTCGAAATTTATTTTATAACTGTGGACATTGAGCTATGTACTTACTAGAGGCAAAGAATATTTACAGGTATATTTATGTGTCCTGTATTTTATCTATGATAGAGGTGAACCGCACTAGATTGCGATTAGGGTTGACAGATCGGAAAACCGAAATATCTGCACAAAATTACATATGACAGGATTTTGGGGTTGTTGTCTGGGGCACTGTTTGGCATTGGATTTTATCGAGTCCACCAAATTGAATTTTATGAGAATTAAACTAGTTTAAAGTCTAAGTAATTATGCAAAATCAATATAAGCTAAGCTAAGCTTTTAATCATTCTAAGGTCATTGATAAATTTAACTGTTTACCAAAACAATTAAGAACCATTCGTGTGGAAACACTAAAATTCTATTCCTGACAATTACAAAAGTTACGTAGATACCAATCATGCTAATAATATTATAAATTCTAAAGTAAGCATGCCTAAGGTCTGCGACTCTGCATGTATGGGTACGGTATGTGTGTACCACTAAAGGTATTTACATGTAGTTTGACATGGAAGTATACAGAATGTGTCGTAATGAATGCATAACCATTCATTACGATACATCCTGTATACCTCATATCCTGGACCAACACAGTAACACATACGCTACCTTTTGTTCCGGAAACCCAATGGCTCTTATAGGATAACGGGTAGACTGCAGTCTGCTAGTAATCCAATAAATCTACTCTATATACCATGTACGATTTAACGTAGATATACGTACATGTACAATATCTCTACACTTTTCGCTGGACTATGATACTAAGGTATAAATAAAGACCGTAGATGCTCTTTACCTAGGTACTAAAAGTATAAATACCTAGGTATAAAAACCCAGCGGATGTAATATTCTCCACGTACTGTTTTACCCCAACGATACAACTGACAAAGATATTGAAGAGCTTCACATTATCAACAATCTCTCGATTTTAAGCCCGACTACCACGAGCAGGTGTTAGAGGACTTGATTTACTTTCGGCACTTTTCAGTGGTAGAGGCCTTTTCCCAATAAAATATTTGAATTAAAATTGAGCTTATAGCCTTTAAGTACTACTTACTGTATCTGTTTTTATATACTTTGCGTTGTTTTTAAAAAATCGTTATTTATCTATCTTTACTGAACCTTTCTTACGGGACAAAGCAGTGCTGGTAATCTTCCTACGAGCAAATTTTTTTTCCTTAGTTTAAGATCGATCATTTTTAAAGGTTCGTACCCAAGGGATCCTAACGAGACTCTTTACTAAGCCTACGCCATCTCTGTCTGTCTTATCTTTTTAGCTGTATTGTGTACAGCCGGCCCAGTGCGGGTTAGCGGATTCACGTTTTCCATGGTATATCCGTACGTAAGTTCCAAAGAACTCCTTGGCACGGGCCTGCCCGTATTCGGAACCACACCCCCACGAATGTGAGGCGAGCGTGCTGAGCACGTTCACACAGCATCTTTTTTTTTTTTTTGGGCTCTACAAAAATTACAAAAAAAAATACAAATTTTAATTAAAATTACAAAATTAAATTGTTGATCCCAGAGTCTCCCAAACTGGTCAATAGACTGTGTGTCGGGAGCCAGTGGCCTCTCTATTTACTACATAAGTATGCCACAACAAAATAAAGTCAAATTTAAGTAAGTAAATAAGTAAACATTAATTTAGAATAAGTATCCAGTTGATATTTTCACAGAATATGAGTTACAGTTAGCGGCAAACAACTTGTGTAACGTTGCAATCAGCGCAGCAGTTGGCTTTTAGGTCTTCGTGGCAGAACGAAGGTTGCTATGCCACTATGCCGCTTTTACTCAAGATCTTTGCCGGTCTCTGTACCTACCTATTATAGCTGATTTCTTAACAAATAGGTACTTATTACAAAGGAATAGAACACAATTCGTCATTTCTTCTCAGTTTTTAAGTCCCAACGCAAACAGCGGGGGTCTGAAAGTTTAACGTGTGAATCTGTTTACAAGACTGTGGCATCGACGCTAAAACAGATGAACCGATTCTGATTCAGTGTTTTATTTCATAGATGTCCTTAGCTATGATTTATTAATACTCTGTTCAGCCATGTGGATATCATTAGCTCTTTTCTAGATGTGTCGGTATTTTTTTTTATCAGCCTAAGCATCAACGATATTTTTGTCGAGCACAATCAAGATAAGTTCTATTTCACAACTTGTTCTGTTAAACAAACCTGCATGTTACACATTTCAATATTTCATAGGTTATGCCTAGAAATACTATATTTCAATGCAGAGCTAAGCCAGCTCCGTAATCAGCATTTCAAAGAGGGTTTGATCCTCATAAATATAGACTGGCGCAGAATAGAATCTACTTCAAGACGGGAGGCGCTGTAGTTGTACAAAATTGAAAATGGTTAAATTTAGCTTAGACCTATTTTTAGTTTAAGGATTTATCGTGTGGGTTCATATTTGAGACAGTTTATAGAATGAATTCGTTAACAAAACATACGGACAGACAGACACGCATGGCTTTGCATTCTATCTTGACATTAAGTTATATTTACGTGTTGCGAGTCGAATAGATTTTAGTATTTTGTTGCTATCCATAAACTTAGAGTGTTTAGAGTGAATTGAAGTTGTTTTTTTTTTTCAGCAAGCCTGGCCAGCACATTCGTGGGTCGCGGGTTCGAACCCGGGTGGACTCGTAAGTTAAGCAATAGTAACCAATAAATTCATTGGAACTTACGTACAAATATACTATTGGCTATTCGGTGAAAGAAAACATCGCGAGGAAACCTGAAGAAGAACTTCCACAGAAAAAAATCGATGACGTATTCGAATCCGCGCCAACCCGCACTGGGGCAGCGTGGTGGATATTGCGCAAGCACCCTTCGAGGGTAGGCTGTTTAAAAGCTGATGCAGAATAATTATAATTACGCATATTACATACAATATGCATAGATACTTACAAATAGAGACAAACATCGTGTAGGTCGCTTACATAAATGAATACTTATGTTAGCAATTTCTATATGTGGTTATTTAAACAAACTTCAACTATATAATCACGTAATAATTTAAGGAATCAAACTAGCTGTTCAATACGTAATAAAATTACATAAAGACATAAATCGCAAAGGCAACTTCCATCTTCCGTAGCTCCAGCAAAAGTTCAAAAGCCATGTGTCACCGATTCCAATGACACAGAGCTTCTTGTAGGCTTTCTTGGTGTTGCCAACACTTGCATGAGTCAACACGAGAATCAGTACAAGAGAGTTAATATAAAACACTTTTACATTTTAAAATAAAGAAAATGTTAATATTCTTTTCATAAAATTTATTTTCTATTTTTGAATATCACCCGCAGCAATTTTATAATAAATAAATAAAAATTACTATGCGAGCGATAGAGCGTGTATTACCTATGTAAACGCGTCCTCAAAGATCTCTCAGCGGAGACTCATGGGATTATTTTGATCAATAGAAAAATAAAAAATCTTAAAATATTTTTTTTTTTAAATTTTATAAGTAATAATAACTAGGTAAACTAGGTGGACCGACGACATTATGAAAGTCGGGGGCAACCGGTGGATGCAAGTGGCACATTGTCGGTCGGTGTGGCGGTCTAAGGGGGAGGCCTATGTTCAGCAGTGGACGTCTTCTGGCTGATAATGTAAATGTAATGTAAGTAATAACTTATAAAATTTAATAATCTGTTGTACCTTCCTATTTAAATGATATGAACTCTCCATACAACCATGTCCGTACAAGCCGATAAGGCTGCCGCAGGAGCAACGTCAGATCTAATGACGTGTGTTAGGGCACTTCACATCTAATTAGAACGGTAAGTAAGGTCCCTACTACGAAACCTGAATGAAAGTAATGCATTATGCACGTAGATTTACATATTCATATGTGTTAATATGGCTTTCTTTGTTTATTGGGGACTTGGTAATCGGCGTTGATAAAACGGTGGAATCGGATAATGCCTTTATAGGTATTAACTTTGGTCTTTTGGTTCTTGAGCCTTATTTTTATCTTAAAATTGTGTTTTAATAACGTCCAATCTACCCAGATTGGAGGTTATTAACACACATTTTTACTATTTCATGAATGGATGACTTTTTTTTTTTGTTTTTTTCTTGTGAAAATCGCGTGCAACCGGTGGATACACAAATGCAATGGCAGATTGTCGTCCAATGTTGGCGCTCTAAGGCGGGGGCCTTGGTTCAACAGTGTATGTCTTCTAGTAGATGTTGATGGCGATATTCTTTAATAAAAAAACGAAACTTCTTGGAATTTCGTTCGATAGTTGGTCATTTCGCATGAAAATACTCAGGCGAGCATTTCAACAATCGAGCCCCAGTATGGCGTTATCTTTATTGGGGACCATTTTAAAGATCCTGCAAGTACACACTAGTTATAGTGTTCTTGTCACCCGACTAAGCGCTTGCAATTGGTCATTAGCAAGTCTATCAAACTGGACCAGACTCGTAGTACCCCTCGTCGATACGCAACACATGTCCGCAAGTCGATATGAGAGATAACGGAGCGCGTATAAACAAAACTGTTAATAGCTTTAGCTAATAAGATTGCTAAATCAGATGCCGGCTTATTAACGATTAATATGATAACGATTTAAGTGTATGGAAGGACGGAATGAGATAATTTGATTCGATTTCTTGGAGAGCTAGGGACGCGGATGTTGCGGGATCTATGAGAAATGTCTAAAACAAAAAAAAATATAGATAATTTTTAATTTTTTTATAGGCTTGCGTTTGACTGCCATCACGTCTGATGTTAAACGAGGATGCAGCGTACCATGGAGCACGCTTGTCTAGAAGAAACCGATTCACTCGCGACTTGAAGACACCCAGATTATAATTATCAATCTCATTATTTATTTAATCTTATTATCTATTTTTAAACTAAGCGAAACTTTTTACGTTTCGCACTATTTTGATAAATACTATGATCTCTCACCAGCGCGGTTGGTGTGTGACTAGGTTCTCAGTGGTGCTGAATACGAGAAGTTATATTTACTCACCACTTAATTATTTTAAGAGGCAGAGCAGCGTCAGCTGATCGGACCGCAACATCCAACGACAATACATGACAGCGCCGCTGAAAACGAAACCGCGGTAAAAAAAGGCTGTTACATAGAAAAGGGTTATTGACGGACGGCAAAATATACTGAACAGCTTTTTTTTTGTAATTTAGGCTTTGCTATGCTTTCGCCGTAGTTAAATACTTCTCAAATACAACCTGTATAGTGTAGTCTATGCATCATACCAAAGAAAATCTGTACGAGAAGAATAACCATCTCATACAAAGTGTTTAAAAAATCTGTTTAAAACTAGATGGAGCTTACGTTATTTAGTCAGCTAATGTCATAGTATTAGTATATGCCCGCTATTTAAGATTTAGTTAAAATTAGATTGTAATATACGACGTAAAAAATATGTTACCAAAAATAATGTTTTCAACGCCATCTCTTGAGAACCTAGCGAGTTTTGCATATAAAATATAATTTTAATAATTTTACTGATATTAGGTATTAATGCAAAAATATTCATAACAAGTCGCGTTTTTTCTTGGGTTTCTATTTCAAGTCAAGCAGAAATTGCGACGATCATGTCGCAGATTATAGTACTAGCGACATCTTACATCCTAATCAGTACTACAATTGAGTTACACATATTTCTAAGGATATTAGCCTTCTTGGTACAGTTTCTCTATGATCATACTGATTGAATTCTGTACTTTGACCAGCCAGAACTTTTAGACCAACCCAGAGCTTGAAAATTGTACAAACATTTTGTTATTTGAAAAAGGAACTTATATATTTGGGTCCTTGCATTTTAATAAGCAAGAGCACCGTCAATACAAGCATACTAAGTTTTGTAAACTCACGCGCAGCAATTAGCAAAGACCGCGAGCGCCGGCGCAGGCAGCCAATTTGTTTTGTAACATTCCCTTTTACTGTACGCATATTCACAGGTTGCTCTGATAAATACTATGACAAAAGAAACAACGAACTGAATTTTAGAAATCATACGAAAGGTCCCAATAATAATTTTCTGAGTTTTCGTGGAAGACACACAAGGGTCTTCAACTATTGTGTGTTGCCAGTGATGACATATGGAGCTGACACGTGGTCCTTAACTACTGGCCTTTTGAAAAAACTCATAGTTTCACAGCGGGAAAGAGAAAGCTACGCTCGGAGTATCCTTGCGCGATAAAATCCGGAACGAGGATATTCGCCGAAGAAACAAAGTTACCGACGTAGCTTTCAAGGGTTTGCTGGCTGAAGTGGCAATGGGTAGGCCCATCGCTCTAAAAACCGATAACCGATAGGGAGAAAGGTTCTTGAGTGGCGACCACGAAGACCTACTCCTTCTAAAATTTTATCAAGATCCGTTCAGCCGTATAGCCTTGTTTGCTAGATAGCGTTGATCCATTTTTTGTGCATTTTTTGACGTTTTGTATGGGGTGCCAGTTGTAATGCAGGAACTTCTGCAAGCGAAATTTTTTCCTCGAGACTACCGTATTCATTTTTATACCTCGAAGCTTTATTGATCCTGATACGATTGGCGCTATATTCCTCTAAATTATAATATTAGTTAGGAAGTTAGGATTAGGATAAGAATGAGGTGCATAGAATATAAAAATCATATTTTTTTTTCAGTTTAGCTTCTTAACAAAATCCTAAGCACCATGTATAGTGTTGTGTATACCGTGCATTGTCGACAGTTTAGTTTGCACTTTCACGTATTACAGCTATAGTGAACAGTAAAGTAACTGCTATAATCCTGATACGACTGCGGCTATGTTCCTCTAAATTATAATACTAGTTAGGAAGTTAGGATTAGGATTAGGAAGAGGTGCATGGAATAGAAAAATCATTATTTTTTCAGTTTAGCTTCTTAACGAAATCTTGAGCACCATGTATAGTGTGTTGTGCATACCGTACATTGTCGACATTTTAGTTTGCACTTTCACGTATTACAGTTATAGTGAACAGTACAGTAACTGGTATAATCCTGTTTTTTCAGTTTAGCTTCTTAACGAAATCCTGAGCATCATGTATAGTGTGTTGTGCATACCGTACATTGTCGACATTTTAGTTTGCACTTTCACGTATTACAGTTATAGTGAACAGTACAGTAACTGGTATAATCCTGTTTTTTCAGTTTAGCTTCTTAACGAAATCCTGAGCATCATGTATAGTGTGTTGTGCATACCGTACATTGTCGACATTTTAGTTTGCACTTTCACGTATTACAGTTATAGTGAACAGTACAGTAACTGGTATAATCCTGTTTTTTCAGTTTAGCTTCTTAACGAAATCCTGAGCATCATGTATAGTGTGTTGTGCATACCGTACATTGTCGACATTTTAGTTTGCACTTTCACGTATTACAGTTATAGTGAACAGTACAGTAACTGGTATAATCCTGTTTTTTCAGTTTAGCTTCTTAACGAAATCCTGAGCATCATGTATAGTGTGTTGTGCATACCGTACATTGTCGACATTTTAGTTTGCACTTTCACGTATTACAGTTATAGTGAACAGTACAGTAACTGGTATAATCCTGTTTTTTCAGTTTAGCTTCTTAACGAAATCCTGAGCATCATGTATAGTGTGTTGTGCATACCGTACATTGTCGACATTTTAGTTTGCACTTTCACGTATTACAGTTATAGTGAACAGTACAGTAACTGGTATAGCTATCTGCGGCTCTCGCCAGATACAATCCAAGGTTTCCACCGCCTTATTAAATCAGGGTACGCGTTCGCCAGCTTAATCTACATTAGATTAATATCCTGCTTTTAACTTTAATAGTAATTTTATAATTTTATGTCTCAATATTGTAACTAATATTATAATTCAGAGGAATATAGCCGCAATCGTATCAGGACCAATAAAGCTTCGAGGTATAAAAATAAATACGTGATACGCTTGCGCGATCCAGAATTCTCTACATTAGAAATGTCAGTTCATACAAAACGTCAGAAAATGCACAAAAATGGATCTACGCCATATAACGAACAATAGAAAGTAACTTTGTCTCTCTGTCTGGGTGTTTGTCGCGTTATCATGGTTAAGCGGCTGAACGGAAGCAGTTTTTTTTGCAAATGACGGACATAGGTTATTTTTCTTTTGTAGGTCCACGCGAACGAAGTCGTGGGTAACAGCAAGTATCTTATAAGCTACACCTGGGTTATACCTAAGTATAGAAAACTTATTATGTTAGAGAGCGGAACAATAAAGATCTACGTTAATAAAATATAACATACTTCTCTTTAACTTAATATCCCAACACATAAAACATATGACATGCATGCTCATCAAGATAAAGCCGGGTCCAGACAATCGCCACGTACGACAGTCGTGACTTATTGTTGCATAACATTGTTATTATAAAAGTTTTACGCGAAAGCAGCAATCGTGTCGGATCTCGGCGCGTGTCGTGACCGTTTGGGGTTCAGATAAAGTGGACATGTGGAAGTTAGAGTGTGTTAGGACCAGGACATGTATTATTTTTTTTAATTCCGTAATTATAGTTGTGGTGGTAGGGCTCTCTTGCAAAGTTATAAAAGTTTTACGCGAAAGCGGCAATCGTGTCGGATCTCGGCGCGTGTCGTGACCGAGTGACCACTGGCTTTTCGGTAAAGAAAACCTTCATATTTCAGGATGAAAATCAGCCAACCGAACGAATGAACGAGATAGCATAATTTAGGGGACATTTTGGTGACAAACTTTTAAAAATCCTTTCTACTACTTACCTACTTTGTATAAAAAAAATTATGCAAAATGTCTTGTTTGTTGACCTTGTTTTATGCTTTATTTGTGCGGCAGCTCTTAGACTTTTGTTATGTAGATAAGTATATTTACTTCCAACAGTATGAACTCAGCTCAACACTACTCATATCGTTACTTACATACACCACTTTATAGTCCATTCCAGAGTCATTACCTCACCACAAAATGTAAGGTATTTAGACAATGGCAGCCAAACAGATGTAATTTTATGAAAAGATCGGAAAATATCAGATGGACAACTGATAAATACTACAATTGCTTATTTCAAATCAAAACTGAATGATTTAGAGTCATCGATTGTTCACTTACTTACTAACCGAGCGAAGCAAAGATCTCAAAAGTAGAGTCTACGGGATCAACTCAGTGTTTAGATGTTTGGGTTATTTTGCTAACGAATTACACCCGTAATAGCTCAGCCTCTAGGATTATTTGTGTCGGAGATGCCACAGTTCTGTGGCAACAAACACAAAAACACATTCACAACTAACACCAGTAGTAGATAACAGTAGATATTTAAAATCTCCACTCAACACTTTTTACCGGCTCGGAATTGAATCGGCTACTGTTTATAAAGCAGACACACTACCAACTAAGCTAGCACGGTCACCAACTGTGAATCCTAATGAAATTTTAAGCAGTTTCTAGTAATTGCTAGTGATTGATTAGTGTCGTGTAGTAGATTATAATAATACGAGCAAAATCGGTTGTCAAAATCGTAAAATCTCAGTTTGGTACTAACTACCCACAGAAGAGAAAGAAGAGGTAAAAAAAATTCCTCTTCTGTGGGTAAAAATGTTTCCTCTTCTGTGTAACAACCAGTTATTTTGAGTTGTAGGTACGTGCTACGTAGGTACGTACGTAGTTACGTAGGAACTATATTTACTGACGGCTGGTGTATGCCGCCATTCTCAATCCACATGCAACCGTAAACCGTATCACGGCGCGATAGCGCTCATGGTCGCATGCGGCGATATCAGATCGGTATAAAACATCGATATAATAATATGTACTACGCACTAGATTTCGTGATCCGAACACTCGCTGTTCGACTGAATTGTACTGCAATCCGTACACCTTACTACATTTATTCAACGTACACCCAGTGTTGGCGCGTACGGAGCGGCGCTTATAAAACGAGAATTCAAAAAATTCGAAATGCACTGTATCTTAATAGTTTGGTTGTACAACATAAATAATGATTTAGCGCTGCGAGCTTCTAATTCACCAGCATTTGAACAAATGTTTATTTTTTTTTCTCTTTCCTCCTAAGAGGATTATGGCGTCGCACGTCTTATGCATTTGCCAGTGTCAAGTATACTGATATTTTTTCAAGTTTTGGTGAATATTGTCAAATAAGTCATAGTCACAGTCAAAGACGAGCAAAGCAAGTCACGGTCAAGTCCAAGTCATGCCCCAGTAAAGTGGTGAAAACTTTACTAGAGCCTTCTATGGAGTTTTGGAAACAACACGAAAATTCATGTTTCACGACATTATAACATTCACCAACACTCGTACATGTTCATGAACACTTAACGGATAAAAATTCACCGTTTTTAAACATTAACACTCGAAATAACACAAGTTATAGAAAATAATAGAATGACGCGACATGACTTCTTCACGTTCCCGCCAAAACTCAAACAAATGGTTTTCATGAATGATCTTGTCTATCGGTAGATTATATTAATGGCATAAAATTGATTGAGGATCCCATATTTAAACCAGCCGTAAGCCTGCCGTGGCCAAGATATCGAATAAGGATTATTTCACGGGTTTCTACTACACCTTGACCTTTTTTTTGTCAAGCTCTTTGTTATTTTTCTTAGAGTTTATTTAGGTTGTACTTTTGTCGTTTGCTAATCTGTGTAGGGTTTACAGTAATCGTATGGTCGTGCATGGGCCACTGTTTGTAAATAACGAATATTATGGGTAATGGTGTCGAAACGGCTATTGGGATATGATTTTATGAGTAAACTGTAACTGTCACTAGTCGGTGATTGCTTTGGTTGTGAAATGAGAGTGTTATTGTGAAAGTTACTGAATCATGAATACGAAAACTTTAGCGAGAATACTGTCCTATTGTTCATGTTATACTGAGGTTCGTTTAGAGGGCGGATTAGACATAACTATTTCTATTGAACCCGACCCTGGAAGCGCAAACAAAATCAGCTACTTCGTAGAATCATTTTAACAAAAAAAACCGACTTCAACATAATACTCTGAAAAAATCCACTAAAGAAAGTTCTTGACGCCATCTGTGAAATACTTATCATTGTGGATTTCCGATGGCTATCTGTGGTCTTCTTCATCAGTTCCACTTTACCTAATGATACTTTCTGAATGAAAATGCTTGTCTTATTGATTAACTTATTTAATTACCTTTCTGGTTAAGTTGGTAGTGCATCTGCATTATGAACAGGAGGTCCCGGGATTGTTTCCCGGCTGAACAGATATTTGAACGTTCTGGATCTTGGTGTCAGTTTTCTACGTCCGTGTGTGTGTTAGTGGCACCCCCAACACTGGCACCTAGTGGGGGACCTATGAACCTAATGATTAATCTGTGGCGTTCTCTGAACGCACCCTTAATTAATTATAAGAGTTTTGCAGTCTGTGGTCGCACCTCTGATCACATGATATCTTGGCAGACACAACGATCGTCAACGGAGCAATTATTTATTGTATTTCCTCCTTTGAAAACTTCATTACGCTTATCGTAGAGCCTTACCTTGTACTTGTACTTAGGAATCAGGAGAATATATGCAATACGACACGATCGACTTTTCTATATCGGCTGTAACCTCATCAAAGCTGCAACCAACAAGATGGATCAGGTTGGCACGCCTGATCCTAAGGTTTATTTATATTTTTATGCAGCGATGCGAAGATATAAATTGTATGTATGTTTGTATATTTTTGCGAGCAAGTGCCTTAAAATAAATAACATAATGTAAATACCCGCAATGAAGATAACTTAAATCTACCATACTCTAGAATAAAAATGTTAAATGAAAGCCCATACTACATGACAAAATATATAATAAATTTTTAAAAAAATATATAAAACGAAACAAAATTAACCAACTTTACCACAAAACTAAAAAAAATCCTTTCACTAAACTGTTTCTATTAAATTGAAGAATACTTTGAAGCTACTAACCCCCGAATACTGAAACGTTTGTTAACTTTGACGACAGATTAAGTGCATTGCTGCCTTTGTCATTTGCTTAGTGCCAGACAAAGGCAGTATTAGAATTATTTTATTGTTTTATTTGGGGATAAGGCTAGTAAGAAAATATGACGATCTGATCTTATCATCATCATCACTCCGTCCTTATTTTTATCGACACTATTTATTTAATTTTATAATATTAAAACTTTGATATGAAGCATCCTCGTAATTTTGCAATGCCCGAAATGGGCGACTAAGTCTTAAGTGCATATTATATTTTATTAATACCTTTGTACACTTAGTGACAAATAAAGAATATGAATATTCCTCCATAACAGCTCTTAGACTTCAACTACTGGACAAAACCTCCCGCCAATTTTTGAGTATTCGCCAAAATCGGAAAATCGCCATGCTTGGCAGGCGGCTGCTGACTAACATACCCGCGTCCAATATTTCGTATAGTGCCTTAAATCACTAAACAAAATACGATATAAAACGAACAAAATTACCCTGAAACCATTAATGTACTTATCTGTACTTACCTAGAATACTATATTAAAAGAATAATTCTTCAATTCTTGTAAATGCTTTCTCTACTACAAATATTGAAATACGAATACCTATGTCTATGCGTATTACCTGCTCTAGGTACTCTCCATAAAGCTGACAGACAGTCGACGACCAATATATCTTTCTGCACGCTAATCTCAATAGAAACCAAGGCCGTCTTAAATCCACAAACTGGGCGGTTAGCATATCATTATAAATATATTTAAATGTATGGCACTCGTGCTCTCGGCACAATACGCCTGATAATCAGGTGTTACCCGGTACCCTATATAATGGAATGGAAACTCCACGGGAGCTTATACAGGCCGATACAAATTTCAAACGATTAAAATAGATTATGGACTTGCTAGTGTTTTGAATGTTGTATGGAGAATTAAATTATTCTAAAGAATATTGGACGTTTTTATTAATTTTTTTTCCTTTACTTTAGACACTTATTAAAAAACGGATATCGTGTCTAAAAATTATTAGTTTCCTGCTGATAATATTATCAAGACATATTTTGTGTCAAATATGAATAACATTTAATTTTGCAAGCAACAACAATACTAAACTGATCACGAAAAATCATCACGATCAGATCATGAAAAAACTGATCTCTGGAAAAAAAACCAATCATGTACAAAGCTTGAATACGTTTTTTTGTGGGCATATCCGTGTCCAGTATATGACTGGGTTCGGATATCTCCATACTATTCCAGTTAAAAAAAAACACCTTTTATATTGACCACGGACTTATTCGATATCATTCTGCTCGTAATTATGAAAAACTTTTAATATAGAACCTACCCGAATAAATGACTTTTTTCTACAGCAGCTCATTTTATTTTCGCGATTTCTTTAATGACAGAGTGCATTACGGATAGTGTACACTAAGGATAATCCAGTCTCTACCCAGTGCCCACACTGACTACTACTACTAGTAGCACTAGTACTACTTACACACACTTGTACTTTGTATAGAGTTCATGGCTCCTAGGGATAGCACACTGTACGTTTCGGTACACTGTACTTACTTATCAAGTACCGACTGAACCGATCATGATGATACCTTCGCATATAGGTCTAATATCAGTGTGGCGTTATTACAATACCTGCAATAGTTTTTCTCTCCGCAGTACGATACTATTATCAATAACGTCTAGCTCCCAAGAATAGCATACTGTACGTTACGGTACATTGTCCTTCGAGCCGTGGGTGCCACTCGCCCACAGGCGCGGACGCGGCGCAAGCGCACCTAATTACCGCGCAGGCTATACCATAACCTAGGTTAAGTTAGGCTGTAAATGTAGTAGCTACTGTTGAGTACGCAGATCGTTGGTTATCCACCTGCGAGATACGTACACACACTTCTCTGAGTGTAACTCCTCATACTAATGGGCATTGGCCCCCGACACCAGAAAATGCCATTAGTCCCGATCATGTGCTGTCTCCCTTCACAGCCGTTGGCTCGGAATGCACGCAGTTGCGAGATGGATTAATATATTGTGACCACCGTGGTCGAACTTGTACCCAAGTTGCCTAAAATTAAACCAGATGGCATTGCGAGAGAAGAAGTCTATTTTAAGCAGTGGTCGAGGAAGGTTGTAGTTGTTTTGTTTTTTTAAATTTGAGTGGCTAATAGACAAGCTGGCCTCCCGAATTCCCGATGATAAGAAATCACCGCCAGCTATGAACAGCAGCAAGACGAGAAGCATTTCTGTGTTGCTTACTCTCCAGCGCAAAATATTTTTTTAAGTGTTTCTTGAAAATACCTTATTTATAGCTCCACGGGAAAACCACATAATAATATCCACAACATCAGGGTGGGGTCACTGATGTTTGGCCCCGAAAAACCTGCAAATTTTGTAAGCTACAGAACTTGCTGCTAAGTCTTTTCTGCTAGTTTGTAGGCTTAAAATAAATACTTATTTAAGAGACAGAAACCAAAATCTCCAGAAAAATATTTAAGAGAAGTACAAGTTCGAACAACATCGACCACATTATCACTTTCTATGAGAAAAAGTCGTAGCAAAGATTAGTCACTGTCAAAAGGTAAACTTCAAGTTTATTTTAATTCGTCATCGGCAGCTTATTAAGCCCACCGCAAAGCATAACCTTCCTCTCTCTTGCGCCAATCTGTGTTTTGTCAATCAATTGTCTGTGTTTTCAGTGAAAAGACTGATAAATAAATGGGTCCTTACAAACAAGTGAGCACTTTTGATTAATTTTACTGCCGTTCTACTTCCAAACACAAGTAATTCCCAACACAGAATTACGACAAACTCCATCACTGCTACTGGTAACGGCTAGACTACTCGTGCTATAATTATGGACAGCCTATAATTTCCGATTCCAAGTCCCGATACATGCAAATAAACTTGGTACGACACGTAGCGTCCCACACACGGTTATCTTTGTCATTTATCTAGCGGCTAGATTTTACGCCGGCAGCTATTTGAGGCACATTCTTGTAGGAGATAACATCTGAGCCATGTGAGGCTGGTTCCGTATTGCTTGTTGCTTAGCTTTGGCGATACTTACAATGTTGTCAACTGGACCAAATCGGTACTGATGAATTATTGGAACTGTTCTGGGTGATGTCACCAGAGTGGCTGTTCTATTACTTGGATATGTCCCAAATCTATGATCAGAGCCACCGGAGGAGGTTTTAATTATGTTTGTTGTGTGTCGAGAAAATTTAATGTTATCAGTTAATAACTATTAATACAAGCGAAAAACTATAACTTAAAAATAAAATGTGTGTGTTGTTTCAAAATATCATCCATACTTATTCAAATTTTTGGAATGTATGTGGTATTAGAAATAGATTAAGCGTTGGTCAATTGTGTGTTGTAGTGGTAGGTTGAATAGTCTGCCTGGGAAAGTACCACACCTGGGCCAGTTATATTCAGCCGGCAAGCTGTAGTGTGCAAACATTACTGTATGCCGGATAAAAAGCAAAAGTTTCCAGTGAAGTTATTGGTCATAAAAAGATTTAATATTCAATATCTCAGGGTGACGAGCGCAGTGTATTACCGTGCGTGGTTTTGAACGGTTGAAATTCGAAACTCTGAATGGCACTGGACTGTAATTGGCAATCATGCTACCATCAGAAAAACGCCTTGGTCGTCTCGTTACTCAGTATTATTTAAAAAAGAAAGATAGAACAACATGTGTACAATGTTGCCATTCTCAACCTCTTACATGGTATTGGGACCAAATTGTATTGGATCATCGGATCAGTCATTGGATCCGCGACGTAAGCCGTTAAACTGATCAGTCGGGAGATAAATACACATGCATCGGGACCACACCCCCTCTCAGTATGGAAGCAGACCGTCTTATGGTAATGCAGGATTTGCATTGATTGAAGCCTTTGATTGGAAAAGCTGCATTAAGAGTCTGAACCCACTAGACGAAGCGCGCTACAATGTGATCAAATTATTGCCTAAATAAATCTATGGTAACGAAGGGCACGGAAATGGTTCATGAAAAATAAACGCAAGAATAAGTCTGAGTTGCACCAAGTTCCACACTGTCGGTGTGCACAAGCACGGTGTCATCTGTTAATGTTATTACCCATCAAATCAAATCAAATCATCGTTTTTGTTAATTTTCTACGAAGCTTTTTTCTACACGTCAGTATAAATATTCTAAACATGCCACTTTATTTTTTTTGTGCTGTCATATTACCTAATGGAAAATAAATACTTGAATGTTATGTAGTTTCGAATGGACCCAGTGTTAAAAAACCGTAGGCGATTCACTCCGCGACGCGGAAGGCCCCTTGGAGTTTTGAGCGATTCGCAACGTGGTCCGAGCTAAATGTGGTGTGAGATGCCCCAGTACCCAAAAAAGGGAATCGCACTAAGTGACATTTTAGATAAGCAATGCTGTATGTACACTCCATAATTTTCGTCATCATCCTCATCAGCCAGAAGACGTCAACTGCCGAACAAAGGCCTCCACCTTAGAAATAATTTTATAATTACTATTTTCATAGCCTCAATTTAACGTGAGTATTCCCGTTTTATTAAAACAAAAAGTATCAAAACATAGTTTTCATAGTAAAATTTTCATAGCTATCTGAATTATATCACCACCTATTCCCACTAATCCATTGACATCTTACATTGTGCTTTCGCTCGCTCTATTTGCTGATTAAAATAAGAATCCTAGAAATTGTGGCTGACCTTGTACATATTTCTCTATATGTTGTCTCGCCGCCAGTTTTTACAATAGTTTATTTTATTTTTCTGTCCTGCTATGTACAATCTGGTGTGATCAATGAAGAGTTTATCTATCTATATATGTATGTATGTTTCTTCGACGAATACATTATTGTCATGCCACGACGCATTTGCGACTTTTGGAGCAGACTTGGTCTTAGTCGCGTCGCGCTTTTCTGCAATTTCGTCGTAGTGCGGTTTCACCCACACCCCTAACTGGTTGCGTCGCACCTAGTATCCTACATTGTAGCAGGAACAGCAGGATATGTTATCAATCAGTTGTAATTAGCGCGTATCTAACAGTCATGTACATTTAAATCGAAGCAACGGGGCCGGAGCTTTGTGTCAAGCTGGGACAAGTGGATTATTGCTCTTATGTAACCAAGATTATAAGGAATTGAAAAGATTTTTTCTAAAGACATGTCTTTGTATACATTTTTCATCTCTTTCTTAATTAGTAGCGCGTTTGCTCTAAGAGCGTTTTTTTGCGTAAATCTTATCTGTTTTCCGGGTTGTGACCGGGTATATAATTATTCTAATTCTAATTGGGCATGATACGTCCTGCACGGGTCTCCCTTGGGGTATATTGTGCATTTCTTCCTCTGCCAGCCCAAACCAGCACGGAGCACGGCCTTGGGTCGCTGGCATACCCATTCCACTCTTATTTCGCCAGGATTGATGTTTCAGTGTTAAATTTTAATGATGGTTGTCTCGGTGCTAGTTGCCCACGTCATTGTTTGTATTTTATGGAATCCCTGATACAGGAAATCGTAGTATAGATCTATGAGTGTGTAGCTTTATTTATCTATGACATCCACGTGAATGACGCAGCATCACTTGAGAACGGATGAACCTATTTGGATCATTACTTTTTTGTTGTATTCGTAATTGTCAGGACAAGGTTTTTAGCGAGGCCGAAAGCCGAGCTATGTCGCGGACATCAGCTTGTTTTTTATATGTATTAAGTCAAGTCATTGCAATATTATCACTATTTTAGATATTAATTGCTATATACCAAAAATAATTCATCAAAGTTATTTGTAGGATAAAACCATTATCAACGTACTAACCAGTTATGAAGCAGAGATTTGATCGAGCAACTTCATGCAAAACTGTTATAAGTAAGTATACTTACTATCTATAAAGAAATCGGAAAGTATACTATATCATCAGACTATCATCGTCAGATCTGGACAACACTAAGCAATATACGCTTAGTATAAGTAAAACAGGTACTTAGTTATTGGACCGACTGAGATACGCAATTTACGCGAAGCACTTACTTCCAAGGCGTGCTTTACTAAAATACACTGTAATAAGCTAAATGGTAATTTACATCATAAAAGCGAAATATCGAATATGCAAATGACGATATATATCGAATAATACGGCAAAACGATCGATTTGTCCGACAAATATATGAAACTCCGGGCTTATTACGTCAACTGATTTTATGGCTCATATCGAGGTATCTGTAATTCCAACGTAGTATTAAATGGAGTATGGACAATAATATCTGGGTGATAAAATGAAATGGTACCTCGGATAGCAGGCCCAGTTAGGTAGGGCTACCTACCTGTTTCGTAGTACTGGAACTTACCACAGTTCCAGTACTACGAAACTAGTACTGGAACTTAAACTTACCACAGTTCCAGTACTACGAAACAGGTGGGTATAAAAACAACTCTTGTGTAAGAAAAATGACCGGAGAACTGCGAGACTTGTGCACCGAGGCTTCCGTACGAACTTAACCTTGTAGTTGTGATTATCTCCCATATAAGGGTGTCTACACATGGCCCGACCTGACATCGTGTGAAAGGGACAGCTAGATTTGAATTTCACGGGAGCAAAAGAAACAAACTATTAAGGTTATAGCTTCTCCCTTTCGCTTCCCCAGAAACTTATATATAGCCATCTCTTTCAAGCGATGTCGGGTCGGGCCATGTGTAGACACCCTTAGTAAACACATTTAATTTTGTAATCGAAAACATAATTTTTTAATGTGATATCACTACAAATTAATGATTGTCAGATTTATGCCTTGCTTTTTCTTATTATTTGCTGTTATGGCCTTGGTTCTTGAATTTCATGATTCTAGAAAATATATAAATATAAATTCTAAAATATGCATTTTTTTTATTGCGTTGATTAATAAGCGTTGATATTAATAATAATATAATTTTAATTTTGTGTTATATTGTAATTTAATTTATTTTGATGTGTAATATGGACCTTTTTAGTCTGAAATAAATGATTTGAATTTGTTGACTTAAAAGGTTAATTTATTCTAAACTTTTGTACATTTTGACACTGTTACTATGATATCCATTGACATCTTGGCCTCTAAACATCTATTACCCCTTCCAATAGAAACTACATTTAGAGGTTTTTCCCGTATTATTCAAATAAAATGTATTATGTAATGTTTAGTGGAGACGAAAAAAAAGCTAAAAAAAAAAATGCAGTTGAATGAGAATCTCCTCTCTTTTTTCAAACTCAATTAATAAAGACAGACAAATTTCAGGTTCCATGTAGGAAAGTTTTAATTTTTAAAGAGGTTTCTACCACAGCCCTGTGCTATAGACTATTATAATATCGCTTTCGCGTATCAGAATTGCTAATAAAGGAGAATGTGTGCCGGCGTGCGCGAGAGTCGCTCATTACCAACGATGGCGCTCTATTGTGGAGCTCCGAGGAACTATGGGTTTCGTATATAGGTGCTATGCTTGTTTTTAATTTAGGGAACATCTAAATATTTTTAAGACTTCCAAAAAAGAGGTTCTCAATTCGATTGAATTTACTTTAATCAAATTTATATTTATTTCTACATAGTAAAATCGTTATTTTCTATTTATCTTAGACACTTGTCTTATGTATGTTTTTAACCGACTTCAAAAAAAAGAAAGACTCAAGTCGACTATTTTATTTTTATTTTTTATGTTTGGGACCTCAGAACTCCGTCATTTATGAACCGATTTGGAAAAATCATTTTGTATTTGAAAAGAGGAAACTTCCAGATTGGTCCCATTTTTAACAAAATAATGGGATCGCTGAGGAATTAAGAGAACTCCTCAAATATTATAGGCATATAGCAATTTTATTTTTTTGATCCACAAGCATTTATATTCAGAAAGTATCATTAATTGGTGAAGTGAAACTGATGCAGAGGACTACAGATGGACACCGGAACTCCTCAATGATACATATTTCACGGATGGCGCCAAGATGATCTCGATCAAGATAGTTATGCGACTACGAAGAATGGAAATTTAAATAAATGGTTCTCAGGAAGTAGTTTTTTTTTTTTAATTTAAATTACTAGTAGTTCGCCCCGAACTGAAACCTCGCGATTTTCAGATTGACAAGCTTTTTATTATCGAGTTGATATTTAACAGGTAGGTAACGTGGTAATTATGAGAACACTGAGCTGAGTTGACATTTAATAGGTAGGTAACGTGGTTCTTATGACAGTTAATGATTATGACAACAATGAGCTATTCTGATACTGATACCGTTACTGGTTCGGCTTCCAGACAACAAATTTTGCACATCGCCCCTAACACCTGCTGTGGTTTTCAGGTCAAAAGGTTTCATAGTAGTACCGTCCGCATTATCAGATTTTAAGTAGGTTACCTTTAGTATATTACCTACTAGCATAGATAAAATACAGGATTGGGTATCTATACTGGATGAACAGAAGAGATAATTAAAGGCTAGAGGCGACACCGCACTATATTTTAATGTCCTATATAATTGTGGTCACTTTGCCGAATTACGATAAAACCTGCTAGCAAAAAACCTTACTCTGTTAAATATGCTCGGACTGTCTCGTAGTAGGTATGTTTATATCCCGGGAAAATTATACAACACCACGCATGATCACAAAGCTGTAATATTAGTGACTGACAAGAAGTTAAAAAAACTGGTAACATCGCAATTTAACGCGTCTATTACGAATGTAGCTCTGTCTCTCTATCTGTCTATCTGACGCTCTGTCTATCTGTATCTCTGTTTGGGTGTTTGTCGCCTTATCACGGGGGTCGCTTCAAAATTTTCTTAATCCCATTAATTTTACTTTGGCTTTGAAGTTTTAAAGTATAAAATATGAAAATAACCAAATAAAATAGTTTTTACTTCGATTTATTACAATCGTAACAGCATTTCATTTTGATAATAATTTAAAGTAGTGAAGCATATATTTAGGATAGCTTAATTGGATCGTCGGAAATCTGATCAAGATTAACATATATTTTTAACTACTATAAACTGTATTTTGGTAAAGTAGCCTATTTGACCGTTAATATATGAGTTTTAATATATTCCTACCCTTTTAGTACGCTTTAGTAGCTGCTTACCTTTTTTACTGTTACATAGATTACTAGACTTGGTAGGTAGCTCAGAGTACAATCTTCCTCCTTTTGCTCATTATCTGTAATGACAACAGTTCTACATAGAATGGCAACGATCAAACCATGCAGTGATCTGCGACGGACCACCAAGGATATTATGTAAAAACTGGACGGTTTTTTCTCGACAAAACTATGTGAGTAGCTCTGTTTTAAGAGGCTAAAACTCCGCAACGTAAGTGGCGACTAAAAACTTACTTACTCTTAGTAGGTACTTAGCTTAAAAAATAACCGGTTTTTAAAGTTTTATCATACTTGAAAACCATGCAGTGAACCAACGAGAGAAAATAAGGAATATATTTCTGCCTCCCTCTCTCTCGTTTGTTAGGCAGAAATTGATTTGTATGCGAGTGTCGCTTCTTTAAGTACGCAGTTTTAATACTGTTTGCTTTCGAGTTGATTTATGAACTTACCTAAAAAATAACACCTATACTTATTACTCACAAAAATATAAGTAATATTTTTGTGAGTAATAAGTAAATCCAACTTTTTTTATAAAATCAAAAAGATATACGAACATTAAAATCCTGTCTCCCTTACGCATGTCGACACCCATATAAGAGAACTGTTGAAAATAACCGTTCCAACAATTATACCAAACCCCTGCAATTTATCAAACACACCGTGTGCGTTCCATACAATTTTCCAAAGGTGTATTATTTCTCCTTAAAAGACAATAATTCACGCATTCAAATACTCCGCCATTTTTTATATCGCGTGTGTTTCGCGCCTTTTTCGGGTGCGGGAGCGTCCTTAATAAAATTAGGCTTTTCTACGTAGAGCGGGGAACAACTAGACAGGATTTTGAAACACGTGAAAGTCAAAAGATTTCGAAGAAAGCTGTAATTAATTGTGATTTTAAGAATATCCAGAATCGCTACGCCATGTCAGAGGCCTTCATGCTGGCACATATATTTATTAATCATACTAATATTATTAATGCGAAAGTTTGTGTGTAAGGGTGTAAGTGTGCAAGTATGTGTGTTTTTTCCGGTTCAACTCTATAATGGCTAAGCGGATTTGAATTAAATTTGGTATGCAGGTAGCTTATACCCTAGATTAACACATAGGCTTAACTTAGGATTAACTTTTCATCCCGGAAAAATATTTCGTTTTTATAGAATAGCGGGTGAAACTGCTATAATTATTTGACATCTACAAGCGATTGTCAAATAAATTATTATTAGATGCATCGTAGGTATTAAGATAATGATTATAAATTATCAGTTATGTACTCTGACAATAAAACTGGCGACCCTGATATAAATTGCTGATTGCCTGTACCTCACTTTCATCATCAAACCACACTGACTATAGCTGAATAAGCTTAGCATGATCTTCGGTTTTTCACTTCCAGATACAGCTAATACTACATATTTATTTAAGATGCACCAACTAAAGTTAAAAAAGAGACGAACAACTTCACGAAGATATCATATTTCAAAGTTTTACTGAGGACTGAGCTTGATGTTAACTAAAACCCTCTAAAACAAAATTCCATGAAACAACATCATTTTTGCTAACAACTCAACGTCACAGCGTCCCATTCGCCATTTACAACTCGCTTGCGACAGGCGAAATATGACGTCATTACCACTCTACTCCTCCCTCACTCTATGCTTCTGCGGCCATAAATATCCGGATTCTTGTCTTTGGACGCCTTCGCCCAATGTTGATTTAACATGGTTTTAGTGATATTGATTTTTTATTACGTAAATACGTTGGTATTGTCTATGCGCACGCGAACTGTTTAATTAATATAAAGCATTGTGCGTCTGATATATGAAGCTGCCTCGTTGTTTGAAACAGCGGGTGTATTAATTGATTAAGTTTCCCCAATTGATTATAGATATGAATGGGCTTATAATATTTGTGTCTTTAATGAACAAAACACGAGCGTAAGGACCTTAACTACATCGATCTAATATTCTTACTAAGAGGACGCTGCTGCCCGTCCTTCAATGGTTCTTTTTGCAGTTTTAGGACATATCCACTTCCATCTTAAACACATAAAAATCCCTGATAAAATATAACTGGCATGAATTCAGCGATAATTCTGGTTCACTTATGATGTCGCGTAAGCTTCACGGCGACATTTAGGTTACATCTCCCTGGTCTCCATCATATTTGCTGTTTAAAATAAAGCCAAGGCTGGTTTTTATTTTATACTAGTTGTTACCCGCGACTTCGTTCGCGTCGAAATACAAAAGTATCCTCAGTCCGTCTTTATGATATACAGTAACTCCTTATCAAATTTTATCAAGAACCGTTCAATCGCTTAGCCGTGATAACGCGACAAACATCCAGATAGAAGACCGTTTCTAATTGATGAGACATTACTTATAATGTCTCATCAATTAGAAACGTTTTATATATTTTCAAAATAGTAATGAGTATTTTGAACCCACATAAAACCAATTATAACGAGAATTCTGTGCATAAAACGTATCTAAAATTATTTCCGGGTCTTAAAATACACATTCACACAATGTCATTGTACTTTATGCAATATTATAGCCTGTCTTTTCCACTAATTACTTCTATCTCGTACAAAAAGCAGGTTATAAACAAATCGAAGCCGAAGTAAATCGTACATGCAAATACCACGATTACACTGATTGAAATATACTTCTTCAAGGCATTAAGTTCACCTCACAATATACTTCAAGTACATAATAAGTTGTATCAAGTTTAGAATACATTTGTGCGGTGCAGGCAAATAAATTTGGACAAGTTATTGTACTAGCTAAATGTAAATTCGCATTTTTTGTAACGACTATTGTCACTAGAATTAAATACTTTAGTAAGTACAGTAATAACAATTATCATACATGTCAATTGTATTATTCATTCATTGTATTATTATCCGAAACCTGGTTTTTTATTCATTGTGCTCGTGAACGTGCACGAGTGTTGGTGAATAGTACATTGTTGTGAAACGTGACTCTCGTGTTGTTTCCAATACTCTATAGAAACTTCTAGTAAAGTCTCCACCACTTTACATGCAATGACGTGGACCGTGACTTTGCTTGAATTTAACTGTGACTTGTCTTAATTATGAAATATTTCTTTCCACTTGAAATATTACAATACTTAACACTGGTTAAATACACATCGTCTGAAGCCTAAGCACAGGAAGAAAAAAAGGAACGCATTTTGTGATAACTTTACCAAATTCGAACAACGCTCGCTAGCTCATAAGATACCGCGACCTTCTTAAATTGGCAGTGTGTACAGCAAAATGGTCCAGTCATAGTCCAGTCTTGAACTATCCTAAATTTCCCTCATTAGAGAGCTGTTACTGTACAACTTACCGTCGCACTAACTAACGACACCAATTAGTTAAACTTTTGGGGAAATTGAAAGTTTCGCCACACGCTTCGAGTTTTCTGACGCCCAGGTGGTTAGCCACGTAAATAATAGGTTAGCTTGGTGATTGGAGAACGAGCATACAACGTGTACATGTACATAAAGTTCTATTTTGTACACAAACTAGCTATTTCTCGCGACTTCATTCGCGGTGTTTAGGCTTAGGTCGGGTTAGGACTCGGGTTCATGGCTCGGCCTTGCAAATATTAAGTAAGCTTTCATCACTTATTCAATCCTTTTAGAGGATGCATTTAAGAAAATTATTTCTTATGCTGATCTAATTTATATAAGAAATTCTTTATTTTCAAGCTTCTTACGCTAACTGGTAGGTACTACCTGTAGGTCTAACCCCCGAATACTGAAACGCTTGTTAACTTTGACAACAGATGAATTCTAATGCTGCCTTTGTCTGGCGCTAAGCAAGTGACAAAGACACCAACAGAATAATCTCGTCAAAGTTAACAAACATTTCAATATTCGGGGGTAAAACTACCGGTTTCGGCGGAGCGTTCACTATCAGTCAGTTGTTAGATTATAAGTAGATATTTTAAAGGCAGAAAAAACAATTTTTTTTTTATCCAAAAAAAAAAAAAAAAAAAGTGTACCCCCAAAAAAATGATTATTACTAGATGGCACCACGTAAATAGTCAGCTGATTTTTTTAGGTCGCTATATTCCTGTATTTTATCTATTATTTTACTAAACTGCATGTATATTAAAGAAATAAAAAAAGTTTAGAAGAGTAACTTTGCCGTTTTAAATAAGGTGTTCTAGGGTCATAAAAATCTTAGTTATAATAACGAAACGATTTATTATGCTTTGACCAAATTACAAATATAATAAAACCGGGTTTCCACACCGAAAACACGTATAAGTACTGAACATTCTGTTCAGCTGTTCCTATGGGACCGACCACGAAATTGAGGAAAAAAAATAGCTGTTCCATACATTTCGTTGCATGCGAATAATATTTTTCTACGGAACAACAGTTTTTTTTTTTATAGCGAATTGGCTCAATACTAAAATGTTTTTTGGCTCGGGCACCGATGTAAAAAACCAAAAAAAAACATTACTTTTCACAAATACATAATATTAAACACAATGTAGTTCGTACTCAAACAAGTTGGTGTGGTATCCTTACATATAAAACCATGTAAACATAAAATTTGCAGAACGACTTCATTAGTTCCAAAAGATCAAAAGTTTAGTAGTTACAAACAGCACACAGTCAACGGCAACAAGGGACTGGACGTCCCATACAAATCTGGTAAAAGACGTAAAGCCGACGCCACCCATATTTTCAATATAACGATGTTTTCTAGATTTAGAACTGAACGCATTGCGCTGCCATTCACATATCCAGCTTACTAATTAAGTCAACAACTAAGAAGAAAGCTTTAACTTTGACAATGTTAACCATACGTAACTGGCATGCAGAAAACCAAAACCACGAGAGCTTTTGAAACTTTAAACGTTTTCAAAAGGGTTTAATGGTGGATGGATCTGGGTAAAGTGGTCGGTGTAAAAAGCGGAGCCGCGCTCATAGATCTATGCCCATTTAGACACGTCCAGCCAAATGCAGCGCGACAGTGGCGCCATATAAAGTGAACAATAGTGCACCAATGACAATCGCGCTCCCGCGGTGCCCTCATTATTGTGCACCGTGTGTGACTCGAGTTTCGTTCGCTTTAGGAAAATGAGTTATGAATAGGATATGTTGCATGTATCAGTAATTTATATGGTTTACGGATAAATGTATTGCGAAATTAGTTAGCATTAATAAAATGCTATGATTTATGGTGACTGAACTTAATAGTTTAGACTTAGACGCTTTTTCTGTAAAATATTTCTATTGATGAATCTAGTTTTTAAGCTCAGCTGTTGTTGAAGTTGTAGCGATGAGAGCTCAGTGGTTAGCGCGTTCGGATCGCACGCCGCAGGGTGGATTAAAATCCCAACAATGTTTTTGAGCTACCGGTGAAGGAAAACATCGAGAGGAAACCATAGCATGGTGTAGCTTACTAGTACCTGGCTGGTTAGCTGCTACTAACCTCAAATATAAAATACGTCGCCAAGCACCTTGGTGTGTTCTGGCTGCCTCACTTGAGAGCCAGTTCTCATTCCATGCTAGGTGTATTTACCATTTTCGACCGCATTAAAACTTAAAATCAGGTGATTTGTAGTCAATCCTCTAGCCTATCGACGATAACAAAGCTCAAACTCAAACAAACTTGAAAAAAAAATAATTAAAATGCATATGATTAACTGAATTACTCTTCACTTGAAGACATTAAGATTGTATCTCACCTTCTAGAGATTTTCTTTAGAAAATCTTACAAGAAACTAAGTAGAAATAATATTGTAAGTATATTTGATGAATACTCGTCCCATCATCACCTACTTAGTTGGGAGCAATATTGTTATCATCTTTTTCAAGTTATCATTGATGAAACCCATTGCAGTAACTCATAAAGTAGCTATCCGATCTCTTGCATCTTAAATTTAATCAAAGATATCGAGAAAATTACTAGTCGTCTTTTCTTTACAAAAGATGAAACTGCACACGCCGTTTTTAGCTCAGTCGCCGCTTCACTCGTCAATTTTCACTATAAAACTATTTAGTTTCACGTCCAACATAAACTACATTCGCAGTTTCACAGCATTTTGACTGTATCTCATTAAGCAAGCGACGGACTCAGCGTCATTAAATATGTAAATAGTTGGAATACGACGCGTCCATTCATGTGACATGTCGCGATGTCGGCTCTGTAGAGTTACGAATCTACGGAGATCGCAATTTTTTATTTTTTTTGTAATGTTTGTTTTAAAAAAATGGCAAAGGACGTTTTCACGAGCATCGGTTAAGTATTTATGTAGTAAATCTAAATCAAAATGTATTTATTTTTGGACAACACAATCCATTGCAAAATTAAAACGAAAATATATTAATGTAAGGTTTTTATTGTAAACATCTTGTGCAGATTTCAAATTCCTGCGTAGGCTCTTTCCAGACCATCTTTATAACAAATCCTTGTTAAAAAAATAGGATATAATATTACCATACAGAAACTATACTGAGAGTGCTAATTTTCTTAGAAAGGTACCTCAATTGTAGTACTGATAAGGACGTAAGATGTCGCTAGTACTTTAATCTACGACATGATCGTCATAATTTCTGCTTGACTTGATATAGAAACCCGAGCTAACTCATTCGAAATGGTACGGAGAAAAAATGATAGTTGTTAGGAATATTTTCGCATTACTAATATCAGTAAAATTATTAATATTACATTGTATTTGCAAAACTCGCTAGGTTCTCAAAAGATGGCGTTGAAAACATTATTTTTGGAAATATATATATTTGAACTAAACTTTAAATAGCGGACAATACGAATACTAAGTTTTATAGCGGTTTGGATATTAGCAGATTAAAAAAATAATTGCTTTATTAGAATTAACTGTAAAATTATAATTTTTAACTGCTGTTATTATGGCACAACAACTTTTATGTAACAGTTTTTATAACTAGAATTATCTTGATTTCGAAGAATTGCTTTGTCTAAAAAACTGCGTGGTATTCCTAACAAAATATTTTGTAGACATATACACACACATTCGTGTGCACAAAATTCAACTTTCTAACTTAACCGTTTTCCAAGGTCTACATTCTCTCATTGACTGTAATCTTGTGTGCACAATTTTGCTACGTCATCTTGACACACGACATAGGATTAGACATTACGGTCTTACACAATGTAACTACGTCGCGAAATTATGAAAATTGAAAAACACACACTTTTGGACCCGGGTATTTATATAGAACCAAAGGGCAGGTGTTAAGGGTTAATTTGATGAAAGAGATATAAAAAAACGTGTTTCATTTTTTATTTATTTTTCGGTTTGTCAAATTAAAATATTCTAAAACACACTGATTTAGACTTTCGTTGTTGCTCACTACATTTAAATTTAGTACTTCCGGGATATTTACCACGATTTTTATAAAATAATATAAATCGTGGTAAATATCCCGTGAGTACTAATTGAAAATTCACACTTAGCTGATTTGTTGCGACTTCAATAATATCTTAGAATATGTATAATATGTATCGGTCATCAAACCGATCACGCAGAATATTGTAATGTCCCATATAAACTGACAAGTTAAGTAGCCCTATTTAACTACAACAATACTCAAACTATCACACCTGCTTGGCCGGTGATTTGATTATAATTTACGGCGATCGAAACAGTTCTCTAACTGCACACTCGATTTCAATATTAATGCCATGCCTTGTCAGTGACATCATACAATCTTATTATTATGTTACTGAAAACCTTAATCTACGTTAAAATAAACATTTTCATATAGCATGCAGACCAGTTTCCAGTACGTCTGTAGACGCAAAGACGAAGGGCGATTCTTGTCCACAAGGTTCTTCATCGACCCATCTCCGTATCTGCCTTCCTCTCTTCCTCTTTTGGTTGTATCTCGGGATCCATAAAGTTATAGTTTTTGTCCATTTATTTGTTCTTTCTCTGATCATGTGTCCTGTCATTTTCCATTTCTGGCGTTTTGTCCTTAGTATTACATCTTTTACTTTAGTTTTCTTTCTTATGTTAGTGGCTTTAATTTTGTCTATATACCTAGCACACTTATATAGCATATTAGCATAGCATACTTACCATATTCTTTCGATACTTCGTCGGCATGATTTTATTTTCTGCATATTCTTCTGTCACATGGCTCATGTTTGACAGCCATAAGTTAGGCATGGAAGTTGGGCCTACAATCTTAGTTTTGTGTAAGTGATCACCTCTGTCTTGCAGTACGGATAAGGCTGCACCCAGGAATTGACTTCGGGTGGGTCGAGCTCTGTACCAGACATAAGTATCAACTTTAAAAACATGTTCTCCAATTATCGTATCACAGTACGAAAAAATAGTCGAAAATATAAGTGTGTATGAACAGATTCGGATGAAATTTGGTAAGGAAATAACTTTAAGCTTTTGGGATTTTGAGTAAATTTTGGTATGTAGGTAGCCAAAATCTCACCAAAATCTGTTCAGCTGTTACGGAGTTGAGTGGGAACAAACACAAAAACACACAATTTGCGCTCTTATAATATAAGTGTGATTAATGTGATGTTTTAATTGATGATGTTTTGATTCTGAGTTTTAATGTGATGTTTTAATATCTTTAATATTACTAAAATTTTATGCTATTTTGCGCGTATCATTTTCGTATGGTACAAACTGTCAGCTAGCTATATAGCCTCTGCCATCGACCATAAGGCTCAATTACATTTACATTGAAACAACCGTATGTGAGTCGTTTACACTAAACTCTGTAATGTACGGCAGAGACCGTAATGTAAATTGTATAGTGCAAATTGTCGTTTAATTAAAATTAGTATATTATGACCGCTAGCTAACTTTACGAGGATAGCGGTGTGAGATAACGCAATAGATTTCCAAGATATAATATAATATTAATGGTTTATCCTAACTGAGCAATCATATTTTACTTAAGATATGTTTACTTTCAAAATGGCGCTTTGAATTCGTCCGCTGCAGTCTGTTTACAGCTCATTGCAATCCAGCAACCAAGTTACGCCGAAGAGTGCGAAAGAAGATGCGAAAATTAAAGTTAGTAGTAAGTAGTTGGACGTTTTTCACACAGCGCCATCTAGCCCCAAACTAAGCAAGCTTGTACTATGGGAACCAGATAAATGATAGAATACATACTTTTTTTTTGTAAATACATACATTGAAAACATAGTAACACCCAGACAAACAACAAACATCCATGTTCATCACACAAATTTTTGTGATTTTTTGTGGGAATCGAACCCACAACCTATAGATGAGAAGGTGGAGAGCCCACTGAGCCACAAGGCTGTGTATGCGAACAGTTAGACCCAGCGAGCATATTTTTTTTGTAAATCTCAATTTCTCAAAATACCTCACGACCTTCTTGACAATCTCTTGACCGATGTTGCACATATTCAAAATTCGGAATTGAGTACCGAATGAATCTGCCAAATATTATCAAAATCAAATATTATACCAGTAAACGGCGCCACAGCCACAGCAAACCTCCCTTTTTTAGGGGTAATGCCCCTAAATCAATGAATGTGAATGTTGTTGAATGTTGAATGATGTCAATCGAAAATCGCTGACGACAAAAAAAAATGTGAAATCGTAGAAGCTGTATACCAAGTTTTGTCAAGATTCATTGAAAAATACGACGAGACTACGGACTGATGAAAGCATATTTTGCCAGGTAATGCAGACTTCGTTCGCTTCGCTCACTCGGTCAATAACATTGCCAAAGCTTTTCAGCAAGTTTCATTTTGATATTTTCTTATTTAACGAAGAAGAAAAAAAAAACAATGTTCTTATTTCTTGTTCTTCTTGGCCAAAATACAAAACCACATTAGGAAAATTACTTTGAAACGTTGCCAGCGTTTTTAAATAGCTTTTTTTATCTCCACTCAATGATGTTTGTATTAAAAAAAAAAAACCGTCTGCAAAATGTAGCCTATGTCACTTCGGACGTAAAGAGGAATCCAACGACACCCCACTTCTCAAAATCGGTCAAGCAAGTTGTACAGGAGGTAATATAGATACACACAAATCCACCCCAAAAAAGGACCTCCTTATGTTCAGATATATGTTTTTTTAGTTCTATCGTCTAGCATAGCTAAAAGGGAAAACATGATAACAAGACATTTTCTCGATAAAAATTATCTTAGATCTCGATTTACATTGAACATTGAGTAGTTAACTGATTTAGAATAGAAAAGTATAGAATCATTTATTGGCCTTATAACTGATTTGTCACATTAGGCAAGACTTTTCAAAACATTGTACAATTATTACATTTAAAAAATTTGTTAACAAAATATTACACAATTATTATTGTCAATATTAATCACATGTAATAATAATAATGATGTCAATCTAGTTCCACCCGCATAAAATATAGATAATTTTTTTGAGTTGCGCGAAAATCTGCACGCGAAAATGTATAAAGAGCGAGCAAGAAAGATCAAAAATTGGTTTCCTGCTCTAAGTTACTGGCAGGCATTCCATACGCTAGTAGTACGAGAACTAGACGGTAGGTGCTAATTAAGATTGTGATGCAGGAGACAACTTAATATGCTGCATGCAAGACTTTAATTTACAGCGTCCGCTTCAATCGACAGTGTCACTTGGACGGTAAATGGGACTGAGATAACATGAGATACAGTGTCATTTTTAATTAATCAAAAACTTCATAAACAGCTTCCCTGCATCATACTAAACAACTTTTGTTCCATGACTTTTCACAAAACTGAACGCATTCCCAAAAACAACAATTTTTGTTTGTAGTAAAGTTAAGTGAAGTTTGTATGTAAAGTTTTTATGTTTGTAATTTTTTGGTGCAAATGCCAATTCACAGATAACGACTTTTCTAATCTCGGTTATTAACGCAGAACTGTAAGCGGTACACTGTCATTTGAAATCTCGTAATTTCATTTATTGCTCTAATTTTTTTATCGAGCATCTGCCTTTGTTTACAAAACAAAATACATACAATCTATAAGTACCTAAACTATTTAGCCTACTACATACAACGAACAGAGATCTTTAAGAGAAGAGACCATTGAAGGTCTAAAGATAATCCAAATGTTCAATCCCACTACCAGTTGGCAGTGTATCCAGTCGTGCTACCATTACCTTGCTAAATGGCAATGATTATTTTGCGGTTATAAAAGAAAAAAAAACGTATGATTCAAAGTCATAAAACAAATAAAGTCATAAAGTTGTTAGGTATGATGTTAGGAGGCTGCTTCCAAAAGGCATTTGGTGTATTAAAAGTAACTGTATCTTCAACGAATCTCTAGTATTTTTCCGTTGCAGTATCGCTTCCAGTACAAAAGGAATGAACTAATTTTTGTATCTCTAAGAGTTCTTTAACGACATTCACCTCTACGTGAGGCATCATCAAGACGTGATTCGATCGCATGGCCGCGAATTAAAAATGAATGTATTCAAGAATGATTTCTGCAAAATAACGCCTGATTCAGTTAACAAATTAAAAAATAACCCTGTAGAGATAACAGGTTATATGTGCTAGTAAAATCGACCCTGGATATTGCCTAGGTCTCAACCAGCCGTGATTCCTATGATATGTTTTTTTATGCAAGTGTATGATGAGACGATTAAGTTGCTCTCCTGGTGGTAAGTGTCACGCTTGCCTGTACCAGTTCAGTACCACCTAAAATTTGAAGTTCAACAGTTGGAAACGTCAGAATCAGAATTCCAGACCCTGAGGTATTAGATGTTAAATCTCATTATTGCCAGTAATCTCGCTGAAAACATTGCTCTTCAATGGAATAAAGTTTCCACTCTACTTCTTGACGGTTGAGTAACTGAAAGGTACTTCAGAAGAAAACAAGGGAGATGTGTTTTTCGGCAATTTTGTTTGTGTTCGAATCTCTCCGAGTTTTTCCCGCATACTTTTATAGGAATTTAATTTTTTTGTACTACGAGTAAATGAAATCATTGAAGTAGATGGGTTTGCATGATACATAAAAGAGTTTTGATAGCAAGGAGATGGTGGAAACTAAATATTTCCCAGGACCCAGGAGGACAAAAGTGAGCCGTTGTAAATAAAACTTTCCACAGTTCACCCAGGTTGTCTCAGGAGGTGGACGGTGGGGGTTTACCCGCAGCATTTTAATCTTCATTTTTTTTAAAGATATTTTGTGCCTAATCATAATCATAATCATAATCATATTTATTGGCAACAAATTATTACAGGTCAAAACTAATAATTATTTTTCACAAAAATAAATACTTTTTGTATCTACTGATACAATGCTCCATGTATGAACCTATTACATAATTGAATGATATTAATAAATTATAAAGTATGTCAACTAATCAAAAAATAAAAGTATAATTCATGTCAATAATAACAATAAAACATGTAAAAATATGAAGAATATAAATAGTCAGCAAAGACATTTATAAGTAGAATTCTGTGATAGTCAGTTACAATTTAAAATCACAAAATTCTTTGTAGCTGTAGAACGTGTGCTCGACAAGCCAGCGTTTGAGTCGTGACTTAAAACTGCCCAGAGTGGGCGCCGAGGTAATATGTTTCGGCAACTTATTATAAACCGACGGACCCATTACATGCGTCGACTTGGCCGATCTCTCCAGTACGCGGGGTACCTCCGCGAGCCGGTCCCTGAGTCGTGCACTGTCGAGCGTTTTGTAAGAGGCTTGGTTTAATCTGGCATATACCGCTACTTGGAAAACTACTAGTGCTGGAAATGTCAAAATCTCAAACCTCTTAAAATGTGGACGTACAGAGACATCTGGTGGAATTTTAGCAATCGCTCTGACTGCGCGCTTTTGTAATTTAAAAACGCGCTCCCAGTCTGCGGCTCTTCCGAACAATTCTGTTCCATAATGGAGAAGGGAGTGGACTGTTGCAAAGTAGCACGATCTCACTACCTCAGCAGGTACAACTCTGGTGACCCGATTTAGGGCAAAGCATGCGCTCCCAAGTTTTCCGCAGAGTTTGCTAATATGGCTTTCCCATGTAAGGCTCCGGTCGATTTCAAAGCCTAGAAAGGTAGTGCTATCAGCCTGGTCTATTCTTATCCCCTCGACTAGGACGGTTATCTTTCGTGTTTGGTGACCTGCCAGGCAAAAGTGAACGAAATGGGTTTTAGACAAGTTCAGCGCAAGTCCATTTATTGAGAACCATTTCATCAGTTGGGAGGTAGTCTCGTTCAATTTTTGCTCCAGAAAATCGACTTTGGGTGCCATGACTACCGCGGCTACATCGTCAGCATACATAAATATTTCAGCGGCAGTCACGGCATCCGGTAGATCATTCAAGAGCAGGGAGAACAATATATTCGACACTGATGAGCCCTGGGCGACCCCCATTACTGAGTTCAGTGGCTCAGATCTCTCGCCTCCGCCGCACCCAACGACAATCTGGGATCTGTTTTGCATGAGATCCACCAAAAGAGCATGAGACGCACCTCCCACGCCGTAGTGCCGTAGTTTAACGGCAAGTACAGCGTGGTCAGCTACGTCGAATGCCTTCGACAGATCGCAGCACAATATCGCGACATGCTGTTTGTCCTCGCGGGCCTGCAACACTCTGCGCACTACTTCTCGAGTAAGAGATGTAGTGGACCGGCCTTCGCGGTACGCGTATTGCCGGTCTGAGAGGGCACCAGTAGATGAAAGAAAGTCCACGAGACGAGTGCACAGGCCGTTTTCGAATACCTTCGCCACGGCGGGTATTATCGACACCGGCCTATAACTGTCAATGTTCTCGCGTTTCCCTTTGCCTTTGTAGAGCGGGGATACTTTGCTGATCTTCATCGCGGTGGGGTAAGAACCTTCCCTGATGCATCTATTGTAGCATTCCGTTAGTATAGGAGCTAGTGATTGTATTGCTATTTTGATCAGTTTCATCGACACCCCATAGATATCTTTGGAAGTTTTTGCCGGTATCCGAGTAGTCGCGATGCGAATTACTTCGTCATCAGTGAAACGTAACAGTCGCAGTGATTTGTCCGACGGTGGGCGCGCCGCGCGCAAAACGTCGTTCATGCGACCAACATCAGCGCGAGGCGCTCCGCACGCACTCGCCGCGTTTAGAAAACGCGCGTTCATTGCGTCCACGACATCCTTCTTTGACCGAAACTGAGCCCCATCATGATCCTTCACCACGTCAGTGAAATCGAGGAAAGGGTCATTATTTTTGCCTCTTTCTTTGTTGACAATAGTCCATAATGTTTTAGACGTGTTATTGCCGTTTTTTAATGTGTATGTGTAGTGCCTCGCTTTGCTATTTCTAATTAAATTGTCATAATGTTCGTTCATGTTAGATATCAATGTCATAGTAGAAATATTATCCGGATTCAATTAAAATAATACAAATAAAATATAAATAATACTTTTAAAAAATCTGCTTCATTTTCAGCTAGAAGACGTTTACCGCTGAACATAGCTTAAAGGCATAATCCACACATTTGGTAGGCGGATTAGGGATCGCAGAACTTACCGATTACTAAGAGAACGATTATGATTTTGGCATTGTTGGATGGTGGTTTTGGTCGCAGTTTTAGGCCGGGTCTACAAAAGAACAAAACATCTACTTAGATCGTTATAATACCTTAATAGAACATCTCCGAGGTATGAATGGAGGTCCAAAGGTGGCGCATAGCGAGCGTGCGCACGTAAAGCGACCGCACGCCGCGCCGCGCACAAATTGCTTTACTCCACAGTGGCAAAGGCGTACCAGCGAATTAGGGTACCCTGGCAATAAGTTAAAAATGCTTTCAAAACAAAGTACTAAATTGAGATATTTAGGAATCTTATGTAAACAAAATGTATAACTAACTATAGCATGGAACAGATTGGGCAGAGGCGTTCCAGCGGATTAGAGTTTCCTGGCAATAAGTAAAAAATGCTTTCAGGGCAAGTACTAAATTGAGATATAAGGGATCTCATGCGAGACGCTGCGACAAGAGTTATGTAAATGAAATGTATACAATCTGACTATAGCATGGAACAGATTGGGCAGAGGCGTTCCAGCGGATTAGAGTTTCCTGGCAGTCAGTGAAAAATGCTTTCAGGGCAAGTACTAAATTGGGATATTTAGGAATCTCACACGCGACGCTGCGACAAGAGTTATGTAAACAAAATGTATACAATCTAACTATAGCATGGAACAGATTGGGCAGAGGCGTTCCAGCGGATTAGAGTTTCCTGGCAGTCAGTGAAAAATGCTTTCCGGACCAAGTCTCGTGCGAAGTGGTGGGATAAAGTACTTAAATTAAATGAATACAGTCTATTTTAAAAACGATCTTTTTACCGATAAGGCCGCAAGTTGTTACACAGTTCCATATATAACATATGCAGTTGAGCACTAAGTAAGGACTTTACTAAAAAAAACATTCCATAAAGGGGTTAAATAAGATGAGGCTTGGTTGAGAGGGCGAAGGCTGGCCCTCAGTCCTAAGCCGTGAAGCCAAAGGCCGAGCAGCACCGTGTACCAATTCGAAAATCAATTGCATTGCCACATGGTTGGTAACTAGCCAACAACCTCTCGTAAGCAGCTTCCCTACATCATACCAAACAACTTTTGTTTGATGATTTTTAATAATACTTTTTCATTTCAACAAAAACAAAAAAAAAACGTTAAAATTATCCTAATGACAATAACATTACGCGGTTTCAATTGAGTAGGGACGCGGGGGCCCGGGTGAAGCTTAGGAGCTGACATTTGTACCAAAAAGTATAAGGATAATAATATAATTTCATACAATATTGTTTTGTTTTTTTTTATGCAAAATTCTTAATGCAAGTAGTTAAGTGGGATGCTAGGAAGCTGCCTGCTAGGTGTTGTTGGCTATAGTTACCAACAATCCTGTATACATAGTTTTGATGGCAATGCAATTGATTGTCGTAGAACAGTATTGATTGAAATGAATTACTTGCCTACAAAGTTTCAGGAAAATAAATTACAAGTAATTAACAAAGGAGCTGATATTTTTCCCGAGATTTTAGCAACTTACTAAAAGTTAAGTTGTTCCTAATGATAAGTATTATGAGCCCTTTTCGGCTTAGCATACCCTGTATAGATACAAACATAAAAATTCACAAATACACACATCAACTTGTTCCCGCTTACTCTGAGACCGTCGCTTCCCTCGGTCAATTAAAACTTATCCCGACATTTGAAAAACTGGTCAATCATAAATGAATCCACAAAACTTCGAAACTCTTCGCCAAACTCTCTCTTGACCACTTTTTCCATTCGTCGCTAAAATTACCCGATGCGATGGATTGTTATTGGTTAAATTATTCTGAAGGCGTTTCTAGCCTTAAGTGAATTTCGCGATCGACCATGGATCGATATTTTCTGTCGTGATCTTGGACATACAGACATTAATATTTTCTTCTTATACAATAATTTTACTGTGGGTTATATATAAATAAGTATACGTTTATACTAGCTGTTACCCGCGACTTCGTTCGCGTGGACCTACAAAAAAAGTTGCCTATGTCCGTCTCCGACGCTTAAGCTATATCTATGCAAAAACTCAGATCCGTTCAGCCGTTTAGCCGTGACATCGCGACAAACACCCAGACAAGGAGACAGAGAGACAGAGAGGCAGGGCTACATTCGAATTTATAATTGACCGAGCGAAGCGAAGGTCTCAGAGTTTACTGGGACAAATCGGCATTTGTATGTATGTTTGTATGTTTGTATGTTTGTGTGTATATTTGTCCGATGATAACTTGCGAACTGTTGATCCGATCTTCATGAAATTTTGTAGGCAAGTAGTTCATTTCAATACAATTTTTAAGTTCGAATATAAGCTGAATCGGCCCAGGAGTTGTAAAGATATAGGGATCGCGAGGTCTCAGTTCGGCGCGAACTACTAGTATTAGTTAGGATATAGATATATACCACACTATTTCCAGATATTCAACCGCCAAGTAATAGTGTGCAAACATTACTGTATTGAAATAAACTGTTGAAGTTCTAATTCTGTGTGGCACTTGCTTGGCGGTTACCATGACTTGCTCCTTTAATCACTCAGTAACATAAACAAACAAAGCATGCCTACAACAACAACAGAATAAGTCTATTGCTGTCTTCGTCATTTACTTAGTGTCAGACAAAGGCAGCATTAGAATTAATCTGTTGTCAAAGTTAACAAACGTTTCAGAATCCCGAGGTTGATGTAATAGGACGAACCTGATCTTTTTCTGCCTAGCAAGTCAGGCATAAAAAAGTTGGGTTTTAGGCTGCTGAAATTCATAATAAAACTAATGAGTTGACAACTCATCCCGCGGGTTCAGTTTGGGGCGGGTCCAATTTTGCAAGTCCGGTTTAACAATTGTTTTCGTCAAGAGCGGCGCTTATTATCAGGCGAGGTTCCTACTTGTTTCGTCACTACACTGCCACTTCCTGTTCTTTTTATGTAGCAATTAGCTGTTACCCGCGACTTCGTTCGCGTGGACCAATAAAAAAAGCTGCCTAAGTACGTCTTCTACCCATAGGCATAATATTATATATCCTAAGTCCTTGCAAAAAAAAATTAGGTCGATTCGTTCAGCCGTTTAGTCGTGATAGCGCGAGAAACACCCAACCAGAGAAACAGAGTTACATTCGCATTTATAATATTAGTTAGGATACGGGTTAAATAAGTTAACGTATTATTTATGCTGTCCCTCACGTTTCACACCTCTAATTTCAGAAACTACGTCAAAGACACCAGGCAATTTTAGGCCGAAACGATTGAAATGTAAAGTTTAAAATACATTACACTCATTATAAAGATGTAACACTGGAAATATTCAAACCGCAATTTTGATAGTTATAATTTGTTTGTAATGTATCATTTCGAAGTCACGTTTTGGTTAAACGTTAACGAACTATTTCGCTTTAGGAAGTTGACGCTAACCCAGGCTATCGCTATCTCGTTCGCACTTTATCAGTGCCAGCCATCGCTCTCCTCAACCATATTGGAGGGAAGAGGGCGACCCGCCACACGACGCCGCCGCAAGGAGAAGCTTTTTAGTGACCGTGACCGCTCTGGGGTACTTAAAATCAATAAAAAATTAAGCCGGGAATCGATCCCGGGACCTCTATCTCATAAGACAAACGCGCTACCGACTAAGCCAGCTTCATAATACACTAGCCATACCCTAATGATTCAAACGCATTTTTTTTAAGTTTTCCATAATGAAAAGCATATTACGTACGTGTTCAAGGTGTGACGCTACTTTGGCTAATTTTCATTGAAATCAGTTCAGCCGTGTAATTGTGAAAAGGTGACAAACGAAATAACAACGGGCTAAAAACCTCAGCCAATCAAAACGACTAGTTTATTCCTCTAGTTAATTAATAGTTTATACCGAGGCTGTCTCCTAGCCCAGTTAATTTGGCGTTTGACCTAGAAGTAATTAATACCAGTTTTTGTCTTCTGTACATAATTGTAGAACCAACCGGTCATATTAATATACAATCATTAAACAAAGTGCTTATCCGCAATAGACTCAAATAATACTTTTTGCAATATCGCTCTATTTGCGCTATGTTAGTCTATTTCAGATGGTGATAGTAAGCACGACAGTGAGTCGTCGACAACGATAATGTATTATGGCTCAAGCAAAAATGCCTTTTTCTATGTTGCGTAAAGTTAAATTTAATTTAATATTGATTCTACGTCAGCAAGTTTTACCAAACGCAATTTTATATTTATGTTATGAATTACGTCCGGGTCCTCCATACTAACCCCCGAATACTGAAACGTTTGTTAACTTTGACAACAGATTAATTCTAATACTGCCTTTGTCTGACACTAAGAAAATGACAAAGACAGCAATAGACTTAATCTGTCGTCAAAGTTAACAAACGTTTCAGTATTAGGGGGTTAGTTCCGTATCTTGACTGGGCTGTACAGTGTACAGGAAAACGAGACAGTGGAACCTGTGCTATTGCACTGCAAGACCACAGAAGACATACGATTAAGGTCAGGACTCCTTCAAGAAACTTCACAAAAAGTCTCCAATACCAATACCTGACGAAACAGAAGTGAAACAGGTATGCCAGCGACCCAAGGCCGTGCTCCGCTAGTTTAAGGAGCTCGGATGTGTTTGGGTAGACTTGCATAGGGATAAATGTACAAAACACCGCAAGCGTTATCAGTGCAGGTCTTATCACCCCCATTAGTATTTTCTAAGCAAAACACAAGCACAAGCAAGCACAGCGATTTTGTGGCATCATCTCAATGACAATAAATACCATTTACTTAATTAAAGTATTCATAGTAATTTAAAATTAATTCATTACTTAATACTTACTTTTCATTTCATAACATTTTCTGCCGCTTTCCCATACCAATAAAACAGTTCATAAATAAAAACCCTTTTTCGTTAAACTTTGAACCGTTAGCCAAACTAACCAAACATTCGTAACAGACAACACGTACAGTTGCGTGCGTTCCCTCGTAAAGGCGAACATTACCAAAATACGTTCAGCACATGTACACGGCACACAGCTTATAAATTATACCGGTTTAAACGTACCCCTTGCCTTTTGGATGTAATTAATAACGAGGCGGTCCGATAGCATCTATGGAAACTCTTAGCGACGTGGAACACGCACGGATTTTTCATTGATGTTGGTTTCGAACGCGCCTGGTTTTGTTCTTGAATTAGGTCAATAATACCCACAGACGTGATATTAACCTGATGTAATTTTTTTATCTTTTGTAGATTTATTATGTACAACTTAAAAAACAGACAATTAAAGAAAACTTAAAAATAGTAACTAAAAACTAGAACCTAAAATAACTATAAAAGACCATTAGTGGAGGGAAAGGTCCCCAAAATGCTGGCGGCATTGCCACGTTGAATGGCTAAATATGCATATATTTTTTTATCTTATATTTTGGCTCTACAGATAGTGTATTTAGCCAGTGTACATTTTTGTAATATTATTTCACAATAAAATGAAGACTTAGTCAAGCAAAGTAAGTCATAGTCAAGTCGGCAACCGCCTTACTTTACTTTTTCTTTAGGGGGTTTTTCAGCAGTGGACGTCTTTTGGCTGATGATGATGATTTTTGATCCACTTCGTTGGTCTAATCGTGGGCTCCTTTGACAACACTTTGTTGATTTTTATTTTCATTATTATTTATTTCTTATTTTCATTATTATTTCACGTATTCATTTTCTTTCTTATATTTAGATTTATTACAATACTAGTATAAAAACATAAATGTTATAAGAAACCTAAACCTAGAGTACAGCGAGGTAAGGCCCAAGCTACTAGCTGGTTAGGGCTGCAGGGTGAGGAACCTCCTGACAATGCGCGCCGTGTCAAGGATTATTATTATTATGATTACAGATATTTTATATGAAAAGACGAGCGCAGGACAATAGATAGATAGATAACTTTTTATTGTTCACACCAGAAATAACATTAAAAAAAAAACAAAAAAAAACTTAAAACTATTGTAACAACTGGCGGCCTTATCGCTTAAAGCTCTTCCAGGCAACCGTAATACGTGGCAATACCACACGGTGTTTTGAGCTGCTATAGTTCAAAAGTCTGGGCGGGTTTGAGCTATTATGGGCAAGCGAGACGCTTACCATCCGACGAGGGACTTGCTCTTTGCGCCAATAAGTTTCTAAAACGAACTAGTTTTCAGTGAAGAATCCAGACGGGATAAGCCAAAAGGAACACCTAGTCCATCAAACATTACAAACCGATGCTCATGTCCGGCGCATGATTTGCGGTCACAATATAGTTAGATCGTCGACAAATGATGCAGTTTCACACGTAGCTGGCCGCAGCTGCTCGTTTCTGACTGTTTACTAACTTTTTATGGTTGGGTTTTTATATTTTTTGTGTCCTGTAATATTCATCAATACACTGGATAGAAAAAAACTCTTGATTTTAGTAAAAACTGTAACTGTGCCATGACGTTCTAGCCGATTTTTTTGGATAAAAAGCTATTTTAAACTAAATCCTAATCCTAACTAATATTAAACTAAAATCGAAAGTAACTCTATCCTTCTGTCTCTCTATCTCTATGTCTGTCTATCTGGGTGTTTGTCGCGTTATCAGGCCTAAACGGCTTAACGGATCAGGCTGAATTTTTGCGTAGATATAGCTTAAGGTTTGGAAACGATCATAGGCTACTTTTTTTCCTAGGGCCACGGGAGCGAAGTCGCGGGAACACCGTGTAATATATAAAACTGACAGACAGTCTACGCGCAGCCTAAATCAGAGGTGATAGATACATGACATTTTCTGGGTAGCTTCCTGTGGTAGTGTAGGGGATCACTAAGAGGGTGAAAATTCACCGCTAAGCGGGTGAAACCGCGGGGCACAGTTCTTTTGAGGATACAAGATAACTCTGGGTAATTTTTTATTCAAATCCGTTCAGCCGTTACGGAGTTGAGTGGTGGCAAACTTTGCTTACGACAAACTTGCATATTTATTTCAGCGTCCGGTGTTGGTGCAATAGTTCGTAATTTTGAAATGTAGAGAAACAAGAAGACGCGTTCACTAACGTAAGTACTTTGTTCGGCAGTGGACCTCTTCCGACTGATAACGACTATGAACATAATTTCTAGTCTCTTTACCAAACAGAATACTAAACCACGCAACAAACAAGTTTTATTTTTTTGGATAAAATGTGAATTTATAAAACGTTTTATCTATCATATTTTCATAAAAACTTTAAAGACATTTTCGATTTGAATGCGAAGAACCAAAGTCACTGATATTGCTTTCAGAGTTTGCAAGCTGAAGTGGCAATGGGCAGGTCACATCACTCGAAGAACCGATAATGAAGAAAGGTTCTTGAGTGGCGACCTCGAATCGGAAGACGCAGCGTAGGCAGGCCTCTCACTAGGTAGACTAACGACATCGTGTAAGTCGCGGGCAACCGGTTTGATCCAAAACAATAGATTAATTAGACAATAGGTAAGTTAAAAAACAAATCATGCTCCATATCTACACCATATCCACTTCATACATATCTACATCCATACCTACTTACATGAAATCTGCGCAGACAACTGACCGTTCGAGGTAAACAATCGGTGCCGGACCGCAAATTTCCTGCCTTCCGATGTGATTGAGGAATCACGCTTCACTCCACACACCTGCTTGCGGCTTTCTACAGAAAAAAAAAAACAAGTTTGTATGAATAGATATATACCGAGCTACTTGTTTTTACCTGCGGTGAAAATCTATCAAAAAAAAACAGTGTATAAGGCATGTTTATCTTATTCCTTATTAATAAACGCGGATAAACCTTGGAACTGTTGCTCAGTCTTCTGTCTTTTACAATCGAGTTCTCATTTACGACTATAGTTACGATCATATTCGGTGACCTTTATCAAGGAATGCTATAAGAGTGACGCGTGCGCGACCACGTCTCTCCTTGCACACGCCTTGCTTTAGTTGTTGTTTATCGATACAATTATATACATACAAAAATAATTAAATTAAAATTGAAAACGCACAAGTTAACTTAAAATCAACTAAATTTAAAGGAAATTTGCTGAATTATCGCAATAGGCATTGGGGATTTTTAAAATACTAGCTTTGTAAAACGTCTGATAAGTTAAAATCCTTGCATTTGTAAGATTTTATCGCAATGTGCATGCTGTAAACTAAGCCGTTGCCAATTTAAAGTTCCTAACTTTTAATTCACGCACGTTACCAATCAAAAACTAATCTTCTGTATTTAACCGCGTCGCCTAATTTTACGTGCAATACACATTTCAAAAACAAATAGCGACTTCTGTCTTAACTTCTCAAGCATAAAGTTCATATCAATACAGCAACTACTAAATTGACAGTGATCGGTACGCTTTCAGCGGTACTTTTTTTAATTAATTGCCCGCTTTTTGCTTTGGTCGGTAGCAATCTATGTTTTCCTAGAAATAACCGTAACGAGGTTAATGGCACTATACAAATCGCTTTTACACGAGCACCGGCATCAGTGGAACTGTTAATTTGCTTAAAAAACTACGGTTGACAAACGTGTGATTGGTTTAAAAACGTGATAGTTTTTAAGAGCTTTGATAATCGGCTTGCTGAAATTTGGTTTTTAAACGCCAGATAATCTTACAACATTCTATACCTTGCAAAACGTGATTTAATGAAGATCTTTGTGACAGTCTGGTTATTATTGTTCAGTTCATTACAAGTTTAACTGTTCTCAAAACTATGAAATAAGCTTTGCTTATGTCTTTGCTTATTGAAAAACTAATCGTCGTAATTCAAATCACATTGGAAATTTTAGAATATAGAAATGATGATATACACATCAAGGGGTACCCTTACAACCTAAACAAACAAAACGTATCAAGAGCCTTCATTTTCAAGATCAAAGACACCCTAATCCTAAAAACACACCTCTCCTGAAATCCCTTAATACCCCAGAAAAATCTAAAGCACCCATACACCCGTAGAGGTGTAATAAAGGTGCCTACACACGGACGCCTCAAGAATTAAAAAAGGAAAACTCACGAGGGCGCACACAAAGTCCACAATGTCAGAAAAGTCTCCGTCAACAAACAAAGTGAGTGAAAAAAGTAAAAAAATACGTTACGAACTCCACATTCTTAATTTAACTTGAGTCACTCTTACATCCCCACTTGAATTTAGAACCGGGAAATGTAGAACTACCCACCTTCCCTGCGATTTACAAAGATATGACAAAATGAGAGACGGTTTAAGAAATCGAAGAGGTCAAGTGAAACTGGCCAAGTGACACGAAAAGGGAGGCGAAAGTAAGAAAGCCCCGTTTCTTGAGGCAATACAGTTGGTACGTATAATATGTATGCCAGCAGATTTTGTTGGGGTCTCACCGTAACACGCCGTTTGCGGTACATTTACACTGTGTAGGGAAAAATGGCTTATTCTATTTGGTGGATTTTTATAACAAGGTTATTTTACGGGCAAAAATGTAGTAACTTGTAAGACGGCAAAATTAGAAAAATCAACGACATTCACTAACCACGTCCAAAATAAAATTCTGGGGTGTTTGTCTGACTGTTCAATAATAAAATTGTGTGATCCTGGCGCCTATTTAGAAATCACTTGCAGTCCAGCACGGCAATGCTGCTCGCATTCTGGCAACTTTTCCTTCCCGCAGAGCTTGTTGTTGTGATTAATTAGATTATTTTTATTTGCTTATTAAAATTAATATTATTTTTTAAACAGTTTTAGCTTATATTTCGCTGTACAACATGTTTGTCATCGTAAATAAAGATATTTTTGTCCTAACATAAACTTTGAAGTTTGTTTTCTTTTGCGGATATTTTGCCCTTTGTTCCCACCTATTGGTAAGCAACGATGTGGTCGAAGATGAAGCAAGCAGACATAGAACATACTTATTTGCTCTGAGCTAGAAAAAATCCAGATTAGTGCTGGCAAATTAAGTGTACTTGAGACAAGGTTTTTTAAAAACGAAATCCCTTTTAATCCGACTGCCTAGGAAGGAGGGTAATGTTTTTGGTAATGTTATGTATGTAAGTTTGTCAGTATGTATGTCTGTGTGTTCCTATATTACCACCTATAGCCCAAACAGCTTGACCAATTTTAATGAGTAAGGTGTCATTGGATTATTTTTTATGTCTGGAATCTAATAGGCTATATTTTGCAGTCGAGTTTTTGTTTGTCTTTAAATAATAATGCTTGTCTTTTACTCTATCTAATAATTCTCCATTTTCATGTTATTTTCATTGTTTATTTCTTGTGCATAACATAAAATTCAATCAATTCATCTTTATTCCAACTAAAAACAGTCTGCACTTAACCACTGAACTTTAATTTCCTTACACGAGCGGATCGATATGAGAAAGCCCCTAATCTCTCCCTTATCAACTGTCATGTAAAAAAAACTTAAGCATCCCCCTACCCCACACACGCACACCACCGTCGCTCATTATAAGGGTAACTAATCACTGAGCTGTGGAGAAAAAAACGGATTTTTTTTATTCATTAACCACCCTCTTCTTACGTCGCTGTCCTGAGGGACTGGGAAAGTCGTAGAGTAGATTTAGTATTTCCTAGACCTATACTATACAGTATATTGAAGTTTTGAAGGATTCTGGCTTGATATTTTGAAGGATTCTGAGTTTTTCCGTCGCTTTCCTGAGGGAAAGAGAGAGATGTAGAGTAGATTTAGTTTGATTTCTCAAATTATTATTGAAGGGTTTGAAACAGTTTGTAAAATTATGCTCTGTTTTTAAAATATTTTTGTCCAAGGTGTCCAATTTCTATTTTTATTTCCTTTTTTTTATACTCAATACTCAATACATTTATTGCAAACATTATGTAAATTACATGCAGATCTTAATTAGCATAAGAAGTTAGAAGTTTAAGTGACTTCTATATAAAAATAAGCTTTGTGTGTGTTATGAAATGAATTATATTTTTTTTTTTTTTCATTGTGATGAATACTTAAATTTGGTTTATTCTCCACAAAATTCAGTCAGTGTCAAATAAAATAAAATTGGAATATAGACTACATAAGAAAGTATAATAAGAGTACAGAATGTAAATATTTTTTCACAATATATGTATTTACTTACTTTTATCCAACTTTATAATTTTTTTGAATTTCAAAAAGTCTGTGGCTTACAAAAGCTGTAAACTGATTTCCATTTTTTTCAGACAGGTTCATCAACAGCCTCTCCTCGGGTTTTGTGTTCCATCTCTGCATACGGCGCACAGAGCGCGTATAAAGCCAAAATTTGCATATCTGCTCACTCACTAAGTGCAATAGCTTGTTTGTACGCACTCCACATTCTTACTTCCAAAACGTTCATTAGACATGTTTTTGTAATTGTTCTTTGAGTATGCAGAGTCAATGGGCATTTGCATTAGCAAGTCGTTGGCGTATGTAACCAAGTACATTACTTAGCAGTTAACTTGGAACTTTTGTTTTAATAAAACGGGAATACTCACGTTAAACGTGCAAGGCAAGATGAGGTCGCGCGCGTGTCTCGCTGAGCATTCCTTGATAAAGGTCACCGAATGTGATCGAAACTATAGTCGGAATAACCGACTCAATTTAACGTGAGTATTCCCGTTTTATTAAAACAAAATGTATCAAAACCACGTCAGTTTTCATAGTATAACTTGAAACTGTTTTAAACGTAGCTTATCCTTTCTATTTACAATAAACTGCCCGACGAAATACTGGGCGCAACTTCCACTGAGTTATTCAAGTCCAAACTGAAACTCTGGTTGTTAGACCATCCATTTTATGACCTAGACAAATATGATTGTATGAAAATTTAATTTAATTTATTTTAATTCACTATTAATTTATTCAATTTAATATTAATTTAATTTAATTTATTGTTTAATAAGGGTTTACTTCTGTTAATTGAACCTTATTTATCCTGACCGACTTGTAGCTTTGCTACCAATAAATATTTCATTTCATTTCATTTATTTGTGGGTCAACGAAGGCTGAAAGGTTTCATAGGTTTATCCAAGATCTTTTTTATGGTAGCAGACATAGTTTTTACGTTGCAAGAAAATTATGAACAGATATGAAATCATCATCATCATCATCATCAACAACAACCTGAAGACGTCCACTGTTGAACAAAGGCTTCCCCGACAATTTTTAACTAGCATCGTTCAACGCGACTTTCAAAATGTCGTCAGTTCACCTAGTGGGAGGTCTACGCTGCGTCTTCCAACTCGTGGTTGCCTCTCAATAAATTTTCCTACTCATCGGTTATTGGTTCTGGAGCGATGTGGCCTGCCCATTGCCACTTTAGCTTGCATACCCTGAAAATAAATGAAATATTATACAACCTGTCTCATAAAGGTGCAACAATATTGTAAGGTATGTAGTGATCATTATGAACAACTTTTACTAAGGGACCAACCATGAAATGGCGAAAAAAAAATTGCTGTTCCATACATTTTGTAAGGGTCATTGACATTTTTCTATGGAACAGCTGATCTTCCACGATTCCAGTATTAGCACCACATTAAAAGTTGTCCATAATTATGAGTACATACATACCTTTCAATATGATTGCACCTTTCAGTAACACCTTGTATAATTATATCGGAAACGGATATACTACTTTTTTTATAAATCCACGCGAACGAAATCGCGGGTAACAGTTAGTTATATATATATATTCTATTTATTTTAAGGAAATGGTAAACTCACCTTTCGTTTTTGTTTAAAAAATGTGCTATTGAGTATACTTGAGGATATGTTGTTAAATTAGCTATCCATAAAAGTAATTTCTCATTTAAATTCTTAAGTATAAGCTCTTATTTTATTAAATACTAGCTTTCGCCCGCGGATTCACCCGTAACCAAAACGCGACTTAATATCTGTTCTGTAGTTTTATTATCTACCACGTGAAACAACCAAAATTACAAAGTTAACTCTTTACAAATATTTAGAATTATCAGTGGATAATTTGTAAATTTTCGCCTACAAAATAAATAAGCAAGCTTTCCAGACTCAGTGTAGGTGTCGAAAAAGGGCGATACTTTATAGAATTCAAATCAGAATGAGAATCCGTACAAAGGCGGGATATAGGGCGGCGTCAAACAAACGCCTTTCTTAAAGCATCGCCTAATTTCAATATCCGAACGGCGACCGTTCGAAATCTCTCCTCAGAGAATAAATTACTCGGTCTATTCAATATTTCATCAGAGCAAGAGGCCGACTCTGAATATTCAAAACTAGAGGCGACACGTAAAGGCACGCGCGAGCCATTTTTCGCGCCTATCATCTTGGTAACAAAACGCACTGGTAATTACCCCCTCCCTTCACCTTGCCGACCCCCTTCCATCCCACTCCCCCTGCGAGGGGGAAGGGGGCCGCCCAGTGACAATTATTGATCAAAAATTCTCTCTCTTCTTTCGCAAAAGAAAACTTGGACGGGTTATGTGTCAACCGATATAGTTTGATCGTTGCAATTAGATATTTTTGTTAAATAATCACAATATTTCAAATTTTTTTTTTGCGTATTTCGCCTCCAATAAATAATTATAGTAATTGACAAAACAGAAATTATTGGTGCCAATTTCGTTGCAGTTTTACCTTCAGAAAATATTTTTTTTTCTGTCTTCCTATTTCAACAGGTCAGTCAAGAAATAGTTATAGATAGAGAAGTAGGAAGAGAGAATAAAAAAATACTGTTGATAAAGTTATTTTCGCATTTTATAAAATAAGTGTAATATATTGTTTGACTCCAAGGCACCGAACTAATTATGCTTTAATTAAGACAAAATTGACATGGCCTGAACGGATTGTGAGGCCTATTACAAGTGGCGCATTGGTGAGGTTTCACCACTACCACTAGGCGATTTGCGTAAGGGAAAATTCCTAAGCTCTTAGCTGAAACATAAAGTATCGTAATAAGTAAGGAATATCGTGTTATTTCTCATTTGTGATTTGATCCACACACAGCTTGCACACTTATAAATGCCACCAAAGTTTAGTATGAAACTAATTGAAACAAATTGGTTTTGTCTTCTACTTTTTCAAGTTTCTATAAATAATTCAGTTATGTTGTTTTGTTAAATATAAAAATGACATCTTGTTGTGATCTACGAATTCATTTTCAAGGTACGCATCGATTGTAATTTTAAGTATTATATATGATTTTAAATATAATTTGTAAAATAGCTTTTGTATCAATTTTTTGAAACACTTTTCAGCCTACAAATCTTCAACAGTTTTACTACTTTTTCTGGTAGTAAACAGTCCGTAAAATGGGCTCAATACAGTTAAGATTGATAAAAAAGCGAGGCGAGGCTCTGCATTCTCCTTCATCTCCTAAAGCCCGACGCAGAGCAAAGTGCACCACAAGTCTTCACCACTGGATTCACTGATCTGTATTTAGCTGAATAAACAGCCGATGATAATGAAACATACATCGAAAAAAAAGAGCAGATCCTTCCTAGTACCAAGATCTTTCAGGCGTAGTAGACGCGGCCGCCTCGGCATATTAATTGCACGCGGTCCTACCGGCGGGAGGCAAGACATGGGGAGGCGAGGTCAACCGTCGCGCGCCATTGTTTTGTGCGTGCGACTGTACCGCCCGGGTAGATTTATCTTTACGTATTTACATTGACTTGTACTTTGGCTTTTAGACGAAAAAAAGTTTAGTTGGGCTTAGGTATTTAGCAACATAAATATACTTCCAAGTACTATCGGTAGTGTAATCAATCAACTACGTAAACAAATTCTGAAATTTTTTGACAAAATAATTATTTAATCCGTAATATAATATAATAATAATTATATTTAATGTAATATAATTTAATCTGTAGATATTTTAGATTTAATTTATTTAAGTATTTATTTTAATTTTGTATCTAGTTTTAGTTTTAGTTTGTATTTTTAAGTTTAGATAATAATATAGCTATTATTAGTACCTAAATAATAATTACTTAAATTTTGTAATTAAGTTTGCTACAGAATGTATATTATACACATGTATTTTTTAACTCGTGATAAATTTGCACCCTCTAATCGGTTCAGAGTTGTTTTAGTATAAGAAGCTCATAAGGTATTTATTGCCAACTAGCTGTTACCGGCGACTTCGTTCGCGTGGACCTACAAAAAAAATAGCCTATTTCCGTCTCCGGAACATAAGCTTTATATTACTGTATTTCAGGTTGAAAGGCAACCAGTGAAGTTATTAGGTACAAAAAGATTTAATAACGAATGTCGAGGGACAAGCGCACTGAACTGCCGCGCAGGGCTTTAAACTGCCGAAGTTTAAAATTCTTGGTGGCTGAACTAATATGCTCAAGCAAGGCGCTTACCATCAGGCGAGCGATTTGCTCGTCTCGTCATATAGTAGTAAAAAAAAACAAAAGACCACAAAACGCATAGCTTTTTTAACTATCCGGTAAGTAAGTTCGTATAGGACGATTGGTTAGGTTATTAATAGACCAAATAAACCGGGATCTACAGTTTAACATGTCATCCGACCCACGGTACTAAATCCGCTCAGTTGTAAATCCCACTCGCGGTCACCCATCCGAAGACTGACCGTCCGTTGCTAAACCTCGCTGATCGACAAGAAACACCTAGTCGAGCGCAATTAGCTCTACCATCCGGTAAATGTAAGACGGATTCGATCTAAGCCCGAGTACTTTTTAATAATCCTATAATCCTAGATTCCGACTCTTGAATTCAGCCGTAATCAAATCAATATGAACTGCAGTCTGCGCCGCGTTACCATTGAGGCGGAGACGATCGTAGCGTATAGAAATCGACCAATCACATTGGCTGAAATCCACGTCTCGTCTCCGCTTTGCTTCGATGAAAACAATCATAGCGGAGACGAGAAGAATTGTATCAAATTATATGGCGAGAGGAGTAACGCGGTAGAAAGGAGCTGGGGACAGCGGTGCAGAGCAGGTGAAGAGTGGCGCCATTCAACGCCCCTGGAATTGGATGTGTCCATAGGCGGCGGTGACCACTTACCATCAGGAGGCCCGTCGCTTGTTTGCTACTAATTACATTTTTTTTAAAAATGCAAGGGGAACGGAGCGGGGCGGAGTATAGCGGAGCAGGGATCAAACAATACAGAATGTATTGAGTCATGCTCCGCTCGTCTCCGCCTCAATGGAAACGCAGCCTTATATTACGGTCTCTTACGCCTGAAACACATAAATAACGTGGTGTGATATCTGACAAGTTTTCCTTGCACTTAGCGTGTATATGACGTCCTTGCCACGCTTTATGTGAAAACTCAGATGACAGTCACGTCACTTAGATGGGTTTTAGGCCTTCCGTCAGCCACCATCAGCAAAGAAAACGTCCACTGCTGAACAAAAGCCTCCTTTAGAAAATGAGGGAGGGAGGCTGCACTAATTCTCAAGCTTGGCAGGCTGCTTGTGTCGCAAACGGCTCACCAATTAACAAACTAAGAGGACGCTGCTGTTTGCCCTATTTTTTTTTTTTTAATTATTGACGATCATGTCATTCGCCTGATGGTATTCGTAAATCTTGCCCATAACAGTTCAATGCCACCCAGAATTTTGATCTGTAGCATTTTAATACACTTCGTGACATTGTCCTGCTCGTATTTCTAAGATATTAAATGTTGAATACCTTTATTTTCAGTAACTAGCAGCCCACCCCGGCTTCGCACGGGTATTTAACAAAAGAATTAAAATTATAATACACACACATAAACCCTTCTATTTGCGTCAGGTTAGTAAAAAAAAGAAAATTGTAAAGAACGCGAAAAAGCTACGAAAGAACTTTTCAAATCGGTTCAGTACTTTCGGAGCCTACTCAATGCAAACAAACAAACAATGAAATATTTCCTTTTTATAATATTGGTATAGATGTTCTGCAAAGTCGTAGTATATTATTTTATTCTATCATCATCAATAGTTTTCGCAGCGCACGCAATGTAAAGAATATTTTAGGTTCTTTTTTTACATCTTGGGTTACATTATTGGAGTTTCAGTAAGGATCTCTAATTTTTTTGAAAATATAATAAACCTATGTCACCCGAGGATAGTGTAGCTTTCCAACAGCGAAATAGTTTTTCAAATCATTTCACTAGTTTCGAACCCTATTTAATGCAAACAAACAAACAATCAAATCTTTCCACTTTATAATATTGGTATATATATATGTATAGATTACGCTATGGAAACAATGGCCCTTCATTTCTACAACGTAAGTCCTAAAACTGCCAATGTAAGTAAAAAACCAATGTATTTAGACAGTAATGTATTCATATTCATTCAATAATCCAGTGAAGAGAATTGTTTTCTCTCGGAGATTATGCAGAAAGCTTGCACTAATGCAACGTGCCGCATAAACAGAATCGGAAAAACGATCGGTTCTCATCGCTTCCTTCGATTTTCCGCTCTGTCCATTATTGTGTTTGTGAGCAACATGCATGTAAATCATTCAATCCGCACACACAAACATAGCCCGTCCCGGTCACACCCACACCGGTCCACGTTCCCGAGAAAGGATACGAACAATCCACGGTGTTAATTTACGTACAGTTGGCAATTATAATTTTCGTATTCGTGTCCGTCCCTTTCTTTCCCGATATTTTTTATTGTCTGTCTCTGTTGCGGGTGGGGGTTAAGATAAAGCGGCGAAGACGCGCGAGATATGTAGATTTTTTTAATAAAAACCGCGCTTCTGTGTGCGCTAAGTGATATGGCTTGTTCTTTTTAATTTCGTTGCGAATGCGAGCGGAGTCTAGAGATCATCTATCAGGCTTTTTTTCTGTTTTTTCCTCCGTCTACAGTCGGCGTTATGAAGATTTCGCATGGGATATGAATATTGATTGTTGAGTTCCCGACTAATGAAAGCTTGATTGGTGTACGCCGTTGATGTGTAACGAACTCACCGGGGGATAGGGGGACGTAAAAAGATGTTTCTTTATAGTTGGAGCGTTTTGTCGGGATGTTTTGCGTTTTAATTGAGTATCGACGAGATTTTCTCGAGAATTACGTGTTATTTATGAGGGTAATATTTTGGGTTGCTTGGAAGTTAATTAAAGACACATTTACTATTACTTCCATAACGATTATCGTTAATAATTAAGTTAAGATTTTTTTTTTTCTATTTCGTAGTGTTTTTGTAGCCGCGCTACATACATGTTCGTAGGCATCTACACACGTGTAGAAGACATCAACGCGCGCTCACATGCTACGCAGTTTTGTGGTTGAAAAAAAAAAGTGTATTGCCATTATTTTTAAGGAACTTACTGTGAAGTACTTACATTTTTCAACGTATGCACTTTTAGTTCCATTTGTCGTCAGAAAGACGCAGCGTAGGTAAGCTTCCTACATGGTTGACCGACGACATTGTGAAAGTCGCGGGCGACAGGTGGATGCAAATTGATTATCGTACAGCGTCTACGAGGGAGGCCTATGTTTAGCAGTGGACGTCTTCTGGCTAATGATGATGATCTTGTAGATCAATGATGTTACTTTTGAAGGCATTTATTTCTATTGCTCAGCCTATTTGCCGGAGTGAAATGATTATAACAAAGTTTTACATTGAACGACTGAACTCTTAACAATTTCTTGTAAGTTTAGTTTGAAAGCATAATTTAGTTTGCAGTTTCACTTCAGGCCTATCAGAAGGAAGTTCGTTCAAACCTTTATGAGTAAAAATTAAATTTGTTCTTCATTACTTAATGTCTTATAAAAGTTTAATTTTCACGGCGACTTGGACAAGTTTCAGGACCGAGTACATTTTCAGTAATAGAAATAGTACTAAATGATAGCTAGTAATTTTGGTAGCAGAAAGTTATGTTTTCATAGACTTTGTATCTGAACCAAGACTTGAAATTTTTAGAAGATTTTTAAACATTTTTCTTCGAAAAGTCGGGGTCAAGAGAGTTTCTTAAGTAATTTTATCTTGTGTTTTGCTTTTTTTATGATACTCTGACGAAACGAGCAAGTTGCTCGCTGGTAAGCATCACGCTTGCCCACAAAAGGTTGAGTGCCACCTACAATTTTGAATTCACCCGTCCAAAATCATACGCAGCATTGCACTTGACTGTGCTCGTCACCCTCAGATATTATGCTCAGTAATTTAACTGGAAACATTGCTCTTCATCCGAAAAATAGTAATATTTGCACACTACTGGTTGACGGTCCAATAACCAGAAAGGAGTGGTACTTTTTCGCAAAGACTATGCTAAAGAACTCTACAGCTGCCACTATAATAATAATAATATTTTTATTTTTTTTATTTCAGGCACATTTGATTGACCCTCACTATTACTGATTAAAGCCAAAATTGAAAGTAAATTTATATAGAAGTTGTAGAAATCATGTTTATGGAGCCAATTTGAGAAAAAAAATGCATTTTACACTCTCACGTGCACAGATGAAACAGATGGCTTTAGCCCGCGCTAGTCGAAATTTGATATTTGCTACTTATTCTAAACCAAGAAATAAACCAAAATCCTGGGTTATGCTATTCTAAATTAATTACCTCGCTATCAGAGAAATAATGACTTGAATATACACATGTCCGGAGATCTGGCGAAAAAATTGTATACATTGAGGACTTTTCAATGGTTTTTTAATGTTTTTTTTTATTTTACTCGGTGACGATACGAGCAAGTCACTCACCTGATGTTAAGCGTCACGCTTGCCCATAATAGTGTCACCCATAATTTTGAACTTCAACCGTTCAAAACTATCCGCGGCAATGCACTGCGCTCGTCACTCTGAGATGTTAGATGTTAAATCTCTGTATGCCCAGTAATTACGCTGGAAATATTGCCCTTCAATCCGGAACACAGTAATGCTTGCACACTACTGCTTGGCGGTTGAATGACTGGCAAAGGTACTTCCCCAGGCGGACTCTGCAAGAGAGCCCTATCACTACAAAATCTTGTAATCTTCTGTTCCCTCTTACCTATACTAGATGAAAATACCGCCAAAACATATATCTCAACACAAGATCTCTAATATGCATAAATAATGAGGGGCACGGAATAGAACAATCCACTTTCTCAAAGCTTCAAAGCTATCTATAAAACGCTCGCGAGCAAACTATTCCCACTTTACGCTCCAAAACTCACCGCAGACGAAACTCAATCAACTCCGGATTACCACCAGTCAATGACATGCTCAAGTATGTGTTTCTTGTTAACGTCACGCACTGGCGCATCTCACTCGTCCTACCGAGGTACCGGCCCGTAACGCGTGACTTGCAGAACCGTCCTGAGCCGTCCGGCAGCCGCGCGTGAAGGAACGACCAATTGGTAACGCTGAGACATATCACTTACACTACATTCTAATCTCTACCTTAAAATGCACACTTTCGTGTTGCTTTTGCATTGATTACCTTGAGTTAACACTTCGAACAAGAGTCAAAGTAAAACAGATTATAAATCTGAAGAGTTATAGTGGTTTTTTCTGTGTCTGGTGAGTTCGAAGACAACGTTCTGGTCTGTGTCCGAGACGAATCGTCTTCCGGAGTAAGACGTGATTTCTCGAAGAAAGTCTCGAATCAATGGAACGCAGTGGACATTGGCCCCCGATTGTATTGGCTTTGGGCCAGTAAATGTTATGAAATTGACGGTGATGTGTCAAAACAATGTTAACTTTCGTTACGTGTTTGAAATTTATAGTCTTTTCAATGTTGTGTGTAATTTCTGGCTTGCTGTACTAATATTTTCCTCCTAAATATATTTGCTTTCCACTGACCGACGACATTGTGAATGTCAGGAGCAAATGCAGATGCGGATGCAAATGGCGAATTGCCATTCAGTGTAGCGCTCTAAGAAGGAAGCCTTTATTCAGTAGTCGACGTCTTCCGGCTGATGATGATGATGAAACATATTTCACTACTACTCGTAATATTTTTATGTAGATATTTACACCACCGACCGTATTTTTTTTTCATTCATAATTTTTTCCATCCCAAGGTTGACTTGAAGTAATTATAATTTTTGATAATTAAGTTTAATTGTCTTTTTGGAGCATTCGTGTATAAAAAAGTTATATCGTATAGTAATAACCCTCTAATATTATTTCCCCATACTTATAAGTTTAGCTTTTCTGTGTTGGTTGAAACCATTATCATCGTCAGCCTACATTAGTCCAGTGCTGCCATGTTGGCCTGTTCGATAACTATAGTCGGCCTGATTAATGACTTTCCACTATCAGCTGCTGAATCACATCACACTAATATTATAAATGCGAAAGTTTGTGTGTAAGTGTGTAAGTAGATAAGTATGTAAGTGTGTTTGTTCCCGTTCAACTCAGTAACGGGTGAACAGATTTGAATGAAATTTGATACGGAGGTAGCTTACACACTGTATTAGCACATATGCTACTTTTGATCTCGTAAAAATATTCGGCTTCTGTAGAATAGTGGGTGAAACCGCGGGGCGCTGCTAGTATAACATATTTTTACCCGCCTGTCCAAGTAGAAGAGCAATATTTTTGGTGTATATGTTAGTCTGAAAGTACAATACAATACAATATACTTTATAATACACCAAAAAGACAAACTTAAAAATTAATGAACAATAATATTTTAAAAACGGTAATATTACGGTAGTATAAGTATGTGTGTTTGTTCCTTTATTAAACCTCCTGTAGCCTTAACGGCTTGACTGATTTTGACGAGTGTGGTGTCATTGGATTCCTCTTTCCGTCCGGAGTTACATAGCCTACATTTTGCATTTTTTTTTTTTTTTTTTTTTTGTAATGGAGAAGAAAACAGATATTTTCATTATCTCCAAAACATTTTGACTGCATGTGAAAAAACTTTCTATAAAATATTGACAAAACAGCATTTTTTCTGGCCCCATCTTGTTAACCAGCAGCGATCTGTGATTTCGTAAATTGAAATTTCTCCATCGTTCACCTCAAAATCTATTCAATAATATTAGGCTTTTATTTATACTTTAATAAAAAAAAACGTCACCGTCGACATTTCTCTTTTATTTTTCAATACTTCTACTTATCGTGTAAATTACCGGGAAAATGTTGATGGGAACCTTCTTTGCCGTTAAAAATGGACACCCTTTTATGAAAGATTGGTAAATTATAAAGAGACAATTTTATTTTTTCAAATGAATATTGAGAGGTAAGGATCCCGACAAACTGTCACGAATAATTACAGGGATGATAATAAGCGTAGAACGAAAGGAAAATCTTATTCGGCTGAGTTTATTTACCGAAAACGTCTTCCATAACGACTCAAACTCGAGTACAATGCTCGATAATTATTTTTAGACAATTAGTAGTGCATACGTCATAAATCACGTAATTTTTTTTTGTATTCATCACAAAAGCACAAAATCATAATATAAAAATAATCTTAAACAAACATATAGTACAGCCAATAAAAGGTCTAAACATATTACTTAAGTAGGTAGAAACAAATTGTATTATTATTATGTATATATAAATATATATACACTTACAAGGATTACACACTAAAAAAGTTTATATTATTAGTGCTGCTAAGCGCAGCAAGCAGACTTTATTTAAAAATAAGATCATAAAAATACATAAACAGGCGATAATTATATTCTTAAATGCTATAATTCATTATTTTCCATTCATTCCAACGCCCCGCGGTTTCGCCCGGTATTCTACAGAAACCAAATATTTATATTTTCCGGGTTAACAAGTAGCCTAATTGTGGTAATCCAGGATATAAGCTACCGCTACAACAAATTTCATCCAAATCCGCACAGGTTAACTGGTAACAAGCACACTTACGCACAAACATTCGCATTTATAATATTGATTGATAGGATCAATATGTACAACGTACTAGAGGTGTCTCTGTAATGCATTGCAACGTCCCATTTAATTGTGGCAGCTTTGCTTTTACTGTTTTTGAGAAAAAATATTAATTAAAGAGCACTGGCCATCCTAATCCTAACTTCCTAATAAATATTATAAATTCGAAAGTATCTCTGTCTCTCTGTCTCTCTATCTGGGTGTTTGGTCGCATTATCACGGCTGAACGGATCGAGCTGAATTTTTGCATAGATATAGCCTAAGAGTTGGAGACGGACATATGCTATTTTTTTTTTCAGCGCGATCTAAGGCGCGGTTAACAGCTAGTCAAAAATAAAATAAAAATCATATCTTTGTTTGTAGTTCCGCGCGATCGAAGTCGCGGGTAACAGCTAGTCAAAAATAAAATAAAAATCATATCTTTTTTTGTAGTTCCGCGCGATCGAAGTCGCGGGTAACAGCTAGTCAAAAATAAAATAAAAATCATATCTTTTTTGTAGCTCCACGCGATCGAAGTCGCGGGTAACAGCTAGTCAAAAATAAAATAAAAATCATATCTTTTTTTGTAGTTCCGCGCGATCGAAGTGGCGTGTAACAGCTAGTCAAAAATAAAAATCATATCATTACCAACATAACTTTAGCATACGGCCACGTGAAAAAAGTTTGCGTTCCAATTCCAAAATTCTAGCTTCAAAGATTACTCGACCGGCAATTTCATTTTTAAAAGTGCAAAGTGCCAGTAACCTTGCCTATAATTTCAATAGTGGGTTCGCGGGCTCAAGGTCAACGCCCGGGGGACAGAGGGGACACTTTTACGATCAGCTGGTATCTGCCCCACTACGGTTATTATCATAGAAAACTACGGATTTTAGTTTAAATTTTGTTACGAATAGATTAAAAAAATCTAGAAAAAAACAGTTAGATTTAGGTATAGAGACGGCCAAGCTATCGGCTGTGGCAACATCGTCATACTATCTACATGTATTGTATTTTTAATAACCTATTGTCTGTTACCGAACTTTTTTCAATAAAATAAAATACTAGCCATTTTAGATTAATTTCATAGTTTCCGTTTAAAAACTTGACAAATTGAGCCTATTTTTAAAAATTGGATTTGGTGAAGAGACGAGCAAGTCGCTCACCTGACTTAAGCTTCACGCTTGCCCATAGCTATATATATATATATAGTATGAATATAGTTCATTGCCACCCAGAATTTTGAACCTTATCCTTCTAATTTTGTTACTCCATTATCACGTATATTTTTTATAGCATTACACAATTAAGGTCAACAGTAAATTATTTTGAGTTATTTTTTACTGTTTTAGACTTTGACTGAGACTTGTTTTGATTGTAATATTGTTTACTTGATATACTACAAATCTTGACACTGGCAAAATACACTATATGTGGAGCCAAAGTATGAGAGAGGAAAAAAACATACGAATTAGGGTATTAAGGCACCTACATACCTTTTTTCTAAAATTATTAATTATGGTGGAAAAATCAACACGTGAAATATTGGGTACTATTTTATTTTGTCAAGTTGGCAATATCTGTGGAGCTTATTATTTTTAAAGCTCACAGATTCGCATTTGATTTTTACGAGGCTCTTGTGGCAGATTAAAGTTTGCTTAGTTTCGTGTAAATTGTGTACTATGAATATTATTATTTTAATGTTGTATTTTAGTGCCTTTTTATGACATCTTGGGCGATAGTTGAATATATTAAATATCTTGCCGGGCTTTTTTTACCACGCCATTTTCTAGTAATTTCAATCGACTGAAAGGAAATTCTTAATGTCATAATAACACAAATGTCATATATACACTATTATACACCCCATACAGGTTTTTTTTAAATTACAGGCTAGACGTTTGACCACTGCTTTCCTGATGTACCTGATTTTATGACAGCGGGACCTATAGTTTCATGTACCATGAGAAATGACCGCGTGTTGGTCATGACCAACATGCCAATGGCACTCTTGGTCACCCATCCAAAGATTGACCGATGTCTGCCTCGCGCTTTTCCTCAATTATATTTTCCAGTGTTTGTAAAATTAATCGCAATAAAAATACTTATTTCAATTTATTGAGCAAACACGAGGTTTCACATTTTGTTGGACAACATTAGAAATGTTTATTCATGTTTAAAAGCCCACAAATCAAAAACTTTCAAGGTTACAGGTAATTATTGTGAAAACCAATAAAAGAATCGCTCTTTTCTAGAAATCAACGCACAAACCAAACCGCTTATGATAGAGACGTGAAATGTAAACCCAATACTCCTTAAATTGTCTAAGTTAACAATAAGATCGCATTTTGCGGTAATTCCACCATTAAAGGGTAAAATGGACCCCCAAAGATAATATGTAAAAAAACTAATGTTAAAATAACGAAAGGCATTTCGGGATCTTTCAAAAATCAACCCCTGAAGAGGTTAAATGGGGTGTTTAATTTATTATAGTCTATAGAAGCGAAGTTAACCTACGCGAGTCTATGGTAGTCTATTTATAAACTTTTGTCTCGAACAACGCAATTTTTCTCGTGTTGCGTATTTTAGAAAAAAGTTTGGAACACTACCAGTTGCATTCAAAGTTTGGGGCTCGATAAAAAAGGTATTAAACCGCGAGCTTGGTCAGAGGGCAGTGGGGAGGAGCGGTCATCTCCCCCATCTCCCCTTTTTATCTCCGCAAGTCAAGGGCGCGTGGGGCAGGTCCACCGGCCGCCGGCTATTGACATTCTGTTTTCAAATTTTTACCTACTTTTTTCCATTGTCCGTAACTTTTTAATACAGGGGGTCGACGAACTGAGTGGCCAGTGAGTGCCCTATTACAGTGAGTGTTTGTGAATCCGGCTGCTTGAATTTGGAACTGAGTGCATTGTTTGGAAGAGGTTTGACACATCCGGTCTGAATAAACCTAAATGTTTATTTTTTCATCTATTGAAAACTTTCTCGGATCTCAAAATCTTTTTTAATTCTCTAACAATTTTACGATGGGTGTAGCTTAGTAGAAGTGCGTCTTGCCTTAGAGCAAGATGTTCGGGGTTCGATTTCCAGCTTTGCAGAAGTTTGTTATCTCCTTTAAATTTGGGTTGTACTTTTACACTTTTCTTTCTCTTTTAAGACTGGGAACTGAATAAAATCAAAAACCTTACTGCAAAATTTAGCTTATCTCACTGCGGACGCAAAATTTAATCCAACTATACCTCACTCATCAAAATCGGTCAAGCCGGATAGGCTATAGGAGGTAATATAGGAACATAGAAACATACATGAACTTACATACACCCTAAAAATACACCTTAGGTTGTCGGGTAAAAACTAAGCTAAGCAGTACATTTTTATCCGTCCAAGGGTTGTTCGAAAGTGTGAAATGGCTTAACAATACATGTCAGTATTACCATGATTGTGTCGTTATCCTCCATCAGGCAGGTATCAGCCATCTTACACAACTTAATACTAACAGACTAACAGTATCGATGTATTACCATCTTTAGACTTGTTGTAGTGAGTGTTGGAAATCTGGAGATTGAGTAAGCGTCCAAATTTAAAAACACTTTGGTTTTTATTTTACTTATTAAATTAGGCTATAAAGACTGTAAAATACCTACTTAATAAGTTTTTAGAAAAAATCTTCTTAGAGGCTTTTATAAGAAAGATTCGTTCTTAATAGAATGATAGGAAATTAATTTCGCTGATTACCTCGATGGAAACATTGACATAATTATTCTTAAGCACCGAGCGCATGGTGCATACAAAGATTCTAAGGACCACTGTTAACTCAGTCGAAGGCAACCAGCGCTGGCGCACGGACATCACACGTCGCGCCGCTACTGCTAGAGTCACTTTACACAAACAAACACGTTAAAATGCGTCGCAGTAGTAAAAATTTCATCAAATCACACCAATATAGAGATAATGAGATGTAATGTTTTAATCACTATCTCTAGAAGAATTTAAATAAAATTTTAAAAATACTGACTACTTTTGGTAGATCATCGAATAAACAGGGAATTTTCTCATTAATAAAGAAGCCACCAGGCTCCATACCATGGGGTTGTTATTACGATGTTAGGTTCAGGCCGCCGATGCTCCGCGATCGTGAATCTATCTCGCGACACGATTCGCGGTCGCAGCTTTTCAGCTTCAGGGTACGAGCCACTGACATCTATAATATACTAAAGACGTCAGTGCTACAGGACCAGGCAAATAAAAAAAAGTTTATAGACCCCTTTTCTTTAGTAATAGCGAGACGAGCAACTTCAAAGATTCAAAACCCCGAGCGGCAATGAACTGCGCTTGTCACCCTGAGAGACCCTGTTACGACGTTAGTCCAGGCGATGGTGGAATAGAAAAACGAAGATCCTTTCAAGGCGTCCTTTAATCGACCGTCGTTCTTCTCGTCCCAATCACAAAACCTTCCTTCGTGCTACCCTCGCTTTTTTTATCTCCAAAAATAGTTGCCAGCAAATAAATAATAATTCCAACTATTTAAAAATCAAACAAAGCATCAAATTAATTAACTAAACAGAAACTTACTTAGTCGTTAACATTAACATTAAGCTTATCATGAGGAACTTCCATATTTACTACAAACTATAGGAACTATATTACCGGATCAATCTATACATAGATGACACTTAATTAGATATATGTATTGTTACGGAGGTTGGGAGCCGGAGGAAGATGTAACATTAGAGTGAGTTTTTTCCACATACTTGTAGTAAGTATGTGGAAAAAACTCACTGAAGTGAACAAAGAGGCGTAATTCTCACTTCAGCAGCGACGTATCGACATATCGCCACAAAAACTCCCAAACTCTTGAGTGACAGGGCCGCCTTACAATCGACATCCATCGATAAGGCACAAAGCGACCGGCATAGCATCGCATTGACAAGCGAGCTGCGGCGATGGCTCGAGCGTGTGCTATGTGTGAATGTTATCAAAGATCGAGATGTTACGTCGAATCCATTCGATTATTAGGTACTGGGAAGAGTCGGATTTAATCGATTTTTACCCGAGTTCAAAAGGAGGAGAGTAATGTTTTGATGTATGTAAGTATTTATGGAAGTATATCAGTTTGCAAGTATGATTCTTTATGTGTTTTTGTATAACCTCCTGCAACGTAAATTGCTCGACAATTTATTTATTGAGATACGCCAACAGTGAACATATTTTACATTATTTTAATATATTTCTACGTGAGCGGGTACATGGAACTGATATGATCACACTTTTAGGTATATACAACATTCGCCATAAATAGTGATTAGACAGGGAAATAAAATAATAACAATTTGACGAGAGGTGTCGTTGAATTCCTATAACCAGGGTGTCAAACGATACATTTTGCAGTAGGGTTTTTGTTTTTACTTTAGTGACAATATTTGTTATTTATATCCCATGAGTGCATACTCCATACTCATGCTTGATTCTCGTACATGGTAAGGTTTGTGTTTCTAGTTAGGTTAAGTTATGTTTTAATAGCGACTGCAGGTATCTGACACGGCTTTGTAATTTTTCTCCAAAAACAATCTTCACTATCTTCACTATCTTTTTTATCACTTGTTATGTTTATATTTTTTTCTGTAGGTATAATATATTGTTAAAGTAACGTTTTTGGCTCTTACGTAGTTTTGGCATTAAACGTTGTTAGCAGGGTTCTTTTTATCATCAATCATTATTGGAAAACAACTGACATCATCAAAAAGATGTCATCTTTTTTTTTTGCTCCCAAAACAAGAACTTAAAAGATAACATTACGCGGTTGGTTGCAAAGGAGAAGAAACCCCGGACCCGGGCGACCTAGCTAATATTTGCACCAGAAAATACAATTCGTTGTAACAAACTTTTTATAAATGTATTGTTTATGTTTTGTTTTGCAATAGTTGTACTCATGTATGTTTTAGAGAAACTGTCTGCGAGAGGTTTTTATTAATTAAAAATCACCTGGTATAGATACAAAGTATATTCATAGTACACTAGCTCCTGCCCGCGGCTTCGCCCGCGTATTTCATGGAAACAATAATCCATTAAGTTACTATGGAGGTTAATAATTATACTTATCACACTGGAACTATATATTTTACCGGGATCAAAATAGCTTATGTGTTAATCCATGCCATAAGCTAGCCCGAAACCAAATTTCATCAAATTATGTACAGCCGTTACAAAGTTAATGAGAAACAAACATACTATTTCCAAAATTTTAAATATATTTTTTTATGCTAATAGGAGCTGATTTTGAAAAAACTGTGATATCCGTATCTTTTTATTTTTCTTGTAGAGTATCTATATCAAGTTTGGTATCAATCGAACCAGAGAAAAAAAAACATACAAACTTTAACACCTCATTTCACCCCCTTGGGGGTTGATTTTCGAAAAATCCTTTCTTAGTGTGTATTTACACCCCTCAATAAACATACCCTCCAAATTTCAAGTCTCTATGTACAGCGGTTTAGGCTGTACGTTGTCTAAAGGTCAGTCAGTCAGGACAAAGCCTTTTATAGGTATAGATTACGATACAGGTGTGCTATGTTGGTCATTACACTCGAGATAAGGGAGCCAAGAATGTAATGATCAATGCACACGCGTTTCATACAAGGTTTTTCAACACTTGCGAGGAAAAAACAAATTTAAGTTTCAAGTTTGTTATTTTCTCGAACCTGTAACTTTGAAAATTTAGTAGACCGCTAGGTTTTTCTCTCTAGATTTTGGTGGCAACGCTTTCACTCGCATTTGGTGCCTCGATTAGTGTTTCTGGCGGGATCGAATCTACGTATCTCTTCTTCTTCTCTATGCTCTTCTTCACTTGAAGTCAACGTTTTTGATAAAGGTTAATCACACAGCGTAAACGTGTGGAAAATGACGCGCAGGCTTCTATTTTTCCCGCGGCAGCCTTAGCTTCACACGTAACGAGCACTTCTATCACTATCTCTTGGTCTGTTCACGGAGAAAGACTTATAGATAAATCAGGAACTTCACGTCATTTGTCGCAGATAACGAACATATGGTGCGTGCACGCTGCGAGCAAATGTTAGTATTATCTGCCTCTTATGCGGTGCGGACGTGTCATTTAGTGCTCTTTGCCCGTGTTTACAGTATTTGATTGAATGATTCCTTAATTTGTTATGGATCGAAATGTAGAAAACGACATAACGATTTTTTACAATGAGCCCTCTTGGTTCCGTTTTCCTTGTTAAAATTCAATCCATTATAATATTATTTAATTAAATTAGCGCGAATTCTAACGGTTATTGTCTAAAATTCTGAAAATTCCGATGGGAATACCTAAACTGACATGCAATTGCAGGATTTTCCAAAAGCTCAAGGAATAGAGCTAGTTAGTTCCTGCACTGTTCTTCATGACAAAAACGACTGAAATAGCATTGTTACTTGATTTGTAACGCCTAAACTCGATTAGACGCTAGATTAAATCTGAAAACAGAAAACAGACGTACTAAAAAAAAACGTAAGGAACTAGGTACCTAAAATTGTTAAAAGCACCATCTAGTCTAGAAACTTGGTACCTACACCTATCTATTGAAAAAAAAAAGATTGGTGCTAGGTACTCAACGAAACCAAAACCATCCTCAGTAAAATTTGAGTAAAATTACAAATGTATTTCTAGTTTTTTTTTTTTCGGTTTGATGTCGACCATGCTGAAAGATTTCTAATCTGAAATTGAGTTTCTGGTCAATGATTTTTAACTTGCTACCAAACGATCTAATCGCTTATTGAAATACAGCAGCAATCAGAAATTAAAACGCTCAAATATTAGCGGGAGCATGAAGAAGTCATGTCGTTCATTATATTATTTTACAAAACTTGTGTTGTGTTAACAATGTGTTAATTCGAGTGTTAATGTGTAAAATTGGAGTGGATTTTTATTCATTAAGTGTTCGAGAATAAAATAATGTCGTGAAACGTGACTCTTCGTGTTGTTTCCAAACTCCGTAGAAACCAGTAAAGTATCCACCACTTTACTAGATGGCGTAATAGTCCTATCGATTTTCCTGTCATTGTCATTTCTGTTGAAATATTATGTTTATTTTTTAAATCGTAAATTTTGGCTCCACACGTTGTGTATTTAGCCAGTGTCAACTATTTTAATATTTCAAATGAAGTCAAATACATAGTTACATTACTTGAAATTGTCTAAATACACATGTGGAGCCAAAAAACACGAGGAAAAAAAGACATTAACGCACACGTAAATTTTTTTGTCTTTCATGTCTTGACAGTGACAGAAAAATCTTAAGGTACATCTAACGCCATCTATTGGGTACTTTTATTACAAGGTTATTTTTTTTTTTGGAAACCGCCTCATTAAAAGAAGTAATAGTCTAAGTCAAGCAAAGTAAGTCACGTTCAAGTCTAAGTCGTGCCCCTGTAAAGTGGTGGTGACGTTACTAGAGGGGTTTTGGGAACAACAAGAAAAGTCACGTTTTACGACGTTATACTATTGACCAACAGTAGGTACACCTTCAAGAACACATAAATAAAAATCCTTTTTTTTACACAAGTTCTGGAAATAATACAATGACGCAATATGATTTGGTCACATTCCCGCCAAAATTTCCTTTAGGCAGTTCTAAAATTAAAACCGCCAGCTAGATTTAAAAAGTAAACAAACTGTGGCGCTACTAAAAAACTAAATTTTTCTGTCAAGTTCTTTGACCCACGGCGCGTGCGACCAACTGACATATCTGCCAGTCATGTCATAATCATAATGGCGGATAATACAAAGGCAAATCGAATCTCGGAGATATCTCGCAGGATTACTTTACACAATTATGTTACTGTTAGTGATGCGTGGTGTAATGAACTCGAAACGGTCTAACACTGCTCGATAATGGACCGGAATGACTTCGTTTCAAGATAACGCTCGTCTGTTCTCGGGCATTCGGGTGATGTCGACATATATGCAAGTACCTATTACATTGCGACACGATCCAGATGGCGTGCGCCGGGACTCATCGGAGCCTATTTTACAACGTGCTAAAGAAAATTGAAGAGTTTATGAAGTAGTTATGTGTCATATTTTCATGGCATTTACACAGCTTGGGGCCGGCTCCGTCCGAATGTGCGCGCAGGCGGACTACTGTCCTCGGCTACCTGCGACCGCGTGCGTGCGACGCACGCGGTCGCAGGTAGCTGCATGCTCCGCTCTGACGCGATCTGGTGCGACCATAGGTGGCGGTTTGCTTATTGAAACGTCAGCTTGTTAGCCGCATTATTAAAAAAATACCTAACAGCGCCCCATCTACGCATCATATCTTTATCCACATACATTATACCCGACCCGCGCTAAGAAGCATTATGATATCTGCACTAACATTGTAAAAAGCACAATGAAAACGGTCCATTCTGATCACTAGTTCTAGTTTTTTTGACTGAGTGTAAGGTAAACAGTAGGAGTTTGTATGTTTGTGTTTATTATTTGACCGACCGACGATAACTTGCGAACCAATCATCCTATATTTATTAAATTTTGTGGGCAAATAGGTCATTTTAATAAAATTTGTAAGTTTAAATTCGAGCAATATTAGTCCAGGACGTTATAGAGGTTGTAATATCTAGAAAGCCCTATAGAGAATCCTCTCCGAAGGGGATTTTAAGACTTTCAGTTCAGGGCTAATTTCTAGTTAAACCCAAGGATGTATGTAGCTAACAGATACACTACAATTAAATATAAAATTAAAATGTTAGCATTCAGTATTTTACAGTGTTGTTGTAAATGTCGAAAGGTTTCTTTTAGCACGGCTCGTATACAAGCCGTCTTGTGTGTACAAAAACCATCCAAACACAGTGACTTCAATTACTACGACTGAGGTAAGTACAATTAAACTTGAACCAGAGAGATTATTCTCAGACAATAGATAGATATTTCTGTTATCTGTCCCTCTCACTGATATGGAGTTTAAATGACGTAGACAGGAATTATTCTCTCGATTGCTCTAGAATCAGCCGACTTATGAAACCATACGAAGTATGCGCCAAATTGCGGTGAGGTATGATTTCTAAGAAATGTGCCAAATTAGATAGGCATTCTATCTGATTCCTGGTATTAATTTATGGGTTCGAGAATGGTAAAGAACTTGATTTATTTGTTTATTTGATTAGAAAATAAATAAAATATTGCTGCCTGGCTCCGTGAAGGTTATTTTTACTCTGTTTGTCCGTTTTGTAGTGGTAGGGCTCTCTTGCAGAGTCCTCCTGGGGAAGGACCACACCTTTGCCAGTTATTCAACCGCCGAGCAGTAGTGTGCAAGCATTACTGTGTTCCGGATTGAAGGGCATTGTTTCCAGCGTAATTACTGGGCATACAGAGATTTAACATCTAACATGTCAGGGTGACAAGCACAGTGCATTGCCGCGCATAGTTTTGAATTATTAAAGTTCAAAATTCCGGGTTGCATTGAACTATTATGGGCAAGCGTGACGCTTAACATCAGGTGAGTGACTCGCTCGTCTCGTCACCGAGTAACATAAAAAAAAAAAGTATATTTATGTATTCCTATATTACTTACCTCCTGTATCGTAAACGGCTTGACTGATTTTGATGAGTGGGGTGACGCTAACCTAACCTACTCTTTACGTAATCCAGAGTGACAATGACATTCCATTTATTTTCTATATTATACACCGACTATCCTCAAATAGCCAGTGATATCATAATATAGTAAATATATTCAAATCGCAACGGTGTTAAGGTAAATAATGATAATACATATCCTACACACTAGTATGAACGTTAAATAATTTTCCTAACCTTCATACTGATATACAAATAGTATGAAGGTTAGGAAATATTCTTCCTAACCGTCCCACCAGTGTGACAGAGTAGTGTGAAGGTTGGTCGGTCACGGACATAGACTACATTTTGCATACGGGTTTTTTTCTGTTACTTGTTTGAAATGATTATGATTGTACAGCCGTGTAAGCCTCTTTGACGGAGCATATCTTGCCAACAATACCGCTTCTTCACAAGTGCTCAATTAAATTGCTCAACTAGTTGAGCAGTTGAGCAGTAGGAAATAGTTTGTATTACCGAACATTGTATGGTCTACAGCTCGACTATGATATAGGTTTTAGGATGAAGCTGGTCAAATGTAGGTAACTTTTATATAATCCATAGGAACTTAATTGATCCCTAGCAAGGAAAATAATTAAAAAAATCTTCCTCTCATGTATACCTAAGCAGAATAAAATTCCTTTAGAACATGCAGTCTTTTTTTATTTGATTGCTAATTGAGAGCTATGTCAACTGTATCACGGTACAAATACGTTCGAATGATACTTTTAACTTGGTTCATTTTAATGTAGAAGGGTTGACTGTGACAAACACTACGGTCTTATGAACCGTTCTTGGTCTAGTCTTATAAGGGCTATTATAAACGTTGTATGAAAACCTTAAAGCAGACACTCTTATAAGTAAACAATAAGTCTAATGTTTCTTATAGCAGGTCTTCTAACAAACACCAATCAGTTCCTTATTTGATTTATAGTCAAAAGTTTCATTCGTCAGGACCCCAACAGCTAAAATGGTGTACAATAAAACTACAATTACCACTCGTTTACACGATGTCATCATAATCTACCGAATAAAAGTCTATTTAGAAATCTCGTCGCAATCGAATTGACGATTTCGACGGACAGTGGGCGTGTGTAGCGAAGAAAAAACATATCACTCCCACTCCGTCCGGTCGCAAGCAGCAAACTTCACACCTGCCTCATTAACACAAAACGAACCTTACGCTCCAGTTATAGCGATGCACGGGACGGAAGAGTTAAGTTTGTTCATCCGCAGCGGTCATACCACGCCTCGACACCCGTCATTGGCAGAAATAAAAACGGCGACCACGCGTAACTCGTCACGTCTCGTCGGACAGTGAAATCGTGCGACCTGTGACAATGTGTCACCTAACCACCTCAACTAGACCTCTCACCCCGAACATGCCCGTGCGAAAATCATACCTCAGACGGGTCAGTATAAAGTGGACGCGTTAAAGAATTATAATCGTGTCGTTGCGTCGTGCCTTATGAAACTACAGTTGAAGCTTCAATGAGCAAGCGTTTACCCGCAAAAGGAAATTTCATCGATCACGCTCACAAATTGCTACGTAACTATCGAGATGTAAATCGCTTATGGCTACCGTTATTTTGAAAAATCGATTGTCGGTAATCGATTCGTTACAGTTGCGTTGAGTTGACGCAGCTGTCCCACGGTCGGTGTGCGACACGACACGACACCATGCGACACTCGACCGGGGCGGCCACCGTGACGACCTATCGTCTTGATGCGAAATAATCGAGTGGAAAATCGGTTTTGAAGGACCACTAGTTGCTACACTACTGCGGCCGAAATAGAAAAAATGTTGCTAAAATATATATTTTTATGCATTATTATATAAACTTTTTTTTTTGCTTTTCTCTCTACTTAGGCTCTATTTTTTCACTGAATTTGAACTGGACGTGACTGAAGTTGTTGAATTAGACTGTGACTGAGACTAGTTTTTATTGTGAAATCCTAACTAATATTATAAATTCGAATATAACTCTGGTTCGAAACAAATATACAAATATTTACACGGCAGCAAATTCTTCAGACTTCAACGTTAAAAATTCAAAACTAATTTTTAACTTTAATGCATGCAATAAAAAAGTGCCAGAAGTCATACGTGGCACACGTGATCCAGACGGGCAATTATACAGGTTGAGCCTGGAACGACCTGGCACCGCCCGCAGATTACACAGTAGTAACTTTTAATACATGTCTGCCCGAATTTGCGCTGGTATTCACACCAGTTTACAGGATGTTTCAGAATAAAGATACGGTTAATTAATTTGGTCGTAAATGCTGTGGCATAGTTATTGCACACATAATTATTAATAAAAAAAAATTTTTTTTATAAAGTCCTGATATTTTTACCCGACTGCCCAAGAAGAAAGGGCTCGGAGGGGGAGGGGCGTTTAAACAAATCTATATAGGTTTGTCTGATGTTACATCACAGCACGGTTACCTAAGGGTACCTGGACTCTAGGTTTGAAGACTAGGCAACTTGGTATGTTTGTGTGTTTCTATATTGACTCCTACAGCTTGACCGATTTTGACGAGTGAGGTGAGTGACGAGTGTATTGTTAAATTCCTTTTTATTTTTTTATTCCCACATTCCGGATTTTTTATATCTTTTAATAGTATATCTTCTAGTAGTAGCAGTATTTTAGTATAGTAGTAAGAAATCGCTTTAGGCGATAAGGCCGCCCATTATACTACCAGATATTTAATAATTGTTTTTTCGGTGTCTAATAAAGTTATAAATAGTAATAATTCAAATTTTGATTTGATTATTCAATGCCACTGTTCTATTCATTAACATAATGACTAGAACAATAGAACATAGAACATTTGTATATGATTTAGTTACATAACAGATACAAAATATATGTCATAAAACTTGATAGCATTCGAATATCTTTCTAATTTTGCGTACACAAATGCAAGAACACAAAGATGTCTTGTACAATTATAGATACTTGTAGATATCTTTTACAATAATATTAAAAAATATACAAAAAATAGAAAAGACAAAACATCCTGTAGACAGTTAATGTGAAAGCTTATTCATTTGCATTTGTTGAATGCGCACGTGTGTGCCTCGCGTGATACCGATGTATTACCGTAGAATGCCATACACCTTGAACAAGCTGAAAAATCATTACAGAAGTGTCTAATGTCGCTGATCATTAGAAAAGTGCCTATTTCATTAAAATATCATTCAAATGAATAATGTTCTTTGGAGTACTAGTTTATGATGTTTGTTTTTATTTAGTTTACATTTCTTACAACTTCTTTTGAGCAAATAGTTTTAATGTCTTTTTCTTTCAAAGAAGACGAGTTAGGCTACTTTGTATGTACTTTTTATTCTGTCACTTTTCGCATCTTCTGTCGCACTTTTTGGCGAAATTTTGTTCCTAAGTTACAATGAGCCGTAAACATACAGCAGCGAAGCCAAATTCAAAGCGCCATTTTGAAGTTTAAAAACATATCTAAGGTAAAATATGATAGTCTGCAACTAAAAGCAAATTAAAAAAGATGATACACGGCTTGATTTTTAAGAAGATCCCTGGACTAATCAAAATCTCACCTGCTTTCTACAACAATGAAGAATGAAGAATGAATGAAGAACTTCGGTATGGTTCACCAGCAAGATAATTCTATCGAAAGTTTAATAAATTGAGTTAAGACTTAGTCCCATCTGTGACACCTAATCTTTGCCCAATTTAAGTCTACGACGTATCGCCTTTAACGAACCAACCCCCGAATGTTCAATAACCCGCTCATTAATGTGTGATCGATACGCGGTGCCGAATGTATCAGGTTTCGTGTCTACTGTTGTTCGTCGGTGATTTGATTACGATTTTTGAGATTAAATTAAACAGTGTTTATTTTTACTGTTCAAAAAAGAGGTTTTTTTTTTGAGGTGTTTATCTACATAGTATATAATAAAGTCTCTCTCCGCGTCTATCTGTCTGTATATCCGCAAACTCCTCATAAACCACGCAACGGATTTCGATGCGGGTTTTACCATCAATTAGATAATTTTTAAAACAAGGTTTAAATGTATATAAAAGACAGTAACTTTACATTTTTCACTTTTTTTTCTGTAGCCTAATAGGCTCAACCGATTTTGACGGGTGAGGTGTTGTTGGATTCCTCTTTAAGTCCGGAGTGAAATATGCTACATTTTGCAGTCTGGCATTTTGTTATTCTTTTAATAACATTACTTATGTCATACTGAGTTAGTACTATGGCAATTATGAGTATTTTTTCTAGTCAGATGAGTATTTACCTTTTGGAGAAACTCAGAGTCACACAGCGGGCAATGGAGAGGGCTATGCTCGGAGATTTTTTGCGCGATAAAATCTGAAACGAGGATATTCGCCGAAGAACCAAAGTCACCGACATAGCTGTCGGAGTTTGCAAGCCGAAGTGGCAATGGGCAGGCCACATCACTCGAGGAACCGATAACCGGTGGGGAAGAAAGGTTCTTGAGTGGCTACTACGAACCGGAAGACGAAGCGTAAGCAGGCCTCGGAGCTAGATGGACCGACGACATTGTGAAAGTTTCAAGCAACCTGTGTATGCAAGTGGCGCGTTGTCGGTCGGTGTGGCGTTCTAAGGACGCCTATGTTCAGCAGTGGACCTCTTCTAGCTGATGATGATCTACTCAGTTATGTATGAATCAGCTCTGCAGGTTACAGTTAAGTAACTACTTACTTGGAATGATGTTTTCTTTGGGTTAGTATTTAGTTTTTGTTATTTATTTCGTTTTCAGGAAAAAAGCAAACGCCACTTTTTTTTTTTAAATTTTGTCTGTCTACGCGTTCGGGGGTAAAATCGATTAGCCATAAGCTATAAGAAGGTTGAAATATGCGTAGAAGCTAGGAATGGGAACTATGAAGTGAAGCTCCCGGAATATAATGGTGACAGGTCTTAAATGACCCTTTAAATTTAGGAAGGCAGTAAGTAGTGTCCCGTAGTAAGTGTAGGACAATGTTATACCAGAAAATGTATCAAAAATAAAAGATAGGGGCAAGAACGCAGAGCATCAATTTTACGTAATATGGCTACCTACTAAGGCCGTTCGTACAGGAAGCGACCAAAGTATCAGGTACTCGACAAGGTGTAGTGGTAGGGTTCTCTTGTAGAGTCCGCCTCGAGAAGTACCATACCTTTGCCAATTATACAAATAACAAGCAGTAGTGTGCAAACTACTGTATATCGGATTGAAGGACAATGTTTTCAGCGTAATTACTGGGCATACAGAGATTTATCATCTTACATCTCAGGTTGACGAGCGCAATGCATTGCCGCGCATGGTATCGAACAGTTGAAGTTCAAAACGATGAGTGAGTCATCAGATGAGTGACTTGTTAATCTCGTCAACAAGCACCATGAAAAAAACTCGAGGAAATTTGCGACGCCTGCAATTCATTTGAATGGAGCTTCGTACACAAATTGACAAAATGTGAAAACGTGGCGTACAAATGCACGATAACAACAACGACGACGACGACGACGACGACGACGCTACACTTGTGCTATATTCTATTCTGTGACGCTACTTTACTCAAGTAGCCGATTGATGTCGCCACGTGTACAAACAGCCTTACTAGGGGGTTCGTCACGTGAAGGGGCGTCGGTAGACGCTAAAGCATGTTCGTTTAATAATAACACGAGATTGGCGTTTCTGCCGCGATTAAAATAAAATACGGCTCTATTGAGCACTTTACGACGTGTTTATTACTGTTCTTATAAAAATAAATGGAAATCGGATAAAAAAATTCTACTAATGAAAGTTGGTAAAGTTTTTCACTTACTTTTCTTTTTAATTCTTAATAAACCTGCGCTTCACTACACCCTGCTTGATATCCAGAAAAAGATACCACTATACACTTTCGCGCTCAAATGAAAAGAGATGGATCTAATTGCTACTAAACCAGGAAATTTATCAATATTCTTAGTTTTGTTTTAATAAAACGGGAATACTCACGTTAAATTGAGTCGGTTATTCCGACTATAGTTTCGATCACATTCGAAACATAAATAATAATACATAATATAATATTCTTAGTTGTTATCCTATAAATTATCATTTTTGGAGTAAAAATTATTTAAAAAGCACAAGGGATTCGGAGGTTTGGCGAGACATGTGTGTAAACCGAGGAATCCGTCAATGACTTTTTATCGATAAAATTTAATGTTATTATATCATGTTTTTCTATTTATCTGGTACTAGACGATAGAACCAAAGAAAATATAACTCAAAATAAGATATCTCTTTTCTACATAACTAGTGAGATGCACGGGAAAGAAAAACTGTATTTTTTTTTTAAGTTTAGCCAACAATGGTAAATACAATGGTGTCGATTCTGTTTTACCCACAAAACTAAACTAATCGGTGAGGAATTAACGCGTTTTATACGTGAAAACTTTAAGCAACACGCAAGCTCCGGCCGTTTGTGCCTTGCAGGCCAATACCGAGGTGCTCAATGCGTAAAAATTATTACACAATTTTGATGTAGTGAATTTAGAATTTGACAAAATAGAACAACAGATTGAACCTCAATTTGAAATATTTTACCATAAAGTAACTTTTGACAAAAATATTTTTATTACGTTGAATTTAACAAAACCTCACATTAAATAAATACTTCCTCCAATAAAAAATCTTTAAACTATCCCGACGATTCTACGACGTCATAAAACAATAACATTTCGTACCTTCGAAAATACCATGTGCAATAAAATCGACATAAAAACTTAACGATCACAACAAAGAAAGGTTTACAAAGAAATAGTACAGGTAAGTACAGTGTACCCTACATGTAAAACGTACAGTTATGGGTCTCGTTTGGAAAATACCCTATAAGGCACAGGTAACAACGTGTGTATTGTTTGTGTGCCGATGCGTTTGTCTTGAAGGTGTGAGCAATAAAAGAGATGAAACTCTGCTTACGGCTGAAAAGATAAGGATATTATAGCCCCTAATACGTGTGGACTTAGTTCGCGCCGACACTGTGTAACAAAAGAGAGATGAAAAAAAACTTTTTCCTCAAAAAATCTCTTGTTGGTCTGCCTTACCCAGTCCACGCGTCTATTCGCTTTATTTTATGAGCCAGTGAGTCTTTTGTTTACATTCTCGTTGGTATGAGAGTGATAAAAAAAATATTTAAAAAAAACAACGCGATATCATTTGTTTTTCATGAAAACTATTGCTTCAAAGTCAAAATTTTATTTGCGTGATAATGGGTCCTTAAATCTAAAAATGTCCATCCATTAACAACCTTTACAGGCGTGCAAAATTATTTAAATAAGTTTATTATTAACATGATTTTAGAAAAATTGTAATAAAATTAAATTGAAGAATGAAATTGGTATAATAATGTCAAAATTAAAAGATAAATAATTATAATTATTGTCAGTAGATTTAGATCAACAAGCCTGTGCTTGAATATCTTTAAGGCCGATTGAATAACTTCTAGGTTTTAGTGCTCCGTGCTCGGCCGCAGCGTCGGTTTCCATCAGGCGAGTTGAGAGCCTAACGTAGACCTCCCTTTTATTATATGTATTAATAAAATATATTAATAAGTTTTTATTTCATAAACAAAACTAAAGCAAAAAAGATAGGCACATGCATTGCGTGACCCTGAAATTTTCTCCTCATTTTTGAGATCAAAAAGCCATTTTCTCTACGTTTTTCATGTTTTTTGTCTTACCAAATTTTTTAAGGATCTGTTCAACCTTTTAGTTATGAAAAATAACTGTCACAAAGAATTACTATCACATTTTAATTCTAATATTACTATGCTACTAAAATAATTTAGATTCTTAGTTAATGTCCCCGTTAATTAAACCTGCGTTCAAAAATTCGATTCACCCAAAAACACAAAATCACACCTCGGCTTCATCATCATCATCATCATCATCTCAGCCACAGGACGTCCACTGCTGGACATAGGCCTCCCCCTTAGATTTCCACGAAGAGCGGATGGAAGCGGCTCGCATCCAGCGCGTTCCTGCGGTCTTTATCAGGTCGTCCGTTTGTCAGGTCAAAGTAGCACAACGAGCTATGGAGAGGGCTATGCTCGGGGTTTCTCTGCGAGATCGAATCAGAAATGAGGAGATCCGTAGACGAACGAAAGTCACTGACATAGCCCAGAGGATTAGCACCTCGGCTTATTAACTAAATATTATTTTGTACACGCATACGAACCTGCAATTAACTTCACCCCAGTTCTTTATCGGCCATCAATTAATCTTGCCCAGTGACCGACAATTATCAGGGGGTTGGACTGTACAAGTTACATTTTGGACGAGTTCTACAATTTGACCGAGTTTAATGACGCGGTTTTGGTATAGGGGTGATCTTGATAATATTCAGTAGTAGAGAAGGTTTGTAAGTGCATACATATAGAAGACTAGCGACCTGCTTTGGCTTCACACGACCTAAACCTAAATACTGTTTTGGAAATTCAATTCATACAACCGAAAAACATTACCTTCTAAACTATTATTATCTAAACTACCTTCTATTCTTAACCCTTCTTCTTCGGATGAAAAGTAGTGGGCATTGGATAATCTGTCCCGATAAGTACGGAAATAAATTCTGTAATTTTGTCCGCTTGTTTGTAGGGGATTATCTCGAGAATTACTCATATTTTTTTTACCAATAGAGAGCTACGCTATCACTGAGTGCTATCACTTTTTTTTTTTATATTCACGGCGCAGAAAAATGCTAATTCTAAATAACTGACCGAGAGAACAGAAGGCATTAGAGCCTGCGGGTACAAAAACTCTACAGTTCTACAGTGACGTGTGTTTGTGTGTATATTTGGCAAGTAGTTCATTTCAATAAGAAAATGAAGTTTAAATTAAAACCAAGCAAAATCTCTATACGGGTTCTGAAGTTATAAGGGTGGCGAAGTCTCAGTTCGATGCGAACTAATAGTTAAAAAAAATTGTGGCAACCCTTGCCTAGTTAATGGGTCTCCGTAAGTCATGTTGTGTTTATGAGCCAGCCATCGTTTGTGGCCGATTAATTTAATACGGGGGGAGGTCGGAACAATATGTTTACATCAAGTGATAGTAAAGAGAAGCTAAGCACTTATAGATGTTACCTGCGACTTCGTTCCCGTGGACCAATAAAAAAACAAAAGATGTATCCTATGTTCTTCTCCTGCCCTTAAGCCTATATCTATGCAAAAATTCAGGTCGATCCGTCGCGACAAACACCCAGACAGAGAGACAGAGAGACAGATACATTCGCATTTATAACATTCGTTAGGATTAGGTTTATTTATTGGTGGCGCTATTGTAACGGTAGGAGCTGCTAAAATCAGTAAACGTTTTTTTTTTCTTTCTTAAAGAATTTTGGCGTCGCACGTCTTTTGCATTTGCCACTGTCAAGTAATGCAGCGGCATGCAATATTTTTGAATAGTTTCAAGTTAGATTATAAATATTGTCAACAACTCACAGTCAAAGTCAAACAAAATAAGTCACGATCAAAAACAGACCTGTAGCGATCAACTTTAAGTCAAAACGACACTAAAGTACCATACCGTAAAATCGTATGGATGGCATTGTCTCAAATAAGGAAATGTTTCGGAAAAACTTGATAACGGTAACCTGCAAACTTCGATCGTAACATCTCTAAACTAAGCTGTGGTCAAACGCCTAGCCAGTTAACTATAGAAGAAGCACAAACATTAACTATGGCCCTCACGCGTGATTTAACCACGCATTCACACAAAACGTAGCCCTTGATCTATCTGATAACCTTCAATTACCACCATTATAACATGACCTTCCTACTTACACGCTTCATTTCCATATCTGGTGTATAAGGGGAAGATTGGTAGGCCGCTGCCTGTTTACTAAAGCTTACTGTTCACGTCACTTCAAACGCACGTACACGCTTGCATAAAAACAATTGAAGTTCCACAAAGCGGTGCGTCGCATTTGTTATTGCTTCCATACAGTACAAAGTGTTAAAAAAATCAGCAAAGAACAAAGTTTCAAGATAATATGGATTATTTAAGGCACATCAAAACCAGCAGGGCTAGCATGCGCTCCGCGACAAAATCTTTATGTTATGCAAGAACAGGACACGGCTAGGATTATGTATACGTTTGTATCATTTATGTCGTGACATGAAGAGTAGAGAAAATTTGTCGCAGTGCGCATGCTAGCCCTGCAGAAGAGAGGATCACTTATCACTCATGTTATCACTTCGATAACACTTGTCTGAGAAATTAGGAACCAAAGTCAAACATTTCTTATTAAAGTAATTAGTGTCACATATATTTCCAATTCATAATAGCTTTGTTAATTAAAACTTTCATGTGTGAGCCGTTTTATATTCACGTTTTTGCTAACATTTATGATTTTGATCTCACACACAGCGTTCTAGCCCCAAACTAACCCCCGAATACTGAAACGTTTGTTCACTTTGACGACAACTTAAGTTTATTGCTGTCTTTGTCATTTGCTTAGGGCCAGACAAAGGCAGTGTTAGAATTAATCTGTTGTCAAAGTTAATAAATGTTCCAGTATTCGGGGGTAAGCAAGCTTTTACTATGGGAACCAGATAACTGATGAAATACATAAATACTTTTTTTTGTAAATACTTACGTATAATAACAGAAACACCCAGGCAAAGAACGAACATCCATGTTTAACACAAAAATGCTTGTCTTGGGTGGGACCGAACCCACAACCTACAGCTCTGAAGGCGGAAATCCACAAGAGCCACAAGGCTCGATAATAAATTGTGTCATGTTTGATTTGGTTATTATAAGCTTACCCTTCAAGGCGAATAGGTCTCTAGCAATATAAATGTTTATTTTATTTCAAACACATCCTTCCGCCCGTCACTAGTTCCCGCCGCAACTTGTCTACCTATAAGGCAGTTACCAGTGACGAGAACCGTAGAGCCAAAGATCAAGCTGACTGCATGTCGAGTGGGTCTTATGAAGTTAAGAAGCTTACGTATATCTAGTAGTTAACTGACGTGTGTAAACTATTACGACTATGCCAATGCCAATCGAGTTATCTAAGCAAGTCCAATTCAATTCAAAGTGTTAGATCTCTAATGACTCTCATGTTGATAATCCTGGCTTAGTTGGTTGCGAGACTGCCTTTGAGCAGGGGTTCCCAGGTTCATTTCCAAGCCGATCAATTGTTTGTTTGTTAGTTTTCTACATTTTTACATTACATTATCAGCCAGAAGACGTCCACTGCTGAACATAGGCCGCCCCTTAGACCGCCACACCGACCGACAATGTGCCACTTGCATCCACCGGTTGCCGGCGACTTTCACAATATCGTTGGTCCACCTAATGGGAGGCCTGCCTACGCTTCGTCTTCCAGTTCGTGGTCGCCACTCAAGAACCTTTCTTCCCCATCGGTTATCGGTTTTTCGAGTGATGTGGTTTTCTACATGTTTGTGTGTATATAGGGAGAAGGAAGCTATGAGTTGGAAGCGTTTTGTCACTGTGTTTGCCTCCTGTGGTGTGCCCTTACCCTTATGGGTCTAGTTTTTGTGGTTAGTAAAGTCATGCGACGGTTGATATATGTGTTGCGGTGTTGTGACGTCACATTTATGTCAGCCAATCCATTAATGGTCTTATCTTAGGTACGAATTGGTGGGTTTTGTTAAACTGCGTCCCTTTATTGGGGAGTGACATGACATCGACGGTGTCGGCTTGTCTTTGGGGGTTTCATTTTATTGGTCAAAAAATGGCCTTAACGGTTTTGTTTTTCTTGTGTTTTGGCTCCACACGTTGTGTATTTAGCCAGTGTCAAGTATTCTTATATTGCAAGTGAAGTCAAATATTACAGAAATAAAATGAGTCTCAGTCATAGTCTAAGTCAAGCAAAGTCACGGTCAAGTCCACCTCATGCCCCAGTAAAGTAGTGGAACCTTTACTAGAGGTTTCTATGGAATTTTGGAAACAACACGAAGAGTTTCACAACATTATACTATTCACCAACACTCGTGCACGTTCACGAATTAAAGTTAATGAATAAAATCCACAATTTTTACACATCAACATTCTAAATAACACTAGTTTTGGAAAATAATACAATGCCGCGCCATGACTTCTTCACGTTCCCGCCAAAACTCAATCGGATTTTTGTTATTGAAAAACCGGATTGATTTTTTAAAATATTTGCCTATTAGTAAAAAAAAGTGACGCATTGTGCCGACATTGGAATTCACACCACGTACATACCTAACTGCTAACTAGACGCTATTTTTTTCTAACAAAAAAAATTGTAGCGAATTATTTTAAAAGTGCACTATTTCGTTGAGAATTACAATATACAATAGGTTTTGATTATTTACGGTCAGTACAATACTTACAATATTTTCAAATGAGTCACACAGAACTTTCGATACTGACTAGAGATGAATCTGTGGCTACATTGCATTTCATTCACAGAGTGTCTACTCTTCAATTTTAAGGGTTTGTTATTTCTATGTTTTTTTCTTTAGATAACAAAAAAATGCTGACAAACTTGAAGTGCTTGAACTGAGTAGCAACGTCATCATCAGCAAGAAAACGTCAATTGCTCGACAAAAGCCTCCCCCTTACAGTGCCACACTGAACGATAATCTGCCATTGACATTCTGCGGTTGTCCGCGACTTTCACATGTACCTAAACTCAGTTTAGAAAGGCAGTTTAGTAAACTGCCTTTCTTCTCTATCGGTTATCAGTTTTTGGAGCGATGTCACGATGTTGCTCTTCCACTTGCATATCCTCAAAGCTATGTTGGTTACATTAGTGCTTTTGCAAATATCCTCGTTAAAGATTTTATCGCGCAAATTGCTTAGAGCAAATCTAGAGCATAGATATCTCCATTGCTGTGTGACTTCAAGTTTCTAAAAAATAGGCCCGTATCCAGCCCTAAAATCAAAAGTTTTTAGAACACTCTAGAAACACAAAATTTGAAGCAACACGTATAAGCTTGTACCCATAAAACAATAAGCTAAATACACACGCGCAAAAAAATATATTTAACACCCAACTTAAGATGACTTTACAATCTCTTTTACTTCTCAGAAGACACGGTACCTATATGGCTCAGGTAGTATTTTTTAGTCAGGTATTTGGTATTGTTTCTGATATTACACGTCACAAACAATACATCTATTTACGTAGAAACTAGCGCTTAATCTGTGATCTTTTGTCCTTTCAAGAATGTGAGTAATCGCCTTAAACGTGTCTTTATGATAGCGCTACATCGTAAAGCATCGAATTTTATTCATTGGTTCGCAGAAAGTAACGGTCATTGGTAAATTTAGTAACGTGCATTTAACGAAGATCTAGTTGAGCATGAAGATGTTTCAATTGGTACCATAGCTGATATAAAATACTCGTTGTGGATCCTTCGTGAAAATTCTGTAAAAATCAGTCGAATGGTCACTGTCATAATCAAAAATGAACTGTTTATTTTCGCCCTTCAATTTAACCAAGAATTTTTACATTTCATTTGCACAACAACTACCTGTGCAGATCTACTGCAAAGCACAGATTGGCACGATCTCTACACTTCTGAAATAACAAACCAACCTAAAAAACCACTTAAATACTCCACGAATACTCCAATCAACCATGCCGAAATCCATGCCAACCTCGATATGTTCCGACATGGTTCCGACAGGGTTCCGACAGATAATTAAGAACTTCCCGTTTTCCCAAAACAAAAAACTCAAGCTCCTAGCATTTAAAAATAGAACACGAAGCATAACTAATAGGCACCATAGGCTTCATTCTAAAAACGCGAAACATAACCCATCAAAGTTGCAAACAAAACGACGGCGCAGACAAGTTGGTTAACTAACATAACAGGCAGAAAAAAATAAAATAAAAGAGAAAAAAGTAAAAGAGTGTAACGTGTAGGAAGTTCCACTGATATCGTGTGAACGAGGCTTAAACGAGCTGTGCTATGTGCTTGCCTCTATTATTAAACCTGGAGGTAGGAAAATTTTCAGGTAGATGGATATCCACTAGAAAATTTGTCTTGTTTTTACCCGACTGCCCAGATGGGGGGTAATATTTTGGGCTGTATGTAAGTATGTTAAAGGCGAAAGATTTATACGTGTTGAAAGGAAGCCAGAGTAAAAAAACCAAAAAGTCGTGGTAGCTCAATGGGAGTACGCTCGCCTCACATTCGTAGGGTCGTGGGTTCACGTACCAATGAGTTCTTTGGAACTTACGTACGGATATACCACTGGCTTTTCGGTGAAAGAAAATATCGTGAAAAAACCTGTATATTTCCGGAAATTCGATGGCGTATGTGAATCCGCTAACACGCACTAGGCCAGCTTGGTAGATAATATGGCCTAATCACCCTTCGAGGGTAGGCCGATATCTCAGCAGTGGGATGCTTAAAGGCTGACACAAAAAAAAAGTAATTATGTAAGTTTATGTGACATTCCGGGCATAAAGAGGAATTCAACGACCGACACATACTCGTCAAAATCGGTCAAGCCATTTAGGCATGTAATATACATTCAACCAAAAAACATTACCCTCATTATTGGAGAGTCGGATAAAAAGATGGCAGATTACGAAATAAAAATAAAGCCACGTCCACACTTTCTCCGAGTTGAGAAGTAAGCGTGTATGTAGTATCTACTCGGTCGGCACAACTGAAGGGAAAACATTGAAAATTCGGCCGCTTATCGGGCGCTTTTAAATTTATTTTGGACGCTCCAGGCGGCCCCGTTAGGGCATGACTTATACATCTATGAAGCTATAGAAATGACAGTGTTAATAGATGTTCTACAATGTCCCCTTATAATAATTATATAATGTTCATTAAAAAGTGATAGTACAAGTGTCGATTCTGTTGTACCATTGACTAAACTAATCTGAGAGGAGTTAAATTAACTACGTCTCTCTTCATTTTTGTATGTGGTCACAGGTGATAGCTATTTTATAGGTGTGAAGTTTTGTTTAGTGTTGACAAAATTATACGAAGAATTAACATCATTGTAATACTAGGCCGAGAAATGGGTTGACGTAAGTCTGAAGAGGAGGCTTTACAATGGTTTCAGGTTAGTATGTAAAATCAATCATTCATGAAATCTATGATTTCATTCAATTTCATGTTGATGATGTTAACAAACGATTAAAACAAGAATCAGATTATATTTTTATTTGAAAAATCATAGTTTTTGTAACGCTTTCTTATATACGTTTTTTTCCCCACTATTTTCGTTTGGCTCTGCAACCTTACAACTACCTACTACCGTAGCATATTAAGTCAATAGAAAAGATGAAATTAGTAAAGAAGAAAGATGACGTGTAAAGAAAAAATATTAATAATTATTTTAAAAACATAGTTTACAAAAACCGATTATTTTTCCGGGATAAAAAGTAGCATGTCTTAATCCACGGTGAAGCTAAATTTCATTAAATCTGTTTAGCCGTTACAGAGTTGAACGGGACCGTACCGTACTTACATACTTACACACAAACTTTCGCATTTATAATATCAGTGTAATTTGGCTGCCAGCTCTACACGTTCCAAGTTCAAATGAAATCGGCGCGCACGCGAGCGAGTATTTACTGCCAGTATTTTGGCCATATGTTCTCACACGTCGGCCGATACACATCTGATTCATTACCGCGCTCTCTGCGATCTACATTGTCTATGGTCCGACCTGCGGCCATAGAGAATCTATGTACCTCCGTTAAGACCGTTAACACCATAAACAAACGTTATACAAGTACTTATGCATAGAAGTCATCTTGCTTTATTGTGAGAGACTGAATTTAACTTAAAATATATACTTTAGGTGAAAATTCTGCCCTTGACACTAGCTAAATAGACAATAGGCATAGACAAAACTTAAAAGAATTAGGACATGTTTGGATGGAAAATAGTCTCGAGCTGTGGGTTTGCCGGAAAAATTGAGATCAAAGATCTTTTTGATTTTAAAACGCTCTATAAGTTTTTTTTTTTATACCTCCATGATCGATCTTGACACAAACACACGCGCGGCCAATATGGAAGCGAAATATTAAATCATAATATGTGCAATTTTACGAGAACTCAAATTTAGCTACAGATAAAATATATAACTGAAAAAGATCTTCAGTAAATTATTTTGATGACGTTACATTCATGTTATAAAACTTTATCCTAAACATAATTATAATATACTACAGTTTTTTTTTATATGACTACACTATTGGCTTCGCTACGGCACTTTACAGCTTAACGGTTCCTGAACTAATTTGTGACTATCCCAGAATTCAATAAAAAACTATTTTAAACATTTCAATTTCATAATTATAAATACTTTTTTTTAATCTGACGAGGATACTGGCTACACTAGGCAACCTTAAAACGTCAAAAAAAGGCCTCGCTACATGGCCTGGCCTGACGGCGTTTGAAAGAGATGGCTATATATAAGTTTCTTGGGGAGCGAAAGGGAGAAGCTGTAACCTTAATAGTTTGTTTCTTTTGCTCCCGTGAAATTCAAATCTAGCTGTCCCTTTCACACGATGTCAGGTCAGGCCATGTGTAGACACCCTAAGGCTTGTATGACGATTGTTTTTTGAAGTAATTTACGACTATCCCAAAATTCAATAAGAAGGATAAGCTATAGAAGATTCGCCAGACCTTTCTTGGTAACGCGTCTGGCTTATGACCGCGGTCCGGGGTTCAATTCCTAGTCAGGCAGATATTTAATTGATGAATTTTTATATCTGCTCTAAGGATGTGTGCTAATAGTCCGTACCTTTGTGTGTTCCATTGCGTCACCGAAACAGGGAATTCCAGCGGGCAGTCATGACTGTGTAATTTTATTAAACGGGGAAAAAGTCGGTCTGGGTACTATCGCTACACTACCGTATATATATTTTTTGCGGTAAATCGTTGACAAAACTCACACAGACTAAAATTTTGGTCGACGTAATCGTAGATAGAACAGCGCTCAATGCTACAAGTCTATGGCGCTTACAGAGGCGCCTCCATCGTTTTGTTGATGAGTTCTGGCGCTCGTTTTATTCGGTACAAATCGGCCTAATACCTCGAACCTTGTCCCACTGAATATTCCTGTAATTGCTATACAATGCCTAAAACTAGCAGTTTTTGAACGTTTCGCACCTTGTCCCTCGATATAACTTTTTTCTTGACATCTTATTTATTTTTCTGTTTAGCTCGAGCATCTCAACACTCATACGACGAATTTCGAGACTCTTTTTCAACCCCCCGTTCAATGACGAAGGCGCATGATGACGTAAGCGCACTAACAGGCAATGATCTATTTTCAGATTATTTACAACACTTTGCGATACAACCTTTGAGTCACGAGATATATTAAAATTTTTGGCGACAACAAAAACTTTTCTTCGGGGACCTCTGGCGGGACCTTAGTAATCCTCTAGAAAACGTTTTCACGTTGAAAAGGCATAGGTAGGTACAGATAATATTGAACTCAAATTTCTATCTAGCTAGACCAAACCTTCAAAATATTGTAACATAAAGACCTGATAAAACTCACGCCCCCGGCCCCATAACCTACATCACTACGTGACGAAATAAACCGTTCGACATGAAGTTTTCCATACAATGACCAACTTACATGAAAAGTTCTGTAAGCGAGCCACTAGCGTAATTATTGAATCAAATTAATAGCCTCCAAATAAAAAATATAGGAACCCTTTTAGGCCGCATCTTCAGATAAGTTGGCCGCACTATAAGTACAGTCATATTATTATAGGAAAGGAGAAGTTCCCAAGTTGGAAACTAATCTAAGTGCTGTACGGTACAAGTTGGCAGACAAGTGCTAACGTTGGTTTTTTTCCTTTTGATAGCCTTCAAGGAATGGCGGGTGATATGAGCATCGCATGCATGAGGAAGTTTGGTAGAGTAGTTTTGGGAAGAGAGTGCAATTATATTTTTTACAGTACCCCTCTGGCAAGTTGCTTCATGCAATTCTCCCGGGAAATATAGGTGGACGTTATATGATTATTATTATTATTATTTGGTGACTTGTATCCAGCACTGGACTAACTTAGGATGATCATCATCATCAACAGCCTGAAAAAGTCCACTGTTGAACAAAGGCCTCTCCCTAGACCGCCACCCTGAACGATAATTTGCAACTGGCATCCAGCGGTTGTCCGCAACTTTGGTTCTTCGGCGAATATCGTTCCTCGTTCCCAGGGTATATCCTTTAACATATATAATTGTTAAAACACATCTATAATATCAAGGAAGTTCGTGTACAAGTGTATTTTTCCGACTCCGTAACAGCTAAACGGATGACATTTGGTATGGGAGGTTAACCACAGGGCTAATTTTATATCCCGGATATTTAAAAAAAATACTCTTAATATTAAAATATTATAGGTAGTGGGTAAAACCACAAAGCACGACAGTAAAAAAGTTTGATCTTATATTTGCTAAATTATTAATTGAACACTTATAACACCAATATTTTTTTTGTCTTATTTCAATAAGTGTTAATCATGGTAACAGGGAACGATGACACGAATCCGAAAAGAGGCTGGTGTGATGATAGAACTTTTTTTTTTGCAATAGTTTTTATGGTCTGATTGCAAAGCAGGCTCTACATGATTCCTACTCTATCCTTACAAAAGACGTCGGCACTGCACAGGCAAGATATTCATTTCTGCTGCAACGACGCTCCTGAAATTGCCACTCCGGTGAGCATGTGGGACTTTACACCGCCTCCCTTGTTACTCTTTGAAATATCGTAGTTTAGTTCTTTTACAAAGATAAACATAAATATTAACATGGATTATTATTAGCTAAGGCAACAGGGAATCTGTGAACGAGGCTGGCACAGGACCGGATATGATTGCGCGCTGAAGAGAAGACCTTTACTAACAGTAGATGGAAAATGATTGATGATGATTATTATTATTAAAACAGAAACTAGACTGCAATTTGCCTATGAAAATCCAAAATCGGCTAAGCTGCTTAGGAGGTTGTATAGGACATACAAACAATAAGTTTTTGTAGAAAAATATATTTTTTCAGACAAGCTTTTATAAAATCCGTTATTGGTACTGTAAGCTGATCAGAATAAGTCCAAACTGCATCTGAGAAGTTCCGTTTACCATCTTCCGTCTACATCAATAGATTATATCGCTCTCATAATATTGTATTGTCATCAGAACTTGACAGGCACGCAAAATTTCAACTCAATTGAACAAGGGAACTGGTCTAAAATTCAGTTGCAAGATTTGACCTGAACATACAAACATTGCAAGTTAAATAAAAGCTTCTAAAAATACATACTATAACACGCATAATATATCTAAAATTAGGAGTTTATTTATATATATATAAAATAAGCCCCTATTTCTCCTGGTCACGCTATAACTTGAGAAAGGCTGGACCGATTTTAATGATTTCTTTGTTGTTCGTAATTGTGAGGACAAGGTTTTCAAGAAGAGTTTCGCGAGGCCAAAGGCCGAGCTTCGTGGGCATCAGCTAGTACATCATATATATATATATTATCATATACATAATGTATATATATATATATATCCGAAAGGCACTAACTTTCTTCTGGGTTGACTTATAGATAAAAATAATAAACGACCTTCACCCAAAAACTTTTTTACAAACAGGTAATTAGTTGTTGTTTTTTTTTGACCTCTTACTTTTTACTTAGGGCATCGATTATTTCATTTTTGGATTTCTTAATTATTCTACTAAGAACATTTGTATACATTTATTACTACTACTACTATATCAGCCTTTAAACATCCCACTGCTGGGATATCAGCCTACCCTCGAAGGGTGATTAGGCCATATCCACCACGCTGGCCCAGTGCGGGTTGGCGGATTCACATATGCCATCGAATTTCTTCTCCGGAAATATGCAGGTTTCGTCACGATGTTTTCCTTCACCGAAAAGCCAGCGGTATATCCGTACGTAAGTTCCAAAGAACTCATTGGTACGGGCCGCTCGGGTTCGAACCCGTTACCTCACGAATGTGAGGCGAGCGTTCTCCCACTGAGCTACACGACTTACATACATTTATTACTTAACTTGAAAGTAGTTCTTATACAATTTCGTAGATAGTGTACAAAAATTAGAAACAAAAACAAAAAAAAAAGATAAAAAGCTTAACATAGACATAACTCAAGTATCGTACGCAAAGTTTATAATAGTTCCATAAAATAACAAAAAAAGATCCATTATTTTATTGCTGTATAATCCTTACAAATTAAATTTCACATTTTCATGTAATATTAATCCCCACTAAGTACTTCTAAATTGGTTCGTTCATATTAAAAGTATTTCCACGCACGGTGTGACCATAAAAACGCGAGCCAAGAAAGCTTAACCCTAAAGCCACATACCGAAATTATATTCCCATTTGTGTTATCGGCGATCACACATGATCGCGAGGCCGAATAAATCAAGGTGCTTTATTGCCGAAATTCGACCGACTGGCAACCCTCCTAATAATAGGGTTACCAAATATAGATCAATGTTTTTAGTCAAATTCGCAGACTTCTTTAATATCTTAGCTGGCTTTAAGTTGGTCGGATTAGTTGGCTTTAAGTTGGTCGGATTAGTTTGGCAGCTTCGGCTGATCAATTTAAAAGAATATGCTTTCTACATAAATTCCAGTTCTTCTCCTCCATCATCTTGTTGATGCATTCCTCCCTATCCTTTATTTTGACCTCTTGCCTTTGTGTATTGTTGTTCTCTTCCTTTTTTGGTTTTTATGAAATATATAACACGAAATATAAAAATATTTCGTGTTCCTTATATTTCATAATAAACACTTGACGCCTACTGCTCTCCTATATTGAACATGCTCGTTACTTTAGAAAAAAAACTGTAACCATTTTAAGAAAACATGTCTTGAAAAGTTTTTTTTTTTTAATTTTCTGTTTATTGTCTAAGGCATGTTTTTTGTGAATGGTAACCCTACCGTTTATTAAGTGGGGTCAGATGGTATCGCTTGAGTGTGAGCAATCGCACACACGGCATCGTGTCGGGCGCACGCATGGGAAAATTGTGGGAAATATGTATTATTTTTACGCATACTTTGGGTAGTAAAGTTTCGGAGTTTGTTGTATTGACGACACAAACCATCGACATTATCGTCATCTGTACTAATTAAATGACTCCTGGGAATTGCTTTGTTTCTGATAGTCTTCGCAGACCTTCGAGTTCCTGCTATAATCACATTTTGTGTCCTTGGCCTTCTTGATGTCAATTTACCTTATAATAATAATAGTAACTTTATATCAGGCAACAGCAATTACCTCAAAACACAGGCCAATATTACAAATACCTTACAGACTAACATACACCTTCAAGAAAATAAAAACCTCAAGTAAAACCGCTGTCCAACGTTTATTTCCCTGGTTATTAGGTCAGATGTTATCACACGTGGTCACATATTTCAGGCACACGCATTCGTAATTCGGCTTCATGTCGGAAAACCTTTCCAAAGTAATTTAGAGGTTTCGACCTGTTTTCGTGCGTACGTGCGCAAGATTTTTTTTCTCAATATGACTTTATATGGGTTTGATATTATGTCAAGGCTAGAAAATTTTCAGCGGTGTCGTTTAGTAATTCATCGATTTGTTGACAATGATGTTGAGTCTGTTGAAACATTCTCTAAACTTAATTTGACAGTTCGAAAATTATTGCTATTCTTTTTTCACATATTAAAATGAAAAGAGATAGCAGATAATTTTAGTCCTGTTAGATTGGTGTAGTTTAGCAGAATCCGGACCATTCTGTTGGCGTCAATAGAATCGACGCCAATGTCTTATAGATGCACTAAGCGTTTCCAAAAGGAAAGAAGATTGGCTATTTGGTTGGTACATGGTTCCTCCAATACCAACTTTGTTATGTTTCATCATTTCTCTAGGGATGAATCGCTGTGACATCAGCATACAGGATGTCAAAAATTGAGGTGGATTCGTTGGTTTTTTGCTGCGTGAAAGAACAAACCAATAAACCAACAAACACACTTTCGCTTTTATAACATTAGTAATATAATAATATGGATATGGATAGAAAGATTAACTTAGTCGTGTTAAGTTATCTTATTTATATGGTTACGTTGACAATAGGTACGTTGACTTGTGTCTATTCTATCTAAAATAAACATGTCAAAAGTTGTAATAAGTTGGTTACAAAATGTTATAAAATGCGGCCAACTTCACTGTATAGTTGGCAAATTTAATGAACTAACATTTTCCACGGGATACTATCAGTTTTGTTTAGACACTGCAATGGTGGCGACTCCACTCAAGTCTACACATGCGTTGATCGCACTGTAACTACAAAATACGCATTAACGACCCACTTCCAAACTGAATGGTGATTTTATTCATAACTGTTCACGCGATCTGCTTATTAACTTTAATGTAACTTACTTATGTTGTTTTAACTTGAATGTATCGTTACTTACTAGGTTGTTTTAATTATTTTTCAGTAAGTACATACTTGTTATGTTTCTATTTTTATTGCATACTTACAGGGTGAAAATCGGATAAGTTGATTTATTTGCTAACCCAAAGTAGATATTATGATATCTTTATATAAATTTAATGATCACCTTTTAACTAAGTACTATGAGACCAACCCTGAAACCACGGGATAACTATTGAATATTCTTTATAAAAGGTATATTGACAAGTTTTAATAAACTCTAGAAATTTTCTAGTTTTTTTATTAGGGTAATATCCTAGGACTCCTAGGCAAGTAGAGCTACGAAAGTAGAGCTACAATTTTTGGCCTAATTATTGTAGTAAGTAGCCAACCCTTGTATAGAATAAAATAACCTTAATAATTCAGTAATAGGTACTATAGCTGCCCAATAGTAATATGTATTTAATTATTTGTATTATTCCGATTTAACAGACCCCTTTCAGATCGACCATGTCATCGACAAAAAGAATGGAAACTGTAAGTCACTTCCGCTCCTTAATTTCAATAAAACGCTACTGCCAAAAAGTAGGGCGTCCATGCAGTTGGTGTCATCTCGGACACGTCCCGATTCGCGCTCGCCTTGACCTCGCCGCGGCGGCGACGCAGAGTTCAAACAATACCTGTTTTAATTCAAATCAGGTGGCTTTGCTCAATCACTGGACATTCTACAGCATCTTAAATAGATTTCAGTACCTCCTGAATTCTGTGATTTTTATGAATAGAATATAAGAACACACTGTTTGTAACGTAACACATATACGAAGGAATGTAGGTATTCAAAAATACATACCTTGAAGGAGGCGTCACATGTGTAGGTATTCAAGTAGGTAATGTGACACATGTGTGGCGGGCGGGTGTGTGCGGGGGTGGGGTGGGGTGTGCGGGCGGCGTGCGCGCGTGTGTGTGTGGCGGGGCGTGCCGGGGGCGGGCCCCACACCGGCGCGGGCGGCCAGCCCGCCGACCGCACACGAGCCGATATTCGGCATTCGCGCGACACCGCCGCTCCGCGCGCTCGTCTCACAGCTCACACCGCATTCCACGCTCGCGAGCCTCCCGCGATACACGTACGTGTCCTCGCTCCCATTGCCACCCTCGATTTCGCTCGCGCTAACCGACCGACGTCCGTGCAGTGCGTTCTAACTTTCCGGTGATACAGTGCTTCCTCGACGCGACTTCGTTCGCTTCGATAACAATTCGTGAACTTGGACGGAATAGTGAAATGCGAAGATTTCGGTCCGGCGGGAAGGCGATTCTTTAAGAGACGAAAGGGTTGGAGTACGGGGTGTAGAGCGGGCGGAGGGCGGCGCAAGGCCGCGCACGCGCCCGCTGGCGGAGCAGCCGTGAGCCGACACACGCGTCGACACCGGCGCGCGCTATGGACGACAAGACAACCGCCGTCGGCGGCGAGGAGCACTACAGCCTGCGCTGGAACAATCATCAAGCGCACTTGCTGCGCTCCTTCGAAGCTCTGCTGCACGCTGAGACCCTCGTTGACGTCACGCTGGTCTGTGCTGAGCGACGAGTGCGCGCCCACAAGGTGTTGCTCGGTGCCTGCAGTCCGCTCTTTCGGCGGATATTTAGCGAGAACCCGTGCAAACACCCCGTTATCGTGTTGAAAGACTTTCAAGGATGGGAGGTTCAAGCCGTTGTGGACTTTATGTACCGCGGGGAGGTGTCGGTAGCCCAGGAGCAGCTCGGAACTGTGATACGTGCGGGAGAGTCGCTGCAGGTGCGCGGGCTGGCCGACCAGGATCGCGAGGAGCACGCGCGCTCGCCTCCGCCGACGCCACTAGCGCGAAGCCCGGTGCAGACGACACCGCCGGCGCCCTCGCCACCTGCCAGTCCAGCCAGCCCACAGCCGCGCCGCAAGCAGGCCAGGCCACGTCGCCGTTCAGGAGAGTCTGACACTCCAGAAAACCTCTCCATGCGCCGCTCTCCCAGCGGAGGCCTAAAGGCTGTAAGACTTTCCAGACCGCGATCTCCACCTAAACAGGAGCAAGAAGAACATGAAGCAGAAGCTCCACCACCACCGCGCATGTTCCCGCCACACCAAGATATGTTTCCACCCGTGCCACCTGCTGTCTCTGCTTTATCACTGACACCACCTCACAGTGAGTACAATTTATGTAAGTCTTTGAAATTATTACGCATCACTATCATCCAATCATTATGTTGTACCTATTATTTTAAAGCCACTTTATCCTTTTGTTTTGGCATTTGTAGAAATAAATAGACCTTAATTTCGTTTTTGCTAGGACAAATAAGTTATGACAAACAACGAATAAGATAAAATATATATTTATTTAGTACTTACAAAATTTTATAAACACAGAATCTTAAACAGCGTCGTGTGTGAAAAACAAAGGTCGGCCATCAATAACATTTTATCAATGCCGTTTTGGATGACTAAATACTCAGTGAATAAATATTTTTTTTAACAAAAACTGGCCTTGTGCTTCATTGTCAATTTATAAAATAGACCATGTTGTGTTTTTTTTTTTACAATTAAAAATAAAATCATCGATAGGCTTAAATAATAATTCATTGAAAAAAATCAATGAAATTCACTGATTCGACCAACATTAAATAACCCGCTTAGTTAATTTCCGATCAGAATCTTATAAGTGATCAGTTACGAAACCAAATGGAACGCCGCATGATGGACATACATGTGAATGTCTAATTAAAATCGAATCATCAAAGGATCCGTTATCGATTAAACGTTATCGATTTCATAAATCGCATACAAGCCACCGGTGATTCGATTAGCGACCGATATCTAGTGTTAAGGAACGCTACACAGATAAATTAAGATCACCTATTCATATGTCGGGTGTATTATCTCTGGGATCGCGTGAAAGGTTTTAACTTTATAAAGTCCATTAACCGGGTATGTCGCAAACATTTGCCATAAAATATCGTTTTAAATAGCCGTCGTATGTTCGTTTCAGACGGTCGTGTATGGTGCCCATAAACGTGTGTCAGTGTAAATTTTACACCTCGATAATTATTGTTCGTGGCTCTCCTTACGAGTATAAAAGAGGAAGCAATTCCAGCAGTCATCGTGTTTTACGAGCACTTTTCGATTTCTAAACGTGTTTATGGAGAAATGGTGCAATTGTCATACTCGTATGTGGAATCGCATTCTAATTAACCGACACGTAACTAGTCGTTGTTTGTAAAAATCTCTTTATTAACTATGTCGAGTTGGCAATTCTCTACTTTTACCATCAAGCATAAATTCGATGTAAGCTACTTTAGAATAAAAAATATTCGTTATGAAATGGTCAATAGCATAGCTTATCGATTGAATCTCGGTTAACAAATTCGTCTAGCGTAGAAGTACGAGTATAAAAGGTTTATTTGAGCCTAGTCTAGGACACATCAACATCGTAAATTATACGTACACAATCTATTTCAAAACGATACCTGCACGCTCAGAAATTACGGCATAATATATTTTACACAACGGCCTAAAGCCTCGGGTAGGAATTAGTCCAAGGAGTGGTTTTATACGTCAATTTTGTTTTATTGTTTCCTCAGTTTCGCGTATGTGCCGAGTGCTTGATTGCGCCATAATGGTCGTAGGTTGTAATGAAGGGTTGCACGCTCGCCTCGACGTGCGTGGGGAAACTAAATACACAAGGGGGACTCTATACGTTTCCATACTAGTAATACATGTCTTTCGCTTCTAAATTTTAACCTGTCTGAATTCTAATGATTACATCTCCATTCGAATTTCAAACTTCTTTTTGTTTTAATTTTAAACTAAAAGTCTGAACTTGTTTATTTTATTATTATTTTCCTCTTACGTCGTTTAATTTCTGATAATTTGTCATCGTTAATTGTTTCATTTCTCGGTTCACGTTAGCGGGCATAACCGCAGTTTATTACAAGTGTTCATTTTATTGTTTCCTCCATCTCCGTGTGTGATGAGAGCTTGATTATGGTTAATGGTGGTGCATAAATGTAATGAGGGGTTGAAGGACCGCCAGCAATCACAGCGGACGGTTTCCTGATTGTGCCTACTTGATGTTGTCAAGCAATTCCAAAATTTGATTTTCTCGCTTTAACTGCTTGGCTATTATGATGATTACATTATAAAATGATGAATAGGCATACTATTCGTAATGATACTATAGTATAACAATTAGCGAAATGTTTATTGAAATGACTTTTCTCATCCTGTAAGAGTCGTCATCTCCTAGTTATATATTATGCCGCTCTGGAATTTATTTCTAGCAACTTGAAATCCTCTTGTCTAGTTTATATCATCGTGGTACAATTGATGTGTTTATACAATCTAAAAATGTCACCAGCTTTATGACCCAATGAACAAAGGATAACTTAAAACTAAATGAAAGTGAAGGTCCAGGTAACTCACAATGTACTAAGTCAAGTATCAAGTACTTGATTACATTAAGCCGTCATAGCTCACGCGATGTCTTGGGCCATCAGTTTCACGACCTTCAAGGGTGGCAAAAAATGATGAAAACCCGCGCTGACGACGACATTGGCACGAAGCGCTGCGCACACGCAAGGGCGGATAGCAGTAACATGATTCTGTGAAACTACGGGACAGGTCAATTAGATGCAAGTCGATGCAGCATAATTATCAATATTTATCATTGATAATTTTAATTGCTTGGATCTGGATTTCTTGGCGGTTTAGTTCACATAATTATTAGCGGCTGTAATTAGATTTAAATGATCTAAATTACTTTTTAACTGTTAAATTGCTACGGAGACAATTACAAATTAGATTATTATATCAACACTTAGTCACTCTAACACATATCTTGTGGGATTGTGTATTGAATTTAATACCACACATTGTATTTCCATTCGAATTATAGGGGTCAGTTTATTAAGAAAAGATTGGCAAAATTCTATATTATTATCTATGACATGAGAATGTGATCTAAGAAGAAAATAATGTCTATGTTCTATAAAATAAAGGTAAATAAAAATAATTTACTGAATTTAATGTTTAAAAAATGTAATAATGAATGTTTTTACACATTTTACTTACACTTACACTCTTACACTCACATTTTAATAACGTCATAAAGAAAATCATTCGTCACAAAATTACGTTCAATACTTACATGTTACGTCTAAACATTAGGAAACGTGTTAGTAATACGCACTTAAAATGACAATTATTTCATTTAACCGCAATTTATTAACTAATCGTACTTACTCATTAGGATTCCAACAAATTCCGTGTGAATTCTATTAATTAAGTCATTACAAAATATAAACATGAGTGAATCATTTCATTCATGATCTTCATGAATGAGTTCTGGACTACTATAAGGAAATACAATATATTTTATGTTGAATTAGGTAGGAAAATGACGGGTACTACGCCTACACTTGTCCTATAATTAGTCACCCTATATTTCTCTGTAATTTGAATGAGAAACAAAGTTAACGAAAAATATTTATTACAATGGGCAATCAAATCTTATAAATACTTGATATTTAAAAAACAGCTCACCCATTTGATCTGAAAAAACTCACGCCTTGTGCCCAACCTAACTTATTATAAATGATTTAATTTGGTACCTATGACTACAATTGTATGTAAATCTATTGTTGCTTACAATTGTGAACGCCACTGACCTAATAATTCAAAAATAAACATTTAATATTTTAATGTCGAGGCTGGAACAGCATAGACAATGAAAAAATTGATAATGAAAACGATAGCAGGAATGGCCTGAACCTCGTATGATGGTCACCCTACTCGAAGATGACATCGCGGCGCGGGCGCAGATTGTGCCTGTGCATTTACATTCAATCGGCACTGTTTGCCTGGTGACCTACTTTGTGTTTAATGCCTTTAGCGCATTTAGCCCCTAGACTTACACGTTTTGCCTAGTGACCTATTTAGGGTTTACTTAGAACGTTAACCAATTAATAAGTGCAATTTCATTGCTTTACAAACGACCTACTTTTTGATCTTTGAAACAAATCCGTGGTGTGGTTTCTCTATTCCGTGCAACAGTAGTTAATATTATGTAGATAAGACTAGATATTTTGAGATATTGGTTCTATCACTTATATGGCTAATCATTTTCTCGTTAAAAAAGAATGCAAAAACCTCAATTCAATTCAATTCATTTTTATTTCCAAATAGGTATTAAAAATACTCTTATGGATAGTCATCACTAGATATAACTATAACTATTCTGATTAGCATACAAGTGAATACACTTGAATATATACACTAGGGATTCCGAGATCTGGTGAAAAAACACTTGAATATATACACTAGGGATTCAGAGATCTGGTGAAAAAACACTTGAATATATACACTAGGGATTCAGAGATCTGGTGAAAAATGTATGCTAATCAGGTTTTTGCATTCTTTTTTAGTATTATTATACTCCTTAGTGAGTTAGTCAAAATTTATACGAATCATTAAAGAATTTTGATACATTTTCTGCGTAATTAGTGTATTAAGAAATTATTGTCGATTAGCGCCCGTTAAATTTTAATTTAATCGTTAATCTTTTTCAGAGTGTATAGCACTTGTAGAAATAAAGTGCTTATTTGTCATGTTTTAAAAGAAAAAGTCTTACATATATATTTATTAAACTTCTCTGTGATCTGTAATAACCGAAACTCTAATATTAAATAAATAAATAAACTTGGTGTCGATTCTGTACTAACTCACTAATCGGGTATGAGTAAAATGATTTACGCCTCTTATCGTTTGAATTTCTGATAAAAGATGGCGCTAATTTTAGACTAAAATGCAGTTTAGTTTTGGAAAAGTACAACAAAATCGATAACACTACCTTGACTTAGAAATCAAGAGACTTCAAAGTAACGGTTGCCAGACGCCAAACGAATCCTGTAACAGGGGCGAGATTGTTAATCCTATCTAGCTATTATCAACTACGGTACACCTGCTGATAATTCTAAGACAACCCAAAAAATAATCGTAGAAACTCCGAAAAACAAGCCAGTACGAGGAAGTAGATAGATAGATAGATAGATAGATAAACTCTTTATTGTTCACACCAGAAATTACATGGATAATACAAAAATCTACTTAAAACTAGTGTAACAATTGGCGGCCTTATCGCTTAAAGCGATCTCTTCCAGGCAACCTTAAGTACCTTAAGTACTTACAGGTAAGTAAGTACTCGTAACTATACTCGGGATTTGTAGAGGTAGCCCAGCGGATGCGTCGTGAGGGTGAGGCTTGGCATACTCCAGAAATCCCCTCAGAGATTGCGTAGGGGATTTTTAGACTTTTTGTCCAAAAATCCGCTTAGCATCCCATTTGAGAAGCGGAAGGGACAAGAAATGCAGAAATCCCGTTAGCCATTTATTTTATTTTGGCAGAAGGGGGTTGGATATCCAGAAAAATTATGTACGTTTTCACCCGAGAAAATCTTATGTGAGAAAAAATTTAAGGATATACAGATTGGTCTTTTTACTGTTCACTCCAGAAATTATATACACTCAAATGGTCTAGGTGAGCAATAAGAACCAATTTCTGCGAAATTGTACCCCTAAAGGGGTAGAACCCCAAATAAAGAAAAATAATACACAAATATAATCTATATAAATAAAAATGAATCGCTGTTCGTTAGTGCGCTAAGTGTCAAAAACTGCTGGACCGATATTGACAATTTCATTTTAATTCTATTCATTATTGTCAAGACAAAAATCATCATTGTCGAAAGCCCAGCTTCATCGCGTACGAAGTGGCGGGCATCAGCTAGTATGTATTATATGTTCTGAGGGTAATGGATCCTCAGTTTGTATGGTTTTTTTTTTTTTTCATACTGAGCCAATGAAACTCGGTTGCTGTACTAAGTATAAAGTCTTCTGACAAATAATGATGAAAGGACGGGGTGTGCTCTCATTTACGTACGTGGAAAATTAAGGACACCATGATACGTAGTAAATCAGTTTATCATCTTCAGCATCACCCAGAAGACGTACACTGCCGAATAAAGGCATCCCCCTAGAGCGTCACACTGAACAGACTGACATATTTATCCACCGGTTGCCCGCCACTGACATAGGGTCGTCGGTCCACCTAGTGGGAGGCTTACCTAAGCTGCGGCTTCCGTTTCGTGGTCGACACTCAAGAACCTTTTACCCCGTCGCCTATCGGTTCTACGAGCGACGTAGCCTGCCTATTGCCACTTCATCTTGTAAACCCTAAAAGTGTCGATTGCTTTTAGAAATTCAGATTTGTGATTTCATATCTTCAACAATGTGAAAATGTGCGAATAAGATAACTGATGAGATGATGATGAGAAGGGGCCTTAAAGGATACCTTACGTAAAATTAAAGAGACCATGACACGTAATAATCACTTAATTAGAATCAGGACTTAGTTTAATCAAAAACCTATCACGACCTAAGACCTACAAATCACATAGTTACAAGACACACGACAGAGCGTGTTACTCGATAATTGCCACGTTAATAAGCCATTGTTCGAATGATGTAGTCGTTGTTTAACCATGTCATGTTACACGCATATTTAGTATGTTACACGTGTGGATGATACGTTTAATTGTCGATTGACGGCCTTTCTTTGATTGGATTGTTTGTTATCAATTAAATTGGGTTTAATAATCTGTTAAGAGAGGTTTAAGGGCTCGCTGGAAAGAGGAAACAACAATTTTTTTTTTGACTTTTTCCTTTCTTTTCTATCATTTTTGTAGTAACAAAATGTTGAAAGAGTGTGAACGAGATAATGAAGCTTTTACTAACCTGAGAAATGAAAAAATTGGTAATCCTTATTTTTAAGTACAAAAAAAGTTGTTTGGAAATTTCGTCTCGCTGAAAGCCGCTTAGAGCAAATAATACCGAGTTAGGAACCAATTTTTTTTTTTTTGTGTTCCTACGAAAGCTTAGGCTCATACGAAGTTTTTAAAACCTGCCCTGACTTGACGTTATGAAATCATGTTTTTAGACTTAAATTTTAACCTAAAAATTGGTATTTTCTTTGTTCGGTGGCTAATTTATTACGTCCGGACACCTTTTTTTTATATTTTTTTACGGTTTAGGAAGATTATTATCTTATGTACAAAATAACTATCGACAAAAATCGTCACGAAACCAAAAAAATATTGTTTTTCTTAAGTACCTCGGCCGGAAAAAACATAACAACAAAAAAAAAACATACATGGGGTAATTTCGTGAAGCGCTTGGTACGGCAATAAAAAATAGGATATTGTTTATTGCCATACTGTGTACAAAGTTCTTAAATTATTATTCAAAATTAATATAAAAGAAGAATAATAATAAAATTAATCAATTAGTCAACTGATCCCGCGGGACCAGTTTGTGGCGTGACCAGTTAACGTAAGAGCCAAAGTTCCATCAGTGGAACCATATCGGGCGTGAAATTGTTAGATTTTTGTAGGCTTAGGACTTGAAATAACCTATATCACAATGAATCGTAATTTTTCGGTTTGACTTCACCATTTGAACAACCCTGTATAATATATGACTAAAAAGCAAAGTTAGAATAAGCTTTACAGTACCTAAAGTTTATCATTACACTACAGTTTATTATATGTTCTGTGACGACGCGCACTATAACTTGATTGACTGTATGAAAAAAGTTTACATAGCATATACAGGAATTGCATATTCATATTAATTTCCTCTAAGTTTTTAGTTAAAAGAAATAATGAACAGTCAGATTCAATCAACATTAAAATTGCTATGTAGATACATATTTTTTATGATAATTAGGTGTGGGATAAAAACAATATTACTCCACCTGAATGTAAGCTTAATTAAATACGGTCTAAAATTTCTTTTTCAATATCACCCTCAGTGTAAAAATGTTGATAATGCGAGCGAGAGGGCCTGTATTACGTAAACGCATCCTTATGTCCATAAATTTACAAACAAAATAAATTTCTGTCCTTATCGAGGCACTGTTGGACATGGACCTCTTTTGACACACTATCATCATTATTTTAAGACATTATTCGATATATGATTTTTACCCGACTGCCCAAGGAAGAGGGTAATGTTTTCGGGATGTATATCAGTATGCGAATATTTAAGTATATGTATGTTTGTTTCTATATTTAAATTCCCCCGTTAGCCTAAACGGCTTGACTGATTGTGACGACTAAAGTGTCGATGGATTCCAGTTTTGCGTCCGAAGTTACGAATCTACATACGCTACATTTTGCAATCAGGGGTTCGACTTGTTTTAATAATAATATCTACTCGTTCTCAAACATAATAAGTAATATTATTTTTTTAAAACAACAAAATAACCGACTCTAAAATTTAGCCGCGTCACTCCAGACGTACAATTTTGATGAGTGCGACACCGCACTCGTCAAAATCGGTCAGGCCGTTTAGGCTACAGTAGGTAATATAGGAACACAAAAACATACATACTTACATAGTACACACTCGCTAAAAACAATACCCTCCTGCTCAAGCAGGCGGGTAAAAACTTGAATATTTCGCTAAATGTCACTGATTGTAGTTGTCAGTTGTCTAGTTAATTCGCTTACTGGGCACAACTCAAAAAATAATCAGAAAGTTGTTAACTAGCGACAGTGGTTCTGAGTGTACAGCTAAAGAGTATCTTCTATGAGTATCTTGACATTCTCTTAATACTTGTCTATGCTACTTGTAAGCAGCTAGATATACCATAAGAGGTATTATTATCCAGAGCTGTTCTGCATGTAGCAACATAACAGTATAATCTGTGAACAGCTGAGCTCGACGTGCGAGTCGAACAGACACGGACGGACAGTACCTTTGAGTACCTACATGTACCTACGTCTACCTAAATACGTCGTTTTGTAGTGGTAGGGCTCTTTTGCAGAGTCTGCCTCGTGGAGTACCACACCTTTGCCTGTTATTTAACAGCCAAGCGGTAGTGTGCAAACATTTCTATGTTCCGGATAGAAGTGCAATGTTTCCAGCGAAATTACATATCTTTGGATAACGAGCGCAGTGCGTAAGCCGCATTTTTTTTTTAAATTGTATTATGTTTGCTCCACAGACTCCAGGGTTCGTGCATTTTATCAAACTTTTACAATCATTTTTATCAATTAAAACTGAATACAGAACTAAGAACTTTACAAATGGAATATACGAAATAATACAATATCTTTACAGAGTTAAGTGCTATTATAGATTTGTTTATATACTCTGAGCAGTCCAGCTTCCGCAAGCAGCACCCGTTCACGAGTTGACGCATGTGCCAGCCATCGCTCTCCTCAACCATTTTGGAGGGAAGAGGGCGACCCGCCACACTACGTCACAGCAAGAAGAAGCTTTTTGTTGTGACTGCTCGGGGGTATACACGCGACGGTTTTGAACTAATGAAGTTCAAACTTCTGGTTAGCACTGAACTATTTTGTACAAGTGTTACACTTAACATCAGGTGAACGACTTGCTAATCTTGTTACCTCAAAAAAAAAAGGAAAAATAAAAAAATACCAGCATTGAAATAGCTGACATGTTGAGCCGTGGAGTTTTAACCACTATTTTCCAGTGTCAAGGAGGAGCGGAGGATATTTGGGCTAAAAGTAACTTGGTTTAAACAAATTTATAGTAATTGACCTAGCGAAGAGAAGATCTACGAGTCAACGAAAGTCAGCAGTAATTATATGTATAATTGTGGATATATTTGTCCAACGATAACTTTAGTACCGTTGATTTGATCTTGTGGGCAAATAGTTCAACAGTTTTTAAGTTCAAATTATGAGCAAAATCGGTCTGAGAGTTGTGTAGATACAGCGGTCGCGAATTCTATATGTAAGAAATATATTTTAAAAAAATGAAAAAGATAACATAATATAAAAAAACACAAAAAATATTTATATGAACCTGATTATAGTTTATTTACATTTCAATATTTTATTTTTAGACTTACATAATATTATTTATTAAAATTTATATCTAATGCCCGCGACTTCATACACGGCATTATACATAGTTATCATTAGTTAAGATTTTTGCAATGCACTCCAAGCGGGACGTAAGTGCAGGTTTAAATATATATATTACTAAACACATAATGAAGTTACTAATATGGGTGAAGTCTACCCCGCTTATAATTAGAGAAAATAGCATTTTTTTAACATTATTAAAAATCATCATAATCATCAGACACAGAAGACGTCCACTGAACAAGGATCCCCCCCACCCCTCTCGTGTGGATTATTGGAGTATCGTGTGAGCCCCCCTGGTTGCCATAATCCTCACGCTTGTCAGGCGGCTTCGGAATAGCAGAACGGTCACTGTTTATACTAAGATGACGCTGCTGTCCGTACTCCGGTGGTTCTGATCGCAGCTTTAGGACATAATATGTAGGTACGTGGGTCTAAATTACAATATACGTAGGTACCTATACCGAATAGCGCAAAAAAACTGCTCAAGAATTTCGTAACAAAACTATTACAGAAACGTTGTTTTATAATTAGACATTGTTTAAGCAACCTTTGCACCTTTTTAACTTATACTACTTTAGTTTAAATAAATAAATACTGCACAGTCTGACCTTTCATGAATGGATATTTCATGATTCGGGTTCAATCAGATAAACACAGATAAACGCAGCTAAATATTAAAGTACAGTCAAAACCTGTAAAAGAACAAGTAATATCTTTAAAAAAATACCCGATTGCAAAATATAGCTTATGACCCCGGACGTAAATAGGAATCCAACGCCACCTCGCTTGTCAAAATCGGTCAAGCTTTTAAGGATACGAGACGTCCTAAAGGAACACACAAACAAACTTATTACCCACTTTCTTGGTCTGCCGGATATTCACCAAATATTCAAATAAAACAATTTATATATGTAGGACAAACTTTATTTTATTAAAACGGGAATTTTCCACATTAAACTGTCGGTTATTGACGTTTATAATAAGTTAATAACGTTTATTTAGTACGAAAAACTATATATCTGAATACAATTAGTGAGGTCTGGATCCCACAGGGTGGGATGATCACACTAGGGTGACCTCTGTCGTGGGCTCCAGGCTCTTCCTATCACAGAAAGTACAAAGTTACAATTAATTACGAGTAAAAAACATAACATTATCTCAATAAAAGATGCAAAGTATCTATCTATAATATAAAGTTAGAATAAATTTTTATAACAGATATCCCAAGGTTCTATTTTTTTATAAAAGCGATGTTAGAAAGAAACTCCAGTGTCTCAAGAGAACAAAACATAATTGCATATTTGTTTTTGTATTGTTCCGATTATTTTTAAGGAATGCTTGAGTCGTGACGTGCGCTTGACCTCATCTTGCCTTGCACTGTAGTCGGAATAACCGACTCAATTCCTGTTTTATTAAAATTAAATGTATTTTCTCTCTCATCTAGTAAATGATGTTTTGTTTATTTTATGTAAGTACGAGAAACAAAATAATGAGGAATACGCTAAAATGTATAGTGTAAAATGTAATAAATTATAATAATTTACAGCATGTGTTGTTGCTCATTATGCCCCGTATGTGAGTCACTGGCCTTCAAACTTGTGAGCTTTTATATTATATTTTATAGTAGCTGTTACCCGCGACTAAGTTCGAGAGGACCTACAAAAAAAGCCTATGTCCGTCTCTGACCTTTAAGCTATATCTACGCAAAAAATCAGGTCGATCCGTTCAGCCGTTTAGCCGTGATAACGAGACAAACCCCAGACAAAGAGACAGAGAGAGTTACTTTCGCATTTATAATATTAGTTACGATAATATATGCTGTTGTTACTTTGAAAAAAAAAACAGAATTTATGGCGTTAGCATACAAATTCAAACGATTCTAAGTTGTGCTGACCCGAAATCTTTTCAAATCAGTGTTTTGTTTACGACTTAGATGCAAAATACATAACGATAGATTCTGCTTCTCATCATCATCTACAGTCTTCCGTATTCACACTCTTGAGTGGATGGACCTCTGTTGCTGCTCCGTAATGTGTTTACCGAGTCCATGTTTGACCCCACGAAAGCTAATCAATCTATTGATATGTATAATCATGATTACCAAAGTTATTCTAGTATCTAGTCTAAGTACCAGGTTTCTGAGCATTCAGAAATGTCATTTCATGTCAAATTTTATAAAGTCCTTGGTTGTCCACGGTTGTCTTGCTCGCGCATTTTTATATTATAAAACATATTAAATCACTTTCCAAAAAGTATACGGTATTTATGTTGATGACAAGATTCCAAGTGTTTTAAAACCTGTTTTCATATTTTAATTTGAAGGAACGATCTCTTCCTCAATAAAATTCGTTCTCTCCTACCAAATTTAAACACATCAAAACGAAAAATTGCATAAAAGTATTTCTGATATTATGATAGATAGAAGCAGTTTTCAGACATTCACACTATCTAAAAAAACAGCAAATGTGTCAGTATGACACTGCACTACTATAAGCACCCCTTAAGTACCCCAGGAACCTCATTCATTCAATTGGTCACGACCATTTTCACCTCATTAGCAATATTAAACGGTCAGTATATTTATAATCCGACTGGTTCTACTTTTGAGAGCCTCATCCAATCGTGTGTTGGCGAGCTGAGACGCCAGTCAATAGATACTCGTTATTCAAGCACTGACAAATGCCCTGTAGTTAATTGGACGAATACTGCATGCGTCAGTTCCTAGCTGTAAATTATCCCTTTTACGACCATGCATGCCTATCACTGCGTTAGTGGCTAGCTGGAAATGAGGTCTGTTCTTACTCAAAGCCTGGAAGAAAGTCTGCTTCAGTAATCGTTAAAAATCTTAAGTTATAGCTCTTACCATCATCACTTTTGTATTTCTCTTGGTACAAATCACAACCTCTTTCGTTTCCTTCTATATTGCTTTATTAGTCAAATTGATTTGATTGACCATTTTGATATAATTTAATTACAAAAACTATCAAAGTTATTATTATTTTGGTTTGTCAGAAATTTAAATCATTTACACTGTTTTTCAGTTTGTGACTCAGTCACTGACATATACTTAGGAAATATTCTACATTTTATAGTCACTTAAAGATTGAAGCGTCATCTTCTGATGTTACGGAAAATTATACGAGACATGTAAGAAACAATAGAGTAATACTTAGATCTCATAAAAAAGCAAACTTCTGTTAATACTAAAAATATCTTCATAACCAAGAAAATTACAAGAGAAAATAAGAATTAATTATAAATAAAGGTGTACACAATAAAGTAATTAAGAAATTATTAATTATAAAACATGACAAAATGAATCCATAAAAAAGTAAGTGTAGATTAAACTAGATTACTTATAGACTACATAGAAACAGCAATGGTTATTGATTAGACTTAAAAAATATTTATGTTACAAAGGTTTATTACCTTACCATTAAAATATCTATTACTTAGAAATAATGTTACCGCCACTTTTTTCCTTATCATCTTGCATTCACTCGTTTTTGTTGAATTTTGTTTAGACGAGTTGTTACATTATCAATTCATATTCACCTACTCGTAAGCTTGATAATGTTCTTTTCAAAATAGCTTTAATCAAAATGTCTTCCAGTTGAGTCTAGTACATGATTATTATTATAGTGCCATAACAAAATGTTACGCTTCAGCGATTCGATTGTTGAACTAGACTAGACTGACGAACGAAACTGGTATTTTCAATTTATTTCGGGCCCATTTTTGCGGTGACTAATATGAGAGCAATATTCTTGAGGCAGAAAAGATGTGTCACCCACAAGTGCATAGCCAATTACTGATCTGTGTTCATGTGTACATTACTCATAAATCAAATAAACAATACCGAGCCCAAGAGTCCATCTTGTGTAACGCCAATAATTATGAGCTTTTTAACTGAAGTGTGAAACTGCTTTCTTCCATCTAGTTTTTAATATACAAATTAAAGTGAGATTCGAAGAAAACAAACTGGTGTTCAAGTTCTCACAAACAGTAAACACAATAGCTGAAATGGAAGTCAACGACGTCAAATGCTTACGTGTCGAGACAAACAATTACACCGTGCGATAGTCATCGACATAAGTACCGAACGCGTTAGTTAGAATTATATGTAAATCATTGCCATTTCTAAAATACAGATTTGTTTGTCTGAAATCTTATAAAGTGCCGTTATTTTCCCATCACGCAAACGGAACTAGAATCACACATTACATTTAATTTTATACGAATTTAATAACAAGTGAGGAGCACGGCCGCCTATTGTTCCGCGGTCATGAGAAAAAGCCACTGCCCGATTTTTTTGTTACCGATAAAGAGGTGCCGACGCACAATCCGAGCGAGATTGATGCGTGTGCGCACTGGCCTGCCCGCTGCGCGCCCTCCACTAAATAATAATTAATATTCTATAATCCATTGAACCCTAAATTAGTCCGCGATCGTCCTTTCACCGGCGACCGGCGTTCATTACCGGTAGCAATATGCAGCCGTCACACATTCGTAATTGATTTCATCCGTTAAATTCGAAATTTGAATGAACGCTCGCTGAATGGGAACCGAAATAAGATCACGAGTGTGTTGCGTTCGGAAACGCTGAGCGAGCCTCTCACTGCAGCGGACAATAGCGGCGCATACGGCCAGATCTCTCTCTCGATAAACAGATAAAAAAACTAAACGAAAAAAACTACATGTCATGCATCTACGTGTGCTAGTCAATTTCACAGCGACCGTCATGGGAATCGAGCGACGAATGTACTTTAGAAAGCAATTAAAATTGGTGCCCACGAAAACGGTCGAGTTGAAAAGTGCGATCGACACATGAAGTTGCCAACAACGTCGCGCTTGCACGACTCTGTGTTCAATACCTATTCGATGTTTTGGCGGACACGATGCACATCACAGCTAGACACGGTTCTCGGAAATGGTCGAAATCGACAAAAAGTTTAAAGACTTCGAAATCACATCGTCTTGTCGTGAACCGGAAAATACAGACCAAACGACACATAAAGAACTTTGCAAACCGCCTATTAGAAGCCAGACTTCAGCCTTGTTACTTTACTATCCTTTGATGTAACAAAATCCATACTTTTTGTTATGAAAATTTCTATGTTTTCGCCTCAGATTTTATTTTCCCAAATCGAGTGAACCTTTATAAACAGGCCTAAAACTTTGTGTACATTGGGCTTATTGTTGCGAGTGCTGTACAAAAGGGAACTACTTAGGAGCCGAAACTGTACTTTGCTTTTTTTACAGCCACAAAAAGGTCGGTACGAAATCGAAATCAGATTACAGATCCTGTGATTATGTCCCTACAAGCTTATGAAGTTTCGGCGGAGGAACAAAGGGGGAAACCACAGACTTGCGGGATATATTTGACCACACTGATGCTATGGGGATATGTGATCAAAAGTACTAAAAGACGTAATTTCCGAGATTTAATGTTACAAAAAATGCCGCTAGAGTTTTAGGGCTGACTCAACCCTTTTTTCATTCAAAATAAGTTTGCGTTTGACCACATCCCGCTTGATGGTACGCAAAAAAGGAGTCTAGTATAAAGCACGCTTAAGGCCTCGCTACATGGCCTGACTTGACATCGTTTGAAAGAGATGGCTATATATAAGTTTCTGGGGGAGCGAAATGTAGAAGCTATAACCTTAATAGTTTGTTTCTTTTGCTCCCCTTGCTGTCCCTTTTACACGGTGTCAGGTCAGGCCATGTAGCGAGGCCTTTACCTAGAAGGTAACTGTTAGTTAGCTAGTAAAGTTTGAAGACTACTATATTGTACATTTCTGGAAACATAGATTCCGCAAGGGGACCTAAAAGTTTTAAGATCAATGATAACTATTGCCATTTCGGCTATCCTAAATAATTTGCAGGCCTCTTCAAACCTCGCCGTAAAAGTTTAATTATGGAATTTCAACATCTATGTCACTTGTCAACGCTTGTCGCATTTGTCTTTATGATTCCTCACCCAGTGCAAGTGCACTAAAGCCTTCATCGGACATATTTCTCATGGGTAACTTAGAAACCTAATTGACAAGTAATTAGCAAAATCTTTACTGGGAATATAAGTGTCATTGTATTCCTGGTAACATAATTGTAATTACAACAAGTCCTTGCTATCGACACCTACATTATTATTAATTCTGTGATACAGGTGACTCACACATATACACCGACATGAGTGACTAATGTTATGCCTCTGCGGCGTCGAATGCACTTGTTAATATTCTGTGGACTTAATAAGCGGCTCTCCATAGAAACTCGTTGCCAATCTGGATAATTTCATCTGGTGTTTATGTGGTCAACCACTTGGTAATTGTTGTTCCTGTATTCGTATTTTTTTTCATTTACTTTAAACTGTGTGAGAAATAACTTAACACAGACAGCTCGCAAGACATTACGTTATATTATTTGATAACAAAAATAATATTACTGCACTTAGTTACGTAGTACCTAGAATTAGGAAGAATCTTCAAAATATCGACGAACTTAAATACAAACCTGGGATTATATTTATGTTTTCTCAATAGTGGGCATTCGATTAAATGACAGACATTATTACCCGACTGCCCAAGAAGCAGGGTAATGTTTTTGGAGTTAAGATTATAAGTATGTTTGTGTGTTCCAATATAACCTACTGTAGTCTAAACGGCTTCACCGATTTTGAAGTGTGATGTGTCGTTGAATTCCTGTTTACGTCCGGAGGGAAATAAGCTACATTTCGCAGTCGGGTATTTTGTTTTTCTTTCAATAATATTATTTGCCTAAACCAGACATGTCCCCAGTAGCCACGACTTAGACTAAATAGTAGAATAATATCCTAGGTCTATGATATCATTCTGGTACCCATCGTTTACTACAGGGCGAAACCTGAAATCATGATAAACCTTCACACTACATTTCCAGGGGAATGATATTTTTCTATAGAACAGCATTTATGGTTTTCGCGATTACTTTCTCATAATTTCAGGTTTGGTCTCATACTAAAAGTTGTTCACTACGAGTAAAGTTCAAGAACTTGTCTATCGTCTAACCTAACACTCAGTATAAGTGATAAACTATCTTATTTAAGCGAATATTTCTTTATTCATATACCTATTGTAAAAACGAAATATCAACTATACATGCTTATTAACTTAAATTTGATGAAATTTTTATTAATTCGTTGAATAACATATTTACAAACTTTTTTTAATTTTTTTTTATTTATTAACTTATTAACTATTGACAACTTACTATTTTAATTTATGAAATTAAAAGCTTTGCCTGTCTAATAGAAGGTAATCTATCTATAAAAATGTAAGGTCGCTCAACTGTAAAACTCTACGACAATGTGTTTTCACTAAACCAATTTCCTCATAAAACCTACACAAAAGAGCTAATTATTATTATTAAAATTTAATTCAGACCTTTAATTATAAATTTAAAAAATAGATTAATACGCACACACATAAGTACGTAAACAAACAAAAGACGCTGTGGGTTTTCCAAAAAAACTTAAATTAATTTACCTTTAATAAATACAATAAAGAACCGACAACTCATTCTATTTATAACAACAATTATGTAAGAAACTAATTTCATATAAATTACAATGAGGTTTTTATTCTGTTTATAGTGAAAGTACTCGATTATAAGAGCATATCGATTCTTTTATTTTTATTTTAAATCGATTCTCGCGGACGACCACAATCGAATGGAGTAAACTTATTCCACATGATAGACATACGTAACGGAAGCGAGAATTACCATAAAATGACCGCAAAATGTTGTTTTATATGTGAGAAATTGATATTACCTCTGCTGATTGCATTTGATTCTATATTTCTATTTGTATTGATATGATTGGTAAGCACAGATTACACTAGATACCGCATTACGAGATTCGTTGTTCCTACAAAAAGTCACCAAAGTTTGAGGAAGGCGCGGGTCGCGATGAGTGCGACCAAGCGTTCTCATTGGCTATCTCAAGGTTACGCCTACTCGCGCCTAACAATCAACCAATCAGAGTAATTTCTTATAGGTGTATTTAGACTGATCTGTTTTGCGCTTCGAACGTCCTGAATGCAGAATCTAGGATGTGATCTGTGTTGATAAGCCAACACAAATTTTAGGTAGATACGCGTATGTTAGCAAGTGCGCAAGTTTTATAAAGGCTGGTGGTAAATCTATCATGGAGAATATGGCCCATCATCTTTCTCTGTGAGAAGGCGTGTCCCAGCAGTAGGGACATGATAGGCTGATAATGATGATGATGATGATAAATACCATAAAATACAACAAGTCACTTTCATAAAATAAAAAACATATATTTTTTTCGCGATTTCGTTTTTGTTTTCAGGAAAAATCACACTAATATTATAAATGCATTTGTGTGTAAGTATGTAAGTAGGTAAGTATGTAAGTGTATTTGTTCCCGTTCAACTCTGGTACGGCTGAAGAGATTTCAATTGAATTTTATATTGAGGCAGCTTATACCATAGCTAATATAACCTTATAACCTGGATTAACACATACATACTTTTTATCCCGGATAAATATTCGGTTTATGTAGAAAAGCGTGTGAAACCGCGGGGCGCGGCTAGTTACTTATAATCACGAGAACTACATTGCTTTCCTACAAAATGTTTGTTATATATCCGAACGTCCAGTATAGGTACGTTCAAGTCGAAATCTACCAAAGCACATACCCACATCCGCAACCGAACGATCCGATCCGATGGGGAGGAAAGGTTTGTGAATGGCGACCATGAACCGGAAGACTCAGCGTAGGTAGGCCTCATGAAGCTGAAGCACATTATTCAAATCTAAAAATAGGTATTCAATTATTGACTTAAAGTTATCTAGGTAGGTACGTCTATATAATGTAGTTAGGTACTTCAAGGTTTCATTAACAAGTACCTACATAATGAATAGAACGACAATAAAAGTTCACACTACACATTTAATGTTTTAACGCAATAATTTATATCATTAACAAAACTGCACAGTAATTTGCTTTATAGACAATTATTTTCAAATGCGGTACAATTTCCTTGTCCCGGTTTCTTTAACAATACCCAACACATGTTCCATGAATCAACCATCGAAAAGTAAGACGTACCAAGCTATTATAACGTCATATTCACCTATTTCGTGAGACAATGAGCGAATCGAGCCAGAAGCTCAGGAAACAATAGAAAGTAGGGCCCCCGACAATCCCACACGGCGAGGAAAGTTAACGAAAATACATTTCAATAGCTAAAAGCCAAATTGGACGCGAGCTTACGAAATTATCACGTTAGTGGCCCCTAATTCATTTGTATGAATTCTCCCAGTACCGTGTGAGCGTGTGTGATTCATCTAATGTGTTCTTGTTACGATCTGCGCCGGTAATTCGGAAACTGTACTGTCATTGTGTAACAAAACTTTAATTATGATTCACACACATGATGCTCCCAATCACGTCTTACTCGGGTACACTTAGTTTCGCACCGGCCTGTTTTATGACAGTACGTTTATTACGTAAAATTAAGTTTCTAGGTAAGCGGCCATTGTCTATCGGTGATAATCAAAAGGCACTCAAGGTTTACTGGTAAGTAATCTTATTGAGAGGCGAGTATCCGCGCCGGTATATACACCCCATATTATTTATGTAATGGGGACTTACACTGGACACGCGATCCTCTCGAACAATGCAAGGATATTCAGCCCATCGGCGCGACCTAGACTTCTTTTCATTATAATTATGCCTCACATCGAGTATTACCGCGACAACGTACATTTCAGTGAAACAATAGATTAACCCAGTTGCGGCGCATTCTACAATGGCGAGGCTCTCGTCCCGCGATAATATCGCTTTCGTATCCTTGGCGTGAGCGGCTATCTATCATGTGATCTATTGTACGTACACCCGACATCGGTATTAGATTATAGCGATAATTAATGCTGATTCCATACGACCTAGATTCGGGCCCGCTCGATAAAGTTAATTTACAGTTGTAGTTGTAAATCTCGTTGCAAAATAAACGGCTAGCACGCGCGGCCTGACCACAGACAACGCGTTGACTCCCACACGGCGCGCCGCTCGCCGCCGCGCCGCGCAATGTGAGCGACGTGAATGGGACCCTTCCTCGTAAACATCATCACGTGGCGACGCCGTGCCTATAACCCGACCTTGTCAGGACACCGTCTACAACCGACCCTCACGTCAGCGACAAATTCACTTTTGCCCCGGCAGCGTTACACGCACGCATATGAGCCGAGCGAAACAACACATGTGCGTGACGCGACAGACAGAGAGGGTGCGTCTACATTGTCTGAATGAACGGGGTGAACTCACAAGTTGTGTACACACGACCGCGAAAGGGTTGCGCCGAGTTGCGAAACTAAGTTCCGCTTTCGATTTCTACGCGTGTTGCATATGGGTCGGACGATCGATCGTAAGCCAACTTTGTTGTGGACTCGCAATCCAATTTCGTCTCGATTAATAGCTGTATCGTCGACGTACGAATTAAACTGGTCGGATAGGTTGCGAAAATTTCAACGGTCGTGTTGAAAATTTTGTGAAAATGAAGTAAAAAGTAGTCGTGTCGAATGTGTATTGCGGGCGTCTGGCGAGCGAGCCGCGGAGCCGCGGGTGTGTTTCGTAAATCATTGTTTATGGTCGAACAGTTCTCTGAAGGGGTCCGCGAGACCGGAATTAGAAAGCGTCAAGTCAAGCCGACTCCGATACAACTAATTGACCGCAAGGTTTGCACGGCTCTGGTGCAGAATGTGACGTAACCGCCTATACCTACCTACCTGCGGATTAATATGCAATCGAAAACCTAGTCATTTAGTCGACCGACAAAGAAAAACTTTTTTTATGGCCACGGTAATTTTTTTATTGTAGGTATATGTTGAATTTTCGGTGCTTTTCCTTAATGATAACTTTGTACAACTTGGAACTCTTAGCGGTACTTTTACAATAAGTTAAATATTATATACCATTTTAGGTTGTTACAAATGTTGGTTGGCGTATCAGGAAAATATAACTTATTGTGATGTTCACTCAATATTTGTAGGTTTTGGAAACAGCCTAATATTTTATTGAAGTAACAATGGTGGATCCAGAGGAATGGGTGAGGTTAACCACAGAAAAGAGAAAGACAGTCAAAAAAATCTCTTTGTGAGGTTAACGTCAGGGCTAAGTTTAGAAAAAGATAGTGCTATTTACACTTTCGCGTGCAAGTGATGAATTTAACGCGCGCTAGTCAAAAAAACTAAATGTTAATTACTACTAAACCAGGAGGAAATCAATAAAAATTATGTAGGTATCCTAGAAATTTGTCCTCACTAACAAACAGAATAACAATATAATACAAAATACAAAATATAATAGAATAACAATAAAGAAACACACTAAATATTCACTAAAGGGTACAGAGATAGCGAAAAACGTCTTAAATAAATTGAAGGTTTAGCAAATTTTTTATTTATTTTAATTCTTATCTTATCATGTTTTCCGGATATTTCCTTTAACTGCGATCGGAACCACCGGAGGTCGGACAGCAGGGACGGGCGTCCCTGCGATGAGTTAAAGCATCTGCTCAGTAAACGCCGAACTGCGATATCCAAGCCGCCTGCCAAGCGTGGTGATTATGGCAAACACCCAAAAGGGGGAAGGCTAGATGGAAGCAAGTAGTGGACGTGTAAGAGCTGATAAAAAGAATCATTTTTTCCAACTCAGCAATACTAGACGATGGCACCTTTCTAATTTCTGATTTCATAAAAATCTCAAAGTAAATCTAATCTACATCCTAACTAATATCAATTCTGTCTATCTGTCTGGGTGTTCGTCTCGTTATCACGGCTAAACGACTGAGCGGATCGACCTGAGTTTTTGCGTAGTTATAGCTTAAGGTGCAAAGTTTCAGTCAGCGCGGCAAATTCAAACTTTCTTGCGTTTTTTGTGAATTACAACTTAATTACTCACCTTGTGTTCGTGAAAATTAATTTTGCGACAATAAATAGGTTGTATCAAGAAATTACACCAACCAAAAAATTAAGGTAAGAGCTAGTATAAGTACACTTCTCACTAAACCAAAAACCAAGATAAAAATCAGCTTATTGAGATTCGTAGTTAAACCAATATTATCTAAGTGAGCATTTAACCCGTAATTTCTTGATACGGCGTATTTATTGTCGCAAAAGTTTCAGTCAGCGCGGCAAATTCAAACTTTCTTGCGTTTTTTGTGAATTACAACTTAATTACTCACCTTGTGTTCGTGAAAATTAATTTTGCGACAATAAATAGGTTGTATCAAGAAATTACACCAACCAAAAAATTAAGGTAAGAGCTAGTATAAGTACACTTCTCACTAAACCAAAAACCAAGATAAAAATCAGCTTATTGAGATTCGTAGTTAAACCAATATTATCTAAGTGAGCATTTTACCCGTAATTTCTTGATACGGCGTATTTATTGTCGCAAAATTAGTTTTCATGAACCCACGATGAGTAATTAAGCTGTAATTGACAAAAAACGCAAGAAAATTTGAATTTGCCGCGCTGTGCGAAACGTTGCACCTTAAGGGTCGAAGAAGGACATTGGCTACTTTTAATTTTTTTGTAGTTCTACGCGAACGAAGTCGCGGGTAACAGCTAGTAAGTAATGAATTCCACAGAATACTGCAATTCATTACTTACTGGAATACCACATTCTTTTCTATAACGATTTATTCTTCGATAGCAAACCTGTTAAAAGCGTATTTTACGATGAAACAGTATTTTTTTTCTCTTTCCTCCTAGGAGGATTATGGCGTCGCACGCCTTATGCATTTGCCAGTGTCAAGTATACTTATATATTTTCAAGTTTTGTTAAATATCATCAAATAAGTCATAGTCACAGTCAAAGGCGAGCAAAGCAAGTCACGGTCAAGTACAAGTCACGCCCCAGTAACGTGGTGAAAACTTTACTAGACCCTTCTATGGAGTTTTGGAAACAACACGAAAATTCACGTTTCACGACATTATACCATTCACCAACACTCGTGCATGTTCACGAACACTTAACGGGTAAAAATTCACTGTTTTTACAAATTAACACTCGAAATAACACAAGTTTTGGAAAATAATAAAATGACGCGATATGAATTCTTCACGTTCCCGCCAAAACTCCCGATGAAACAGTTGAACTGATCTTGACTATGGAGAGTCTTGTCTAGAATGCGGCCTTCAGAGAGCAGTGAGCATCATAAGGATGGATCACTGAGATACATCACTACTTACTTTCTGTTAATTAAGAACAAATAACACAGTTTAACATTGTCAGCAGCCTTAAAATAACGCCTTAAAATAAAGGGCTCCTTCAATAAAAAATGAACTGAAAGATAAACACTTAGAAAACTCAAAAACTTTTTACTAACTAAAACATACTATTCTATAGATGAATATATGAGACAAATATATCTCATAGGTTCTTGAAGTTGAGACTTAGTTTGTAAGATAAACTGGCTGTCGTCCTCTCCTTCACGCCTGCTAGGTATTTAGCAGTGCCCGACAGGGTCCACGATTGTTCCTAGCACTATTTGTAACGCTAACCCCAGAATACTGAAACGTTTGTTAACTTTGACGACAGATTAAGTCTGTTGCTGCCTTTGTCATTTGCTTAGTGCCAGACAAAGGCAGCATTACAATTAATCTGTTGTCAAGTTAACAAGCGTTTCAGTATTCGGGGGTAAGTCACACATTGTGGATGCAAATAAATAATATGAATTAATAAGAGAGTTAAAAAGGCGAGGGGTTGCCATAATCTCCACACTCAGCGTGGGCATCGCAGAAAGCTCACCGTTTTTTAAGAGGACGCTGCTCTCCATCCTCCGGTGGTTCTGGTCGCAATTTTAGGATAAGCCCGGGTAAAGTTTCACAACAAATAAGTATTATTTGAGTCTGAAGCCCCAGCGAACAAAGTCACGAGTAACAACTACATAGTTTGTTATATAATGATAACCAGACACGCGTACAAGAAACTCGCGTTACACAAACATTACCCACACATACGTAAGCTCTTGAAAGGTTTCTTCAGCCGTAAAAGTTACTATACGTATACATAAGTATGTAAATCCACAGCTAAAGCTGAGACGTAAATAAGGAGATACGGTCCTCTCGCGACAAATCGATACGGAGAGAGACTGGATCTTGTACTAAGTTATTGTATGTAGCATTTGTAGAACAGTGAGTACTCACCAAGGGCTAACATGCGCACCGCAACAAAATCTTTTTGTTATGCAAGAACAGGACACGACTGCGATTATGTATACGTTTGTCTCATTTGTCACGACATGAAGAGTATAGAAGATTTTGTCGCGGTGCGCATGCTAGCCCTGCTGGGCCCCAAAGATATGAGGGATTTATGTCGATTTCGAAATTCCAATCTCGACCGTCTCTCGTCTCGAAAGCCTCCGACCACTCGATGTATCTCGCACGCTAGCATTCCTGAATATCTCGAAAAACTGCATTAACAGTAAGAAATCTCGATGTTCCACATTTTTTTTTCGAGACGAGATTGAACTTCAACTTTTGAGAATAGGGGTCCAAGGGAAACTAACTGAGACCGGGTATGTCCTAAAACTGCGACTAAAACCAACGGAGGCTCGGCAGCAGCGTCCTCTTAGTAAGCAGTGAGCATTCTGCGATCTCCAAGCCGCCTGCCAGGTGTAGGGATTATATTATGGCAAGCCACTACTTTTCTAGGCTTTTGATCAGTAGTCGACGTATTCTGTGTGATGTTGATGATGACCAGTAGGCAGGGGTACTGGGTTGTATTTTTTAACCACTCAAATAATTTCGCACGAAAATAACATGCGAAATTAAAGATTTGCTATTGATAGAACGCAAATTCGAATGGTGTAAACGTTCGTTGCGCTATCATGATTTCTCTTGATATTTTCGAGCGAAATTATTTGAGTGATTAAAAAATAGAGCCCCTGTACCCCTGTCTACTGGTACCTAGGTTAACACATCATCACTATAACTGTCAACCAAAAAAAAAGTTAATGTAGTTAAGCTATGCGTAAGCTGTGCGTAAAATAAAATCTGATCCCGTCTTAATTTTAAAAAAACACTAATTTACTAATTAAAACTGTTAATTAATTAATTCTTCGTCCAGCATAGAAGACCAGTTAGAAGCAAGCATGAATACTTAGCTAGCTCCTAACACCGCTAACGGTCACTAAGTATTCAACAAGTTAATTAAATGTTGCGTTTTAGTTAATCGAAGTTAAACCTGTACCTCATTCGCTTAATCAGTGGTCTTCTCTAGCAACAGTGTAACAGCAAAAGGATAAGTAACTCATACGACCGCACTCAGAGACGTGTAATGTTTTTTTTTTTTTAATTATTGTTTAATTTTTTTACTTAGTGACGTTACAAGTAATCAAGTGACAGTTTAATTATTACTTTTTACGATTAAGGTGCAACGTGTCGCTCAGCGCGCGAAATTCAAATTTTCTTGCGATTTTTGTCAATTACAGCTTAATTACTCATCGTATGTTCATGAACACTAATTTCGCGATAATAAATAGATTTTTTCAAAAAATAACACTAAGCAAAAATCAAGTTGAAAGCTAGTATAAGTACACTCAATAAACCAAAAACCAAGGTGAAAACCAGCTTACTGAGATTTGGAGAGAAACCAACGTTATCTAGGTGATTATTTTACCTGTAATTACTTAAAACAACTAATTGGCGCAAAATTTACGATGATATAGTTATTTAATAGGTTTTAATAAATTAACGATGAGTAATTAAGCTGTAACTGACAAAAAACGCAAGAAAATTTGAATTTCGCGCGATGAGCGAAACGTTGCACCTTAAAGTATTGTGTATAATTTATTTACTTAGTGACGTAATAAGTAATCAAGTGACAGTTCAATGATTACTTTTTACGTTTAAGTAAAGATTTTTTGTCTGTATAAAACCATATCTTAGTGACAGTTTAAGTAATCATTAAACGTTTCTGGGTATGGCAACAATTCCTAGTTTGGACTATGATAGTAATTTAATTGAGCAACGTGTGATATACCCTTGGATACTGAAACGTTTGTTAGGTAACTTTGACGACAGATTAAGTTTGTTGCTGCTTTTGTCATTTGCTAAGTACCAGACAAAGGCAGCATTAGAATTAATCTGTTGTCAAAGTTAACAAGCGTTTCAGTATTCGGGGGATAGTGTCTAAAGTATCGCCCGAGAATCAAACCCCGAGACCATCTATTCTTAAGGCAGACGCGCTAACAACTAAGCAAGGACGATCGTAAAACTAGTAGTTTTTTTCTGTTTCCAATAAAGATAAACCCACGGTTTTGGAAGTGGCAAAACACATATGTGTTTATAATTATTTTTGTAAAATCGGAAATAATCTGAGGTAAAAAACCACCGAACCACGAACCACGAATCGGAAGACGCAGCGGTCCACCTCCCACTAGGTGGACCGAAGACATTGTGAAAGTCGCGGGCAACCGGTGGATGCAAGTGGCCCGTTGTCGGTCGGTGTGGCGCTCTAAGGGGGAGGCCTATGTTCAGCAGTGGACGTCTTATGGCTGATGATGATGATGATGATGATGAAAAATAATCAACTAGCTTTCTCAGTGTCGGGAACGTTATGAAACTCTCACAAAGACACGCCCAACAAACACCCAGATCCAGAGCAGATATTTAAATTCATCATTCAAACATTTGCCCGGACGGGAATCGAATCTGGGATCCCCAGCTCGTAAGGCTGAGGTGCTACCAAGAAAGAAAAAAGAAAGAAAATAATTTTATTTTGCAAAACAGTAACATTAATAATATTGAGCATTATCATATAACTATAGCTAAATCAATGTTATATTAGCTATAGTTATATGATATATGCTTATATATCACAAAAATCGAGCAATAATGCTAAGCAATCGAGCAATTATGCTAAGCAATCGAGCAATAATGCTAAGCAATCGAGCAATAATGCTTAGCAATCGAGCAATAATGCTAAGCAATCGAGCAATAATGCTTAGCAATCGAGCAATAATGCTAAGCAATCGAGCAATAATGTTAAGCAATTGAGCAATAATGCTAAGCAATATTGGTCTTCCCAACTCCCTTGTAAGTTTCTCAAAGTTTTCGAAGTGATTTTACTACTAAGTACTTCTACGTATGGAAGTTTGGCTTAATAAAGACTTCTCTAGTAGTGAGATAAGTTAATCCGCGGTTTAATCTGATAACACTCGTAGGTATAGGTATTCACCTAGCGATATATGAGCGACGCCGTAGGTATAACTTTACCTGGCCTGGGTTTAAAAAAGCGTGGTTATTAGTATAACCATAGAAAGATTAAACGAGAAGAATCACAATCTCATACATCATAAGTGTACCCTCGAAAAAACAGCATAAAACTAGATGGCGCTTACGTATTTAGTCAGCTAATGTTCAAACCGCTGTATAAAATGCGGCTGAACGAAATGTGGTTAATATAGATACATAGTATTGGTATACTTCCGCAAATGGTGTTTAAATTAAATTGCAATATACGACTCAAAAATTTCTAAAATTAACGTTTTCAAACGCCATCTATTGAGAACCTAGCGTGTTTATCAAATAAAATATAAAATTAATAATTTTACTGTTATTACTAATGCAAAAGTATTCGTAACTAGTAGCGTTTTTTCTTCGTACTTACCATTACGAATGAGTTGGTTTAGATTTCAATTTCAAGTCAAACAGATTGTGACGATCAACGATCTTGTCTCAGTTTAAAGGACTAGCGACATCTTACGACCTCATCAGTACTACAATCGGTTTACACATAGTTCTATAAACATTACCACTCTTATTATAATTTATCTGTGGTATAACTAAACAGGAATCCGACGACACCTCAGTCGTCAAAATCGGTCAAGCCCATTACTACTGGAGGCAATATAGGAACACTCAAACAATACACACCAAAAAAACTTTCCTTCTAGGGCGGTCGGGTAAAAAGTAATTTGCATTGCATATGCACCGCCTTACCGGAAGACGAAGCGTAGGCAGGCCTCCCACTAGATGGACCGACGACATTGTGAAAGTCGCGGGAAACCGGTGGATGCAAGTGGCACATTGTCGGTCGGTGTGGTGGTCTAAGGGGGAGGCCTATGGACGTCTTCTGACTGATAATGTATGTATGTATGTAATGTATGCACCGCCTTTGCGGAGGCTGCGTATTCGCGATGTCACTAACGGGCAGAAATTCTGTTTGCCTGGTAAAACGCTGGTTAACCGTCGACTGGTTAACCGGCCGCTATTCGCTTTGCATAATTCGCATAATTACCCACAATCAATAAGACCATATTCATATCCATTGGTGGTTTTTATAGAGATCTAGGCCGCGATATGTTGCAATAAACCATTAATTAGAGTCTTAAGCTTTAATAAGTACTTATAGCTTAATATGCACAAACTTTTTTGCACAAAACACATTTGTCTGTCTGGTCTTTATAACGTAGACCTCACGGCCCTAAATGTTGACAACCCCATGACCGAATTTGCTCATAATCGAAATTCTTATTTATAATTGAGCATTCACTTTACCAACTGCGTAATTACCTACTGAGCAAGTAAAGAAATTTAACATCTAATATCTCATGGTGACGAGCGCAGTGCATTGCCGTTGATTGTTTTGAACTGTTGAAGTTCAAAGTACTGGATGGCACTGAATTGTTATGGGCAAGCGTGAAGCTTAAGATCAGAGCGACCAGCTCGTCTCGTCATCAAGATCCATATTTTAAAAAAACTTTCCCCCATTTTGGGGAAAATGCTCTTTCAATACAAAATCGCCGATGACAAAAAGAAAATGAAATTGTAGAAACTGTATACCAAGTTTCGTCAAGATTAGTTGAAAAATACGACCTGTACGCTAGTACCAACGTCCATACGGACAGATGAAACCAAATTTTCCCAGTTGTTGCAAAGACTTCGCTCACCTCGTTCGCTCGGTCAATTAGAATTGTGGACAGCGAAGTAACATATCTTTAGTCTTTTGTGTCTGGGCAGTCCAACTGTCCGTTTTGTGTACCTATATAGTAACCTAAGTAGTTTGTGTTTTGCTTAGTTGAAAAAAGTAACAGGTAAATTAGGTTAATACATACCAAAATTACTTTGACCACTAAAAAGCGCAACTAACCGACTTCAATCACAACGAACAAGTTTTCTAGTGCATTAATGTTTTTTTGTTTTTTTAGTCCAGGGCTCGTACCGTGAGGTGCTTATTGCGATGACTTTTACGCTCAGCCGAGAACGCTGCGCGACCATACACCTTATCACGCGGCGATACGGTTCGCGGTCGCGCAGGGTCATCGCTGAACCTAACAATCATCGCAATAAGCACCTCACGGTACGGGCCCTGTAGTCTAAAAGGTTTGACAGATTGTGGAGTAACAAATGTTGTTAGTACTTTAAAACGTACATACTTACATGCATCCCAAAAACCGTGTCGCAATGTATATTACTTTTTACTGCCCAATATCTTATTTAATATCCAATAGCTAAAGGAAGCAGGCGAATTATGTTTAATTACGGAAAGGATGTTTTGAGCCGTAAGTTTTAGGGCAAGTTGGTTAAAGTGCCAATTAAGCACACTTAAGCATGAGAACATTCACATATAAATCCACTTGTGGTCTAATGCCGTGTCGGGAAAGCTTTAATTAGCCATCTAGTAGGTCTAAGTGTAGGTTAAAATCATTAAATCGGGTGTACCAAATAAATAGGTACCTACCTTTTTATTTATATTTACTTTCAAACACCAATTGTGTAGTTAAACATTAATCAACGTGTCTGTGTCTCTATTTTTTTATCGCTCGTATGATTTTGCTCGAAAATATAACGCGAAATATAAGAATTTGAAATGAAAAAAAATGTTGATTGATCATTGAATTGAAATGTTCACACCACTCGTTGGGCTAGCGAGTGATATGATTATTTAAAAAATGCGACGTTTGTTTGGGATTTCGTTCGAAAGTCATTTCGAATGATTCAAGTTATGTCATACGAGCGATTCAAAGATGGAGCGCTTGGTCTAAACGTCTCGTGACCGAAATTCTGCCCATTACCATGCTCAAAGGATTAGTGTACCAGTTTAAGAGCTCGCTTATAAATTCAACTATCTCGTTCGCACTTTTTTTTTTAAATAGAACTGTCATTTATTATGCACAACTTATAAAACAGACAATTAAAGAAAACTTAAAAATAGTAACTAAAAACTAAAACCTAATAACTATATAAAAATTAAACTAAAACACTAAAAAGAGTGGAGGGAAAGGTCCCCAGAATGAACGGCCATGTTGAACGGCAATGCTCAATTTCTGTGCAAAATTAAAGCCAGCATTCTGGACACCCGACGCCTCCACCAATCACCTGACCAAGTCCCGATAAAGCCTCAAAGCGGCCGGCAATTATATTTAATAGAATAATTATTACTGAGAGGAAATTAAATAATTTGATAGTCAGTTATCTTTTTAATACCAATGCCAATGAAAAATTTATACTGAATCTCAAAAGTAGGTACAAACTGGGGATTGCCAAAGTGCAATGGAACGCAGCATACTAGGTTACATAGGATGGACCGAGTCCGCAACACAGCACTGCGTTTCATCAAGGATGTAGTTCGACGTGGGCTAAAATGCCGCCAGATTTAAATGGGACTAGGCAGGTAATGTGGCACGCATGCATCCCTAACGTTGGGCCAAGATCGGTACAGTGGGTTCCTGATGAAAAACGCAGCCAGAGAATATATGGAAAAAATAGATATCGTGGCTTTGTGGTTAACTATAATATAGCCAGTTTCGAAGTAAAAGATGCCGACATAAACCACAAAAATAAAACCTGTGTATGTTACAATTTACATAATTATAATTTATTTATTTGTCCTATGCCTAAGGATATCGGCTTCCATTGTTAACTTGGTTAAAAACGCTCTTTGAAAGACGCGAACTATTGTAGGCACAAATACAAAAGTACATAGGTATTGTAGGCGCAAATTTTACTAATCGTATTATGAAATTATTTACTGATGATGGTGATGATGAAATCTTTCCTGAAAGTAAGACATAACCATGTAATTATTTTGCAAATATATAATAAGTAATTTTATATTAAAAACAAAACTTAACTTTACAGTTTTTAAAAAAGCTCTTAGTGAATTCACGACTACTAATGCCATCTAGCGTCGAGTAGCTGCATTATTGTAAAGGTGCTTTCCGCAACGTTAGAAACGCTACAAAGCTAGATTCGAATTATTAGTTTTAATGCGGATTTTAAGATATTTATCATCATCATTATTAATTTCACGGGCCAGTTTCCACCAAAGCTGTACGCCTAGCAAAGATAATAAATATAGAAAAAAATATCGTTTTCGAAAGAATAATGTATGTAAAATTTACCTTCCATTTACGCCCTGTGAGTTGGTTACGTTTTTCATACCTGTGTTATTGTGTAGGTATTATTTATTAATTATATCCTATCCTAACTAATATAAATAAAATAATAAAATAAATAAATATTGGTGGACGTTTTTCATACACAGCGCCATCTATCCCCAAACTAAACAAGCTTGTACTATGGGAACCAGATAAGTGATAGAATACATAAATACTTTTTTTTGTAAATACATACATAATATACATACAAAGAACAAACATCCATTTTCATCACAAGATGTTTGTCCTGGGTTCAACTATGTAATGGCCGAACGGATTTGAAAGAAATTTCGTATGGAGGAAGCTTTCAACCTGGATTAACATAGGCTACAATCCCAGAAATTTTTATTTTTATCCCGGAAAAATATTCGGTTTCTGTAGAATAGCGGGTGAAGCCGCGGAGCGCAGCTAGTAAGTTATATTGTTTAACATGTATTTTTAATTTGTTGTTGCAGTGTTCGGCATCGACTCCCCGCTGGGACTGTTCCCGCCCGGCATGGAGCACAAGATGTACCCGCTGATGGACGTGGAGCACCGCGCGCCGCCGCTCGACTCACAGCTTTTCACCAATGTTAAAAAGAAATGTAAGTACCCCTTCTATCTCATTCTTCCGCAGTTCGACTAGGTGTTCCGATTTCCGACTACCTAACCGATCACCGATGTTAAGAATAGAGTCCACCGCCGTCTTGTCCATACAAAAAGAGTTTTTATTTTATGGAACTTGGTGACGAGACGAGCCAGTCGCTAGCCTGATGTTAAGCTTCCCGCCTGCCCATAACAATTCAGTGCCATCCAGAATTTTGAACTTCAACAGTTCAGGACCATGAGCGGCAATGCACTGCGCTCGTCACCATGAGATATTAGATATTAAAAGCGGACTCTGCAGAAGAGCCCTACCACTACAAAAATAGTCTGATATCCAGACCTTAATGTTATCCGATTTCGATGACTTTTCTATATGTTATCTAGACCGTGGAAAAGTATGCTTGTATATTTATTATATTTCTAATTTCGCAATATCTTCGTTGGTATAAGCACTTAAAGTGACAATTTTTTTGCGTCGAAAATATGACGAAGAAAAGTAGTTGTTTTTAGAATACCATTATTATTTTTTTTGAATAAATATAACATAGCGGAATAGATTATGGTTTATTCAAGCCATTGACACCAAACAGTTTTTTTTTGTTAAGATTTAGGGGGTGATAACAGACTACCGCCAAATCGCTAATTTCATCTAAAAGTTAGGAAAATTCCATCAATCAACTCTCTCTATTGCACGGGAAACAGAGCGACAGCTATACAATTTCAAATATCGAATGTGCCCAAACCTCGTGGAAGGATTATTTTCTAACACAAACCAACAACCAAAATATCATGGTAAAATACATTTGACACTAAACTAAAAACTAAGATGAAAATCAGCTTATTGACTAAACCAATGTTATTTATGTTATCACTAGCTGCGCCCCGCGGATTCACTCGCTAGTCTACAGAAACCGAATATTTTTCCGGGATAAAAAGTAGCCTATGTGTTAATCCAGAATGTAAGGTGCCTCCATACCAAATTTCATTCAAATCCGTTCCGCCGTTACAGAGTTGAGCGGGATCAAACACACGCTTTGCGCGATTCAAAACTCCCTATATTACAACTGTCAGTCCTTACAAAACGTCAAAAACTGCACAAAATACTATGCATATTTTAAGTCCTATTTTCATATTATTATAATATATAGGTTATATTTTATTGTAAATATGTATATAATTTATTATATTTTTTCTTTTTAGTTCATAGCTATGAGATGTTTACGTTAATGAATGAAATGGATAGGATTTAGATTTAGATAATAAATGAATATTTGAGTAAAAAAAAAAAAAAAAAAAACTGCATATCACAAAGACGGAGATATAATATTTTTATTATTTATTACATCTACTTACGTCCACGCGAACGATGTCGCGGGTTATAGCAGTAAAACATAACCTAGTATATTTTTTATCCGACTACGGAAAAGCAAAGTAGATTTTAAAAGTCTAGAATATGTATGCTAATATATTATGTCCCTTCTAAAATTCTAAAAGGGCGACTTGTCGCCAATCAAATTGTTGCGTGTGTTGGCTAAGCCGCTTTCCAATTTTTTTTAATGCTTTTATTCAAGATTTTTAATGCTTTCGCTAGCCTGTTTACGACAAATAAATCCAATAATCAACTAGCAAAATTAATAAATCCAATTGATAGCGCATGCAGTTTTTTTTTTTTTTAATAAGTACAACTAACTGCACCGGGAAAGGGACGACGTAACTCATCGCGCTTACGATTGAATGCGGGTGGGACTGACACACTCGAAACGCTGGCAAATCATAGACGATCCAATTGGCGAGTTTATGCTACTTAGTGTATAATATTTTCGAGGGGAAATAGGTAGGATCGAGCTGTCAACCGGGTGTATGCTCTGTGCCAACTAGCATAGAACGCTAAAACAAGCCACCAGTAGCGATAAGACAACAATGTATCGCATCATAATGCAACCGCATCATACATCTGCATCGGTTCGTGTCGCTCGCATCGCGACCATTGTTTCCCGGCGAATGTTTATTAAGACGATCTGATATCACATCGTAGGGGAGGCGACGAGTCTAACGTATGCTTTGAATGCAAGAGCTGGTCGCCGTCTCCAGCAGACAGACAATAGTCCTCGATCGATTACCGCCCATCGCTCGCTCGAGCTCGCCTCGAGACAGCCTTCCTTTACTACGCTAACGAGTATAAGTACATCCTTTAATTTCTCCCGACATCGCGTGACCCACCACCACTATTGAAATAAAAACTAATCTCCATAATAAAACATCATCGTTACGACTATCCGCCGATCCGATCAGAATCGAGTTAACGTGCTCCGTACGAATTATAAAACTATAAAGTTACGCGACATCGCCGTTCGCCGGTTCTGGCGTATGCATGTCCGCGTTTCTTTTGACAAACGGCCCGTAATAGTCGCGTGCTCGCATCGAATTAATGAAGAATCGCCGACGACGAAACGTCGCCGCTACCCGCTCATTTCGGTCGTGTGTCGGTACCGAGTCGTTGCCAAAACACGGTTATTAGATAGTGCATTCGCGTAATGTCGTCGGCTGCGGCGGCGTCGCCGGCACACGGCACATGTCGTGCCCGCTGTAGAGTGCAGGCTGCACTCTGCTCGTAAATCACTAAACTCTATGCTTTACCTCCGTTTCGTAACATAATTAGTCGTAAACAGTTCTGTTTAGCGATCACGAACTGACGGAACTATTTATATTGCAGGGCGACCGAAGGGGCAACACAGCGCGCCGCGCGGGGGTCCACCTCGATCGTGGACTAACGCGGAGCTGACGGAAGCGCTGCAGCACGTCTGGAACAAGAAGATGACGACGAGCCAAGCCTCGAGGATATTCGGCATCCCGTACAACTCGCTGCTCATGTACGTCCGCGGCAAGTACGGCAAGAGCCTCAAACTGGAGCAGCTGAGGAAAGACTGCATCGGAGGTCCGCTCGACATGTTAAATTTAAATTCGGGGAATAACAACAACAACCACCCTCCGAAGCACGTTAAGGAGGAGCACGGCGGCGCGGGCCAGCGGCCGGCGAGTTCCGAGCCGGACATCACGTCCAGCCCAATGTTTAATCCATTCCAGCAAGGATTTTATCCGGAGTTTCCGCCTGGGTTCCCTATGCCACTCAACATGCTGCATCTCCTCCCGCCGAACGACAAGGCGAGGGAGCTCTACCAGTCGATGCCCATGGCTCTAGACTCGCTATCGGCAGTCAGCAAGGAAGAGGACTGCAAGAGCGACCGCTCGAAGGAGAACTCGGCGGACGAGGAGGGAGATTCATACCGCGCGCCGCTACCTCCTCACCCGCCCGATAACCGCCAGCTACTCCACCACAACGGACAAGATTAGACCTCCGGCCAGCGCTCTACCTTCCACTGTTTACATTACGGTAATGTTAGCGGATTAATGCGAACTTTCGCGTATAATTCCGAGAGTCGCTCGGTCTGAAACTAGAACCTCGTTTAGTGTATGGATATGAATCTCAACAGGGGTGGTGCGTTCTGAAATGATAACGCGATTTAGGATAAATTAAACTTCTCGCTCTCTACGTAGCATACTGATCTCTAAAATTGAATGTATTTGTGATGTTATTTATTTCTGAATGCATAGTGCCAGCGTGATACCCGCCAACTTGACGTACACTAAATACTTTCTAGTTTCACGGACATAAGGTATCGCTACTGATATTTTTAGGCTATACTTGTGCAACATCTTGCGGCGTTCGCGACGGACGTCGTCCACATTAAAAATTAGTTAAATTTATATTTAAAAGATGTGTTAATATTGTAAATGTATATTGAATCGCATATTTAAGTGATAGGCGATAATTTATTATTCAGAAGGAGTGCAATAAGTATGAAAGGTGTTGTGATTGTTATCGTTATAAGACATACCGAGTTCTGTTTTATTGTTAACTTTTAACATTCCGTTTATTGACATTCCCTATTTTAGATACAATTAGTTCTCGTGTAGCTACGTCCTTACCATTATGATAATAATTGAAATTTTAATTCTTACTTTAAGGTACTCCTGATCTGTGTAAGTGATCTTTTTGTAGATATTATGTTGACCACGTACGTGCTAGCTCACATCTGCATCTCACCAAAGTTTGTAAAATATTTCGTAATGATAGTTATTAATGATATTCGATTATGAACAATTTTATTATGTAAATAGTTAATAAATTAATAATAAATGGGAAAAAATTAAATTTGAATTAACCATTCGTCTAAGGTGGACATTTAGTTGTCTAAAATGGTAAATAGTAGTGTATTTGTAATAATTGTTGTAGATTTTAGTGAAGTGTACACAGTAAATCTTTCTGGGGGGGTACGGAGATTCAAAGAGGGGGAGTTGCGACGCACTAGTCACAAACACATGCACAACATTTCACAAACATCGACAAACACAAACATAACAATAAGGAGAACCCTTTCTATAAATCGAGAATTCATAACGGTCCGTGTGACAAAACGTAAATACGTATGATTTTTTTACATAAACAGGAAATCATAAGACAGTGCGCGCCACGGCCAGGTTAGACAAATAAAGAAACAGCACACAATGTTCAAATAATGAAGAGCTTTCAAAATTTTTTAGTAAATAAAAGTTAGAATAAAATGGGGTTCGATCCTATCTGGCTTTAGATAAATTGTATACAATGATTTCATTAAAAAAAATAAGACAGTGTGATTAGATAGATGATGAAACATCATACTTGTGTTGTAAATATATTTTATTTGTAATATATTTGTAGCTATGTTGAAAGTTAATGTTTTCCTTATAACACGAACATTCCAAATACCTCTAACTTTTAATTTTTAATTCAAATATTCGATAGATCTCAATTATTTGATATCAAATTTTAATCGTCAATACATTCCATAGAGGTCTTGAACTCACTGGAGCGACAAGTCGAAATATTATGGCAAACAAACTTTATGTCAAATTTTACGCTGACATAGTCCAGTGTAGTGCAGACTGACCCTAACACTAAACAGAAGACTGATCACTATTTACGAGTCTATTTTATAAAAAAAATATACATAAACATAATCACAGGTAATGCAGTTCACATAGTAACACTTAGTGTCACCATCATAATAACAATATATCATTACAGGGATTTTATATATAAAAACGAGTTACATTGTATAATGTGTAATAGTTAAACAGATTTTATATTGCTTTTTGTCTTTATTTTTCGCTGATAACATCACACTATAGTATCACATCACGCAGTTTTATTCGTTATTAAGGCTATTAGTCGTGTCCGTAGTTATCTCGCTCGCGCATTTTCACATTATTCAAGATGCATTTTCGAAAAGTACATATTGTGTCGTCAAATAAAACTACTAGTTCTGTGAACAGTAGACCTCGCGAACACAATCTCAATTTCTCCTCACGACCATTATTAGCATGACAGCCTCTTGACTGATTTTGCTAATATTCGAAATTCTTGTTTAGAATTGAGTAAGTAACACATGTTTCTGCCAAATATTATTAATATCTGCCCGTAAATGGCGCCACAGCAAACTTCCTTCTTTTTGGGGTAAATTTCCTGCCAAGAAAAAATCGCCGACGACATAAAATCTCTGAAATTGTAGAACCTGTAGGTACACCAAGTTTCGTCAAGATTAGTTGAAATATGCGACCTCTACGCGAGTAGGTACCAACAAACGGACAGTTTCATCTTTAGTTTTTAACCTTTTAATTTGACGAAGATCGAAAAAAAATAGTTCTTTTCGATCTCTTTGTCAATTTAAAAGAACAAACGAAAATTTCTAACAAAATATCTGATGTAATGACAGCACACGGTTTTTTTGGAAATTCGCACTATCAGCAAGAACTTTCAAATGCGAGATAGCTGTGGCATGACTATACCTTAAAAGTAATGAATTTGTAAGTTAAACTAAGGTGTAAGAAATTGAATAGATTGATGTGAGAAAAATGCATGTGCCAAAATGTATGATAATTTTGAGTGCGGCATTCAATGACAATTTTATCCAACTGATTTTATTGTATGACAGATATTTTATTTTAGGTGCTATTATTTTGTGTTGTGATTTGTGATCAAAGTGTTGTCCGTCGGATATTATTTTACCTAATTCGTACAAATTCAAGCAGTATTAGAGTGATTTTGTTAAAGTTTTGATTGAGACGTTTTTTTAATTAAGTTTTGTTATTTGTTAATCGTACGTGGGGAAAGTTTTATAGGAATCTCATCCCTATTGGAGCGGTACAAGTTTCTATTTCGTGTGCATTCCATTTAGACTGGGTTCATACCTTATTTTCCTGCTTCTTAGACTTTGAAAATTAATCTTTACAGACTAGGCTTTTCAGTACTTATTTTACGCATAGATTTACTACAGATTTCATCAGGAGCCAAATGTAATACAATTAATTAATAGATAATATATAAAATAACATAAGACATTGCGTACTTACGTTTTAGTTTTTAAACCTTGTGATTGTGATTAATTAGTAGAATCAAAATATTTAGTTCCTTTCAATTTTTTTTTGTTATTTACGAGTATTTATACTGTAACTGCATTGATTTAGCTTCTAGATAAGTGTTCTAATTGAAAACTATAATTAAGTTGTGTAATTTAATTTGTTGTATTTTTGCTTAATATTAATGACAAATTAAAATGATATCGTTACATTAGGGTGTAAAAAAGATTATCTATTTGATCTTAAAGTAATACGAAATAAATATTTATGTTCTAGTATCATTATTATCGTGGAGTTAAGTGAGATGGAAGCGTTGTAGTAAAATTCGTTTACGGTCACCGACGTAAAGTGTAAAAAATAAATATCGAAATAACATTGCCTTGTTTTATTTACCTCTGCGCAGGCGATATCTTTTTTAGCCTGCAGGCACTGTTAATTCCGCTGGCAACGAGTTGTTAGACAAGCTTCCGAAAAATGTGAGATAGGTGGGTGTGTGTGTGATGTGTTAAGGTTGCCTGGAAGAGATCGCTTTAAGCGATAAGGCCGCCAGTTGTTACACTAGTTTTAAGTTGTTTATTTTTGGTCATTTGTATGTTATTTCTGGTGTGAACAATAAAGAGTTATCTATCTATCTATCTAGATAGTCAAAAAAATCTACGCGAGTTAAGGACGAATCATTTGGCAGCATATATGATTTTCCAGGGCCCGTACCGTGAGGTGCTTATTGCGATGGTTGTTAGGCTCAGCCGATGACGCCGCGCGACCATACACCTTATCGCGCGGCGATACGGTTCGTGGTCGCGCGGCGTCATCGGCTGAACCTAACAATCATCGCAATAAGCTCCTCACGGTACGGGCCCTGGTCTTTTCTGGCGCTCTAAGTTTCGCTGTCTCACATTCATTCAGTTTGTCGACCGCTTACCTTCTGAAATCAATCGCCTATAGGAGTTTTGGCGGGATCATGAAGAAGTCATGTCACGCTATTGTATTATTTTCCAATACTTGTGTTATATCGAGTGTTAATGCATAAAAATGGCAATTTTTATTCATGATTGTTCGTGAAAGTGTACGAGTGTTGGTGAATAGTATAATATCGTGAAACGTGATTTTTCATGCTGTTTCCAAAACTCCATAGAAGCTTCTAGTAAAGTCTCTACCACTTTACCGAGGCAAAAATAATAGGCAATAAACAAAAAAAAAACAATCGCCTATAGACTAAACACTAGAGTTACGAATAAATTATAAGGCGACTATCTTGAATACCTTACCCGTCCTAGGTGAGCGACGGAACGCGACGCAAAGCGACGCTATGCGACATAATGCGAGCAATACTTCAAGCGACACCTCGTTGTTACTAGAAAATTCATATTTTAAATACACGACCCTTTAAAAACTGCGAAAATTTGTAACTATGCAAGTGTGTTTGTTCCCGTTCAACTCTGTAACGGCTGAACGGATTTAGATAATATTTGGTATGGAGGCAGCTTATTCCCTGTATTAATACATAGGCTACTTTTTATTTCGGAAAAATATTCGGTTTCTGTAGAATAACGGGTGAAGCCGCGGGGCGCAGCTAGTCACGCTAATTACACTAATATTATAAATGTGAAAGTTTGTGTGTAAGTATGTAAGTGTTTGTTCCCGTTCATGTCTGTAACGGCTGAACGGATTACACCCTGGATTAACACATTGGCTACTTTTACACCGCGGGTGAAACCGCGGGGCGCAGCTAGTATTATTATAAATGAGAATGTTTGTGTGTAAGAAATAAATAAAGTCAAAGTTAGATATCACAAGAAATCATACCCTTTTTATTTCCGTTAATTAAATACGATTTATAAATAGAACATACATTACTAAATAATCCGGTGGATATACAGGACGCTCACAAATTATTGTGGAACACTCTTTGTTGAGCAAATGCAAGCAGTTTTGTTTATAATTATATACAATTTTGACTGAAAAAATAACGCCGCGTTTACAACCTCAGCGGGCAAACGGAGCGGTGGTGGAGCGGCGAGTCGTTTACAAAAAAACAACTAACAGATATGCTCATAAATGTGCTCTCAACATCAACTGGCGCCTTTCTCTGACGCATACATAAATACGCCATAACGTACGCGCTATAATTAGTCGAATGAGAGCGCATTCTGCATCGCCAAGAGTTACCATTGAAACACAGATCACACCTAGATTCTGCATTCAGGACGCTCGAAGCGCACCACGCATCAGTTATAAGAAATTACTCTGATTGGTTGATTGGTAGGCGCAAGTAGGCGTAACCTTGAGATAGCCAAAGAGAACGCTTGGTCGCACTCCCCGCGACCCGCACCTTCCTCAAACTTTGGTGACTTTTTGTGGGAACACCGAATCTCGTAATACGGTATCTAGTGTGATCTGTGCATTCAAATAAACAGATATCAGATGACCTTGCCGCTTGGACTATGACCCGTTGTCGCTCACGCCCTGTTGCCCTCTAAGGTCGAAAACCCGGCCTTACTGTAAATTAGCGCACACTACATTCGTATAGAATTTCTTATACAATACAGCATTAAATCGCGTAAGACAAAATCAAATGTACGATTAATAAAAAAAAAAACAATAAAAAAGTCGAATTTTGTATGTCCAATGAGTGCCACATAAATAAATTTTCATTAAAGCTAATATACAGGGTTATAAGGAAAGGGTATGCTAAGCCGAAAAGGACTTATAGTACTCATCATTATGAACAACTTTTACTATGGGACCAACCCTGAAATCGAGAAAAAAATATCAGCTGTTCCATAGAAAAATGTCATTGACACTCGACAAAATGTATGGAACAGCTGATTATTTTTTCTCGATTTCAGGGTTGGTCCCATAGTAAAAGATGTTCACAATCATGAGTACTATGAGCCCCTTTCGGCTTAGCATACCCTTTCCTTATAACCCTGTATTAAGTAAAAATGTAGCATGCGCTTAAGAGTATGGCAATATCAAGTAGCATTCATTTTCCTTATAATACTTATACTAGACATAGTAGGCGTTAATTCCATAAAAAATCGAGTTTCTCCGTTCAGGGAAGAGAATTCAGTTTTATCTGATGAGGTAACTATTTTGTATTGTATTCAATGGATATCACACGGCTTTTTATCAATATATTCTATCGCTCTTATGCATTAACGCTTGATTATTCTAATTACGAGAAATGTCATATTCACTTCAATCTGTTTTATAGCATTGTTTAAATAAAAACGTGGTATGATAATATAATCTGCCCCTATGAACATAGGGTCACGAGTGTGACAACAGCCTGTCATCAACATACATAAGCAAGAGCGAAATACGTAAATCAAACACGTTGGACAAAGATGACAGCATGGCGGATAGTGACGTTAGCTGGTGAAGTGACACCTGCTTACGCCACTATCGGGATCCGGAATGCCAGACCTTGTTTTATGGATCCTATACAAAAGATTACCAATTTAAAATGTTTTATTCAATATTTTCAACTTTTAAAACGGAATATTGCAATGTCATTCATCTCCGAGTTATGTTTAAATTTTGAAGTCTCTAGCTCATCGGACACTAAGTTCAAAATCAATTGCAATTCTTTTACCGCGCGTAAAAATGAAGACAAGACAAGAAAGCGATTTAATAAAAACATTTTTATAGAACAGATTAGTTATCGAGCGTGTCTGCTTAAAGGGGTATAATCAGCTTAATATTTAATAGTTTGTATTACGAGTGTTTCGATGAAAAAATTAAGTACTTACCCATTATAATTTAGATTAATTTAATTAAGGCGCGTCTCACCCCTTCTGCTAATCGCATTCTAGAGTGTTACTTGTATCGTTACACGCGAGCCATCTATGTAGGCGCACGCACACTAACGGCCGATTTCAATATACGAACCTCAATCCATTTTACCGAACTGGGATCGGCGCATGCGACCGTCAACTGTATTACACTTCGATAAGCTTCATTGTCACATGGATTGAAGATCCATTGAAACCAGCCGTGACGATTCGGCTAATCACGATCAGAACATTGCACACTTTAAGGTATACACCCCCGAATACTGAAACATTTGTTAACTTTGACGACAAATTAAGTCTATTGCTGCCTTTGTCATTTGCTTAGTATCAGACAAAGGTAGTATTAGAATGTATCTGTTGTTAAAGTTAACAAACGTTTCAGTATTCGGGGGTGAGTCGTGCAAAAGCTATCTCACTCGCTCGCGAAGAGAGAGATAATGTTCGTATCTTCGTAATGATAGTCCAACATACACTTTTTTGAAATTAACATTCAGTGATTAATCTTCAATAATCTCAAAATGCGCGAGCGAGTCAACTGTGGACGCGACTAAGGGCTTAGATGACAGAGTGAGGCGCATCCATGCGTATTACTTCATGTGCAATGAAAATTCACTGATTTTCAAACAACATGTTTTGTACACTACTTCAGAGGCTTTTCACCCAGCTCAATTTTTTTATTTTTTTTTATTTTACTGAGTGACGAGACAACCAATTCTCTCTCATAATGGTAAGCGACGCGCTTGCCCACAACAGTTCAGCGCAATCCAGACTTTTCAACTTCAACAGTTCAACAGTTTGCTCTGGAGTTAGACTAATTCTATCTTGGTGAAATCGAGCCATAGTCCGCAAAATGGCCGCTTACTTTACCAGAACAACAATTAAAAAGAAATTACAAATAAAAATCGATCGCGCGTTGCATGGATTTGTTTTATTTATCTGAATGTTCGATTTGTTTTCGAAGTGTTGTATAAAGCATTACGTATCACTCGGACGAAAATGTTATTCCAAAATCGTGTGTATTACGACCCTCGGCTGCGCCTTGGCTCTTTAAAATACACGTTGGTAATCGGTATCTTTCTCTCCTCGGTGTACAATGTACTATTTTTCATCTAGCTGGAAGCAGAATTACTTCTTTCATCAGTAGTAACAATGAATGATGTTTAATCTAAATGTTAGACAACCTTAGTATAATGTTAAGCATTCATACATTAGCTTATTTGGTAAAATTCATACTACATCTTGTTTACACTCCTTGGCAGCCAAATTGTTAAGGCTGCACTATTTTTTCGGCCTACGCTGCCGATTGAAGAAGATCGCCACGTTTTAATGGATTGCTCGAAGAGCGCGTTGTTCGAATTTGTTAAGGTTATCCTAATATTATAAGTTCGAATGTAACTCTGTCTCTCTGTCTGGGTGTTTGTCGCGTTATCACGGCTAAACGGCTGAATGGATCGACCTGCATTTTTGCATAGATATAGCTTAAGAGTAGGAGACGGACATAAGCTACTTTTTTTAAATATATCCATGCGAACAAGTCGCGGGTAACAGCTAGTATAATATAAAACCCATGGATATAAGTCATCCGCAGGGAGGCCTATGTTCAGCAGTGTACGTCTTACGGCTGATGGTAATGATGATGATGATATAATATAAAATCAAATTCGAACAACGCGCGCTTTGACCTTTGCATAAGAACGACGTGACCTTGAATCAATAGCTTATGCCGCAAAATGGTGGAGCCTTAAATGGATACTTATAAGCAATAGCATGTCAACCAACAAAAAAAAAATTTTTTTTTTAATGATACAGAACGATTCTTTGGCTGAGAAAGAAGCGTTCTGTATTTATTTTTTATTTTTATGGGTTGAAATGTTATTGCTTATCAGTATCCAAATATAATCAAGTATAATTCTGACGTAAAATTTACACGTTCTACATATCACAGTCCATTGAAAATTTAATAGAGGAAATATAATTATTGGTAGGTACTATTTCGGTAACGTATCGATATTAATATAAAAATATCCTTAGCTATGGTTTTGAATTTTCTCCTACAATTTGGCTGAAAAGGACTGACATAACAATGACTATAATCTTCTTCTAATTAATTAAATATTACATAACACTGAAATGGCAATTTAAAATTTTGCCATTCCCAAAGTGACGAAAAATTTAGTAGCTATTTAAATGTTATACAGTTGTTTTTAGTAAGTAGGAATAAAATCAATTTCCATCGGGGTAGGTACCCCGATGGAAATTGATTTTATTCCCATCAGACAATAGCAATTTTATTATATATCCTATACTTATTATATATTTAGCCATGCCGGCAGTGATTCGTTAATTCAAAACTGCGTTTTATTGTGAGCTAAAACCATGTCCACACGAATTTAACACTATGGTCGCGTTCTTAAATTTCGATGAACATTAGCCCTAAATGTAATTCTGAAGTATACCAAATTTGCGAGTTTTAGTAATTAAAGCTGAGGACGCACATGCTCTTGAAAGCATTCTAATGCATTAAACTGCATGCTTAATAGAATACGCTGACCTTATGCTAGTTCTTCTATAGTCAGTCTTTTAATCAGACGGAGTAAAATGACATTATGAGGGCAGCCATTTTTTCATTAAATAAAAATAGCGATGTGGTAAAAATATTTAACTCATTCACTCACATCAGTTCAGTGAACTATTTCGTTAATTAATAATCTAAAGTCTTCCCTAAAGTCGTAATTCCTGCCCTAATTGTGAAAGAAACCAGTGGCCTCTTTTTCTTCGGCGATAAAAACACCTTTCCCCTTGAAGTACTTCATTTCGCATCCATGTCAAGTCTTGTGTATATAACGCAGGCAAAACACAATCAAGAAGAAAACGTAGCATATAGTGTTTGAACCTTTGTGTTTGCGTAGCATATACGCAAACACAAAGTAATATACATTAATACATTAATTAAACAATTAATTCACAGTTTACAACTATTAATTAATTTAATGTTAATTTAATTTATAGTCCCCTTCTTTTGAACGATATAACCTGAACAAGGTCATCACTACGATTTGAAAGTTGGCAGCATTAATGTCAAATAAAGTTACATATCGATGTGTTTTTTTTTCTCTTATTTTCTCCACACGTTGTGTATTTAGCCAGTGTCAAGTATTGTAATTTTCAAGTGAAGTCAAATATTTCACAGTTAAAACAAGTCTCAGTCATAGTCTAAGTCAAGCAAAGTCACAGTCAAGTCCACCTCGTGCCCCAGTACTGCGGTGGAGACCCTACTATAGGCCTCCATGGAGACAACAACAAGAAGGGTCACGTTTCACAACATTATACTATTCACCAACACTCGTGCACGGACACGAACACTTAATGAAAACATTTTTTTTTTACACATTTACACTCGAAGGAACACAAGTTTTAGATAATAATACAATGACGCGACAGGACTTCTTCACGTTCCCGCCAAAAACTCCATCGGTCAGTTTACTCCGTCTGATTAAAAATCTGTCTATAGTGTATTCTGTGACGAACAACTGTCAGAAAAACTATTATTCTATTACTGTGTAGGTAAAAATTTAATTGTATTGTTCAAGAATCTGTTTGAGAGCATACTCGAAATGAGCAACATATTTATATATTTTATATTTATTCGTATTATAATAGCACTTATATATATAATAGCACTTATTATGCTATTAATGTGCATTCTTTCAGTAGCTTAACAGCAAAAAATACCTCAGCTGCAGTTGGCAACAGAGTTAAATTCTCGTTACGTGAACTTTATTGTAATTGTTTTTAAAGTTGCATTTTGTTCGTTATATATGAATATAGCAAAAATATTTCGAACTAAGATTATATGAAAATTAATCCAATTTACCAGGTTCGGTAATGAAGGTGGAATGCTAATAATGCTCCGATTTATATGTTTTATTAATTTAAAGTGATATTAATTGTAATTTTAAAAATCATATTAATTTTAAATAATAGTTTTTACGAAATTGTTTCGGTACACCATTTTTACCGAAGCTATAACAGACATACTAAAGCTATAAAACATGAACTAATACGAAATGTCATTTTATTACGCCAATAAATAATAATCATGTTTTAAAATAATCATCCGCTTTTTAATAGAAATAATTTCGCTATTCAACAAGAACAACATTTTTGTTGCAAACACACATAATCAATTTAATAATCAGATACAAGAGCTCATGTACACTAGTTTTTACCACCGCGCCAATGAGTAAAAAGAAGTCGTTCATTCACCGAACGAACGACATCGTTGTTCGTTCATTCGAATAAGTCGTGTTTGACGTGTTGACAACAATGTCCCCAGGCCCTTTGCTTTAACGCGGACCACTCAAAATCTATTAACTACGAAAGCCTCCTACAATTTTTATATCCTTTTCATCAAAATAACTACACAAGCAGTCTTAGAGCTTTGAACTCCAATTTTCGTTATTTATATTAATTCTGTTGTTTTATTTAAATTTTGCATGCTCAATTTAACTAGAATGACCGTCACATTTAAAAATCCTAACGTTTTCTCGTCGATTATTTGTCACTACTATTTAACGCCAATAAATACAACCAGTCTCACCCTTTTACAAAAATATACTCTTCCCAGTCGACGCAACGTCACATTTCCAATGTCCGTTCTACGTATGACGTACGCCGGCCCTATTTCATTTCTTCGCACACTGTAGATACCTGGAGACGATCGTGTTCAATTCTTGTGGTAACTTCGCGCGATCGTACTGTGTCGAGTATGACTTTACTACTTTGGTTAACTGAAAACAAAAATGTTTGGGATGTTATGTTTGTTTGTGTTGACTGATGTTTGGGATCATGATATAACACAGATATGGCATGCAATGTTACTGCGATTCAATGCTATCCCTAGACTCCGCAGGGTCCCAGGACGATCGAAGCGCAGCACGCGTCGGTCAAAATACACCTAAAAAATGTACTGTCATTGGTTCGTTGGAAGGCGCGGGGCATAACCTTGAAATTGCCAGAGACCCTTGGTCGCAGACCCCGCGTCTATTTTTTGTCGGAACAACGTTCTCGTAATGCGGTATCTTCATATAATATGTGTGTTATAACAACATCGTCCGCCAGATTAACAATCCGAGTTCTTATAGGCCACGTGGGCGGAATCAGCGACGTCATCAGATTGCATAAGCAAGAGCGTAAATCACATAAGCACGACAAAATGGCGGGTAGTGACGTAGGCTGGTGTCATCGCCCAGAACGCCGGACCTTATTTTTTAAACGTGTTTTTTGGAGAAATTGTATAGTTCTATAGACCTTGCGCAATTTCAAGATATATACAAATGTATGTAATTTTAATCGCTAAATATTGTCTAAGATTCGGGATTTGTCAAAAATGTCCTCTGCCAAAGGTAGGCTAAAACTGTACAAATTGTCGCAAGGTAAATAAGATAATGTAGTACCCATATTTCATACAGTTTTTTTTAAATATAGACAGAACACTTTTTTTCTTGAATTTTGTACTGTAACTAAAACTGCAAAATGTAAATTAAACCGTATAACATTACTATTAGTACTCACGGGATATTTACCACGGTTATAGTAATGTTGTAAACCACCACGAAAGTCTAAGACAGTGTTTAAACCGTATAATAAACGAAATTAGCCTCTTTTAAATTAGTTTGAACTTGTTAGATAAAAAAAAAAGTATTATTTAGAAAAGAAACATATGATGCAGGGGAACTCGGCTAAGCCTGTCTCTTGAGACCCAGAGGGCATTTAATATCAGGAAATTTCCTGAATGCTTACACTTTTACAAAACATGACAAGGTGGATGTAATGATTTCTTTCGATTTCGTTTTTACTAATGAAGTAAATAAAATAATATAAATATCTGGGACATTATTGCACACACGGTCATCTGACCCCAAACTAAGCAAAGCTTGTAATATGGCTGCCAGAGACTGATATACGTACATAGATATTTTTAAATACATACTTATATAGATATTAACACCCAGACATAAAACAAACACAAATATTCATCACATAAATGTTTGTCCTAGATGGGAATCGGACCCACGCCCCTAAGCACAGAACGTAGGTTCACTACCAACTGAGCCACCGGGGCAGTCCATAATACATACCTGTGTGTGCAAATCTAATAAAGCTTCCAGGCCGATCGTCCTCAGCGACCTTGCATTCTTAAACGCGACCATATCTAACTCAGTCTTGTTTATCAGTACTTTTGCCGTTTCTGCAAACAAATATTAAATTAACTCCTTTATTTATTTATCTTCTTGATTTTAAAATTTATTTTATAATATGTATTAAAGATGTTTTAATGTGTGAGAGAGAGAGAGCGAGCTTACCTGTGTTTCCTGCACTAGACACGTCTTGCCCCGAATTCCGTTTCTTTGGTGAATTTCTTGCCGGTGATCTCTCTGTTGACTTCACTGGACTGCAAAACAGAAACAAAAGCTTGATCCAAAATGTTTGGTTTTAACGTTTTGGACTACAACATTCCAGCCCCGGTCGAAGATCCAGAGGCAACGACAGGAGTTTTGGCGGGAACATGAAGAAGTCATGTCGCGTCATTCTATTATTTAGCTAAACTTGTGTTATATCGAGTGTTAATGTGTTTTTACACATTAACATTGGATTTTTATCCATTAAGTGTTCGTGAACATGCACGAGTATTGGTGAATAGTATAATGTTGTGAAACGGGACTTTTCGTGTTGTTTCCAAAACTCCATAAAAACCTCTAAGCCACCACCACTTTAATGGGGCACGACGTGGACTTGACCTTGACTTACTTTGCTTGACTTAGACTTATTTTAATTGTGAAATATTTGAGTTCACTTAAAATACTTGACACTAGCTAAATACACAACGTGTTGAGCCAAAACATAAGAGAAAACAAATATAGCATCACATTACTGTAAGAACTTGAATCATGTATAAAGCTACACTGAAAAAGAAACCTTGTATCCTAAAGACGTGAGGCATGTACTCACCTCTCTGCCGTATGTTTGTTCTCTATAGTTGCATTGAGCACGATGTCCGACTCGTCCGGCGGCCGCCGTAAAGGCGCGTCGTCGTCAGAACCGGACGATGACGTCACGTCTCCGTTATGGAGGGGGGTTGAGGTGATTGGTTTGTTCTCTTTGGACTCTTCGTCGGTTATGTCTTTAAAATTCTGGAATTAAGAAAATGTATTTTAAAATTGTGATGGAAAACCTTTAATTATTTTTTTTATTTCTTTTCAGTTGTTACGAAGCTAATATTGAAAGAAAGAAAGAAAGAATAATATTGTTAATGTGACGTGTTTCTAAACTATTAGAAGAAATCATTCAATCTATTGACATCCAGATCTAGTCGTATAAAACTAAACAATTTTTTTGTGACTAAAGAGACGATGATTGCCTCGATTCCTGAGTACCGCTCCCTAAATTAAGCCAATCTGAAAAGACTAAAATTATCAATCAGTCATTTCAATATGTGAGAAAAGGATGGCAACAATTTAAGAGGTGTCAAGTTTATTTTAGTTTAGAAAATAATAAAACAGAATCGACGTCATTTTCTCGCTGACTACACCATCCCATAAGCTTTTAAAGTGAGAGCGAGAGGCAACAATTTTAGAGATGTATAATTTAGTTTAGTTTACAAAATGATAAACATAATCGACGTCATCTTTTCGTTGGCTACAGCTTCCCTTATGCTTCTAAAGAGCGAACGAGAGAGCACACAGTTTCACTCACCCTATTTGACGTCCTCGCCCGTTTCACGACCATCCCTTTCGACCAGGCGTTGATCCTCCGTCTCTTTCGTTTGGCCGAATGCGTCTCGCTCTTGTCACCGTTTTGCGGAGTCTTGGAAACTTTACTAACGTCTGTCAACGAGTCGAACCCGTGACCTGAGAAGCAAGAGGACGTTTGAACTATTTGTCCATTAATTTTGAAGTTCTTGGTTATATACATGCATAAAAAATAAAACTAAACAGGGGCCTTATTTTGAAAGTCTGGTGGTGATGATCTTCGTTTTCTATCCCGCTCGCTCGCATGATGCGAGTAAGTTGCCGCGAGTGGAACGGCATGCCATGATCACCGCCACCAGTCACATGATAAGGCGTATTTTCAAGCTCTGTTACGCGATTTTTCAGTTTTTCGGGATAAAAAGTATCCCATGTCCATTAATGTTGCATTTCACTTCCTAGCCAAAATTGACTGTAAGGTCAATCAGTTTGGCATTTAGTATGTTATTACCCGACTGCCCAAGAAGGAGGATAATGTTATTGGGGTGTGTGTGTTCTAAGTGTGTTCCTTTATTACCTCCTGTAGCCTAAACGGCTTAACTCATTTTGACGAATAAAGCGTCGTTTGATTTGCCTTTACGTCCGGAATGATATAGGCTACATACTGGCTACATACTAACTACATTTTGCAGTAGGGTATTTTCTTTTTCTTTATATTACTTGTTTGGTACACTGAATCCAAGTATACAGTGAGCGACGAATTCCTTTAGAGACGTGGTATATAGGGCAAACATTATCAGAAAACACATTAGCGGAATAGCACTTGTTTGCAACCCAGCGATGACGCGCCAGTATAGCATTAGCATAGAGAAATTATACTAAGAGTGCTAATGTACATAGAAAGATGCGTAACTCGATTGTAGTACTGAGAAGGTCGTAAGGTGTCGCTAGTGCTTTAATCTGCGACATGATCGTTACAATTTCTGCTTGCCTTAATAGAAAGAAACCCAAGGTAACTAGTTCGTAATGATGCGTAGAAAAAACGCGACATGGTATGAATATTTTTGCTTATATAATATCAGTAAAATTATTAATTTTATATTTTATTTGCAAAACACGCTATGTTCTCAAGAGCTGGAAACATTATTTTTCGAAAAAAATGTTTACTTCGTATATTGCAATCTAATTTTCGCGGACATATACAAATACTATGTTTCTATACTAACCATATTTTCATCGGCTTTTATAGAGGTTTAGACACAATACGTAAGCGCCATCTAGTCTTAAGCAGATTTTCAGGAGTATACTTTTTGTATGAGATTGTAATTCTTCTCGTGTAGATTTTCTTTGGCATTAGTAAGTTTAGTAACTCTAGCTACGGTGGATTTTTATCCATTAAGAGTTCGTAAAAGTGCACGAGTGTTGGTAAATAATATAACGCTGTGAAATGTTACTCATTTCATGTTGTTTCCAAAACTCCAAAGAAACCTCTAGTAAGGTTTCCACCACTTTACTGGAGAATGACGTGGACTTGACCGGGACTTACTTTGCTTGATTTAGACTATGACTAATTTCATTTGTGAAATATTTAACTTTTACTTGGAATATAACAATACTTGTCACTGGCTAAATACACAACGCGTGGAGACAAAACATAAGAGAGAAAAAAAACTCTAGCTACGCTTATTCTTCTTATTCATCTCCCGTCATTACTTCGAGCTTTTCTCTTATAAAAACTTACGTAAATTAGAAGCAGTGAAGATAAAGTCTGGGAGGTCGGTGTCCATCTGGGTGCCCTCCGCCTGCCTCTTCTTTGCTATTTCCTGGCACTCGAGCTCAAAATCACTGTCCATTTCGACATCAATAAGCGCATGCGCGTGGTCGCGGAGGGAACATGCCTCGTGGCGGATTTGTTTGTCTGATGACGTCCTGTAAAGTGTTAGTTAGTGTGTTGAGGACAACTGTGCCAGCAACCTAGAGCTGGGAAGACTCAGGTAGAGGGGAAAATGCACATTACACCCTAAGGCTCGATCCCCACTGACGCAGAGACGAAGCGAATTATAAAAAAACTCAAGTTTTTTTTATTTTTTTTAGTTGCACGAATCATTTTTCTCAAGTTGCACGAATACCGCCTATTCACGCGCATTCGCGCTTATTCGAGCGCATTCTCGCTTATTTTTTTGAGGCTGATTCGTAGTAGAAATGGACTTTCCATTGTACAGTGTGTGCAAATGCAGTGAAATTTATGTAAAATGATTAAAATGGTGTCCATTCTGTTGTACCATTTACTAAACTAAATTGAAAATTATTGCCATATTTTTCTAATAAATTACAATAAAAAGGAAAGTAGATAATTTTACTCAGATTAGTTTTGTTAAGAGAGGCCTGCTATTTTTATTATTATCAAAAATAAGTTTCTGTGGAAAAATACATTTTGCTAGACAAGCTTTTATAAAATTCATTATTGGTACTGTAAGTACCAAAATAAGTCCCAACTCCATGAATCTCCTGTTATTACTGAGGAGTTCCGTTTTCCACCTTCCGTACCCATCATCAGCTCTCTCTCTCATAATATTGTATTGTCATCGGAACTTGACAGGCACGCAAAATTTCAACAAAATTAAACATGAGGAACTGGTCTAAAATTCAGTTGCAAGATTTGACCCGAACATACATACAAACACTGCAAGTTAAATAAAAGCAAATAAGCCCCTGTTTTTATCCTGATCCTGACACATATCACCTGTTTGAAAGCGCGCGTCGGTCGCGTATGCGCGCGCGCGTATCAATCGGCACAGGACGCTTGCATTCGCGCGCAAGCACGTGAATACGTGCGTCTGCTTTGACTCTGTACAAATATATGCATTGTTTTGTGGGAACAGAGTTCAATATGCTCTATAACATTTTTGTCGTTGCCGCTTCGACTGTGCGTCAATGGGGTCCTAAACGCCCGTGCAAAATTGTCACTCGGCCTTGAGGATTTCTTAACCAAAGAAATACAAATCACTATGAATATTTCATTGCCCACAAGATTTTCCAGATTGGCCCAGCCAAGTTAGGGCCTTGGTATAGAGTATAGACGACCCAGACATAATTCATAACAGCGAAGCGAAGAGCCCGAGTGAACGTTCTCTTTGCGTTCAGACGTTTCATTTTTCGTTCATTGAATGAGCGCGGGTGAATGATGCCAATGACAAAATCCAATCCCAGGCAAGTTACGGGACTTAGCATGGAGGACCCGGACATAATTCATAGCATAAACATAAAAATTGTATTTGGTATAAATTGCTGACGTAGAACCAATATTAAATTAAACATTCTGGACGTACATAGAAAAAGCATTTATGCTTGAACCATAATATATTATCGTCGCCCACGACTCACTGCCGAGCTTACGATTGTCAAGTAAAATAGACTCTAACAATGCGCAGATAGAGACGATATTGCGATATATAAATTTTTAGTCTGTTCCGGGTGCGCATTTGGTTAATTATTGTATATTAATGAGAGGTTCGTTCTACACTTCTACAGTAATTTACTGAAAAAAACCTGTTAGTAACTTCCGGGTCAAAGGCTTAATTGACTGGGCGAGATCAACAAAACAGGAAGTTCAGTAAAACATTCGAAACAAACTACCGAATAAATAACGACTAAATGACATTCTATACTACGAGAGCAACAAGCAATTTTGTTTCAATATAAAAGCGGCAAAAGGTTAGAGGATGTAACAAACAATATAATGACGTCGATTCTGCTGTACCATTATTTTCACTAAATTAAATTTGACAGCTCCAAAATTAATACCATCCGTTTCTCACGCATTGAAGCAAAAAGAGACGCAGATAATTTTAGTCATGTCTGATTGGTTTAGTTTAGTCAGTGGTGCAGCAGAATCGACAACGATACGCACAAAATACTTATAAATAACTAACACTACAGACTTGCATTTCATGTTTTATATAACAAAGTAAAATCTGTTACCAGTTCAGGCCGTGACCTCGGTCACCATCACAGATTATAATATAGATAAGGCATTACAAGATCGTTGTTCCGACAAAAACTCATCAAAGTTTGAGCAAAGCGCGGGTTGCGGGGACTGCGACCAAGCGTTCTTATTGGCTATTTCTAGGTTACGCCTACTCGCGCCTATTACCAACGACCAATGATAGTCAATTTTTACATTTTTATCGATGCATGGTGCGCTTCGATCGGCCTGAGTGCGGAATCCATGGATGGTCCTTGGCTACCATCAATAATCAATAAGCGATTGTCCATCAGTCTTCGCTACAGATTATCCCCAATAGATAACGCAGTACAATAGCCGACAAGTATCTTGAAAAATTACGTCATCTGTAAAACAATTGATGAAGGCGTCTTTAGCGAAGCGAAAATCGCGCGGGGAAATTTCGACGCAATTGTATATACGTACGCCAATATTACCCCCAATAAGGCGCTTTCTGCTCAAGATTTTTGCCGGCCATTATACGAGATCTTTATTTCGCAATAAAAAGCTCCAAATAATGCTCTGTAATGGGACTGACACCAATAATTCCTTATTGGCTATCACAGGGATACGCCTAGCAAAGAAGCAGTGAAAGCTAATTTTTATGACTAGCACGTGGTGCGCTTCGATCTTCCCGATTGCGTAATCTATAGCGGGTAATCTCTGGTCTAGGCGTCCTCGACCAGTGGCCCTATCATGTAACTCTCGTGGCGATAGTCATCGCAAGCCGTTCCACTCGCACCATGGGAGCGAGCGGTATAGCAAACGATTACCATCGCAGCCAGACTCAAAAAATAAGGCCCTAGTTTATCGTAATTCTAAACACAATCACAGACTGAACTGATGCCAACCTCATGCGTGTAACCTACGACAAAGATTTATTTTATTCGTACCTATTGTTAACACCTCTAGCCCTTTGACTGGTATCCAAGAATGTAAAAGAAAAAAAGACACAGATGAAAAATTAAATCATGATCATCAAGAATAATGTGTAGTCACGGATCACACTAGATGCCGCATTACGAGATCGCGGGGACCGCGACCAAGCGTCATTGGCTATCTCAAGACATACACGCGCCTAGCAATGAATCAATGAGTTTTTTTTTTTTTTTTTTTTAGTTTTATTAGTGTATTTACTATGAAAACTGACGTGGTTTTAACACATTTTGTTTTATTAATAAAACGGGAATATTCAAGTTAAATTGAGCCGGTTATTCCGACTATAGTTTCGATCATAGTCGGTGACCTTTATCAAGGAATGCTAAGAGCGGCACGCGCGCGACCTCGTCTTGTCTTGCACAAGACAAAAGACAAGACAAGACGAGGCCGCGCGCGTGTCACGATTATATACGTCACGATAAGTATTCCCGTTTTATTAAAACGTGGTGAGGTCGTCCTGAGTACGGAATCTAGTGTGATCTATGGGTGCTGTTTATTATGAAGGTCAAAAAGCATGCGTAGTAACTTTGGAATGCCGATAACTGAAACATAACTTCTACATGAGATTTTGAATGAAATACCAATAAATAAATAAAATATAACATTGATATAACAAAGATCAATGTGAATTTTACCTGTCCGGGTTGTACTCCAATGCATTTGCGCAAATAAGGTCAATGTCGTCTAGAAACTCTTTGGCGCAATTGTATTTGTGCATATCAACTTTGGTCATCATCGTTTCTAGGTCCATGGGCTGCTTAACGATGTCTAGATAGTCTTTTACCTATAAAAAAATAACGAGTGTAATTATGATATCGTAGCGATCATAGTGCCTAGTACGATGTCAAGCAACGGACACGGTCAGTTTTCGGATCGGTGGCCGCGAGTGGCATTTACAAGTGAGCGCTACCGCGGGTCGGATGACAGGTTAGGGCGCTGTCCACTGCCGCGCACGCTGTGCACGGGCGTGGGTCACATGCCCGAGCAGGCCACGCGTTTATCAATTTTATTATATTTTAGTTGGACAACCAAACAGCCTTCAAACAAATAAATTTAAACACTAGCTTTTCCAGAGTAATTACTGGGCATACGGAGATTTAACATCAAACATCTCAGGATGACGAGCGCAGTGCATTGCCGAGCATAGTTTTTAACTGTTGAAGTTCAAAATTCTGGGTGGCACTGAACTGTTTTGGGCAATCGTGACGCTTAACATCAGGTGAGCCACTTGCTCGTCTCGTCACCGAGAAACATAAAAAAAAATATTTATATCTAGATCTAAAATAGATAGTGTGTATAGTTAAATTGTGTGGGGAATAGTATAAGTATTTCCACTCGCCCGCCTCTGGTTTCATCCCCACGCCCTCACCGTTCAACCCCTCGTTATCATCACGAGTTCTTTCGACTCGGGCGTATAGGCGAGTGAGCTACAATACATACCTCTTCCAAATCGACAGGTTTGGTGAACTTGTAGAAGCGCCTGTTGGACGCCAGTTTCCGACAGATGTCGCGCAGGAATATCCGGAGCTCACGCAGCTTGTAGTCCTCCTTGCGCTTGCGGCGAGTCACCTCCTCCGCACTCTCGCGGGGAGGAGGCGGGGGCGGAGCTATAGACAGGAAATCGGAAACATCACGGGATTTTGACACACAAACGGTACGTCGTATTATGTTTTTTTTTATACAGGGCATGTTATGGGTCTTTTTTCTAACGTGGCTCTCTAATTTTCATGGGCTTTTATCTTTTTTTTTTCAAAAAGTATCTCTAATTGTTCTATAACCAATTAGAGATACTAATTTGAATAATTTTGTTTTTACTGCGGGATTATATTTTTCAAAAAAATATTTAAGACTAGCTGCGCCCCGTTTTTTCATCCGCTATTCTACCGAAACTGAATATTTTTCCCGGGATAAAGCCTGTGTTAATCCAAGGTGTAAGTATGTGTTATCCGTACCAAATCCGTTCAGCCTTTACAGAGTTGCATGAGGACAAACACACTTACCTACTTACACACCTGCACACAAGCTTTTGTATTTATAATATTAGTGTGATTTCGCAACTTTTATGTGATAATGACGTCAGCATCGGCAAAGTATATTTTTTTAACAAATTTGTAAAAAAAACTTTTTCAATGTAATGTTTAAGACGTACACTGCTGATGAAAGACCTCCCCCTTAGACTGTGACTTTCACAAACTGAACAAAGGTTCTTGAACGGCAACCACGAACCGGAAAACGCAGCGTAAGTAGGCCTCCCACAGGTGGACCGCAGATATCCTTACCTCGCGGTAAATCCGGAGGAGGTTCATTATTCTCAATAGGCGGCGGGTCCAACAGGGCTTCGGCTAGGATCGGCTTAAGAAACGCGATCACTTCCACAGCGTTCGGCTCACGCACTTTGTACACACACTCCTTGTAGATCGGAAATAGATCTTGAAGCTGGAAAATAATAATTTGGGATTCCTATATAGTCAAAGTTAGATGTGTTGAGCTCATAACATTTTCGTACATTATGGCAATGTAGACCTTCAAGGCTAGCATGCGCACCGTGACAGAATCTTTTTGTTATGCCAGAACGGGACACGGTTACGATTATGTATATGTCTGTCTCATTTTTCCCGACATGAAGAGTAGAGAAGATTTTGTCGCGGTGCGCATGCTAGCCCTGCTTATCGGAGGTACAATAATTAAGACTATTTCACTTTATTTAGTACTAGGTTTCACTCGGGGCTGCAAAGCATCTAATCGAGAAAAAATACCAGATCTACCTACGATCCAGATCATAGCCATTAAAATATTCATCAAAATCTGTGCAGACAAAATTACTTTCTGTACTTCGATAGATGGCGTTAATCCGTCTTTGTGCATTTTTTGACGTTTTGTATGGACTGATAGTAAGTTGTAATGTAGTTCTGACCCCGCAAACGAAGTTTTTAGACTAGCTTTGACAGGACCTGTCACAACTGCGGCTATATTCCTCTAAATCATAATAACGGTATGGATAGCCCGAACACAATTACAGATTAATCTTTTGAAAGTGGTTTCCAAGCGCGGTAGGAAATATGCCTTCCTGCAAGTTGATGTGACGTAGACAATGACGTCACACTTTTTCCAGTATACCTAGAGGCACGCCATTGGTGTATTATTGTATTCTCTCCCCAGCTGCAGTAACAATGGCGCAGCGTGTGACGTCGACAGCGATGTCACACTACGTCCAATTAATGTAGAGCCCAGCTCACCTCTTGCGGCAGTTGTTCGTGAGGTACGTCGGTAGTGGCCAGCAGTAGAGTGTTGTCTCCCGCGGATCTGGTCCTCCACAGCTGCAGTAACAACGCCGCGCCGTGTGACGTCGACAGCGACGTCCAAACGGACAAAATGTCGCGGATAAACAGAACGCACCCGCGGTCGCAGCGACGGCACTCGGAGAATACCTGGGGACAAAGTATAACTTAAGTTTTCCTTTCACTGAAACAGCCAATTAAAAAGAGAATTAGAAAAATAGTAGACTGTACAACTAGTGCATAAAACGATCCATTTTAGCCGAGACGTTTATAAGCCCGAGCCGAAGGCGAGAGCGGATTTTTTAAATACAAAATACCCGACTGCAAAATGTAGTCTACGTCATTCCGGACGTAAAGAGCAATTGAACAACACCTCACTCGTCAAAATCGGTCAAGCCGTTTAAGCTACAGGAGGTAATATAGAAAAACACAAACATATTTACATACACCCAAAAACATAACCCGCCTTCTTGAGCAGTCGGTTAAAAAGAATGACTGGTGATCTATAAAAGTCTCCACGGTCGTGTTGCAGATGTCAGATCAGACTGGCAAAAAAATTGGGATATTTGCGATAAAAAAATATTATCACTCGGGAAGATCGAAACCTAGCATCGGTCGAAATACACCTGCAAAAGTTCTCTCTCGTTCATTGTTAGGCGCGAGTAGGCGTTACCTTGAGATAGCCAATGAGAAAACCTGGTCGCAATCACAGCAACCCGCGCTTTTTGTTGGAACAACGATCTCCTATTTGTATCTGGGGTGTGATGTGTCTCGCATGACAGGTATCATCGTTACGTCACCAGTCAGGTACAGCAAGGTCTGCTGACTCCATTGGCATCAGACGTCAGTCCAATGCCGAAAAAAAAAGAGGACCTGTTACAAGTTACGTCATTTGCGGCACTTTGAATACACAACATGGCGTCAACTCCACCCCTTTCACTAGTTATTTCCTAACACTTCAAAAACATTTGGCAGTTTTTGACAGCTAACATACTAGCTTTGCTAGGACACAAAACATGGCCGACGTGCCGCAAGGCGGTCCCAAGTGACGTGAGCAAACAATACTTTGTGGCCCACCTGCTATCTAGTAGAAAAACGTTAGTGTGATCTGAGGCTCGCTTGAAAGTATATCGCGGAGTTACACTTTGATCGTTTCGTCACCAGTCGGGTACAGTAAGGTCATAAGTCATGCTGACTTCATTGCCGTCAGACATCAGTCGGACGTCTGATTGAATTTGTCGGGTCTTATTGATTATTAAGTTAATGTTTGTGCCGAGTGTAGCGTGGCCATGCTGAGTTGCTTCACGGCGCAATGTTCGAGTCTCGCTAGCAACGCTCCAGCAATGTACGTCTCTAACTCACCGATATAACAGCCTGCTCCTGTGTGAATGTTTGTGCCGAGTGTGGCGTGGCCATGCTGAGTTGTTTCACGGCGCAATGTTCGAGTCTCGCTAGCAACGCTCCAGCAATGTACGTCTCTAACTCACCGATATAACAGCCTGCTCCTGTGTGAATGTTTGTGCCGAGTGTAGCGTGGCCATGCTGAGTTGTTTCACGGCGCAATGTTCGAGTCTCGCTAGCAACGCTCCAGCAATGTACGTCTCTAACTCACCGATATAACAGCCTGCTCCTGTGTGAATGTTTGTGCCGAGTGTAGCGTGGCCATGCTGAGTTGTTTCACGGCGCAATGTTCGAGTCTCGCTAGCAACGCTCCAGCAATGTACGTCTCTAACTCACCGATATAACAGCCTGCTCCTGTGTGAATGTTTGTGCCGAGTGTAGCGTGGCCATGCTGAGTTGCTTCACGGCGCAATGTTCGAGTCTCGCTAGCAACGCTCCAGCAATGTACGTCTCTAACTCACCGATATAACAGCCTGCTCCTGTGTGAATGTTTGTGCCGAGTGTAGCGTGGCCATGCTGAGTTGCTTCACGGCGCAATGTTCGAGTCTCGCTAGCAACGCTCCAGCAATGTACGTCTCAGCGCACGGGCCGCTGATTAAAAACACGTTCGGTGATAATGATGCGTCTCCTATCCTGTGGAAGTAATTTAAAAGGGGTATGATTGATATCTCTTTGAATAAAACAATGTTTGGGTATCATTATCATCAGCCTGAAGACGCCCACTGCTCCAAAGTCCCCCTTGAAGGGTATACTTGGATATACTTTAAATAAAAAAATTATTTTAATCTAACACTGGTGAAACATTGTTTGTGAAACATACAACAAAATGTACGTAACATACAACAAGTTAAAACAAAATTGATGTACATATTTATAGTTTTTTTTATTTGGCCTTAATAATTTATGACGTAGTTTTTATAGCTGTTGCACGCGACTTCGTTCGATTGCGAAAAGTTGCCTATGTCTGTCTCCGACTCTATCGGATATCTATGCAAATATTCAACCCCAGACAGAGAGACTACACAGAGAGATAAAGAGACAGAATAACTTTCAAATTTAAAATATTAATTAGGAAAATTAGCGGCAAACAACTTGAGTAATAAGTAATCTGCACAGCGCTTGATTTTTAGGTCTCTTTGGCGGAACGAAGGTTGCGCGGGGGGATTTCAACGTACTTATACATACGTACGTGTACTATTCCTCCACTACGCCGCTTTTTGCTCAAGATGTTTGCCTTCACTGTACCTGTGATTAGGGTCCAAAGGAAACACATTGTCCAACAGTTTGGCGGCGGCATTCACTTGGTTCTGCAACAAGGGTTCGCAGTGCAATGGTAGTTTCTGGGCCACCATGGGACTAGTTCTCGCGCCGGCCGCTACGAGCGTGCGCATCCCCTCTAGAAGATCTTGCTTCGTTACTTCCACCTGTAACATAGGAAAGAAAGTCAACTACTTTCTGTACCACTGTTGCCCTCTCCCTCTCTCTCTCTCTCTCTCTCTCTCTCTCTCTCTCTCTCTCTCTCTCTCTCTCTCTCCCTTTCTCTCTTATATGCGTCGGGTTGTATCTTTTCCTCGATCTCTTTTTCTCGTGCTTTTTGTCTGGTCTCTGTTTAAATGTAAAATAAAAATGACATAACAAAACTTACATTCTTAGCATCGATAATTAACGCATGTTCACTTTCATAAACCTGCGGGTAAACCCTCCTGAGTGCTTTCAGTACTGCCTCAGAACATAGGGCTTTCAGATCCGACCCTGAAAAAAAATAACAAAAAATGTATAAAATTCTGTGTAAAAGTAATATGTATTACTCGGAAGGCCGCTAATAAAGAATAGTTTCCTAATAAGAAACAATAGTTCCCTATTCATGAAGAATACTCACATAATCGTGAATATTCTTTCTAAGCACAGTGTTACCTCCATATCCACCGGTTAGATCGGCCACGAGGTCCAAAGTCTCGTCCCCCGGACTTGGCCGCCAGTCTTTTGTGTAAATCTCCAGTATATCCCGACGCGCCGCCATGTGCGGCGGCGGGAAGTGCAGCTCCCTGTCGAAGCGGCCCGCGCGACGCAGCGCGGGGTCCACGGCGTCCAGGCGGTTCGTCGCACCGATTATTACTACTTCACCCCTGAGAATCACACTAATATTATAAATGCGAAAGTTTGTGTGTAACTGTGTAAGTAGGTAAGTGTGTTTATTACCGTTCACCTCTGTAACTGTAACTCTGAAATTTGGTATGGAGGTAGCTTACACCTTGGATTAACACATAGTTAACTCTTTATTGCGGAAAAATATTCGGTTTCTGTAAAATAGTGGTTGAAACCGCGGGGCGCAGCTAGTACATAATAAGTGATATACAATGGTGTAGAGACATTAATGCAACTATGCGATTTTGTAGAGCGACTGTCCGAGCGCCCCCCTCCGCTGCAGTCGTCTCAGAAATTAGATACTTCAAGTGATATCTAGTCTTTATTTTAGCTGTCCAACATAATCAGAAATAGACATTTTAGACAAGTAATAAGATTGAACCTTCAATAGCATATAATAAGGTTCAACAATGGTAATAAAATTGGATACGTTTATAAACAATAGTATATGTTTTCTGCAAACTAGCGCAAGTGAAGTGAAACGCTAAGTGAACCTGCATTTTTCTTATTCATACAGTAGAAAAATAATAAAAATATTTTTACATTTATCTGTAGTGACGGGCAAGAAAAATACAAGCTTCAAAACAGTTTGCAGAATCAGGGCCCAGCGCTTTTGATGGTGAGGGGAGATGAATTAACGGCCAAAAGTATATTTATTTCCAATAAAAAATAAAAGTTTTGTTCTTCCTGTTACATCTTATCCTGCAAAAATTCAGTTTAAGTTGGAAAACTAGTTTGTTTCAAAATAAATGTCTTATCCTCCGCCGCCGTTTTGAAAAGACATAAGTCAAGATCTTTTTAACAAACAAAAAAGCGACTTCATCAGGACCATTTATTTCAATTTGCTTCCGTCATAGTCGCTTAAATGTCATAATCGAGAATATCTTGGCGCCACCCGTGAAATACGTATCATTGAGGAGTTCCGGTGGCCATCTTGTACCCTTCTTCATCAGTTCCATTATACCAAATGATACCTTCTGAATGCAAATGCTTGACTTGTTGATGGAAATCCCAAAATCGTTATATATATATGCCTAAATATTTGAAGAGTTCCCTCAATGCCTCACTATCAGAACTGGATTTTGATAAAAATGGGACCAATATGGAAGTATCTATTTTAAAATAAAAAAAGAATTTTCGTAATCCGATCATATTTTTTTTTTTAAATTATAACTTTAATTTTTTATCAATGTCAGAGTTCTGAATTAAAAAAAATAAAAAATAAAACAGTCGAATTGAGAACCTCTTTTTTTGGAAGTCGTTTAAGAATAAATCAACTTTGTGCACCAACCTCGATTGCACGCGCAATTTGATTAGAAAACCAGTCAAACGAACCTTATTGCGATGATTGTTAGTCTCAGCCGACAACGCTGCGCGACCATACACCTTAATCCGCGGCAATACGGTTCGTGGTCGCGCAGCGTCCACTCCTCGCAATAAGCACCTCACGATATGGGCCCTGTAATATCCCACGCACCTGTCGCACAAGCCGTCCATTTCAGCCAGCAGCGTGCCGACAACACTGGTGTGGACTTGCTCCTGCCTTACGCTGCGCACTGGCGCCAGCGCATCGATCTCGTCGAAGAATATTATCGACGGTTTCATTTTGTTTGCCTAGAAATAATAGTATTTTCTTATTCTTGGTGACCACCCGAACCATATCTCCAACAGATCCTTGAAGTATCGAAGTTGGGGTCTGGAGTGATGATAGAAATCAAGATTATGAGGTCTCGAAAGTTAATTTTTTGCTCGTCAAAAACAATAAAGTGTCCCAATTTTGGGATAACTAAACTTTTATCAATCATGGTTACCCTCATTTGATGATTAAAACTTTTGATAAATAAAAACTTAAAATAAAATATTGATTGTAAACAGACCGTTAATTCCCTGCTAAAATATAGACAAATTCTCAACTCACCTGTTGAAACAGCAGCTTCAAATGCCTCTCGCTCTCTCCCACCCATTTCTTCAAGCAATCGGCTCCCTTCCTCATAAAGAATGCCACTTTCCTTCCCCCGATGAGACTGCACTCGTTCGCCAACGCTCGTGCGAGTAACGTCTTGCCGGTGCCCGGGGGGCCGTGGAATAGAACCCCTTTGGCTGGTCGGGTGTTGAACTTCTTGAACAGGTCGGGGTACATCAGCGGGAAGAGAACCATTTCTCGGAGGCATTTGATGTGCTCTTCTAGACCACCGACCTAGCAATAAAAGAAATTCGTAAGAACAAAATCCTCTGCCAAATAAAAAATTGCTTAGTTTTTTTTTTTATAATCTTGCAAAGATTAAAGATCAAAACTCAAAGATCAAAGAAATGAATTTATCTACACTAATATTGTAAGCACTTTGTAAATTTGTTTTTGTTAGGGGTATTCTCCAAAACTGCTGAATTTTTTGACTAGCACGCACTAAGCCCATCTCTTTTTATCTGTACGTGAAATGTATAGCACTATCTTTTTCTCGACTATACTTACTGATGAAAACCTCACGCTGCCATCGACTTCCACCGGCTGTATGTCTCTCAGCGCGCGGTCGGTTTTCTTGTCATCCATCGACTTTGTCTTCTGTCGGCCCTTGGTCTTATTTTTCATAGACACATTTAGATCCTCTTCCGTGTCCGAGCTGGTCGTACTACTGCTGCTACTTGTTGATGGTGATTGAGCTGGAAAGTTTACTGCAATGTGAGCTCTCTAGCGTGTTCTGTACAGTAGAATTTCATTCGACTTTTCATTTTGTCAGCGGTTACATTTTAGCTGTTTCCACTTCCGAATTGAGTCTTATATAAAACAATACAACCAAGCAGCAAAATTTCATTTGACATTTTTGACAGCGGTTCAATATTGGCTAAGCTTCCACTTCAAGCGACGAACGCTAGGTTTGTAAGTCAACAAAGAATAGACCACGCGTCGGTCGTCACTTAAAATTTTACTGTAAGTCACAGAATATAGGGCTCGTATTTCAATCTTGCTTCGGTATTAGCAGAAATGATACCAAGTGTTAAATTATTCACACGAATAAATGCTCTCAAAGAGAAGCCAAGGGACAGAAGGATCAGTGTTATAGATTTAACAACACATATATAGTCATATCTATATATCTATATATCTTATATATATATATTTATAAGCACCGATTACTTAACAGTTACTACGGTCTAAAAACCGTAGTAACCGTTTAAGTATACCTTTGCTTTGGATATATTTGAGCGCTGACGCGAAATCCATATCGTAATAAGCCTATGGAGTGTAATTTCTTAATTTGTTTGATAATTTTTCATAAAAAGACAGACATGATTATTTACGTTTTGAACGCTCTTGGCTTCACTAATCACTGTTAATAATAAACACAATATAAAGCCTTACTTCTGATCGTCTTTCTACGCAGGATTTTGGGCTTTCTCTCCCTTAGACTGTATGGTTTCTTTCTTATTGTAAATGTTTTAGCTGAAACAAACAACAAAAAAAATATTACAATAAACATAATTTACTACGTCTAAGCATAGAGACAGGTGCAAGCCTGGCGAAGAGATTCAGCTTAGTATGCTGTCAGAAATATCAATATTGTAGACATTGAAATAAAGCCGAAGATTACTAAATGTATCGCATTGTAACGTTTAGGTAATAATTTCTAATTAATTAATTATATATATAATAATTCATTTACTTGAGTATGTATTCGTATAATTTTTATGTATTTTATAACGCAATTCGTCTAGCAAGTAATCGCTGTTGTAACCATGTTGTGTGCTCACGGTTTGGATCGCGGATTCGAATAGAACCTTCATAAAACTGTTATATAATGTATCATCGGTGATCTGTTGTGTGTACCTAATAAATAAATAAATGCAACTTTACGCTTTTGTCAGCTTAGAGAACCCGCAGGCCTTGCTTGAGCATTGTGACAATCTTTTTTTACTCTTTTTATCATGGACAAAAGCAGGACAAGGCTATGTTTACGTTGGTATCATTTTCGCACGATGTAAAGTAACACTAAATTATCGCGGTAAGCATGCTAATATTATATTTTCTAAAAAAAAAAAAACCTTTCTCTATTGTACTGTATTTTAATGATTACTCCTTTAAACAGGGATATAAGGAAAAAGTATGCTAAGCCGAAAAAAGCTTATAGTGTTTTGTAGAACAACTTTTAGTATGGGACCGATGAAATCGAGAAAAAAAACATATGTTCCATACATTTTGTCGACTGTCATTAACATTTCTGTATGGAACAGCTGACTTTCCCCCTTCGATTTCAGGTTTCGTCCCACTTAAAAAGTCGGTCATAATGATGAATACTACTACGGCCCTTTTCGGCTTCGCATACTCATTCCTTATAACCCTTTATATATTGTAATAAAAAAAAACTTAGGGACTTTTCACAGATCACACCAAATACCGCATTACGAGATCGTTGTTCCGACAAAAAGTCACCAAAGTGTGAGGAAAACGCGGGTTGCGGGGACAGCATATTCGCTATTACGCCTATGCGCGCCTTGCAATGAAGAATGAGAGTAACTAGCTGCCAGACTCGCCGCCGACTAGTACAAGTACCTCTGCCGCGAGTCTCCGCCTGCGCGATCTGCACGAAGGCCGGCTTGGGCTTGCGCGTGCGCTTGGACCGGCGCGGCTGCCGGCGCAGTGTCAACTCGCTGCCAGACTCGCTCGACGATGATTCTGACACTGACAACCGCAATATACTGGTCAGAATTGCTTTGCATGACTTTCAACCCGTTACACGTGACGCTATTTTTCTAAGATAGCATATAACTCAACACCAATTACCAATTATCTAATAAAGGTACCGCAATATTAAAAAAATAAAAATAAATGATTCAAATATACTAATATATAAGAAATATTTAGTACTAGTTCCCCCGGCTTCGTCCGCGTAGAAATTGATGTGTCGCAATTGGAGAACAATATCAGATTCAATACCATGTTGTGAGAGAATCGGACCACGTTATATACTTTTCCATACAAATTTCATTTTCCACTAGTTTAGAAAAAATAAATAATACATGTTTTATTATTTACTTTAAAGTTAAACGTGTTTTTAAATCAAATCATAACAAAATCAAAATGACTATTTATTTATTATTTAAGTATACATTGCCACATAATAATAATTCAGAATGTACTGAATTATATACATCCCTGTTCTAGGGTGTTGCAAATAGTATTATTGCTCCATATAGTATTTACACTCCATATTTACAAATCAGTGATGTTGGCTCCATTTCAACAAAACCACACCTTTGCAAGTTTTTAAACCACCAAGCAGTAGTGAGCCTTATAAACACCTTATAAAAGAATTTAACATAACTTTTTAATTTTCGTTACTATTCTGTAGACCGAATAGGACGAACTTTAATTTCTTCAACCTTAGGTCCATTTCTTACATCCCTAATCGACTGTTCATGCCAAGGAATCAATGAGAAGGATATCACGAGAAAATAAAATCGCATATTCGAACGGAAAACTTAAACTATTAAGCACGCGTCAGCCACGCCGAGTCCCATATGTAGTGAGTGTTTACCTTTTTTTGCACACATAACACAAATCAATTTAGGAAATAAACTTTAAAACACCACAAAAAATTTAACAAAAACGATAAAAAAAATACTACAAAAACTGTCAATTCAAAGATGACATTAATAAATAAAGTCAATAAAGAAAAAATCAATGAGGTTTGTTTATTACATAAAGAGGTCACTTACCTATTTCATGTCTGTTATCATCTTTTTTTGGCTCTTGTTTCCTAGCTCGTCTCGTTGACCTCGCTGGAGCTTGATTACTGAAAAATGACGCAATTATTAAGCTTCGCTCGCAGGTGTCCGACGATAGCTTGCAAGCCGATGTTCCGATTTTCATGAAATTTTGTAGGCAACTAGTTCATTTCAGTGAAAATGTTAAGTTCCAATATGAGCAAAATCGGTCTTTTGAATTTATAGGTCGAGAGATCTTAAGTTAGGCGCGAGTTATTTAGCTATAATCAGAGTCTAAAAGTGCCCACTTTCCTGAGACTACACAATTTGGTTCAGACAAGATTTGGCTAAGACAAGAAGACTAGGGAATTGGCACGTAGAAGAAATCTCAGCTCAAATTGGTCGATTTAGTCAAGGCAAGATGACTTGCCTCAGATGAGACATGGCTCTGATTGTACATGTCTAAGCCAAGAAAACTTAGGTTAGACACGATTTACGAGACAAGGTGGCTGGGTTGAAATGAGACACGTCCCAGTCCCGACTAGACTAAAACAAGAAAACTTGGCTCAGACAAGAGTTGGCTAGTATAAGAAAACTTAGCTCAAAGATAAGACATGGCTAAGACAAGAAGGCTGGATAAGATAAAAAATACTTGGCTATGAAAAGGAGGCTTGGTTAAGAGAAGAAAGTCGGAGTCTGAGACTTGTCATCAAAAGACAATAAGATGTAAAAATTATCTTTAAAAATACCAACCTCTCACTATCCTGCGGCTGTATGGCTTCTTCTTTGACCTTCTTTAAATCTTCTTTACCTGCATCCACTTGCATTTTATCCTCTTCTTTCTTCTCGGTTGGTTTCTTTTCAATAACAGTCTGGTTGTTATCATCGTCGGATTCCGACTCTGTACCATTCTGCAAAGCATTTGATGTAACGAAATTATTGTTTCACCGTGGGCTTGGACATGGTTTCAAATTCGACACATTTTGGTTTTGTTGTACCTAGAGGAATCTATCAATTAATTGTCAGCCTATTATGTTCCCACAGCTGGGACAAAGGCTTATCTCAGAGAGGAATGGGCCTTAATCCACCATGCTGCACAGTGCAAGTTAAGTTGAAAATCTGGCGCCAAACACTTAAAAGCGTGTTCCGGCAGTCTCACTTGAGGGCCGGGAGCTGGCTATTCTAGGCTAGATGTGTTTACCAACCTTGATCAAACAGTCGCTTAATATCAGGTGAGTTTTGTGTTTAAATGCCTAGCCCCCGAATACTGAAACGTTTGTTAACTTTAACAACAGATTAATTCTAATACTGCCTTTGTCTGGCACTAAGTAATTTACAAAGGCAGTAATCTGTCGTCAAAGTTAACAAACGTTTCAGTATTCGAGCGTAACACTGTTAATCATGAATGTATATAATTTAACATATCTAAGAATTCATATTACTATTTTTTTACCAGACTGCCCATGATGGAAGGTTATGTAAACGTGTTTGTGTGTTCCCATAACTTCCTATATTACCTCCTGTAGCCTAAACGGCTTGACCCATTTTGACGAATTACGTTTCTTTGGATTCCTCTTAACTTCCTGAGTGACACAGGCTAAATTATGCTGACGGATATTTTCTTTTTCTTTTAATGTTACATGTTTCGATTAGTTTTAAGAGTATTCACTTACGCTAATTTTCTTGCTGTTATTGAATCTTGCAGAGGTTCTCCTTTGCCGCGACAGTTGCGTATCTTCGTCAGTGTTGGTGGGTATCGGTACGTTCGCGACGCCGTTTTGTGACTATAACAGAAAATAATTACTTTTGAACAAGTTTTCGAAAAACACCTTAAAGACAATGCAGCATAAGGTGACAGCAGAGATTTGACGTCTCGCAGCGCTATTATTACCTAACATTTTAATTTATGAACATATTCTATTTTACAACCTTTTATGTAACTTGCAATCTTTGTATGTAAGTATATGTATGTTCCGGTCAAATCTTGCAACTGAATTTTAGACCAGTTCCCCTCGTTCAATGGAGTGGAAATTTTGCGTGGCTGTCAAGTTCCGATGACAATACAATATTACGTAGACGGAAGGTGGAAAACGGAACTCCCGAGTAACTAACAGTAGATTGATGGAGTTTGGACTCATTATGATCAGCTTACAGTACCAATAACGGATTTTATAAAAGCTTGTTTGGAAAAATATATATATTTTCAAGAAAACTTATCACTTTGTAGTTTTCGGCAAGTGAATAAAATCTGTCTTTTCGGTGAAGGAAAGGAAAGAGGAAACCTGCATACTGCCGGAGAAGAAATTCGAAGGCGTATGTGAATCCGCCAACCCGCACTGGGCCACCGTGGTGGATATGGCCCAATCACCCACGTTAATCACCCACTAATATTTACGTATAAATGCGGCTTTAAAAGCAACTAACCTGCGGCACATGTTTCTTCCCATGCGTGGTTTCATCCCCAGAAGTGAACTCATCCGATGAGCTGAAGCCAGGATACCCGTACAAGTCGGGATATCCCTTCACCTTGAGCTCGTTGGTGATCCAGCTCTCGTTGAAGTTGTGATGGAGCAGTTTACGCTTGCGGCAGCTTCTCCTCACATCTAAGAAACGAAAGCTCAAAGTAATTATTATACTTTTTTTTTACTCTCTCGGATTGATCACTAGATACCTTAGTTTTTAGGGTTCTGTACACAAAGGGCAAAAGCGAACCCTATTGCTGCCACTCTGCTGTCTGTCGGTCCGTATGTTAGGGGTGTTCGTACACAGAATGAGTTAAAAGGCCTGAAATTTTGATATTTTGTGTGGAATGTTCATCCTAAACCGAACATATAATTAGAAAATCAATTTATTGAACTGAAGAATCATCCCCGAAGCGCTTTTTTTTATCCTGGAATGTGGGTTGTCATCGTCAGCTCATTTAGTAAGAGTACAAAAACTATTTTTAATCTTTTTTTCTATGCTTGTTGCGAAACGAGATATTACATTATTGTATAAGTATACTAGCTGTTACCCGCGACTTCTTTCGCGTAGACCTACAAAAGATTTAAAAAAAAGTAGCCTATGTCAGTCTCCGATCCTTAAGCAAAAATTTGCAAAAATTCAGGGCGATCCGTTCAGCCGTTTAGCCGTGAAAACGCTACAAAAACCCAGACTGAGAGACAGAGTTACTTTCGCATTTATAATATTAGTTAGGATATGATAACACCGGGTTTTTTCGCTGTACTTTTTGTACACTTTGTACTTTTTATGTGGCTCACTACACATTGCTCTATACATTACCTGTATAATGTTTGTTAATGTTTGCTACATGGCGGTTGAACACTAGCAAAGGTATGGTTCCCCGTGTGCATTGCGCCACACTAGTGTCCCATTTTAACGTACACAGTCCCCACTCCCTACGCATGCTGGCTATAAAATTGTATGAACTTACTTTCCTGAATAGGTTTGTCTTCACTGTCCTCGACATAGTTCTTCCTTGGGCCGCGGCTGCGTCGGATCCTGTTTGTAGATTCATTGTCGCCGGCAAAAAACACTCGAACGCCTCTGGATCTGTGGCAAAATGTAAAAAAATATTGCTAGATCTACAATTCTACAGGATCCACAAAACTCCATATACCAGGGGATGAATACTAAATTCATAGAGAAAAAAAAAAAGGTGGCACAAAGACCCAGGAAAGCGTATTTATAGCGTTATCTCGTCTGCCATAAGCAATTTAAGGCCCTTTGTCACATGCTAAGCCTTTATGCTTGGCGCTGTCATTCTCCTCGCCTTGCCCGCCGCTCATAATTTTGTCGGTTTTTTAGCGCGAGTCATAGAACCAGCGAGATAGAAAGCGATAGAACAATGACAATGCCTAAGACGTACAAGGGATGAATAGCGCGAGTATTAATGTGGCCACACCTCTACTCGCGCCTCACAAATATACGCGGCACCGCGAGGAGCAATGTTCGGAACATAGTGCGGCTTCAAGGTTAGTTTTTCGTAGGTATTTGCTTGGCTTACAGGATACGGCGATGCATTCATGCCGTGGCGGTCAAAGGGTTACAATATTTTTATCAACCGTTTATTATTTACCACAGTTTGACAATTTGTGGTTTTCATGTAGTGGTAAACACAGAAGCATAGGATAAGATAAACAACAATAAAGTTAGTAAACCCAATAAAAACAAAATTTAAAAAGAAATATTTAAGGGCAAATAAAAGCAAAAAGCATTTTTTGTCATTCCTATCTCACTCGCACATTTGTAAGTTTATGTAGATAGTGTGAATATTCGAAAGTCTATCAATAACAACAACATTATTATATGTATTGTTTCTCACTTCATACCATATTTAATTACGTTTCACAATTAGCATGTTGTTATAAAAATATTAAAAGAATGTCATCTACCCTTCACAAATAAATATTGGTTATGTTATAATGTGAAGGGCGATGTGGACAGTGGGAATTCACCATTGTAGTACTTACCGCCTAGAGTATTTTTCTGGCTCTGTATCGCTCTCTGGGAACATGATACGAGGCATCTTGATTGAACGACGGCGACGGCTGTCTGTTGAAATAATTACCTTTTTTCAATGAACAATAGGTTTGCTTTTATCACAACAAGCTGACTGGCTAAACCACGGATGGGGAAATAGATAGCAAGTAGGCCATATAAATAGTTCAAACATCTAGGCGGACCAACTATTTTTATTGTTTGGACAGTAAAAATTAAAATATATTTACTGCGTCCGTATGAAAAACTTTCGAGTGTTTATTAATTACTAGCTGTTACCCGCGATTTTGTCGTGGACCTCAAGAAGAAAAAAATAGCATATGTCCGTCTTGATCCTTAAGCTATATCTATGCAAAAATTCAGGTCGATCCATTCAGCCGTTTAGCCGTGATAACGCGACAAACACCCAGACAGATAGACAGAGAGACAGAGTTACTTTCACAATTATAATATTAGTTGGGTTAGAAATTTGGCTACAAGTTACTTGAAATAATTCGTAAAACGCACTTCACTTGCTTTGCGACTTTGTTTCTCCGTATTTATTTAGAGGGTTGTGGACGATCGCGGGCCGGATCAAATATATCGCGGGTCGGATTTGGCCCGCGGGCCATTTTCCAATCCCTGGGCGAAACTGTTGACCGCCTTACAATAATCATTAAACATGGTAGCATTCCTCTTTCAGCAAATACTTACGTACAATCATTCCAATCTTCATCTGTCCGCTCAAGGCATAAGGGTATTGGCCCAGTATGCCTACGTTGAGCTGAGCCGTGCAGGGACATATTAACTACTAGCTGTTACCCAAGACTTCGTTCGCGTGGACCAGCAATGTCCATCCCAGACCCTTCTACGCAAAAATTCAGCTTAATCCGTTCAGCCATTTAGCCGTGCTAACGCGACAAACACCCAGACAGAAAGACAGAGTTACATTCGAACTTATAATATTAGTTAGGATTACAAGTTAACAAAAGAAGCCACACGACATAATTCATTAATTTTAGATGTAAAGTTGGTCTTAACTATGCTCAGTTTTAGCACAGAAAACTGATCCAGGGGGATTCTGACTACCCCAATCGGAATCAAAAATGACATCCATAATAATCAAATCAAATAATTTAATTCAGACTACAAAGGTCCATATTCCACATAAAAATAAATTCAATTACAATTAGAACACAAAACTAAATTATATTATGTTATATTTTGTCCTACATGTCAATAGTAACACAAAACAGAAACAAATAGAAAACAATTTTTGTCAAACAGCAATGGTGGTTCATGATGGTAACTCACAAATACTCCCAATACTTACATTTCGCAGGCCAGCGCTTGATTGTCCTGGTGACCTTGTATTGGCCGCTCCTTAGCTCGCGCTGTGACCAATTTGTTGCCTGTCATTGTACAGAACTATTATTCAAATGATTAATAACAAACCTGCATAACAAACATACAATATCTTAAAAAAGCATATTTTTTGTGTCCCAATACAGATGAAAGCTTCATCATTATCAGCCGGAAGACGTTCACTGCAGAACATACACTGCACAATGGACCGACAATGTGCCACTTGCATCCACCGGTTGATTGGCAAAACATTTTGTTAAAGTTAACAAACGTTTCAGAATCCCGAGCTTAAACATGCTATTCTACAGAAGCCGAATATTTTCCGGGATATAAAGAAGTCTGTGTTAACCCAGGGTGTTATAACAAATCCATACCAAATTTCATTCAAATCCGTTCAGCGGTTACAGAGTTGAAAGGGAACAAACACACTTGCACACTTAACTACTAACATACATACACAAACTTTCCCATTTAAAATATTAGTGTGATCTGTGCATAAACAATGAAATAGGTTAGAACTTATAATTATTGGAATAGTATCAACAAGATTGCAGTTCCAGCTAACTAGCTCTAGGAATCTCAAGTAGGCCATTCATTCACATTTTACTTCATGGCCAGTCAGTAACAACCCAGATTATTAATAATAGATGATAGAGGTCTTTACATTCTATATCTGTTTTATGCATTGATTTTGACTAGGCTTGCGGCTCAGTGGGAGGAATTCCGCCTTCTGAGCTATAGGTTGTGGGTTCAATACCCACCCAGGAAAAATATTTGTGTGATGAACATGGATGTTTGTTCTTTGTGTGAGTGTTTCTATGTATTGACAAAAAAAAAGTATTGATGTATTCTATCAGTTATCTGGTTCCCGTAGTACAATCCTTGCTTAGTTTGGTGCTGTGTAGGATTTATATTATATTTATTTTGCTAACACAATTATATAATATATATTACTATATATATAATAGGGAAAACTTTTGAAATCCATTGACTATTGAGTTATGGGCACTGCATTTATGCTTATTCATGGTCCTTTTTAATCGGCTAGGGAGCGGTTGTGAGGAAGTTGTATACAAGAAGACAAAGAATTTTTGTTTTACTACTTTTGAAAAAACATAAAAAATAAACTGCTGTTCCGCAGAAAATGTTCATGGATCTTGCGATAAAATGTATGAAACAGCTGTTTTTTTCCTGAGTTTTTCTTAAGTCATAGATTAAAAAGCACCATGTATAGATAGGTCTTGTTGTTGGTATGTTGGCACAGGAAAAGACAAAACACACAGAAGGCAAAAAGTTGAAATAATGTTCATGTCCTCATTTTGATGAGATACACACTATATTACCAATAATTATATTGTATCATTCTACTTTTCTTATTCCTTTTGGTAAGCTATGAGCGTTCTGCGATCCCCAAGCTGCTTGCCATGTGTGTGGATTATGGCAGGGCTGCCAAAATCCACACACTCGGCAAGCGGGGAGGAGGCGTTACCCCCATTGGGGAGGCCTTTGTTTAGTAGTGTATGTTGAGCTACTGTTTATGTATGAATGTACCATTCTACTGGGTTTTCAGTTACACAACTAGCATATTCTAGCATATCACTTTACATACATACATTATGAACAACTTTTACTATAGGCCTGCCATAGAAATTGTTAAAAAAAAGCAGCTATTCTGCAGAGAACTGAAATTAAACCTTAAGAAAATGTATGTAAAAGCTGTTTTTTTTTACGATTTCAGGATTTCAGGATTAGTCCCATAGTCGAATTTGTTCATGATGCGAGTATGGTGAGGTCCTAGAATATATTAATTGTCTAACCGAACAATCAGTGCAATTTGGTAATAAAACTAATTTGGCGACTTAAAATTCTCAGCATTTTCATTTTGTGGCTGAAAGGGCGAATTCATTTTAGAGCTGAATAATCCAAAGCTACATAAAGGGTAGAACAAAACAACTATCTGACTTGATATTCATTCCTTATCAATCTGTATTTCATTTTTGTTATAGATTGTATTGTAAAAATATGAATCCACAAACACCCTCATGCATTAAATAAAATGAAAACCTTAGAAGTATCATGTATTAGCGTTTTCAACCAAAGCTGAGAAAAACTGGTATCACTCTACATCACACATTTAACCCGAAGACTATTTCAGGCATCATTTCCTGACAATTTATTATTGCAGGACAATAAAGCACAAGCAAAAAAACCCAAAACTTCAAATAGAGACCAGACTGGTAGGATGGACAGTTATAATCAGAAAGTAATTCAATACCAGATATTGTTACATCATCAGTTTAACTTTCACATATGCAGTACCATGAATGGCTACCATTCTTGAGGATATATTTAACTATTTGAAAAGATATGGTTATGTTGAATTGGTATGTGGTATACCTAAGTACAAATTACCCGTCTTTGTTTTTCGCCATTCCTTCATCATAGAACTTTGTTTCAATACTTTCTAGCAATAGTGGGTAACATTAGAGAAATAAAACGAACAGAAAGCGCATGCAAACGCGTGCAAATCGGTAAATATCTACTCGGGTAACTGGAACAGGAAGTGGCAGTTCAAGGAATTCTACTCAAAGCTCAGCGGCATGTCGCCACGAAATAAACATGGTTTCTTACGGGACATTTCACCTTGTCGTCCGAGACGCTGCCCACGTCGTTCAAAGTGTAATTCCCTTCGTCTACCTCACCGTTTTCTCCATTACTACGACGAGTTTTCACCATGGCGTGATTCGACTTTTACTTCTCATTCACTCACCAAAAATCCGTTCCGTAAAAGTCGAACGACAAAACACACACTCGCCACTCAACAATCCTTGAAAAACGCTACGTTTTACAGTCAAATTAACAAGTAACACGACAAAGGACGAGCCCTATGAGCCGCACATGTCGTTGGGAAGCGCCATGTTTTATGCTCAATGAATTGTGATCCACACGACATTGGAATCAATGAACTCACCAATCAAACCCCCTGTATTTTCATAGAATAATACAACTTCTCTTAAAACCTTTTGGGTATTAATCTAGAATTTAAAGTGTTTTCTAAATTCACACTGCATCTAGATTTTTTCATTTTCCACAACTCATGAACTCACGGTGTTTTTATTGACAACTGTCAAAATTTCCCGCAATCAATTGCAATTTTGACATTGTTGAAAATAAAGACTGCCACAGGTTATAAATATCGTGGCATGACCATAACTTGGACTTGACCGTGACTTGGTTGCTTGCCCTTAACTGGAACTTTGACTTGTTTGACAATATTGACCAAAACTCGAAAATATTTAATGAGGCGTTTTCCAAAAAAAAAAAGAAATCCTTGTAATAAATGTACCCAATAGATGGCGTTAGATGTACCTTGAGGTTTTGCTGTCACTGTCAAGACATGAAAGACAAAAAAAATGTACTTGTGTCTTTTTTTTTCTCGTGTGTTTTGGCTCCATATGTGTTTTTAGACAATTTCAACTAATGTAACTATGTATTTGACTTCATTTCAAATATTACAATAGTTGACACTGGCTAAATAGACAGAAATGACAATGACAGTTATCGTTTCCAGTCGTTTTAGGACTATTACGCCATCTAGTAAGTATTTTAGAACATTTTTTTTTTTTGGAATACGCCTCATTACTTGATAGTGGCAAATGTACAATACGTGCAACGTTAAAATCCAAAAAAGGGAAGAAAAAAAAAGTTACTTATCAGCAACCTAGGTTGGTAAAAGCATTTTGTTAGGGGCCTCGCTACATGGCCTGACCTGACATCGTTTGAAAGAGATGGCTATATAGAAGTGTCCCGGGGAGCGAAAGGGAGAAGCTATAACCTTAATAGTTTGTTTCTTTTGCTCCCGTGAAAATCAAATCTAGCTGTCCCTTTCACACGCTGTCAGGTCAGGCCATGTAGCGAGGCCTTTACTCAACGACACCCTGCATGATGAGGTTCAGCGTTGTTTTTATTTTACCCCTTCTTTAGGGTGTCTACACATGGCCTGACCTGACAGCGTGTGAAAGGGACACCTAGATTTGAATTTCACGGGAGCAAAAGAAACAAAACTATTAAGGTTATAGCTTCTCCCTTTCGCTCCCCCAGAAACTTATATATAGCCATCTCTTTCAAACGATGGCAGGTCAGGCCATGTAGCGAGGCCTTCACATGTATGGGAGCATATTACGTAGTATTACATACTCTTTGTATGGGAGCAACCCTTGTTTTACAAAAAAAAAAGTATTTTTATTTTTTAAACTGTAGGTCTATACTTAGACTATCGTTGTGCAATATTTCATGCATGTACTTAATAGGCCAAGGATCTTGTAATGATGCTTCGTCTAAGTAATAGGCTGTAAAGGATTCAGACATTCAGATAGAAAAACAGACAGACAGACAGACAGACAGACAGACAGACAGATAGACAGACAGACAGACAGATGGACATGACGAACTTATAAAGGTTCTTCTTAGTACCACGGAACCACAGATGAATAAAACTGATAAATCATCTGTGCACGGAACCCTAAAAACGAAACGTAGGATAATTTTACACAAGTAGTATATTTTTAGTGCCCATACCCAATAAAAATAAAATCCCCGAGTAAAAATATTCTTTGCCAATAATTTTCTGAGGTTCTAAGTCCAGCCCTGATTTGTTTTTCGTCTGATTTGATTTGTCATATTTGCTCTTTAAAATAAGATAACAGTATTATTTATAAACTTGCATGTTGTTGAGAAGTAGTTCCCTGTTAAAAAGTTGTATGTGTCTTACAGCAGACTAGGATTGAGGAATAAAGTTCAGTCTTGACTAAAGAATTTCTTGGCTAAAATTGAATGTGGTATGAAGGGGAAATCTTGAACCATCACAAGACCTACAAAAATGTCTGACGATTTGGGCGCGCCCATGTCACCCGATGACAAAGGTGCTAACGATCCGAGAAAGCTCCAAGGCGAGGATATGGATGACGAGATTTCGGCGCGCATGACGGCGTCGTACAGCGAAATATCATTCCACTCCGACCAAGGACAATCTGACGAACAGGAGAAAGCTGCTGGGCCTTCCAGACCTTACAACTTGCCAGAAAATCGCAAACAAGAGAAGTTTCCTCTAGACTTGGATGGGCATGTCAGATATGAAGGAGATATGACACATTATGTGGCCGATGATCTAGAGTTTAAAATCAAGCTATCTAGTCCTATAACTAAGAGGGGTGAGACACCAGTATTTGGAAGCTCTAGTGCATCTCGCTCTAGCACCCCATCGGGTAAACTGTATAGACAAATATTAGCACCACAGATCGGGCAAATAGACATCACAGTATTGAATGATCTTGAATATGAGGCACAAAGGATAGCTCAGTCTGTCGACAACTTGATTGAAAATTTGTCCAGCATATTACATTCAAACTCTTCCCTTACTGCTGAAAATATGGAGGTTTATAAAGACGCAGTTGGTAAAACTTGTGATGCAATGGATAATAATATAAAGAGCATGTACACAATATTGGCTAAAGGTGAAGAAGTGTCTCAAGCCATGATCCCAGTGCAGGCGCAGGCAGCAAGAATTGCAGAAATTAAAAGGTTACTGCAAATATTTGAGAACAATTTTTGAACTGTCTTATGCTTTAAGAGTGGCTGCACACGGGCCATATGCAACGGCCACAAACGCCGCCACCTGAAGCTACGTGTCTCAACTACTGACGTGAACCATGTGTGGCGAGTCCACACACTGTTAACGGTAAAACTACAGGAAATAGGTACATCAGTGGTGGTGTTTTGTGGTCGGTGGCCCGTATACGGCCAGGCCTAGAGTTAAGACTCTTAGTCATGTTGATTGTTGTCCTGCTCATGCATTTTCACACTATTGAAGTTATAAAATAAGTACAAGTAAAAATTAAAAAAACAATATGAGAGGACTAGAGGAGTTTACCTGAAGAAGCATCAAACTAAAAGGCATCAAATGATAATTTCTTTAGTGTTTCTGATCTATAATATGATAGGCACACAAAAAATTGCAAATATGCACGTGATGTATTTGTGGTTAAACTACTTGGTAGTCCTGTAAATAAGTTTCGTCCATTGCCATAACTTCATAAATAAGCATACGATTATCAATAAAATGATAAAATAATATATTATCAATGAGCTGTGGATGTCATATTTGTTTTATTTTCCGATGGTATTCAGCTTGCGGGCTTATCCTCTAACTTTGAAACGTTCGTGATTCTGATTGCGAGAGCATGCCATCCCGCTCGTACCAACTTAGTCGCGCTATGCGCGGTCCCGCTCGCGCACTATCACTATCGCTTTCAGAGTTACGGGATAAGCCCGCTGGATTAAAACTGTAGATTAGAGTTAGCACGTAGTTTTATTTTCAGTGAAACAAAGGATTCAATGAATAATCTCCATTATAGTGTGCTAGTGTCCATTATAAATATGTGCAAAGTCCATAGCGGCTCCAACGGTGGCTAAATGTGCAAAACGTGTGAGCCAAATGCAAAAAAAAGTAAAGTGATCCGGTTGTTGCCAATTCTTAAAGTTTTCCTTACAGTTAAGTAGTTTGCTGAATTTTTCGTTCGCCTATTATACTGAGAATAAAATATAACCGTTTTAAATGCAGCTCCACGGATTCCGGTGTCCACGCCCTTTGTCAGCTTTTACATTGTTTTGTCAACTATTATTAATATAACAACATCACAAGAGAAATATCTATTATACTATGTTGCGTGTATACACCGACCGGTGGCTGGACGCTCACGCAAGCGTCACCCGTTCACGAGTTGACGCATGTGCCAGCCATAAAAAATAAAATACTTAAAATGCGTGTCAAGTACACAGTCTGAAGAGTGTGTTGTGATAATAAATGTATGAAAAAAGTAAGTGTGATATCCTTACACTAAGCTTGTAGGATAGTAATAGGTACATCGTTTTACTTACTATATTTTTTAATAATTCTAGTTTCTCAAATTCCTAGCCTCGCCTTAGCGGAGGAAAATTACACCTATTAAAATATTAAATTACTTAGAATGCATGTCAAGTACACAGTGTGAATGTGTCAAATAATAAATATCGAAAAAAAGTAAGTGTGATTCATACTCTAAGCTTTTAGGGTGGAAATACATCGTTTCTTATTATATTTTTTAATCATTTTAGTTTCTTAAGCTCCGTTCCTGGAGCTGGCAACTATTTATAATCAAAGTAAGGAGGCCATTCTTCGTTAAGCATTATTCTCAATATTTTAAATATATTTATGGGCTTTTCACAGAGAAGATAATCAGTTCCGACTGTGTAGGGATAGTTATGTCAGAATCGTTTTTGGAATTTTATTGGGGTTTTTATTCTACATTTTTGCACTGCACTTTTATTGAGTTACCCTGGCAACATTGCCAGTGCTCAATGGCTTTTTAAGACATAGGTTAGGAGTTTTGGCGGGAACGTGAAGAATTCATGTCGCGTCATTGTATTATTTTCCAAAACTTGTGTAATTTCGAGTGTTAATGTGTAAAAACGGTGAATTTCTACCCGTTAAGTGTTCGTGAACATGCACGAGTGTTGGTGAATGGTATAATGTCGTAAAACGTGAATTTTCGTGTTGTTTCCAAAACTCCATAGAAGGCTCTAGTAAAGTTTTCACCACTTTACTGGGGCATGACTTGGACTTGACCGTGACTTGCTTTGACGACTTTGACCGTGACTATGACTTATTTGATAATATCTAACAAAACTTGAGAATATATACTTGACACTGGCAAATGCATAAGACGCGCGACGCCAAAATCCTCTTCGGAGGAAAAAGAAAAAAAAAAAAAAGTCAATGATAGAGTTTTGGCGGGAACGTGAAGAATTCATGTCGCGTCATTTTATTATTTTCCAAAACTTGTGTTATTTCGAGTGTTAATGTGTAAAAACGGTGAATTTTTACCCGGTAAGTGTTCGTGAACACGCACGAGTGTTGGTGAATGGTATAATGTCGTGAAAAGTGAATTTTCGTGTTGTTTTCAAAACTCCATAGAAGGCTCTAGTAAAGTTTTCACCACTTTACTGAGGCATGACTTGGACTTGACCGTGACTTGCTTTGCTCGCCTTTGACTGTGACTCTGACTTGTTTGATAATATCAAACAAAACTTGAAAATATATATGTATCCTTGACACTGGCAAATGCATAAGACGTGCGACGCCAAAATCCTCGTAAGAGGAAAGAGAAAAAAAAAAAGACATATGTTAAATGTCAATGTCAAATTGCAATTTCTGTCAACATAATTTTTTTCTTTCACTATATTCACTTCTTGATTCAAGTAAATTCGTAGTATTTATATTCTCTTTGGTAGGATTCATTATTTTGAGTCGCTTCGACCTAGATGGTTGTAGCGACTTTACTGAGATAAAAATGTTCTAACAAAAATGTAAATTGATATATAATAACAGTTAACATCTTTATAAGATTAAGGGTATTGTTGCTGGTCTTCCGACCATTTAGCTCCCGCAAAGTGAGAACGGGAAATGGGTGACGTCGTTAGCTTATTCTCTGTGATAATTATGAAACTTAAATCTAAGTTCAATGAAAGTAAAATATATTTCCATTATGATCTTCCTCTTGAGAAACTCAAGACCGTCAAGTGGATGAATGAGCGAGCCTCCTCCAATAAGGCGTATGTTCCAACTACGGTAAGATCCTTCAGATTCAGATTGTATCTTTCATATATCTATTTTCAATACATTAAAACTATTTTTTAATAATACCTAGTTAAAAACTTAACTGAAGTGAATTAAAGTTCAATTTAATTTAATTATCTTCGTGAGAAATACTTAGCAATAAAAAATATCACTAGGTTTGTATAGGAAATCAAAGTATGCATGTAAGTCAGCTGTATTATTTTACCATGAAATAGCTAAAGATTTATTATACCATTTATTTATTATGAATTTTTTATTATGATTTATTATGAAATGTGTGCGATATGTGTGTTTATCCTACTATTTAAAAACAGTAATTATGAATACCTAAGTCTAATTTATTAATAGTAAGTAGCTGATGCACACAATGCAAGCTTGGCCTTTGTCCTCGCTAATGTTTTCATACAAACCATGTCCTGACAATTACGAAATACGAATACAACAAAAAAGAAATCATCCCAATCGGTGCAGCCTTTCTCAGGTGATGCACCATCATACATGTGGCAATTGATTTTTATGTATATAGATATATACCTCTGTTATTAACATGTATTATTATTAAAAGAAATACAAAATACCTGACTGCAAAATATAGCTTAAGTTACTCCGGACGTAAAGAGGAATGCAACAAAATCTCATGTCAAAATCAGTCAAGCAGTTTAGGCTGCAGGAGGTAACATAGAAACACAAATAATTAATACTAAATTAATTAAGTATTAATATTACATAGTATTAATTATACACACTGATAATTAATATTAAAGGAGAAAACCCGAATCAAATATTATTATTGTAGGAAATATGAAAATTCATGGCCCGACCTGTGGGCTTATCCCGTAAAAGCTGAAAGCGATAGCGAGAGTTGCGCGAGCGGGACCGCGTATAGTGCGACTAAGTTGGTACGAGCAAGATGGCATGCTCTCGCAATCAGGATCATGAATGTTTCAAAGTTAGAAGATAAGCCCGCTGTAAATCTGTTTTTAACACTTCAAATAAATCAAAGTTGGTATTGTTTTTTGTTATATCATAAAACAATAATTGTTTTATATTGTTTTATGTTATATCATAAAAACAATAATGATAATGAGATAATGATATTAATGCTTGTTGTATGTATTGATAACATCAATATTGTTTCTTTATTTTCTTCCTGGTTTAGATTATTAATCACGGCTATAAGCATTAACGGATAATATGCATAATTTGAATTAGTTGATATTAGAATGTTATGATGTGAGTTTATCTGAATATTATCATAACATTACGGAAAATCTCTTATAAGAACTGTAAATTATTCCAGGATAAAAAGTAGCCCATGTCACTCCTCAGCCCTTGTAATATCCATGCATAAATCAAGTTGATGTGTTGCTCTGCTTGAAAGACGGACAAACACATTTTTGGCTGTACGTAACGCAGGGGACATGTCCTAAAACTGCAGTCAGAACCACTGGAGGAGGTGCAGCAGTCTCCGTTCAGTAAAACGTCATCTAACCGTTGATGTGTTTTTTTTCCTATGAGGATTTTGGCGTCGCACGTCTTGTGCATTTGCCAGTGACAAGTTTATATTATATATATATATATTTTCAAGTTTTGTTATATATTTTATATTATCAAATAAGTCATAGTCACAGTCAAAGGCCACCAAAGCAAGTCACGGTCAAGTCCAAGTCATGCCCCAGTAAAGTGGTGAAAACTTTACTAGAGCCTTCTAAGGAGTTTTGGAAACAACATGAAAATTCACGTTGCACGACATTATACCATTCACCAACACTCGTGGACGTTCACAAACACTTAACGGGTAAAAATTCGAAATAACACAAGTTTTGGAAATAATAAAATGACGCGATATGAATTCTTTACGTTCCCGCCAAAAAACTCCGTTGATGTGTTGTAATACCTTTATCCATGTTTCATATTTTGTCGATAGGTGGAAAACGTAGCGAACGTGTGCACGCACGCGCTATGCGTGGCTCCCGCGTCGTTCGGCGCGCGTGAGCTCCTCACGCGGTCCGCGAACGCGCCTCAAGCCATCGCGGCTATTGTCTACGGCCTCGCGCTATGTCTGCTCTTCGCAGTCTCCACAACCTTCCATTCGGTATGCTGCTGTCGCTCTGACACGTAAGTTCAAAATTAAAACTTTACACTTATTGCTCACCCCCCTGTGTCGGGGATGCATTGGAACATAAACAAAGACACGCACAACTGATACCCAGACCCAGGGCACATTTTTGTAGTAGTAGGACTGTTTTGCAGAGTCCGCCAGGGGAAGTACCACAGCAGATCCAGCTATTCAACCGCCAAGCAGTAGTGTGCAAATATTACTGTTCCAGATTGACGGGCAATGTTACCAGCGAATTACTGGGCACAGAGATATAATATCTCTTATCTCAGGGTGACTTTTTAAATAAAGAGGAGGTTTTGAAGTCCATTGCCTAGATTTCATTTTTTTTGTTCGCTTATAAATCCATCATTTATAATAAACCAATTTGTAAAATTAGTTTGTATTTGACCTTTCAAATAGATACTTCCAGATTGGTCCCATTTTTATCAAAATCAAGTTCTGATAATGGAATCCATGAGAAATTGAGGGAACTCCACAAATATTGTAGGCATACATATAGCGATTTTGGTATTTTCATCAACATGTCAAAAATTTACATTCAGAAAGTATCATTTGGTGAAGTGGAACTGATGAAGACGACCACAGATGGCCGCCGGAACTTCTAAATAATACGTATTTCACGGGTGGCGCCTAGAAAATCTCGATTATGATAGTTATGATTAGCGACTATGAAGAAGCAAATTTAAATATATGGTTCATAGGAAGTAGGTTTTTTTAATTTAGAATTATCTATTATTTCTATAAAAGCCTGACGTTCTGCTTGTCGTGAAATTTCGTTGCGACCATTGTTTTTAGATTAAAGTGTTGTTCATGTCTTCACGTTTACACGTGGAGGTTTATCACTCTGTAAATATTGTCTGTCAAAATCTACTGCATAATTTTTGTAAGTAGATAAACTACAAAAGTAAATAAAAATAAAGTAAACATTATTTGCCATAAAATCATGAAACTAAACCTCTCATATACAGAGTGATTTTTTTAACTGATCTAATTCTAATAAATGAAATGATCCTTACGTGAAACAAAAGAACCGCATTAAAAAAACATCTATGAAAACAGAACTACCTAAGCAGATAATTTAGGTAGTTTCTGTGATTGTAGTTAGAGCCACAATTGACCGACTTCCAAAAAAAAAGTGGCTTCTAAAAAAAAAAAAAGGTCTCTAGCCGGCTGATTTTTATAAACCGATTCGGTTTTTTTCTTTATAAGAAAGTAAATACTTCCAGATTGGTCCTATTATTATAACATTTTTTACAAAACATTCTATCAACCAAAACATACGACAATTCCCAAAATAGCTCTCACTTACGCATGTAACCCAATCAAGTTTAATTTATCTCTAACATGAGCTAACCCTGTCGATGGAGAGGCAATTATGGAGCGAGATGGTTTCCGTCCTTCCACGGTAAAGGAGGCCAAGGGCGGATACAATCGAGCTATGTCCGGACTGCGAGCGATTCTCGAGATGCCGCCCCGATATCGTTCTACCTACCTAGCAACAGTTTCACGATTCAAGGTGTCTTATCCATAGGCCTGGGGCTCGATTTTAGAATCGTTCTCATGGTATTTTCATGCGAAAGCATACGAGCAATTCAAAAATAGAGTCTCAGATCTGTTTTTTTTTTAATGATAGCTAGATATCAATTGGAGTAAAATAAATGATTCATAACACAACTAATAATTAACTAATACTTATACCATTCGTCAAAATCGGTCAAGCAGCTTACGTTACGGGATGTAATACAGGAACAAACAAACACGCATACTTTACTTACATACATCCTAAAATCATGACCCTCCTTCTTTGGCAGTCGTGTGAAAAATCAGATCCAGGCCCTTGTCTTAGCATTATTATATATTCTGTGCCCGTGTGTAGACATCTCTAAAAACGCCTCATCGCACTGATCGGTAGTAAAGTTTAGTAAAGGTACTGAAATATCGCAATTCATACTTTATTTTCTTTTAGGATTCTTAAAAGGCATGTTACGCTAAAAGGCCAACAGCTTATTTAAGTCTTTGAAATGTCTGAAAGCTCGGGAAAAAAAAACACACCGGACTTTTACGTAGTTTTAAAATTTCATAGGTACGATACGGATTCTTTTGGTATGATCAAGGTTACATAAAAATAGCACAATTACACAGAGAAGGGAGTCGAGAAAACTGACGCGGGATATTTGTTTAATATTGTTATTTTTTCCTGACTGCCATGAAGGCTTTCTTTTTAAGTTGTATGTAAGTATTATGTATACTTGCTTATTCCTATGCGATCTACCGTTTGACTGCTTTATTGTTTTACCTGTATTTGTGGTGTCTGTAGGTATGTTTGTTTGTTTGTTCCTTTATTACCTCTCGTATCTTACACAGCTTGTACCGAGTTTGATGAGTGAGGTGTCGGCTACTTCGCTCGCCATACTATTTGGTACAATTCTTCTCGTCTCCGCTGTGATTGTATATATTGAAGCGGACCGGAGCGAGATGTCTCCTCCTCAGTGGAAACGTACCCACGGGTGTGAGTGACAGAGCGATCATGCCTTCTCGCACGCCTTTCGCGCTTATAGGCATTTATCGCGCGTTTATTACGCTTCGGTGTGCATGCTAAAATTAGCTTTTTTGCGACATAGTGAAGTACTTATTTAATTGTCACCCCGAAATGAGTTTTCTTTACTTGATACTTATTCTGTGGGGTCGCGTAGTAATCTAATACCTTCGTATGATAATCTCCCTTTAGCCACCCACGTGCTTTCTGACAAGTTTTTGGCAACTCCAACATGTTTTAGCAATTCCCGTGGAAGCAACACGTATCTAGTCGTAACACCACTGTTACGACTACGGTACGTGTTGCGTCGATTCTATCTGTTGTAGCACTCATGAAACTAAACCAATCTGCAGATATTTTTATCTCTTTTATATATTTTAGAACTGTCTAACTTTTTAGAACAGTTCTAAATTATGTAATCTTTATAATATTATAATCTAATCGTCATAGAACGCTATGATTTACTCGGGCCCGTTTACGTATTTTCAAGATATAAATAGCGGGTATAATAAATGGATTATATAATAAGGCTTCTCATTCGCGAGCCTTATGTACTGTAACAAGGTCATTCTCGCAGGAAACTGTTCGTTGTGTTCGGAGTCGGATCCTATTGTGGGGCTATTCACGTGATCTTGATGTTTAATGTCAGTTCTTTGAGCTTCCTCTCTCAGCTGGTGGGCTAATGAAGAAATTGCCATAACAACCGCCTGCCACGCATGATTCATTGATATCGCTCACTGATTTGAGGTTTAGGAACCGTCGGGAGTATCTCGGGTTTAATTCCAGAAAGACTTCCCTTGGCTGCGTGCAGCAGTCGTTACCTGCCCGATGCCCGCTGTTTTCTTTATTTGGTTTTGCCGCATGTTTTAGAATCCAGGATCAGTCTTGGCTGAAAGGCAGAGGAAACATCGGTCCAGGTCTTACAGGGCGATTCCTGAACCTTGCCAGTTTGTCGCCGCGTCGTTCCCTCTGTATCTGCTGTGCCCTTGATCAATTGAAGTGTAATATTACTGTGCTTACTTAACTCATCCAGTAGATTGCGACACTGTATCGCTAGTCCCGAGGAGTGGTCGTATCCCTGTAAAGCCGTGCGTCAAAAATGAAAAAAAAAATATCGGTCTGTTTCAATTTGTTGACGCTTCAATATGTAACATGCCACAACGCCACAAAACGTTGCATATTTCTGTTTTACTATCTAATTTATTTTGGGGCTTCAGTCGCCATGCGATTTTTACGATTACTCAAAAGGGACTGGAGTCCCTACGCTGAAACAGTATGACCGAGATCTTGGCATACAAGGTCTTCGCCGCCTCACAGGTGGGTGCGCCCTTAATTTGAATCGTTGGTCTAACATCCTTATTTAATACTTTGAAAAATGCTACACAGCATGCTAAATACATATTTATGTAATTATTTATACTGCGGCAAATGGTTTACTTGGACTTTAGCATTTCCAAGGCCCCTGTCAATCATTATCGCTCACGCTTACGCAGTAAGCCCTCTTCCATAATTACCTATTATGCATATACCATTAAAATAGTTTTGCTTACAGAAACTTATGAACACGCGATAGAAATATGTAATTTTATATCTGATCTCACTAGATCATGTATGGGCAACGCCCGGTCCGCGGGCTGGATGAGGCCCGCTGCAGCATGTCAACCGGCCCGCGGAGTAACGAAGTTACGAGAGTTACGAAGTGCTCAGCAGTCATACTAATATGTCTACTGCGATGTGCTTAAGTACAAAATAACAAAGTTCACTGAAGCATTACGAACACAGATGTAATTACGAATGAACGCGAGTTAGTTAGGCCAGCTATAGGTATTGTTCTGAGGCCTACTTTACGGAGTGACATTTATTACTATACAGTACAAAAAAATTTTTTTTGCTAACAGGTAAATAAAGAGCATTCAGTAGATAGTATTTAGTTTTATACTAAATATAACTTAACTTTATTTATATAATTTAATATCACTAATTCAAAATTATTTGACGGCACGTCAATGGCCCCATCAAAATTTTTACATTACCATTATCAGCCAGAAGACGTTGAACATCACTGCTGAACATAGACCCCCCCTCCCCCCTGGCCTCCCCCCCTCATTAAATATTTCTTTAAAAATAAGTTTTAGTGGAAAAATATATTTTCCAGATAATAATAATAATAAGGTCTTATAAAATACGTTATTAGTACTGTACGGTGACCATAATTAGTCCAAACTCCATCAATCTACTGTTAGATACTGACGAGTTCCGCTTTCCACCTTCCGTATCCATCATCAGATGATCTCGCTGTCATATTGTACTGTCATCGGAACTTGACAGGCATGCAAAATATCAACTCAATTGACTGGTCTAAAATTCACTTGCAACATTTGACCCACATACATACATATAAACATTGCAAGTTAAATAAAAGCTTGTAAAAATGGCACGTTGATCCATAAAGGTTCGCCATCCCTGTACTATGCCAATTATATAAGTGCTATTTGAAAAATTCTGCGATTGACAAAATCAGCAATGGTCTCAGCTACAGGTGTTGGAAATAAATTTTCATAGGTACGAAAGAATATAATATTCTTGTGTTATACTCTTTTGCAGAGTCCGCCACACTTTTGCCAGTTATACAACCGCGAAGCTGTATGCAAAAATTACAGTGTTCCGCATTGAAGAGATTTAACATCTAATATCTCAGAGTGATGAGCGCTGGATAAAAGTGGCTATACATGACCTGGCCTGACATCGTGCGAAAGAGACAGCTAGACTTGAATTTCACTGGACCAAAAGAAACAAATTATGAAGGTTATAGCTTCTCCCTTTAGCTGCCCCAGAAACTTATATGTAGCCATCTCTTTCACGCGATGTCAGGTCAGGTCATGTATAGCCACTCTTATGCGACGCAGTCTTGAACTGCTATGATTCAAAATTCTAGGTGGCATTGAACTGTTATGGTCAAGTGTTACTGGTAGCTCTAGCTCTTAGGCGAGCGACTTGCTACCCACAGCACTCAGTTTCATAAAAATATATTTAATTGTTCTATCAATATCACTGAGCAACTGTGCAGGTCGTATTTTAGTCAAAACTGCTGTCACGAACACCCTACAAGAACTGTACTTACAAGTTTAATCTACTTTATGAAAGTTATCGAGTATCAGTGTTAGGCGAGTTCTACCAAGTCCCGTAACTTTCGAGCCCTGTGACTGATTCGATTTGCAAAACTTTTCAAAGCTTACCCTATCCAACAACCCTGGCAAGCGGTGTCCCTTGACAACAAAATAATTTTATTCTCATTTATTATGTAATTATTAAAGCTTGCGGTGAAACTGAGGCAGCGAGCGCTTCGCTCGCTCGCTCCTCCCAAACAAATGCAACTCCCGCGCCAATTTGAACACCTCTATACATGTTAGCGATTCAGTCGTCTCGAGGGAATCTTATTTAACTCGTCCCGCGGCAGGATTCGGCTCCTAGTTTGTATGAAGCTTAAAAGTCTTTGTAGACAAAAAAAAAATTAACTTGAGCATCTATTTTAGTATTTCTTATATTTGTCATATCCACAGATAACTAATCTTCTATATACATTCAGCACCCAGATTGGTCGAAGCGCACCACGCTTCTGTAAAATACACCTACAAGTTTCACTCATATTTTTTTGTTTATTGCTCGGCCCGAGTAGGCGTAATCTTGAGATACCCAATGAGAACGCTTTGTCTCAGTCCCCGCAACTCGCGCTTTCTTCTAACTTTGATGTTTGTTTGTCGTATCAAAGATCTCGCAATGCGGTATACCATAGTGGTTACCCTCTATGAATACCATCCCATAACTATAAATCCGCCTATCTCGCTAACTGCTACTAATTTTTCCAGTAAAATGAAACACTTCCTCCACCGCTGCGACCGCGCCATGATATACATATTCATTGCGAGCTCGTACTTCCCATGGCTGACTGTGGGGGCGCTGTCCTGCTGGATGCTGCGGGAGCTCCGGTGGGCCATCTGGCTGCTGGCGGTGCTCGGCATCACCTACCAGCAGATATTCCACGAGCGGTACAAGATGTTGGAGCTTCTGCTCTACCTCGTGATGGGGCTGGGACCGGCAGCCATCATTGTCACGTCTAATGTATGTCTGCATGCTTTTTTTGGTTACACGCTTTTATGGAATTTCACTTCGTGCTTTTGTTTTGAACTGTTTTATGAAAAGTCGAAGATCATTCTAACATTTTAGTTCTACATCAGTATGTATTGTGCAAAGTTAGTGACCGAGCAAGTGAGATAAGAAGCTAAATTAAGCTGATTTTTTCTTGCTTGTGTCAAAATGTCTAGTGATCACATATGGCTGTAGTTCTTCTTATCCTAACAATTCGATATTTTTACATTTCTTTGCCGTACTGGTCAAGAAAAATGCAAGTTCACTTATGCGTTATTGGTCTGATTGGCGTATCTTCGGTTTCGTTTTACCATTAACACCGAACTCCATAATACTCATACTGTTATTAGTATTGACTTCGCAGGTTCAAATATACTTGGGAAACTTTCCTAAAAACATATCATCGGGCATGCTTGTCACGTTGGTGGATGAAAAGAATTTTCGCTTTTAAGATTTTGATTTAACTTTAAGGCTACATACATACATGGCTGTATCGTAAATAAATGTGGGATGAAACGATACTGATTGTCCGTAATTTACGAAGCACTGTATCAAAATTGTGCGTGACAACCGCGGAATACATAACTCGGGCTTTCTTGCGACACCCCTATCTGCCGGATGCCTTCTGTATTCTGAACTGAATACAAGTGGAACAACTGAACTATATTAAGTATATGTTGAAACTGTGTTCCGGGGATATTTTGTGTGGAATGTGATTGCTTTTCTTTTGGGTTTTCCCAGATCCAATATCTACAACATTTTGGAAATTCTAAATTGTTATTTATAACCGTGCCACAGCTGTCGCATTCGCACATTGAATTCCCAAAAACTGTATGCTGTATCAATTTCTTTTAAATCGATTACCTTCATACCATTCACTTAAAAATCCAAACTTAAAGAACTAAACAAACAGTATTACGTGGGTATAAATGGATAGTGTTATGCAATGCAACACCGTCACATCCGCAAACGTGCAATACATGCATGTCCCATTTCCGACTCTCGCCCACTTGATAACACGGCCAGGGTGAACTTTGAACTGTTCTCGCGTAGTTTTTGTTTGGGGTTCCGTATTGCTAAACAAAAACAGGGAAATACGAAACATTGAACAATATAGATAGAAAATATGGATACACTAACGTAGAACCTCAATCAATTGATTTGGAAAGAAATTCAGCCAGCCCAACAAATTGCTATCCGTAGTCGGTGGTAACCCCACGTACAGCCACCATCCAGTGGTATCACGCTGACAGCCGATACCCGTGAACTTTGAACTTTGTTAGATTGACATTTTTCTATAATAATTCTATCGATTTGCAGGGAAGCTAGCTAAATTGGTATTTAGTAGTATTTAAACTGTAAATTGCTTTCAGAGAGCAGTTGATAGTCTGTTTGCTTAGAAAACTTTATAAAAATTTTACTATGACAACTGACGTGGTTTTGACACATTTTGTTTTAATAAAACGGGAATACTCACGTTAAATTGAGTCGGTTATTTTGACTAAAGTTTCGGTCATATTCGGTGACATTTATCAAGGAATGCTAAGAGTGATTTTAACGTGAGTATTCCCGTTTTATTAAAACAAAAAAATATATGAAAGTTGTTTCTCATTATTTGGTTTAATGTTTGTTGTGTTGAATCTCAGCGTCTATCGATCAACTGCTGGGCTGTGACACCATAAAACCAGCTGTTTTGGTGTCATTTATGCACATCATTCTTTGAGCTCTGACGACATCATCTATCGCCACTTGTGTGAATACAAATTTTGTCCGTGACCAAGATTTTATTCAAGCACTTTTCAGTATGAAAACAGTTGCCATCCACAACGCAGTCGCGATTGGTAAATCAACACGATAGTAATAGATCTAGGCCTACTCCACAAGCGCGGTTGTGACTGGCGGCCTAGCTAATCATTGGATGCCCAATTAAAGTCCTCAAGGCCACGATGTTTGGGCGTCTGTTGATCGCTAACGTGGCCGCATTAGTATGTCGCGTCTGTGTGGGGCAAGCTTAAGAAACACCATGTTGATTATCCCCATGTTTCTCCAATATCAGACGTAGTCATCTCTTGTAGTTAATTCAGTCCTCAGCTCTCTTTATCCAGTTGTTTCCTCATTTTGACGCGCCTATACGTATGTAGGTCGTCAATCTACGTCCTGAAAGATAAAGCGAAGTTAAATTTCATATAGCCAAATTCCATTACCTGTGCCTCTAGAGATACAACCCATTCCTGAAAGTAGTTTATCGATGGACAGTCACTTCGCTTATTAATTCTCTGAAGTAATGGTCGGTGTTTTATTCCAAATATCGTACACTGTATTACTGTGTTAGGAATTGTCATCTGTCTAATAATGGGAGTAATGAACTCGAGAGAATGTTTTATATTTTTTCTATCGTTTTTTTTTAAGGTTATGAAGAAAACTCACACCGTATTTCGCTCCTTCTTTGAACCTAGTTGCATAGTGAGGAACTCCATCAGACGTTTGCTTTCCTTTGATTTTTAGTCACGAAATATTTGTGATTAGTTATAAAATTACAGGACGGCAGAAAAAATAAAGCTGAAGGTCCCTCATCATAAAATAAATAAATCGGTAAAAACTAATGAAAGGCGATAAAGAAATTAATTGACAAAAAAGATCGTTGAGGGTGACATTCTGCGAACGTGACATTATGCGCATTAGACGTACGCCGCGCGCCGCGAGGATTTATTGTATTAGTTCCAACCAATATACTATGTAGAAACTCTGTAAGGAACGATAAAATACAAGTTAGTGGCGGCGGCCGTCATCGTTGTTTGACCATAAACCGAAAATGGTTCGTAAATAGAAGTCTTTGCTCAGCTTCTCAACCAAGTTTCAATAATTTTCTATATAAGAAGTATACTTTATTCTTAATGCGGTCTAAAACTTTGACATCTGAGCCATCAGGCCTATACTAAATTACTTACTTTTTTGTTAGAAAAAGTTTGGCTATGAAACATCTTTTGGCTAGGTTTTCTGCCATATGACAAGACGAGGTTCGAAGGTTAAAGTTCATGGACCCCATCTTGTCTTCGAACTTTTATAGAAAGAAAAGCCTTATCAAAACAAAGTGCTTCGTTTTATTAATGAGTTGGCAGAGGACAAACCCTTCGTTTGGTGCTTTCTGAATAAAATCTATTTTAGGCATGTTTATTTAGTTTACGAAGTTTCCAAGGATAAAACTTCGTAATGGGGATTGAATGGTTCTTACCTAAATAAACAACGTGAAACTTTGGAAGAAAGTTTTTTTAGGCTTACCAAGCATTTGGTCACAATCACAGCTCACTGTGTGCTTTGTGCATTCAAAAATGGTGAACAAGTATGCTCTTTTTTTGTTGTGGAGGGCGCCTTCATCACAACATACTCGTACATACCCTGTTGATGTGCGGTGGAGTCGGGTATTTGTGATTATACCCACTAAAACCTCCCTGCCTTGGTGCTTCAGGGAAGTTCGGGATCTCCAAGGGAACGCACCGGTGCCCTCAGAACTGCACTTAAGCTCCTCTCGAGACAGGAACAAGCTTATCCTGAGAATTGACTCGCTGAAGCGAGGCTGCCGAAATGTTTAAAAGTACACAATATAGATTCGAAATCGACGCGCCAAAAACGGCAACATAATACAGCGCTCACATATGCGGAAAGCACGCTAATACTGACAGTCCCGCATTTGTGAAATGAGATGAAACGGTTTAGCAAAATGGTTGATTTTTCAGAATGATCGCTTATTGTTGTTAAAAATCTTTGGCGTTACATAGATAGATCGTTGTTCCGACAAATACCCACCAACGCTGGAGAAAACCGCGTCTTGCGCCCGAATGAACCAATGAGAAAATTTCAAAAGAGTAAATTTCATAGGTGTATTTATTTTTATACCGATGCGTGGTACGTATCGATCGTGAGTAAGGAATCTAGGGGTGATCTGTGATAGTATAGAAAACTTTGTAGGCATACTCTACGTTCCAAATTCACTTTGACAAAGTATTATCTTCCACCTTACAGCGAGGCAATCAAACAGACGCTTTATTATTTAGCCCTTCAATTTTGTTTAGCAACAAATGGTGCTTTTTAGAAGTCGTAAGTGAAAAATTCATGCTGTTTGCCTTGGCTCTCCTTAAATGCCAGTTGGAAAACTAATCTATTGGAATTGGCTGTTAACATTGAATGTATGACGTAGATTCGGTGCGTCGTTTTTTATCGGAGGCAAACAGTACCTATCACAGATTATAGCTCTTTTAGGCGACGTACATATTATACGACAGGGTTGTCCAAACTACGGCCCGTGGAGACTCAATCTGGCCCACCACCCGCCACATACAACTTTATAGATAGGTACCAAATTATTAGGTACCTGCTTGTAGGTACAAGGAAGAACAAATGGTTTTTTCACATTGTTGAATAATGACATGGAATCACTATTTTATTTATCTGGAACGGCTGTGTGTGAGTGCTTCAAAAGCAGCTTGCTTGCAGATCAGCAACAGTGGCACGACTTTATTTTCTCCTTGAAAAAATAAAATCTTTTATGAACAGCAAAGGAACGTTTTATTGTTTGATGATGAGTAGCGGTTGACTGATCTGGCCATAACTAAATATCTCGCCGGTTTCAATCAAAACACATCACAATGATATTCTAGAATCTAGAATATCATTGTGATCAACTGCTCAGTAGAAAAATGTTATTCACCTTCGGCGTAATCTATGGAACAACTGTTTTTTCCCCCGCAATTTCAGGGTTTGCTCCCCCGCAATTTCAGGGTTTGCTCATAGTAAAATTATTGTGATCAGCAGGATTCAAAATCTTGACACCCGAGTTTAGCTTTAGCTTCGTTATTCTATCCAATTAATTGGGGGGAGACCTACTCATCATTTCATGGACACTGGTAATAATCGAAGGTACCTAACCTGGAAGTTCTTCAAAATATAGATTACTTGGAAGTTCTTCATAATATAGATTTTTTACTTGTATAAACCCACAGATAAGGGAAGAGAATTTTCGCTTTGGCTTCTAGTATAGTCTATTCTGTACCGTAGCATAACATCAATAACTTTAGTTACTTATTCGATAGAAAATATACTAAAAATTTACTTACTTTCCATATACGCGCGAGAACAGCGTGCCCTGCGATGTTCAATTTTTCATATATTTCGCTAGCGAATACTTATGTTTTTATATATATGAATTCTTCTAGGTGTACTGTTTTTTCGCATCATCGCCGACGTCGTTCGTGGTAATAATAGAAACTTGTCGAGCATATTCATCGGCTTCTTTTTATCTTTAGCTACAAAAGCCATTGTATTCTCAGTCACACCACTGTCAAAATATAACACATTTCTACATAGTACAGTCGTTATTATATTCTCATTGTCTTAGGCACTCGTCTTGGCCAGTTAAAAAAACTAGTCGGGCTTGTTCGTATGCCTTAACTTAGCCGTGACGAATCAAGGACAGAAAATAAACTAGCTGTAGTGCTTGTTTTTTAACTTATACAATTTAAAAAACCGTAGATATATATTGTATATAAGTACCTAATTACCAAAAACTACACAATAAAACAATAAGCAGTAGGTAAACACGGCGGCTTTTTTGTTTGTTGCTTCTCTCATTAGAGGATTTTGGCGTCCCACGTTTTGTACATTTACCCGTGTCATGTGTAAATATTATATTATTTACTACATACATCTGTAAGTAACATAACATAAGTCAAATTCAAGGAAAGTAAGTCACGGTCAAGGCAAAGCTATGGCCCAGTAAAGTGGTCGTGAGCTTTTACGAAAAGAACGTTCCACATTGTTGTATACCATTTGCCTACATTCGTGCACGTTATCGACCCACCATTGTTTTATTATATAATAACACTCGAGAAGCGCCAGTTTTGGAACGCAACGTGATTTTTTCCAAGTTGGGCGGCAGAAAAAAAAATTGGCGTATCGTCATTGCTTGGTCTGAATATAGAAACAAATACTTACCTTAACAAAATAGGAATTAGTGTAATCAATTTATACGAGGAAGTAAATAAAACAATGATGTGTTTATCCTAATTAAATAAACTTACCTAAATTAGGGTGAATGACCGTGACTGTGTCAGTGTGACTACGATTTACAAGCTCTGTATAGATTTTTCCTCATTCCTGAAAATAAACGGTTTGGTATTGGGTTGGAGTAGGTATATACAGGGTTATAAGGAAAGGGCGCTAAGCCGAAAAGGGCTCTATAGTACTCATCATTATGAACAACTTTTATTAAGCCGAAAGGGGCTGATAGTACTCATGGTTGTGAACAACTTTTACTATGGGATCAACCCTGAAATCGAGAAAAAATATCAGCTGTTCCATGGAAAAATGACAATGACACGCGACAAAATGTATGGAACAGCTGATTTTTTTTTCTCGATTTCAGGGTTGATCCCATAGTAAAATTTGTTCACAACCATGAGTACTATCAGCCCCTTTCGGCTTAGCATACCCTTTCCTCATAACCCTGTATACATAAATAAATTAAATTCATTATGTATTGGGTTTTGTTTCTGTTTCTTTTGCATTGCCCTTTGTCTACAATACACTGGTGTCGATTATGTTGTACTGTTCTGTGAGTTTAGTAAGTGCACTAAACTAATCTGACAGGAATAAAATTATCTGCGTCTATTTTCATTTCAATATGACAAGGATGGCGACAATTTTAAAGTAGTCATGTTTAGTATGGTTTTGAAAACGCCACAACAGAATCGACACCAATTTTATACATTTACATTTTATGCTTTCATGAACTTTGTACACATCATGTTTGACTATTTTCTTTGGTGTGTTTTTCATTTTAAATCAATGTTTATAATTTATAATTAACTTACTTGTTTCTTGTTTGTTTTGTTTGTGTTTGGTGTTTGTTATTATCACACTAATATTATAAATGCGAAAGGGTGTTTGAGTGGGTCTGTTTCCTTTAAGCACCGTAACGGATGAACGGATTTGGAATAAATTTGTTATAGAGGCTTATACACTAGGTTATACATTTTTTGCCTTAAAAAAATTATGAATCCTGTGGTATAGCGGGTGAAACCGCGGGACTATACTAGTTAAATATTAGTTCACCTATAATAGTAGATAAGTTTATTTTACACACTAGATACCGCATTACGAGATTCGTTGTTCCTACAATAAGTCACCAAAGTTTGAGGAAGGCGCGGGTCGCGGGGAGTGCGACCAAGGGTTCTCATTGGCTATCTCAATGTTACGCCTACTCGCGAATAACAATCAACCAATCAGAGTAATTTCTTATAAGTGTATTTAGACTGGTGTGTGGTGCGCTTCGAGCGTTCTGAATGCAGAATCTAGGTGTGATCTGTGAACCTACCCTAACAGCATACTATGGTTTCCTCACGATACTTGCCTTTTCCGGCAGCTCAAGCTCGAAGCTTCACGTTACTATACTACAGTTTAAATATCTAAATATGATCTAGTAGTACATAAAATCGGCAGCCTATTTATAAAATGTGTGCACAACTTCCAACGGACCGTGAAATTAGAGATGAGTCCAGCATACGCTACCTGCTATTAATTGTGATAGCTATCCGACTGATAACCATATACATAATTATTTTCGTTTTGCCTGATGAACATTGGCTTATTATCTATGATTTTGAGCTAATTATGCCTATTGTATGTGACATAAATTTTTTTTTTTTTGAAAGTTTTATATTATAATTTATATTGTTATTACATTTTCATTTATTATAAACAATTTCATTTAAAAAAAAATACATTTGATTTTGTTACAGCCATTTAAACTATATACGTTTAGATATTTAGGACCGACAATGAAATCGCGAATTTTTTTATTGACCCTCGACAAAATGTATCGAACAACTGTTTTTTTTTAAATATCAGTTTCGTCGAACATAATGACCCCCTGAGTTAGTACAGAATTTTTAAAGCTTCCCGTATATAATATTATTAACTGAATACTATGAATTAAAAGCTTTTATTTAACTTGCAATGTTTGTATGTATGTTCTGCGGGCTTATCCTCTAACTTTGAAACGTTCATGATTCTGATTGCGAGAGCATGTCGTCCCGCTCTTACCAACTTAGTCGCACTATTCGTGGTCCCGCTCGCGCAACGCTCGCTATCGCTTTCAGAGTTACGGGATAAGCCCACGGGTCAAATCTTGAACTGAATCAGCAGTTCCCCTTGTTCAATTGAGTTGACATTTTGCATGCCTGTCAAGTTCCGATAGTAAAACAATATTATGAGAGCCGATCTGCTGATGGTTACGGAAGATGGAAAACGGAACTACTCAGAAACTAACAGTAGATTGATAGAGTTTGGAATCATGTTGATCAGCTTACAGTACCCTGAAAGGATTTTATAAGAGCTTATTATTCTCTGGAAAAATACATTTAGGTACCAGAAAAACTTATTTGTTATATGCCAGCTATCTGACAGCCAATCGTCTGTTTTCCAGCACCAGTTCCCAGCGATGCACGACCTGAAGCTGGGCGGGATGCTGTACCTCATCGGGGTGTTTTTCTTCAAGTCAGACGGGCGCATTCCCTTCGCCCACGCCATCTGGCACGTGTTCGTCGCCCTCGCAGCTAGCGTGCATTATCTTGCCATTCTACGCCACCTCTTCCCAGAACTCAAATCTCAATGAAGACTGCCCAGTTAACCGAATCTCTGTTGTAAGAGCTCTCTAACTATTAGAGCTTCGCAGACATTCTGCAACAAAACAGGTAATGTAACGCGAACTCTGTTTCCGCGCACGCAAAACGCCTCTTCTGTGAACGCACTCGATTCGTAACTCGATTCATAACATCACAAATATTTCATAGAAATTATAATTTAATACAATAGTTAATATCTTTTAATTTTACGGAAGAAATAGAAAAATACTGATCACTTTGTTTTTTCTATGTCCTGCGTAAAACAAAAGACAAAAAAGTTAAACTTTCATTGACATCTGTAAAACAGCTGACAAAACAAAAAGAACATCAAACATCATCTGTAAACATACACAAATACAAGACCATTCACACTTAGTGATTTTGTTTCAATATCGTGAAAATGCGCGAGCGAAACAACTGTGGACGCGACTATGTGCAAATGACGTACACGTCAACATGACCATGTATCTATTCTTAAATACGTCCTAATTTTGCGGATAAATGTAAAAACAGAAGTTTTTGCTTGTAAGTGCGTATTTTATTCAGTTTCGTAGAGTTGATACCGCCATTGATGTTCGCGTTACGTCACAGAATGTCTACGAAGCACGTATGTGCGACTGATTGGATAATTCGCGCAGTTTGTTGGCGAATTTTCCAGTCTTTGTGTTACTTGTTCACCCTGCGTGTTGGGTCACTCGTAGAGTAGGTATACGTATTGTATGTGTGATTTTGTATCCTTTTTATTGCGAGGGGAAATCTTCGCAAGATACCCGACTGCTTTGGGGTGCATCCGGGTTGTGTGGGGTTATACACACTAAAACTGACTTGACTTGAGTTGGTGCTTGACGAAGGGCTCCGGGATCTCCAAGGGAACGAGCCTTCAGCTCCTCCCGGGAGTGAGTTTGTACCCTAGATCTGTTGAATGCGAAGATGAAGCGTATACATTTTTAGCAAAAAAATATGCTCTAATTTGATTTTAATATATCCTGATACAATTTTCTAGGCTATTTCTATTTGGCACAGATTTTTTTTAGTAACAAGATATGATACGCTTTGTCTTCCCGTCTTGGTAATTGAGAGGCCGGACTCGTTTTTAAACATAGGTGCGTTAAAGACGCGCTTACGTAATACACGCTCTCTCGCTCGCACAATCAATATTTTTTAATTATATCAAATACTGAGGGTTAATTTAAAAAATATTTTTTATACATTTTCCTCATTACATACATCAGTTAACAAGTTTTTAATTAACTTAGCAATAGAAAAAACTTGCATGAGTGAACTTGAGAATTATGCCAGTCAGCACCAAACTTTGACAGCTCCTAAGTTCATACTTAACTCTCTAGGACGTACCTAATAATGAAAAATGCGTAAACTTAGGAGGTTGCCTAAATGTGTAACCCCCGAATACTGAAACGTTCGTTAACTTTGACAACAGATTAATTCTAATATTTCTAATACTGCCTTTGTCTGGCACTAAGCAAATGACAAAGGCAGCAATAGACTTAATCTGTCATCAAAGATAACAAACGTTTCAGTATTCGGGGGTAAGACATGTCCTTTGATATGCCTAATTCTGACTTAGTTTACTAATGGAAAGGAAAGGTGATGCTTAGCTAAGCTTTGTTGACTTTAGTGCAGATGGGGATTAGTCTATGACGTTTTAAATGTTATATTAAAGAAAATGTTTATAAAACTTTTTTGAATGTCACGCTTATTCATTTTATTTAGTGAAAATATTGACTGTGCGAGCGAGAGAGCATGTATCATATATCACGTGAACGTGTCCTTAACTTTTAACATCTGACTGATAGAAGTATCGAAGGGTCACTATTGTATCCAACTTTAACGCTAGTTGTCATCGCCCAAGCAACTTGTCCCAATTTTCAATATGCCATACAAATCGTTTATAAAGCTTCTGTTATGACAAAGTTGTGTTCAAGTATCCCATTTAATGTAATATGTTATCCTGAGATCTGGATAAAGTTGTCAGCGTGTTTCCTGCTTCGAAGCGGCACACTGCAATCGATATTATAGCCCAGTCAATTTAGCGTTTGATGGAAGTAACTAATAACAGTTTTTTTATTTCTGTACGTAATTGCAGAATCAACCTCTCATTTTAATATAAAATAACTAGTAGTTCGCGGCGAACTGAGACCTCGCGTTCCCTATATCTTCACAACCCCTGAACCGATTCAGCTCATATTCGAACTTAAAAATTGTATTGAAATGAACTACTTGCCTACAAAATTTCATGAAGATCGGATTAACGGTTCGCAAGTTATCATCGGACAAATATACACACAAGCATACAAACATACATACAAAAGCCGATTTGTCCCAGTAAACTCTGAGACCTTCGCTTCGCTCGGTCAATTAAACAAAATTCTTATCCGGAACAGACTCAAATTTTACATTTTGCAATTTCGTATGTATTTGCGCTTTGTTAGTGTTTCAGATGACGATCGTAAGCACGGCAGTGCAGTGAGTTTTCGGCGACGATAATGTATCATGGCTCACTCGAGCATAGATTTTTTCTATGTTCCGTACCTCCAGATTGTTTAATTTAATATTGATTCTACGACAGCAAATTATACTAAACACGACTTTATATTTATGTTACGAATTATGTCCGTGTCCTCCATACTAAATCCCGTAGCTTGACTGGGCTGTTAGGCTCGTATCATGACGGCCGGCTGTTATTGTCATGACAACCCGAAGATATTATCTTACGATCGATTTGGTAACCGGATTGGTTTCATAATTGTTTATCAATTTGGTATCTATTTTCATATTATATATAATTAAAGCTGTTTCGTTTCATACCGCTTGTACCTATCCAATACTTTCGAATGCAGTGTGACGCTTCTAAATATTAATTTCATTGTACGTAGTTCCTTAGATCTGAATATTTAGTAGTTTGGCCAAAATACCTACAAACGTGTGTGTATATATTTTGTAAAATATTGTTAAAACTTATTGTTGTAGCCATTTAATCTTATCTTATAATCTCGAGACCAAAGCGACCCTTTTTAGAGTAACTATTTGAAGTATTGGGGTTTTTAGAGATGTTTATATACCTATCTATTTATACGAAATCCAGTTTCAGCGATACCCTTATATAACTAAATGTGAATTTCCCTTAGAATAGTCTGTATACATTTTAGCGTAGCTAGCGAAACGGGTCGTGTATTAGATTTTAAAAGTTTTATCATTACCTATATTATTTATGTTCAGTAAATCTTTATTTATACTATATTCATAATAGTTATTGCTCAATCGTGTGATTAGGTAATATTTGCTAGACTTCCAAAACGTAGTGCTCGTGTGATTGAAGAAGTTGAAGCGTCGAGTCGAATAAACGTCGTGTAAGAACGGCGATGTAGATGCGACTGACAGCATTGTTCCTCGTCCTCGTTTCACTTCGATACGAAAACAATCGAGTGTTTTAAAACTAGAGCGGACGCGCGCTTTCTAGCGCGTCCGATCTCTACACAATGGACAGGGACTCTTGTCCCTCTGACCTTTTGATCTGTGACTATGCAAAGAATGTCTGTCTCAATCGTTCCAAATTGCCAATCATTCTAACGTTCTCGTTACATACATGTTTCAACATCACTCTGAAATGTTTATAGAACTTGGTCATCACGATTTCTAGTCATTATATTTGCTACAAATGGATGTTTTTAAATCGATAATTTTGAATCCGTTTAGTCAAGGTAACAGGGTACAAAACCTAAATTGATTGTAATCGCACATAAGATGAATTATTAAATTTTTCAATTTTTTTTTTTTTTTTGTACTAGTTTTACACAAGTAATAATTTTCATCGGCAGTTTTCGTTTGCACAGATGTTTCCGACTAGCGGAACGTGTAAATAATCAATATTGAACATTATTTGCAAGCAGAAATGGCAGAGTATTTCTTGCTATGCATTCTTACACTCGATTGACCAATGACAGCGCTGGCCGCGAAATCGAGCAACCAATACAAGCGCAAGATTTTAGCGCGTATAGTATTCTACTTCAGCATTGGTAGATCGAAATTTTCCGCGCTATTAAAATTGGTCTAGTGTGCAGGTACATCGGGAGGAATTATTTGTTGTGTAAAACTACTTACCTCTTTTTTAAAATTATTTTATTATATATTTATTTACTTTATAAATATTAGCTAAATATTAAATTAATATGGCAATACGGAGAGTTAGCAAATATTTCAATTGTATACAGTGCAAAAGTAGTATAATCATAAGTAGTGAAATTATGTTTAATTTGTAATCTGCAAGCGTAGCATGGGCACAGCGAAAGAATCTTTGTCTACTCTTTTTGTCGTGCAAAACAGGCCCCGGCTACGATAATGTATTTGTCTCGTTTTCGCACGACATAAAGAGTAGAGAAGGTTTTGTCGCGATGCGCGTACTAGGCCTGCGAATGGTGTTTATGTATTTCAGAATACTTACAGGGAATTCTGGGACCCCAGGTTTCTTAGGGGTAATGTATCTAAGTGTTTATTTGTAGAAGAAACTTCATCGAATCTCTTTAATAGCTGTAAGTAAGATTCACTATGCAACAAATCAATTCCAAGTTGTCGATAATATGTCAGTACGTAGTACGTACCCTGTGTACGTACCTTAAAAAAATACGTAAATCAACGAACTTCAACTGAATATTACAATGCGCAGATTACCACTATATATTACGCATGCAGGACGATCGCACCGCAACAAAAATCGGTAATAATCATTCACTCTTATTGGTCCAGGCGTGAGTAGCAAAATCTTGAGGTAGCCAATGAACGCTGGTAACCAATATTATTGGTCTCAGTCCCCGAAAACCGCGCTTTTCTCCAACTTTGGTGAGTTTTGTGGCGAACATCTCGTATCTGGGTAATCTGTGATTAATACGCGCGCCTTCTTTGTTTAAAACGTCATTTTCTATAATTCAACATGTTTGATTACAGCGACAAGGTCCTAAATCTATTGAATATGAATTGATGTTAACCTTTTGTAAATTAATCTAGGGGTCGAGTCGTTCTTTCTGACTGCGTATCTCAAGTCTTCCACGAGATGCCATATATTGGTGTTTTAATCAAAATATAAAAATAGTGACGTAATATGTGACAGAATTTTGACTTTATGTAATTTTGTTAGAGTAACAATTTATAACTGATACCCTTATTAGTAAACACGGTGAAACTTTGGAGCAGTTGCTCAGTTTTCTGTCTTTTACAATCGAGTTCTTATTTCTTAAAGAGCGAAAAGGACTAAACACGTGGTAACCATTCCAAGGGCACTACACGTTTATTAATACGGGGGTTTATAACGGACTATGAATTATTTGAAAATAAAAATTGGCATACTAAGCGACACTTCCATGGGAATACTGCTAACATTAACTTAATAACAGTTTGTCGTCGCAAAAAACATCTAATCAGAATTTATAATACGTACAATTCAAATCAAAACAATATAATGTAGGTGTAACAGAACAAAAAATAACAAATGTAACAGCCTGAGCACGTCCACTGCCGGACAAAGGCCTCGCCCTTACGAGTGCCACACGAAACGACAATTACACACACACAAATTACCTCGTTATAGTATTAGTATAGACATAGAAAAGTTATACGAGAAGAATGGCAATTTCATACAAAAAAGTGTACCCCCGAATAAACAGCATAATACTAGACGGCGCTTACGTATTTAGTCAGCTAGTGTTCAGACCGCTATAAAAGCTGATGAAAATATGGGTTGTATAGAAACATAGAATTGATATATTATGTCCGCAATTTGTTTAGTTCAAATTAGATTGCAATATACGACATAAAAAATTATTTTCCCCCACGCCATCTATTGAAAACGTAGCGAGTGTCAAAAAAAAAAAAATTGTATTACTAATGCAAAAATATTCATAACAAGTAGCGTATTTTCCCCATACCATTACGAATGAGTTAGGTTTAGGTTTCTATTTCAAGTCAAGCAGAAATTGTGACGATGTCCTTATCAGTTACTACATATCAGGTTACGCATCTTTCTATGACCATTGGCATTCTTCTCTAAATAATTTACCTATGGTATTTATGCCATATGATTAGCTTTATGCCAATAAGTGTGTTATTATTTATTTAGGAAATAATTATTTGCTCATCAATGATTGTGTTTCACTTGATATCAAGTTTTTTTAAATGCAGCTTATTGGGTATTTTAAACATTCCTAGGTTGACCTCCCGTAACTACTTTATTAAATTTGAAAATTGTGAGTCAATAAATTGTAAGGTACTGTAGATATTAATATGAAATTAATAGAATTTTAAACACTAATCATGTTTGGAAATATTTTTCATTTTTAGTTTTCTTTTACATAAAAAATACAAAAGACCCAATCAAAGTATATTGTCATAAATATTGTAAAAATCGAATGAAGTTAAGTCTTATTCTATTTCTATGGGTCATTTTATATAATTAGAATATTAATCTTACTTTAGTCATTAATATTTAGATATTGCACTTTATAATTTTTATTAAATCATATTATACATTAAAAGTAAAGTATCTTTATAAATACATCACAGTAAAAAAATTCAGTTGTTCATAAAATTGATTTTATTATTTTTATGTAAAAGAAACCAATATTTTCTGTACAATTTCGATATATTAACTTTATTATTTACTAGCGTTGTAAATACTTATTTATGTCGGGTATAGTTTTAAAAGTTATCTACTGAATAATTTAGGAAATACTTTTTTAACATGTAATAGTTGAATGATATTGGAACTTGGTATAGTTTTGTAGATGTTTTTGGGAAATCAATAAAATTAAATTTTACAAAGCATTTAAACTGTTTTATTTATCTATTGGAGACAATTAGCAATAGGTAGTGTAGGTACAATAAATACAAAATATGACACACAGGAAATTCTACTTATGAGAATAAATAAATATTAGTGATAGTTAACTAAAATGTTTTTTTTAAAATTCAATATCGCACCAAAAACTGCAACAAAATACTGCGCTTGCATAGCCCGGAAGTCCGAAGTGTGAACGAGCGGGAAAATATAGTCAACACGGTGAACGAACGAAACTTTTTTTTCCTGATCATCAACAGTGGACGAAGGGGTGTTACCGAGCGGGAAGTAACCAGCACGCCGTTATTCACAGTCGCGCATAAGTGAAATGGGTTGTAGTTGTAACAGCAATATGGATAGTTTTTTGAATGATAGTTCATTTAAAAGTTTGCAGTTTTGCTGGTAATGTTGAATCTATAGTTACAAGAATCTGATGGTCCTCAAATTACATTTTAGATACAGTTTTAATGCCTAAGATTTCAAAGCATTTCTCCATAATCCTAGCAGTTATTTCACAAAGAATCAACCTATCATAAAATATCTTGACAATCTTGCCTTCTTTATCTTTTTCAATACAATAACATTTGTCATAGAACTCTGTAAATGTTGATGATATCTCATACAAATACTCACATAAAGTGTGTAAATATAAGTCTTTAGATACCTTTATAATAGTCTCTGGGAACCTCAATAATACTTTTCCAAGCTTCCACTCAGCTTCGTGAGTAAACTTCAAACCGGACTTTTGGGCCTCTGCCAATAGCGAGTCCATTGAAACTTGAGCATTTCGAGCTATTGACCTTATCCGAGTTAGAGCATAAAGCAAGTATACCGCTGTGTTACCTCGGTCATCCAACATTTTATCAAATGAGAATATATAATCATTTATTCTATTATGAGACAAGTCAGCATATTTAATACAGCCATATGCCACAGCTTCCTGAGCTTGTTTCAACTCTTCAGGTGTCAAAACTTTGTCTCGGCCCTTTTCGACAAGCTTGTCTTTCGCCCGCACTAGGCCTTCATCTAACAAGTTTATCAGTTTAATTGTATCGCCTGACCGTGTTTTGAATTTCTTTTTGTCTTCACCTAACACAACTCCGAATCCCACATTCTCTACTCTTTTGCCGTCTTTCAGGATACCAGCTCGCCTTGCACATTGATCTATCATCATAAAGTGGGTATTCTGCCCCGCATCAGTCACATAAATAAACCTGTCACCTTTTTCTTCTTCCACCCTCTGCCGTATAGTTGCCATGTCAGAAGTATCATAAGTGTATCCACCATCAGATTTTACCACAGTGAGTGGGATTCCTGTGTGGTTCACTGGGTCGCCCCACATAATTAAGCGACCTTCATCTTCCTCCAAAAACCCCTTTTCCTTGAATTCCTTTACAATAATGTGCATCCTGTCATGATAGTAGGACTCTCCCCTATCAATAATCTTAATTTCAAGACGATCATAGATTTTCTGGAACTCCCGACGAGACACATCACAAATTAAATTCCAGGCCGCTATATAATCTGGTTCATGGGATTGGAGCTTAACAACACATGCATAGGCTCGTTTCTTAAATCCTTCATCACTATCAAATCGCACCTTGGATTCTTTGTAAAAGGCCTGCAAATCAGAAATAGGAGGAGAATGGGTCTTGTAATCAGGGAATTTGTCTTCTAAATGTGCAATCAACATTCCGAATTGAGTACCCCAGTCGCCCAAGTGATTGATCCTTAGCACATCATTATTTATGAACTCGAGAACACGAGCTATGCTGTCGCCAATTATTGTAGACCTCAAGTGTCCAACGTGCATTTCTTTTGCAATGTTTGGAGAGGAGAAATCTACAATAACTCGTTCCTTCTTAGCAGGAGGTGGTTTCACACCAGATTTAAGAATACTGCTCAGGACATGCTCAGCAAATTCTTTGTTGAGATAGATATTTATGAAGCCAGCTCCTGCAACTTCCATTCGTTCGATGAGGGGTGAGGAAGGGGTTTTGTTTAGAATATTGTTGGCTACTTCTCTAGGATTAGTCTTCACATTTTTAGCTTTAAGCAACTGGGAAATGGACATGGCAGAGTTGCATTGATAATCTCCAAACTTTGGATTATTGCCCGATACAGTAACAGCGACGGGTGCGTCTTCTAAATCAGGATATGCAGAAGCGATAGCAACTTCGAACACTTTTTCAAGCTCATTGAGGATGGAAATATTTCCTTCTACTGAGTTAACATCTGTTATTAGAGAGGGTCGTTTTCGCGGCTCTTTTGTACATGCGCCGGATACGCTTGACTGTTCCGCTTTGATGGCGTTTTGTAGAATAACAAGACGGTGTTTAAGCTTCTCGTTTTCAGTCAACAGCTTGTCCAAATCCGCGTTGCCGACGTAGCTCAAGTCATCATTCTCCAGTAGCTCCAACTCTGCAGATAGAGCTTTTACTTCTTTCTCGGCTTTCGCAGTCCTTTCCTCCAACTTCTTCTCGTCGATACTAGACATAGTGAAAAGAAACAGTTGGAAATGTCGATACTAAAACACTTTCACCTACAAAAACCTTTAGCAGTCGGTAAAATCAGTAAAAATAGAATATCCCTCGGAATTTTTTGTTTAAGGTTATCTGATCTGTCGCTATTCACTGCCACCACACAGTGCTGCCAGCTCAGCATCAGGTTTATGGGCTAATTGGGCTATATTAGATCGAATCTTAAAAAGAGCTTTTAGAAACCGAGAGACGTTGCCGCCCCGTGCCTCACGCGGCCGAGTTCCTGCGTGATTTTTACCGCGCATGTGAATCGTCACCCACTCATATCCCGAATGACACGGCTATACGCGCGTGCGTTGCGTTAACATCAGAGGGCTCAAAAATACTTGCGCATAATCACTTAATTAAACTGTGAAAGGTTTTGGTACCCAAAAAGACACAAAACTGCCACAAATGGTGACACTATGTTGGTAACCAAATCGCTGAATTCTGCCACAAATGGTAACACTGCTTCAGCGCCCAAATTGAAGGACTTGACCGTGAGTTACTTTGCTTGACTTAGACTAGATATAGATAGTGATACACTTATATAAATTGTGAAATATTTGACTTCACTTGCAATATTACAATACTTGACACTAAGTGTGAAGCCAAAACATAACAGAAAAAAAAAACATTATTTCATTCCTCCAAGATTTTGCCTTTTTGAACGAACTTTTTAAACGTCAATCAATCGTTTCCATGACAACCAAGGTCAAACAAACAGCGGCAAAGCAAAAATATGTTTCAAAAGTGGCAAGTGCGAATGGAAAGAAAATAATAAATTATTCTCACTTTTAATACAAACTTTACATTATTTTAAACAGCTTAGGTACATACGAAAGTGTTTCAATAATTGTGTAGATAGTGACCGTGAAATGTTTGTAAAATTTTGATAACTGTCCCGCCTTCTCAAAAGATAACAATATAATTTCTCATGGCTCGAGGATGGCACTCAATCAAAATGGGCTTGAATACGCAAATGGGGACAGGGATGAATCGATGTGGCTTGAAAACCTTACCAAGTAAGTATGTTTTAGGGTTTCTTTGCATGTTTGAATAATTAATGACTAAACCACATACAAGACGTCAATAAAGGCCTCTTATAAGTACAATGCTCTACAGTCCGTGTCAAGGCTGTGCCAACCCTATACTGTAAAGAACAATGTAAAAAGAAGCTTGCTTATATTGTGGTAAAAGTATAAAAAGCCTTGTAAGAGTTGTATATTTATCTTGAGATATTTGACGTGTACTATCCTATCCTAACTAATAATAGTAGTTCGCGGCGAACTGAGACCTCGCGGTCCCTATATCTTCACAACCCCTGGACCGATTCAGCTCATATTCGAACTTAAAAATTGTATTTAAATGAACTACTTGCCTACAAAATTTTATGAAGATCGGATAAACGGTTCGCAAGCTATCGTCGGACAAATATGCACACAAACATACAAACATACATACAAAAGCCGATTAGTCCCAGTAAACTCTGAGACCTTCGCTTCGCTCGGTCTATTACTTATATAGGCGAAAGTAACTCCATCTCTCTGTCTGGGTGTTTGTCGCGTTATCTCGGTTAGACGGCTGAACGGATCGACCAGAATTTTGCATAGATATAGCTAAAGGGTCGGAGACGGACATAGGCTACTATTTTTTTTTTGTAGGGCCACGCGAAAGAAGTCGCCGGTAACAGCTAGTAATCTTTATATCTGTTGTCGAAGTTTCTATGGTGGCTTTGTTAATTTACTCAGATATATGCTTTATATTTTTACACAATCTTTTTAAGGGAGATGAAAGAAACTCGAATCAGAAACAGCAACAGCACATCGTCTCCAACATTAGAAAATATTTTCAAAACTTCTAAATCGGACAGCCTTAGGTAAGGTATTTTTTTTTTTCTATTTTATGTAGAACTATACTAGTTCAGAGGCTATTTCGAGAGAAAGACAGCGCTATACACTTTTTCACGAGGTGAAAAGAGATTGCTTTAGTGCGCGCTGGTCAAAGAATCAGATAATTGCTAATTACATCTAAACCAGGAAATCAATCAACATTCTGTTCGATAACATCCTAGATATTATTATTACCTCACTATTAGTATAATAATCATTTGAATATAAATAGTCGTTCCGAGCGCCAGCGAAAAATATGTGTAAATCAAGTTCTTTTCAATATTATTCTTTTGCAGAGAATGTCATCCAATCATTCCCTCTATGAAATTCTCGATCTACAGAACCAAAAAACATGTCTCAAAATAAGATTTTTAATCTACATAACTAATGAGGTGCACAAAATCGAAAAATCACATTTTTATCAAACTAGGCCGTTACTATAGTCTTCGACCAGCAACATAATATAACGTGTGTGTGTCTGTGTGCACGTTTGTTTGAATTTTAAGTAAACAGACAGGGCTAAGATTTTGTAAGCTAAAACATAGTTTTAGTATACTGTACAATAAAGAAATCAAATAGGTGAAAAATAAAAATAAATTAAATGAATACTTTTCCATGCGACCGAGTGCGAAAGTTTATCGCTTGCCTTATGGTAACCGTCTTGGTAATGAATGGCAAATGGTATGGTTACCCAAAAAAAAAAATTCAGTGCTGACAGCTTTTTTTATTGTTTTTTTTTTTCATTATAAATTATTGTTGAAATAAACATTTCAGATTAAGAAGAACATCTTTGGACACAATAGACTACGTGGCAAAAAGTCAGGCTCCGTCAGTGGCACACTCTGCTGGCACTTTGCGGCATAGCAAAAGTATGTTGTCTAGTCTCAATTCTATCCGCACCATCGCTACGTATAAAAATGCTACAATCTATACCACCACCTAAACTGTGATTTCAAATTTTTCATTTATTCAAACTCCGCATTCTGATAACGCCAACCGTCACTGGTATTCGCAATAGTGTCTTCATGTCTTCAGTTTCGCGCGCAATTGCAATTGCCAAAAAACGGAATCGGGCCGGCGCCGGTCGAAATTCAAATCCTTTAAGCCGTTACATTTAATTCAGGCTATCTCCAAAATGGTCGACGAAAATACACAGTGCGAAGCGAGCTGGATATCGGTGACTCCCCACGCGGCGACAACGACTTCCTCTCGGATCTGCTTCCGCATTACGTCACACCACGGCACAAACAGCTCAGCAACGTCATCGATGAGGACTTCTATGACGTCATCATAGGATCTCGTAAGTTGGATAATCGTCATGTACTCATATTATTTCACAGAGATCTACGCCTAGACCTCTCCTAACGCACGCTATTTAACCACAGCTTTATAGAGAGACCGACAGCATTATAATCATTTACCTGTGCCCCGCGGTTTCACCCGCTATTCTACAGAAACCGAATATTTTTCCGGGATAAAAAGTAGTTTATGTGTTAATCCAGCCGCCTCCATACCAAATTTCATTCAAATCCGTTCAGCCGTTACAGAATTGAACGGGAACAAACATACTTACATGCTTACACACAAACTTTGGCATTTATAACAATTCCTGCATTTTTTTTTCATGGATACAGCTTATGGGTCGGAGACGGACATAGGACTTTTTTTGTAGGTCCACGCGAACGAAGTCGCGGTTAACAGCTAGTAACGTATAAATCCTTTATTTCGTGAACACATTGATGCTATATGGTTCAAGTTCCCGTTAATTTCAGGCCATCAAGAGGAAAAACCTCGTCGAAAGTCTATCCCCAAAGAAAACCCCATACATTCACAACACAATAACTCAATCAAGAAGTCTGTAAGCAAAAGCACGGCCAAAAAGCCCTCGACATTGAGTTCAGTTTCGAGTAAAAACGGACGAGATAAAGTTAAAAATGAATTTGTTATCCCTGAACTTCCCGCGGGCCGGCTCTTGGAAATGAAGATATATTCCAATTGGGGGGATAAGTATGTTGTGGGATTGAATGGAATTGAATTGTTCGACTCTGAGGGCAGACCGGTCCTTATGGAAAAGGTAAGGAAATTAGCTAATCCATACAAATTCCCTTTATTAATTTTCTTTCGGAAGCAAAGCTTATTTGTTGGTTTATGATATCTGTTGGAAAAAAATATCTGCTGCAATAAACAAGCTGAAGGCACCGATATTTCGATACTAGATTTCTCGATCCGAACACTCACTCTGGGCCCCTATTCGGAGAAATGACATTTTTATCTCTCTCTCACTCACTCCCATTAAATACACACACACGCACAGGAATAGGGGCCCAGGGACCCTATTCCTGTGCGCTCGAGATTATCTCGGTGACTGTCTCTCTAATTTAAAATTTAATGGGAGTGAGTGAGAGAGAGTTAAAAATGTCATTTCTCCGAATAGGGTCCCTGTTCGGCTGAACTGTACTTCAATCCGTACACCTTACTTTAGGGTGTCTACACATGGCCTGACCTGACATCGCGTGAAAAGGACAGCTAGATTTGAATTTCACGGGAGCAAAAGAAACAAACTATAAAGATTATAGCTTCTCCCTTTCGCTCCTCCAGAAGCTTATATATAGCCATCTCTTTCAAACGATATCAGGTCAGGCCATGTAGCGAGGCCTTTAGTGTGGCTTCGACATCCATGCAGTGTGCCCACATTATTATGTACGTTGGCTCGTACGGTGCGGCGAGAATACGAGTATTCGAAATTGCGCTGCATGTCTTAGGGTAGCGACAAAACGAGAGTAAATTTTAATCTTAGAATAAATCGGCGTTTTGACATATTTTCTATACAAAAACAGTCTAACCGGCAAATTATTCCTCAGACAAAGTTATGTAACGTTGGAAAAATCCAGCCTAATAATGTTTTAGCGCTGCAGCGAACTTTAGTTCTAACCCACTAGCATTTGAAGAAATAGTTTTCATGCATGTTCTTGTTTTTTTTTTTTTTACTCGGTGACGAGACGAGCAAGTCGCTCACCTGATGCTAAGCGTCACGCTTGCCTATAACAGTTCAGTGCCACCCAGAATTTCGAACTTCAACAGTGACTGCGCTCGTCACCCTGAGATGTTAGATGTTAAATCTCTGTATGCCCAGTAATTACGCTGGAAACATTGCCCTTCAATCCGGAACACAATGCTTGCACACTACTGCTCGGCGGTTGAATAACTGGCAAAGGTGTGGTACTCCCCCTTGTCTATCGGTAGAATGTTTGTAAATGGCTGCATGTATTTGTCACATCTATTAATTCTTGTCGCTAGATCTGGACAGATTCTGAAACCGGCGACCAGTCGATGCACGGCCGCGTGCAGAACATAACAGACGGCGTTGTGAGGACGCATGACGAGCGACACGCGTGGACCGCGCCGGCGCCCCGCGGCGCTCCGCTCGCGCTCACCGCGCTACTGGAGGGCAGCGCCCGGCTAGCACTGCTCAGGATATGGGTGAGAGTGTCTGCAAACATTGCTATGCAGTTTATTAAAATAAAAAGCCATTTGAAAATGTGCCTTATCTGGATGATTATAAGAAGCGAGTATGGTACTTCGATTGAATCGATAGGCATTTAGATTTTTGTTCTTCAAAAAATTATTATCAAATCAATGAAAATGAAAATTTCACCAACCTAATATTGATACCGGTTTTCAGAACTACAATAAATCTCGTATTTATTCAACTCGAGGAGCCCGCCTTGTTCAGATAAAGTTGGACGACAAAGTGATATTCCACGGTGAGATAGCAAGAGCAAGCGGAGAGCTCAAGGGACCGTTAGCTTCTTTTGGAGATGTAAGTTCCTTATTATACAACAAAAATAGAAACCACGACATAAAAAAGCTTCAGTAAACAAAAACGAGTCTCCAATTTTGAGAAGCAAACCCATTTAAGTACTGTTGTTTTTTTTTCAGACGATTCTTTTTACAAAGGATCCCAATATTCTCGACTCCTTAATGACAAACGATAAGCACTTCCAAGACCTGCTGAAAGATAACGATCCTTTGATCGACCTCTCGACCAGCCAGGAGAGACCTCTGACGGCAAACGGTAGCACCCACAATCTTAGCCCGAAAGATCTGCTGGAGGCTTTGGATACTGGTGAGAGAGATCTGAAATATGTGGCCAAGAAAATCACATTAACGCTCATGTCGAATTGGGGGCACAGGCAGGTCATTGGACTTACAGGTATGTTCTACATACCTTTGTTTTACACATTACTGCATTCAGCCTCATTCTATTATAGCTCTCAATCGGAATCTCATCCTGTCGCTCGCATCATCTTACTTGCGCAAGCGGGATGACACGATTATATTTTTTGACCCTAGATTTAATTCCACAGAGCAGCATCACCTTCCATCCCTGAATTAATGAGTTTTTCTTCCAGGTATAGATATTCTGCGCTACAACGAGTCAGTAAATATCCACCGGGCCTATTCGTACGTCACCCTTATATCCGGGGACCAATCGCCAGAACTGGGCCGAAGCCTCATCGACTGCCAAAGTTTGTTCAATGGACGCAACATCACCACGGATTACGAGGACATGTGGTTCGCCAATTTTGAAGCTGGCAGCGAATTTGTGCACGTAGTTATTGAGCTGAAAGAACCTACTGAGATAACTAGTAAGCAAATGTTCATTTAGTACCTAAAGTAAGTTCTAGGCTTCTAGGTCCTTAGTGTTCAATCTAAAAGGTAAGCTAAAGGTAAACCTGGTAAGTAACATCGCCCATCATGTGTATAGAAACATTGCTTCAATTTCGAGGTTTCTAGGTTCACCTTATATACCTAGATTGTATTGATAACGGACGTGAGTTTTTAGGCACATTGGCATTAAACTGGGATTTTTTTGAACCATAAGTTTTATTTCCAATACAGACAGACAGACACAGAAAGGGGGTGGAGGAATCATAAGTATGAGAGTTACTTTTGATTTTTAAAGTGCAATTGCAAACCTTTTCGAGTGGAATTCTATCATCAGTTGCATTGCGATTGAACTTTGTGGTGAAGCAAACCTTATCGCTCTACTTCCGAAGTTTGTAATTATGATGATGAATTGTGATTATTTGGAGCATTCCGTGTCTCAGGCATCCGTATATGGAATTACAATGGCAGCGTGGAGATGTCATACGCGGGCGTGCGGCACGCGCGTGTCTGCTTGGACAGCGAGACGCTACGCTCGCGGCCGCTGCTGCTGAGGCGCGCGCCCGGACACCTCGCATACGACTATGTGCACCAGCTTGAACTGGCCAGCATTGACGACAGGTAAGTAGGTATACGTATAAGCTACCTCTATATATCTGTCTCTTTTTCAATAGTTTAATCTCCGGATTTTATACTAAGTGAATAGCTTGTAGGTATCAATTCAATCAATCATCAAGATGAAGGTCGTGAGGTCTCAGTTCGGGATATCGAACTGAGACCTCACGACCTAATAATGATATCTTGACAAACTCTTGACCGATTTTGCTCATATTCGAAATTCTTATTTATAACTAGCTGATGCCCGCGAAGCTCGCTAAGCTCTTCATACAAAATCATTGTCATCAAAATTACGAGCAGCAGCGCCGCAGTAATCTTAAAAACATACAATTTTCTTTAGGTTAGACGAACTCGATGACTTGGATAGTTTCCATTCGGAGCGTCTAATAAACGAGTCATGTGGGTACGGGTTGGGAGCGGAACCCGCAGCCCCCACCGGGTTCGTGCTGCAGCTGAGCATATTCTCGACGTGGGGGGACCGGTACTACGTGGGCCTCACCGGAGTCGCGCTCTACGGGGCCCGCGGGGAACCTATACCGCTCACAGAGACTAGTGAGTATATGTTTTATTGTTATTTTGATAGAGTTCAAAATTCAGAAGCAGGATTATTTTGTCACTTGATAAACTGTTAGCTCTATAGCCTGTACAGAAAACAAACGTTTTAGTTCACTGGAATCAACAATTCTTTAAAACTGTATCATGAGATATAAAAGATGTTATATTTCAACACATTTTTTTAATAGAAAATATGCGGTTAGATTCGGTAAAAAAAAACATTAGCTGAATTTAAGCGCCCTGTACACAGGCCTGGGTCTTATCTTGTAACTCTGGTGGCGATGGACTTCGTTTGCTATCCCGTTCGTTCGCACGGTCCGAGTAAATTAGCGCGAGTGGAACGGCACGCGATGACATCGCCACCAGAGTTACATGATAAGGTCATGGTCTGATTTTTTTGATTTATAAAATAATAGCTAGACTTGAGTAAATTAAGCAAACTACTCAAAAAATATTCTATTCCAATGGATGCAGCCTTTAAAATGTTGTTTGTAGACGTGTGCGCGCACCCGGCGAGCGTGAACGTATTATCCCCGAGTGCTCAGGATGTGCGCACACCGGACAAACTGATCGACGAGGTCAACGACCGCGTCGGCGACGGGTCCCACTCGTGGCTCGCGCCAGTACTCCCCGACACGCTCAACAGGTAACAACATATAATGGTCGCAGCGCACATGTCAACTCGGAACCGGATCGCCTTGGCCTCATATGAAACTCTTTAATGTAACGCATGAAGTATCGTATCGTCCCGACAGTAGCCGGACGCGTATTTTTTTTATTTACTTTATTTGTAAGCGCATATGGCAGAGTATTGCTTGCTGTGCATTCTTAGCTCTCTCCCGATTACGCGATTTGTACAAGATGGCGCACGTGCGGCCGCGATTTTGCCGCGAAATCGATCGACCAATAACAGCGCAAGACTTTAGCGCGCGTTTCCCGCGCTACTAAAATTGTTCTACTGCGCAACTACATCGGTAGGAATTATTAGTTGTGTAAAACTATAACGGCGTTACATCTCCTCGGGACATGCTCGTGAATCGCATGTGGTTTCTGGTCAACTAGTTGTCGCGACGACTACGTCGGGTTTTATGCCGAGCCGACTTACGACGACAACCGTCGTTGAGATATGATTTAGTTGTAGTTATTAATGCATCGATACGTGGCTGAACAAATAATCGAAATAAGTTTATAAGATGCTAGAAAATGGCTCGAAGGACCGCATTTTTCGGCGACTCCACTCTATTGCTAGTGGTGTTAAAACGTCGCAGTTCTTCCTGTAGTCTTGCGATATCTATGAGCAAAACCATATAGCATAAAGTACAACAAAAGTTTGACGAAAAAGACACTGGCAGGTAAGAAAATGATTATTTATTTATGATTAAGTAAAACGTTCCTGCATTTGTTTCAGGATTTTCTTCGTATTTGATGTCCCAGTTTCTGTTTATGGATTAAAAATATGGAATTACGGCAAAACCCCAACAAGAGGAGTAAAAGAGTTTACAGTGAGTAATTACTAAATATCCAAGTTTAATCTTACTCGTGCCCTAGTAATGACTACTTATTCAAATTCAATGAGCCGTTTTCCTTTTTGGCACTTCATGTCCGTTTCTTTAATCCAAAACAGATGGCGTGGCTATCTTTAAACAATATCCTTTAACTTTCACAGGCTGTCTTGCCACGCCATCTATTTTGGATGAAAGAAACTGAATGAAATGTCAAAAAGGAAAACGGTTAATTACATTTTCGAATTTCAGATTTTAATGGACGATTTGTTAGTTTACAACGGAATACTGGACTGTGCCAAAAATAGTGACACTTTGATCGCTCAGTGGATCTGTTTGCAGAATGTCGACTCTGATAATTTGACGCCAAGGTATGTTTTTAATAATAATTATAATGTATCTATATTCGCATGAATATGTTGCAGACTTTTCAGTAGATACTCCATGTTTTAGGCCATTTTTACACAATTCAAGTACTTAGGCGACCACTGCAATACAAATGTATGATGCTTCGTACGCGTTCCTGTGCCTGTAAATTTGTTTTGCAGTAGTATTCATACTACTGCAAAACAAATTAATATGCGAATGTATCACAAATTTATGATAAACCATGATTAGCATGTGGAAAGGAAAAAAAATGTGGCGAGGTTCTACGATTTTTGCAGTGTACCTAGGATAGCGTATTAAAACCTAAACGTTAGAATTAGTTTGCTTGCAGCATTGATGTGATAGGTTTGAAATTTGTATTATTTATTTAGTCCTTCGGAGAGCAGCCAGCGTACAACTACGAGCGGGTCGCACGAATCCGCGGACCAGGCTGCGCGTCCCATCACTAGCGTCAACAACGTACGGACCTTCCACCACAGGCAGCGACAACACTAGCTTTTAAACGTCTCGATATAAAGTTTGGTTTCACAATGTAGTCACCCCAAAGCAGCGCTTCAGTCGCATTTTTTATGAGAAGGCTGGAAATTGCAGTATAATTACGAACGCTGTCAATCTACGCTTTGGATTGGCCAAAGGCAGGCTTATAGCGTGAGAGCTCGCACCTTGCTCCGCTACGTTTGAATTATAATTGGAATGCACCTTATTTTTAGGTTGATAAGTTTTTTTTAAGTGATGATTGTCATCAATTTGATTAAGATTTGACAGCTTTCGACTTCCTCCGTGAGAACGAATTAACGTTACTCAAGTTTTAATAGTAAAGATATATAAATACATATAATTATGTAGGGAGTCCTTGGTTATGTAGTATGCATCAACGATATTTATTTTAGAAATTTTCAGTTATATAAAGGTTTGAAGTTCTGTTTTTTTTTTGTGTTAGGTAAAGCTTGTAAAGAATTTTACATCAAAAAGGTTTCTTTTGTTATTACAATTTTTAAATTGTGTGGTATACGATAAAAATAATATAAGTATCCTATTTTTACTTTGAATGGTTGTGGCACCCAAAATATTACCCAAAGCCCAACGTACGTAACGAAATAGTTTAATTTTAAGTTAAATAATTTATTTGTAAAAATAAATCAACTAAATTATACATGTCTTATAACCTACGTATAAAAATGTTATCCAATGGTTTTGTTTTTATAATTTAAAATAAACAAACACAATTTGTCGAAATAAATATGAGATTAACACGAAAAATGTAGAATTTAAATTTATTTTGTAGACTGTGCACTAGCCAAATATAATTACTTAATAAGCAAAAACATCGAAAAAGTCAGTTTGTACTTTGTTTTTTACAACAGATAATTCCTCCCGATGTGCGCAGTAGAACAATTTTAGTAGCGCGGGAAACTTTGATCTACCAATGGCAACTTCGCCCGCTGAAATCTTGCGTTGTTATTGGTCGATCGATTTCGCGGCAAAATCGCGCCGCGCGCCCGTGTGTCGTCGTATGGACTATGGAGGACCCAGACACAATTATACAATTATGTTTGGCATAATTTGCTGATGTAGAATCAATATAAAATAAAATTAAACATTCTGGAGGTACAGAACATGTTTTTTTTAAAATCCTGAAATAGATTTATAAAAATGTTTTTTTCCTATAAGCAATTATGCTCGAGGCCTAAAACATTTAAGTAAAAAATTGAGGTAAAACCATGTGACGCTTATAATTTTGAAAATTTTGTGTTCATAAATATAGTAAGTTAGAAAAATCTAAAGCTTCTTTAATTTTGACACCACATCTGCGATTTATTTACTGAACATTTGTATAACAAACTTCATGATGTGTCTATCCAACTTATCCTTACGAGCCGTAGCCTGATTTCAAAAGCTACAGTTGCGCTATCCTGCTCGTGAGCATAGCACGAGTAGGATGGCGCGAGACGAATTGCGAAGACGATTGTCATTGACAGTTAACAGAATCACGCTGCTGATTGTTGTTGTTTTTTATAAGTATTTAGACCGTAAAGTCCGATGCTTTAGAAAATGTTGTCATCTAACTCACTCTGACCACTGTTAGTTTGTTGTCCGTCATTGATGTTGCTGTAAAAATTTACCCTTTTATGTGATCTGTACTACAATTTTTGTACTACGTAATAAACTATAGTTTGTATTTATTAGTGTATTTATTACTCGTAATTCTACCTGCGTGTTACAAGATACATATGTTTTCTGTGATAAAAAATAGCCAGTGATGTGTTAATTTAGGACATAGATTATATCCACTAATTTTAATTTCATTTAAATCTGTTCAGCCGTTACGGAGATAAGAGGGATCAAACGTTCTCACGTTAAACAATCTTTTTCACCACATGGATGGTGTATAGTTCGTTTTCTTTCGGGATATTTTACGAAATCAAACAAATGTTAGAATTCAGCTTATTTATTGTTAAACAACAAACAAATCACAGACTGTTTGTTGTATTGCACTAAAAATAACAATTCGCAATACGCACATAAAGTGTCACTTAATGGTCAAATAATCAAACTCGAATTACTGTTGTCTCAATAATGACCATTGGTATTTATTATTTATTACGACAATCTGATACAGTTTGTACTCTACCGTACTTACTAACATTTCAATAATAACTTCATTCATAAGTATTTCTAAGAACTGTCGAGCAAAAACTTTGAAAAAAAAAATTACAAATGTAAGAACCTATAAAAAAAAACGATCCTATACCTTGCTTCGCGTTCCCAAGACATTTGTAACTACGCAAGAAATAGTCTAAATTATCAGACCAAACTAAATTACATAACACCTAAATAAAGGCAGTATTATCTCAGCTCTCCAATACCTCAACTTCTATCAGTATTCAAATTACAAAAGACCTAACGACTTATCTTTATCAGTCTATCAATACTAAGAAACAGTATGTCAGTGTGCTATACGTAAAATTTCTGGGCATTGTCCTCAGTTTTATATGCCGTCAGTCTACCGGATAGGCCGTGCAGAGTACAGACGGCGACAGGCACAGCTAGACATGAATTTCATGCGAGTGAAAGAAGCGAAATATGTTCTAAAATACGAAATATTAAACAAAAAATATGCCTACAAATATGTCCTGGGTATGTCCAAAAATTGCGGCGAGAACCACCGGAGGACGGGTAGCAGCGTCCGTAAACCGTGAGCGCTCTGCGATACCCAAGCCGCCTGCCAAGGGTGGGGATTATGCCTCCCCTTTTGAGGGGAAAACCAAGTGTTCTGGCTGATGATAATGAAAGAAACGAAATATCGGCTCTTTCACTTCTATGAAATTCGTGTCTTTGTCCGTATAATATCCGATCAAGATTATTGCTTTTATTGCTTCCATACAAGATCGTAAAAATCAAAATTAGTACAAAGATTCCTATGAACCTATGAGAAAATTCATAGTCGTGCCATGTGTTGAGATTGTGACTATAAAATCATGCCATGTGAGACATGAAGTGATTCGGAATGAAACGCTCGCACCTTCGCCTCACGGTAAATTATTATACATTTTTAATAATTATTCGAGACACATTAAAAAATGTATGTCCGGGTAAAAAAAAAAACATAAATTGACACTGACACATAGTCGCGTTTCGCTCGAAAAAGGAACGTAACGTAGGAACGCCAAGAGGTCCGTTCCAGGTTAACTAAAGAAGTAGACCGACCTCAGCACGCTATTCAAGTCGAAGTCTCCTTTCGCGGGCACTCGGCTCAGCAGTTTGTTGACGCGTCTCTTGTCGAACGACCCCACGCTGCTGTCCAAAAGGTCACTGAAATTCATAAGAAAAAAATATTTTGTATGCAAATAATGTTAAGGTTCGGTATTAGATGAGCATCCCTGAAACCGGGAGCTACGCTCGGTTAACTATGCTCGGTTCAAATGTAAGAAATTTCCAAGTAAATTGAAAATAAACAAAAGAAGAGAATAATCTGAAATGCTCTTCCATCCGGAAGCGCCATACATTTTTGTTTCACAGCGCTCGGGGCGCCTGCTATATCAACACTTATACTGTACTAGCTGCTCCACGCGGTTTTAACCGTAGCGACAATTCTACTGAAACTGTAGTTTTATTTTGTCTGGGATAAAAAGTATCTATTTCTTTCCGTACACATGCACAAAATGGCCTCGATCCTTTGCTGCATGTAAGAGGAACAAACAAATCAACAAACACTTTCGCATTTATAATATTAGTAGCGATTTTATTAAAATGGTTAATATATTTGTGTGAACATGAGTTAGTTAAGTTCCTCACTTTTCATTGTAGCTGTATCTCTTCGCAAGAAAATCTGATAAATCGTTGAGTATTGGCTGTGAGTGAAGCGCCACGAACTGTTCACGGCAGATCTGAGAAAAAAATTAATAATGCATAATGAGATAAAGTATAAAGTTAGATAATAACTCGTGTAAATCGATACTCTAAAATCGAGTCCATCAAATCAAATCAAACAATTTACAAAACTTTTGTCGTACAGAGTCATATCAATAGACAACTTCGCGTTTTCTTTTATTATAATTCCGATCGGCAGTTTTCGTTTGCGCAGAAAAGCGCAGACCGGTTTCCGACAGTAGCCGAACGTGTAAATTATTATTTACACATATTGAACTTTATTTGCAAGGGCAAATGGCAGAGTATTGCTTGCTATGCATTCTTAGCTCTGTCCGTCTGTCCTGTTTACGCGTATCGTACACTGACAGACAAAGATGGCGCACGTGTGGCGCGATTTTGCCGCGAAATCGGTCGGATAATAGCAACGAAAACCATCCGTGATTCCGTGTGTGGAAAAATGTCCCAGATATAAAAATAAACACGAAGATTTTAGCGCGCGTACTCTACTTTGCCATTGGTAGACCGAAGTTTCCCGCGTTACTAATATTGATATACTGCGCAGGTACATCGGGAGGAATTATTAGTTGTGTTCTTTATAAGTTTACCAGTTGTTCGCGACTTCCTTCGCGTGGACATAAAAAAATATCCTATGTCCGTCTTTGTGATATACAGTAACTCCTTATCAAATTTTATCAAGGTCCGTTCAGCCGTTTAGCCGTGATAACGCGACAAACATCCAGATCTTCCTATTGTTCACTAGGTGGCGTTGATTCCATTTTTGTGCATATTTTTTGACGTTTTGTATGGACTGACAATTGTAATGTAGGGAGTTCCGGTGCTGCTTGCGGGTCGCTGGTCTGCTCGCGGTATACACACAAACTAGTAATAATATGACTAAATTATTTTAGCCTTAGACTAAGATTTGACTAACATTCCTATTCTTGTATTGCGTATCTATAGCTAAAGTAAATTCTTTCTTTTAACAAAATTGTAGTAAAATATAACAAAAGTCACGGACCCCGGTGTCCGTGGATTTGCACATTCAATAATAATTTTAAAAAAATGTATGGAGTTCTGAATCGCGCAAGCAAAGTTTTTTCCTCGAGATGAACGTATTCATTTTTATACCTCGAAGGTTTATTGGTGTTGATACGACTGATCAGATGTACATAATATTATATAATAATAATAATAAATATCTGGGACATTTTTGCACACACGGTCATCTGACCCCAAACTAAGCAAAGCGTGTAATATGGCTGCCAGAGACTGATATACGTACATATATATTTTTAAATACATACTTATATAGATATTAACACCCAGACATAGAACAAACACAAATATTCATCACATGAATGTTTGTCCTAGATGGGAATCGAACCCACGCCCCCAAACACAGAAGGTAGGTTCTCTACCAACTGAGCCACCGGGGCAGTCTAAATATAGCAGCTACCTTGTTCATGGTATCGACGGTGTGGGGATGCGTCCAGAAGCAGTCGTGCACGGACACGTAGGTGACTCCGGCGGCCTCGCAGTGCAGCGACGTCAGCATCATGTGGGACGAGTCCAGCGAGTGGATGAAGTTCGGGGGGAATGCGTTGCGCTGCTTCATTGTACACGGGCGCCTAAACAGTTCATTATTATAATTGATGCTATTAACATTGTATAACGCATTTAAATGATCATTGTATTCAGTGAATAGCCTCTACTTAATTTGCATACTATTGTATACAATAGGTTATTATTTTTGACATGTAAATGAATATTTACCAATACATAACTTTGACTTTGACAGTTCATTACATTCTTAATACTGTGCTATGAAATGTTGTTTGTATAGAGACACGGGGTAGAATGCACCAGAAAGGTGGGCGAAGGTCCTCAAGCACTGGATGCCTGAAGATGGGCAGAGGGTACCAGGAAGCGGTAAGTGTTGTGATGACCTGAGCACATCGTCTCTGGTCCCAGCTTGCGATGGAGAAGACCTTTCCCCAGCAATGGAGTAGAAAAAATAGAGAAACAGATACTATGATACAATTTGTCTATGGTACTGACTGGTGTTGGTCGATGGGCGCGCGGTAGGCGGCCTGCGAGGGCGGCGCGCGCCGGTAGTAGGGCTGCACCACCGGGAGCCCCAGTGGGGTCACCCACTCCACGCTCTCACCGCACACGCCGGAGATCAGCCTGAAAACACATAACCATTATAAAAAATAAACAAGAATGACTATCCGCTATTTTGTCTTTCATCGTTATCTTCGTCTAACGTGTTTGAATCACTTATACTGCTCTTGCTTTTGCACGCGGTTATATTTTCTTAACTGTGTTACAAACGGTGGATAAGTAATATTAAGATGATAAAGGAAGGTCTCAGTCACATTCTAAGTCGCAATCAAGTTCAAGTAATGTCACGCCCCAGTAAAGTGGTGGAGACCTTACTAGAGACTTCCATGGAGTTTATTTATTTATTTATTTATTTATTTATTGAGACAAAAACGACATAATCAGTTACATTTATCTCACAATGAAAAGCAAAGTAATAATAATAAATTCATAATAAAAAATAAAATTAAAATAGCACAAGAAATAATAAAAAAAAATAAAAATGACAGGTTTTAAAACTAAGTTTATACAATTATTAATAAATGTCAAAATCATTATCGGCTTTATTGCCTCTGTCCCATTGGTCAATTAGATTTTCAGAATACGTCAAAAAGAATGTCATAACAGTTTTCCAGTTGTCACAAAAAATGTCAAAATCAGAGTTGGCGGCAAGCAATGCATTGAAGTGTCGGCGGGCGCGAATCAGAGGCGACATAGAGCGCGACACCGTGCGATTTTGATCAACGTGGAACAAGTTATTCTGCCGATTACGCCTACCAGTAGGAAGCCCGTGTCCGTCAGGGACGACCAACATGCAGAGTAAATCGTGCAGATTAATTGAGTCAGCTGCTCCTCTAATTACCTTGCAACAAATAGTGAGTTGGTCAATTGTTCTTCTCACTTCCAATGAGTTGTACCCGAGTTGACCGAGCAGGAATTTGGTCGGGTACAGGAAAGGGTAGTAGCCATAAAGCTTTTTATACAATGTCCTCAAAAAAGCCTTTTGGACCTTTTCGAGCACCCGCGTGTAGGTAACGTGATGAGGGTTCCAGACACAAGCACTAGCTTCAAGCTTACTTCTCACTAAAGAGTTGTATAACGTTTTAACTACTTGGGGATTATCAAAATCTCTAGCATTTCGTAACACGAAACCAAGACGACGGTAGGCCTCTTTAGCAAGATCTGAAATGTGATCATGAAAAGTGAGGGCCCGATCGAAAGTGACCCCCAGATCTTTTATACGACTAACTCGATTTATGGGACATATCGATTTATGAGTTCTGGAGACAACACGAAAAACCCTATTATACTATTAACCAACCCTCATTCACGTTCAAGAACACTTAATGGATAAAAACCCACCGTTTTGACCACATTACTTGATATTACACAAGTTCTGGAAAATAATACAATGACGCAACATGAATTTTTCACGTTACCGCCAAAACTCCATAATTACCATTTCCCAGTAGAACCAAGGCAACTCTTTGACAGATGTCGAATTGACAGCTATCAATGTGATTCAATGAATTTAGAAACCAATTAAAAAAAAAATAAAAAAAATAACGTAAAAGTCACGACAGTTCAGTAATCACTAGTGTTGTGTTTTGCTGTTCATTCGTTATGTATGAAGGCGCATGTGGGTAGTAGGCGGCGGTTCATCAGAATATTCATCCTAGGGCGTGGACGTGATTCGGTGAAACAAAACGAACAACTATTCTGTTTTGTGCTCTCAAATTATTATAATTCTTCGTAACATAAAATTAATGGTCTATCAGTTGTTTAATTGTCTTCTGTTCCAAATTCAAGTCTTATTTGTTGTAAAATCACTGTAAATGGCGCGATGAATAGCGATTCGTCACAGACACGGTGCGCTGGCGGCTCCTCGATCAAAAGGTGTGTTTCTTAAGATGGCCGCCCCGCTCCCATAGACGCGACGCTTCGCTAGAGTGACTCTGACAGTGACAGGCCACTCTTGATGTTCACAAATTTAAAATTGGCGTCGGCACGCCTTCATGTAGATTAAAAATCTTATTTTGTTTTCCCTTCGGCGGCCGAAACCTTTGATTCTATTATCTAGTAAGTATAGCTAAGAAGGAAAAAAATATTACACAATTTGTTCTGGATAAAAAGAAAACCTTTTAAAGACCTCGATTCACACACACTTTTCGCTAGATCTCCGAACTCCTGGTGTATATTAGAGTGATTATTTATCTAATAATGAGGTAATAACAATATCGAGCATAGCAGAAAACAAAATTTTAATCGATTTGCTGGTTTAATATTAATTAGCAATTAACATCTCAGGGTGACGAGCGCAGTGCATTGCCGCGCATCGTTTTGAAGTGTTGAAATTCAAAATTCTGGGTGGCACTGAACTGTTATGGGCAAGCGTGACACTTAACATCAGGTGACTTGCTCGCTCGTCACCCAGTAAAATTAAAAAAAAAAAAAACTTCCTCACTTGGCACAATCCGTGAACCAATCCTGTATGAGCTTGGTAGACGTGAACATCTCTCGTAAACTGTCAAACGTCTTCGTAGTTAAGTACTGAGAACACGCCCACACCTGGTCCTTGGGGAACTCGTCGATATCTGGGACCAAAATAATTTCATATTAATTTTATTGCTGGTTAAACCTACAAATAATTTGAAATTTAGATATTTAGATAATTCTTAAATCCCTATCCCAGGAAATCATAAATGGATAGGAAAAGCACGAAAAAATCATTTTTATTATTATTATCATTATATAATTTATTTCAGAAAAAAACCATATCTGCAGATTAGTCCTAACATATTAAAGTTACAAAATTCCGCTAAATTATTCTAAAATGATGTCACATATCACAGAAATAAAATCATCAGCCATAAGACGTCCACTGCTGAACATAGGCCTCCCCCTTAGAGCGCCGCACCGACCGACAACGTGCCACTTGCATCCACCAGTGGTCGCCATTCAAGAACCTTTCTTCCCCATCGGTTATCGGTTCTTCGAGAGATGTGGCAAAAATAAAATAATAAACTAATATTTCTGAAATAAAGATACCTCAACACAGACATTTTTTTTAAATTGACAATAAAATAATTAAGTCCATACCTTTCAGCTGCTTAGCGATCTGCAGCCTCGCTCCGAACCGCGTGACTCCGTACACGGTGGTCATGACTGTCTGCTTGATGACCTTCCTCCGCACGAATCCTTCCAGTACCTGCGCGGCCGGCGCGCCCGCCGCCGCGTCCCGCGCGCGCATCTCCTCCACCTGGGGACGAAATTACTAGTACATAGTACCTACATAAGACGATGTGTACAATGAGAGTTACACTCTGCCTACAAACTGCTATGCAGTTTGGCAGAATCAGGAAAAATGCTATGTATGTTTAATAACTGAAAAAAAAAAAAAAAAACTTTAACCATAACAAAAAAGCTGTCAGGACTAAGAATCCCTAACGAACGGGTCAATATGCGATCATCAATCCATTTCATACATATTTGTGATTTCCGCATGCGACCATGAACCTTATCGCGGCGTACGGTTTACGGTCGCGGCGATTTCAGATAGATCAATGGATTGAGAGCCGGCTCTCCTGAATCATTTATCTCGTCCGCACTGTTTACGCTTCTTTTTTTTATTTGTAAAAATTACAAAGAGGATTTTTTTTAACCGTCAATTATTTCTTTAGAATACTATTGCCAATGTTTTATAGCAAATCCATGTTATTGTTTTTTAATTTGGTGAAGGAGAAGGAAAAAAACTTTCTTTTCGTGTTTTTTTTCTTCTTTTCAAATTAAAAGAGGATGCTGCTGCTCTTATTAAACGGTGAACATTCTGCGATCCCCAAGCTGTTTATCAAGCGTGGGGATTATGGCAACCACGATCCCCAGTGTGGGGGAGGCTTCGTCCAGCAATGGACGTCTAAGAGCCGATAGGAAAACTGCACAGCACTTAAAATCTACTTATCACGCAGTGTTGTACAATTTGATTCATCCCCATTTTACCTGTATGGGAGCTAGACACAAACAGGTAAACTGATCCTACACTAATACAATGACATCTATACCCCATTTGTTACCCCGTTGTCACCGAGGGTTTCCAAGCTGAAATGGCAATTGGCAGGCCACATCGCTCGAAGAACCGATAACCGATTGTCAAGAACGGTTCTTGAGTAGCGGAAAATTCAGTTTAGGTAGGACTCCCACTAGGTGGATCGACGAGATTGCTAAAGTCGCGGGCAACCGGTGGATACAATGGCCGATGATGATGCCGCAGGCGAGGTGCGTGACTCACGAGCGCAGCGACGGCGCTGTAGACGTCCTGCGGGCGGCGGCGCGGCGCCAGGTTGACGGCGGCGGCGCCGGCCGCGTCCCCGCCCAGCGCCGCGTAGTGCTGCAGCCCGTTGCACGACCCGTCCTGGTGCACCGGGAACCCGCACATGTACTCTGCGAATACACCACACAACTACACGCAACGCTCTAACTTATTCACCGAGCGCAGCGAACGTCTCAGTCTACCGCAGCAAAAACGGCCTGACCGATTTTGACAAGCGCGGTGTCGTTGGATTCCCCTCCGAACGACTTGGGCCTCTTCAAAACTTATACATTAGCAAAGTTGTTCAAGTGTTATGAACATCCAAAGCAAAGCGACCAGACATACGAAGACAAAGACACGAAACCGATCGTTTTCTACACATATTTATAGACACAATTACATTACATTATCAGCCAGAAGACGTCCACTGCCGAACATAGGCCTCCCCCTTAGACCGCTACAGGGACCGATAATGTGCCACAATAGACACAATACAAGGTATACACACCACCATTAAACACCATTAAAGTCATAGGGAAGTCATTTGTACATTTAACTTTGGTTCTTGTTAATTTGCAATCTTTTGCAGATTATTCTTACTATAAATATGGGTGATAAGAGCTTGAATTTGTCTGTATGTTTATAGTTATTATTATAATTTTTTTTTTTTAACTTTAGTAAGCATGTTTGTTTTATTAGTGAAAACTTTTTAAGGCTTTTTTGTGTCTATTATCTAAGTACTATATATTTTTCTTTAGCTGTTTGTTTTCCATAAAGTGTAAAATAAAATAAATAAATTATTTGAAGTCCTTATCTTCAATGTATCTTACGTTCTGTGTCAGGCGAGCGCACGGCGTTGGCGATCTCCATGCAGCAAGCCAGCGTCTGCCACGGCTCCTCGGACTGCGTCCACCACCCTTCCCCCGTCAGCGGGTGGTCGGCCGAGTCCAGGATCTTGTCCATTATACTCTCAGCGTAAGCTAACCTTTGGAACAGATAAAAGTAAAATTGAAAATAAAACCCCGACATGTAGGAAAGAGCTCAAAGAACTTCAAAGGCTGAACAGATTTTCTTAAATCATTGCTAAGAACAAACAAACAAAAACAAAACAAAAATTATTTATTTTGACATTAATTAAGTTTTTACATCGAGTGTTGATCCCACAGATGAACCAGATACCTCGTCACGCGGGTTTTGGTCCGATCAAAAGTCGCCACAGTTTGAGGAAAGCACGGGGTGCGCGGAGCGTGACAAATAATTTCCATTGGCTATCATCAAGGTTACGCCCACCACTGTACCGAGTTAGTACGTTCCGTAGTGATGGGGTAAGCAGTAGGCTGTGGCAGTAAGGTAACATTATTAATCGGTACTTACCTACGTAGCGAAAACTTGGGTCGACTGCCGCTCTGCCATAGTAATCGCACTTACTCGAATCTCAACTCACTAACATAACATTACTACACAACACCATTAAAGTACTAATTCTTCCTCAGTGTCGTGCACTCGCGGATTTCCTGAATCAGTGTGTACTGTCACCGTACGGATGTGTAAATCTAATTCAAGATGGGATTGAAAACTGAGAATCATATTTCCTACACGCTGCATAATAAAATTATCTACTATTAGTTTCTATTGACGCAACATTGTTGTAAAATTCCTAGTATTTAACTGCAACGGTAACGACCGGAAGCATCAAGCAAGCGCGTGCGACTAAAAAAATCATAAACTCGCATACCTTCGGGAGCCGCGCGGATCACAGATTAGATAATAATTACTAAGCAGCACGCGGCCGCTGCTGGCCGAAAGGCGATGCATCTTTTGATAGACCGCGCCGCGGCTTTCTGTCAAAGAACATTTTACCCTTTCGGCAAAATGTTACCAGGGTTGGATTTAGGTACGTTGAAAACGATAGCACAAAAATTATAAAAGGATATTATTTAAAAAAAAATATAATATTTACGCTTCATTATTTTTAACCTATTTCCAAAAAAACGGAAAGGTTCTCAAGTAGAATTTTTTTTTTAATTTTATTTTTGTTACTTCAACTCAGAACTTCGTCATTTATGAACCGATTTGGAATTTTATTTTTTAAATTGAAAGAGATACTTCCAAATTTGATTTTCATCAAAATCCAGTTCTATTAATGGGATTCATTTGGAATTGAGGAAATTCCTCAATTATGATAGGCACACATATAGCGATTTTGGTATTTTCATCAACAAGTCCAGCATTGTAACATAAAGTAGTCCACAGAAAGTAGGTATAATTTAGTGAAGTGGAACTGATGAAAAATCAGAAAAATAATCAAAGGATGAAGAAGGCTACAGACGGCCACGAGAATTGATGAAATGCAATGATGCGTATTTACGCATTTTAGTGAAATACGCATCATTGAGGATTAACAAATATTTTTTTAAATCGGTTCATAAACGACGGAGTTCCGAGTAACAAAAAAAAAACTACTACTTGAGAACCTCCTTTTTTTGGAAATAGGTTAAAAATAATAATAATATATAATATAAAGCATACTATATTTTTTTGTAAATACTATCCTTTTAAAATTTTTGTGCTATCGTTTTCAACGTACCTAAATCTAGCCCTGCTTCTAATTTTTTCTCTAGTCTCACCAGTCTCACGCACATGCTAGATGCTGCCGGTCGATTCTATCGTGATTTCGTTGCTTGTCGAGTTTAGTCCAAGCAGAAGGTCCCGAGTGCACAGTTTAATTAGTTAGAATTCATCAGTGTTCGAATCCCTTTACGGTATGGTGAAAATCGAAAATGCAAGTCTGCGTTTTGTTTAATGAGTCACAACACTACTTTATACGTACGTTCGCCAGAAAGGGACAACTGCATGGGATATCCGCAATGAGGAAAAGGGATAAGTGACGACGTATCCATTATACGCTGAGCTCTGCTATCTTGTAAAACTGAATTATTTTACTTACCGATGAAAAGTTATTCCGTCTTTTTTGTAGTTTGAGTGCGCGGATGACTTTCCACACAATTTCACTACACAGATAGTCATTTTTATTTACTGTTGGTTGTCAGGAAATTAAAACAACCGTCTTATTTTGTAAGCCGCACGCACGCACGCACAGCTCTGGCATTTGGTCGGAACTGAGGTTCAATGTTTGGGGCGGCGTCTTATATAAGTCTTATAAAACTTATGTGTTGCGCGCTAGGCTCGTCCTAGACTAGGTATCTAGTTCTATTCATCTGTGGTTGATCCATAGGCTCCCGAACTAGCTCACTCTCGTTCAATTCACCTTACAAACAAAAACAAAAAAATACTATATCAAAATCGGTTCATCCGTTTTGTAGGTACGATACCACAGATATGTACACACACACCCGAATACAGGGGTGTTATAATTTTAACGCAAAAACTTATAACGCCCCTCTGTTTGCGTCGGGAGTTAAAAACCGACTTATACCTAAAATGCTATAGGAAGTGTACCTATATTCAACAGTGCTTTTCTCGAGTGTCCCGGTCATATTGACGGCATATAGTTTGAGTCATCTCAACCCGAGCCCTAGCAATTCTTGGTTGGTGACTATGGGCTCATTATGGGTAACCATTACTATATCAACATGATTGGACAATTTTAAATGTTGAACACACCTTTATTCAACAGTGCTTATCTCGAGTGTCCCGGTCAGATTGACGGCATATAGTTTGAGTCATCTCAGTCCGTGGCGCCCTAGCAATTCTTGGTTGGTGAATACGGGCTCATTATGGGTAACCGTTACTATATCAACATGATTGGACAATTCTAAATGTTGAACACACCTTTTTTCAACAGTGTTGTTCTTGAGTGTCCCGGTCAAGATGACTGCATGTAGTTTGAGTCATATCAAACCGTGAGGCCCCTGCGGTTCTTCGTCGGTTAAGTATGTAGTTCACTGTACGTTATCGTTTCTATATCAACATGTTTGGTCATTTTATGAATGTTGAACTCACCTTTATTCAACAGTGTTTTTCTTGAGTGTCCCGGTCAAGATGACGGCATGTAGTTTGAGTCATCTCAACCCGTGGCGCCCTAGCGATTCTTGGTTGGTGAACTCTCTAGCTCACTATGGGTAACCGTTACTATATCAACATGATTGGACAATTTTAAATGTTGAACTCACCTTTCTTCAACGGTGTTTTTCTTGAGTGTCCCGGTCAAGTTGACGGCGTGTAGTTTGAGCCATCTCAGCCCGTGCGGCCCGAGCGGCTCCTTCTTGGCGAATGTCAGTAGCGCCCGTTGCGTGTCCGCTCCTAGTACCGACACGTGCGGCGGACACGCGTACACACGCCCGCGGAAATCCATATTGTGTGGCAGCCAGAATATTGAATCTCTGGTGAAATAAAGAAATTTTGATAATGCACAAAAAACCTCAGCGTAGGTTATGATATTTATGGTTATGCCGGTCCCAAGACCAGCGATGGTCGGGTACAACCAGCATTTTGCTGAGATGGGGCTGGTTTCTGGCAAAAAAACTCTAGTGTACGTTTTGTTTATATTTCACTTTTTAATTTATTTTTCTATGTTTTTTGCTACAACTAAACTATTGTCTATCTGTTTAAATTGAAATTATCTGTCAGTGGCCTTAACCCACGAGATACTTCAAAGTATCTCACCGAAAGTGGTTAGCGAGCGACAGTTTGTAGAGCATGTCGCACCAGAGCGAGTGCATCTCGGCTCTCGCGCGATTGATCGCGATACGTCGCTTGAACGCGCTCGCCTTGTCCGACTGCTCGTCGAACTGAGACTGGTCGAGCGACGATGACGGATGCGGGATGTCCAGCTTCTTGTTGCCGCCAGATCTGGAATCAAGAATTACGTTAATGTGACGATTTTCACGAATTTTGATTCAGGTGGAACGACGAATTGCGAAAGGCGGCTGAACGCCAGTGGATGCATAAAACAGAAGACCGCTTCATGTACTGTTCCGTACGAGACGTCTAACAGTGGTCAAACATTAAATAAGCAGATGATCAGGTCTTAACAATTTCATGGCGCAGGAAATAACCCACTGAATGTGGCTGTTGATGAGTTTCAAATGTACATTTTAAGAACTGTCACGACGCTTATACGACAAAATAAAAAAAAATAAAGGAGAGCTAGGACTGTGAGGTCCAATATAAGGTCGTTGGTATGAAATGTAGTACAGACTAATAACTTCGATTCACCTTCTAGAATGTTTTACTTTAAAGTTAACTAGTAGTTCGCGGCGAACTGAGACCTCGCGACCTCTATATCTTCACAACCCCTGGACCGATTCAGCTCATATTCAAACTTAGCAATTGTATTGAAATGAACTACTTGCCTACAAAATGTCATAAAGATCGGATCAACGGTTCGCAAGTTATCATCTGACAAATATACACACAAACATATATACAAATGCCGATTTGTCCCAGTAAACTCCGAACGCCGAACTCCGTAACTTCGCTCGGTCAAATACTATACTAGGGCGCTCTGGTATGCTCCCTTAGAGATCCCATCAAGTCAAGCAACAAAGCACCCTCTGCTTGGATATGGGCCTTCCCTCGAAGGGTGATTACTGATTAGGCCATATCCACCATCCTGGCCCAGAGTTGACGGATATACATACGCCATCGAATTTCTTCTCCGGAAATACGCAAGTTACCTCAAGATGTTTTCCTTCACGGAAAAGCCAGTGTATATAAGTTCCAAAGAACTGATTGGTACGGGCCCGCCCTGGTCCGACCCCACGAATGTGAGGCGAGCGTGCTCCCACTGAGCTACCACATTTTTATCTGATGGAAGTTACCCTATCCAACATTTTTCTCACAACGAAAGACTCTTCTCTTTTCCAAGTTGGTTTTGTTTTAAATTTTTTATTTAATAAATAATATAAATAATTTAGTACAATTTCTAGTGTAAATTATATCCTAGAAACGACACATAATAATAACGATTGAATAAGTTTTTAAAGCTAGGCGCTTGTGTAAAAACTTATAACTGGTTAAGTTAAGATTTAGTTTACATGAAAAGTATAAATTAAAGTCTTTTCCAAGTAAGCATACAATAAATAAGTGAAATGTACAAGAGAGAATATACCTGAATATTTCTAGCTGCAGGTCAAGTATAGGCTTATTGATATGCCACGGCACCTCGCCGAGCTGGTTGAGGCTGTCCAGAACCGGGTACAGCTGCTCCGGAGGAGACTCCTCTAGGCGCTTCCATTGATTCACCACGTACAGGGGCATTCTGAGGATAACATAATGGTGGTCTCCTGTAATTGGGGGCGCACCCAGCTTGATGCCTATGTTTCATAATGTGAATGTAATGTGTAACTTCTGTTGGGGATCCATATTCTATAAAATAAAATAAACATACAGATTAGACTATATGTCTAACATTATAACTAATAATTACTAACACCCAGACCCAGAGCAAATACCGAAATTCATTCAAACATATGCTCGGCCGGGATCGTTGCTTCTCAGGCTCTAATCTGGAATAGGAGCTGGCTATCAAGTGAGCCTGTCGGAACACACCGTTCGGTCCCTGGCTATCTAATAGTATCAGCTTTCAGGATCCCGGAGGTCTACAACCGGCAACGCTAATGGTTCTAAGGTAGCTAACAGACTGCAGACTATCGAGAATTTGTTTGTTAGACGGCGGTCGGCGCCAACCAAGTTGTTACGTGTTTTAAAGCATTGACCCCCGAATACTGAAACGCTTGTTAACTTTCACGACATATAAGTATATTGCTGCCTTTGTCATTTGCTTAGTGGTGTAGTCAAAGTTAACGAGCGTTTCAGTATTCGGGGGTAAGAGTTGCATACCGTATAAGCGGGGTGGGCGTGAGCAGGTAGGCGCCGCGGGCGGGCGCGCGCCACGGCGCGGGCGGCGCGGCCGTGGGCGCCAGCGCGGCGCGCATGCGCAGCGCGGGCGTGGCGGCGCCGGCCCACAGCCGCGCCAGCGCCGGGTGCGGCTTCAGCTCCAGCCGCACCAGCCGGCCCCACGGGCGGTGCACCTTGTACACCGCCGGCAGCTTCTTACTGCAAGAGTACCGAGTAATGCTTACAACTGTGATGGTTTCAATCACACTGATATTATATTTTTGTTTTAATAAAACGGGAATACTCGCGTTAAATTGAGTCGGTTATTCCGATTATAGTTTCGATCACATTCGGTGACCTTTATCAAGGAATGCTGAGCGAGACACGCGCGCGACCTCGTCTTGCCTTGCACTGATATTATACGAACATTATACTAATATTATAAAAGCGGAAGTGTGTGTAAGTATGTAAGTGTGTTTGTTCCCGTTCAACTCGTCACGGATTTGAATGAAACTTGGTATGGACGTAGCTTATATCCGGATATAGCCAAAGACTTTTTATCCCGGAAAAATATTCGGTTTCTGTAGAATAGCGGGATAAACCGCGAGGCGCAACTAGTTACAAAAAAACTAGTGATCATTTACGTATGATAGGCTACTGTCATCAAAACGGCGTTTCAGAGCAGTTACTCACGGCGTTTTTTAGAAGCAATCACGACACTTAAATAGAAGCATGGGCGCGTTTGTATCGATGCATGTGTTTGTTTCCGTGTTAAGTCACTCATAACAGACATTTCATGGAGCGCAGTGAGCTTTAGTCCGTAGTGGAATTCGACACGCGTTCGCGAAAGTACTACCACTATTCTATTGTTTTACGAGCAAGTCGTTCGCCTAATGATAAGCGTCATACTTGGCCATGACAGTTCAGCGCCATTTAGAAATTTGAACTTGAAACCCTTGCGCAGCAATGCACTGCGCTCGTCACCTTGAGATATTAGATGTAATAGTAGAACTCTTTATGCTTTGTAATTTCACTGGAAACGTTGTCCTGCAATCCGGTACACAACTAACAAAACTGCAAATAAAAAACAAACAACAAGCTGACGTGATTTCTCATGAACTGAATTTGACTTTTACTCAAAAATAGAATTTATAACCCCCGAATACTGAAACTTTTGTTAACTTTGACGACAGATTAAGTCTATTGCTGCCTTTGTCATTTGCTTAGTGCCAGACAAAGGCAGTATTAGAATTAATCTGTTGTCAAAGTTAACGAATGTTTCAGTATTCGGTGGTAAATCCTCCTAATATTGTCGTTTTTTGAGAGAGACACCAAATGCCTAATATAAATATACAATGATATAAATAATATTGTTAAAAATTGTAGCAAGTTGACGAGTCCATAATGGAAGCATTCTTAACTTTTTTATATTTTGTAATTATTATGAATGCAACTGTATGACAATAAATAATATTCATTCATTCATTCATTCAAATCACTAGAAAAAAAAACTGCATAAACTACAAAGCTAATTCGAATTTTAAATTTGACAGTAAATGCAGTCTAAAAGTTCTCTATGCTAATAGTAAAGATTATCAACTGAGCTTAGGGCTACATTGACTGAAGTATCAAACCGTCTACTGTCCCCAGAAAAAACCGAGCGCGGATGATGGGACAGTTCCAATTCAACAGTTAACTTACACTTTAGCTTTCGTCTTGAACATGTTGACGTCGATCTTGACGTCGTTGATGATGATGTTATAAAGGAACTTGCCGACGTTTTGGCGTATCTCCATCGGCCAGGGTGCCTCTTCCATATCCTACAACACAGAAAATCACTATTTGCAGAAAAAAAACTCGAATCAGGAAACGACGCCCGAAATTAATCGAAAAAATATTTGTAATGAAACAAAAGAAAGACAAATGACTGTTCCCTTTTCGCATAGACTAAAAAATAATCGCCGCCAAGAGTGGAGATTATGGCAACAATGACTGACACCATGACTGATTGCTGTTATCGGTATTTATGGAAGGCCTTTCTTCAATAGTGGGCGTTTTCTGGCTGATGATGATGATGGTGATGAAACAACCGCTAGAAAGCTTGTACCTATTATATTTTAGCTTGTACCCCTCGTGAAATTAATTCGCGTTCGGTGTGGCGGGGGGAGGCTAAGGAGGAGGCCTATGTTCAGCAGTGGACGTCCTATGGCTGATGATGATGATAGAGAGATAGTGAGGATACTAACCAGGTCCATTGGTTCTCTGGTGTTGTAACGCACCCTACTACCACAACTACACACACACCCTACACATACACACGTCGTTTCTGCGAACCCTGACTCTTACGAGGACTATCGCAAAAGTCAGTTACTACTATCGCAGCGACGACAGACACACACGTACACTTTGATGGTTTATGTGCCTGTATTTCAATGTTTCATAAAAGTTTTTTTTTAAATAGTTGGAAAATTATATCGTTAAATACGTAACTGTAATCTATTTGGGCCATATATTTATTATAGAAATTGTAACGCTGTTGATTACAGGAAATAAATAAAATAAAATACTACAGTATCGAGCGAACTGCAAATATATCTCACATATAGAGAGAGAGAAAGAGGGAGAAGGTACTAACCAGACTGGGTCCAGTGGTACTCTGGTGTTGTAAGGCCTGCCACGCCTGGCGGCCATTCCGCGGATCGCCGTGACGGTTGGTGTACCACTCGCAGTATTTAGCGTACAATGCTTTGGTTTTTTCTAGAACACCGTTGCGGCGGTACTGCTCTATTTGGTACCTGTAAAACAATTTTGCTTAAATATGCAAATTTACTGGATATTGTTTATTGACTCATAAGCAAGCTGAGTATAAATAGAGCCAATGAACTTTTTTTTTTTTAAATTAAAATCTGTTCATGGATAAGAAAGATATATGCATTTAAATTTTATGATAGACAGAGAGCCGTCACGTTACACGTGCGCCATACAAATGTTATACTAATACTCGCTTTGCGGGAAATAGACACAATTATTAAAATTTAGATTTAAAAGAAATTTGGATTACTCTTAGTGTAGCTGCTGCACGACATTGTCACGTTCAGCAAGATACATCATTATTTATATTTGTTGTCATGTAATTTATTGCAATGTACTTGGATATTGGAAATAAATAAATTTGAATTTGAAAAAAACAATATGCCTCTCAATCCCCACCAGCCCAAAAAACTTTAAGCGCTTATTATACATCAGACTGAAAAGCCAATAAAAAAAAAAACTGTATATGTATTAGGTATAAATATTTTTTTATGATACTAAGTGATTAGACGAACAAGTCGCTCAACTGATGGGTAAGCGTCACGTTTACCCATGACAGTTCAATGCCACCCACTCACATTTCCAAATGAAATTGACGCCGATAAATGTCTTACTTGTGATAAACCTGCGTTCCAAGATCTCTCTGCAGCAGCTTCAGCGTCGGACTGTACGTTTCACTACCGTCCACGAGTTTGCTCAGTTCGCCCATTATTAGTTCTACGAATTGGTCCACCTGCAATGGAAAATAGTCTTAGTTTTCACTGTCATAGCGCAAAATATAATTTGCTTCTACGTGACTACAGAGTCCGCATCCGCTCCTAACTATGGCAAACTCGCTTATTACATATATACCCGTATATTATATATAATTATACCCGTTCATAACTATTTGAAATAAAGATAAGACCGATTTCTGATGTCTTGCAGAAATAAAGTTTTCAAGACATCTTTCATTTTTGTACCGCAAACTACTCTATATTCGAATACAGGGCTATAAGGAAAGGGTATGCTAAGCCAAAAGGGGTTCATAGTACTCATGATTCTGAATATCTTTTACTATGGGACCGACCCTGAAATCGAGAAAAAATCATCTGCTTTTTCCATACATTTTGCCGAGTGTCATTGACATTTTTCTATGGAACAATCTTTTAATATGGGACCAACCCTGAAATCGAGAAAAAATAATCTGCCGTTCCATACATTTTGCCGAGTGTCATTGACATTTTTCTATGGAACAGCTGATATTATTTTTCGCAGAGCGTAGAGCGCTGTCAATACTAAGTATCTAGTAGTCTACGGCGCAGGGCGCTGTCAAGCGCGATTCAAAGGACCGGCGAGATAGATGGAAAGACCAAAGACGTAAAAGGGAAGTAGAGGAGTCGCAAGGTTAGCGCTGTTGCCGTCGGAAGCTAATTTTAATCATTCGGACCGCACCCTGTGTCTTCACCATCATCAGCCATAAGACGTCATCTGCTGAACGCAGGCCTCCCCATAATTCCCCTTAGAGCGCCACACCGACCGACAACGGGCCACTTGCATCCACCGGTTGCCCGCGACTTTCACAATGTCGTCGGTCCACATAGTGGGAGGCCTACCTACGCTGCGTCTTCCTGTTCGTGGTCGCCACTCAAGAACCTTTATTCCCCACCGGTTATCGTTTCCTCCAGTGATGTGGCCTGCCCATTGTCACTGTAGGCAACCTGTGTGTAGTGTAGCAAAAACTGAAGGTACTCACATCCAAAACATTAAGATATGGGTAGAGAGTTATGGCTGAATGCGAGGCTAAGCTCTGTGATTTCAACGTGCCGAGGTTCCGAATGAATGCTTCTCGGACCACGCCGCGCCATTCGCCTTCCGTCTCTTGGAGCTTTTGTCTCTGTGTGAAACACAACATAAACATTTTATAAAGGCATTGTATTTGTGACTTATGACAAAGACAAGGTTTATTGAAAATTATATAGATATACTCACATCAGAAATGATATACAAAGTATGAAAAGACTTAAAACTGGTTTAACAAACTGGCGGCCTTATCTCTAAAAGCGATCTTTTCCAGACAATCATAACATAGAGAGGATATAATTATTAGTCGAGGTAAGGTGCGGTTATGCTATTATAAGGGATTATGTGACATCACAATAATATTATAAATGCGAAAGTTTGTGTGCAAGTGTGTCAGTATGTAAGTGTGTTTGTTCCCGCTCAACTCTGTAACGACTGAACGGATTTGAATGAAATTTGGGATGGAGCTAGCTTACACCCTGGAAAAACACATAGGCTACTATTTATCCGGGGAAAAAAATCGGTTTCTGTAGAATAGCGGATAAAACCGCGGGTCGCAGCTAGTATAATATAAACTTCTCATTAATACTACTACAATACATACTTTCCTGGTGCAAAGGATGGCCATTGCCATCCAGAACGCTAATGCCGCTAGCGTTATGGGCACCTTTGCACCGGATACAGTTAGCGGATTATTTGATTTAGTTTTAAATATTTAATTTATTTTCGATATTTAATTTATTTCTGACAAATTTTATGTGACAAACAAATGGCATACTTAAATAATAATATTTAAGAAGGAAATCTCTTAAAACAATACTTACACAAAACTTCACCGACTCGGAATGCTCATCCCTGGTATCAATATTTCTCACTTCAATCTCTCCTTTTAATTCCACTTCCAGCTGCTTCTGCCCCATCTCTACTATATCCTCTAAGCTGACTAGACCTTCAGCTGGAGATTTCTTCAATCCTTGCTTACTTCTCTCATCATTTAGATGGTTTAGCAAAGGGCAGTTGTAGTCCAATGCTGGGGGAGTGTATCGAGGTTCGAAGGATGGGTCCAGATGGCGGATAGCTGTAAGTACGACCTCGCGCTGGTCGTATTGGAACTTCGACTTGTCTAATAAGTCGTTTAAGGTAATATTCTGTGAAAAAACACTCGAGATATATTTATATAGTGATCCGAACATTGCGTCCCATTACGTTAGATAGTTTTACATCGGTGATGTCTGTTGAAATCTCTTTGAAGTTGTTAAAGTTGTTGTTATTAGAAAAATATAGACATTTTTTGAAAAAACAAAACATAGCGGCATTGATTATGGTTTATCCGAGCCATTGACACCAAAAACAAAAGATTTTGTTAAGATTTAGGGGGTGATAACAGACTACCCCCGAATAGCTAATATAATCAAAAAGTTACGAAAATTCACTAACTCTCTCTATTGCACGCACGTGAAACAGAGAGTCCAGTTACAGTTACACAGTATACAGTTTCAAATATCGAATGCGCCAAAACCTCGCGGAAGGACTATCCTCTTAAGGCCGCCAAAAAGACCCTTTAAACAACTCTTAATAGGACAAAAAACCAGGAAGGCATATGTTAAAACTTACTGTGTAATCCGAACGACAGTTGCGGTTGCAGTATACTTTACAGACTATCCCAAATCTATGAAGTGTTCGAAGTATAATTTTCTTACCTTCTGCTGCATAATTTGATGGTAATGATTTAACAAAGCGAGCTTGTTCTTTGAGCTGCTTCTCTCAATGCATTCGAAAGTCGCCGCGAATGTTTGTGGATTCGGCTCGACGCCGTCATCGTTCATAAATGACAGTATTTCCTTCGTGTTGTCCAGTAAACCCTAGAAATATAGCATAGTAATTACTTTGAACCTTACAAAGTTGACATAAGGGTCACTGACGTTGTTTATATTTTTATTATCATCCATATGTGATTTATCCTCAAGATGTTATCATTCACCATTACCTCAGGCTTATTGTTGGGATTTGAACCTATATCTAGCGTCATGACATTTAAACGCTTTAAATCCTGAGCTATTGGCGTCGATTCCCGCTAAACCAAACATATTATTGCTGTCTTTTACTAATAGAAACACAAGAAAAAGATAGCATGCATTTTAGTTCTGTCAAAAGAGTTTACCGATTAGAGCCGCGAAGAAAAACGTACACTTAAAACTAGTTTTAAATCGGCACCCGCTACGGTCTCGTCTAAGTTTGTATGGAGGATCTTAGTTGATCTGACGAATTTTACAGCACTATAATTCATGCCATCTCTATCTTGTGTTTCTATTTAGTAAAAGACAACGATTGCTTAATTGCGTTTAATGAGTGCACGGCGGGATTGCGGCCATTATCGCTATATAAAGTGAACTAGTGAACTAAACATTTCTTGTCTCGCTCGCTAGCGCCTCGCCTCTCGCGGTTTCACTCGGACGCATTACGTGATCGAGTCGTATTGACTCGGTCAGATTTCGCGAGTATACATACGGTGTTAAAACACAAGAACTCACCATCCCAGCATATCCATGCAGCAATGTATTGAATACTTTAATTTCAGTAACTTTGGGGTGATCCGGTACTTTGCTACTTTTCTGTCTATAATACTGTACTATTCTTCGACCCTAAAATAAATATTTCAACAAAGTGTTTAGAGCAATTACAATACAATACAAGATAACTTTATTAGACACCGAAAATATTTTTATTTTTTATTTATTTTTATTGTACCTACTCGGTGACGAAACGAGCAAGTCGCTCACGTGATGATAAGCGTTACGCTTGCCCGTAAGAGATGAAATTTTGTAGGAAGTTAATACTTTTTACTTTGTATTAGAAAAATGCTATAAATTCGAAAATGCTTGAAAACTTTCTTAGGCGAGGCCAAAGGCTGAGCCTCGATTCCGAGCCCCAAACTTGCGCCACATACGAAGTAGCAGGCTACAGCTAGTTTGTAATGTTGATCAACGATATATTTATGTCATACACTATCTCAGACATCTGTGCGACCCCTTAAAAATTATTTGTCAAATTCAGATTATCATATCAGAGATAAACCTTTGATATGCGAAAAATGAAAAACTGGGTTATCCAAATGATGGTTTCAAAATATATTTCTACTCGTGAATATCATGTAAGGTGTACCGTTATCTCGGTATTGTCACTTTACTTAGCACTTTCGTATGTTTATTTACCCACCTGATTTATTTGTTGAATGACAACGACAATGAATCCACGAATGATGGGATTTTTATGAAAATAAATATTTTCGGTTTTCATGTTATGAAGTACTTTCATATTCAAATTCAAATTCAAATCATTTAATTCAGTTACAAAGGTCCATATTACACATAAAAAAAAAGCAATTCAATTACAATAGAACACAAAATTAAATAAAAATTTAATTATTTTATATTATGTTATGTCCTACATGTCAATAGTAATACAAATATAATAAGCAGTTTGTGGACAAGTGAGTAGTTGAGCACAAAGCTTTTTTTTTACAGGACTTGGAAAAGTTTCATTTTTGTTTTAATTATACGAGACTTCTCTCGTTTAATATAGACTGAATCGGCGCGTGCGCCATATCTTACACTAATTATACTCCTTGATAAATATAAACATAGTTGGTTTTCCTATTCAACCAAATCTGAGTATTTCCATATAAACAAAAATGTGTCACAGTCACGTCAGTTTATACATGGTTAACAACAAAAGCTGTCCGTTATCTTGTATACAACATCGTCACAAGCACTCCCTAGCGGATTAAAAAACAAAAACTCTTATATTTGTGCGAACAAACAAAAACGAAAACTAAATTATCTTGTATGTTGCTTGCATACAAATATCACAAAAATAAGGTAGCTTTCTGAGTCATGAAATCCACGCATGTGACACAGGTCGCGCTACGAAATCGACGGCTCTCACTAAGACCATCTCTGTCCATCCAAAGGTTTTCTGGAAGAAATCGCTTTTGGCGATAAGGCCGCCCATTATACTACCGTTTTTAAAATACTATTGTTATTTTTTTTTAAGATTGTCTTTTTGATGTATAATAAAGTTATATTGTATTGTAAGAAGTTAATGTAAAGCTACATCAGAAAGCTACCATGTTTTCAGGTGCTTTTCATCTTACCTCATTGATCATATTAAGTGAACATAGCAGCTGTAGGTGTGCTTCCAGCAGTTTATGTAAAGCGTCCTGCTTGCCGCGCCGTTCCAACTCCTTTATGTCGTGTTTCATGTTGGACTCCCGCGCCGCGCGACGTTTATCGCGCTTCGCTTTTATCTTTCGTTTTATTGCTTGCTTACTGTAATAAAAATTAAACACGTATTTTACAAGATAGACAAAATACCTGACTGCAAAATATAGCCTATGTCACTCCAAACGTAAAGAGGAATCCAAAATCCACGTCACTTATCAAAATATATATATATATATATATATGTATAAATGAATATGAATATGGATTAATGATCATTTATTGCGTAAGTAATATTTACATGTATTGTCAACTTAAAACTTAACTTACTTTTTTTATATTAAAAAAAAACAAATAATAATAAAAATTATTAATTAATAATAAATGTTACATATTATTACATTTCATACATACTTACATACACCCAAAAACTCTTCTTCTTGGGCAGTCGGGTAAAAAATTAGAATACTCACCATAATTTTTCTTTTTGGGATACTCTTATGCTTCTATTTAGTTCATTCAACGTGTATTTTTATTTACACACATTTTCTATTGACACGATTATAGAATTAAAAAAGTACTTACGCCTTCTTTATTTTCAATCCTTTTACTTGAGCTTGCTGATCAATGTGGTCAAATTCTAGTTCATCCCTGGTTTCAGCAATTTCTTCATGCAATGCTGTGTCATCGTAAATGTCCTCAATAGCAGGATGGGCCATTCCCTGGCTTCTAAAATAATAACATTATGAGTGTTTGTAACTGTATCATAATTCCTGTTTTTGAAATAAAACATAAAAATGTGATTTAGATGTCTTTAATGTTAGACTGAAAAGGTCAACACACTCCATCCTCAATCACATTGTCACTTAATCATCATGCGAGTTGTTGGTCAAATATGGTTTGAATAATAACCTAATCAGTTTTTTTTTTTTTTTTTAATTATTTATAGGCTTGCGTTTGACTGCCATCACGTCTGATGTTAAACGAGGATGCAGCCTACGATGGAGCACGCTTGCCTAGAAGAAACCGATTTACTTGCGACTTGAAGACACCCAGATTATAATTAATTATCAGGAAAAACCCACTCAGGTAGCGCATTCCACTGCTCAGCAGTTCGAATAAAGAAAGTGGAATCAAACCATTTCGTACGAGTTTTTGGTATATCAACCATGAAACGGTGTCGCTTTTTCGAGGTCCTGGCTGTCCGATAGAAGAATGGGCAGGGGGGAATTAGATCATGCAAATCCGAAGCACACTCCCGGAAATGCATCCTATAAAATACCGAGAAGCTAGCTACCTTTCGTCGATGACCAAGACATTGTAGCTTGGCCCGAGCCAGGGAGTCGTTGCCAATGATTCTCATGGCATGTTTCTCGATTGATTCCAACGTCTGAAGCTGGTACTTAGCCGATCCAACCCAAAGGTGCGAGCAGTATTCCATGCACGACCGAACTTTCTCTTGGTATAATGAAAGTAACTGTTCCGGCGTGAAATACCGACGCAACTTCGAGAAGACACCCAGCTTTTTGGCAGCTAATTGAGCTTTTGACTCAATGTAAGAGCCAAAGTTGAGAGTTGGAGTCAGAGTAACACCCAAGAGATCAAGATGGTCGGTTATCGGTTAGTTTTTTTTACAAATTTAGTTTAGTCTAGTAAATGACACAACAGAATCGACACGATTGTGTGAGAGAATCAAATAAATATGATGTTGTGCTAATGTGACATTATATGCCGAGAGAAACATAAAGAATAAAAGTACTTACTGCATATTAGATATGTGTGTCATAAGCTCATGATCAAAGCTATCCAGCTGGTTATCTACAAATAGTTCTCTGAATACTGCATGTGGACTCCTCGGCAGAGCCTTAACACTATCATCCTCAAATTCAACACTTGAATTGTCGAATTCTTGTGTTAACCCTTCATTGATAGCATATCGCAAGTCCTGCAACCTCTGGTCATACAATGTTGCCTTTCTAAAGTTGTAATAGCTCTCTTTTATTTTGTCTATGTAAAGTTTTGTTTTAAATCTATCCTCTACATTGGCTATTTGGTGTGTTGTGTAGACTAAGGCACATTTGTCATCTTCTAACGCAATTTGGTTCATTATTATAGGCTGAGGAGTCTGTTTCAGTAATTTTTCTCTGACGTGTTGTAGCAGTTCAGGGTCAACTTCTGCAGATGTCTTTGTGTTTTTTGAGGTGAGCTGATGCAGCTGACCGAGTGATACAGTACTGGAAGCTAGTTTAGAAAGATGTACAGCCTTTAATTTACTTATAGACACCTTAGTTTCAGTCATTGCTTTTTCGCCAACTGAAAATTTATTTTTATGTTATGTTTGTTTACGTTTTGATAGTGCAATGTTGTAAAACAAATATTTACCCTCGAGTAATTCTCCATACTTCTTGTAATTTTTATATTTGGCCTTTTTTCGCATGGTTCTCATCGCGTTTACAGTTTTAGTGGACTGGTGCCGCGCCGCGATTAGATTTTCTGTAATAACATTGAAGTTATGCAACTATATAACCTCTGGGCTTAGACTTGAACACTATTTATATTTTTATAAATGTTAGGACCCAAATTAGTATTAGATAACATCGATTAGATAACAGCGATTAATAAGAGGATTTATCATACCTGAATGCTGTCCGTCTATTAAGATTTTCCTACAAAACGAGCATTTTATTTCAGGAATGGTGCAAATTTTCAATGTATTTTTACCCGGTACACCGTGGAAACCACTGTGATATAAATTTCTTGCGGATAAGAGTCGATGCATTATCGTTGAACTGATTGACTAATAATAATAAATTAGCTAAATGTGTAAAAACATGCCGAAATGTTAGAAAACCACGTGAATTATGTAGGACAAATCGCTTTGAAATTGAAAATTGTTGTTGATCAGTTTGACATTGACATACAATTCGTTTGACTTAACAATGACACTAATAAAAATGAATTTTGTTTTCTTACGTATTGACTCCACACGTTGTGTATTTAGCCAGTGTCAACTATTGTAATATTTCAAATGAAGTCAAATACATAGTTACGTTACTTGAAATTGTCTAAATACACATGTCGAGCCAAAAAATACGAAAAAAAAAAATGCACACGTACATTTTTTTGTCTTTCATGTCTTGACAGTGACAGAAAACTCAAGGTACATCTAACGTCATCTATTGGGTACTTTTATAACCAGGTTTTTTTTTTTTGGAAAATGCCTCATTAAACGGCTTAGTTGCCCTGTGTAGGTCGGTATCTAGGTCAGTATTTTTTTGAGGTGCCCCGGTTTGTTCGTAAAATTTAATCTGGTCACATTGCTTGGTTTGACAAAGAGAATCTACGTAAGACGAGGCGGTATGGCCTTAAAGGCTTTAGCATGCCAAAAACGGGCGAATAAAAAAAAAAAATGAAAAAAGAGAATATAAATAGCATGGATTTAGCATCGTCTAAGATAAATAGGGGAGTTTTGGCGGGAACGTGAAGAAGTCATGTCGCGTCATTATATTATTTTCCAAAACTTGTGTTATTTCGAGTGTTAATGTGTAAAAATGGTGGATTTTTATTCATTAAGTGTTCGTGACGTTGCATGAGTGTTGGTGAATAGTATAATGTCGTGAAGCGTGACTTTTCGTGTTGTTTCCAGAACTCCATAGAAACCTTTAGTAAAGTCCCCAATTTACTGGGGTATGACTTGGACTTGACCGTGACTTACTTTACTTGACTTAGACTATGACTGAGACTTGTTTTAATTGTGAAATACTTTACTTCACTTCAAATATTACAAAACTTGACATTGGCTAAATACACAACGTGTAAAGCCAAAATTTAAGAGAAAAAAAAAAGATAAATAGGTATTGACAGTTGACACAGCAAATCTTGGAGGAGTTTATATCAAATAATTAAAAATCTTAGAAATTTTCGAAAATTTAAATTTAGTTTTGTTTATTAGCTATCTTCTGAAAAACTCCTCATAATGGAAGATAAAAATGTTCTGTGTATGTACCTGGTAATTCAACAGGAAAAGTTCAAGGCATCCGTTTATATCTTGGATTTTTTTACAATACAATGATATTGGTATTCTAATTACTCAGTATTTATTTGTTTCTAGTTACGGATGAACTAACCAAGCGCATGGTGAAACTTCGTTTTGCAAATGATAAACTTTTCAAGAGTAAGAAACACCCGTGGTTGTAAGTACACAGTTAAAACAGTTGGTATTAAAAGTATGTATTTCATAATTAAAAAGGCATATACCCATTGTAGAGTTGTAGAGTGACTTAAAGCTTCAGCCTTTGAGAAGTAAAAACTTCTCCAGAACACTTAGGAATCGTTAATTAAAGATTATATGCTAATGATCTATCCCTTATACTGAATTACTTCGGTTACAATATTCTATGAACCTTGTTTTGCCATGTACTTTGAGATCAAATCCTATGTTTTCCACATTGAATTGCTAGGGTGCGTACTATGAAGCCATTGAGGTATTATATTCTAGAGATGACAACACAGTACATTGCAATGTTAACATTTGATTGTAGTCATTTTGCAACCCTTTACTTGCTTGCTTGCTTTACTTGCTGATGATTTGTTCCCAATAAAACATAAATCAAGATAATAGATCAAGTGCATACATTTTTTGGGTGTGTACTACAAGACATCTGTGCACATTATGCAAATAAAATATTATTTCCAGTACATTAAATGGGACTTCATGCTGTATTGCGGTATCACCTCCAGTATGGAATAATTATAGCTCAGTGGGTCCAGCAACCTGATTATGTTATCTGCCATTGGCGATCCTGCCATTGCAATTGCCACAAACAAGCAGGCTACTTCATTAAAATATCTTAATTATTGCAATTTATGATGTGGTTCACTTCCAGATACAAATAAATAACTTATGTTTTCAGAGCGTTTCACAACATTTTAATGCAAAATGGATTTCCACATGAGTTAACCCTTAGCCAAGTCAGGAAAAAGTGGTCCTACACTTGGGATGTATGTTATCTAATCATGTAATTTATACCTGAGCCATGCTAGGAAACATTTTGATAGTTGCTATAACATGTTTAAAAAAGGATTGAAGACATTTTCTTATAATAATTTACTTGCCCGCTTTCACCAACAAACCCTAACTTTAAGGAATCACCTAAGAAAATTTGAGGGTTAGTTTCGTTCTCACCATCACTAAGGGGACACCTTAAGGGATGCCTTAAAAAAGGGCAAATGAACTCAAGCCCATAAATCCAATAAATAACCCCTTAAAGTTTCTTAGATGATCCCTTAAAGTTATGGGTTTGTTAGTGAAAACAGGCATTAGTAAATTTTCTAGGTCCTGGACAAACTCTAGGAGTTACATTATGTAATATCGAAATAATTAGCAAATGTTAGTGAAATCAGAATGTTGCTTAGCATCTTGGCTGTAGCTACTATTAATTTATTAGGTCTGGTAAAAAAAATATTTATTGCATTTTATTTCAACCGTTGCCAAGGATATCCAACTGAGCAAGTATTTAAAGGTGTTATAAACCCTAGCGCTGGCTATGCTCGCAGTTATTCTCGATGAAGTACATATATTTTTCCTTCTTATTTCATATTCTTATTGATGTGTTACTCATATTATATTTTGTTATATATTTTTCTAGTCTTATAAAATAGCTAAGAGAGAAAAGAACAAGCATTGGAAGTATTACAAGATTTTTGAAAAACACTATGGAAAAACTGCAGCCCTAGATAAATATGAATCTTGTAAGTATTACTCATTTAATCCAATGAGAATTATTTAATGAGACAATTTAAAAAAAAACAGTTCTAGCGGATCCGATAGATGGCGCTAGTTGCTAAGTAAGTGTATTTGAAGCGATAATAGCTTTGGCGTTTTCGGATCGCACGCCGCAGGGCGTGGGTTCAAATCCCAAAAATGAGCCTGAGCTAATGGTGAATTAAAACATCGTTACAAGACACAAGAAAATATAGCTTGGTGATAGAGTACTTTTAGTACTCTGCTGGCTAGGTACCGCCCGGCAGGTTCCGGCAGGGTCAATTGAGTAGCCATTTCCGGAGTCTTTCATCAATTAACTTCAGATGATTTTGTGGTCAAATGACTAGACAGTCAAAAAATATTGTTTTTGGCGTATGTCACTGTGAAGAAATATAACATTCTAAGTAAAATTCCAAAACAAGTCCGTGCACTACTTACGTTAAAAATAAGCAATACTTCGCAACGCCATCTAGGGAAGTTTGTTGGAAGCGACCTTTAAGGTGCAACGTTTCGCTCATCGCACGAAATTCAAATATTCTTGCGTTTTTTGTCAATTACAGCTTAATTACTTATCGTGGATTTATTGAAACCAATTTTGCGCCAACCAATAAGTTGTTTTAAGAAATTACGGGTAAAATGATCACCTAGATAACATTGGTTTAGCTACAAATCTCAATAAGCTGATTTTCATCTTGGTTTTTGGTTTAGCGAAAAATGCACTTACACTAGCTTTCAACTTGAATTTTTGGTTGGTGTAATGTTTTGAAACAATCTCATTATTATCGCAAAATTAGTTACGATGAGAAATTAAGCTGTAATTGACAAAAAACGCAACAAAATTTGAATTTCGCGCGCTGAGCGAAACGATGCACCTTAAAATGAAGGTAAAATTGCTAAAATAAAAATAGATTAGTACTTAGATATTTACAGAGATATTTTAGCAATTCGAAAACCCAATTCATTATCTATCGTTTAAAATTACAGGGCCTGACAGTTGGAGATTGAATCTAATCGCATGTATATCTAAGGCCAAAGAGCATGATGTTGAACAGCAAACTATGTGGAGGTAAGTTTTTTGTATATAATTTTTTTCCTACCTTGAAACTTCGACCAAAGTAAAATGAATGGATGAGCCCAAGTAAGATAATTTTGTAGCCTTTAAAGTGAGCGCCGGCGCTCCCCTTGCTTCAATCGCTGTGCGAGACGTAGGTACGTTCGAATGTCAAATGATTCGATAGCAACTCATAAACACAGGTGTCCCTTTTTCTCTCGTAGATATTATATTCGCTATCTCTTTTTTTGTGACAAATGTACGTACATACTTTTCATTACGTATTGAAGCCTACGTTCTAATAGGGTGCTTGTTATTTTTAAGTATGTTGTGTGGTTATGTGCGCGACTCACTTCAAACTCGAAGCGTGTAGCCCATTTACAAACATGTATAATGTTTCTCAATTACATATTTACAACGTTTTGTATGTCAATTTTAAAAACTATGTTGTATCTGTCCTATCATACATTACACATTACATTATCAGCCAGATGACGTCCACTGCTGAACATAGGCCTCCCCCTTAGACCGCCACACGGACCGACAACGTGCACTTGCATCCATCGGTTGCCCGCGACTTTCACCATGTCGTCGGTCCACCTAGTGGGAGGCCTGCCTACGCTTCGTCTTCCGGTTCGTAGTCGCCACTCAAGAACCTTTCTTCCCCATCGATTATCGGTTCTTCGAGTGATGTGGCCTGCCCATTGCCACTTCAGCTTGCAAACTCTGAAAGCTATATCGGTGACTGGTTCTTCGGCGAATATCGTCGTTTCGGATTTTATAGCGCAAAGAAACACCGAGCATTTAATCCAATATATTCCAACCTCGAGTCCGACCCGCAAGGGCCATATTAATTCTGAACAGCTTTTATTAAGGGACCGAACCAAAAATACTAATTAATTTTAACACTTGTGCACGTTCACGAACACTAAAAATCCACCGTTTTTTATTCATTAATACTCGAAATATTATACATTAATACTCGAAATAACACAAGTTTTGGAAAATAATATAAAGACGCGACATGATTCATTCACGTTCCCGCCAAACCTGAGATCTTTCGCATATGTTACAGAACCGTGGAAAAAGCAATGCGATGCCAAGACCTGCCTGAAGACTGTTGCATTCAGGACATGCAAGGGTTGTGGCACCATCTTAAGACAACCTTCCGCGTAAGTTATCACAGTGTAAAGCACTTGTACTGTAAGGACAGATCACACATCTGTGTGATCAGGGACCCTATTCCTATGCGCTCGAGATTATCTCGGTCACTGTCCCTCTAATTTAGAATTTAATAGGAGTGAGAGTGACCGAGATAAAAATGTCATTTCTCCGAATAGGGGCCCTGTCCGCACAGTACAGTCTGGCGCAAGTGCCTAGTAAAAAAATGAGACTTGAACATGTATGAAACGTGTACTAGAAATAATGGCGGCCGTCGCTGCCTTGCTCTATCGATGGCCTGACTCTGTCGCACTATCTCTATGGTGTCTTTGGATTTTGTTTTGCCGGATAGGGCGAGTCACCCTGGGTCTTATATTTGAAACCGTCATTGATTTTCTCACATTCAATTTTGCAAAGAAACATTGGATCAAAATAAAGTACTATCAAACAATATGTTATTACAATTGTTTATTGTTTATTTAGACTACATATTTAAAAAATTGTAAATGGCGTGAACTAGTTGTCTAGACAAACCTTAATTAGGTTTTTAGACAACTTGTGATGTACCTAATATTGTATAATTTTGGCATTAAATAAATTAAAAAAAAAAAAAAAAAAAAAAAAATATAGCGAGCGGTATCTTAATAATTGCTAATATCCTTACGTAGGCGTCTATGGTGATCGAGTGCTATCCCGTTCGCGCTAATTTAGAGCAAGCGGGATGGCTCGCGATTACTATTACCACTTTCAATGAGTTCCCTTGATTTTCATACAAACTTCTCAACAGAGAAAGCACCGTATGAAGTTAAAGAAGAACAACCAGCCGTCAAAATGGCCTCTATACGATGCCATGCTGGAGTACTTTGGTCGATACGAGCCCGGCCAGCTCGTCAACATGCAGTCTGAGCGAGAACTTTATCTCGTACTACCTTCCAGTAGGACGTTTAACAGGAACAGAGGTGTTGATACTGGCCTGAAGGAACACGAGTTTCAATGTAAGTGTAGTGTAGTTGAAAATCTGTCGCCAACACGTTACCCACATACAGCTCTACTCGCGCCTCTCCTCGCGCTAAATCATTATGAACAAACGTTTACTGTGGGACCAACCCTGAAATCGAGAAAAAGATACAGCTATTTCATGGAAAAATGTCAATGACACGACAAAATGTATAAAACTGCTGGTCCCCCCCCCTCGTTTTCACGGTCGGGCCCATAGTAAAATTTGGTCACAATCCTGATTACTATCAGCCCCTTTTCGGCTTAGCATACCCTTTCCTGATAATCCTGTATTTTCGGGGTTTTTTTTCTTTTATTAACATAATTATTCGTTTTACGTTACTTAATTACTCTTTTACATTTTCAGGGTCAAAAGACATCACAGAATCGTTCATACAGATAAGGTTACAAAACGACTGGCTATTTTGTCAAAGGACCCAGGCTTGGAAGTGAGTAAAGGAACAATTTGAAATTTGAACATAGATTAAATTAAAAACGTTCTTAGGTTTACCATAGACAATATTTTACAGGGCTGAATTTACCGTAGATAATATTTTTTATGCAGCTGAGTGACGAGACGATCATGTCCCTCGCCTGATGGTAAGACTTTGCTGAAGATGAGAGATGTGTTTTTCAGAATTGTGCACTTCGACAGTAGTAGTTACTAGCCTATCTGCGACAGACGATAGATTTCTAGAGCGACGAATTACAAAGGTCATCCCACAAAGATCATACCACCCGAGTGGGTGGCATGACCTTCGCTTTGTGATGGGCGATACAAATTCATGCAACCAAAGTGCTACAATATGTAATAATGTTTTTCAATTATTAACAACACCCCGCGGTTTTGCCCGATATGCTTCGGGAACGATTATTTTATGGGATAGAGATGGAGAGAAAAGCCAACAAATGGAGAGGAAAAAATATATTATTATTATTCCATTTATTTATCGTATGTCTTTTCAAATATTATTATTTTCTTCTTGTTCTTATATATTCATGTTGTTTCTTTATTGTTCTTATAAATGTCATAATTATAATTAATATATTACTCAAATCAAAATTTATTTATTTCAGACACATAGATCCATACTTTAAGCTAAGTACGTTAATACTAATAAAATTTAAATGTCATTACAATTAATACAATTAACATTAGAAAAATAATTCGTCAAACTTTAAATTAAATATCTTAACCTACTCTAAAAGTCCCCCGCGAACCGGACCCTGACCAAAAGTACCTAAAATATTCGCAGCGTTTCCGCGCTGAATGGCTAGGTCGTATGTCTTAAATTTAGGTTTTTTATAAAATTAATATAACAAAATAAATAATGCTATAAAAAACCTAAATCTAGAGTCCCGTCGACAGCGAGACAGGGCCCAAGCTACCGGCGGTTAGGGCTGCAGAGTGAGGAACCTCCTGACAATGCGCGCCGTGTCAAGGATGGCTGCCTTCTGTATCTGGCCATTATTATTATTACTATTACACGTGACTGATATTGACAATAATAATTGATAAATATTGTGTTAGTTAAAGTTTAAAATGTAATAATTGTACAATGTTGTGAAAAGACTTGCCTAATATGACAAATCAGCTATAAGGCCAATAAATGATTCTATTCTATTCTATTCTATTCTAAAAAAAATCCCCATAAATATAAGAAAGAAAGTATCTAATAAGAGGACTTATATATACACTGGATTAACACAGGCTACTTTTTATCCCGAAAAATTTAACAGTTCCTGTAGGATAGCGGGTGAAACCGCGGGGTGCAGCTAGTTAAAAATAATCCTGTACAGATCGCTTTCTTGTTAACTTCTGTTTCCACTTTTCACCAAACTAAAACATGCACAAATGGTTTATTATTGGTGTGATATATTTGTTGGTAGAGATTTCACGGTGATATTGAGACAAGAGCATGGCTTCCCAGTTTCGTTGTCTTCCAGAGAAGCCAGCAAGAAATGGGCGAGCACGTATGCTGTAAGTACATCTCTATTAATATTTAATATCGCATTATCAGTTATAATTAATCATATTTCTACATTTGTATTATATTGTGTTAATAAAACGGGAATACTCGCGTTAAATTGAGTCTGTTATTCCGACTATAGTTTCGATCACATTCGGTGACCTTTATCAAGGAATACTATGCGAGACATGCGCGCGACCTCGGGCCTTATCGCGTAACTCTGGTGGCGATGGTCTTCGTTTGCTATCCTGCTCGCTCACATGGTGCGAGTAAGTTGGAGCGAGTGGGACGGCACGCAATGACCATTGCCACCAGCGGCGCGTCGCGCGCGTGACATCAACGGCTGCTCTGCAGGTGCGGGTACGGGGGGCATACATTTATATCATTTGTAATTTTTTACCAGCCTTATATACTTACTAAAAAAGGTGGTAAGATTGTAAAACCGTATCAACGTTTCGAGCTCTGCTTGAGAATGGCGCGGCCTTCGACGCAGTGTGACACTGCTGTGAGTGTTACACTGCCTGAGCTGATCACGATACGCCAGCATTTGGTGGGTCTTGCCTATGTTGTACCCGTACCGGTAGTCGTTGAGAACGATACTCTCGAAGTTGCTGACCAATATAACTACCTTGTAGTTTTTCTTGAAGTGCATTGAAGTTTTTTTTGGATTTCATTGGTGGGAAGAAACCTAGGGCATTTTACTTGGTTTGGAAAGACATTATGCAAAACCGTGTTGTTGAACTTGGCGATAATAGGCGTTTATTTATATATATTTTTTTGTTTTTGGGTATTTTATTCTTCGGAGTTGTTATTGTTATGGAATTGTTTTGGTGTCAAAAAAAAAACTTTCGAAATTCTGGGTTCTGATAGCTGTGGGTTTTTTATTGTAGGGCAAATGAGAAATATGGCTATTGATAATTGGTTACGTGTTGGAGGAAGTAAAATTCGGATGTGGCTTAGGATGGAGACTTGTAATATACCTAAGACTTTATTTATTTTATTATCCACCAGGAGTACCAAAAAGCGAAGGCCACAAACAACAAATCTTGGCTGTATTACAATATTTTCGAGTTATATCTGGGCGAGGGATCGCTGAGCATGAACCCACTACTTGACTGTAAGTGATAAATCTTAAAAATATTTTATTATTATTATTTTTAATTGTAAAAAACATTGTTTTTCTACCAACTCGCCTGATGGTAAGCGACGTTGTGACCGAGGATAGCGAGCACGTTGGTATAGAAGAAACAAAATAGTTAATTACGACGACCCTCCTGCCTTGTGAGCAGGAGGTCCCAGGTTCGATTCCCGGCTGTGCAGATATTAAAATCATAAATTTAAATATCTGCTGTGTAGCTGCTAATCGATATACTGTACTTTAATATTTACAATATATTTAATATTTGCTTTATTTATATTTTATTTACTTTATAATGTTTGCAATAAATGTATTGAGTATGAAAAGAAAATATTTTAATTTAATTTTTTACAATGTTTTCAAATTATGTATGTATGTAAAGGTATGATTAAAATTGCATATGTTCGTGATATGCGGTCAATATTGTTGTAATCACAAATTTATTCAGCGTACTATAATTCCATTGTTTTGTCCATTGTTTTGAACGGAAATGCGTTAGATAATAATGGACCGGATTTACACAAACGACGGTTAACTGAGTCACACAAATGGCGAAAAACGGAAACTAACATTAATAGTGATAATCTGAAATGGGGTTAGCCACAATCTATTTCCGCCAAAGCTAGATATTTGTGGCTATAGCTAAAATAAATAAATAGCTCTTTCCACTCATAGTTTGTAAGTTTGTAGCCGTTGGACTCTTTTGCAGAGTCCGCCTGGGGAAGTACCACACCATTGCCAGCTATTCAACCGCCAAGCAGTAGTGTGCAAACATTACCGTGTAAGGGAAATGTTTTCAGTGAAATTTCTGGGCACAAAGATATTTAATCTAATGTCTCAGGGTGACGAGCGCAGTGCATTGCTGCGCCTGGTTTTGAACTGGTGAAGTTCAAAATTCTGGGTGGCACTGAACTGTTATGGGCAAGTGTGATGCTTAACATCAGGTATTAATATCAGGGCTCGTCTCGCCAACCAGTATAATAAAATAAAAATAAACAAATTATGTTTCCTTGTGGGTCCTAAGTTTACTTATGTCCATGAAAGAAACCAAGGTTTGGGGTTATAAAGCCAGCTTATGTCACTGTACACCGTTTTGTCATCTTTGTCTAACATGTTTGAATAACGTATTCCGGTCTTGCTTACGCTCGCTGATGGTGCATACTTGGGTGTGATGACATACCTGGCGGAGTATGTTGTTAAGCCATGCTTTAACTCATAGATGTCATATTACGAGATCGTTGTTTCGATAACGAATCAAAAAAGTTGGAGGAAAGCGCGGATTGCGGGAACCGAAACCAAGCGTTCCCATTGGCTATCTCAAGGTTACGCTTATTCGCACTTAGCTATTAATCAATAGGACAGAATTTTTGTGTCTTTGACCGATGCTTGGTGCGCTTCGATCTTCGAGTGTGCGGAATAATATGTAATATGTGTTTTACCTACCTATCTACACGTCGTTACAAAGCGTAAATAAATACATTACAGCTTCAAATGTAGTAAAGATGTATTTCCACCAGGGCAAGAGATATGGGCGCTCAATTTGATTCAAGTGCGAACGGACCTTGAAGATTATTTTGAAGATTATTCGAAACTTGAACCGAGTAAATGTTGGAGGTAAGTTGAATAACCGCAAACAACTAGCTTCCTAACTACGAGTAATGCTTACCTCTCGTAAACTTAGCATTTTTGAAGAATTTGGATTTTAATGTATTGTAATTGTGATCCGTATATAGCCGTGCTCGTGCCACAGCTGGCTCACTCCCACATTTGCAAGTTTTTTTTTTTCTTTTATTATTTTGTTCTGCTTTTCCACGGACTCCGGGCTCTGTGCCCTTGGTCATCTAATACAGTTTTTTGTCAATTTGTTTTGCAAGTTTTGTAGATAGTGTGAATTTTCTAAAACTGTAACTATCACAAAATTAGAAACATTTTGTAGCAAATGTTCGTTTTGATATCTTTAAATTTAAATTTTTCTCGTCGTTTCCATCTTTTTCAAAGATATGAACGCTAAAGTTTATTTAAAACGTCAAAATTATCATTTTTTTTTTAATTAACACCAATTTCAATTACACCTTAAAAAAATACAAACTTTTTATGGGTTGATTTTTCGATGGTGTTTTTCGGGTTCTCCTTCGTCCCTCTTCGAAAAACACACCTAAAAAAAGTAAAAATATTTTTAAGCCGCTCATTTGAAAAATTCTCAACAAAATAAAAATAAAAACATAACTCCATAAATACGAAAAATTGTAGAACGTACATGTGGTATTTTCGTGAAGCCCTTGGTATGAGGAACCTAAATTTTTCGGATTGACGTCACCGTTTGGACGTTTTAGTGGCTCAGATAGTTAATTTCGTGCTTTATTTATACAGGGAAGTCGAGAAACGGCTGCGAAAGAGCGGGATACCATTAGATCACAGCCTGCTAGACCTGCCACACATCTGGTCATATTTGATTAGGACCTACAAGGTGAGTCCAACTCGCAACTTAACACTTAGTTGCCGAAATCTAAGCTCTATATCTTAAAAATAAAGGTATGCTTTTCTTTGCAGTGGAAAAGAAAGTTCGCAAACCAAGGCGTCTTGAAAGAGCAATGGCCGTACTTCGGACCGATGACAAAATATATGGAGATTTGTGCGAAATCGTTAAAGAGAAAAGTGCAGAAACGGACAAAGCAAGAGACATTAGACTACGAAGATACGGCGAACGACGACTATGAAGATGATATGAAGCTTTTTGACCTGAAACAGAAGATGCAGTTAGATTTGAAACCGACCGACGAGCTAGGGGCGAAACAGTGCAGGGCTTGCGCCGAAGTCGGTCACTGCGTCGATATTTTTGAACACAAAGACCGTGATGGCTTGGATGCAGCGTCCAAGTTGCTTATCATCTGTGGCATAGAGGTCAGTATAGCTATTATACGATATTTAGGGACTGGTAGGTGGAATACGATTTAGTGTATCACCATTTCAACATTTCAATGCAAACGAGTAAGTCCTGTACAAATGTACACGGGCACTAAATCTCATGACGCAGGACTCTAGTGTGAGATTCAGTTCACTAAACAGAAGCATTTATAACCCACTTAAGATAAAAACAAATAGTCATAAATCAATGATATTTTACATGAGATACGATTTTAGCGCTCTTAAAATGGCCCCGGCAATCTGTCTTTAAAGACATTTTATTATAGCTGTCTCTTTTACTGTCTTACTTTTCGCATCCTCTTTCGCACTCTTTGGCGAAACTTGGTTGCTAGGTTACAATGAGCTGTAAACATACTGCAGCAGAGTCGAATTCGAAGCGCCATTTTTTTTAAAACCTATCTTATGGCGAGTCACAGAGGCGAAGTGAAGAAAAATGGTTCACAAACATGAAGACAAAAGACAAACATACAACATTGAAAAAACAAATTCTTTATAGTAAAATTTCTAAATTCTAAATTTTTATGTGGAAATATTTATCTTTAAGTACAGCAGAGCATCTACTAAATTTTGGTTTTTACCTGATATCCTATATTTATTCAATTCAAATTTATCACAGAGTTTGAACGTTGCGCAGCCGTTTCGCAGCACGCCCGTTGTGGGCCGCCTACGGTGCCTAGCCTAAAGTAAAATATCATTGGTGATAAGTACTCCAAGTACTTCGTGTATAAGCTGTGTTAACAGTTCAAATAATTTCTTTTATTTATTTATTTAATGTTCATAAATGTGTCCAAATTTTAGGTAGAGAAGTCGGAAAACCTACCAACCCAGATATGTTACAATTGCCTCCAAGAACTGGAAAACGCGTACAAATTTCGACGAAAATGTCAAACCGTACACGAGCATTTCCGTGACTATTCGAAAAACATCAAAATAGAGATCCTGGAGAGAAGCGACCATACGAACGATCCTGCCTTAGCTAATGATGACGATGACATGATTCATTGTGATATGGATGACGCGGGTAAAACGGAAAGTGAAATCAACATTGCGCCAACCGACAAAATGACCATTGAACACAACACAAAGAAGGAAACAGTGAAAAAGAAATACAAAAAGCGCAAATATGTGTACTGGAAAGTATGCGAGATCTGCGGAGTACACACCAGAAACTTGAAAGGCCACGTGGACGCGCACAATGAAGCAAAGCCTTATTCTTGTGAAGTTTGCGGCAAAAGTTTCAAGTTTAAAAACGGCCTGTCCATACATAAAGCCGTTCACGATCCGGTCCCTAAGATAACTTGCGAGGTGTGCGGGAAAAAGTTCCATGTGATGGCTCATTATAGAAGGCATAATAGTTACCATGCGAACGAGAGGAAATTCGCCTGTGATACGTGCGACAAACGATTCAATTCTGCGGAGATCTTGAGGGTCCATAAAAGAATACATACGGACGAGCGACCGTTCGACTGCTCCGAATGTGGTAAAACATTCCGAACAGCCGGCTGCGTCTCACGGCACAAACGGATCGTACATAGAATAACAAGAAAAATTGTTCAATAAATGTTCGAAAAGTTTTTTTTTCTCATTTATTTGACCAGTTTTTGGATAATAGAACTATCAGGACCAAAATAGACTTGCCTTTACCTCGAGAAACCCTTATTCATATCAGCAAGGAACATAATACTCTATATCAGCGTAACTGACTTGTATAATGGGAAGATCCTTTGCCGGCCTAAGTTGCCGATTGAAGAAGGTTATGGTGCAACGTTTCGCTCATCGCACGAAATTCAAATTTTCTTGCGTTTTTTGTCAATTACAGCTTAATTACTCATTGTGGATTTAATGAAACCAATTTTGCGCCAATAAATAAGTTTTTTTAAGAAATTACGGGTAAAATGATCACCTAGATAGCATTGGTTTAGCAACAAATCTCAATAAGCTGATTTTCATATTGGTTTTTGGTTTAGTGGGAAATGTACTTATTACTAGCTTTCAACTTGAATTTTTGATTAGTGTAATTTCTCGAAACAATCTATTTATTATCGCAAAATTAGTTTTCATGAACCTACGAGTATTTATGAGTATTTAAGCTGTAATAGACAAAAACTGCAAGAAAATTTGAATTTCACGCGCTGATTGAAACGTTGCACCTTATGCTGTTCTTATGCAGAAAACATACCGCGTGTCGTCTGAATTTGGTACGATTTTATAACCTTACCAATTTTAAACAACGCACAGGATGCTTGAATCGGCAGTGTCAAAGGTCAAATCGAAATAAGTATCTTTCTAATCTTATTTTACTTATTTTTTTCCGCACCTACTCGTAATTTAGTTTCCTGGTTTTTCCAGCGCTGATTATCCGCGCGAGTGCATCCGCTGCCCGGCACCTCCCCTGTGGCGGCTTAACCGCTCACAGATTACTCGATCTACAATAATACATATTATATTAATGAGGTAATATTATATTCGGATAGGAATATCCAACAAATTGAGATAAACCTCAGTTTGTTACAAGCCGACTCTGTGAACGGACGCATCCTACCGGACCGGGCATCCAAAACAACGACACGCCGCGATAAAAAAAAAGTTGTTCTGTAGTTTAATTTGGGTTTAAAAGGATGCCATGGCCGCTCTTCACCTGGTGATTTTTTTATAATTCTATATTTTAAGTAGATTTGATTTAGTTGGTTTTGATTTCATGATGCAATAAATTCAAGTCTTCAATCTCTCATCAATCATTACTTGAAAAATACTTAGACTTACTTACTTGTGTAGTGGTAGGGCTCGCTTGGGGAAGTACCAGACCTTTGCCAGTTATTCAACCGCCAAGCAGTAGTGTGCAAGCGTTACAGTGTTCCGGATTGAAGGGCAATGTTTCCAGCGTAAAAAAAAAATGTACCGTACCGGGTATGTGATTTGTTATATCCAAAACTATAGAACCCTTAAGTAAAGTTTTAACTACTTAACTGGGTTATCACTTTGACTGGATTGATACAGCCAAACTTCTTTCAAGTAAGTCTTTCAAACTTAGATATTAATAGATCACTTTCCGACAGCGAAAAGAACTTGGAGATAATGTTTGAGAGAACTTAGAGATCATTTTTGAGAGAACTTAGAGATCATGTTTGAGAGAAGTTAGAGATCATGTTTGAGATCACAAATATTAGCATAAGTTTATGCATAAAAAGGTAAGTAAACATATACTCGGTGTTCAGTTTGACGACAGGCATATTTTAGGAGTCTTAAATTGGGACTAGCTATAAAAACTCGAGAAAAATGCTGCTTCATAGAAAAACGTCATTCACCACCAACGAAATATATGGAACAGCTGTTCTTTTGTCTCGTGATTTCACTGTTGTTCCCATAGTAAGTGTTGTTCATAATGACAAGTAGGTAGGTACAATGATATCCTATTTAGAATATGTCCGTCATGTAACCGAATATCCAGTATAGTTGAGAGGTTGCAGTATGATTGAAGTAGATGTGTGCCTCCAGAGAGTGTGGTGGTTTGCCGCTACGTTGCAGCTGTGGACAACGTGGAGTCCACACCATGCCGCAGCGATCGAGTGTGAAGACCAAACCAGGTAAGTACTAAGTAAATAATACATAGACCCTATTTTTTATTTTATTTTTTATTTATGCGATCATGCCAGTTTCCCCCGTTTCAGCTGAATCAGTATGACCGAAATCTTGACATACAAGGTCTTCGCCGCTTCACAGAACGGTGCGGCCAGGATGCCCTGGAATATGCCAACATCTCGGGGGTTTAAGCCAAACTCATACAAACTCGTGTGAATATACCTTATAATTAGCTTATTCTGCAATATGTACTAGAGGAAACGAAATTGCAATGTCTCATTTAAGATGCTAATTTGAAGAAAAAAATATGATATTTCTATTGATTTTCATTTCATAGTTATGTCATGTTATGTACATTAAAAATCTTATTTTGAGATATATGGTTTTTGTTTCTGTACGCTTAGTAGTGGCTTCGCCGTGGGGCTTGGCCTGCTGCCTCGCAATTCATCATCATCAGCCGGAATACTTCCATTAATAAACAAAGTTCTCCTTTTAAAGGGGCGAGGTTACTATTATCTCCACGCTTGGTAGGCGGCTTGGGAATCGCAGAATGCTCACCGTTTACTATGAGGACGCTGCTGCCCGTCCTCCACAGGTTCTGCCCCCTTATTATGGATGTTCCTGATCGTGCGCGCATAGTGCAAGTAAATTGGTAAGAGCGAGATGACATGCTATAACAAAATCACGAACTTCATAATAAGGGCACTGGTCACAGTTTGAGCTCATACCCGGACCTCGCAATTACAAAGTTTCAACTCAATCGGATGACCGATGCGCAAACGCATACAAGACAGACAGACGAACATCAATTTTCACAAAGATCTTTTGTTGGCCATACAATTCCTTTCCTTTCGTAGCTTTTCAACTTTATTCCAGAGACGTGAAAGAGTCGTTGAAAATCTTGCGCAGCATAGCCTACAAAGTTCAACAATCGGCAGTTAAACTCGAGAACTACAATTCTCAAGAGAAAAATATCTGGATTAATGTGAAGAGTATGCTGACAGCTTTGGACAGGAACAGCAGTGGTTTGGAGCCGCTGAAGGACGTCATCTCAGGGTTGGATAAGAGGCTAGCCAATCTGGAGACTGAACTTTTACATGTAAATAAGTATTGAATACTTCATTTTTAAAGTAAAAAGAAGAATAAGAAAGGATCTTGAGGGCAACCAGCTGGAAGACGCAGCGAAGGTAGGCCTCCCACTAGGTGGACTGGCGATATTTTAAACGCAACCGGTGGATGCAAATTGCAAATTGTCATTCAGTATGGCGGTCCAAGGCCGTGGTTCAGCAGTGGGCGCCTACAGGCTGTTGATGATGATGATGATGACTTTTATTTTATCACACTAATAATATAAATGCGAAAGTTTGTGTGTAAGTATGTAAGTGTGTTTGTTCCCGTTCAACTCTGTGATAACAATTGAATTATTGATATCAATTAAATGTGGTAACAATTTGATAAGGAGTTACTGTATATCACAAAGACGGACATAGGATACTTTTTTTACGTCCACGCGAACAAAGTCGCGGGTAACAGCTAGCTTATAATATATCTACGTTTGGCCACCAACGTGCCACCAACTGATGCTAAAGATGTTGTGGTATCTACCTCACCACCAATACTAGCTGCGCCCCCATTTTGCTGTAGAGTTTTTTTTTTTTATTCTTTTAGTAACAGTACTTGTGTCTAAGAAAAACATCAGCCGTGAGACTTGGTTATTATCTCGTCCCTCAATAACATAAAAATATTAGATTTTTTAATATCTTTTAACATTATTTCGAACTATGCCAAAGCTATTTTTATTTCTTAGAAAGAAGAACGCGAAAACAAGACACAGATGGAGACAAACGAAGCCCTAAAAGGCATAATGAAATCCATCCAGACACTGACATCTACCATAGAGAGTTTCAAAATCAACAAATATCCTGTTGTAGATAATATGACTAAGGACGATTCTATACAAGGGAGACTAGAAATTGCAAACTCTAAGATAGACGACGTCAAAAACCAGATTAAAGATTTGACGAATAACTTTAATGAAGTAAGTGTTAAAGGGACCGATGACGATCAAAGGGCGTTGTTAATATGTAAGTGATTGATTATCATTGACGCAGCCTATTTATTGTTTTCTAATCCGATTGGAGCGATTTTATCAATTGCTACTTCAATAATGACGACTAATGACAGAAAATTTGATTGACGATTGATCATTGATCGTCTCCGGTACACTGATATTATAGACATAAATACTCAGATCCCATCTCTGCATTTTCACAACAAACAAAAACAAGAGATACCTACAAGATATAGATATTAAACCCAAAATCCGACTACGGCCTAACTTTAATTTTATCGTTTGCATGAAAGCAAAGCCGCGAGCAACACCCAACAATGTATATATTTTTGCAATGTGCTAAATATGCCGTGTCATTTAATACCCAACGCATCATTAAAACATTACTTTTTTTTTCACGTGTGTCCTCTGGAGGGCGCCTTATTCAATATAATGTGACGTCGCATGGCCTACCAGCGGACAATGAAAACGGTTTTAACGATACCTCATTTGTCAAATTATGATAAGTAGTTTAAAAGTTATGAAGGAACAGATGAACATACTTACAGACATTACGATCAAAATAATAACCCTCCGTTTTGCTTCGCGTAGACGGGTAAACATTGTATATATAAAATAAGTGAATTTCCAAAAAATGTAACATAAAAAAAAACGGTCTCTTCAGTAAAATCAAAAGATATGAAAATTAAAATTACATTAAAATATTTATTTCTGATGTTATTACAGAATAACATAGAGCACACAGTTTTCGGAAGTTCACAGTCACACTAGAAATAGCTATATGGCACAACTATATATTTTTTTTTATGTGTACACTTTTTTTGATACCAAATTGGTACTAACTACAAAGTAAGTTTAATCTAACAATCTATCTGTCTATTTATCTAATTAAATAACATATTACAGAAAAGAAAAGAAACATTATTTAAATAAAATTAACTAATCTAAAAGACCGCTACCAGTGGGAATTGTTCCCAAAATGCTGGCCCCATTACCACGTTGTATTGCGATGCTGAACCTTTGGGCGAAGTAGAGGCCAGCATTTTGGACACGTGTTGCTTCGATCAGACGAGAAGACAGATCTTTAAATATTTTCTTGGCACCCGGTCCCTAGTTATACTTATTAATTTCTAGAAGACCCTCCGGTCCGTGTGCTTCAAAGCGATAGACACGAATCCGTTCAAGAAACACTTCGCAGATGTTGATGAACTGCTAAACAGATACGAACTGAAACTGGACGAGTACAGCGGAAAAGCGGCCAATAATAGCGAGGTCGCGCTAGAGGACGGCACTCAGCACATATTGCAAGGTACATTTACTAAAGTAATCATGTCGAATCATTATTTATTTATTTAATACTTTACCGAATAAGGTCTAATTATAAAAACAAATGAATAGTACCACCGTCTAAACTAGAAAAGCATAGCTCCGGACCAAACCCAATGGCTGCTAAAATATACAACAAACTACCAGTACAGATAAAAGAGATAGAAGAAGAGTTCAAATTTGCTAAAGCCCTAAAAAGTGTATTACTCGCGAAATCCTACTATACCCTAGACGAATTTTTGAGAGATAAGATAATTATGGAACAGATTGACCCGCTCCGCACGATATTGCCATACCCAATCAGGGTCATTATGATTTACCTATTTAAAATATGCTAGTTAAGATCTGCATGTAATCCACATAATGTTTGCAATAAATGAATTGAGTATTGAGTATTTATTGCACACACATACAACGTATTTGGAACAACAGGAGGACTTAATGCTAAAGCATTTTCTATATCAGTCATCCCCGTGGTTGAATAGAGAAAATAAAAATATTGAAGGATATTTCCTTCAATATTTTATTAACGCTCGACACAAGCAAGCATATCTCGCTGCGACCCCAAATGTCTGCCGTTTTTACGGCTGAGTTATATACCGAGTGCGAGAGTGACAGCGCGATCATTCTCACCTCTTCGCACGCTTTGCCTTTAGGTGTTTGTGATGAAACCGAGTTGAAATACACTGACTATTAAAGTTATCATCATCATCAGTCAGAAGACGTCCACAGCAGAACAAAGGCCTCCCCCTTAGAGCGACTTTCTTCCCCGTCGATTATTTATCGGTTATCTACGTATCCCTTGGATATAAATCTAAACCGATGCGTACATATTCCAGAAATGCAACGTCAAGGCGAAGATATTACGAAGATCGAAAAACTCCTATCTGACGCCGAGGGCTTGTGGAAGGTGCTTCCGAAGTTATCCGACTTCCACGACCTGCAGGCCAGCAACAACCGCACCTTGGACGCTGTTATCAAAGCTACAGAGAGTTTGAACGAAACCAATGAAACATGTAAGTTTGGGAGACTGTCGTTTTAGTCATGAAGTCGGAACTTCTTTCTGCCATGTGTGGTCTCTTGTCTCGGCTGGCTAGTCGACTAACTTCCATTTTCGAAAGATAGCTATTGCTGTCGCTCCGCCGTCCGTCCGTCCGAGTAACTCACAGGTCTCTAGCTCCTCAACAAGTGACAAGTACTAAAAACTGGCCAAGCGCATGTCGGATTTGTGCTTACGGTCCCGAACCGGTTGGATTTTTTTTGTTGTGTAGTTAGTACGTAACCCGGTGCGCGAGTGCAACTTGCACGTGGCCGATTATTTCATGTAACTAACTCCGCATTTGACCAACAACATACATGTTCGTACAGGTCCCGATACAATAATCACAAACCCCATCAAGACTGTCGATGTTTTGTTGCAGCTATGGGCGTAGTGAGGACGGAGCTCCGCGACCTCTCAGACCGACTGGTGGCGACTAACGAGAGCCTCCAGCGGAGTGTAACGCAGGGGACTGCGTTGGTCGACCGCGTTTTTAGCGACATCTCGACGGGATTGGACGCTTTGCGAGAACAAGTATGAAGTTTTTTTTTTTCATAAAAAAATCTAAAACAAAACTAGCAAAAAACTACGTTTGCGCGATTCAGAACACCGTACATAAATACTTTAATAAATGAACAAAAATGGATCAACGCCATCTACCTAACTATAGAAAGTAACTTTTTCCTCTCTTCCTATCGCTTGTTATCTTTTTACGACTAAATGGCTGCTGTGGTTATGACGAAGATGGAAATAGCCATATAGTCTGAATAATGGGGACGGTCATTGACATTTTTTTTATTCCTTCACGTACGCGGGCGAATCTGCGAGTTTAAGCTAATCTTAACTAATATTATAAATGCCAACAGGGCCGTCTTTAAACTATTGGAGGCCCTGGGCACATTAGGAAATTGCACTATTTTGTAAGAATAGACAAAAAAAGTAGTTAGGCAAGGTTCTAACACCAAACCACAGACAAATACAGGGGATTTTTTTTTCTTATATTTTGGCTCCACATGTTATGTATTGCCAGTGTCAAGTTTTATTACATTGCAAGTGAAGTAAAATATTTATATATCGGTTATCGTTTGGTGATCTGGCAGGAACGAGGGAGCCTTTGTCGATCGCGGGGCCCTGGGCATGTGCCTAGAGTGCCCGGAGGGAAAGAGGGGCCTGAATGCCAAAGTAACTCTGTCTCTCTGTGTTTCTGTCTGGGTGTTTGTCGCGTTATCACGACTAAGTGGCTGCACGGATCGACCTGATTTCTTGCATATAGCTTTAGGATCGGAGATGGATATAGGCTACTTTTTTTGTAGGTTCGCGCGAACGAAGTCGTGGGTAACGGCTAGTAAATTAATAGCTGCAATTTCGTTATCCGTCGCAGGTCCAATCCCTAATTAAGAGCGAGAACGTGATCCGGGAGACAGCGGACGACGTGAGAGCGAACAAGAAGAGCATAATGAACTCTGCGAACCGCGTGGTGGTGCAGGTCAGCCAGCTCGTCGTGCAGCTGGGCAGGGCTCTCAACGACACACTCGATTATCGGTAAGACCCGGGGCCGTATCCCGTAACTCTGGTGGCGATGGTCTTCATTTGCTATCCTGCTCGCTCGCATGGTGCGAGTTGGTTGGCGCGAGTGGGACGGCACGCGATGACCATTGCCACCAGAGTTACGGGATAAGGCTCCCGGTTCTACCATCGCTATAAAGTCCATCGATACTCGCAAGAGATGATACTTCAGTCGCATACCAATAGAATACTTTTTGTTTTAATAAAACGGGAATTTCGAAGAAAAGAAATGAAAATTTTCAAGAGACCGTCGACTTAGGAATAGAGTATACCGCCGTCTTGTCCATACAAAAAGCAGAGTCTGACTGAACCCACCCCTAAATGTTATCCGATTTCGATATTTTTTCTATATGTGGAAAACTATGCTTGTATGTTTGTTTCATTTTTAACTTCGCAATATCTTCGTTGTTATAGGCACTTAAAGTGACTTTTTTTTGCGTCGAAAATACGATGAAAGAAAGTAGTTATTAGAATACCAGAAACATTTTTTGATAAAACAAAACATAAAGGCATTATTGTCAATATTGTGGTTTTTCCAAGCCTTTGGCACCAAAAACAAAAGATTTTGTTAAGATTTAGGGGGTGATAACAGACTACCCACAAAACGCTAATTTTATCAAAAAGTTAGTAAAATTCACTAACTCTCTGTATAAACGCACGAGAAACAGAGCGACAGCTATACAATTTCAAATATCGAATGCACCAAAACCTCGCGCCAGGACTATCCTCTTAATATATTGATATTCATTACAATTATAAACTCCGTAATTAAAACCTCCACGTGTCTCCGAGAAAAAGGATCTCGAGAGACAGACAGACTACGAAGTGACTATATAAGGGTTCCTTTTGCTTTTTAAGGCACGGAACCGTAGAAAGCAACTTGACATTGAATATTGTTGGTTTCAGTATGGATAACATAGAGACTTCTTTAACGGGCAACCTGAAGACATGGAACTCGAAACTCGAGTCCAGCGTCACAAGCCACATGACACAGCTGTGGCGGCAGGTCGGCGTCATGCAGGACCAGGTCTCGGCCAGCAGGCGCGCGCTCGACACACTCGCGGTGAGTACCGACTCTACACTACACTACACCCAGCTGTTTACATACATAGATAACACTTCGAAATATCTTCAACAAATATATAGGTGTTTTCCACTGCAATCGTATCTAGAAATATAATATATATATCATAGGAATGGACTTGTTCCCTTACAGTACTGTCTACACGTGTTTCACCTTTTTTGTATGGTACTTGGTGACGAGACGAGCAAGTCGCTCACTTCATGTTAAGCGCCACGCTTGATCATAACAGTTCAGTGCCAACCAAAGGTTTGAACTGCAACAGTTCAAAATCATGCGCGGCAATGCACTGCGCTCGTCACCCTGAGATATTAGATATTAAATCTCTGTATGCCCAGTAATTACGCTGGAAACATTGCCCTTCAATCCGGAACACAGTAATGTTTGCACACTACTGCTTGGCGGTTGAATAACTGGCAAAGGTGTGGTTCTTTCCCAATCGGACTCTGCAGAAGGGACCTACCTATCTATCATCTAAAACTATCGTGCGAATTATCATACGAGGGATTCAATAATGGTGCCCCAGGACGTGTTGACTCTTCGAGCTTCGGATTGCGAATGAGTAACTCATTGAAAGAGTGAAAGAGTGAAAGAGTCTCATTCGCGGACGTGCGCTCGGAGAGACAACACGTCCAGCGGGTCGGTTCTGGCAGCTGAGTGGCTCTGGTTAACGTGTTTCACCTCGTGAAGAGTTGAAACAATAACCGTATAAGTAAGTACATACCTATTGTACTAGACACGATATCAAAGCGGAAAACACTAGAGATTTATTGACGATACAGTAAGATGGACTTCCGCAAAGTAACGCCTGATTCAATCAACTACCTAACTATTATAAACCACATTCCGCATCGCCGCGGTGCCCTTGCGCCAGTCCATAGAAATAATAGTTTGTAAGGCGCAACGCCATCTGCGTTCGACACAAGTCAGGTAAAGCTGGAGGCCGTTAGAGGTCAATTGCTTACTCATTAAAAAACTCGCATAGTAAAAAAAGTATAGTCAACAGATACAGTACTACCAAAGAGAATCAACACGAAAAGAATAACCATCTCGTACAAAAAAGTATACCCCCGAAAAATCTGCTTAAAACTGGATGGCGCTTACGTATTTAGTCAACTAATGTCCAAACCACTAGAAAGCCGATGAAGATATGGTTATTATAGAAAAATAGTATTAATATGTGTCCACTATTTAAGGTTTAGTTCAAATTAGATTGCAATATACGACGTAAAAATATGTTTCCAAAAATTATGTTTTCAACGCCATCTCTTGAGAACCTAGCGAGTTTTGTAAATAAACTATAAAATTATTCATTTTACTGATATTATTAATGCAAAAATATTCATGACAAGTCGCATTTTTTCTCCGTACCATTACGAATCATTTAGGTCGGGTTTCTATTTCAAGACAAGTAGTAATTGTGACGATCATGTCGCAGATTTAAGTACTATCGACATCTTACGTTCAGTACTACAATCCAGTTTACGCATCTTTCTAAGGACATTAGCACTCTTAGTATAATATCTCTATGATACTTTAGTATAGATAGTAGTCTCTATTACGCGCAGACCTACTCGTGCGTTTTTCGGTATTCCACCATCAAATAACAATGTGGGTCGTAATAATCCTCTTTATCGTATGTGTCAATCCTACAATGATATCTGCAACGACGTATGCGACAAACTCGATATTTTTCATCAAAACTTGTATAACTTTAAAAAACTACTTCTCTCAAATGATATTTAACTAGTTGACGTTGTATTACCTGTATATTAGCAAGATATACTTTTTTTTTTCTCTTTCCTCCTAAGAGGATTAATTATGGCGTCGCACGTCTTATGCATTTACCAGTGTCAAGTACACTCATGTTTTTTCAAGTTTTGGTGAATATTGTCAAATAAGTCATAGTCACAGTCAAAGGCGAGCAAAGCAAGTCACGGTCAAGTCCAAGTCATGCCTCAGTAAAGTGGTGAAAACTTTACTAGAGCCTTCTATGGAGTTTTGGAAACAACACGAAAATTCACGTTTCACGACATTATACCATTCACTAACACTCGTGCATGTTCACGAACACTTAACAGGTAAAAATTCACTGTTTTTACACATTAACACTCGAAATAACACAAGTTTTGGAAAATAATAAAATGACACGAAATGATTTCTTCACGTTCCCGCCAAAACTCCCAAGATATACTTATTAACAATGCTTTGCAATGCAATGTTTGGATTGGAAAATTTAAAATGTATTTTCTGTATTGCTTATTTAAGTGTCATAGTTTGCCAATTATTTTTGTACCTACCTTATAAAAAATAAAATAAAATACGTAAAGAAGTGACATAAAAGAAAATATATGCAACTATCGCCCATATCTTGTTGTAACGTTTATTGTCAACAGAACAACACCGACAAGTACATTGCTAGCAGCACCACTACCTTGAGGGACGTTAAGAATGACGTGAGTATATTTAAACTTATACAGGGTTATAAAGAAAGGGTATGCTAAGCCGAAAAGAGTTCATAGTACTAGTCATTATGAACAACTTTTACTATGGGACCAACCTAGAAATCGAGAAAAAAATATAAGCTGTTCTATAGTTTATTTTGTGTGGAACTTGGTGACGAGACGAGCAAGTCGCTCACCTGATGTTAAGCTTCACGTCTGCCCATAGCAGTTCAATACCTACCAGAATTATAGTTCAAAACCATGAGCGGCAACGCACTGCGCTCGTCACCATAAGATATTAGATGTTAAATTTCTTTATGCCCGGTAATTTCGCTGGAAACATTGCCCTTCAATTCGGAACACAGTAATGTTTGCGCAATACTGCTTGGCGGTTGAATAACTGGCATAGATGTGGTACTTTCCCAGGCGGAGTCTGCACAAGAGCCCTTCAAAAATTGTTAACGACACTTGACAAAATGTATGGAACACCAGATTTGATTTGTTTTTTTTTTTCGTCAACGTTGTTGTTGTCTAATTTTAGCTTTTGGGTTGGAGACGGTCATAGGCAATTTTTTTTAATGTCCACGCGAACGAAGTCTCTGGTAACAGCTAGTTTAATAATAAATGAGTTATTTTTGTGTGTGCTTGGAATGTTTAATGTCTATTTTCCTGCTGGTAGCGGTTTATTAGATTAGGGCTAGTTTTAAGTTGTATATACAGGGTTATAAGGACAGGGTATGCTAAGCCGAAAAGGGGTCTTAGTACTCATAATTATTAATAACTTTTACTATGGGACCAACCCTGAAACCGAGAAAAAAAATCAGCTGTTCCATACATTTTGTCGAGTTTCATTGACATTTTTCTATGGAACAGCTGATATTTCTTTCTCGATTTCATGGTTGGTCCCATAGTAATAGTTGTTCATAATGATGAGTACTAAGACCCCCTTTCGGCTTAACATACCCTTTCCTTATAACCCTGTATATTTATGATTTATTATTACTTAGGGTTTATTTCAATATATTTACTATTTATTGTTATTTAAGTTACTAAATAAATATATTCTTTTCCGTAGATGAGTGTAATATCGACCGGCACGATGGCGCTAAGCGATAACTTGAACGACGCCCTCGCGCGGCTGCGACACTCCACGAAGGAGCTAGGCCGGATATCCGGCGCCCTCGGAGACGTCATGGTTAGCTTGAAGAATGACGTCCACGCCATGCACGCCAAGATTGGTAAGAAATCTTGTTAAGGCAATTCAAAGAAATTTTAGATGGCATCACGTACAATAAGGTTAGTCTATAAATAGATAGGTAGGGTAACTCAACCCCAAGTACGCTGCTGTTTGCTCAAGATGTTTGCCGGGTTCTGCACCTCAATGTAACACAAGATACTTCCCCAGGTGGCAATTATAGATTCCTGCAAAAAAATCATCACTACGGAACAACTTTTATCTATTCTGTGTTGGACACATATGGGCAACCCCCGGCCCGCGGAACATTTAGTCGAACTAAAATGTCTGCAAAAGTTTTCAATTTAGCTAAATGATAAATTAACCTTGTAGAGCCATAATTAAAGGAAAAAAATGTTATCCTCGGTAGAATCTGTACAACTTATTCAGCAAAGATATTCTTCGTCGCGTTTCATTAAAAACAAACCGTTGTATTGCCAATACTATATATGTATTAATATGGTATTCTGTGCCAATACACAAACACGTTTCAACTACCACGCACCCGCGACTTTATGAATGATTTTTTTCTTTTTTGCTTTGGCTCCACACTTTGTGTATTTAGCCAGTGTCAAGTATTGTAATATTTCAAGTGAAGTCTAACATTTCACAATTAAAACAAGTATCAGTTATAGTCAAAAGCAAGCAAAGTAAGTCACGTTCAAGTCCAAGTCATGCTCCAGTAAAGTGGTGGAAACTTTACTAGAGGTTTCTAGGAGTTTGGCAACAACACAAAAAGTCGCGTTTCACGATATTATACTATTCACCAACAACTTTTGCACGTTCACGAACAATAAATAAATAAAACACCGTTTTACACATTAACACTCGAAATAATACAATGACGCGACATGACTTTTTCACGTTCCCGCCAAACAAAACTATATGAACGTTTGAAAGTTTGGCCCGTGTCTTCCCAAAGGTTCCCAAAGGTTGCCCGCCCCTGGTGTAGGAAGAAGGTTTTTCAAACCATGCCAATATATTTCAGACGCCGTCGTCTCCGGCCCGGAGAAATCTCCAGTGCGGAATAAAGGAACTTAAACCAATAACTAAGCTGACTGAAATGTTAAGTTTTATAAGTGGACAAAATAAACTTTTTTGACATGAACATTTTCAATGTTTAATACCTCTCATAATTATTTATTTATAATATTTTGCAAGTAATATGAGACAGTTCGTGACTCCTTATATCCAGTCTCTATTGGGTGGCATCAAACTCGGTAAATACCTTTACCTATTAAGGACTTTCTATTCTACAAGGAACGTGCCTGCCGTGCCTGAGCTTCACCTCGGCTCACATTTCGGTTTCGTCCCAGATTACTTCCTATAGACTCAGGACGATCGAAGCGTACCACGTTTCAGTCAAAATACAATTATAGCAATTCAATCTCATTGATTACTTGATACATAATATAACGTTGCCAATGGCAACGCTTTGAGTCGAGGCGCTTTCCTCTAACTTTAGTCCTTTTTTTTCGGAACAAATTATATTATAAATTATATATTATGAGGTATCCGTCTTGAGGTATTATCTATGGTTTTCAACAACCAATGGTATCTATTCTGTTCTTGCAACTCTACTTATGTAACAAAACTAAATATTATCTGCGTCTGTTTCCATTTTATTATGTGAAATTAGGATGGCAACAATTTTAGATCTCTCTAAATTACTTCAGTTGAAAATTTTATAACAAATAAATAATAATGCGCAATAATGCGCTCTGCAGGACTGCAGAGCGCACCGCGAAAAAATCTTTTTGTTATGCAAGAACAAGACACGGCTACGATTATGTACACGTTTGTCTAATTTTTCACGACATGAAGATTTAGTCGCGGTGCGCACGGTAGCCCTGCAGGTCTAATTTGCCAACATGCGTACCGAAAGCAAGGTACGCGTACCTAAATCTCGGTACGAGTACCTATAAGTACTGGTGTTCAGTTAGACGCCCTGAATCTGATCGCCAGTCGAATGCTTTCGGCGGAATTTGTTTTGTTGGTAACTTAGCAGAAGATTGTCTTCCAGATAAAGTATCACACGTTCCATAGTCTTACAAACGTTGGAGGTTACAATCGATAGTTGGGACAGCACGATTGCCTTTTTCGGAACTCGTTGCACGTTCGCGAGCTTCCAACACTTTGGAACTAAGCCCGTATCCAAAGAGATGCGGAAAAGCCGAGTGAAGACATGAGACAGATCAGGTGCGGAGGTTATATAGGATTATTTATATATTATATATAGGTTATAGCAGGAATTCCGTCAGGACCACTGACGGACATTTTGTAGGATAACAGTGTACTAAGTAAAATGTCATGCATTGTACTTATCATTTTTTTTTTTACTAATGGGGGACCAACACTCTCAAATTGCAACGAGAGAGCAAAGTTGATTTTTACTGCGTTGTTTTTTGTTTTGATTTAGTCAACATTTGGTCCCGTATGGTCCCATAGCACAGAACATATAATAATACCTCATAGTAAAAGTTGATCATAGTGGCCAGTACAATGATACTAGAATATTATATCCTCTTCTAACCGTAATGTGTTTACTTCGTCATCTGACCTGACTTTGAAATAATCAGATTGTTTACGAGTTTATGTCCCTTTTGTCATGTTTGTTTTTATTTAGACTGCGAACGAGGTTCGAATGATTTTCGTGAAGCAGTGCTAATGAGTGTAAATCTTGATAACGTTAGTCTCACACGAATGTGTTTGTTGACTTAACCGAATTTAAAAGAGCAACGTACGGGCTTTATCCTTATCTCGAGATGTTCTTATGCAGCCGGCTTTTACCGACTTGCCTAATTGAAACTGGTACTTGTAAATATTTTGAGAATGCTTAGTGGCGCCGCGGTTGACCGATAGCGCATACGAAAGACGCGTGCTGTTTTGTGCTGCTTGTAGAAATATGTTGGATACATGCTGGCTTGTGCTGCTAACTGGAATATGTTGGATGCATGCTGTTTTGTGCTGCTTGTAGAAATATGTTGGATACATGCTGGCTTGTGCTGCTAGCTGGAATATGTTGGACGCATGCTATTTTGTGCTACTTGTAGAAATATGTTGGACGCATGCTGGTTTGTGTTGCTTGTAGAAATATGTTAGATACATGCTGGTTCGTGCTGCTTTTTGAAATGTGTCAGACACAGACTCTAGTGATGGTAATAAGTTATAGTTTTAGCGCACCTGAAGACATCCAATGAGAAAACCAGCCGAGTACTAGAAAGTACCACCACTATGTACTACCCTCAAGCACATAACATAATAATAATGCCATCCTCGACCACACCGTCACTTACGTCTGGTGAGTTTGCGTCAAAAATGCCAAGCGCATCAAATATTTTTATTAAAAACAAGGAGAGCGGATCAAGGAGGATAATATAGAAATTCTTTGGAAGACTTTGATAGACGGCGCGGCGGTTCGAGGTTACTAAATCCGCAGGTCTTTAATCTATCTCCTTAATACTAGGTAGTACAAAAGTAAATTTTGTGTAAATAGGATTTCTGAAAGCTTTACGTCTAATTGATTAAATACTCCAAATACCTGTATCAAACTATACGGTCTTCGCGAGCTTTCCTGATTAGGAAAGACATCCCACTAATATTATAAATGCGAAAGTTTGTGTGCAAGTGTGTAAGTATGTAAGTGTGTTTGTTCCCGTTAACTCTGTATCGGCTGAACGGTATTGAATGAAATTTGGTATGGAGATAGCTTATACTCTGGAATAGCACATATGCTAGTTTATATCTCGGAAAAATATTCGGTTTCTGTAGAATAGCGGGTGAAACCGCGAGACTCAGCTAGTTTTTACATAAAGGTTTTAAACTTACATTTAACCTGTTTATGACGTCACCGGCAGTGAACCCAATCTAACCTTCTAAAAACTAGTAGGATCATAACAGAAATCTTGTTCCGCGCCTAATTAGATTTAGATCGACTTTCCGGACGCATTGGCGTTCAGTACTCGAGGATCGGCGCAAGCGCATCCGCTCGCGCCCGCGTTGGCTGCCTGCGCTAGAGTTCATCTACGGTTCAACGTTAACTATACTCTCGTCTCCCGGTCACAGAGTACTCAGAGATTACACCTCTCAGTTTGCAACTAGCCGTGCCCGCGGACGCACGCATCCGATCGCACCGGGCACCCAAACCTCGACTGCACGCGCCGCGCCGAACGGTGCATCAAAAAATAAAAGTGCCTAGTTTAATTTAGAATAAGACATTGCCATGGCGGTTCTTCCTCTGGTGAGTGATTTTCGTTTCTTTGATATTAGCAAGATTTATATAAGAATGTTTTATGAATGTGATATCTAATTATTTACTTAATAATATAGATCATCAGGTTAAGTTTGATAATTCTATCTTCATTTTAATGGACTTAAGATATTAATTTAACTTTGAACTATTAGGAGTTTAAAGTAGGTAACCTACTAGTAGTTTACTAGAACTGATAAATTTTAGATAACCCTATAACATAATAGGTTTCACATTTCATTATTTGTTGCATACGTAATGGTTACTGGGTTCTTCTTACGCTTCTGGCATATACAACTATACTTGTGCCTAGTTGGTGTCTTATTTTGTTTGGAATGAGAAGACACATTTATTTTTAAACTGGAAATTTCACAATGCATTTCTAAAATAGGTTTCAGTTTTTCTACGACGATGTTTAAGTTAATGAAGTGGAGGATAACTAGACACTAAATTGAGTTTTAGATACTTTTATTATTGCAGTTGTATTTGCATTAATCTTTTTTTTTAAGTTTAATAGCTACTTTCGCAAAACCAGGTAAACATATATGTATCTACTAACAGAAATAATGATAAATCTCAATAATAGGTAGAGGTACTTGGCAGTTCCTTGAAATTTCGTGACCTCTTGGCACCGTGAAGATAACGGCGAATCTAAATTTCATATTTGACCGTATTTTCTAAACATCGAAATTTTTAATAAATAAAATTACCGAGATAAAAGGAAGATCTGAATTTTAGAGCCATTTATGATGGTAGATCATAATAATATAAATGCGAAAGTTTGTTTGTATAATAGACATCAAAACCAGTTGTCTTCCAGGCAACATTTGGATCGAGAGAATTAATAGAAGAGATAGAGAACGGGAATGATGAAAATTGAGCGATTCTTTTCACTCAACTCCGAAACAGCTGAACGGCTTTGGATGAATCCGTTCAATGATGTAGATGTAAAATATACCGTTCCTGTGGGCAAGCGAGTGAAAGAGCGGGGTGCTGGTAGTACCTAATATAGAAACGCACTACATCACATAAAGAAAAATCTAACCTTATACAAATTTATTATTATAAAGAAGATGGTGGAATCGAGAGCCATTTTGCTGAAGTTCTTCAAACTGTCTCTTTAACGAATCTGTAGTGTTTTCCCGCTGCAATATCGCTTCCAGTACTATAGGAATGAACTTTTACCCCTAGAGTACTGTATGTGTTCACGTGTTCACCTTTATGAGGAAAAACACTGACACTAGAGATTAGTTGAAGATACAGTAAAACTTATTTATTGACATAAAGAAACAAAAACACTTTATACTAACACTAATCTAAATAAAATCTAAACTTAAATAAAAGAGCTAAAATTACAACCAAAATTATTATAAATAAAGTTAGTCTAAAGATTTAGTTAATGCTAGTCGTGTTCGATTTCATACTTTCGACAAAAAATATTTGTAACTAGCTTGCCCGCACGGCTTCACTCACAAATAAATGAAACACCCCATTTCACCTTTTTAGGGATTGATTTTCTAAAAATCCTGAGACATGCCTTTGTTTATTTTGTATGCTTATTACACAACCGAGTTTCATTGGCATAGCATTAAAAAAAATGTGTTGCGATACATAATGCGGAGGTAAAATTTCGCAAAATCCGTTCATGTTGGTCACCTAATCCATTGGAGGAGTATTACGTTCAAATTTCAAGTCTATGTGTATCAGAATTAGTTTATTCTGTGTGTTGATTGCTAGAAAAGGGCTTGTTATTTTTTATATGTATAGATAAAAACAAGTATGTTGCATTGATGCATATAGGTACTGTACTGGGTGTTCTAAACATAGTCGCAGATATCGTTGTGAAGAGATATTTAACATGGAAGTATGAATAATATTTTTTCTATGGAACAGCTCATTTGTTCAGTTTCAGTTAAATTTCAGATTGGTTTTTTAGTAAAAGTTGTTTTGTAGGGCTAGCATGCGCACCGCGACAAAATTTTTTTGTTATGCAAGAAAAGGACACGGCTACGATTATGTATACGTTTGTCTCATTTCACACGACATGAAGAGTAGAGAAGATTTTGTCGCGATGCGCATGCTAGCCCTGCATATGACGAATACCTACAATGATATTCTACTATGTATGTACCCACCCCTCGTCTAATTAAATTAAACCAAAGAGTATATGCAGTTTTGTTAATTACAAAAATGTTTAGTCGAAAGTATGAAAATCAAACAGCACATTTTGTAAAGATGAAACAATACTTGCATTTCACAAACCCAGCTGTGCGAAAGTTTATTGCCCCAGGTACTTTGCGCATACGCATGTTTTCGCACCTCTATACTTCCATGAAATAAGTCAACACAATTTGCCTAAACAACTGCAATCTTAGAACGGTTTATACAAATTTTGCATATAGGTATGTATAATAATACTACCTAAATACACAATTGTATACTTAGTTACTAAAATAATATCCAATAAGAACTTCCTAAATTTAAGGTAAATAACCAGCTAAAATTTTCTGCTTCAGATGAACTTTCAAACTCATTATACAGGGTTAAAAAAAAGGGTATGCTAAGCCGACAATGGCTTATAGTACTCATCATTATGAACAACTTTTGCTATGGGACCAACCCTGAAATCGAGAAAAAAATATCAGCTGCTCCATAAAAAAGTGCCAATGACACTCGACAAAATGTATGAAACAGCTGATTGTTTTTTCACGATTTCTTGGTTGGTCCCATAGTAAAAGTTGTTCACGATCATGAGTATTATGACCCCTGTCGGAATACCCTTTCCTTATAGCCCTGTATAACAAAAAAACAAAACAAACAATTGGGTATTTGAACTAATAAAAAATACAGATACCCATATATAACTAATTTTACATTTAAAATCCACCATCAAAAAATAAAATAAAAAACCTAATTCCAAATATTGGCATCGTGGCACAAAAATAAACAAAAGAAAAATTAGGCAGCTCAGTTATTAAGGAATTATCACGCTGCCAATTTTTTTACCTCATCACAAAGGAAAGCTCATAAATCTTTCAAACAGCCTTTATGATGCAGAGTTGCGCGTACGCAAGCGGCGCGGCGCGGTGGCGCCTGCGATCGATCATTGAACCAAATCCACCTTAGCCGCGTCTGCCGCTAATGACACATCAGTTACTGTTACAGGAAGAACTTGTCTCCTGACCACAGAATGAGTAACAGTACTAACCAGCCAAGTCTTGTAATATAATGCGATATTCTGTAGGAACCGTGCATTTTCCGGGATAAAAAGATACCGTGTTATAATCTTCCTAACCATTAGGTTTTTCTTAATTCGCATCGTCCGGTACAGACTTGAGTGAGTGTAGCTGTAGAACTCTTTTGCAGAAACCGTCTGGAGAACCTTTGCCAGTTATTCAACCATCAAGCAGTAGTATGCAAAGATTACGGTGTTTCTTTTTGAAGGGCAATTTTTCAAGTAAAATTACTGAGCACGAAGAGATTTAACATCTAACATCTCCGTGCTACGAACGCAGAAGCACATTGTCGCGCATTGTTCTATGAGGCACTGAACTGTTGTAGACAAGAGTCAGTACCATCATGCGAGCGTCGTGCTCGTCTCGTCACACGAAAACTTTCGAATCGGTAATATTAGTGTGGTCTTGTAGATTTCTTTAAAGAAGTAGGCGTTATGAAAGTTATTATCTACTGTCTAATACTTGACCGCTATTCGTTTGGTGATGATGTCATTGTACTCATAGGCATTTAGAAGTCTAGATTTCTAAAAGAAAGGAAAGGTGTCAAGGCAAGTATGACTACCGTTAGACTTGCCTGTATTGCCTTTTTTACGCAACTGATAGGCAAGAGGGGTAAGTCGTTAGCATGATGGTAAGCGCCACCCAGAAATGATATTTTATTTATTTAACAAACAGTTCAAAACCCTGCAAGTCAATGCACTGCTAAGATGCCTATTACATGTTAAATCTCCTTATGTCTACTATTCATTGGTAGCTCAGTGGCAGCAACCTCGCCTCACATTCGTGAGATAGAGGGTTCGAATCCGGGCGGGTCCCGTACCAATGAGTTTTTGTAGCTTAAATACGGATATACCACTGGTTTTCCGTGAAGGAAAACATCGCGAGGAAACCACGTGAACAACTTCAATCTGGAACACCAGAAATGTTACCAACTTCTTGAATAAATTGCAAACAAAAGGTGTGGTTCTTCCACAGGTGGCAACTGCAAAAGAATCCTATCACTTTTTTAAGGCCAATAAGTTGACATCCCAAAATATTAAATCCTCCAAATGTGAAATTCTCATAATGTTGAACTTATAATTCTTGACGATTTGATTTCTTTATTCCTGTCGGTACTTTGTTTAAAAAGTATTTATAAAACTGGATTTTCAGATAGGTCTGATAGGTGTTTTGGTTAGAGGCGTCAGATATCATGTAATCGTTAAGGTTTGGGTTTCTGCCTTATTCTTCTTTCAAGCTTTGTTAATTAAACTCTGTCATGGTGGTCTAATTTCTAAATGTGAAGGATTGACGGTAACGCCTTTAATTTTCTTTAGTTCCGGTCATTCATTTCATTTTGAAGTCCTCTATCGCGGCTGGCAATGATGAGGTGTTGATGACGCTCTTGGTAGATAATTTTGTTAACATTGTATAATTTCTTGTGATTTTCTTCATATTCTTTCCCTATCCTACTGCTCGGAATGGGCCTCTCTCTTACGCTATGCAATCGTTTGTCTTCTATGGTTCGATCCGCGATGTTGACAACACTACCGGTCTGCCATATACAAAAGCATATTTGACTAATCACCAATGATGCTTCTTTCGATACAAGTGCCTATAATATGATGAAATTTAAGTTATTCGCCATTTGTCATTGTCGTACAAACTTCAACAGCATATGTAATTATTATTGGCAGCATGATTAATAGACATTCTTATATATTACTTATGGTATAGTAAGTATGCATAGTGTTTTAGGATCAGGGACCCTATTCCTGTGCACTCGAGATTATCTCGGTCACTCTCACTCCCATTAAATTCTAAATTAGAGAGACAGTGACCGAGATAATCTCGAGCGCACAGGAATAGGGTCCCAGGCGTCCTAACAAGCGACCCGGATACTTCTTGTTCGTTGCCGCTTTGATGAGGTGACAGCCGATAAAGAAAAGTGGATCGTGTTGTATTGTATGTATTTTCCTGAATCCAAAGTACACGTACAAGGTAATTGCAAGGCGCAGCTTCTACGATAAGCGTAATGAAATGCTCTGCCGTTTACAAAGCAGGAAATACAATAATAGTTACTCTGTTGACGATCGTTGTGTCGGCTTAGATAACATGTCATCTGAGGTGCGACCACAAACTGCAAAACTGAGAACGCCACAGTGTATAAGAATAGATGCTTACCAAAACAACCGGATGACGGGCAGCAGCAATCTTTTAATAATCGGGCCACCTGCCAAGCTTGGGGAATATTGCAAACCCTCCTCCAAGGGGGGAGGTCTTAGTTCAGCAGTAGGCTTCTTCTGGATGATGATGAAGAGTAAATAGTTTAACTAGGTAGGTATACTCATATCGTAAATATTATGTTAGAAAGATAAGTTTGACCCGTAACTTTTATCCAAGAAAAATACTTAACAAAATAATATAAATATTATCATAATTCAAGACTGTTACATTTAAAATTTTGTAGTCATATATTTTTAATAAATCCAAGAACCATGTTCAGAATTGAAAGCCTACATAGATAAATCTCAGCAAGACCTGGTTATTTATATTCTGTGGCAAGACACTAAAGACCAATTAAACAAAGTTTATAAAGCTCATAACGCGCGTTAATGATTCGATCATAAACCTTCAGCAGATACGCGTGTCCAATAATTGTCGTTGTCCTAAGCTGCAATCTCGATAAAGCTTGTCTGTCTGCATGACTTGCCTGGATCCCGGCCAAGGCCCGAGCTTAGTTTCCTTTCGCTTTGTTTGTAAACGTCATCATTATAATTAGAATTTATTCTTGTACGAAATCGGGACCGCATTTTACCGTTTTGGCGCATATTTCCTTGGCAGGATTATTAGTTCTATTTACTTAAGTAATTTTTCAAATTTCAATCTAACCCATCGTTAATCACGAATTTTAGTGGAGCTATGCTTTTAATTTTTATCAGCTATTATCAGCCCTCGAGACCCGAGTATGTGCTAAAACTGCGACCAGAATCACCGGAGGCGGGCAGAAGCGTCCTTTTAGTGAACTGTAACTTGCGGCTGCCAAGCGTGGGGACTTTGGCACCCTTTTCCCCCACACTCCACACAACAGATAAAAGCCCACGGCTGTTCCTGGCCTAGATAGCGCGTCACGTATCGGAGGAGTAGGGAGTATGCAAATGGCAAATTGTTCAGTGTGGCGCTCTTAGAGTGAGGCCTATGTTCAGCAGTGGACGTCTTCCGGCTGATGATGATGAAAAGCCCTCTAGAATCCAAATTAGCTGATAAAAATTCATATAAGAATCACGCCTAAGTAACATATCAGTATTTCGCTGTGATATACCAGTAGTTTTTTTTTTTTTTTTTTTCTTTCTTGAAATACGGTTTAGAGAGGGAAAAACGAAGAGGAAAAACAAAGTTATTAATACATATAGATGTTATTATGTCACTGTCCTATCAGTTCTATACTTTAGTCTTATATAACAGTCCTATACATCAGTCTTATACACAGATGAATTCTATTTTTCTGTGGTCTTATATGTATAACAGTCCTATTCTAATGTCCTGTAATTTAATATTACTATTAGTATTCACGGGATATTTACCACGGTTATTATTTTTGTTGAGTTCCCGATATTTCGGCACAGTTGCATGCGCCATGTTCACGGGTAGACTGAAAATGTAATAATCTAATAGTAATGTTGTAAACCACCACGAAAGTCTAAAACAGTGTCTATAATTTAATGTTTCTTATCGACTTAACCACGCTAAAACTAGTTTATTTTTATACCTCGACGTTTCGACTATGTTTCAATGTCCGTGGTCAAGAGCTGACAAAAGCTTAAAAGCTACATAAAAGTTTGTGCTTTAAACGTTACATCAAATGTCCTAGTCGAAAGTCCAATCGTCAGTCATACTATAGTCATATTTTTATCCTAATCAGAAGTCTTGATATTTTCTCGATATCCTAAGTATATCTGTAGTTATTACCAATAACTCAAAAGCATATGTAAATTTTGTAACACTTTAGCATTGATTGGGCAATAAAATCCCTTCAAACTTTTAACTTTCACTCCAGTCTAATTGACCGACGCCCTTCGATCTGTGCACTTGTGGTCTCTATATGAAAAATGTATATTTTATTAGTCTATTACCACATCCGTGGAACTGGAACTAATATGAGTTATACAAGCCATGATTGAAAACATGCATCAACCAATATGCATGACCCGTAAGTTCAAACCTGCAATTAGTTTTCACAGCTCTAGATTTCTTGGATGTGGTAACATCTGTCCCTAATCTTACGCCCACATCTCCTGTTAGGTACCCACTTGTTACAACTAACGAGCCACTACTGCAGTATTGCACTGATCGATAAATTGGATAGATGGCACATTTAATGTCTTACTGGGTCAAGTGGTCATTTGTAAGTAATGTTTATTTGCTAGAATATTATAGATGTGTGTGTGATGTTATTGGTAAGCAGAGTTTTATCTATTTAACGATTATGTAGATAGGTCTGCACTCTGTAGGTTCAAAATTACTTGAGTCGTGCTTTCTCCACCTTATCTACTTGCGTTTCCGTTTTTGTCTTATTGTCTTCATCATTACTTGAGAAGAAACTTTATGGTCACAACATTTTCCAGTTAATAAGTAAACTTAAAGGTGTTAAACCACAAAAAACCGTAAAATTATCGGGAATATAATTATTTCGAAACCCAACACCTGTGAAGTGGTTCTGATTTTATGAGCTTCATAAAATCAGAATTTATATACCTCCCTAGGTATATAAATTATATTGAAAGGAAATAGAAATACAAAGCATACAATAGATTGTATTATTTGTATTATTTAATAAATCATAGACATTTTGTGATGTTCAAGATTCTAAAAGAAAAGCTACATGGCTACAACCCAAACCATTGCGTTTTTAAATTCTACCGGTCGCCGAAGATTTATTTGGCTAGAAGCTCATAGCTTTCTTATTATATGAATAATATAAGCTTACTTATTTGTTTCTCGACAACAGCTATCAAACTTGTTATGCTAAATAGTATATTTTTATAGTAAGCATATGCAATATTACATATTCATGAATTAAACAATAAACAACGACAGCGTGCGTGTCGAGAAGCTCACGTTGTCCGTAGCATGATTAATATTGTTGTATTTCCCCAGAGGTTGTGGTGGCTGGCCGTCGCGCTTCTCTTGTGGACACCATCAACTCAATGCAGGGAATTCACGTAAGTACCTACCTCACTTACCAACAGGCTGATGGTGATGGTAGATGAACTAATAAGTAGAATAAACGTTGAATTGTATGAGGGATAGGTGGGCGTGGCCGTTGTAACGGAAAGGGACGCACCCAGCAACTCGGCGAGACGACAAATTTAAAAAACAAGGAGGCAAATCTGGACATTAGCACAGCGCCGACAATAAGTAGTGTACAACAAGACAAGCCTATGCTAACAGTGGGCATTAGGAGCAAACAATTATGATGAAGATTATAAATAACCCAAATACAATAGGATAAGAATAGTCGATCACACCTAGTTTCAGTCAGGTTCATACGGATATCCAAAGCTTTATGGATCCACAGAACGTTCACGGCTAAATAGATTTTTATGTGCATTAAAAATATCTAGTGTCAATGAACGAACTGATCAACAACAAAAACGGATACCGAGACGAGTTTACGATATTTACGTCTTATCTCTTGTGAATCAAAATTTGACTCTGGAACACATTTAGACTTAATGTTGTAATAGGATACGTTCTCGAGTGGTAAGAATTTCTGTAGACCCATACCATCCAAAATATGAAGAAGTTTTATGCATTTCATCTTTTTCGGTTTTCAAATAATTTTGATCGTTCATTTTTTTTTTTTGCATTTAGGCAACCTGTTTTATGTCAGCCATCACTGATTTCAAAATTCATATGTATTTGCGATACGAAATATCTTTAAAATATATAGGTATTTTTCTATGTTTCGGTCCTGTACCAGCCTCTTCCAAGCTTAGGCTTTTCTGCTGGTCAAAGTTTTAAATCATTAATTCCGAAGGCATATTACATGTTCATTTTTGCAATATAGGTACCTACCAAAGACATTATTTATAAGGAGAATTCTGTGGTACCTACCTACTATTGACTCTTGACTTGGGAATGTTGACCGACTAACAGACAATTTTAGTATGACCGCCGTTGCCGAAATAAGGAATGCTCCCAGAATTTCCCGGACCTATTACCTCAAGCAACGTGCTTGGAGGCTACTGCCGTGCTTCCCTATATACCCGTCGGCACCATTCTGTAACTGCTTAGATTTCTATTTATTTTTAAAGATATCGTAGTCTATTCCGATAGTGTTTATATGCACCAAACTACGAGCGCATTCTAAAGCTTTGATCCTAAAGCAAAAAATCAGGCCACTCGTAAATCTTTCAATAATATTTATATTTAACCAAAGTGCACCACAGTTAAAATACGTAGACATATACAGCCATAAATTTCCATTAACAATTTGACAGAGCCATAAATTCGTTTATATTTAGGATAGATTGATGTTCTACGAATAGAGCCTGGAAGTAGAAAGGAATCATTATCGGGTCATGAAATGAATGTGTAGAACATCGATCTTTTAATTAGCTACTGGGATATTTATTACCCAATGCGTGCAAAGTTGATATTTATGAAAAGCACCTATTCATTTGAATTAGCAGTTTTCCCATTTCTTTTATTTTATTCTTTGGTTTGTACCACGTACTTTTTTTTTGTCAACTACACTTACCATAAAAACTATAGTACATTACTGTCGTGGTCAGTAATGACTGTGTTACTGGCAGCGATGATGATGGCCGAAAGCGCAGCTTAGCGCAGGTCCAGGCCATCACAGCGCGGTCAGTTTTGCAGCCCTTGACGGACAAGCTGGAATAATGGCCGAGACCGAAGGTCGAGGCCTTTACAGCGCGGACTTTACATTGCGAACCAAGGCTTGTATAGTGTTTTACTCAAACAATGCGAGTCAATTAAATAATACCAGATTAATAGGCATTTCAATTTCATTTTAATTCAAAGTCTAAGTCAAAGTTAAAATCAAAAAATCAAAATACATAAGGAGTTTTCCCAATTTTGAAGTACTCTGCTTTGTATGATATTGTTTTAATGCGTTGTCCGATGCATTATTAATTTTAATGGTCTAAAATTGTATCAGATTGCGATGTGTTATTATTCCACTCGCATAAACCTAGACTGCGGCAGCCTAGGTTTATTTGGAACCGAGACCTAATAATAAACTGCGCTAGTTCTGGTTACAATTCGAGATATTCCAGGCGACCTAAAGTACTAAGGTGCTTAGTTACCTACTCGTATTTATAGAGTAGAACTGAGCAAGTTTTAATATTATAATAGGTATTGTTTATTATAACCATGGATTAATTATTAATCGACTCCACACAGAAAAAGTGCAAAATTGGAGAGTAAGATTGGGTAAAAATAATAATTACGTTCTGCGATAACACCGGCACTTGTGATCCAATTATTTTATTAAACTGATAGGGCAGTCGGAGCTTAAAATAGCATGAGGCGGAAAACTTTTTTTTTTAAATAACCAGTGCTAACTGCCGCCTATGGACACCTGCAACACTAATGGTGTTGTCGATATGTCGATGCGACTATACCTGTACCTAATTATTTAAATTCCGCTTAAAAATCTAGGCAGACAGATACGTCGTCTCGTACATGCACATAAAACAAGACATCAGAACAATTTGATCAGTTCTAAATAAATATGTCTGGATAATAATTATAAGTTTGCATTTAGTGGAAAAACGTACAAAATTAGGTTAAATATTTATCATTTTTGACAGTTGGTTGTATGGCAAAAAAGAAAAAGAAATTCCTCATAAGTACCCACAATTATTTGTGAATTCTGAGCTGGCTGCTGGTTGTGAAACAAGAATTGAATATCACCGTCTTCGCTTAGCCATGACGGCCGGAGGGTTGCCATGGGCGGGATCAACAAGGGTGGCCCTATAATTTTATTATTATGCATACATTTTATCAAAACTACAAATGGCACCTTCTTCAACTGTTTAAGTTGCATTCCAGAAACGAAGACATCCGAGACGCGATGCTGTCCATAGTCCACATGATGCGGCTATCGGAGGACAAGCTGGAGCGGCACGAATACCGCGAGAAAGCGCTCGGGGAACAGCTGAAGAGGATGCTGGGGGCGCTGGACAGGAAGCATCGGGAGCTGGAGCCGCTGAAAGGGATGATCTCCAGGCTTGACGAGCGGCTGAGCAATGTCGAAACTATATTGCTACATGTTAGTAATAGATATAGTTTAAATAGATAGCTACTGTTAGGTATATATCTCTCCATAATTGGTGTGGTTATCAAAAAAAATAGTAATCCATCGTAATCTTAAATATTATCAAAAATATTCTATCTATCTATATATTTCGATATAAATCTAATAGGTATTTTCATTAAATGGTGCAGGTGCTAGCGTTAATTCTGAAGGAGTGATGATGATCAGTGTGTTATCTCATCTTGTTCCGCGTCTAGTGTATAAAAAAAACATACAATTTATTTAATTCCTGAAAATATTATAATAAATGTCGCATTTACAGAAAGAAGAACGGGAAAAAACCACGCAAAAGAAGACAATCGAAGCGTTAGAAGGAATAAAGAAATCTATCCAGACTCTTACAACTACAGTCGAGGGTTCGAAGCCCAACAAGGAGATTGAAAACAATCTAACCACCAATGACGACTCTGTAGAGAGGAGACTGGACGTGACAGATTCTAAGATAGATGATGTAAAGATCCAGATTGAAAATATGAAAAATAACTTCAATAAGGTGAGTGTTTATCATCATCATCTATAAAGTCAAAGTTATTTATAGTTAAATATTCATCTACAACTCAAAAATTATAACCTTTTGTATACATGTATGCAAATGCAAATGTTTTGTATGCAAATTAAGTAGAGGCTATTTGTACAATGATTGCTATTGCAATTGCTATTGAATACAATGATCATTTAAATGCATTATATGGTATACAATGTTAATAACATTCAATTATAATAATTATTACGTCAGGGCATGAAATGTAATTTTACAATTTACTATAACACCTTACAGCCTTTCTTATCCCACTGCTAGGGATAAGCTAGGCATCTCTCTTGCTGTGCCATTCGCCTCTTGGTCCTTTGTTTATCTAGTCCATCGACCCGTGATAGCTGCACGTGAATGTAAATTATACTTTGTAGTATAATTATTTTTTGTAGTGGTAGGGCTCTCTTGCAGAGTCCGCCTGGGGAAGTACCACACCTTTGCCAGTTATTCAACCGCCAAGCAGTTGTGTGTAAGCATTACTGTGTTCCGGATTGAAGGGCAATGTTACCAGCGTAATTACTGGGCATACAGAGATTAAACATCTGACATCTCAGGGTGACGAGCGCAGTGTATTGCCGCGCATTGTTTTGAACTGTTGAAGTTCAAAATTCTGGTGGCACTGAACTGTTATGGGCAAGCGTGACGCTTAACATCAGGTGAGCGACTTGCTCGTCTCGTTACCAAGTAATATAAAAATAAAATAAAAAAATACTTAATTATCCATGTACATTGTTATTTCTAGGATGCCCTGCGCTCCATGTGTCTCGAAGTAGCGTCCAATACGAATCCCTTTGAAAAGCACATCACAGACGCAGAGAAACTGCTAACCAAATACGAGCTGAAGCTGAACGAGTACAACGGAACCAAGGTCCCTACCGACATCGTGCAGCTGAGTGAAGTCGCGCTGGCGGACGAGGCGTGGCACAGCAAGATGACTGAGGGTAGGTTTAAGGTTGTCGCTCACTAACACTGAGTAGGAACTACCCACAGGTAGTTGACCGAGCGAAGCGAAGATCTCAGAGTTTACTGGGACAAATCGGCATTTGTAGGTATGTTTGTATGTTTGTGTGTATATTTGTACGATGATAACTTGCGAACCGTTGATCCGATCTTCATGAAATTTTGTAGGCAAGTAGTTCATTTCAATACATTTTTTAAGTTCAAATATGAGCTGAATCGGTCCAGGGGTTGTGAAGATATAGGGGTCGCGAGGTCTCAGTTCAGCGCGAACTACTAGTTTTAGTTTAGTCTTTTGTTGATATTCAACAAAAGATGGCGCCACGTCGTATGCATTGAACTAGTCAATGCGCCGGATTTTACTAGTGAGCATAAGACAGCGCTCCATTGAATGTGATAAAGTGCATATCATAGCGTAGATGTGTGCGGGGCAACAACCCCTCAACCCCCGAAAAAAATATTTTTTACTATTCAGAGTTATGTTTAGATTTATGTTTTTTTGGTTCTATCGTCTATTACATTACATCATAGAAGGAAAATATGATTGCATTCAATTTTCTCGATAAAAAAAAAACATTTTGATCTTAACTAATGTTATAAGTGCGTATGATATAATGTTATAAGTGCGTAATTTTTTTTAATTATAAATGCGAGTGTAACTCTGTCTCTCTGTCTGGGTGTTTGTCCCGTTATCACGGTTAAACGTCTGAATGGATCGACCTGAATTTTTGCATAGATATAGTTTAAAGGCAGGAGACGGACATAGGCTACTTTTTTTTGGACCACGCGAACGAAGTCGCGGGTAACAGCTAGTTTTTTCTATAGATTTACAAACATTTTTGGCTGGCGCTCCAAACCCCTAGTGTATATTCTACTGATTGAGATAGGTAATAAATAATAAATTAATAATATTAAATTTAAATTAATAATTATTAATAATAATAAATTATATTATCTAGGAGAGCATCGAACAGAATTTTGATTGACTTGCTGGTTTAGTTGTAATTAGCAATTAGCGCGCGCGCGCGCTAAAGCCATCTCTTTTCATCTGCGCGCGAAAGTGTATAGCGCTATCTGTTTCTCGAAATGGCCTCTTAAAAAGAATCCTTATCACAGAAAAGAGTATTAAAAGTTTTTTCCTCTACTGTGATCCTTATCGTTATGGCATCTCTGTCCTACTTTGCGTTCTGTACTAAAACCATAGGGGGAGCGAATTGCTGGTTTAGTTATATTATTTGCATATGTAATTAAAAAACTTATTAAATATATTTTTAAGAGTAGAGCAGTTGGTGGCCTGAAAAAAAAAGTGACGTAGATTCTATCTGTCCTAAATTCAAATTTTATCATTAAAAAAATGTGTTACAAAAAACTTTCCTCCCCGTAAAATATGAAATGACATTAGAAAAAATATGTAAACTTATTAGAAAGTATGGAACTAAGTCTCTTTTTAACTTATTTATATTAAAACTTAAAATTATTACAGAGATGGAACGCCAAGGCAAAGAAATCACCAAGATCCAGAAACTGCTCTCTGACGCTGAAGGCGTATGGAAGCAACTCCCGAAGCTGACTGACCTGCAGGCTGGCACCAACCAGACCTTGGACGCTGTCGTCAAGGCTACGGAGAGTATGAACCAAAACAGTGAAGCCTGTAAGTAGACATTTTAAATGTGTTTAGTACATAGTCGAATACAGGCCGGAATTCCAGAAGCCATGGTAGCCTCCGTTGCTCAAATAAACGCATTACGTAAGCATTTGACAACGCATACGTATTTGAGACCACCAAAAATTTTGCCAAAATTTCAACATGACTCTTCAAAGCAATCGTTATTGTACACATTAATTAATTGATTTGGTACAAAGAGAGCTTTACGAAAGTGCCACAACTGCCGTAAAATGCGATTTTTCCATGCATCCTTTCAAATCTTTTAATCGTGCGTTTCCTGTCAAACCAGTCAGTTACCACATGAACACAGATCACACCCTAGATTCTGCATTCAAAAAGCTCGAAGCGCACCACGCATCAGTCTTAATACACTTATATGAAATTACTCTGATTGGTTGATTGTTAGGCGCGTGTAGGCGTAACCTTGAGATAGCCAATGAGAACGCTCGGTCGCACTCCCCGCGACCCGCGCCGCGCCTCAAACTTTGGTGACTTTTTGTAGGAATCTCGTAATGCGGTATCTAGTGTGATCTATGCACATGAAATGATGGATGTCCCGGTACATTACTAAGGAGAGGCTAGTATCATCAGGCACAAAGGTAATGGTCTAACTATGTGCCCGATGGCGGGTGTAATGGTGCCCGTGGAGATTTTAGTGGGTCCCAAATAACCCGGCTGCAACCCAATGATGCTGTTGGTTATCTTTCGAAGATTCTTTTCTCCCAACCCCCAATCCCCCCACGACTCCAAACACTTACAGAATAATCTACAGCCTGCCAGAATTCACCACTCCGATTAGCCTGCATCTTTCTTCTTTATAGCTGTGGGTAAATTGACAACGAAACTCCGCGAGCTGTCAGACCGACTGCAGGCGACCAATGAGGACATTCAGCAGAGCTTGACACAAGGGAACACGTTGGCAGAACGCGCGTACGGAGACATTGCCAAGGGATACGAGACGCTGCGAACTGAGGTACGAAGGTTTTATCTCGAAACAATGGCGGGTGATTTGTTGTACACTTATATAAGTTTGAGAAAATCGTGGGTAGCTAGGGCCTAATCACGCCTGGCAATGTAATGAATGTGAATTTTTAAAGGTGATTTTTAACCGTAGCCTGGTGTATTTTCTTGAGAACGGAATCTACAGGGAGTATAAACTGTGACTGAAAAGCTTTTATTTTCAGGTCCAATCACTAATGAAGAGCGAGAAGGTCATACTGCAGACGGCAGACAACGTGATCGCGAACAAGAAGCGCATCGAGTACGGCGTGCACCAGATACTGATGCAAGTCAGCGAGCTGATGCTCAAACTAGGGAATACTGTTAACGCCACCGTTAGTCACAAGTAAGTCAGACTAGTCTTTTAACAATTGATTTGGGAACTAACTTGTTATAGGATTATTTAAATGACACTTTTTGTTCAGGCTTTGATTCTCCTGCACCTTTTTCAATTACGGTCATATCATACACCTACACACAATCTTGTCGCCTGAGTACATTCAGATGAATAATTGCTTCCAGCAAAATATAAGAGAGGAGGACAATTAAAATAATGCTTAGGTATAAGGTATAAGCTGTTACTCGCGACTTCGTTGGCGTGGACCTACAAAAAAATGGAGCCTATGTCCGTCTCCGACCCTTAGGTTTCGCCGTGATAACGTGACAAACACCCAAACAGAGAGCCAGATAGATAAAGAGACAGTTACATTCGCATTTATAATATTAGTTAGGATATAAGGTTTTGACATCCCAGTAAGCCAGAGTAAACCAAGAAACAAGCTAAAATACTAAAGTACCTACGAGTTCACTTCTAGTTAGATTCTGATAATTATCTGATCTCCATCATCTCCTACCTGACCTGATTTTGATCTCTTTTTACTTGAGCTGTTTCTGCTCTGCTGGGATACAGCTGGGCTGGATTTAAAGATTTTCATGGCCTATTAACGACTGGAGCACAGATAAAATAACGCTACGGAAGACTGCGGTGAAATCCAAGAATGAACAGGAATAAAACGCACTCACGAATTCCGTCCAGATTTGCATGAAGATGATTTGTATGATATCAAGGAGCTGGGTTGGCTCGGGTAGATGCTGTCAGGGGGAAATACACAATACACCCCACGCCCAACTTATCGTCCCCATCTGGAATAAGAGAGTAATGATCACACACACGATATACTTGGTTTATGGCTAGTTTCGTTAATGTGGTACGTATGTTTTAATTTCAGATTAGATTTAATAGAGGCGTCGATAATGGGCAACCAGGCGCTTTCGCACGTGAACCTCAGCTCGAAGATCGAGCTGGAGATGGCGAAGGTGTGGCGGCAGATCGGCGTCATGTACGACCAGCTCAAAGCCAGCAAGGGTGTGCTCGATAAGCTAACCGTGAGTACTTAGCCTTATTTTAATTTAATTTTAAGATTTTTAGACAGTTGAAACGTAACTTTAAGGGTTTCTTAAACAAGTCTCAGCCATAGTCATCGTAAATCACAGTCAAGTCAAAGTAGTGATACCTTTTTACTATGAAAACTGACGTAGTTTTGACACATTTTGTTTTAATAAAACTGGGATACTCACTTTAAATTGAGTCTGTTAATCCGTGAGTATTCCCGTTTTATTAAAACAAAACAATGATACCTTATTACTACATTGATGACGTCTACCAATTCTGCTGAAGGTACTATTCTTTATACGAAACTAATCTAACAGCACAAAAATGACATGCATCTATTTTTTTTAATTTTGTTTAGAACAACAGAATAGAATTAAATAGATAGATTTTATCAATCAGAATCGATATAATTTTTTTCCATATCTATTTCATTAATTTGTCAACTAAGTAGATATCATTTTTCTAGTTTAAACTATAAACCCAAGTATAATGTATTGTTGCCAAAACTCCAAAGAAACCTGTAGTAGACCTGTAGATCGCTTTCAGCGATAAGACCGCCAGTTGTTACACTAGTTTTTAAGCCTGTTTTGAAATTATGTTCAATTTTGTGTGAATCTATCTCTCAAAGTCTCAAGTCATGCTCCAGTAAAGTTTCCACAACTTTACTGGAGCATGACTTGGACTGACTTGAACGTGACTTACTTTGCTCGACTTAGACTATAACTGAGACTTGTTTTAAGTGTGAAATGTTTGACTTCACTTGAAATATTACAATATTTGTCAGTGGCTAAATACAGAAAGTGTGGAGCCAAAAGTTAAGAGAAAAAAAAACATACCAGTTCTAAGTAATGACATTGATATTGCCGTAGATATCACTTGGGTATCACTACAAACTATCAGATACAGGGCAGCTCGACATGCCGTTACCACAGTACCATACCTCAACAATTTCACAGTACCATACCTCGTGTTAATTCCATTAATTTACTGTCCACAGGAGCAAACTGACCAATACGTAAATAGCAGTACAACTACCTTGGGAAAAGTAAAGGACGACGTGAGTATATTAACTTTATGGTAACACATTTCAGCAAAGTACTATGTGGACTAACAGCACTCCCCGGACACCCCAAACAAAATGAATGATAGCTGATAGTACATACGTAAGCTTACGCCTGTAATGCCTGTCTAAGAACGCACACACGTGAACGCCTCCCATGCAGTTAGGATTTGTCACTCGCTTCTTATATGCTCGGATAATATTAAACAATTGAAACAAAATAAAAATTAATTGAAATAAAATTAATAAAAATAAAACTTATTAGTCTCAAGGCTAGATTGTAATATGGATGAGGCACCATATTATTATATGGGACGTCATAAACAAAAAAAATACAGCAAAAGTTAAACAAGTTTAACAAGGTTTTTATCTATTTAACTATATTTAATTAACTAAAATAATTTAAATTTAATAATATCATAAATTAAAATAATTACTTTTTTATTTCCAATTACTTAGGTAAATAAAAAAAAAGTATTTAAGTTTTAGTAAAAAAAAAAACTTACTTTAATTAAAGGTTAATTAAAGGCGGGTGAGGTAGCTACACAGATGAACTTCATCTGTGCGTAGCTTCAATTGGCGGGGAGCGACCGATCTGTATGTAGTAGTAAGGTACTCTACTTACAGATTTTTTAACTTAACTTTAAAGAGATTGAGACAGGACCTACGACAAAGATATCAGAAGAAGAGGCTTTCCTAATATTCCTTCCTGGTATTTATAGTAGAAGTAAGACAGTGATGGTCGATCTCCAGGTGGACAGCATATCGAAGCGCATGGTGACTCTGAGCGACGACTTCAACTACGCGCTCGGGCGGCTCGGGCTCGTGACGCAGGAGTTCAGTCAGATCTCCACCGGCCTCGGCGACGCCATGGCTAGCCTCAAGAAAGACGTCCAGGCCGTGCAGGCCAAAGCTGGTAAGGATTACAGAATACTATGCAAATATTCAAAAACAAAAAACTCTCGCAGGCAGCTTTTTCTTTACATCAAACCTAGCAATTGAAAATAACAAATTGAAAGACCATAATTATTTTTAGAAGCAGCAAGCAAATAGTCCTTCTGATGGTAAGCGAAAGCGGTTACCGCGTTCAGTGGACACTCGTCTTGTGAAACTAGTTTTTTCAATAGTGTTGCTAGTGAATAATAATGCCGTACTGAGAAGTATGACTAATTATTATTATCAGTCTATCGTTAAAAAACAACTGAAAACCACGGACAGCGGAGATAATAAGAGAAAAATATATTTTTCTCTTTTGCTCTCGTTTATTCACACAAATGTTTGTTATAATTATATTATATATGGATACTGATAAGCAATAACATGTCAACCAACAAAAAAAAAAAATGTTAATGATACAGAACGCTTCGTTGTCAGCCATAGAAGTTTTTGTTTGTTGACATGTTATTGCTTATCAGTAACCATATTATAATACTGCCTTTGTCTGACACTAAGCAAATGACAAAGGCAGCAATAGACTTAATCTGTCGTCAATGTTAACAAACGTTTCTGTATTCGGGGGTAAGAGACATACATTAACACAGTCGAAAGTCAACTATTCTGGACCTGTTTTAACGATATTTTATTTTTTAGACTTTACAATACATTTCTTATTTTTTTTGCAGACGCCGGACCCGGACCTCATAAAATCTCCAGTGTAGCAAACACGCCATAATTTATTTAAGCCAAAAATAATACTTAGTTATAGTCAGATAACAATTATTTTTAAGTTATTGCCATGTAAAAATTAACTAAGCTGACTGAAATGTAGAATTTTATAAGTGAAAAATAAAACTCGTTTGATATTAACTTTTGCAAATATTTAATCTCTTTCATAATTGTGGATCTATATATTTATATTGTACAAGTTATATGATACAGTTAAATTTCTATGGTGACAGATATTCAGCCACAGTTGGCCGAGATCGGACCCAATATATATAACTAATGAGGACCTTCTAAGAAAAATGTGATTATTTGAACTGTACAATCATACATTGATATAATATAGATCTTAAACAATATACACACAAATTATTTGTCTCCCTTTTGGTTATTAATTCAAAATACAACCTCATTTTCCTATGTGCAATCAATATCATAAAGTACAAATCAACGATACACTTCTGCTAATTTAGTTTGAATAATTTAATAAAACCTGTGCTTTTACTATTTAACTTGTTACGTTTATTCGTTAATATTACATTTTTATAGTTTTATTATGAAAACATTATATTTGTAATACACAGAACAAATGAATACCGCTCGCTTATATCGAAAACATTGGCTGTCTGACCTCAGATATTGTCTAAAAACTGCGCGTTTTGGATCTACAAAATTAACTAATTACCAATATCCAGGTTTTTCTTAAAGGTAAAGCTTAGACACATTCGTTGTTATTAAACAGCCTAAAATGGGACAATCGCTCATACTAATAATAACGATACAAAACAAAAACAAAAATATAATTCGCCCCAGTTGAAAAACGCTAGGGAACGAAGGAATATACATCTATGCGAACCAGTCGCTATTTCTTGGGTACTTATCTACTTAGTAGGATATTTGTAAGACATTAGGAATGTATGTGTAACTCCCGGTGATATCAGATCGCTCACGCGTCCGTGGCAGTGGGCAACACCACTCACGCACAACTAGCATCTCATGTTTACACAGTGATTCGTATGTACATGATTAATCGTACATGCCCGTTATATTATATAATAACTAACTCAAAAAATATTTACATTATCCTTAATTGTATGTTTCGAAAAGCACTTAATAACCGTTTCATACCTTCCCTAAGCTACCCAAAATATAAAAGGCAATAAATAGAAAAAAAAAAACATAAAAAATTGAAAACTTCCTTAGTACCCAAAACAACAAGTAAACGTGAAATGTAACAAATAATCAACAAATAAAGTTTTATAATAAACGACCATAATTAAGCTAATTTAACGATTAGATAATTCAAAAAACATGCCTTACACCTATAATGATTAAAAGAAACTCAAAACAGTAACCTGCCTACTCATGCAAAATTAAACGTACGATAAGTTCATCATCATCAACATCATCACTAAAGCGAGATGTCGAGACAAAAAGTTTTAGCCGTAAGTTCGTGGGGCCTCTTAATTTTCCATGAATAGGGTCTAAAAGTGAATCTATCAAAAGCCCGATTATGAATGCGCAAGCACCCTATTGTACATGAATACTAAGGTCATGAGACAGAACCGTTGCATGTCCGTGACATCTAACTTTGTACATTGCGGTATCAAAAGGTGCCGAGTGCGGCGGCGTGACGGCGTGACGGCGTGACGGCCGCGATTGTGCGTGACGTGACGCGTGACCGTGTTAGCGCGCGCCGCTGTCAACACCGCGTCTATCTACCCTAACGCCGACTGAGCCCTACTATTCATAATTTATTAACTCCTAACTAATTCTCGAGTGTAAAATTGTGCCACACAAGCGTTCTCAATGGGACAATTAAAATCGAGTAAAACGTAACTTTGGCGGTGAGCGCCGGAATCGACGCAAAACTACTGCCTATTACGATGGAATGTTCTTTAGAAATTAAAGCAGTAAATTCCTGTAAATACAAGGTTTTGAACCCTGTTCAATTTATAAGAGACTTCCTCTACGACTCGTATCATTAAACGCCTCGGATGCTCCCTAGCCGATCTCATAGTATCAACAAATATACTTCTTATCAGGAAACCAGGAAGTTAGTATTATAGAGCTTAGCTCTTGCCGGTGGAGTTCTTTCCAGGTTTCCAGTTTGACCTTTTATTACAACATAACCCTAAACAAAAGATGCAATGTTGTTGATATTTTTTTATTTCCTGGCTGAGTAGGTAACGCGTCTGCATTATGCGTCCCGGTTTGATTCCTGGCCGCGCATGTTTGAATGATGAATTTAGATATCAGCTTTGACCCCGTACCTCGAGGTCTTATTGCGACGATTGTTGGGTTAGGTTAGCCGCCTACGCTGCCCGACCGTGAATCTTATCGGGCGCGGTCGCGCAATAAGGACGTCACGGTACGAGCTCAGGACCCTGATACTGCAAGCTAAAAGGGCTAACACACGAAATAATTTGATTAGCGACAATCGCATATACCTCTCGTCTCCAGACGGTCCGATTTTATTGTTGAAAATTGGCGATTGTCGCCAATCAAATTGTTGCCCTTTAAAGTCAATAAATAGCCCTTAAAATTTCTTAGGTGATTCCTTGAAGATTTGCTTTGTTTTGCTTATTTGATTTGTTTTCTGGTGAAAACAATCATTAGACGGTCAAAAATCAACAAAGTTTCGCTACCCATTGCAGTAGCGATATCCTCTTAGGTTCGAACAATAGAAATACCGCATATAAATTTAGTTGTCGCTACCCACGGCGGTAGAATTTCGATTTTCATCGAGTTGCTAAAAGCAAGATGCCTAAGAAGACCGGATATCTAAAATGCACAATTTTCTTTTACATTTGAATAGGCTTTATTGCTTTCACGCGCCGACTTCGTTATTCTATCTCGCTCTTACGTCGTGGAACTCACACAGGAAGACATACTACAGACTTACACGGTTACAGTACCATAAACCGATCGCCTCACTAAAGCTATTGCGTTTCAGTAAACATATTATTGACAAGCTGAATATTTCAAGAATAAAAATCAAACCGGGATCGTTTTAAATGGAAATGTTAATAGGGACATGGTCGTTTCAAGTTCAAATCGAGTGCGAGAATCGCATTTCTGCAAATTGTGTTCCGGATGCAATGTTTCCAATAAAATTACTGAGCATATGATTTAACAACTTATCTCACGGTGACGAGCGCAGTTTGCCGCGCTGTGTTTTAAACTGTTCAACTTTCTGGATGGCTCCGAATTGTTATGGGCGGGCCGCTTACCATCAGACGAGCGACTTGCTCTTCCCGTCACTCAGTTGCATAAAAATGACCACCCCAAAATGTCGAGGCACTTACATGATCTTATCAGTAATGATATACAACTAGAAACTAGTAGTACAAGTTTGGGTCACCCTCAACGTCCCGTCCGCGGCCGGGCTCCGTTGATACAACGGGCGCGACACATTTAAAGCTATGGACATGATTCACGACGAGTCGTTATAATCTCTAACCTAACACGGAGAAAGAAGGGAGCTATCGTAGACGTACAAAGTTCTTAACTATATAAACCTACATTCAGCTCTTAAAACTTACAAACTGGCCGATAACCGGTGGTGCGATTACATACAAAATTCGTGTAATAAAAATTAGTGTCCGAATTCATAAAATCGTCTAACGTGCCTTCATGTTCAAAACATACGTGTACCCGGTCTGGTCGGAAAATATTGAACGAGTGCAGTAGTGAGTTGGTCGATCCATTCAACCGTTCGCCTCGTCCGGCACTCTACAGATTGGTACCGCCTACCGACCTGTCAAGCTAAGCCGACCGACCTGCCAAGCTAAGCCGACCGACCTGCCAAGCTGAGCCAACAGACCTGTCAAACCGAGCCGCCCGGCCTGCCAAGCTAAGCCGACCGACCTGCCAAGCTGAGCCGACCGACCTGCCAAGATAAGCCGACCGACCTGCGAAGCAGAGCCGACCGACCTGTCAAGCCGAGCCGTCCGACCTGCCGAGCGAAGCAAACCGACCTGCCAAACTGAGCCGGCCGACCAGCCAAGCAGAGCCTGCCGAGCGGAGCCAACCGACCACCAAGCTGAACCGGCCGACCTGTCAAGCAGAGGCGACCGACCTGCCGAGCGGAGCGGAGCAACCTGCCAAGCGGACTCGACCGAACGGCCGAGTGGAACCGACCAACCTGCCAAGCTAAGCCGCCCGGCCTGTTGAGCGGTATCGACCGACCTGCCAAGCTGAGCCGACCGATCTGCTAAGCAGACAACCGACCTGCCGAACGGAACCGACCAACCTGCCAAGCAGAACCGCCCGACCTGCCGAGTTGAGTCGACCGACCTGCCAAGCAGAACCGACCGACCTGCCATGCGAAGCCGCCATCTATCTACAAATCGACAGTCGCGATAACAAAACAACAAAGTATATTCATGTATAGTTTAAAACCGTCGTTATGTACAGTTAACGGGCTCAGTTCACACTGAACGTATCAATAGGGCGGGGTCGCGCGGAACTCCGCTTAAGGACCTCACATAACGTCTCTTCAATTCCTATAAAAGCTATATTACAAAAAGACTCGGGGTCCGGCCGCGATGCGCCACGACTTCCAATACATATGATACGGCAAAAGTTGCTAGTAGTCTTAAAATGGTGCTAATTCATACATATTTGCAAATTAACTAACGCTCGTACGCAAACAATAGAACGAGGACACGGTGACAAATTAATCTTACAGAGTGTAACGTTTTGAATGTTCGCCGACGATTACCTTAATAACAAGTTCGATCGTATCATGTGCAATTCGGCATCGGCCTTGACCCGGAACCTCGAAGGCTTAAAACATTTAGCCGGAAGTACCGCGCGACGCTTTACAAAATATTATCTTATGTACATATTGTCGCTCGAAGATAAAAGTAGAACTAATCTAAGTTACGCTTGCATCACATTGTCGTAGGAGCTACATCTCGGCCGTAACGTTGCACAAAAATGTAAACCAGACTAAACCAAACTTCACAGTCGCGGTCCTCACGAGGCGCGGACTCAGGGTGGGGCCAAGCATTCCCCGAAACGAAAACGAAATCAACTAGCAAAAATATATTACATCCTATATTTAATTGGTGTTTAGTAACGGTTAAGGCATTCTGTGAATAATCTTATTTCCTCACACGAGTGTTGAACCAGCGGCGTTTCTGTGCAGCGCGCCGGCGTCCCTACGACAATGTGGTGCGGCCTTCAGGTGCGTGGATATAAAAGGTGCGGGCGGGGGCTTTACCTCCGCGTACTCTTGGAGGAGGGGCGCGAGTGCGAGTGCGTGTGGGGGGTCGCGGCCCCCCCCCTTTCCTAACTGGAACAACTCGCTGCCGACACCGGAGACAGGGGGGAGTCGCGGGGGCAGCCCGACAGTGTGACCACGATCTGTGAATAGAACAGGTATCCCTTACTTCCTACACTAGAACCATTCTATGCTTCTTTGTAACATTGTATGAAAACCCGATGAGCATTAAAACCTAGTTATTGGTTATCTGCTGTATGTAGCAAAAGATAGGTGTCGCATTTCAATGTCAGTGTCCACACAGGGCCGGACTTAATGTGAATCAAGTTTAATCAACATACAATATTTTTTATCGGTATCACGTAAATATGCAGATGATAGCTAATCACTCGATAATAGGCCACCATGTATAAGTTTGTTGTGTTTATGTGAAATAATTACCTTTCGGCTCCCTGCATGGTTTCGATGTTCACACAGCCAGACGCCTTGCCATGTTCCTAGATTGAGTTTGCCATCTGTTATTGGTATCGTCAGTGAGGACCCCAGGAAGCATGCCTTTACATGTGCGGGCTGTGGACAAACATGCTTCTAAAATTAACCTGGTTTCTGGAAATACACCTAGTATTTAAAATGGTAAAGTGGATTTAAATTACCTATGTTTTTGAAGTTTTAAATTACTTCAAAAACTAATTTGGCTATTCTAGAGATATACTGAAACTTTTTTAGTTATTCAACAGGTCACTTAGTTTTAATTAAAATGTGTAGAATAGGCCTTTTAAGGACAATACAAGGTTTTACAAAACCCTTTTCTTACCCAACTGCCCAAGATGTAGGTTTTTTTTTTGGGCATATGTAAGTATGTTTGTGTGTTCCTTTATTAACTCATGTAGCCTAAACCGCTGACTCATGTAGGCGATTGAAGTATCATTGGATACCTCTTTATGTCAGTAGTGATATAGGCTACTCTTTGCAGTCGGTGTTTGGTTTCTTTCAATAATATTTGGTTTTTGTATTGATGAGATGTATTGTTTGTATGATATATCTTGTTAAAGTGGTGCACCACTGTACTTGCTATCCTACGGGAACCATTCTACTTGCTATCCTACATGGACCATTCTATTTGCTATCCTACGAGAACCATTCTACTTGCTATCCTACAGGGACCATTCTACTTGCTATCCTACAGGAACAACTCTACTTCCTATCGTACAGGAACAATTCTACTTGCTATCCTACAGGAACCATTCTACTTGCTATCCTACAGGAACCATTCTACTTGCTATCCTACAGGAACCATTCTACTTGCTATCCTACAGGAACCATTCTACTTGCTATCCTACAGGAACCATTCTACTTGCTATCCTACAGGAACCATTCTACTTGCTATCCTACAGGAACCATTCTACTTGCTATCCTACAGGAACCATTCTACTTGATATCCTACAGGAACAACTCTACTTGCTATCCTACAATGTTTATTTTTAGTGAGCGTAAACAGATTTAACATTAATATAATATTTTGAACTGTTTAAAACTTATGTGTAATCACTAAACTGTAATGAACAAATGTGACCCTTACCATCAGGAGAGTAACTTTATTTTCTCATCACTCAGTAGCATAAAAAAACTACCTAAGGCATACGTTTTAAATGGAATAATAATAATAATTCACAATTCCATTTCAGTATGATTGGTTCAGTGAGGATCGTATCACAGAGGAGTTCCGTTGGCCATCTGTGGTCTTCTTCAACAAATGATACTTTCTGAATGCAAATGCTTGACATATTGATGAAAATACCAAAATCGCTATGTATGCCTATAACATTTAAGGGGTTCCCTCAATTCCTCATGGATCCCATTATCAGAACTGGAATTTGATAAAAATGGGACCAATCTGGAAGTAGCTTTGTTCAAACTAAAAAAGAATTTTCTAATTTGGTTCATAAATGATGTTCTGAGGTAACATAAGAAAAATAAAATAAAAAAACAGTCTATTGGCAAACACCCTCTTTTTTTTCGTATGTCGGTAAAAATAGGCAGCTCTAACAAAATTTATGAGTTGAGCAACAAAAATACATAATTCACTTAAATCTATTTTAGAATCATTTTGCATTTAAGTATATACTTATGTTTAGAATGGAATAAAATAATAATTTAATTTACCACTTCAGCATGAGTGGTTCAGTTGTTTACTTATAAAAAATAACAAAAAAGTTACTATTGCATTTATAATATCAGTTCAATGTTTCATTTTATTTATGGCATGTGGGTAGGACTATAATGAATAACATTGTGATCTGAAAATAGGCATCTATAACAAATTTTATGAGATAATTAAACTTATAGGAATCTAACTTGAATCATTCTGCATTTATATAGGAATTTTCAATTCTTTCTAATTGATCTAAGTACTAGTATTATATTCAAGATATTTTGCAAATCCCATGTAGGTAGTTGGTAAATCTGTCATCCACGTATACTAATAATTCCTTAGATAAAAGCAAGTAAAAAAAAAGGAAGGTAGAAAAAGAAAAAATAATAATGAAACCATGTCAAATTAACTGGTAATCACTAACAGACAAATTTTGAATGTATTTTTAAGGGTGTAGTTATTGAAAGGCAAGTGACAACAACTCACCATGTCGTCGGGGCCCTCGCACGAGTGGCGGTACGGGAGGCCCTCGGGTACTATTTTGTTGAGCATCATCTCCATATCGTCTCTGACATCGGGATCCCAGCTTTCGTTGAGCGCGAGACTTGCCGAGGTGTGCAGAACTGCAAACAACATTCACTGATCAGCTGGTCGTGTCACGACGCGCGCACATTTATATCGCACTGTGCCGTTAATTCAGAGTTATCATTATCACTTTAGCATTATCGTAACGACTCAACCGCGCGAGATTATGTAGGGCAAATGTGACAAGGGTGCAACATCGGCGGCAAGATTGACCCATCCTGTGTACTCACTCTGGATGTGGCAGAGGCCGACCGCGAACTGCGAGAGCTCCGGCACCTGCTTGAGGATCTCCTCGGTGACCAGGTGCACCCCCCTGTGCTGCGGCCTCAAGTTCAATTTCCGTTGAAACCACGCGGATCCGATCTGGATTCCTCGGTTCGAAGCCATGTTTAATTTTTAAAAACGCTACAGATAGATCGCAAGAACACAAACGATCCTATACAACATCACTTAGAACAAATACAATAATTACACCACGATTATCATAAAAGATTCATCTTCAATCTTTAAAATTGATTGTTATAAATATACGGAGGTTAGACAGATTCGACACCCTATTTTCTGCGGGAAAGTGAAACAGAAACAGTCTTAAAAAGAAAGAGAAAACGAATATAATGCTGCCACTGCTAATAAATAATTTACCGATTCAATGTTCCACAAGGACTTTTACCTTGATATTCCACGTATTTATTCATTATTTACATGAAAAATCTTTACATGTTTATATCACTAAATGGGTATATTATATAATAAATAATCGACAATGTGAAGAGGAAAACAATTTAAAAATCTAAGACCTATGGGGGAAAAAAGGTTTTTAACGTTGGCAGCACCTTGGAACCCAAAGGTAAGGCGGCAAATTTTAAAAACATGTAATTTACATACAAGTTACTAATCTCTGTTAAAATATTGGTTTTAAGTTTTTCATTTACAATTATGGGCACCTGATTAATTGAACGTTAGTTGCGACAACAGTACATAAATAATATTTACAGACAAATAAAGCAATACACGTAGACGGATATTTGTAGCTAGAACTTATTAGATTTGTTTTTATGGGAGTGCCAAGGGTAGGTTAGAACTGTAGCGCAGTTTTAGGTGTGGCGAAACCACTCCTTATAATAGGGTAAATTAGTTTTACTATTTGTGAATTCATTCAGGACGTGCTTTTGTAGGCATTTCAATTCGATTTTATATAAATAAATTGGCTGTGAATCACTTGCAAAATGGATCCTGTAATGGACATTATAAAAAACTCTTCGGAGCCTGAATGGTTGGAAAGAAAAATCGTGGGCGATATCAGGTTATGGCAAATAGTATTTCTTTGCTTGGCCAGTGTCACAACTTTAAGTAAGTATAATATTTTACAAAATTTGTAGTAAACCGAAATTATGTATCGGGTGTAAGGGAAACGCTCCTAAGACAAAACGCTACTTAATATACTATCGAAACACAACTTAATATCAATAACCATTTGCCTTAAAATTGTTATTTTAGTGGTTTAGAATTATGCAAGCCAGCAATATAAAGAGTATAATTATACAAGCGTGCGCGCGGCGCAGGGACCCTATTCCTGTGCGCTCGAGATTGTCTTGGTCACTCTCACTCCCATTAAATTCTACATTAGAGAGACAGTGATCGAGATAATCTCTAGCGCACAAGAATAGGGTCCCAGCACAGCGCGGCCCGCGCGGCGCAGCGCAGCACGGGGTCGTTAGTGGACCTCTAGCGTTAGCTTTGCATTACATTGCGAACAAACAGCTTTTGTTCTAGTATCGTATCAGCAATCGCTAGCTTCATCAGTCTTCGTTTTCGAGAGCGTTTCTTACACTCTATATCCCTATGATAATTTCTTGCAGTTTTTTTTAATTTTTTGTAAAGTTGTGATGGTGTGTTGCTGCTTCCGGTTCCGAATCCCGCGCACGAAGCAACAAATAGAAGCGGACTACCAAAGACGGAAGATCACCTCCAAGTTCCGTCAGCAGCTAGAGACAATACAGGATTCCAAGATGGACGATATGTCCTTGAAAGACGGTAATTAGATACCAAGCGATCGTAACTCCGTCATGTCGTGTGGATACCCATCCCGTAGACAAACGTACGTTCTACTAAATCCGCAGAAGATACAAGCTTCTTGGTTCTACCCATCCGGAAGACGAACGTTCGTTCTACCCATTCCGCATATGAACGTACGTTCGTTCTACTCATCCCGTAGAAGATCGTTCTACTCATCCTGCAGACAAACGTTCGTTCCGTCCACAACGCAGACGAACGTCCTACTAGTGCGTTCTAGCCAAGAAGCTTGTAGGTAAATTACTAAATAAATTATAAATTATTAAATTAGGTAATTAAGTTTTTTACCTACAATCTTCTTGGTTGTAGCCATCCCGCAGCTTAGGAGGTCTACACACGAAACGATTTGGTCAATCCCGACATCGCTTGAAAGAGATGGCTATATATAAGTTTCTGGGGAAACGAATGGGAGAAGCTATAACCTTAATAGTTTGTTTCTTTTGCTCCCGTGAAATTCAAATCTAGCTGTCCTTTTCACACGATGTCAGGTCGGGCCATGTGTAGACACCAGAACGCAGAGTTGGACTAAAGTGCGATCTACCCATTCCGCGGAATAATAATATCACACTAATAAAATAAATGCGACAGTTTGTGTGTAAGTAGGTAAATACCTGTGCAAGTGTCTTTGTTCCTATTCAACTCTGTATAAATAAAATTTGGTATGGAGGTTCTATTCATCTGTGGTATGGAGGTAGCTTATATCCTGGATTAACACATGGGCTACTTTTTATCCCGGAAAAATATTTAGCTTCTGTAGAATAGCGGATGAAATGCATGCATCCATTGCGTTGCATGATCAAGCATCCATGCATGATTAACGGAGACAAAACATTATCACTTACGTACAATTGGAACGGTTCACAACATGGACGAAACATCTAAATCCATGGTTCACAAGCAGCTGTGAACCGTTGCTGAGCTGAAAGAATTACGAGCTGCTCATAAGCTTAATTCGTTCAGCGAGCTGTGGAAAGGGTGTGCTTTGCGTTTCTCTGGGGCATTGTGTCCGCAATTATGTAATACGCCAGAAAACCAAAGTTCAGCGCATTTAGCAAGCTGAAGTGTCAGTAGATAGTCATAGATGCACGATATAGCCTTTGGGTAGTCGTAGTTTCTAGAATGGCGGACCATGAATCGGTAAACATAGTGAGGATAAGCTTAGGCTCGATCGAGTTACGGTGTATGGATTCTCTTGCATTTTATCAGCACTATCGTATACAATAGAACAATTATATATAAATATCCCGGTTGGAATATCAGCCTAACCTCGAAAGCTGACTACGCCACATCCACCAAGGTGGCCCATTGCGGGTTGGCGGATTCACATACACCATCGAATTTTTTCTTCTGAAATATGCAAGTTATCATGCGGGATAGGTATTATGCAATATTTTACTTCACAGAAAATATATTCGTACGTAAGTTCCAAAGAAATCATTGGTAAAGGTCCACCCGAGTTCCAACCCATGACCTCAGGAATGTGAGGCGAGCTTGCTTCCACTGAGCTACTACGGATTCCCCATCTGCATAGTTAATACATAATGTAAAATAAACAAAGATCCTTCACACTCTCACATCCCATGTCACAATCTTATAATGTAAAGAAGACGTGCGATACTATGCGATGCTGCAGATAAGATAGTAACAAAGACAAATAGAATATGTAATTAAACTGAACATTACTGTCCTGTTATCGCCTAGCATTGGACCTATTGCACGAGAAGACGAGCCAGATGGGGGACAACCAGAATAACCAGCAAGGATCTCAGCACAGCTCCAACATGTCACCACAACAGAGTAAGATACGTTCCTTACTGCAGACTTCTTTATTCCTTCTGAGCTGCGTCGAGCCGGGGGCATTGTGGGGTAGTGCCCTACCTTAAAAAAATACCATCAACTTGGTTACAGGTAAGGGGGAAAGGGGGTCTACCTGTAACCACCGCTGCCGTACCTTAAATCCAACTCTAGCTATGGGCCTGGTACAGCTGCCTTTTGCTTGTTAGCTTGCAGTTATGCTACTGACTCACGGGACGAGCAAGTCGCTTGCCTACAACAGTATAGTGCCACCCAAAGTTTTGATTTCCTTTCAATCCGGAACACAGTAATACTTGCACACTACTGCTTGGTGGTTGAATAACTGGAAAGGTGTGGTACATCCCCAGGCGGAATCTACAAGAGTCCTACCACTACAAAAAAAATAATTGTAAAAAGTTAAAAAATAAAAATTAAAAAAAAAAAAGTTTATAAATTAAAAAGTTTAAAGTTGAAAATTGCATTATGTGAGAAAACGGGAAATTGGAGTTTTTCTCAAATCAAATAAAAAACCTATCTGATTCCCCTTATAGAGCACTAGTCTGGATTTTTAATTTGTAAAAGAAAATTTGTTGTTACCGCTGTTTCATGTCAGTAGGTTCAGTAGGAGATTTTTTCAGTATTTGGTAATACTGATTTTATATAAAGACAGATTTTCGAATCGGTTAAACGCATTTTTTTAGTTTTATTTGGTATACCTGTACCAGTATTTTTGCACCTGATTATCTAATCTCGTCACTTCAAACTAGGCGCTTAAAATACTTTTTGTTTTTGCGAATAGACAGCGACTTGGTTAATGAACATAATAAATTCAAATGTCATTTTCAAATATTTCGATGGACCGTTTCACGGTTTATTTTCCCTGCAGGTTCATTGGACGCGTCTTTCCAGCCCGAGGGTAGCCAGAAGCCAGAGCCGCAAGTGTCGGCGATGAGCTTTGTAAAGTTTGCGTCAAAAGTGGCCACCCTCTCGAAGCTCGGGCAGCCGAAGTCGCCCACATCCCCTACACCCTCGGGCAATAAGTTGGATTTCTGAAAAACATGCGACAAAAACAAGCTTATGGTGGACGAACATGAAAAATGTGAACCAGAGCGAAACCGAGGCACACAACATGAGTACGCCTAGGTACCACCAAGGCTAAGGAACAAATATCCGAGCATGTCTGTATAAAATATTTATTTTTACCAGACTTCGTCTAAAAGAGGGTTATGATTTTGATTAGTTTATTAAATACTTTTTGGCGCCATTTAGTCATAAAACGCATATACTTAGAATATACTAAATATTTGATAAAATGCGCAGTTTCGTTAGTAAGTTGCTTTTTACAAAATGTGAATTCACGTATAATTATGTATAATATGTATTAACGGAAGAAAAGTACCGCTAACCTCAATGACGCCATGTAGATAAATACTAGAGATATTTTATTAGTAAAGTAAGCAAAATGTAGGTAGAACACATTTCCATGCATTTTTTTGTAAAAATCTATTATTAATTTGACTGGTACCTTATTCGAAGCTTTATTTATTGAGATAGGCACTACGTTTCCCGCCTTACATTTTAGCTATCTTCCGGTCTTTAGCCCCTCCTATCATCTGACGTCACTTCTACCTGGCAGTGTGGCGCCCTTTTGGGTCAGCCACTTCGATACTCATTGGCGTTTTGGATTCCCGCCGAGTCGGACGCACTCCAGTAGGTGCTGTCGACTTTAAAATAAGTCTGATTTATAAAGCATAAATAGACTTAATACGTGTAAAGGTTTGAATTACTATTAATTCTATTGTAATAATATGGCTATTTTAATACGTTTATTAAAAGTTTCTAACGGTTTTCCGTTCGTATAAAATGTTTTTATGATAATTATTGGTCAAGCCCATTGTGATCTTTTGTGATTTTCGTCTGTTTTATTTGTCGTCGTCTATACATTTGTGCTTTTGTTCTTTAGTATGGATAAAGAAGTTGAAAATTTACCGGGACCTTCGGTAACACCCAGACAAAGACGAGAACGGAGTTCATCGAGTTCGAGTAGTGATAGCGGAAGCAGTTCGAGTTCCTCTTCATCCGCGGCGAAACGGAGGCACAGAAAGAAGAAAAATAGGAAACGAAAACACCGATCATCACGTAAGAAGCTAGCTGAGGAGGTTCGCGCACTTCGAGAACAAGTTGTCCACCAGGCTGGACATCGTCAGGTACCAAATGATGATACTATATCGCTTGTTGCGTCCTCTTTCACGGAAGATTGCGATCAATGTTTTAATTTGGATGAAAAATCTGAACAATCCGGATTCACACTTTCCTTTGAAACCAAACTTAAGGAACCGTCAATTCCTAAAGCGGCAGAAACGCATTTACAAATGCTGCGTGACCATCAGCACTTGGACAAAAGCGATTGGGCGGATGTAAGGTATACTGAAGTTCAGAAAATGTACAATTTTGCACCGGGGTTCACTGACCTTGACATTAATGACGAAATGAAAGGCTACGAAACACCGCGACATCTCACACTTGCGGATAAAGCTTTCGCAGCCTTAACTATGTGCGTCTTTAAGCAAAAGGAGTCTCTGGAAACGGGACTACGTGATTTAATGGCGTGGGCTAGAGATAGTGAATCTCTGGACTACGAGAGCCTGTACCAGAAGATCACCCTCCTGTTTACAACTGGAGACTTCCACAAGACGTCTTCAGACCTACTACAGATTATTTCTGGACATCGAGCCGAGACAATTCAAATGCGTCGAGATAGTATCCTGAAGCACACAAGAGATCCTGCGACTAAGGCGAGTTTGCGCAAGATTCCGCCATCAACAGTCAATATTTTTGAGGCTGAAAAGTTCACCGCAATAGTAGACCGCGCAGGAGGCGTTAAAAAATGCTTTTGGCCAGCACAAAGAGCCAATGTGACTGCCTCGCAGGCAGCTCCGAAAAAGTCACGCGACCCCTCGCAGGGGTCCGCTACACACTTTAAACCCTCGCAGGGTTTTTCTAATGCGTATAATCGCAATTATACGCAGGCGCACTGCTCTCACAGTAACCCACCTCCGCAAGGTGGTTGTCATCGTGACAATCATGTGTCTCATTATAATTCGGCCGCACCGAATTATCATCAGTACCAGAGCACATTTCGGGGAAATGCCTCTCGTTCAAATACAAGGCAGAATCAATCGGGTCGTGGACGGAAGCGCTTTTCCTCGCCATCTCCCCAAAACAAAGACAACAAGCGGCGAAAATTCTGACTCGAATCCGTTCAAAGCGGGTCGGCTTGCGCAATTTCGAAATTTCTGGGAGCAACTAGGAGCTCCACTGTACATAACAAAAATGATAACAGGGTATCGCATACCGTTTTGCCAAAGACCTCCGCTTGTATATCCCAACATCGGCTTAAATCTACATGTACCAGAGTCGGACAAAATGACGTTAGTCATAAACAAAATGAAACAACAGGGGGTTCTGGAACGTGCTGTGATCTCTCCAAGCTTTCTGTCTTCAATGTTTCTAGTTCCCAAAAGCGACGGCCAGTCACGACCGATTTTCAATTTAAAGAATTTAAATCGGTACATAATAGTGGATCATTTCAGACTAATAAATGTCCAGCGCATACCGGACTTCCTTCAGCCGAAGGACTGGCTGTGCAAAATAGACATTTCACAAGCCTATTTTCATCTTCCCGTGGCTCGCAGCCACAGAAGGTTCCTGCGCCTTGTATATCGCAACGAACTGCTGGAAATGACGTGTTTGCCGTTCGGTCTGAGTTCGGCACCAAAAACATTTGCAGCAGTGACAAGTTGGATAGTTCAAATTCTAAGGCAAAAAGGCATAAGAATAATAGTATTTTTGGACGATTTTTTAATCGTGAGTCAGATCGAATCAGTTCTTCGAAACCATGTTAACACTGTGTGCGAGACTCTCGAGAAACTAGGCTGGTTGATAAATTACGAAAAATCCATCACAACCCCCAAAAAGAGTCTTGTGTTTTTAGGGATACTCTGGAATCCTTGGAAAAACTGCAAAAGTCTGCCCGAAGACAAAATACCTGCTCTTGTAACCAAAACAAACCAGATGTTGGCGGAACAAGTCGCAAATCTCGGAGATTTGCAGAGTCTGGTTGGTCTTTTCAACTTTGCCAGTTTTGTGGTGCCGAGAGGCAGACTCAACTATCGAAGTCTTTTGAGCCTGATAAACAAAATTCTAAAATTACATCCCAGCATGTTTCACCGGCGACATGTTCTACCACCTGCTGCAGTGGACGAGTTAGTGTGGTGGCTGCAAAATTGCAGGCGCTCGACACCCATTCACATGCCGCCCCCCTCACATTTCCTCACAACCGATGCGTCGGATATCGCATGGGGAGCTCGGCTAGACAACATGTCTCTGACGGGTTCATGGGCCGAAGCAGAGAAAGATCTCCACTGCAACCAAAAGGAAATGTTAGCAATATTAAGAGTACTCCAACACCATTCTCAGCTCCTGAGTCGCAGTACGTTACTGATACAGTCCGACAACAAGTCTGTAATAGCTTACCTCCGTCACGAAGGAGGGACCAAATCAAATGCCCTCATGAACCTAACCTACCAGGTTTTCAAGATTCTAGACAGTTACCAAATTCAAATCAAAGTCTTTCACATCCCCGGAATTTACAACAGTCATGCCGATCATTTGTCGAGACTTCGTGCGCCCCCAGAGTGGCATCTATTACAGGATTGCACGAACAAAATTTTCTCCAAGTGGGGAGTTCCGGTGATCGATCTGTTTGCCTCGAGCCGAGCTCATATTGTGAGCAATTATGTGTCACTGGACATTCACGATCGACAAGCGATGTTTCACGATGCGTTTTCCCAACTCTGGAATTTCAAGCTAGCCTGGGTATTTCCTCCCCCATTCCTAATCCCCAGAGTTTTATGCCACCTCTATCAATCTCGGGGAATTTATCTGCTGGTTGTTCCACGATGGAAGCGAGTTTTTTGGCGCCCGGACATCAAAATGAGGGCAATCGCTCCCCCGTTCACGATTCTCCACCTGAAAAAAGTCCTAGTAGACATCACGACGGGACTCCCACCTCCGAATGTGCTCGAGATGACTCTAGAAGTGTGGAAATGTGGGGGTGGTCAGGGACGCTTAGAGGATGGGATAGTAATCAAGTGAAGCTCCTGCAAGAGTCTTGGCGCCCGTCTACACGCAAAGTGTACAGTGTCGCGTGGAAAAGATGGTTGTCTTGGTGTGAAGCACACAAGACTAATTATTCAAATCCTACAGCAAGTGCCGTTGCCAGATTCTTATCGGATCTCCATTTAGTTCACAAACTATCATACAACTCGATTTTGTTGCATAAATCTGTGGTAGCAACCTTATGTGATCCAGATAAATCAGCTTGTCTTAGCTCCCATGTGCTAATCAAGCATATTTTAAAATCTATAGCTTTGCAAAAGCCAGTTGATCATGGCAAGCCCCCGATTTGGAACATAGACACGTTAGCTTCCTATTTAGAAAAATATCGTATTGACAAAAATAATGTTTTTCAAGTTCAGAGGCATACAGCTGTCCTACTACTCCTTTGTTCAGGGAGAAGAATTCACGACCTGACATTACTCAATGTTGACTCTAACAATTGTATAATTGACGATGATTCACTAACATTATGGCCATCGTTTGGCTCCAAGACCGATTCTGTAAATTATAGGCAATCTGGTTGGAGACTTGTAGTCAATAAAGAAAACGAGAAATTAGATATTGTTTATTGGGTCAAACATACTTTGTCTCTCGGCGAAATTCGTAGAAAAGCTGCTAAAACAAATAGCTTATTTATTAATATAAGGGGAGAACCTAGACCTGCGTCTCGTACCTTAATTGCTGGTTGGATCAAGTCTTTGTTAACTGATGCTGGCATATCTGCCACTCCCGGAAGTATTAGGTCAGCTGTTGCCTCTAAAAATTGGTTAGATAACTACCCTCTCGAAGAGATACTTGCTAGGGGCAACTGGCGTTCGCAAAACACTTTTTGTAAATATTATCGTTGTCAGGTCACGCCTGCGAGTAGGACGTCTGTCACTCAGTTCTTTAATCCTGTTGATTAAAAGTATACTAAACAAATAATTGTTGATTAAAAATTATATATTCGTGATACTTAATGTTGTTATACTTTGATTTTGGGTATTCAAATAAATAGTACTTATTAAAAAACTAAAATGATTTTATTGTTCAATCCCTCATTGTAACAATTTTTTATTCATTTCATATTTTATCCCAATCACATTGGCGTTCACGTTATCAACATCACTTCCACCAGGCGATAACAAACACGTCTCAATAAATAAAGCTTCGAATAAGGTACCAGTCAAATTAATAGCAGCGTTTTACCTGAAATAAAACGCATATTAATTTACTTACCTTATTCGAAGCTTACAGTAAATCTCTGCCTGGTGATCAAGCAAAACGCAATGAGTATCGAAGTGGCTGACCCAAAAGGGCGCCACACTGCCAGGTAGAAGTGACGTCAGATGATAGGAGGGGCTAAAGACCGGAAGATAGCTAAAATGTAAGGCGGGAAACGTAGTGCCTATCTCAATAAATAAAGCTTCGAATAAGGTAAGTAAATTAATATGCGTTTTATTTCAGGTAAAACGCTGCTACTTTATGTAAGCGCAAAAAGATGTGTGTGTTATTTTTTTATTTGAAAGATAGTATTTTGTAATTTAAATACAATACTACTGGGTCAATAAATGATAAAACAATAATGCAGTAAGTTTTCTTTAATCTAGAAAATAAAAAATACAGTAGAAACGGATTTTAAATCACAAGAATAATTACATATTCACAAATAACTTCTGTAATCAGCAGTTTACACCATTTCGCATTAAAACTGACAATTAAAAACAATGATCCAATGTATGTATGTAATAACTTTAAAGCAACATTTAACTTACACATTAATACATAAATAATACATCTTGCAAATAAAAATTACATAAATTCAAGTTAGCTAGTTTTTTAATTTTTTATATTAAATAGATAAATTGTCCCTACACTATTAGGTTTCATGCTCTCAAATGTCGCTTCACGCACTTGGATTGTTATTTCAAACAGAATCCGCTCTTACTTGACTTAGCGAATTATAATTATTTTTGTTAACATTATGTACCCAACTCGGACCGTACAACTTTACTAGCATTTCAGTCCACGTCACGATATTCTGACCAAATCCCTTTCAAACGCGATATAATTAACATAATAATATCTTACACGCTAATAATGTCCAATTTTGTATAATTTTAATAATTATTTTATGAATGCTTTTGCTATACATATTTTGCTATACATTTATCTGTTCGCGCCATTCCTTTTTTCGAATTTTGAGCATCTTTTTGGTGTTTTTACAAAAAGGCTTCTTACGACAAATGCTGAATCATAAACGACCAAGAAAACGATAAAAAAATGACAAATAAATAAATGGTAAAACATTTTGCTAGAATATTTTTTCTATTATAAAATTAAAAATGCAAATTGGAATTTAACGCGTGAATTGCACTTAAACATTAGATAGAGGTCTACACTAGCGAGTCTATTGGGTGCCGCGGGACCGCGCTCCGCGGGGCTCCGGTCAACACTATCCTCGTAAATAGCGTCCATTCCTATGTACCCATCCGCGCCCCTCGAAGCCCGTCTCTTGTGAAACACTCTCACTTCAAAAATAACTGTATCTGACCGATATAAAATTTGATGCATTTATTGTTCGTCTGTATTGCTACCGTGAAACTAAACTAAGGAAAAATGTTATAAATTAATTAATAGTTATTAATAATTCGTAAGAGTTTGTGCATTATATCTGTTGCATATTACAGAGATATACATTTTTACATTTGTGTAAACTGAACGACAATATGTTACATAATCACTACGATTAACGTTTAGGGAATATAATAAAGCCTTGTTTAAAATGTGGCCTGTCTCTCGCTCTCTCGTTGTCAAGGGCCGTCTATATTTCTTTGTCGCTAGTTGTACATTCACATTGGATAGCTACCAACTTATCAAAGAATTGAATGGGGGAGCCACCCGACGTACTTTTTCAATAAAACTGACGGCCATCCGCAGAAAATTGTCATTTCCATCTTTTGGCCAGCCGTACAGATGAGTTGGTAAGCCAGTACCGCCCGCCGGTGTAGAATTGGTGTAAGTAGGTATTTTTGGGTCAAATTTTGTTCCAGTTACAGATCAATATTTACCTTATTAGTAGCATTTTCACATTATTTAAGGAATGACAATTTATGTACGTAAGCTAAAGGCTTTTTAACTTAATAGTACGCGATATGCACACGGCAAGACGGAGTAAAACATCTACAGGCATGAACACAACATTTCTAAGATTAGCGATACAAACTACGCATGTCTTTTCTTCTCCAAGAGTCGCGATGAAGAGCCTTTGCATCGCTAGAAAAAAACGCCGCGTGTACTCGCTCCAAGGCGCAAGCCACACATATGAGATGTGGCATGGACGCAAGTTATCCATCAAAGCAATTTCAACCCTAGTGTCCTTATAATACGATACAAACATCGATATGTGTCGCGTGACGTCATAAAACGTGAGACACGGGCGCGACTTCTTACTCCTTACCGTACTCTTAGAATCGTTTTAAAATAATTTTAAGGTTCAAATTGCATTGAAGGAGAACAGTTGCGTCCGCGCCCCGTCTCATGAGTATGGCCTGGCCCTAAAGTGAACGGATAATGCTATAAGATGAAAGTTATCCGATTTGTATTTCCCCCTTCCCTTTCCGGCCTACATATCCACGGAAAATTAGACACATTTGCTCGTGATGGTACAGCTACAGCTACATAACTGGGCCCAGTACGAACAACTGCGATCCTTTATTCTACGATCCGATTTTAAAAAAGTAAACATTTAAATGACATTTTGTGTGAAATACAAAGTGAAGATGCGTATCGCCTCAAGGGCTCGCTCCCATAATTCAGCTATCTCGCTCACATTTTTATAATGTAAAAAATGAGTGAGGGAAATAAAAAAGAAACGTTAATTGGATACTGATATGCAATAACAAGTTAACCCACAAAAAATCGAAAATTGAGTTAATGATACAGAACGATGCTTATCAGTATCCAATTTATCTTTAGCCATTGCCAATGTTTTATAGCAATTTTCTTGTTATTATTATTATTTTTTGGCGAAGGAAAAAAACTCCAAAAAAATATGTTGTTCCTCTTCGTCAAAATTGAAAACTTTGTTTTTTCAAGATGCTTGATAGGCTCGGGTAGATACTGTCAGGGGCAAAATGAAAAAATATACCCCACGCGGGACGTAGTGCGCAACTTATCGCCTCATGTCGTATAGGAATAAGAACGCATTTTTTTTCCTGTCAACAATTTTTATATTAAAAAAGTTGAAAAAGAGATAGCGAATATCAGGGGAGCGGGTCCTGAATTCAGGGCCATTAAGAGAACTCGCTAACGTTAGGAACACGAGTTTCGCTTAATACGTAGCCACCACTATAAATAGAACTCTCATAATTCCCAATAAAGCATAATTTCGTTATTAACAAGTATTTACTACGGCAACATTATTTATTGACTTTTAAAGGCTAGGCTCGACAAATTTCACAATAAATATTTTAAAAATTACAATGCGCACATGCTAATAAAAACGTCCACCGGCAGTGGATAGTAACATTGAGCATATCTGATTATTTGGCATTTTTTCATCAATTCTTTCGTAATGGCGTTACGGTGAGAATAAATACTTTGTGACGTCGGTGATTAACTGAAATATATTAAATGTTATCAATAAATAAATACCAAATGTTGTTTTGAATACATGTTTTAGGGTATGTACGCACATCGTGTAGTATCGTGGCCGCTCCCACTCTCGTAACATCTCAAGCTTCGACGAGTTATAAACAGCCCAGTCAAGTTACGGGACTTAATATTAGAACCCGGACATAATTCGTAACATAAATATACAACTGTGTTTGGTATCATTCGCTGTCATAGAATCAATATTAAATTAAATTAAACAGTCTGCTGATACGGAACATAGAAAAAGCATTTATACTCGAACCATAATACATTATCGTCGCCGACGACTCACTGCCGTGCTTACGATCGTCATCTGAAATAGACTCTAACACAGCTCAAATAGAGACGATATTGCAAAATGTAAAATTTGAGTCTGTTCCGGATACGCATTTAATTTATATATTTTATATTAATGTGAGAGGTTGGTTCTAAAATATTGTACAGAAAAAAAAACCTGTTGTTAGTTAGTACCGGGCCAAACGCTAAATTGACTAGGCTATAATTTAGGACTAAACTATCGGTAAGTAGTTTGAAAGCGAAGGGAGGATCGCCGCTCGGGATCGCATTCCCAGGCTCGACCGCGCGAGTGTAGGGTCTGTTCGCGTAACACGTATCGTTAACATTTGGCAGTCGGTGCATAAATCTCTGTATGTTTGTGCGTGTGAGATGTTACGAGTGTGCGAGCGTCGCGTGCAGTAGCTACGCTACGCTGTATCGGCGCCTGCGGTCCGCCGCCGCGCATCAATCTCGCCTAGTGAATGTTCTCCCACTGGAAAAAAATAAATACAATTTAATATTTTTTTTAATAATACGGGAATCATCATCAATCAACTGTTAAAAGTTACTACGCTTCACTTTTTTTTTGTTGCCATAATCCCCACGCTTGGCAGGCGGCTTGGGATAGCAGAACGCTCACGCTCACAAGGTTGCTTGGAAGAGATCGCTTTAAGCGATAAGGCCGATTGTTTTTTGGTCATTTGTATGTTATTTCTGGTGTGAACAATAAAGAGTTATCTATCTATCTCACCGTGTACAAAAAGACGCTGCTGCTGTCCGCAGTTTTAGGATATGACAAAATGAGTCAGCCAAACCGACTAGTTTCGATAACACCTGGTGATCTTATTCAAGGAGAATTACAAGCGTGACACGCGCGACTTCGTCTTTTCTTGCTCTCCCCGCTTTAATGTTCTTGCATATACCCAAACCTAACTAATATTATAAACGCGAAAGTAACTCTGTCTCTCTGTCTGGGTGTTCGTCGTGTTATCACGAATAGACGGCTGAACAGATCGACCTGAATTTGTACATAGATATAGCTTAAGGGTCGGAGACGGACATAGGCTACTTTTTTAAATGTCTACTCGAACGAAGTCGCGGATAACAGCCAGACATACTAACTAATATTATAAATGCGAATATAATTCTGTCTATCAGTCTGGGTGTTTGACGCATTATCACTGTTAAGTGGCTGAACGGCTCCAGCTGATTTTTTGCATAGATATTGCTTAAGGGTCGGAGACGGACATAGGCTTTTTTTTTAAATCCACGCGTACGAAGTCTCGTGTAACAGTCGGTTCGACATAAAATTGACCCTCACCCCCGAATACTGAAACGTTTGTTAATTTTGACGACAGATTCAAGTCTATTGCGGCCTTTGTCATTCGCTTAGTGTCAGACAAAGGCAGTATTAGAATTAATCTGTTGTCAAAGTTAACGAACGTTTCAGTATTCGGGGGTGAGGGTCAATTTTATGTCAATCGCTAGTCAAAACGACGATGGCGGGCGAAAAGGCGCCCTACAGGTGAGGGAGACACGGAGAACGAGGCGGGCGACTCACGTGATGGTCTTGCGCTCGGCGGGGCGCGCGGCGGACTGCGGCCGCGCGCGGTTCAACACCTTGAGCAGGTCGCCGGCCTTGGCGCGCATGCGCGAGTGCACGTACACCTTGCTGCACTTGATGTGGTAGTGCAGGTAGTCGCGGAACATGTGCAGCAAGTCGATCGTGTTGTCGCGCGACGCCGCGCACGTGTGCCGCGGGAACAGCACTGCAACGTGCGACATTATTAACATACACACTTTTTTTTATTGAGTACTGACTGACTAGTCGTGCAAGTCGCTCACCTGACCTTAAACGTCACGCTTGCCCATAATAGTTCAATGCATAAATCACACTAGATACCGCATTACGAGATTCGTTGTTTCTACAAAAAGTCACCAAAGTTAGAGGCGCGGCGCGGGTCGCGGGGAGTGCGACCGAGCGTTCTCATTGGCTATCTCAAGGTTACGCCTACTCGCGCCTAACAATCAACCAATCAGAGTAATTTCTTATAAGTGTATTTATTTATGCGTGGTGCGCTTCGAGCGTCCTGAATGCAGAATCAAGGGTGTGATCTGTGGTTCAATGCCACCCAAAATTTTGAACTTCAGCCGTTTCAAACTCTGCGCGGCAACGCAGAACGCGTTAAATCTCTGTATGCCCAGTAATTTCGCTGAAAATATTGCCCTTCAATCCGGAATACGGTAATGCTTGCACACTACCGCTTGAATAAATGGCAAAGGTGTGGTACTTCCCCAGACGGACTCTTGCAAAAGAGTCCTACCACTACTAAAATTACAATGCTACAATGCGTTTTACAAATGTTCCGCGAGATTGTATTTTTTGTCTCTCTATTCTTTTTGGCATTCTCATCTGCCCTAAACTTCGGTGTCCTTTATAAAAGTGACACTATGCCCCCACTATGTTTGGGACACATGACCATAATTTTGAAACCTATGTAGGATATAATAAGGTCTATAATAGAGATAAAGTGCACTCACCAAATGTAACGTAACTGCTATTGTCGCCGACTCTTGCGTCCGTGTCGACGAGCTCTAGCGGCGGCTCCTTGTGCGAGAACAACACCTGTTGAATACGCATAAATAACATATAAAAAACCAAGATGGCGGATTTTAAAATGGCGGAAATTCTATGACCGTCTCCGACCCTTAAGCTATATCTATGCAAAAATTCAGGTCGATCCGCTCAGCCATTTAGCAGTGATAACGCGACAAACACCCAGACAGATAGAGACAGTTACTTTCGATTTTACAATATTAGTTAGAATGTTTTTCGGGAGCGTACTGCTTTACCTGACTAGTATTTCAAAATCTTATATTTTCAGAGTATTTCTTAAACTTCGTCCAGTCTGAGCTCCCTTTTAGGAGCATCATGATTGCCGGAACTCTACTACCAATGGCAATTTAGTCACAGATTACTCAACAAAGATTCAGCATTCAGGACGATCGCTCTTCGGTCAACATACACCTATTAACTTGTTTTTGATATATATTAATGATCTGTGTCTTTTCCAGCCTACGAATGGTAAACTTATTTCGTATGCTGATGACACTGCCATAATTTTTTCTGCAGATACGTGGGAAGAAACTTTTGACGCTGCACAAAAAGGCTTTGATAAAGTTACGACTTGGCTACACAATAATGTCTTGTCTCTTAACTCTGATAAAACTAAGTATATCCAGTTTTCAATGCGTAATAATCCAAGTATCCCCAACTTTCAGATAAAATCACACAATATTAATTGTCTCGTGACAAATCAAGGAAACTGCTCTTGTTATAATATTGAAAGAACCACAAAGTTTAAGTATTTAGGGGTAATTGTTGACAATACTCTAAATTTTATCAATCATATAGTAAGTCTCTGTGGAAGGATTCGCAAAGCTATGTATATTTAAAAAAAGTTAAGGAACATAGCAGATCAAAAATAATTAAACAGTTATATCTGTGCCTCTGTCAATCATTGCTTACTTACTGTATCTCCTCATGGGGTGGAGCCCCTACTACAAATCTACTAGTTCTAGAGAGAGCGCAACGAGCTGATCTAAAAGTTGCCACAGGTCGTACATTTTTATTTCCGACCAATACGTTATATAAGTCATGTGATGTACTCACGGTGCGCCAACTGTTCATTCAAAGTATTATCTTAAAACAACACTCAGTGGTAGTTTATGACGCTCAAACTGGGTCAAGACGTTCTAAGCTTGCGGTATGCAAGTTGCCGCCACGTATTAGGACATCCTTTATTAAAAATATCTATCATGTTTAGGACCTTTCTTATATAACGCAGCAAATAAAACTTTAAATTTCTACCCTTTATCCAAAGCTGAGGTGAAAATTAAAACTACAAGTTGGTTATAGACATTAAGCTATGGAGAAACCGAAAATCTTATAAGAGTTGTTGAATAAAATTAAGTCACTTACATAGTTCACAGCACACACCCTCTCTAACACACATGCTTGCACACGACATACATACTCATCACCTCTGCGAACCCTGACTCATAAGAGGCCTCGTGTATCGCAGCGGTGATATCCACACATACACAACACACCCCGAGAGGTCACACTACACCAAACTTTTAATTAAGATAAATTTCCTGATATACTTTTATATTTTTAAATCTATATTAATGTACCTACAATTTGTTACGAGTACACTCGTTTGTCGTACGGCTGACAGCTATCCATCTACACAGGGAAGTAAGCTGCCTGCCGAAATACAGGTGTAAACCTAGCTCGGCAGCAGCCACTCAATATGTATAGCCTATTTTAGCCCATGGCATCTGAAGTTAATATTATGTACATAAGTTGTCTATAGTGAATAAAGATTATTATTATTATTATAACATTGACGTGCATTGAGAATGGGAACGCTTTGTCTTAGCCACCGGAACCCGCGCTATCCTAACTTTGGTGCGTTTTTCAACAAAGATTTATCTGTACCTATTGGGAGTTATCTGTGCCACCAGTAACAACCCCTCCATGCCGAAATGTTGATAATGTAATCTGTCAATCGTGCTAAACTTGAATTAAGACTTAATGCGCGGAATGACTTTCTCTTTTACCAAGTCACTACAGAGTTGGCGAGACGATGGGCATGGCGTGGGCGGTTTACCTGCGGCGCGGTGTGCGAGGCTCTCCGGCCTTCTTTGAGCTCCTGCATGAACACTTTCCCGATGACCATGTCGTCCTCGTGCCGGAATACTGTTGAGAACACCACCGTCACGCGGTCCGCCTGCGCCTCCACGTACCTGCAACATAACACATTCTATGTTCATACAGAACACACATAACAATTAACAATACACTCCAACCACGACACTGACGGCACGTCATTGCAAGGCCTGTACTGCAAGATCCTTGGTGCGATGATTGTTAGGTTGTCGCCGACACTGTGCGACAGCGAATCGTATCGCCGCGCGATAGGGTTCACAATCGCGCCCTTAACCCTCTCTTGGGCCGTTCCTCTGTTTAAAGTTAAGTCAAATATTTCATTATTACGAAACTGCTTGGCAGTTGAATAACTGACAAAGGTGTGGTACTACCGCAAGATCTTTGTTCCGACAAAGCGCAATAAAGTTAGAGATAAGCTCAGGTTTCGGGGACTGAAACCAATCGTTCTTATAAGTTTTCTGATTCGTTTCGTTATGCCTGCGCGCACCTAACAACGAGTTAGTGTCAGTGATTTTTTATATGTGTATTTTGACCGAAGCGTAATGCGTAATGCGTCTTGAATGCGGGATCTATAAGCGATAACGTGGTCACATGGTAAGAAAAAAAAAGTTTTTGTTTTTTCGCGGTATATATTGATTCGGTTGTTTTTTGTTCAACCCCTTAATATTTCAATGAGTGCTCCCGGACTCAAGCGGTATAAAAAACCGGGGAAGGATTCAATTCTAAAAAAAATGCCGCACACAGACACCACACGGCATCCGCACAAACAAATGTAGGAATAACAATTTGATGCATTTCATTAGAACATTTCACTGTTGGTTTTAGAGGTTATTTGTATGCCAAGGGCGTTTTGCCTACAAAATGACATCATGATCATTCCCGTCATTAGAATGATGTCATAGACCAAAAGAGGTTCTATACGTAGATTGAGATTATGATAAATTGATGACATTCCGATTTAGGCGCGAGTCATCGCCGCATGGCCTCTCTCACTCAGCAGTCTAGGCATGCTTCGCTGTGCATGGTTGCAATATCGCGAGATTCTCTAATTTGAATGGTATTCCGGATTGAACTTCTGTACTTGTACAAGTATATTTTTTGTGCCCAGCAGAGCTAGCATGCGCACCGCGACAAAATCATTTTGTTATGCAAGAACAGGACACGGCTCCGATTATGTATACGTTTTTCTCATTTTGCACGACATGAAAAGTAGAGAAGATTTTGTCGCGGTGTGCATGCTAGCCCTGCTGGTCATACGAGATACCAATCAAGCACGTCTGTACACTTTCTACAACTAAAGTAACCTAGGTATCTAAAGCGGACCTATTTCACTGCGAGAGAACGTGGAAAGTGATAGAGCGATTTCTCTCGCCTACTTGCGAGTCTGCTTGGCAAGTCTGTAGGTATTTATCGCGGGTAGTCACGATTCGCTGTGCGCGCTAAAACTAACTTTATTGCGACGTATTGAGAATATCAAAATTAATTAATTGTCATATTCATTATCATTAGTCATATTAATTATACATTGTAAAATTTCTTAATTGTCATCTCAGAGAGAGAATTATGTACTTGTACTATATGGTTTATCGTAATCATCATCAGCCAGAGTATGGCCACTGCTAAACAAAGACCATCGCTTTAGAAAACGGGCGGGTTGCCATTAACCCCACCCTTGGCAGGCGGTTTGAGAATCGAACATCGCTCTCACTGTTCTAAGAGGACGCAGTTGCCGGTCCTCCGGTGGTTGTACCATTGTTTATTCTACGCATAAAGTATGCAAGGTAAATTACGAGTATACTAACAGTGTCTCATCCTGCCTGTAGTTGATGACGGCTCGCTTGTGGCCCACGTCTCCGTCCTCCTGCAACCGGAAGTAGCGCTCGAACACCGACGCGAAGCAATTTCGCTTCAGCAGCCCCACCTTTTTCACCAGCTCCTCCCAGTCCTCGGGGATCGACTCCAGGTCCAGGAGCACTGATATGTTATAACCTGCAACGTGGGAGTTATGGAATGATTATTAAAGGCAGCTCTAAAATGAAATGTGGTAGACAGTTCAAATGTCACGACATGACGTAAATATTGACTGTAGCTTATTTGGCAAAGCTACTCGTAAGTAACTCGCGAAGTAAACTCTTTGCTCGTATGCAGGTTCAAGTCATGTAGATCACCAAAATATGTTAACTGTCTCTCACAACCACAATATAGGTAACAAACACATAAAAAATTAATTCTTACGTCCTTTTTTTAACTTTAAAATATACGATATTGGACGAGAATTTCATGGCAAAAAGAGGACGATTTTATTTTTTTAAACTAGCCTTCCCGCTCTCGCATGACTATAGTAATCAATAGCCCATTTCATCCCTTTAAGGGAGTATTTTTGAAAAATTCTAAGACACGCTTTTCTTTATTTTTTATGCTCAATACACAAACAGAGTTTTAAGAACAAAATATATAATTCCCTACAAACTTTCGGTCCATTTTTCCCTTTAGAGGTAGAATTTCGCAAAATCCGTTCTTATTGTTAACCTAGACCATTTAAAGAATATTCGGTCCAAATTTCAGCGGTTTGGTCTGTGCGTTGATTCTTAGAAAAAGGTTTGTCCTTTTTTTATTATAATGAAATGGTATGATGTCATCTAGTAATAATCGCGCGCAAGTACCCCCTGAGTATGGGGGAATTGGGTTACAGGGACCCTATTCCTGTGCGCTCGAGATTATCTCGGTCACTCTCACTCCTATTAAATTCTAAATTAGAGAGACAGTGACCGAGATAATCTCGAGCGCACAGGAATAGGGTCCCAGGCGAGAAAGGAGTGAGGTAAAATACTGCACGACGTTTTAGAGCCTACTAACGAGCCGTTTACAAAAAAAAGGCTCCAATTATTCATTTTGTTACGTAAAAAGGAAACTTCTAACATAGTGATTCAACATTGACAGGAAAATATAGTTATTTGTGATTTATATTTAGATCCTCATTTATTGAGTTCCTTTACTAAAGTGAATTGTTTATTCTATAAGCTGGTGTACAGTTGATTTTGATCCTATTTAATACCGCTTCAGAGGTGGCATAAAAAAACTATTCTCTCAATTCTAGGTGTGTGATTATGACACATTCCTCATATTGGTAACCTGTTTTTGGACAGACACCTAAATGTTTGCAGCAATAAGATAACCAGTGGTATTAATGGACAGGCTATCTTATCACTCTCCCGTTTTGTACTGAGCTGGCAATCTTATCAAATGACTGATAATTCACTGTATTGTATTTTAACAACTACAAATAGTACATTTTCAATTCGGGAAATATTGACAAAATTAAACATTATTATGGTTTTTCTGTATTCCCCAAAAAATTACCACTTCAAGAATATCCATGCCTAATGCCTAAATTTTAATTTAACAAATTAAATATCCAGGCTAGTGGTTTATACGGCGAACCAGCTAGTTTTTATTTGATTTGTATATTTCTGATAGTCGGCAAAATCCAATGAAAAACTACAATTTCCCATTTTTTTCATCAAGTATGATACGCGATTTTCAACTTTAAACCTTAGAACTTAGAACTTTAGTACTACACTCATTTCAAATCACGATCAGGCCGCGCCTTAATCCAAAATACCATTATGAGCAACTTATCACAATTAAATTCAAGGAAAATATAACAAATACTGCTCCAATGAAGTGAGCATACATTGTGCAAGAGCACAAAAACAGCTGTGTTCACTTTCCATTTCATGCAATACCAAAGGGCATTCATTGTGTCTAGCAAGAGCAATCATGTGGAGCAGCCTCGTCTATTATCAACCACTGAAAGTAACTGGTGTCGATTCTGTTGTACTAATCACTGAACTAAACCAATTACCATGAGGAATCTTCCTCATGGTATTTACTTATGATATTTTATACAAATGCCCACGGGGAAGCTGTTGTTGTTTAGGTGTGTGTGATTTATTTATTTATCAATTCTTTTCCATTGGGTGGGCATTACAGGTTACCCCAATTCGCCCACCCATGGACCATATTCTAAGGTTAAAAAACGAACTTAAAACAATAATACAACAAACAGAATAATTTAAAAAAAAACTGAAGTTTTTCTTGTGGCATGAATGAAAGATGATAATGTAATAATAAAACATTTGAATTTAATTTGTATGATTTGTTTACCTAGGATTATTCGATTTTTGATTGTTAAGTGTGTTTGGATTCATATTTATAGACAGTGTCATAGGCAAATTATTTCGGTCAGATTTTATCATGGATTTAGCCAAGGATTTTATGTTTCTTTTAAGATTAGAATAGATATACCGTCTATTTGTCCATACAAAGAGTGCCAACTGCTTCCCACCCCTAAATGCTATCTGATTTCGATGATGTTATCAACACCGTGAAAAATTATGGTTATTGTTTTTATTTTTTAAATTATCACTACATTTTCGTAGTTATAACGACGTATTTTTTTTGTTTGAAATTATGATGGAGAAAAATAGTTTTTATTAGAATACCAAAATATTTTTTTAAATAACAAAACCTATCAGCATGGATTATTATATATCCAAGCCATTAATAATAAACACCAAAAACCAAAGATTTTGATAAAATTTAGAGGGTGATAACATTTTCCTCCCAAAACGCTAATTTTACCAATAAATTTAGGTAAATTCACTCTGACTTTCTCTATCACGCGCACAGGGCGACAGCAATACAATTTTCAAATACCTACATCGCCACAACCTCACGATAGGACGTCTCCCTCTTAATAATAATACTAGAAAAATGCAGGGAAATCTGCTCGAAAAATCGAATTGACATGTAAAAACCACAAGGCGCAGCTAGTATTGTACTACAAATACCTTTTATCATAGAAATAGTTTTTTAGGTGATTATAATTGCATGGATCTAGCAAAAAATATAGTTGATTGGATCATAGTTCATATACATTTCTGGTTTGCTGATGGTCTGACCAGAAAAGATGGTTAGGCTAATTGCATTTTGCGTAGCTTTTTTTAAACCAAACGCATACAGTAAATTTGCAACACAGTTTTTTTCTTACAGAAACCATATTTTTTTGGGATACAATCCTATATAATTTTAATTACAAGCTACTAACCATTCAGTTAAGCTTGTTAAGCTCCTTCAAGTTTAGTAGAAACAAATACAAACATCGAAAAAGTTACTCTCTTTTATTATTAAGTGTGATGAATAAGAATATTGGAATACCTGACTCTGCTTCGGTAAGGAGCGGTCCATATACTCTTTTGAGAAGTTCGTCGGCTCCATGTTCCTCTAATTGTTTGTAGAACTTCAGTGATATACTAACCTGAAAGACAAACAATTGTATAACATAAACAAACAATCACATATTCTGTTGCCCTCTATAATTGGACAGACACATTCAATTCAATGATAAAATATAGGGTCAACAACTGTCCAGATTTGACCGGACACGGCCTTTTGACATTACATCGAGACTTTTTAAATCAAAGGGAAATAGGACATATCACACAGTTTGTGGGATTTTTCATTTTATTAATACTGGCTTGTGCCCGTAACCCGTAACTTTGTATGCGGTGCTGCTTGACTTTTGGCCTTGCAGTTTTAGCACTTGAGACTGGCACTTGACCATTGGTCTTACAAATACAAAGCAAAGATGTCAAAATTTCATCCTGTATCTGAAGCAGCTGGGGGATGAATTTTCAAAAATGTTTTCTTCATGCTCCCTTATACATTTTTAGCTTCTATACCCATCAGTTTAACATGTGCATAGTCTGTCAGACAGTGGTTAGGCAAGATAAGGTAAGATATGGGCCACCTATTACCTAGGGCTTACATATTACGTGTTGGCAACCCTAACTAAACCATTTAACTACTTTCTTGCAGACAAGATTAACTGATAAATGATTATTTGTTCCCAATTAATTTACCATCAGAATAAGCAAGTCTGATAAAATGTCACATACATTCCCTAAAATGTATTGTTTCTGCAAACCATTTACTTTATAAGGAAGTTAAATAACATCAAATCAAACATTCCTATAACATTACATAGATATAAAACTATAAAACAATTTATTTACTGAGGATTGAGTTTGATAAAACAATAAGACTTGTTAGTTATTCAAGGTTGACCGAGCCTACGATATTAATGTATTAACAGAAATACACATTAAGGTAAGCCAGTCTACCATATTTCACACATTTTAAACATTAGTGTCAGGTCATAAAAATATGGAGCTGGGGTGGGCTTTCTCCCTAATTGTTAAGGCAGTGAACCTTGTCACACTTCGAAAATCATAGTTATTGGTAGTTTGGTAAAATATTTATGTGACAAGACTCTTGTGAGTGGCTAAGGCGATGAATGGGGTGATTGTTTGACTGTTTACCAAACATCTTTGTAAGATTTGTTTGTGTTTACTGCCAATCAACCAAATACAGCCTCTGGAGAGGTTTGTTTATTGTTTGTTTTTCATGAAAAATTTATCACCGATAAAAATGAAAAAATGATAACTACACAACGGTACTCGTTGACATTGCTGAATGGACTGTTAAGTGGCACATTATCTTTAATATAAAATAGCTTATCGGCACGGCGCCGCGCATATGCTACAGTATATTAAACATTTTTAGGAGCCGAATTTCGTAAAACCCGTTCTTATTGTTCACCTAGACTTTTTCAGGAGTATTGAGTTCAAATTTCTCGTCTCTATCATAAGCGGTTTGTTCTGTGCATTGATTCCTAGAAACGGGGTTGTTCTCTTATATAAATGAGTATAAATATTTAGGTCTGGACTTGGTTTCTGGACTGGTCTGTATACTTCTGGATGACAATAAATCAACTCCGCAGGTTGCTGTAGTAAGGTTTGCAGTAGTAGAAAATATGGAAATACTCACCCTAACTTTGGTTTTATCTCCATTCACATTGGATATATGAAAGAGTACTCCATCAAAATCTGCCACAGTCACATCTATTGACTCCGGCTTTAAGCTAAAAAATATAAACAGCAACAATTTGAACTTTATCTGTAAATACAGTTGGTGATACTTGTGAGTGCAGGGGGTGCAATGATAGTACTAGTGCATTGATATCAACTTGTTACATTGTTTGCCGCCGATGGGCTCCAAAACTTTATATAGGACATTTCCGCACGCACGCACGTAGCGGCACCAATAACAACTGTTATGAGTCATCATTTGCTGAGATAGGCATTACCGCGTCATAGGACACCCATTGCAATATCATTAATTTAGTACATAAATAAATGTGTACGTATAGGGTGATTTTGGAATCCGTATGCGGTGACCAACGTGGGCCCACCCTTCGAATTTGACACTTGTCAAGGTACTCGCTAAAAGGGGTTATGGCCAGGTAAGAACCCCCCCACGAAGAATACCTCCCCGAATCACAACACATTCAATAACACTTATTAACGCAATGCACACTCGAGAAACAGGTCATAATCATAAAAAACAGTAAACTTTCTAAGCGTAACGTACTCACCGCGCCAGTGCATTTTTATATTTTACTGTTAACGTTTCTTCTATAATTCTATTATTGATCTCGAGTAAGATCATTATTTAACAATTTATAACCTACAGTTTTATCATAAAATCAACGCTTAGAGCACCTTCATTTATTAATTTGAACAGAATTTTTCGACGACGACCGCCCGTGTATAGGAAAACCGTAAACGACAACCGATCTGTTCTGTGATGCCAGAGCAAAGATGTCAAAAGTAACGTTTCCAAATCAAACATTACATTAAAAAAAAAACTTCTTTTGCCACTATTTTCCCTCAAATCCTTCAATAGGCCTCTAGCCTCAGGATTCACTAAAGAATTCAAACGCAAACGTATCAGTTTGATTGCTCTCTCTGAAATTTTTATTATCGTTCGCGTGTTATGGCCAATCAAATGAAAAAAACCTGTATTCATCCATTTTATTAACTACGTGCTCTCTGTAAGTGTGTTTGTTTGACCGAGAGTAGCTTACACGAAAAAGTAGCAGCGTTGTGTAAAGTAACGTTTTTCGTTGTATAAGTAATGTTGTGGCAACGCTTAAACGAACGAAACTAACGACAAAAAAGAAGCCGACCATTAACAGACTATACAATGAATGAACAATATAGATAAAATAAAAGTGAAATGTCGTGCCATGATGTTTCCATACAAAATACGATTAGTAAATCGAAAGCTTACCGATCTTTATCGATAAACATTGAAATCCCTACTTAGAAAAAGCTATGAGAGATATCACTTGTCTATGATTAATCAAATCGAAATCAGCCGGAGGTGTGGTGTGGAGTGTTTATGTTTTTGATTTCCTAAAACGTGCGTCGTAAATAGATAAACACGGTATTCGTCCTTGCGACATGAAGTAATAACAAAATGTCGAATCTGGTGGCCCAATTTGTTGCGGGACTTAAGTCCCGCATCGTGGACGTCCAGCTGAAGACTGCCCGAGAACTCTACCATTATGCGAAGACGGAGCTGCGAGAGGTCCCGCAGGAGGAACTCACGCAGTTTCTGGATGAGTTTAACCAGCAGATCTCCGAAATGATATCCAGTAACGATGTCCACGAAAAGAAAGGCGGGGTTTTGGCCATAGGTAACGTACAATTTAAAAGGTCAATAGTTTTATCAATGTAGCATTGTTTTATTACTTTCTAAATATTTTTTCAGTATGCCTTATCGGTGGAGATTGTGATACTACAAAAACCAGAATAACTAGATTTGCTAACTACCTCAGGAACTTACTTCCTTCTTCTGATGTTGGTGTGATGGAACTAGCTGCCAAAACCGTGGGTCGGCTTGCTACAGTGTCTGGTGTTAAAAGAGCAGAATATGTCGAATTTGAAGTGAAGAAAGCTTTTGAATGGTTGTCAGAAGAACGTACCGAAGGCAGAAGACATTCTGCTGTGCTTCTGCTCAAAGAGTTAGCTATAGCTATGCCCACATACTTTTACCAGCAAGTATCTGGCTTTTTTGATCATATACTAGTGGCCTTGAAAGATCCAAAGCAGCAAATCCGTGAAGCAGCTGCCAAAGCCCTCAGAGCAGGGTTGGTAGTCACAGCGCAAAGGGAATCAGCTAAGCAGTCTACAGCAAAGCCACAATGGTACATGCAGTGTTATGAAGAAGCAATGCAGTCATTTGAAGATGTTTCAATGAAAGAGAAAGGCATGACCAGAGAAGACAAAGTACATGGAGGCTTACTGATCCTTAACGAGTTGCTAAGATGCTCTAACTTTGCTTGGGAGACTAAATACACAAATCTCATGCTAAGTTTGGACACCCAAAGAGATATAGCAGTATCGGATGACATAATTTTCATGAGTTTAAAGTTGCATAGTGCCTCTGTCAAGAGAGGCTATTTGAGTGATGGATTTAAGACTGAAAATGTACAATACCCAGTTCCTATTTATGAGTCAGAAGTCTGCCGAAGTTTACTGTTGAATGCGTATGAAAGGATTTGTCAAGGTAATTACTGTGGATCACACTAATATCATAACCACTGCAGTGCAACTACGATATTTTATACATCAACAAATTTGACATTATACCTTGACAATATCAGTTTTGTTGTATATAAAAATCAAATTTGTTGATGGATTACAGTTTTACACAACTAATAATTCCTCCCGATGTAGGTACATCAGGTACTGGGCAGGTGCCCAGTAAATCAATTTTAATAGCCTGGGAAACTTCGATGTACCGATGGCAGGTGCGTGTGGTAAAATTTAAAGCTGTTATTGGTCGAACAATTTCGCGGCAAAATCTCGCCGCCGCCCTTGCACCATCTTGTTCGTACTGTGTACGAATCATGTAAGCTGGTCAGAGATTGCTTGCTTTGATTGTATCAAAAGCAATAATCTGTCATTTGGCCTTACAAATAAAGTTCAATATGTGTAAATAATAATATACACATTCAGCTACTGTCGGAAACCAGTCTGCACTTTTCCTGCGCAAAGGAAAACTGACAATCAGAATTGTTTGAAATATTAGTTGTGTAAAACTGTAACAACCATAATAAATTGTGATGCTATTGTAACAAGAACAATCAAAGCTTTGAGTTGTGAAATTGAATATGTCCATATTGAGCTGACAACTTTGTTTGAATCAAAATTCACTACATTAGAACTGTCACTCCATACAAGATATCATTCTGTTCCCACTTATCTCTGTAACGGCAAGACAATTTTGGTTAAAATGTTGTGTTTAAATAGTCTATATCCTAGATTACTGCATAGCATAGACTCCTTTAATCCCGGAAAATTTGTGGTTATTGTAGCTCTTAGGTAAAACCGCGGGATGCAGGTTGTTATGTCATTTGATCCATATTTTTATCAAAACTGTTACAAATACATTTTACAGAGGTAATGGCGCAGCGGATGTTTAAAGCACAAGGAGTGCCACAAATCTTACTTATCCTAATACCGAGGCTGGCAGCTTTTAATAAAGCATTTTTTATCAAGAAATACTTGAACTCTACTATCAACTACCTACTCCTGTCACTTCGTAGTAGAGAGAAGGATAGAAACATGGCATTTACGACTCTGGGTCTGATGGCAGCGGCAATAGAATGCGATATTAAAGTCTACATTCCTAGAATAATGGATGTACTGAAGCAAACCTTGCCCGTGCGCGATAGCCAAGCTAAAAAGAGAGTGTGGATTGACCCTTCGATATTCGCCTGCATAACATTACTGAGCAGTGCAGTAAAGGATCTTGTAGTCAGTGATATAAAAGATCTTCTTGATGCATTATTTGCCACAGGACTCAGCCCATCACTGACTATCTGTATGAGAGAGCTAAGTAACAACCTGCCAGCTCTAAAAGGAGAAATATCTGAAGGTCTGCTTAATATGCTTTCACTAGTTCTGAGAAACAAACCATTTCTGCATCCAGGTGTGCCCCGGAGCTTGGAACAGCAAATGAGCAGTATGATTTTAGGGAATGAACCACAGGATACTGCTAGTGTTGTTCTTGCATTAAGAACTCTAGGCACCTTCGACTTCGAGGGTCAACACAGCTTGTTGACCTTTGTTAGGCAATGTGCCGAACACTTTATACAGAGTGATCAACAGGAGGTGCGATTGGAAGCCGTGAAAACTTCTGCCAAGCTCCTGGCTGATGCTGCGATGAGGACTATAAACACACCTTCTAAGACCCTCACTGAGCTGACTGCAGAAGTTATAAACAAGCTATTGGTGGTAGCAGTAACTGATCCTGATTATGAAGTTCGCTTCTGGGTACTGGAATCTCTTCAAGACATATTTGACATACATCTTGCCCAAATTGAAAATCTGAGTTTTCTTTTCATTGCGATGAATGATGAACAATTGGCTATCCGTGAGCTAGCTATATGCACAGTTGGACGACTGAGCACTGTCAATCCCGCCTACGTCATGCCTGGACTCCGAAAAACTTTGATACAATTCTTAACTGAATTGGAACATTCTGGTATGAGCAGGAACAAGGAACAAGCTGCCCGAATGCTGGACAACCTCATTCTACATGCGCCGTCGCTCGTCAAACCGTACATGGAAACGATTCTGAATGTTCTAGTACCCAAGCTAAAGGAATCTGATTCAAATCCTGGAGTAGTCATCAGTGTTTTGAAAGCAATCGGGAATTTGGCCGATGTCCACGGCGACAATACAGGACTGAAGAAGTGGCTACCTGAACTTTTAACGATTCTCCTGGAGCTGTTGTCAGATGCGAGCGCAACTGAAAAAAGGAGCGTCGCTTTATGGGCGTTCGGACAACTAATCAGCGCTACTGGTTATGTAGTGGCCCCTTACCAAAAATATCCTAATCTCATGGATGTGCTATTGAATTTCTTGAAAACCGAACAGCAACCGAAGGACCGAAGAGAAACTATAAGAGTTCTGGGTTTGCTCGGCGCTCTAGATCCCTACAAGCATAAAATAACCAGAGGACTAATCGACGGTCAACCCGACTCGAGCTTAGTGCCGGTCGCGGACAGCAAAGCAGAAGAGAACAACTTCGATATGACGACCAGTGAAATGTTGGTGAATATGTCATCGCCGGTTTTAGACGACTACTACCCGGCGATAGTGATATCGACTCTCATGCGCATACTGCGGGATCCAACACTGCAGCAGCACCACAAAAGCGTCGTTCAAGCCGTCACTGATATCTTCCAATCTCTAGGAATCAAATGCGTGCCGTACATTTCACGCGTAACTCCCAGTCTACTGTACGTAGCGCGAGCGACTGATAACAACGATTTCCGCAAGTTCCTCTTCACGCAACTGGCTAAACTGATCGCTATAGTGAAGCAACACATCCGCAACTACCTCGACAAAATACTCGATCTCATTAAAGAGCTGTGGACGCCTAACTGTCCCCTGCAACTTACTCTGGCGATACTGTTGCTCGTCGAGTACATCGCTGTGGCGCTCGGATCCGAGTTTAAAGTGTATCTCCCTCAGTTAATGCCACAGATACTGAGAGTACTAGCTCACGATACGAGCGATGAAAGAATCGTGACAAAAACCCTCCTTACTGCCTTGCAAAAGTTTGAGGACAATTTAGACGATTACATGCACCTGGTGATACCTTCGATAGTAAAACTGTTCGATGCAACCGACTGCCCGCTTTCGGTGGCCAAAGTTGCCATGGAGACGGTGGACTACCTCTCGGATTCATTGAACTATTCCGAGCTGGCTTCTAGAATTATCCATCCGTTGGTGCGAAGCTTGGAGACATGTCCGTCCCTGCGGCCGACCGCTATGGACACGCTTTGCGCACTGATCGTGCAACTCGGATCTAAATATACCGACTTTATACCGCTAGTACAGAAAGTGGTGGCTAAGCATCGCATACAGCATCAAAACTATGAGCAGTTGCTCTCGAGACTGCAATCCAGTCAGACTTTGGCCATGGATGAGTTGTTCCAAAGTACTAGACGTCGACCGAGGAACAACAATCAAGAAGTAAGGAAACTTCCATACAAAAATAGTAGGCTAGTTACTTTACATCGAACCGTTTAACTCATCTGTACATGTTTACAGGCCCGTTTGGTAGTATGCGATTCTTCGCAGTCGATCCGTAAGCTGTGTGTTAACGCACACAACCTCAAGCTGGCGTGGACGGTCTCCAGTCGAGTTTCTAAAGACGACTGGCTCGAGTGGCAGCGGCGCTTCAGCATCGGCCTTCTCACGGAGTCCCACAGCCCTGCATTGAGGTATCATATCCTTTCATGAGATTGGCGCCATTGTATTATTTATTTGTCGTTAATTCACGACAAGACTGAGCCACTGATTACATAATTTCTTGCACAAAGAGACACGTACCATAAAGACTTTAACTTACCTTCGAAACCTTTTATTTTGCGTTCTATTTTATTCATTTTTTCTTTTATGGTTTGGCTCCACACGTTGTGTATTTAGCCAGTGTCAAGTATTGTAATATTTCAAGTGAAGTGAAGTCAAATATTTCACAATTAAAATATGTCTCAGTCACAGTCCAACAAAAAAATACACGTCATACCCCAGTAAAGTGGTGGAGACTTTACTAAAGGTTTCTATGGAGTTTTGTTTTCAACACGAAGAGTCACACATTATACTATTCACCAATATTCACGAACACTTAATGGATAAAAATCCACCATTTTTACACATTAACACTAGAAATAACACAAGTTTTGGAAAATATTACAATGACGTGACATGACTTCTTCACGTTCCCGCCAAAACTCCTTGCGTTCTATCACGAGGGGCGCGGTTTGTAATACGGTAACAGTATCGTCGACGCCAGCAGCGCTAATGAGAGCTAACACCGCCCAGAGTTACCTTTCGTGCACTATCGGTTCTCATAAGAGTTGTTGGCGCTGTTTCTGACCGCGTCCAAGGACTGCTACGTCTTTAATTAGTTTACCGCTGTCATGTCTTGGACTAGAATCATTATGAAATACTTTTTATCACTAGTAGTTCGCGGCGTACTGAGACCTCGCGATCCCTATATCTTCACAACCCCTGGACCGATTCAGCTCATATTCGAACTTAAAAATTGTACTGAAATGAACTACTTGCCTAGAATGAAGATAGGATCAACGGTTCGCAAGTTATCATCGGACAAATATACACGCAAACATACATACAAATGCCGATTTGTCCCAGTAAACTCTGAACTGAACTCTGAACTTCGCTTGGTCAGTGAAACATTGCACGGACCTGCAATGTGCTCCTACATAACAGGTAGTGAGTGACAATATTGTTTGGCAGAGCGTGCCTGGCGCTCGCACACAACTACTCGCAACTCCTCCGCGACCTGTTCAACGCGGCGTTCGTGTCGTGCTGGACGGAGCTGGACAGCACGGCTCGCTCGGAGCTGTCGAACGCGCTGGAGCAGGCGCTGACGGCGCCGGAAGCCCCGGAGCTGGCGCACACGGTGCTCAACTTGGCCGAGTTCATGGAGCACTGCGACGGCAGCTCGCTGCCTATTTCCACGCATTTGTTGGGAGAGCGCGCGATGCATTGTCGCGCTTACGCTAAAGCTTTACATTATAAGGTGAGCTTTTGACGACCCTCCTGGCTTGGTCGGTAGCGCGACCGCAGGAGGTCCTCCTGACCATTCCCGGTCTGGAAGGTGTTTTAACTCTGGGTCCGGGTGTTAATTGTCCTTGTATTTGTCTGTCTTCCGTGGTATAGCATTAGGTTTCCATGTGTCAGGGGTCTCAGGGAAAACAATTGGAGAGCTATGACAGTCAAGTGTTAGCTTTAGCAACGAAAATCTACACGAGAAGAATAACAATCTCAAACAAAAAAGTGAACCCTCGAAAAATCTGCATAATGCTCCCTGAAAAATTGTATTAGTATATCCGCTATTTAATGTTTACTTCAAATTAGATTACAATACACGACGTAAAAATAGTTTCCAAAACTAACGATTTCAACGCCATCTCTAGAGAACCTAGCGAGTTTTGCAAATAAAATATAAAATGAATGATTTTACTGATAATTATTAATGCAAAAATATTCATAAAAACTAGCGTTTTTTCTCCGAGTGAGTTAGCTTGAGTTTCTATTTCAATTCAAGCAGAGATTGTGACGATCATGTCGCAGATAGCGCTAGCGACATCTTACGTCCTTATACCTCCATACCAAATTTCAGCCAAATCCGTTCAGCCGTTACAGAATTGAACGGGAACAAACATACTTACATAACAACTTTCGCATTTGTAATATTAGTGTGATACTAATTTCAAAAATGCACAGGAGGAAGAATTTCGCAAAGGCGCCACGCTACAAGTAGTTGAAGCTCTCATCCATATAAACAACAAACTGCAGCAGAAGGAAGCGGCCGAAGGCTTGCTCGAGCGAGTGATGGCGCAGCGCGAGGCCGGCGACGCAGACCTCAAAGTACAGATCCGATGGTACGAGAAACTGCACAACTGGGAGAAAGCCCTTAACCTGTACGGAGAAAAACTCTCCTCAGACCCCGACGACATGGACGCCTATCTCGGGGAACTGCGCTGTTACGAAGCTCTAGGAGAATGGGTGAAGTTGTACAACACGGTGTCTCAGAACTGGTCTACTATGAGGTCGGAGGATAAATATAAAGCTGCTCGGCTAGCCGCCGCCGCCGCTTGGGGATTAAATGAGTGGGATTCGATGTCCAAATATGTGAACTTCTTACCGGAGAACACTCAAGACGGAGCCTTCTATAGAGCTGTAATTAACATACACAACGGGGACTACATGATTTCCAAACAGTACATTGACCGCGCTCGCACGCTCCTGGATTCTGAACTGACCGCGGTGGCGGGGGAGAGTTACCAAAGAGCGTACGGAGCTCTGATCAACGCACAACTCCTCGCGGAGTTGGAAGAAGTCATCACGTACAAACTAGTCATTGAAAGGAGGGAGTCGATTCGCCAAGCGTGGTGGACGAGGCTTCAAGGCGGCCAGAGATTGGTCGAGGACTGGCGCAGGATCTTGCAAGTCCGCAGCTTGGTTTTAACGCCTCAGGAAGATATGGCCACGTGGCTGAAGTTCGCGTCTTTATGCAGAAAGAGCGGTGCGCCGCGACAGGCGCACAAGACCTTAGTAATGTTACTGGGAACGGATCCGAGTAAGAACAGAGAAATGCCGCTTCCAACGCACGAGCCGAGATTTACGCTTGCGTACGCGAAGCATTTATGGGTCGCCGGTGACAAGCAACTCGCGTACGACCAGCTACAACGATATGTTCTGAACACTGAAAGCGGCGACCCTGATAACGCCCGCCTGCTCGCTCGCTGTCATCTTAAACTCGGCTCGTGGTGCGAATCTCTGCTCGGCATCAACGAACATTCAATCCCAGAGATCCTTCGGAACTATCAGTCAGCGACAGTGTTATCCTCCGACTGGTATAAAGCGTGGCACGCCTGGGCTTATATGAACTTCGAGACTGTTTTGTTTTACAAGCACCAAGACGGCGGTCAGAATGCTGAAAAGCGACCTACTGCGGAGACTATAACGCAGCACACGGTCCCGGCGGTCGAAGGGTTCTTTAAATCGATCAAGCTGTCTCGCGGCAGTTCGCTTCAGGACACACTACGATTGTTGACACTCTGGTTCGATTACGGTCATTATCCAGCCGTTCACGAGGGTCTAGTCGAAGGCATCAGAACTATAGAGATCAACGTGTGGCTGCAAGTGATCCCTCAACTCATCGCCAGGATTGATACGCCGAGGGCGCTGGTCGGGAAATTGATTCATTCCCTCCTGATCGATATCGGAAAGTCTCACCCTCAAGCTTTAGTCTATCCACTGACGGTAGCTTCGAAGTCATCGTTTGTGGCTCGAAAGAACGCCGCCAATCAAATTTTAAAGTCGATGTGCACTCATTCTAGCAAGCTTGTGAACCAGGCAGCTATGATATCGGAGGAACTCATTCGAGTGGCGATTCTCTGGCACGAGCAATGGCACGAGGCCTTAGAAGAGGCATCTAGGTTATACTTTACCGAAAATGACGTCAACGCAATGTTGAAGACGTTAGAGCCGCTACACGCTATGTTGGAGAGAGGCCCGCAGACGATGAAAGAGGTTTCCTTCAACCAGACATATGGAAGGGAGTTGAATGAAGCTCAGGATTGGTGCAACAGATATAAGGTGAGAACAATTTTAATAAACAACTTTTGGAATATACTTAAGCAGACTAGCCGATCCTCACAGTTTTACTTGGGGTTATTGATTTTTGTGTTAGAAACTTGACATTTTCTGCCACTTTTTCTAGGAATCTGGTCAAGTCCGCGAGCTGAACCAGGCTTGGGACCTGTACTACCACGTTTTCCGTCGCATCAGCCGTCAGCTACCGACGCTGACGTCACTGGAGCTGCAGTACGTGAGCCCGCGGCTGCTCGCCTGCAGGAACCTCGAGCTGTGCGTGCCGGGCTCCTATGTCCCCGACCAGGAACCGATACGTATCGCGCACATACAGAGCAGCTTGCAGGTAACTACCGACGCTGACGTCACTCTACTGCAGTTCCTTCTAGAGTTCTCGTGGATAGCTAGGACGTTAAAACTTACCAAGAACCTGACAGTAATAATAATAATAATTTGTTTTATTGGTACTATTAATAGTATGATAAGGTACATAGTGTTATTGTTTTAGTAGTATCATCATTGTATCATAATAATTTTAGTTACAAAATTTGTTGTTACAAATTACAGTTACATTTGGTTTTAATCACTTAAATTGTCGTGTCGCTAATTCTGAATTGCAGCCGCTAGTCATCGCTGTAGGAATCCCCTGTGTCGCGAGTGTTACAGCAATCTCACTATAAAGCAGGGTCGCCGATATATATCAGCGGATATATATCAATTGATTTTTACCTTGATTGATCAATTGACTATTTCCTGTTTTCTGTACTAACATTTTTGGAGATTAATGGCAATAATTTAGATTGTTTCCTAAAATGGCAACCTCATTTAAAGTTGGGGAAATCCCCTTTACTTTAACTTACCAGTACGGCTAGCTTTTTATTGAAATTCAAACCTTAACTTCATATCTTATAAGGTTTAATTTAGGAGCTAATCAAAAATGGGGATTTCCTGGCGCTCTTCGCGTTAATAATTTTCACTTTCTAGGGAAAATTTGCTTCTTTTTCTTAGCCTGGATATATATCCGATATATATACAAAAATTGTATTTTTGATATTTATTATAAAAATCGGATTTTTTCAAACCCTGCTATAAAGCCAATTTATGCACGCTAGTATTCGAAGGAGTGGAATAAACTGCCGGCTTCCCTGTTCCTGAGAGATATAGTCTAGGGCTTTTAAGGCCAAGGTGAATAAGTATATTCTAAGTCTGCGTGATTCATTTCCGAGTTGGTAGCCAAACGCGATAAAAAAAAAGAATCGCCGTTAACCTTACCTTGATGAGTAGTGATCCAATCATCATTATCAGTTGTTTTGAGAACTGGCGCAATATTACAAAGGTAAGGTATATCCTTATTTTGACTGTGAAAAGTGGGTGATATCATTCTATTCAGCAAACTGAACAGAAGAACGATGTCCTCACAACTGTAGGAACTGCTTACGCACACTTACAGCTAAAATTAGGTGTTTAAAAGCCATGTATTTTTTTTCATGTAACTGAGTGTCGAGACGCGCATGTCGCTTACCTGATGTTAACCATAACAGTACAGCGCTACCCACTGCGATAGGCACCCAGAAAATGTATAAGTTAAATCTCTTTGTGCCCAGAAATTTTGCTGGAAACATTGCCCTTCAATCCGGAACACAGTAATGTTCACACACTACTGCTTGGCGGTTGATTAACTGGCAAACGAGAGGTATACTTCCCTAGGAGGACTCTGCAAAAGAGTCCTTCCACTGCAATGGCAATACAACCATCTGGGCCCTTATTCTCTATCGCACATGAGATAACTTGCCCATAACGCGTGACGTCACAACATGCTCTAAACTTAAACGTGGCTCCTAATCGTGCCACGACGTGAAGAATCGCGGGTTTAAGACACTTAGAGAATAACGTTTCATGCGACTAACACGGAGTTAACTTAACATGGCGCGTAACAAGCTTGTTATGGCAATAGTCTATTGCCCTAACAACGCAGTAAATGATGGTAGAAGAAAATAACATTTATTGGTCATCAGCTTGTAGGAAAGTAACTAGTACGAATACCCGTCTTCAGGTGATAACATCGAAGCAGCGGCCGCGTCGTCTCTGCATTCGCGGCTCCAACGGCAAGGACTACATGTTCCTACTGAAAGGGCACGAGGACCTGCGGCAGGACGAGCGCGTCATGCAGCTCTTCGGGCTCGTCAACACGCTGCTGCAGGCCGACCCCGACACTTTCCGACGGGATCTGGCCATACAGAGATACGCTGTCATACCGCTCTCAACCAATTCGGGTAGGTTTCTACCACAGATACTACTTCATCATCATCATCAGCCAGAAGACGTCCACTGCTGAACATAGGCTTCCCCTTAGGGCTTCCCATACCGACTGACAACGGGCCACTTGAATCTACCGGTTTCCTGCAACTTTCACAATGTCGTCGGTCAGATCCTACTTATAGGTACCGCATTACGAAATCTTTGTCTGCGCAAAAACGCACCGATTTTTTCTGTAAAATAAGGGTAGCTCTCATACATGTAAAGGGGGGTAAAAAAAAAAATCGCTGCACCCCATCATGTTGGGTTTCGTTGAATAGGTCTTTGTAAGGTGACAATTTTGACAGAATTAAAAAAACATAATTTTATATTAATGGGGTGGCTGTCATACATGTAAAGGGGGGTAAAAAAAAACTTCGCTGCACCCCATCATGTTGGGTTTCGTTGAATAGGTCTTTGTAAGGTGACAATTTTGACAGAATTAAAAAAACATAATTTTATATTAATGGGGTGGCTCTCATACATGTAAAGTAGGGATAAAAAAAAAATTCGCCTGTGCCCCACATGTGGGGTATCGTTGAATAGGTCTTTTAAAATGATGTTAAGGTTACCTATACCATTTTTTTATCAAACGTACTGCTTGCGAAATATGGGCCGACAAAGTTGCTTGCAATGTGTGTGTTTTTGTGTGTGTCCGCCATTTCTAAACTATGCATCTCAGAAACTTGTAATCTTCCATGTTGATAGATAAAACTTTCTTTTAAAATTATTTGGGGCAACATGTGATTACTAATTTTTGAGTTATGCTGTAATAACGGATAAAAACTTCAAACATCCTAGGCACCTACGGAACCCTACTAAGCATGGCCCGACATGCTCTTAACAAGTTATTTCTCTTGGTTTTCTTTTTTGTTTTGGTTTGGCTGGTCACAAATGTTACATGTACTTCAGGTTTAATCGGGTGGGTGCCGCACTGCGACACTCTGCACTCGCTGATCCGCGACTACCGCGAGAAGAGGAAGTGCCTGCTTAACATCGAGCACAGGATCATGCAGCGGATGGCCTCTGATCTCGACAAACTCAGCTTAATACACAAGGTTAGCTATTTTAATGACTGGCTGATAGGTATGCTTGCCTGCGTCACGCTGCCCTCGCTGATCAACAACTCATTGATGACAAGTTTACGTATTCATTATTAGGATTGGCAATTTTGAGGTGAGAAGTAAAGTTTAGTACTATGTCGTTATATAGTCGGGCTGTCTCATTCGCTTTGCAAATTTTGTAGGTTGAATGAATATCTATCAGTAATATTCTAAAGATATTTCCGTTATAATATCTTTAATTACCCGACTACGAAAAAGGAGAGTAATGAGTTTGGCTGTCTTGTATGATGACAAGTGACAAAAAAAAAATTGGTTGGTATATCGTTTTTTATAACTATATTAGATTTTTATGTTGTTTCAAAAGTTTCTTCAAAACATTTGGAATCTTATCACACAAAACAGCAGACATTCCCTTGAGCGGCCACCTCGTGGTGTGCGTGGTTTTTGAATAAGTGGCGGGAGGCCACGAGGTGGCCGATCGTCCATCGAAATATGGTCGGACATTTTTTGCCACTTGGCATAAAACAGGAAAATGACGACCGCCACGAAATTCACACTAAAAAAAAAGTGAAATGCTTGAGCTGTGGGCGCGAAAATAAAGTTGAATTCGATTCAGATTGCGATGGGACAACGCATGACTTACATTTTAATAACTTAACTACAGTGAATCAAATACAAATACATACAAATATTTTTACTGTCCAAAAACCTAACTTCAAATACCCTTAACGCTAACATGTTGCCAATACATTAAATTTAAGTTTTAAAGGTTTTAATTTGCTTATAGACCCTGCACTAGGCGAAAGCCTGTATCGCAGGGTCTACATACTTAACGATTGCCAAAAATTTGGTGAGGCGCGGTGAAAGATTACTATAAAGTTTGACTCGAATTGGGCTTACATGTTGGGAGGTGCAAAACGAGCGGAGTGGGTGCGTGGAGATATGTGGGTGTGTAAGGGTGACAAGTACCAGCAAGTATCGCGCAGCGCCAGTCTCGAGAGAGTCGGGCTCGCGGCGATGCTTACTACGGCGTGTGTGTGTGTGTGCGTTAGTGTGTGAGGGTGCATGACGAATTGTTGGAAACATTGGGTTGTCGAAAGCATGGGTCGGAAGACGTTGAGCGAAAGCTGTTTTAGTGAAGGGCTCCACTGAGTGACCGCCCAGGGTCACTACCCTGGGCGGTCTTCTCTTAATCAGGTCATATGAACACTTCCCCAGGTGGAAGTATTCGAGCACGCCCTCGAGCACACGACCGGCGACGACCTCGCCAAGCTGCTCTGGCTGAAGAGCCCCTCCTCCGAGGTGTGGTTCGAGCGGCGCACCAACTACACGCGCTCGCTGGCCGTCATGTCCATGGTGGGCTACATCCTGGGGCTGGGGGACCGGCATCCCTCCAACATCATGCTGGATCGGGTGACGGGGAAGTTCCTACATATCGACTTCGGAGACTGCTTCGAGGTGGCCGTCACGAGAGACAAGTTCCCGGAAAAGATACCGTTCAGGTTGACGCGAATGCTCATCAATGCTATGGAGGTGAGGTTTTTATAGTTTTAAAGGAAATATGGCTTTGGAGTAATAATGTTCACGTAGCATTTGAGTTTTTACTGTAGGATTATTTGTTTTCAGTCCTCGTGGGTACGTTGTACGTCTTTGTTAGTTATTCAACCGCCACGCACTATACCCGGCTTGAAAACGTTCTGACAGCTACAGTTACGGCATTATAAAGTTTTCAAATTTTTTTTTTTCTTCTGAATTATCGCTGTAGTTTTTCGGCTAGTAGCTCTTGCGTTAAAAAATATATAGTAAACGCATTATCATCTGAGTCATTGACCAATAAACGTCAAACATAAGACTTGGAAGTGCTAACGAGATAGACAGATAAAAATGTTTTATGATCGACAACTCAGATGATAATGTACTAATAGTGATTAGAATTGACTGTTCTCATCATATTTTATTTCATTTTTTCAGTGATTGTCCATACAGAAATTATAGTTTGTCTAGGGTTCAAAAAAGCAAGTGGCTATTATCATTATGCAGACTTGGTGATAAAAACTTTTTGTCTTATAACAAACCATATTACCCAAATACCAAAATTAAAAAAAAAACACGTTAACAATAAATTTTCATATACTTTTTCTTCCCGCTCAGAGCGTTAACAATGGATACACCTTTTCCGCCCGCGTATTGTACGTCGGTAATGACGTACATTCTTCCTCATTTAAAACTAGTAGTTCGCGCCGAACTGAAACCTCGCGACACCTATAACTTCACAACCCCTGAACCGACTCAACTCATATTAGAACTTAGAAATTCTATTGAAATTAACTAATTGCCTACAAAATTTCATGAAGATCGGATTCGCTTCGCTCGGTTAAATAAGGAATAAGGTACTTAGAAACACTAAATAAATCCAATACGCATATACCACTAAGTTACTAAACTCCCGAAGGACATGCAGCTACCTACGACACAAGATTACACTTAGTGTAGGTGCTGCACGACATTGTCACGTTCAACAAGCTACATCATTATTATTGTTTGATGTCATATAATTTATTGCAATGTACTTGTAATTTGGAAATAAATAAATTTGAAATTTGAATTTGAAACTTAATTTTATACTATCCCTAACTCACCCACAAATATTGATTGTTATATCCGCAGGTGACGGGCATAGAAGGCACATATCGCCGCACGTGCGAGTCCGTGATGGAAGTCCTCCACCGACACAAGGACAGCGTGATGGCCGTTCTAGAAGCTTTCGTTTACGATCCTCTCCTGAACTGGAGGTTGATCGACGCCGGGCGCCGCTCCCGTGGCGACACGGAGCTCCCGGCCGAGCCGGGGGCCTCGCCCCAGCCCAGCCGGAGCCGCGCGAACATAGGCCTCAACGACCCGCTCGACCAGCCGGCGGAGACCAACCTCAACAAGCGCGCGCTCGCCATCGTCAACAGAGTCCGGGACAAGCTCACGGGCAGGGACTTCCCGCATATAGACGAGATAGTGTCCGTGCAGAAGCAGGTCGATCTGTTGATCCAGCAGGCGACCAGCAACGAGAACCTGTGCCAGTGTTATGTTGGGTGGTGCCCGTTCTGGTAACTACCTCAATACTGTGATACTGTGATTTTAAAGGCTGCTAACCTGTCTCCGGTTGATAGCGACTCGAAGACCTTTAAAACTGTAGATCCTCCTGGCTTAGTTAGTAGCGCGTCTGTCTTATGAGCAAGAGGTCCCGGTTTCGATTCCCGGCCGGGTAGATGTTTGAGCACAGATCACACCCTAGATTATGCATTCAGGACGCTCGAAGCGCAACACTCATCAGTCTAAATACACTTATAAGAAATTACTCTGGTTGATTGTTGTACATAATGTAACCTAGTAGGGAATAAGTGTGATTTATCAAAGAAACAAAATAAAAAAATAAATTACCAATAAAACTACAAAGTCGTGGCAATGGTTAAAAAATAAGATCATTCTAGAAATCAACCATATTGCTATACTGTTACGGCTCATTTTTCACATGCGCGACTGTAAGTAATGGCGTTTTTCGCGCCTGTGTAAAGCACTGCATTTTGTTGCCGTTTCGGGTGCGTCGATGTTGAATCTATAGTTTTGAAGGTCTTTGGTGACTAATCATCGGCAGATATTTGTTTTGTAATCTGTCGAAATTAAAACCGGAAGATTGGGAACTGAAATACAAAATGAGTCCGTAAAAATTATATCCATAAAAAACACAGTGAAGTTTTTGTATACTTCTACAAACAATAAGATAATGCCATATAAAATGTAGTTAGGAAAGGGCCATCTAGTTATAATGTACTCATGCGATAAGAAGCAAGATGACTGTATTTCTGTTGCTTGATAAAAAAGCCTATAAAAACCGCCGATTAAGAACAAAATATATCAAAAACTATTCATAAATATTCATTTCATGCTATTCAGAGAGCGCACTATCTAAATACAGGATGGTCCAAACGGTGAAGTCAATCCGAAAAATTTTGGCTTCTCATACCCTTCACGAAAATACCCCATGTAATTCTACGATTTTTCGTAGATTAGGAGTTATGTTTTTTTTATTTTTATTAAGAATTTTCCTAATGAGCGGCTTAAAAATGTTCAAATATTTTTTGGGTGGATTTTTTGATGAGGGACGAAGGAGAATCCGAAAAATACAATCACAAATGATCTATCCTATTATTTTAAGTTTATATGGTCATGACGTGATTATGAATCTAGTTTCTTAGGGCAAATGTTACATATCTGTTTTAAGCAAAAATATAGAAAATTTGGGCATTTAAATTTACTTCCCTCTAGACCTGGCTGGAATAGAAAAGAAATATACATTACGAACTTAGATTAGATATAACTAACCTTGTAAATAAGCTTCTTTATTTTGTGTTGACAAAAATAATTGTTTCGTTGAAAATAAAAACATTTTATAATGTAACTGTTTTTTTATATGTCCTCCTGATAAATTATAAAGGGTAAATAGATAATTATATTAACCCTTGAGCCGTTTTAAATAATATTTATAATTATTAGAAGTAACCAATATTTTAGAGGTTAAGAGGTAACCTCTAAAAGATGGGTTATTAATTTTGGACACGACTGTTCGACTTGAAAAATGTATGTAGCAGTTTACATGGACTTTCAAACTTCTACTAAGAAAACTGCTTTTTTTAATAGTTTGGATTGCGACGACTAATTATTGATGCCAATTTCAAACTTAAAAACGTGTCGTTCAGATACGAGATGGCGTGAAATGATCACGCCAGAATCCTCATATATCAAGGTACCCTTATAACTCTGGAACCCTTAAAGCACTGGTTTCGAGATTCGGTATGTCGTCTCGACTAATTATTGGAAATGAAACCAAGTCGATAGCTCTTACTGTTTGCCCGCACAATGTGTGTGAAGTGAAGTGATGATGATTCTGGCGTGAGCTCCACCCTAGAATCCTCACTAAACCCCATCTATTACCTATTTCGGAACTTATGGGACTTTGGTGACCAATTACGACTAATTGATGACTAATCAATAATCTAATAATAATATAATCTATTATCGTTCAGTGTGGCGGTCTAAGGGCTTTCGTCCGCAGTGGACGTCTTTAGGCTGTTGATGATTATGATGACTAATTATTGACCATTTCAAAACTGATTTTCATGAAGTTTTCAAACATGAGGATTCTGGCGAACATGAATATACACTCATAAACATCAGTCTGCAGACCAAACAGAAAAAAAAAATCATCTCATGTTAGACAAATATCTCCTGTTCTTAATTTCCAACGCTAGTACCGGCCCGAATGGCCCAGATCATTCATCTGTGCCCAGATCAGACGGAGGCGTTGTCTAAATCCTTTGATCCAAATTTTATGAGGCTCACTGCACCTCACGATACGCGCTATAATTAAGCTAGCTATCAACTGGACCTGCAAACATGACGAACAAAACCAAGTTGTTGCAAGGGGTAGTCATAGTCAATCATCAACGACTTCTAAGCAGAGATCGTTGCGCTAATCAGTTGGCCGGCGACCGCAGTCCCGGACAGTCGCGCTCACTCGACGCAAATTACAGCTCTCCACGCGCTCATGGATAACTTCGAGATCGTAGACTTTAGCTCATTGAGTACGTATTAAGCCATAGTTTTCGTTCTTTATAAGCTATCATTAGTCAATAATTTGAGTGCTTTTTTGACTATATTTTTTAGTAAAATGTATAATCAAATAAGAAAAATGCAAGTTCACTTTCGACTTTTGATTTGCGTTACGTCCACTAGTCGGTTTATCCTTGAAATTATTTTAATACTTCTATTATTAATATCTCACGCAACTTCTGGGCAAATAGCAGACATCGTAAGTAATGAAAGTGACCTTTACTAATCATCCGTTATCTGGCGGATTCTAAAGGCTATCTTTATTACTTACAATTATCTGATAATACGATTAATAATAATAAGGGGTTTCCATTACAGGCGATGACGTACAAAAATTGGTGACGGAGGCCAGTGCTATAAGGAAAAGAGCATATTGCCCGTACTCTAATTTCGCAGTAGGAGCCGCTTTGCTGACTGAGGATGAGGGGAAGATATACGCGGGATGTAACATCGAGAACTCTACACTAACACCGTCTATTTGCGCGGAACGCACGGGGATCTCGCGGGCCGTATGCGAAGGATACACGAAATTCACAAAAGTGGCGGTGGTCGCCCACCAGCAGGAGTTCACGGCTCCCTGCGGAGTCTGCCGGCAGACCCTAAATGAATTCTGCAGCTCCGAGGGAGACATTGACATTTACCTCAGCAAGCCGACACTGGACAAAGTTTTGTGCACTAAATTATCCAAAATATTGCCCTTATCGTTTGTGAGTTACAAGAAGGACAGCATAGTGAAGTAACGAATCTATAATGACAATAAGGATCTTGGGAAACTTGGTATAGGCTAGCCCTTTTTACAGAGACACAGTGTTTCGTCCACACGTCCTAAGTTTTTATGTCGGCTTTTAATTATTAAATACAAACAATCTAAACATTGTCAAATACCTGTCGCACTATAGGCGCTGCTGGTGATAAGCTGGCTCATTTCTCGCGCAGAGAATTTTACACGGACGCAACTTTTTTGTATGCATAGCTATAGTAGACTACATATTTCGTATAGTTTTTTTTAATAATATTATTGTGAATTCTTTGATATTTGTTTTGTGGCGGTTGCGAATAAAACGAGAAGGCATTTTCTGAAATTAACATGTTAAACGCCAAATAGTTTTTTGCGTTTTTTCATTCAGGCCACGGAGGCAACCTATGGTCGACACTACTATTCTGTTAAGGCCCCAGGGGACAATGTATAACCGCGAGCCAGACATGATTTCAAACGTCTTTATAGTGTCATCAGACAAGGATTCCAAATAAATCTTGGTATAACGTGACCAGTAGATTAATGCAGTGTAGTTGGTATTTATAGGCCTTACAGAAATATTTGTCAAGTTTTGTTTGACTTACTCATACTTGATAGTTTGCCTTGAATCACTCTCTAACAAGTGAACCAATTGGAATGAAATTTGTTAAAACTTGTGGCACTAAGAGGCATGAACGAAAGACGCGTGATTTGCGGTGAGCGGTAAGTTTCTCCGCACAGGCCATGGAAAGCGACCTATGAGTGACGGTCAAATAATAACAAAAATAAGTCCAAAAAAATAATATCTCTGATTTTCTAATACCTAAGTTTTAGCCTATTTCCGTTCCAATAATTCAATAAAAAATATGTATACATTTTCTAATTTTCACTGGTAGCGGTCTTTTTGATTAGTTTATTTTGTTTATTATTACTATGTAATTTTAAGTCCTATTTAACTGAATTAATTTGTTTTTCGCGGAAATGGTTTGAATATAATATTATGTTATATTTACTAGGCCTGATCAGCTATATCAGTGTCGGACATAGATGGCGTTTAACGTGTAAAGAGAAAAAGTTACTACTAAGGGGAATCACAAACGACGTAACACAAAAAATAATAATAGCAATAGCTGAGTCACGTAAGTACATTGCGGAAGAATAAATGCAATGTTTATAGAAAAACCGTGACTGGAAAGAAGGCGACGCGCAAACATTACCGGAAATAATTGTGTAACAATAAACACGTACTCGTTCACAATTATAATGCGTATTTTTTATTATTTACACTTGATTACAAAATGCTTGTTATCTAATAGATAAGCGCCATACTTACAACACAACAACAAGTCGATTAACAATTTAAATTAGCGGAACAATACAGTTAATTTACATATAACAAATAATAGGCTCTTAGATTAATTGATATAATATATAGCGGGTAATCCCCGTAATGATCGCTTATAAAATAACTATAAGACTAATCTATCCATTTCCGGTAGAATTACGCGGAAATTCTGTAAAAAAAATAAAAATGGTTATAACTTTCCTTCTCTTGTACAGGGCTGTTTTTAATTGACCACACACCTCTAGCAGGCAGCTTCCTTAAAAGGTTTTTGGTTAGTCAAAAATAACCCCGTATAAGGTACCTGTATAAACTTACATATAAAAACATTACCCTCCTTCTTGGGCCGTCGGGTTAGTGGCTGCTCTACCGGCCGAAGCAATCTCTTTCACCCATTTTCAACATTTTTGAAAATTAATAAACTTAGTTGGAAATTAGAATAAAATATACAGTCAGACTACCATAGCCAATCTTTTATATCAATTTCCATGTTATTATTTTTTACTAGCTGATGCCGATGAAACTATTTATTCAAATCTTGTCCTCACATTACGAACACAACAAAAAATTAATCATCAAAATCGGTCCAGCCTTTCTAAGTTATAGCGTGACCAGGAGAAATAGGGGTTAATTTTTATATATATAGATTTTGGCGAAGGAGAACAAAAAAAAAACTATATTTTTTTTCTACGTCGTCAAAATAGACAATGTTTAAATAAAAATTGCTTTAAAACCTCCTACTTGGGTTTCCACTGTTTATTTTTTTTTCTTTAAAAATGTTGAAAGCGTGCGAACGAGACATCGCATCATTGTTTTAGAGCTCGTAATAATTACAGTGCGTGTTGCGCGGTGGTTCGGCCCAATATATAATAAAAGAGATGAAAGTGCGATGGTACTCTCCGACCCAACGGCTCCCGGCAAAAGGCAGTATACAGTATTTGGTATAGGCGCCGTTTACCAAAGGCACACGATCATACACCAACCTCGCCGGCGTGGTCGAAGAATGCAAGGATCAGTCAAATACATTCATAGATCAAACGGCTGATTACCAAACCGCTACGGTCTCAGGCGCACCCCCTTCTGGGGTGCCAGGGCAAATCTGATGTCCCTTTACCGGGTGACGGCCCAAGCCGAGGTTCGTACCGTAGCGGTTCTCTTGCGCTAGTCTCCCACACGCTTAATAATAATAGTCTTTAGGGCCCAACGCCATCTGCGTTCGCCAAAGTCCGGTAAAGCTGTAGAAGCCACAGATCACACCCTAGATTCTGCATTCAGGACACTTGAAGCACACCACGTATCAGTCTAAATACACTTATAAAAATTACTCTGATTGGTTGATTGTTAGGCGCAAGTAGGCGTAACCTTGAGATAGCCAATGAGAACGCTTGGTCGCACTCCCGCGACTTCCTCAAACTTTGGTGACTTTTTGTAGGAACAACGGATCTCGTAATGCGGTATCTAGTGTGATCTGTGGTAGAGGCCAACAGCATAGTCATTCCAAAACGTGCGGTGGTACAGTGTCAATACTGTTGAATGGGTTAAATGGAAGGGTCACGCTACAAAGTTTGATACCCTTGCGATCATTGAGGACGCGGCGCGGCGCGAGCCGCTCTCCTCCTTTTGTTTACGAATCGTGATACATTTGCGCATTCACTCGAGCAGAAAATTGAACATTCGCAGTAGTTCAATATTTGCACTGAAAAACAAATAGAGCCAAGCGTTTTGTCAAACATTCTCGCGAACGCTCAGTGCCTCGCCAATAATCTATCCTTCAGAAAAATTTAAGACTTGATTTTGCGCGAAGTTTTTTGTTTTTTACAAGCTTTTAATTAACTTGCAATGTTTGTATGTGTGTATGTTCGGGTCAAATCTCGCAACTGAATTGTAGACCAGTTCCCCTTGTTCAATTGTGTTGAAATTTTGAATGCCTGTCATGTTCCGATGTCAATACGAGAGAATATGATCAATTATGAGAGCGAGCTGATCTGATGATGGAGACGGAAGGTGAAAAACGGAACTCCCCAGTAACAAAGAGTAGATTGATGGAGTTTGGAATCATTTTAATCTAAGTTAAACATTAACAAATTTTAAACATTTTAATTTAAAATTTTAGTTTCAATAACGGATTTTATAAAAGCTTGTCTGGAAAAAAAGTTTTTTCCAGAAAAACTAATTACTGTTTGTCTTCCATACATTTGATAAACTTACCATGTCAACGTAGCCAAAATGCAGTGCTTACATAGAAAATCGTATTAACTGCAAATCAATATGGTAGGTTTTTCAGAATAGTCGTTTATTTAAAAATGGTTGCTATAATTTAATTGTACTTTTATTGGAAATGCTGTATCTATAGTTTTGAAGATCTTTGATGCCAACCCCATATAAAATGCGTTCACCGAATATAAAATGATAATTATTAATATCTGTTGTATTAAATATATTACTTTACAATTAATATATATATAATATAACTACGCAAATTGTTGAATGTTCAAAATGTAATGAATTCTCGTAATGTTGTATTTTCCCCTTTGTTATAAAATCCTAATAGGTACAATTAAATAATTATTTTGAATATACTCATTTCTGGCTGACTCACGAAATTGCTCGACAAAATGCGCCGTCTTGTGATTGTGACAATTTGTCTGAACATTTATTTAATTCCACGTGTTTTCACTGGAGTCCGAATTCCATTGTTAATTTAAAGCTTTGGCCACCCTCTTGGCCTAGTTAGTAGCGCATCTGCCTTATCAGTAGGACGGGTTCGATTTGCGGCCGGGCAAATGTTCGAATGATGAATTGAAATATCAGCTGTGGGTCTGGGTTTTAGTAATCTTAGATTCCGCACTCACCTTGTCATTGGTTCATTGCTGGGCGCGAGTAAGCGTTACCTTGAGAAAGCCAATGGGAGATGCTCCATCTGAGTCTCTGCAAACCGCGCTTTCCTACAACTTTGTACAGATTTCAATACTCAATCATTTATTGCGATTTGTCGCAATACAGATACGTAATTCGTTCGGGCCTCCCAGAGGAGCTGTGACCGTGAACCGTCATTTAAAGCTTCGACGCACTTCTTTTTTTTCTAAACGCAACGTTTATACCACAAGACCTCGTGTGTGCGAGGAGGCAAACACACCTGACCGCGGACCAACGAGAGAAAATAAAAGGATAATATACTTTCCTTTACAATCGTACTATTAATAAAACGCTGCAACATTAAGGACCAACGTTGAGTGCGCTAGGTAGGTAGGCGCCAAGAGATGGCGCTGTCTTGAGGTAATCTGCCCCAGTTTTAATTCATTTTGCGACCTCTTAATATTGTCATAAACACATCTTAAAGCTGGATTCCACCGCGAAAATACACTGACGTCTATAGTTCGAACTAGTATTATAGACATCAGTGTGAAAATACAACGTAACATGTAACATAAAAAATACACGATAATTGTTGGATCGTCTGTTTCTCGCTAAAATAAATAAATCTTACACGAACACAAACAGACATAATCTTTAAAATTATCATAATATCGTCATTTATACTTAGTTCTATTACAAAATGTTCAGTCGGCGCAGTTGTTTTTTTTTTTTTTTTTTTGTTCTTTACAAATATTTACATTTATTCTAGCAGATATATTATATTTTAGTATTGTAAGAAATGCTTTTATACATTGGCAGTGATATATATCTTTTTCAGTCGTCACGGCTATCTCTCGCGCACATTTGCATGTTTTTGTAGATAGTTAAAATTCCCAAATTCCATCATAAAATCAGAAATATTTTAAAGAAATGTTAGGTAAGATATATTTTTATTTGATGGAGTTTCGTAATTCCTTTTTTTTTGCCGACTCCTTTGTCTAATTAAAACATTACAACGTATTTTTTTTAAAACTGTTGTAATCATATCTTAGACAAACACATTATTTGGAAATTTTAACACTCGGTGATTTCAAAATCTTCAATAATGTGCGCGAGCGAGACAGCGAATAAGGGCCTTAATTTGAATTGAGAAACTTTTGTTTACAACGGCGGACTACGCCGGGCCCGTCCGCGCGCGGCCCGACCTAGACATTCAAGGTGTGAGCCTCATGAAGTGTCCTTGAAGAGGAATACAGTCCAACTTTCAATAACAAACTTCGAATGTATAAGCTTTTACCGTTTGTCTTTAGCAGTTCAGGCGACGTAGTTTCACAGTGTGATGTGAATCAAGCTTTATTCAGTCTCCATACTATTAGAATAACTATCAAAGTGGCGCTAGCATAGTTAGTGCAAATATAACTATGGTTTATAGTTATACAATAGTCGGAATATATCTTGAAAGCGTCGTACGCGCAGCAGTAATTGTCAGTAGCCGTAGACAGGGAAAGCAATAGACAGCTGGATGTATCTCTTTCCCACATAAAAAAGTGACGTATTACTCATGAAGAAAAAAATACTATTATAATATTTCTGTCACGTAGCGTATGTTAAGTTTCTTCAAGGGTCGGCTATTATTACTGCATCCTCATTAGTCGAAAATTCGTAATTGTAATCGTTGATATATTTAGTGTTTTGTGTCAGTTGTGATCACGCTAACCGACGTTCTATAAGTACGTAATACTTTTTCTAAGGTCTTTAATGGAGGAAAGGTTGCGCGGCGAGATATCGACGTACGACGTACGTGTGCGTGGGACGTACGCTTTCCTCACTATGCCGCTTTTTGCTTGCTTGTTTGCCGGTCATTATGCCAAAACTTAGTTACTTGCTCAGCGGTACCTGGGTGGATTTTTCGTCACGTGTGACGTTTCGTGCTTTAAAACATTTTCGAAATACAAAGAATAAACCTTACAGAAAATGTACAAGCAATGCTAACATTACATTATCAGCCAGAAGACGTCCACTGCTGAACATAGGCCTCCCCCTTAGACCGCCACACCGACCGACAATGTGCCACTTGCATCCACCGGTTGCCCGCGACTTTCACAATGTCGTCGGTCCACCTAGTGGGAGGCCTGCCTAGCAATGCTAACGCCACCTGTAAAAGCGAGCTGGTCATCTTGAAGTGTAAGTCGTTAGCCATTCTTTCTCTCTCTCACTCTAGCTGAAAAATGAATATTAGCAGTGGAAACGCAACACTGGCATGTCACTCCGAGCCGCTATCTAATCACCAGAATGGACACCACCCAATATAGCACTGACATAGATTCTCATTATTCGTGGCCGCCTTGATCAACAAATCCACTTGTTTCGGGACGCTCACGACCGCTTCCATCGCGGGGAAATCCCTCCCCGTTAACTTATCCCTTATCCTGTTCAGCGTGGCTAAGGCTCGCTTGTTTAAATTTGCTTCCGGTGGGATTTCGAGTGACTCGTAGTGGAGGTGGTTCCTGCTTCTGCTCGGGAGAGTGTACGACGAGTCGATGTCGGAGGAGAAGGTGGACGCGGTCAGCGAGCGGTGGTCGGTGTCGACCAGCCGCCAGTTCAGGAGAGGGTCGTGCACGAAGGCCTCCAGTACGGCCATCACGCTGTCCTTGTGCCGGTGGAGCACGTGCATTACGGACTCGCACGTGAAACGGTACGTGCCCTCGATGCCCGTCACCTGCGTGTTAAACAGTTTTATGAGCAGTGTTATCATAGACGTCATTCGTCTATGGTGTTACATATCTACTTTTTTTGATTCGAGTGCCCAAGAAGGAGGGTAATGTTTTTTGGGTATATGTTTGTTCCTATAATAACCTCCTGTAGCCTATACGGCTTGACCGGTTTTGACGGGTGAGGAGTCGTTGAATTCCTCTCTAAGTCTGGAATATCACAGGCGACATATTGCAGTCGGATATTTTATTTTTCTTTTATGAATATTACTTGTTTCGGTAGTACAAATAATTATATGCTCATAGAGAAATCGAAATTACAAACAGTTACGTAGCAAATAGGTTCAATTTGGATTTACGAATGACATCACTTTAATTAACGTCGTGGAGTCACAGCAGACTCGAGAGCCCCAGTTTAATTAAAACCAGTTACGATTTGTTTCATATAATAAAGGCCTTAGGGAGAGACCGTTTGGCGGCCTACACTGTCAATTCAAGAAGGTCGTGTCATTCTTATGCAGAGTTTCAAGCGTTCGTTGTTGTTCACATTTTGGACGAGTATTTTGAGTTTTAAGGCAATCTTTTTATTCGCACGGCGAGGATGTGGAACTCTCCACCAGTCTGTATTACCAGTACCAGTCTGTATTTCCCTAAAAGTACAATATGCGTGTTTTCAAATTTAAGGTAAACAGTTAATTCTAAATAAGCGTGATTCATCCTTGACCACTTCATTGCTTACCATCAGACAGGAAGTGGTCAAACGCAAACTTATAAAAGGCGTACTTTGATAAAATGTGTTTTTTTCTATTTAGTGCACCTCATTAGTTATGTAGATAAAAAATCTTTTTTTGGGACATTTTGTAGTTTTTTTGGTTCTGTCATCTAGTAATGCACGAAGGGAAAACATAATTATATGACATTTTCTCGATAAACGAAAAAACATTGAAAAGACCTCGATTTACACACATTTTTCGCTGGCGCTCGGAATCCCTAGTATATATTCCGGTGATTATTACCTTATTACCTCACGGTAATAATAATATCTAGGTTTGCATGGAACAGAACATCGATTGATTTCCTGGTTTAGATGTAATTAGCAATTATCTGGGTTTTTGACTAGCGCGCGCTTAGGCCATCTCTTTGCATCTGCGCGCGAAAGTGTATAGCGCTATCGTTCTCTCAAAATACCCTCTTAAGAATAAAAAAAACCTAATGTTACTAGGATTTTAATAACTACTAAGCAAACACTATCAAGTTGAAAACCATCATCGAGGTAGAAAAGAATCCTGGAAGAGATCGCTTTCAACAATGAGGCCGCCAGTTGTTACACTAGTTTTGAAGCCGGTTTTAAAATATATGTAAAATGCTGTGTGAACAATAAAGAGTTAATCTATTTAACTATCTTTCTAGAATAACCATGATCTATTTTTTTAAATAAAATAAATACATAAATATCTGGGACATTTTTACACACACGGTCATCTGACCCCAAACTAAGCAAAGCTTGTAATATGGCTGCCAGAGACTGATATACGTATATAGATATTTTTAAATACATACTTATATAGATATTAACACCCAGACAAAGAACAAACACAAATATTCATCACATGAATGTTTGTTCTAGATGGGAATCGAACCCATGCCCCCAAACACAGAAGGTAGGTTCACTACCAACTGAGCCACCGGAGCAGTAATTTATCTGTGGTACATATCCCGTGAGCACTAATTTAAATGGAGAACATAGAATGTATCCCGGATTGAGGAAATGTAAAACCGCGGGCCGGAGTTGGTAGCTTATATAATTTAGTCCAGACATTACTGCACGCTTCTCTCACCTCCATAGCGTTGATCAGCATCCGCGTCAGTCTGAACGGTATCTTCTCCGGGAACTTCTCCCTGTTCTGCGTGACCTCGAAGCAATCCCCGAAGTCTATATGAAGCACCTTCCCGGTAACTCGGTGCAGCATGATGTTGGAGGGATGCCGGTCCCCCAGCCCCAGGATGTAGCCCACCATGGACATGACGGCCAGCGAGCGCGTGTAGTTGGTGCGCCGCTCGAACCACGCTTCGGCCGTCGGGCTTTTGAGCCAGAGGAGACGAGACAGGTCGTCGCCTGGTGTTTTCGATAGCGTGTATTCGAAAACTTCCACCTGGATCAGAAACACAATATTTTACTATGAAATCTGTCGTGCTTTTGATACATTTTGTTTTAATAAAACGTCAATTTAACGTGAGTATTCCCGTTTTATTAAAACAAAACACAATATTATTAAACGAAAAACAAAAACCCAACTGCAAAATATAGCCTATTAGCTGCGCCCCGCGGTTTCACGTTATTCCCGCTATTCTACGAGAACAGTACATTTTTTCAGGATTAAAAGTAGCCTATGTATTATTCCAGGGAATAAGCAACCTCCATACCAAATTTCATCCAAATCCGTTCAGCCGTTACAGAGTTGAACGGGAACAAACACACTTAGATAATTACACACTAACCTACTTACAAACAAACTTTCACATTTATAATATTAGTGTGTTGACAAAGATAAATCCAATGACACTTCTCTCGACAAAATCGGCGAAGCTGTTTAGGCTACAACAGGCAATATATAGTCACAAACAAAAATACAAATATTTATGGCGCTCTAAGAGGAGGCCTATGTTCATCAGTGGTCTTCTTCTGGCTGATGATGATGATGATGATGATACATAAAAATCCCAAACTCCTTAAAATTATATTAAGTAATTTTTCTAACGCGAGATTTTAATGTCATGCAGCTATGTCTAAAGACTCAAGTTTAGTTCACCGGAAAAAAAGTGAATAAGTACCACCTAGGCAAGCGTGCTATATCTTCGGCCACATCTTCGCTTTCCATCAGGTGAAGTTGTGGTAAAATAGTTCGTAACAAAAAAAAAGACCAGGAAAGCTGTAGTTTAAATTATGCATATATATATAGCATGCTATATATATATAGCATGTACCGAACAGACAAACAAATAAATAGACAGACAAGAAAATGAGTTAATACAACCAGCTGACCTTATGTTTGAGCATGAGTTTCTGATAATCCGACGTCATCCTCAGCATCAGCTGCTGCTCAGCGTTCAACGTCATCTTGTTGGCCTTCTTGTCTCGGTAGTCGCTGATCAGGTTATACAGGGTGTCGCACTGCGGCACCCACCCGATTAGTCCCGAGTTGGGGGACAGGGGGATGACGGCGTAGCGCTGGATTGCTAAGTCGTGACGATACGTGTTTGGATCGTCCTGTAGGGGACGTAGAAATTAACCACTATACTAAAAAAATTGTCGTCCTGTTTGGCTTAATAGTAGCAGGAGGTCCCGGGTTCGTCTTCCGGCCGGGCAGATGTTTGAATGATGAAAATCTGTTCTGAGTCTGGGTGTTAGTTGTCCATGGCTTTGTGTGTTCCATGGCATCCCCGACACGGGGAATCCTAGTGGAAATCTATGATTGTGAAACGTTTAACATTTTTTTTTTTTAGTTTGTGTATTCACGTTGCATTGCGGAAGTTCATTTTCAAATTGAGTCTATGAAACAAATTTTAATCATCAGATGCAACATCGCTAAGGTAGTTTTTAAATGCCACATAATAAGCTGTTTGGTAAATTCAGAGCTCTATTCTTAAGTTAATCAAAAGTCTCCTATACCACAAAATCTGACGAAATAAGAATGGAACAGGTATGCCAGCGACCCAAGACCTTGTGATTCTATGGTGATAAGACCTGCACTGATGTCCCGCTTGGGGTATTTTGTGCATTTCCCCCGCTGCCCGAAGACCCAAGACCTTGCTCCGTTACTTTAAAGAGCTCGGCTGGTTTGGTCAGACTAGCAGAAGGGTAATCAAAACACCCCAAGCGGGTTGTCAGTGCAGGTCTTTAGTAGAAATAGAATTAGTGAAATAACAAATCGTATTTTTTTCTTCAATCTTTCACCTGCAGCAGCGTGTTGACGAGCCCGAAGAGCTGCATGACGCGCTCGTCCTGCCGCAGGTCCTCGTGTCCTTTCAGTAAGAACATGTACTGCTTGCCGTCCGAGCCCTGGATGGTGAGTCGCCGCGGACGCTGCTTCGACTTTATCACCTACAGTAGAGATAGTTATATTATCTACTTCACAGATCCCTAGATTCCACACTCAGGACGATCAGGAAATGCGGTCTAAATCCAGCTATAAAAATGTACTGTCATTGGTTAATCGATAGGCGTGAGTAGGCGAAACCTTGAGATAGTCAACGAGAACGCTTGGTCGCAATCTCCGTAACCCGCGCTTTCCTCCAACTTTGGTGAGGTTCTGTGGAATAACGATTTCGGTACCTAGTATCTATCGAGATATCTCTACCAGTACAGTAGGATAACAAAACTGTACAAGGTTTTTCTAAATAGATATTATGGTAAGCTGAAAGGGTTTTTTTTTTACTAGGTTTAGGCGTTTACTTCGTTTTAAACTTGAGCCAAACGAGCTTAAACAGTAATGTTCTGTCCTGTGACCTGTCGGGGTGATTGTATGTATATGATGTGAATTGATGTGTATGGCTGGCTCTAGAGGTAAGCACACAGATTACCCCTTCTAGATTCCGCAATCAGGGTGATCGAAGTGCACCACGCATCGGACAAAATACACCGATAGAAACTCACGCTCACATTAGTTAATTAGACGTATTTCTGAAAAAAAGATCTCGTAATGCGATATCTATAGGGCACACACAGGTCCAATTTAGAAAATGTGTGTGGCCGGTGGCTGACTTATTTCAATTCGAGTGACGCAGGCAAGTAGATCGATGATCTACAGTTTCGGTGAGTTACCTGCAAGTGCGAGTGTATGTGTGCGATGCGTATAGCCGGCTCGTCGGGCACGTACGAGCCCGGCACGCAGAGCTCCAAGTCCCGGCACGTGTGCAGTCGCCGGCTGACGTACTGCAGCTCGAGTGACGTCAGCGTTCGGAACTGAGTCGCGATGCGTCGCACCACGTGGTAGTACAAGTCCCAAGCTTCGTTCAAGTGGCGGTCTTCACCGGTTTCCTAAATTCAGAAGTGGGATAGTCTAGTCGCTTACTACCACTAAATTACTGGGCGCAAAGAGATTTAATATGTTACATCTCAGGGTGACGAGCGCAGTGTAACGCCGCGCAGGGTTTCGAATGTTGAAATTCATTTTGGGTGGCAATGAACTGTTAGGGGCAAGGCATCAGTCTTAGTGCGAGTCTTTCCAAATGCGTTAACTTACTCGTTGACGTTAACGAAAGTATATTATTTTTGTTTTTTTTTTTTATGAAATGTATATATTGTTATGAAATAAGAGCAGCGCCGTTTATCTAGATAAACGAGATCTAGGTAAACGTCGTAAACAAAGGGTCTCTCTCGGCACTCAGATGAGCAACTTGTTAGTCTTGACTTCTCAGAAACATTTTAACAAAAAGTACCATTTCGTTGCAATGGTGACAAACAAAGCAAACATTATTAATTTAAAAAAAAAAAAAAAAAAAAACCCCGGCTTCAAAATGTAGTCTTCGATACTCTGGGCATAAAAGGAATCCAACGACATCTCAATCTCTTCGGTCGAGTAAAAAGTACAATAAAAACGAACACTAGCCATTCCTCGAAAACCCTTTAAATGCAGATGATACAACTGATAGTTACATCAATCTCAATTCAAATGCAAATTTAAATAGTTTCAACTCACTTTGTACATCTCGCACCATCTCTGCGCTTCTTGCAAGTCCCGTCCGTACATTTGTAGGAAGGACACTTCCTTCAACGTTTCCGGCGGCCGGTCCAGCATGGTGTGCATTTTTTCCAGCGTTTTAAACATGCCGCGGTAATCCTTTTCACTGAAGTATAATCTGAAACCAGCACACATTTAAGAACCTTAATTATATACAACTTGAGTTTCCGCATGAACTATATGTTTTACATTCTATACCTGAAAAAAAAAAAAATGCTAAAGAAACTTAAAATCGCAGAGCTGCAGTAGTGTAGGGATATTGTGATGTGGCTGGACCTCAACCCACATGCACACATACGTTCCTGTTCATGACTCGGCCGATTGCAAAACGAGAAAGATACGAGACAAAAGATTTACCTGGAAGCTTCATCCAAAGCGATAAACACCTGATCGTGCCACAAGATAGCGACCTTGATCAGCTCGTCAGAAATGACGACCGCTTCGTTGACTAAATTCTGCGAATGACCGCACATGGTCTTTAGCACATAATTCGCCGCGTTTTTCCTCGTAACGAACGAAGACTTCGTGGCCACAGTCAGCGGATAAACCAGCGCCTGTGGATGCGCCTTTCCTATATCGATTAGCAGTATATGCACCAGCTTAGCGACTAAACTCCGCGGCGAATCTATTCTCGCGATTAATTGCGGTATCACTTGGAGCCAAATTTTTATATCTATCTGCCTTATGCCTTCGAAAAGAGCATCGTAAATCGCAGGATGGTGGCCGTGATCGAACCATAGCGTCAACAGACGTAGCGTGTCCTGAAGCGCACTGCCTTGTTTCGATAGGCTTATGGATTTGAAGAACCCTTCGATGGCGGGAATCGTGTGGGTGTTTATGAAATCGGCTCTAGAAACTTTCTTTTCGCCCGAGCCTCCCGCAATACTACTCTCGGATAAGTTATCCTGTTGTTTGTAAAACAGAACCGTCTCGAAGTTCATGCAAGCCCACGCGTGGCACGCCTTGTACCAGTCCGGAGCGAGGATCGTCGCCGCTGCGAAGTTTCTCAGTATCTCGGGAATGGATAGCTCGTTGATTTCTTGGAGCGACTCGCACCAGGATCCTAGTTTCAGATGGCAGCGTGCGAGCATTCTGCAGTGATCGTCACCCTCAGAGTCGGTGTTGTCGACGAATCTTTGCAGGACGTCGTAAGCGTACCTCTTGTTGCCGGCCTCCCATAAGTTCTTACTGTACGCCAATACGATTCTCGGTTCCTGCATTCGCAGGAAGCAATCGGGGTTAGTGATGGGGTCGCTGCCGATTATCGATAGAACTATCTTGTGAGCTTGGTTTATCGCTCCAGTCTTTCTGCACAAGGATGCGAACTTCAGCCACGTATGGAAATCTTCTCGTGGCGACATGACCAAACTCCTAATTTGAAGCATTTTTCGCCAATCTTCGACTAGCCTCTGGCCGCCTTGCAGTCTGGTCCACCAAGTTTTGCGAATGGTAGTCCTCCTCTCTTCGACTAGCTTATAGGTGACTACTTCCTCTAACTCTGTCAGGAGCTGAGCGTTGACGAGCGCGCCGTAAGCTCGTTGGTAACTTTCTCCGACGACAGCCGTGAGTTCCACATCCAGCAAACTTCTTGCCGTATCGATGTAATGTCTCGACTCGGGCCATTGGCCATCGTGTATAGCTATGATGGCTCTGTAAAAAGCGCCATCTTGATTTTCCTCCGGGATAAACTCCACATATTTTTTTATGGAGTCCCACTCTTGCAGACCCCATGATGCCGCGGCTGCCAGTTTTGCCGATTTCTTTTTGAAATCTTCCGTCATAGTGCTCCACTCATCAGTAGCAATGTTGTACAGTTTTCTCCACTCACCCATCGCTTCTAAGCACCTCATCATGCCTAATTTCGAGGTTAAATCTTGCGGTTCGGTTTCTAGCTTCTTGTTATAAAGTTCTAAAGCTTGTTCCCAATTGTGTAACTTCTCGTACCAACGGACTTGTATGGCTGTGCTTTCTCCGTTCTTTTTCTGCAGCATGGCTTTTTCAAGAAGGCCATTTGTAGCTTCTTTTCTTTGAAGCTTGTTGTTGATGTGTATGAGGGCTTCTATGACTTTTGTCGATGGATTCCGTTTGTACTCTTGTTCCTGCAAAATATAACCGTTTAGACGAAATTTACATTGAGTGCACACCGGAAATAATTTAAGAAATATTATTTACTCAGGATTATAACATTACTTTGTAATAAAGCGCCTTGGCGTATGCCCTGCAGTTTATAGCCGTATCGCCGAGCAGTTTGATAGATATCGGCAGTGATCCCTTCTCACAATGTTCCATGAATTCGGCCACGTTCAACACTGCCAGCGACAGTTCTGGGCAATCAGGGATGTTTAACGCGTGTTCTAGGGCCGAGACTAACTCCTTGCGTGGAGCTTCATCCAGCTCAGTCCAGCAGGACATGAAGGCGGCGTTGAACAAATCGCTCGCCAGCTGCGGGTAGTTATGAGCAAGCGTGGCGCACGCCCTGAAACGTTATAATTCTTAATCTCCAAAAAAAAAAAACAGTGAACAACAAAAATGTCGATGTGGTATAAATAGGTAAAAAAAAAGGAAGACCGTAACTCGCCTAATGGCGGGACTATTAGACTCCGTGAGGAACCCGACGCTCAACTGCCGCAGCCACTCGAGCCAGTCTTCTTTCGACACTATGTTCTGCACCGACCAACACCGCCGTAAGTTCTGCACGTTCAGCGACAGCTTTTTGATAGTTGGCGCGTCGGCTGATACCATCTGAAACAATATTTGATTAGTAAGACAGCGTCCACACATTACAAATTGTAGGTACACTAGTGGCGTGAAAACTCACGTTTTTCTGGTTCCGCAATCGCGATCGAGTCTCTTCTAAATAGTCATCGTCAGACGCGAGTGTCGATATAACTTGAAGTCTCGTCACCAGTACGATGTAGTTCGGACACTGGATCTTATATTTGAGCAGTAACCTGTCTACCGCCGGTATGTAGTCGATGTACTCGCGCCCGAGCTGGACTATCAGTGCGCATAACGTGTTCATCGCGGTCTGTCTCAAAGTCGGGTTATTTTCCAGAACCTTGGCTAGAGCTTGGATAATCACCGCCGAGTACGGCCTGAAGTATAAATAGATCGATAGATGCTCGATAGTTTCCATGGCAAGCTTCGATATCGTCATCGGAACGTTCCTGCCATCGAATAAAGCGGTGATAGTCGGCACTATCGACAGCATCACGTCGTCCAAGTTGTTTTCAAACTTTTGTATCGCCAATAAAAGTTTCTCCGTCAAAAATCTGTCCTTACTGTTATCGTACTTTAGTACTCTCAAGATGTTGGGCAATATCTTCCGAAGGTAGACTTTGAACTCGGTACCGATTGCGATGGTTATGTGTTCTACCAACATGATTAGTGTTGGCTGCAATTGGCTGTCCGGTGTCCAGTATTCTTTGATTATGTCGAAAATATCTTCGAGGTAGTTGCGTATGTGGATTTTTACCACGGAAATGAGCTGCGCCAGTTGAGTCAAGAGGAACTCCCGAAAGTTGTCATTGTCCGTCGTACGTATCACGTATAGAAGGCTCGGCGTCACGCGGGAAATGTACGGCACGCATTGTATGCCGAGGGTTTGGAAGATAAAAGTCACCGAATGTACGACGCTCGTGTGATGTTGCGCTAACATCGGATCTCTCAACATGCGCATCAGTGACGTCACTACGATAGCCGGGTAGAATTGGTCCAGAACCAATGGGGACATATTCACCAACATTTCGCCAATATTAGCTTCAAATTTCGCGTTTGGCGAACTTTCTTTGATCGGAATCAATGTAGAGACAGTTTGAAAGTCTATCAAGCCTTGATTGACCTTATGTTTGTATGGATCGAGAGCTCCCAAAAGTCCTAGAACTCGTATTGTTTCCCGTCTTTCGCGCGTGTTATGCTCCGTTTTCAAAAAATTAAGCAACATGTCCATTAAGTTCGGAAACTCCTTGTATGGCAATACGACATGGCCTGTCGCGCTAACTATTTGTCCGAAAGACCAAAGAGCGATACTCCGCTTTTCCAATTGGTTCGCATCTGCGAGAATTTCAAGCTGCACTGTCATCAATTTTGGTAACCATTCAACTAAAGCGCTTCCTCCTCCATTTATCTCGGCCAAATCCCCAACAGCTTTCAGAGTGGTAGTGACCATAGCAGAATTGCTGTCCTGTTCTTTTAACTTAGGTACGAGTACTTTCAATATCGTATCGACAAACTGGCGTGTAAGGCGCGGCGCATGGGATATTATGTTATTTACCATCCGTAGCGCCTGTTCCTTGTTTCGGGTGGATTCTGAATGCTGCAACTCCATAAGAAATTGGACAAACAGTTGTCGAAGCGTTGGTGTTGTGTAGCTCGGGTTTATGTTGCTTAGTCTTGCAACAACACATAGCGCGAGTTCACCGACGTCTGAATTTGAATCATTAATGACTACAAAAAGACAATTGAGATGCTCCTCGACTGCCAGATATTTGTCAAATATAGGATTCATAAATATTTCCAAAACTCTGTACCTGACTTCATGGTCAAAGTCTGAGCAACCTACTGATAGCAACTTCCTGAGAGATTCATCAACTAACAAGTTGAGTGTACAAGAGTTTGTTTGCGCACACCGTTCTACAGCTTTTATAAGCAACTTGGCAGTGGTCTTCACGGCTTCTACTCTTATATCATGTTGTTCACTCATGAGATAGTGGTCTGTGCATCTCCTTATAAAAGACATGAGGGTGTTGTTCCAATCAAAATCAAACGAGCCTAAAGTTCGTAATGACAACACTAATTTAGATGCATCATGTGGTTCAACTTGCATTGCAGTGGTAAACATATACACAATCTGTTGCTCGCCGTTGCTCGGAGCATAAGGTTTCTTTCTCAATATTAGAGACAGCATATTTAGAAGAATGTCAGTGATTTCCTTCTTCAAAGACGGCAGGTTATGGCTGAGCTCTTTAAAACATGTTGTCAGGCGTGGACTCAGTCCCGCTGCAGACATTGGATCAAGCAATTCTCTTATTTCATTGACTACATTCTCTTTCATAGCAAAGCCGAGTAAGGTTACACAGTTGAATAATGGAGTATCAACTTCACTGCGTTTCTTCGGAGTCTCTTTGATTGGGAATGTGAGTTTTATAATTTCAATTATTCTACCCAAATATTGCTGAACATCAGTCTCAACAGCCACACAGACTAGGCCTAATGTTGTAAATGCCATTGCCTTTTCTTTCTCCCTCCCTCTAAGTACCGTTATGAGATGATTTATAGTTGATTTAAGATGTTTCTTTGCAAAAGCATCCCTATTGAAGGCAGCTAACCTTGGGATTGTGAGAAGTAACATCTGATGTACACTGTGAGACCGTGATATTTGTTGAGCCATCACTTCTGCAAGAATAATGTTTTAAAGTTCAAAAATACTTAACTGTTATAAGATTGGTAATAGGATACACTATTTATAGTTAAACTTACCTGAGCATATCTTTTCATATTTTTCTGTTATCAACTTTTTACAAATTCCTGACTCAAATATAGATGCGAATTGAGTTTTGTCATCAGAAAAGTGTTGTGATGCCCACGACCCTTGCATTTTTGAATGCAAAGAAAAAATCTCATCTGAAATGTCTTGTTCTACATCTAGTTTTTGCATGAGATTTGTATATTTCTTCTCCCAAATGTTGTTTGAGCATCTCAACAGCTCATTGAGGATTAAGAGACCTCCATGTACATGGTCGTCTCTGCTGAGACATCGCCCCTGTTCATCAAATGAACTCATAGACTCTTCATAACACTGGATATACCAGTGAGCTTTGTTGCTTTGCTCCGGCAGTTCTCTTTGCGCAGTCAAAACAAATGCAGCTCTCAATGCTTTACCAGCAGCTTCTCTTATCTGTTCCTTGGGGTCTCTTAGAGCTATCATTATGTGGTTGAAGAATCCATTGATCTGCTGATAGAAGTATGTTGGCATGGAGATCGCCAGTTCTCGTAATATCAACACTGCTGATAGCCTTTTTCCCTCATTCCTTTCTTCTGTGAGCCACCCAAAAGCTCTTTTGATTTCTGTTTCTACATATTCTCCTCGTTTAATGCCTAGTGTAGTCGAAACACGGCCCATGGTTTTAGCTCCAAGTTCTAGAAGACTTGCATCAGTGGATGGGAATACATTGCTCAAGTACTGGGCATAGCGAAGGGCTCTTGTTTTGCTAGTCTCTGTGTCGCCTCCAATCAAACAAACTGTGGAAACCCATAGAACTTGTAAAAAAACAATATAGTAGGCCTTATTTAACTAAACAAAATACATACAAACTATCTAAACTACTAAGCCTGACCCTGACACCATGCTGAATGATAATGCTTATAGGTTGAGCCAGATTATAGGCAATTTATTTATTAAATTAATTAATATTGAGTATACTAAGTTTATTGGACAAAAAACATAAATGTTACAAATATCAAAATGAACTAAAAACTCTAACATTAATCTAAAAGAAATTATAGATTGTTTATGCCATCCAGAGCCGTCTTGCCTATAGATAGTTGAAACGGTCAATAATTTCAGGCAACATGCCCAAAATGCTAGCAGTGTTGCCCTACTGGATAGCGAGGCTTACTTTCTGTCCGAAATAACGCCAGCATTTAGGTCACAAGCAGATTTATTTATGGGGTACTAATATTAATTTAGTAATATTGGGAATGATATGCAAGACTGTCTGGTGAGCAATCGCTGCTAATATAACCTTAATATACCATACCTATAGTAAGAATTCCGGCTTTCTTCTCGTTATTGTCGTAACTACAAGTCATAGTATGAATTTGCTTGTTAAAATCATCTAGAACTTGGTTTAGATTTTCTGGGGACATCTCTCTAAGATCTGTTTTAGCAAAGTGCAGCAACTCTCGGATAGCCTTGTGCCGGGTCTCGGACTGCCGAGATTTCAGCCCCGATACCAGGTCAGCCACTTGTGAAGTCGTCATTTTGTCGAAAATAATCAAAAACAAACACAAATTAACAGGCACGTACTATTTATTCTGGGACGCAGGATTCCGATCTACATTTTGCATGATAAGTATGACCACTACATTGAACACTTGATAAACACTATATAATGCGGCAAGAATTTATGCTCTTATTTCAGTGACACTACAACAACGCTTTAAAAACATTTATTTTTGCTTATCAATAAACGTAAACAAAAAATCACCAACACATTGCGGTGCGGCCATTTGAGTGAATGAACGAATGAATTGATGAATTTAATATACAGAATACAAATCCGGCCAAAAGCAAGTCAGACTCACACACCAAGGATTCCGAACTTGGGTTTGTGATATCTATTTACCAAAAAAATGTGTTTTATAAGTTCCGAATTCAAAGCACCTTTTTGAAGGTAAAAACCTATCACAAGTAAAATATCATTGGTTCTATTTCATTCAGTTCAGCATCCTTAGCGCGTGCGCGACTTATAAGTAAGCCATTCCTTTACAATTTTTTTTTTGTTTTTCTTTAGAACTTCCAGTAAAATCGCAACAAATTGTTTAAAGCTTGTGTGTATTATTCTTTTTACGTATGAATAAACACAAAAACAAAAATGAATTTCTTGTATCTAATAATATAGTATAATACTTACTAATTATCATTATCTGCTGAAAAGAGTGAGAACCAAAATAATATTATAAATGTTATCAGCAACGAGTACGACTACCCGACTATAAAGAAAAATAACTTGATAAAATCTGCCGCTCAGCCCTTTTTTGCACACGGAATGCTCGTTCCCAGTCCGCAGCAAGCCCGTATATCTCGACGCCGTATTGTAGCAGTGAGTGCACCGTCGCGAAGTAGCACGTGTGGGCCACTTGCGTCGATACGACTCGAGCCACACTTCCGAGCGCATAGCAGGCACTCGCAATTTTTCCACAAAATATTGTGCATGTGGATTTTCCATGGCAGAACAATGTCAATTTCAAACCCGAGAAAATTAGTTACTTTCGCTTGTTTTCATTCAACATCATTCGCCAGTACTTTTAGATGTCTACACTTTCTACCCGACAGGTTGAAGTGAGCATAGTGACTCATTTTAACATTAAGGGCCAGCCCATTTACTCGGAACTAAGCGGATATAGCTTAAGGGTCAAAGACGGACATAGGCTACTTTTTTTCTGTAGGTCTACGCGAACGAAGTCGCAGGTAGCAGCTAGTACTAAATATATGGGCAGAACTGTCGACAGTGTTTCTGTGTACGGAACCCTTGTAGAACGAGTTTCTTACTAGCCTTATTTATACTCTGTGACTAAGTCTAAAAAAACGACAAAAACAGACAAAAACCCTTTAGTTCCTCCAAGACAAAAACCATTCCTCCAAGACAAAAACTTTTCCCACAAAGAAAAGAAAAGTATTGCTAGAAATTAAGATTTCGCCTTATTTTTGGGAGCACAATTGATTTTTCCTACATCCAGGAGGCCTACATCCAATAATGGATGACCCCAGATAAATTGTATCCGCTTTCACACAATTACCCCATCTAATTTTGTTATGACATGATATCTAAATGTAAATCAAGATTAATAAAATCTGAAATGTGACATATTCAAATATTTTAAGACAAAGTTATAAGCAATGTTGATAATACATAATTATTATAATAATAATAAATAATCTTAAAATATTATACTATGAAAACTGACGTGGTGGTGGTGAGTATTCCCGTTTTATTAAAACAAAAATCTTAAAATAGTAAAAAAAAAAAAAAAAAAAATTTACGTTTTTATTTTAGTTTTTATTAAATTATAGTTTTGGTGGGAACGTGAATAAATCATGTCGCGTCATTGTATTATTTTCCAAAACTTATCATCCGTTTCATGACATCATATGTCATGAAACGTGACTTTTCGTTTAGTTTCCATGACTCTAGAGTAACCTCTAGTAAAGTCTTCACCGCTTTACTGGGACTTGATTTGGACTCGAGCGTGACTTACAACCGCTGCTAGCGTCGAGAGCATTATTTTAATATTTCAGAGCCTCTATTTTTAATCGCTAGTATGACATTTCACTCGAAAATATCATCATTTCGAAAGATACTCCAAACAAAAGTGGCAATTTTGCATCATTTTTGATATAATCATATTACTCGCTAACGCTACGATTGGTTTGCTCCATTCAAATTTGCTTCTATTAATATCAGATCTAAAATCTATCAGTTCGCATGATATTTTAGTTTGAAATATCATACGAGCAGTAAAAAATGGAGGCCCTGGATCGCGTCCAAAGTAATTAATTAAACATAATCAAAGGGGTGAACCATAGATAACACATGTGATCTGTGGGGTGACTGAACTGTGGGCTTATCCCGTAACTCTGAAAGCGTTAAGATAAGAATTCTGCATAAGACAACGAAGCTTATAAAATGTAAATGTTAATAGCATTCGAGTCGTAAGAGAGGCACCGAAGAAAGGAGTTCTAATAAAATTATACATGAGTATACTAGCACCGAGATGACTAGCTCTGCGAGCTAGACCGTCGTTAATCTGTTAGCTTAGTTGTCGTTGTGATTTCACAGAGTTAATATTGTAATACTGAAGGAAGTAATAAAGAAATTTAAAAACGTATTAATTATAAGCCCCGATCAAATAAATATTTGATTTGATTTGATTTGATAGCGAGAGTTGCGCTAGCGATTAAATTGGTACGAGCGAGATGCAATCAGAATCACGAACGTTTTAAAGTTAGAGGATAAGCCCGCTGGTTTATTCTGACCCGAGGAAATATGTAATTTGTACTGGCAGCATTACTAGAGAACGACGACACGTGGTTTTTCGCGCCAACGTGAAAAAATCTTGTCGTATTATTTTGCCAATCTTGTGTTCTTTCGATTTATTATCCATTTATTATTCGTTGTTATTAATATTTCAACTAAGTACTTGTTGTTAAGTTAAGCTAATAGAAAAAAGGGAAAAATGCAATGTAAAGAAAATATACTTTTGTTAGGCATTATGAACTTTTGTATCCTGTTGCCAATAATTGTTTAAAAAGGAAATACGATGACGCGTGTATTTTGAAAATTTTCTTGTCTTGTCATGAGCCAGCAAATGTCAAACAGCTGAGCGAGTTGACTGACTTGCCGTGTGTGTGGCTTGTTCTTTTATCTTGTTCTCTAAATTGAATAATATTCTGAGAAATTGTGGATTCACAAATCATTGCTCAAGAATAGATTAAATATCTTTTAATCATGAGTGAACTAAGCCAGGAGGAGGTAAGTGTTATTTTTGTTTTGTAAACGAACCTTGGTGTTATGCGTATGGTATGGCCAGTCTAATTTCGTAACAAAACAAAGCGATTGTGGCTCTCGAAGATATATGTATATAGTGCCGACACGCGGTGCTAGCTTTCTGGTATTTCCATTTCAGATTCGGAGACGACGTTTGGCGAGGTTGGCCGCGCTAAGCAGCTCGGGCCCAGCCCCGACGAGTGTCAGTCCGCCCGTGACCCCTGGTGCGTCCGTACCCTCACCCGATGCGCAGCCCTCCCGCCTATCCCCCGCCCTTCTACCTCGCAGCTCTACTGAACCCAACACGCCTGACGCTTCTAACACAAACAAAGAACCTAATTATTCTGATGGAGTCAGTAAAGATGAAGAGCCCACGAAGTTACCTGCAGACAGCTTAATAGTGACGGAAAAGACAGATAATAATCTGATAGACGAAATGCCCGACACAAAAATGACAGATTTGTCTCAAACAAGGCAGTATAACAGTTTTGATTCCATGGGTGATGATGCTTTGCTGAGTTGTGGATCTGTAAGGGTGGGTAGTTTACCGCAGTCGGCAGTGGGAGGTGGATCGGAAGCGGGCTCCAACAGAGAAGAAAGCACATCCCGGTCTATTTCTCCAGCTCAGTTTGTGGAGCCGTCTCCTGTGAGGCCTCGAACTGCCAATGCATCTCCCAGTTGTTCACGCCGTTCTCTATCCATGGAAGTTGATGATGTGTCAGAAAGGAATTCACAGTCTGAACCACAACAAGAAGCTATGGAGGTATGTACACTTTACAACTTATTGATTCTCAGTACCACATTAAATTTATGGTACAATTACACAATGGCAAAGAATAGCATTGTAAAAAGAAATATTAATAATCTTTTAATATTAGGTGGAAGATGACTCAACAGCATCTCCTGCACGGAAAATACACCGGTCTCGAACAGTTAGTTGCACAGAAATGACAGAAGAACACCTAAGACACGTTGTCGCCAAAATCCTGCAAGTTTCATGGTCCGAAGATAGTGCAGGTAGAGTTTCTCATAATATCTAAAGTAGACGCCAATCCTTTGTGTGAAAAGCAAACTAAGCTCTTTATTACATAATATATTTATTCTTTATTTTATTTATTTGGGTACCCTCATTACAACATGCTAAATAATGTATTCAGACCCCCTCTTATCTACAACATAAAATATACAACAACATACGAATTTCAATTATAAAAAGCTTTTTAGTATTACATGTTATCATTAACACATGTATATCTAATAACCTATACAAATTCAGTAGTTAGCATCAGCAATGGCTGAGAGAATTAAAATCCAACCTGTAGATTCCATTCTGCTTTATATGGTATTTAATTAATACTATTAAACCATTAAATACCTTGGTATTTGATTTTTATGCTATTTGCTTTATTCTTTTATATTATGTTATTAACTTGATCCGAGATCCTCTCACATCCGAGTTAATGTATGCAGACACCTGTTATCACTCTTTATATGGAGCCAGCCTTTTGTACATATGTTATGACTCTACTTCTATTAAATGTCAAATAAACTTTCTCTCTCTCTCTCTCTCTCTCTCTCTCTCTCTCTCTCTCTCTCTCTCTCTCTCTCTCTCTCTCTGTTACCTTATCATATCTAAAGGAAAACTTAATTAAATTTGGCATATAAATAATGTGTATCATGAAGAAGGAGATGTGATACTTATCTTTACAAAATTGAGAGCAAAATTGCAGGCACATTGAAATATGTAACTTAACAAAGGTGTATTTTCAGGTGGTATTTTCGTACCATTAGTGGCAGCTTCCCTTCTTGATAATCCTAAATTAAGTCTGAACGAACTGGCATCAGAGGCCATAATGGATGTGATCTCTCAACTAGCAGATGGGTTGGATCCCCTCAACCAAAAACTAGTGGCAGTTTATGAAACCTCCAAGAAACTTATTGAAGATTGTGGTGACGACACATTGACGAGTGGCCCCCTTGGGTCTGAACACGATCCTACCACCGAGAAAGATTGCCCCACACCCTCTCTGCCCATTCCAGATTCCATACCAAGTCAAGGTCTAGCGGTCAGCTACCTACTTAAGTTTTACAACAACATCTATTTGTATGAAAGAGATAATCATAAGAGGTGCTTGGAGTCGCCACTTAATGAGCTCTTACTGAGTTTGAGAAGCATTCTGGTGAATCACGTAGTTCTAGTGCTGCTTGGTAATTTTAATCTGGAGAGATGCAGGAACTCACCGATGCTGCCTTACATTCTCATCGGAAATAGTCCACTGGGCTTCATTCCGGAGCTTCTACTGGCAACATATCATAATACTGATACCAAGGTGTTGGCGGAGGTAAGAAATTCTGTCTATTCTAACACAAACTATTGCAAACTTGTTGTTTTAATACTCATTTCATATTATAAGGTCATCCGCTTGCTCCTCATAAGTTTTTACAACAAATTTGAAGGTAAACAGGAAGACAATAAATCTTTGGGACATTGGCTGACATTTCAACAATGACTCTTGTTTGTTAACTTTCACAAGCAATTAATTGCACTAAGCCAAGGAAGTATTTTGCAGAGGTTAGATATAGGATTAATTTAACCTTGGCAAAATGCGGGGAAACTGAAAAATAGTGAGTGCTGCTAACCAAAGCGTGGTTCACAGATAGTGTGATGCTTTAAAAGTATAAAACCAAAATATTATGGCTATGTCAAAACCAGGATGCTGGAGCGATAGTAATTTTAATGGTGTGTGCAGGTGTTCACGCCCCTGCTGATGGGCATCCGCGAGGAGATGCGTCGGTGCGTGTCGCCGCTGGTGGGGCGCGGGCAGGGCGCGGCGCTGCGGGCGCTCCGGTCGCTGTGCGACCTGCGCGCCGGCCCGCGCCACTTGCGCCGCCCCGTGTGCGAGCTGCTCGCGCGACTGCCCTCGCTCTGCCCCGCCTCCATCACCACGGCACCGGGCCGGGAGATCGCGCGCACCGGCTTCCTCGGACCCTTCTTTGCCGTAAGTTACCATATCGAGTACTCAGTAACTGCGAGTTTAGCGCCACCTGCGGGCTGCTGGTGCGTCTGCCTTCATGGAGTCCAGCCGTCGTCATCACCAAGAAATGGCACGCTCGGGCTTCCTCGGACCGTTCTTTGCCTTGACTTGCAATATTAGCCCTACAATACATTGTATCCCTGACAGGTCTTATTTGGCATGCTGCCTTTTTCTCCTTATAATCTTAAGTTGTTTAAAATAAGGTTTGCTGCCCTCCACAGATTACGAACTGTCAATGCTGCACTCAAATTCTGCTTATCAGCCGTAAAATAATAAAACATTTATGTATTTATCAACCATAGCGGGCCTTGCCACTACATATTTATAAAGTACAAGACGATGTTTGTGTTTATTTAACAACAGCAACAACACAACAACAACACGCAGCAACAGCACGCTTAAAAACATCCAAGACACGATAACTTGTATATAATTACGAGATGATTGACCTCACCTCATCGTGAGATTGATTTGTTACTGTAGATAATAACTAGTTGTTCGCCCCGAACTATGACCTCGCGAACCCCGTATCTTCGGAGCTCCTCCACCGATTTTGCTCATATGCGAACTTAGAAAGGGTAATTCCATGAACTACTTGCCTACAAGACGGATAAGTACAATCGGCGTCTATGTCTAGCATTCGTGAACTACGAGAAAGCGTTACCCTGTTAAAACATGTGCTTTTCTGGAGTCTTTGCAGCATTGCAGCGTTGCCAATTAGACTTGTTACATCGAAGATCTTAATAAATACGCGACGATTGCGGTTAAATATATTCCATTGCGCACGGGAGTGAGACAGGGGGATGTTATATCCTCAAAACTGTTCACTAACTCTTTGAAAAACTCTTTGACTGCTCCGGTGGCTCAGTTGGTAGTGAACCTACCTTCTGCGTTTGGGGTCGTGGGTTCGATTCCCATCTAGGACAAACATTCATGTGATGAACATTTGTGTTTGTTCTATGTCTGGTTTTTAATATCTATATAAGTATGTATTAAAAAAAATATATATGTACGTATATCAGTCTCTGGCAGCCATATTACAAGCTTTGCTTAGTTTGGGGTCAGGTGACCGTGTGTGCAAAAATGTCCCCCTGATATTTATAAAATAAAAATATGTCTGGACTGTAAAATAAAAGCATAAACGTTAACGGCTAGTACTTGTCTCACGTTATCAATACTATCGTTACGGCGAAGTCGCTGCAAAAATGCTGCGGCTAAGCTGGCGGCATAACTAAATGCGTCAGCAGATCATACCATGTGGCATTATCTTCCGAGACACCTACGTCCAATAGCGGACAAACGTTAAATAGGCTGATGACGATGACTTGACAAAATTTCACCAAGATCGGATCATCATTATTAGCCAAAAGACGTCCACTGCTGAACAAAGGCCTTCCGCTTAAATGGGCGATGATGCCATAATCCCCACGCTTGGCAGGCGGCTTGGGGATCACAGAACCGATCGAATCAACAGTACGCAAATTATCGTGAAACAAACATACGAGCGCCAATCTGCTCCCCTAGACTCTTACACTTAGACTTTCTTTCTTTTTTTAGACTCTTGTTAGACCAATTCGCTGGATCATCAATAAATCTCGATCACTTAACGTTCATCGTTTGATCGTTCTATAATAAGAAAATAATCGTTTGTAACTCATGTTTTCTTCGTCAGATATCTCTATTCGCGGAGGAGAACCCCCGCCTGGCCGAGCGGTTGTTCGCGAGCGGCGCCGGCGACCGAAGCCTGTCGTTCGCGTTGCAGCGCGAGGTGGAGATGAGCCGCACCACGCTCCACACCATCTGCCACAACATCCTGCTGTGTCCCGACGCCAGGGAGCCGCTACTCAACTACTTCGCGGCCATACTGCAGCGAAACGAGCGTCGCGCGCAGCTGCAGACCGACGAGAGATCGCTGGCCGGTGAGTGCTCTGCACACCGACCAGATACTTATTTATTTATTTATTTATTGAGATACGCCAACAGTGAACATATTTAACATTCTTATAATATATTTCTACGTGAGTACATGGAACTGATATGATCACCCTTTATAGGCATATACAACATTCGCCATAAATAGTGATTAGAAGAAAGTAAACTATAATATAATCGGAATGTTAGTTAGAACATATAACATGATATAAAATATCTATGAAGATCTATGATAAAACAAAAATAAAACATCGTAATCAAAACATTATTTATCTCTGGTTAGAGACTTTACTAGTTAGTTTTTGAAAAAAATTAGATAATCATTAAACACATCAAGATCATCCAAGTAAGCGTTAAATTCATTATTGGTGCGACATATTCTTTGTGTAGGGGAGTTAAATTCCATATTTGTTCTACGCCCTCGTTCACAGTCGAAATGACAGAGACGGAGAATGTAGATCCGAGTCTAATCCTTTCCGACTGGGTTCAGGGCCTGGGGCCTTATCCTGTAGCTCTGGTGGTGATGGTCTTCGTTTGCTATCCTGCTCGCTCGCATAGTGCGAGTAATTGTTGGCGCGATTGGGACGGCACGCGATGACCATTGCCACCAGAGTTACGGGATAAGGCCCCTGGTTGCGGTTGCGATAATAATACTCATATCGTATTTTAATTGCCTACTTGTTTTTTTCTTTATAATATTTTGAGATGGAAATCTGGATTGTGCAGCGTTTCTCGACCATGAATTTGATGCACTATTTTCTGGATATCTGTCTTGAGTATTATAATTCACAGCACGCGGCGATCCCGGAAGTAAAATCTTACGGAGACATTTGCCAAATCTTTCTGTCCTCATTCCAATCCTTTGTTTCTTTGCGGATCGCGTCGTTACTTCGTCGCAGACCGCTTCCGATGAATTATGTAAAGGGTCACGACTATCTGGTATATATGTCGTATATTTCAGTATATTGACGATGCTTGATATTCTATAAATACATTTAGATAGTTCTCGGGGCTATCTCAAGCAGTTAAATTAAGGTGCATCGTTTCACTCATCGCGCGAAATTCAAATTTTCTTGCGTTTTTTGTCAATTACATCTTAATTACTCATCGTGGATTTATTGAAACCAATTTTGCGCCAATAAATAAATTGTTTTAAGAAATTACGGGTAAAATGATCACCTAGATAACATTGGTGGATTTAGCTACAAATTTCAATAAGCTGATTTTCATCTTGGTTTTTGATTTAGTGGGAAATGTACTTATACTAGCTTTCAACTTGAATTTTTGGTTAGTGTAATTTCTTGAAACAATATATTTATTATCGCAAAATTAGTTTTCATGAACCTACGATGAGTAATTAAGCTGTAATGAGGCGTTTTCCAAAAAAAAAAAAAACCTGGTTATAAAAGTATCCAATAGATGGCGTTAGATGTACCTTGAGGTTTTTCTGTCACTGTCAAGACGTGAAAGACAAAAAAAATGTACGTTTGCCTTTTTTTTTCCTCGTGTTTTTTGGCTCGACATGTGTATTTAGACAATTTCAAGTAACGTAACTATGTATTTGACTTCATTTAAAATATTACAATAGTTGACACTGGCTAAATACACAACGTGTGGAGCCAAAATTTACGATTTAAAAAATAAACATAAAATATTTCGACAGAAATGACAATGACAGGTAAAACGATAGGTCTGTTACGACATCTAGTGAGTATTTTAGAACTACTTTTTTTTTTTTGATAACGCCTCATTGATTAAACACGCAAGAAAATTTGAATTTCGCGCGCTGAGCGAAACGATGTACCTTATGGTCTGGCTTCCCTGGTTCTCGCTATCTCGTTTGCACTGTTTCAACATTTTTTAATAATAACAATCATTTTAATGTTATTATTTGGTTTGGCGAACGAGAAGGAAAACAAACATATTTTACGAGTTTCCATCGTTCTCCTTCGCCAAAAAAAAAATAATAACATGAAAATCGCTTTAAAACATGTGCAAGTGGTATTATTATTGAGATATTTCGTGTTTTTTTTTCGTGTTTGTAATTATTTGTCAACACATCCTAATATTAAAAATTAAAAAATCCTAATATTATAAAGATTTTATATTAAAAAATGTTGAAAAGGTGCGAACGAGAATCAGGGAAGCTGGCCTTTATGTGGTATATAGTCATGACGGAGTTTTCTCACTCGCACGTTTGCAAGTTTTTGTAGCTATCATAGTATCAGAAATATTTAAATAAATTTTGTTTTAATATTTTTTAACTATCGAAAACTCCTAGATCTATATAAACAAAGTGTCCGAGATTTTTACTTCACGCCAAAATAAAAATAACGAATATTGCTGTAAAACATTGGCAACGATATTTAAACATATCACGACCAAGATAGACTGTTGTTTTTTTAATACCCTTTCATTGATTTTATGACTTTAAAAATGTTGAAACAAATGTCTTAAATCCAAAGTGCTAACAAATAAAACTGTCTGTAATGTAGACAATTCAACTGGTAATTAGTAACCAAAATAGACCCGCCACTTGTAACAAAATGTCGCTCACCTCGTCTAAGGCCCTTCGTACACAATAACACAACGCTACGCAAGTCTCCCATACTAAATTAGTGTTTAGTCCTATCTTTAGGGTAAATGTCAGAGGCTTCGTGAATTGTATTATATACTGGTTTATATTATAAGAAAGCTCATATTTATAAATAAATGCAAACAACTATGCGCCCTGTCGGAATACGGTCGAGTGAATGTGATTGGAGACAGCGGTCGCGGTCCGCGCGCCCGCTCGCACACCTACGGCGCGTGCCCAGCGTTAGTGCTCCAACATCCTGCCCGGGTTGATTGTAGCAAGAGATGGGAAGCGGGCAGAGGTTATTGAAGGCTCTTAGTACTGTTCCTCTGGAAGTTTTATTTTACATTTTTGTTTTTCGAAACTGAAGATCTATACTTAGACAATCGTTGTGCAAAATTTCATGCATGTAAGATTATATCAGATCTAATTTCAATCTAGATTATGTAAGATCTATTTTTTCAGTAGGTATGTAGTCTATATTATTATTATTATTATATATGTTATTATTTTTTGCATACAAATCCTCTCCATGCTAAGGTTGCCTGGAAGAGATCGCTTTAAGCGATAAGTTGTTACACTAGTTTTAAGTATTTTTTTTTTTTGGTCATTTGTATGTTATTTCTGGTGTGAACAATAAAGAGTTTATCTATCTATTTATCTATTAAACTGGAAGTTATAAGACTGTAAAGGATTCAGACAGACAGACAGACAGACGGACATGACGAACTTATAAGGGTTCCTTTTAGCACTACGGAACCCTAAAAAGTACGAACGATATAGCTGAATCAGGGAAGCCGGCTGGATATGCTCGGGAAGGCTGGAAGCACCTGGATGGAATACCTGCACTGACGTCCCGCATGGGGTTGATTGCCTCCATTTCGAATTAGATTACCTAGGTTATGTATTGCCTAGATATGGGAGACTAGCGTAGCGTTGTGTACGATGGGTCTTATAGTGAAATTGTATTGGCGCCCGTCCAACTCATTCACTTTCCAAGATTTGTATCGAATTGTGATATTGCGCGTTACACGTTGTTTACGAGTTCCGCGAGGAAAACATACATCGTGTAGGTTTCTAGATATCATCGCCGAATAAACATGTTGTTGTGAGCGTCTTGACATTCGTTTCGCCCTCGTTTCGAATCATCTTTTCAATCCATATTCAAGTTAATCAATATTTTCGAATAACTACCTAACTTAAGATGTATGGAAGCGTCTGTCTATCTAATTTAATAATGTAAGCGGATCTAGATTTGACGACTTCCATAAAAAAAAATTGTTTCTCTTACTACAGGGGACACCTATGCCGTATTGTAGTGCCCCGGCATCAGAGCAAGATACCTTAGCCTTAATAACTGGGTAGCTAAGTTCGTATTGTGTCCCTCAGGTGACGGTTTCATGCTGAACGTATGCTCAGTTCTGCAACTGCTGTCGGTGCGCATCAAGCTCGAACGCGTATATCCGCTGTACACGTTCCAGCCGGACACGTGGCTGAACGTGCGAGACGACACGCGCCTGTACTACACGACGCAGGAGGCGCAGGACTGGCTCGACCAGCTCAGTGAGTGTTTCATCAGCCGTAGACATATATTTCCCACTACTGGGACTGGCGATACCCTTGGAGTGTGTTGCGTATTAACCGTCTACTAGAGTACCTAAGCCATTCAGATTCTCGAACGGTTGCCAGGAAGTCCCGGAAATTTGATATTAATATTAGAGTACTATGTTTTTCAAGGAACTAAAATTGCGAGCAGTACCACGGGAGGACGGACAGCATTGTCCTCTTAATAAACTGTGAGAGTCCAATCCCAAGCCGCCTACCAAGCGTGGGGATTATGCCCGACCCCTCCAGCGAGGTAGTCCTTAGGTTCAGCAGCGGACGTCTGGCTAATGATGATAATTGTTTTTTTCATTGAAATTGTTGGCACCTAGTGAGTAAAAATCTACGTTCTTAAAAAAGTATGTAAAAAGTACGAAAAATTATGATATGGAGGCTAATATAGGGACTGAAATATGGTTGAAATGGTTTCTTATGTCCCCAGACAAGGATCCTTCCCACAAGTGGCCGGAGGCGAAGTTCCAGACGGTGTGCTGGTTCCTCACGCTGCACATGCACCACGTGGCGCTCATCCCCGCGCTGCACACGCACCAGCGGCGCATCCGGTACCTATACTTCCTTCTTCTTTATTTTACCCGACCGCATAAGAAGGAGGGTCATGTTTTTGAAGTGTATGTAAGTATGTACGTTTGTGTGTTCCTATAACATCCTATAACCACCTGGCCGATTTTGACGATTGAAGTCTCGTTGGATTCCTTTTTATTGGATTGTCAAATTTATTTATTTTTTGATTTAATTAATTTATTGTTTTAAATAATTGCAATACTTGTCTGTATCACAACCTTATTCCCGCATACTTTTGTCGTATAATTCGTTTTCATTAATTGATCCTGTCAATCTAAATCATACCAGCTTCATCTCTCAAATATTTGATTGACTCCAAACTTTGGTACTAGTCATAGTTTTTTTTTTTCTCCGTAAATAAATAGCATTTTTTCTAATTCTGCCAAACTGCATAGTAGTTTGTAGGCGGATTGAGTGAGTGTGGCAGTGTGTTAATTTGACCATCTCATGTTTTCCACAATTTACACGATAACTTATTGTGAATTTGTCTCCAGAGCGTACCGCGACCTTCAGAAGGTTATAGAGGAGCTGATGGCCGCGGAGCCGCACTGGAGGAACAGCTTCTCGGCGCTGCGGAACCGCGAGCTGCTGCGGCGCTGGAGGCGCCAGATCAAGAGGTTACACAGGTGAGATTCCCACAACGCGCGGCCTTATTCAAATAGGAACCCTTCCTCATACAGGCCATTTTGTGACATGTTTATCATTTCTAAAGAAATATTTTTATACTATGTCGTGAATTGTGGCTGGGTTGGAGAGGGGTGCTCTGTCTCTTTCTTGCAAAGCGGGTATTACAGTGGAATTTGTAGGTCGCACATGAACCGTGACGTCATAGTTCAATATAGTGCGCCCTCTGTCTAGCACGAAATTAAAATGCTTATAACATATTTAATTCGTAGTGGTAGGGTTCCTCTGAAGAGTCCGCTTGGGGAAGTACCACACCTTTGCCAGTTATTCAACCGTCAAGCAGTAGTGTGCAAGCATTATTGTGTTCCGGATTGAAGGGCAAAGTTTCCAACGTAACTAAGACTAACGTAACTGGGCGTAGAGAGATTTAACATCTAATATCTCCGGCGGCCCGGTCATGTCCTTAAACTGCGACCAGAAACACCGAAGGACGGGTAGCAGCGTCCTCTTAGCAACGGTGAATGTTCTGCGATCCCCAAGCCACCTGCCAAACGTCAAGCCCCCCTCAAAGGGGAGGCCTATGTTCAGCAGTGGACGTCTTATCGCTGTTGATGATGATATTTAATGAGGAAAAAAGTATTTTTTGTTTCGTTTGTCTGTAAGGATTGCCTTTTTGCGGAGCAATAAAAAAGAATGAATGATGTTGCTTATTCCGAGCATGACCTTCGCCAGATCGAAGCAGTGCGCGGAGACGGCGCTCCTGGACAGCGACCTGATGCGGCGCGCGCTGCAGTTCTACTCGTCCGTGTGCGCCATGCTGTGCGCGCAGCTGGAGGCGGCGCGCGCGGCCGAGGGTGGGGCCGGCGGGGGCGGGGGCGGGGGCGGGGGCGCCGCGCGCGCCTTCCTCGCCACGCCCGAGTGGTACGTCGAGGACATCGCCGAGTTCATGCTCTTCGCTATACAGTGAGTACATCGATACTACTTTATCTGATTTTATATCCTTTTTTTTTCTCTTTCCTCCTGAGAGGATTATGGCGTCGCACGTCTTATGCATTTGCCAGTGTCAAGTATACTTATATATTTTCAAGTTTTGTTAAATAATATCAAACAAGTCACAGTCAAAGGCGAGCTAAGCAAGTCACAGTCGAGTCCAAGTCATGCCCCAGTAAAGTGGTGACAACTGTACTAGAGCCTTCTATGGAGTTTTGGAAACAACACGAAAATTCACGATCCACGACATTATACCATTCACCGACACTCGTGCATGTTCACGAACACTTAACGGGTAAAAATTCGCCGTTTTTACACATTAACACTCGAAATAACACAAGTTTTGGAAAATAATAAAATGACGCGACATGATTTCTTCACGTTCCCGCCAAAACTATTTTATATACTTTGTGGGGTTTTAAAAGAGTTATCTATCTGTATGTACTCTATGGTCTATCCATTATGTTAATAGCTTTTTGACAGCGCGACGACGTAACTTTGTACTAGCGTCTAGTAAATAATGTCTCATACAAAAAATACGTTTTATTTATTAATATCTCATTACAAGGATACATCAACTGCTAATGAATCCTTTGTAATGCTAGATAGAACGTAATAATAAATAGAACGCATTTTTTTTTTGCGATATAATTTTCTCGACGCTAGTACAGAGTTATGTTATCGTGCTGTCAAAAAGCTATTAACATAATGGATAGACTATAGTAACTACTACTCTACTCTGCATCCAACGTTGTAAGTGGAGTTTTGGCGGGAACGTGAAGAAATAATGTCGTGTGATTTTCTATTTTCCAAAACTTGTGTTATTTCGAGTGTTAATGTCTAAAAACGGTGAATATTTACCCGTTAAGTGTTCGTGAACATGCACGAGCACGATGGTAAATGGTATAATGTCGTGAAACGTGAATTTTCGTGTTGTTTCCAAAACTCCATAGAAGGCACTAGTAAAGTTTTCACCACTTTACTGGGGCATGACTTGAACTTGACCGTGCTTGCTTAGCTCGCCTTCGACTGTGACTATGACTTGTTTGATATTATTTAACAAAACTTGAAAATATATAAGTACACTTGACACTGGCAAATGCATAAGACGTGCGACGCCAAAATCCTCTCAGGAGGAAAGAGAAAAAAAATACGTTGAGAGTAGAGGTCGGTTGTAACGGGCGCTCCCGCCGCAGGTACGCGCCGCAGACGGTGGGCGAGTACGTGGAGGAGCCGGTGGTGACGTGGCTGCTGAGCGCCGTCTGCCACAGCCACCTCATCAAGAACCCCTACCTCGTCGCCAAGATCGTCGAAGTATTATTTGTGGTAAACCTGTCTGTCCCACTAAAGTTGAAGGTAGGTACGACACGGAGGACGCTGCTTTCGGATACTCTTACATTCGGTTGGGTTACTATTCTTTTAATTGAAGGTTTTTTGTTTTTTTTAAATCGTTTCTTACTCCGGAAACATCTCAAAACCTTTTCGATCGTTGATCTGCTATAAATATGTATTTTTATTTTTTTGTTTACATCTAAAATTCCTCCAATTTTTTTTTCGATCACACATATTATTATGTGTGCCGTGTGTATCAAACTGTCACTGATGTAGTGATCGGTTTTAAATTTGTTGAAAACTAGCTTTTGCCGACGGCTTCACCGTTGCTGTGAACAAAAAAATTGATTAGGTTAGTAATAGTGTAGCTGTCTACCGTGTAGTAGTTTCTGACATTATTAAGTTTACACAAATTATAAAGTTTACCTCTTAATTATTTAGAATAAATAGAAGCATTTATAGTAATAATGTAGTATATAAGTATAGATCATACAATAATTCGATTTTATGGTTTAAGATATTTGTTTCCTCAGAGAATATAAATTCACTTAATGAGAAAAACAGGCTAATCTTAGTTAGTTAATTACGTACTTCAAAAAATATACAGATATTGAGAATAGTCTTTCGAGCTCGCTTCGCTCGTGCGTTTTAATTTTTTGCGCTTGATTCGCTCGCGCATTTCTACTAGATGTGCGTTAATTGTCTGATTAAAATGGACTATAAACGGCGTCGCATGTTTTCGCTTTTTGATATCGGCAACTTAGCAATGTGAGCGATTGGTAAATAAATGCCACACCATTTTCAATCTAATTGTTAAGCTGCATAGATGTTATTTACAGCACATAAACCATAACCTTCTATGTTCCAGAACGCATACGGAAAGTTTATGGAGCATCCTCTCTCACAAACGGTGCTTCCCAGCGCTCTGATGAAATTCTACACAGACATAGAAACAACAGGACAGAGCACAGAGTTCTACGATAAGTTCACAATCAGATTCCACATCAGCATCATATTGAAGGGCATGTGGGAGCGGCCTATTCATAAACAGGTGAGCACAGAGCCGGATTCAGGAATCCAAGACCTCTATTTCTATGGGGCACTTGATAGTTTCGTTTTACGTTATTTGATAGGTTGGGGCTTCTTTCCGAATTCCATAAAGATAGGTTATATTTATTTATTTATCATGTTTTGTTATATGCTAATTTTCCGTGCTCATCGCTCCATTATGTTGGGGGTTGACGGTTTGGGGGCGCCCACTCTATGACACGTTTCAATGCGCTCGCGTGGCCCTCCCACAACCATTTTAGCCTAACAGATTTAGTTATACAGCGTTATTTTTAATTCACCAAAAACTCTTCACAGGCAGCCTTCTAACAACATACTAAACCACTAGTTCCATAATTTTTACTCATTTGTCTTTTTTCCCCCAAAAGAGAAACATTTAAATTGGGTCTCTAAATGACAATTACAAAAGACATGGAAGAAAAGTTGTGAAGTATGATTATGTCAAGAGATTTTTGGTTACTTAAAAATAACCCTGTAAGATGTACTAATAAGTAACAGACAGACATCAGAAACGTTACAAATTATTAAGAAAACTGCGTTAACGGTTATATGTACTGTTTAGTGTAGAATCGATATGACTATGTCTAGAATCGACATGGTCATGACGATTCTAGACAAAGGTTCCATATAATATTCTCACCCATTCTCTCTAAGTAATGGTTTATATTACCCGGTTGTAATTCCAGGCGATCGTGAAGGAGTCGCGGTCGGGTCGGCAGTTCGTGAAATTCATCAACATGTTGATGAACGACACCACTTTCCTGCTCGACGAATGTCTAACGGTAAGCGCAGTCAAGTCTTACCACAGAAAACTTAACAGACATCGCGTCTGAATTGTTCGTTTCTTTGGAAGATGAGAAGTAAATAGTCAATTATAGCTAGCAGCTTACAAGCTAGCAGGACTTTTTTTTTGCTTACATCTTGTAATATATGTATGGACTCGGGTATGTCCTAAGATTGCGACCAGAACCACCGGAGGACGGGCAAGAGCCTCCTTTTAATCAACCACGAGCGTTCTGCGATCCCCAAGCTACCAACCAAACGTGGGGATTATGGCACCCCTTTCCGTTTTCTAAGGGGTGGGCAGCGGTGAACGTCTTCTGGCTCATGATGATGCCTGTCCAACTTTTTTTGCCAAATTTCATCAATATCAAAAGCTAAAATTACAGTAGAATGAGGTGACTCCACACTTTGCTATGTGATGGATGAATGGACGATTTGTTTCTTAACATAATCACAGATTACCCCCCCTATAGATTCCGCATTTGGGACGATCGAAGCGCACCCCGCGTCGGTCACAATACACATGAACATATTCACTCTCATTAGTTCATTACTAGACGCGAGTAACAGTAATTTTGTGATAGCCATTGGGAACGCTTGGTCTTTATCCCCGCAACCCGCGATTGCTCCTACATTGGTGCGTTTTCCTCGGAACAATAATATCGTGATGCGGTATCTATAAATACATTGTACGACTCTTACGAGTACTTGAGTATCGCAGTGATGATACCCACACACATACACACACACACCCTCACACATATTATGTAAAGATGTGCTACATTAAGAAAGAGTAGGGGCTCTTAACACAGGCATTTGTATGTTTAAAGAGTGTCCCTGGTTGCTTAAATCTGTTTTGTATTGTGTGGTTACTGAATAAAAAACTTATTATTATTATTATTGTGTGCCTTGTCTTGTTCGTGTAGTACCTGAAGCGTATCCACGAGGCGCAGGAGCTGGCGGCCACGAGCACGGCGGGCGCGGCGCTGCAGGAGGCCCGCGCGCGTGCGCTCGCGCAGGACGAGCGTCAGTGCCGCTCCTATCTCACACTGGCAAGGTATATTGCTATTATATTCGATATACATATAACCCCCTTCTGACTGCTTTAAGCATAAATCGTTCTTAAAGGTTCGCTCAGCGCGCCAAATTGAAATTATCTTGCGTTGTGTTTTCAATTTACTCATCGTGGATTTATTCAAATATCGCTCTTAATTCGATAATAAGTAGGTTGTATCCAGAAATTCCAAAGGCCAGTGTGTTTGCCGTTAAGTGTAGCGCTCTAGGCGGAGGCCTTTGTCAGTAGTGGACGACTTCTTAATGTTTATGATAAAAGTGATTCAGAAATTACTGTTAAAATGATCACCTAGATAACATCGTTTTAGCTACAAATGTCAGTAATCTGATTTTCGTCTTGGTTTTCTGTTAAGTGTGAAGTGTACTTATACTAGCTTTCAAAATGTATGACCTTGTGAATGATTAACAAAGTGAGGTTATTTTGTCGCTCTGTAACGCCATGTCCTCCTCATTTATCGCCATGTTCATTCCATGTAACGCCATGTTCATTGCATGTGTCGCCATCTTCTAGCTTTGTAACGCGATGTTCACACCGTTTGACGACATTATACGCTGTGTGACGCATGTTCTCCCCGTGTTATGCCATGACCTCGTGTGTCGTGAAGTGCCCCTCAACAGGCACTCCATAAAGTACTAAAGGATGTATAATATGAAAGGTGTTCGACAATAGAGGTAATACGCTCCTAGGTACTTGATAGTTTTGTGGAGGCGACTGTGGGGCCAACCTCCCCTTTTTAGCCACCCCAAGCCTCGTAATTCAAATCTCTATTGTTTGTGATCTGGAGCCTGGGATCCCTATCTGAAGGGAAACTAAACTATAATTCGGTTGTCTGACTTTCCTCTTGTGGGACAAAATTCTTCGCATTCGCGACATCATGTGTTCGATGACGTCCCCAGGGAGACGGTGGACATGCTGCAGTACCTGACGGTGGAGATCAAGGAGCCGTTCTTGCGGCTGGAGCTGGTGGACCGGCTCGCCTCCATGCTCAACTTCAACCTGCAGCAGCTCTGCGGGCCCAAGTGCAAGAACCTCAAAGTAACACTAAAGCCTTCAACCTTTAATATCTTTAATCTTTCAAGAAGAACAAGCCCTTTTCTGGGAATCAACGCACATACCAAACCGCGTACGATAAAGACCTGAAGTTTGAACCCAATACTCTTCAAATGGTCCAGATGAAAATTAAGAAAAGATTTTGCGAAATTCTACCTGCGAAGGGGATTGCTGGATTTTTTGGGCGATTATTTGCCGATTATTGGCCCTTCGCCATCTCGAATGAGAAGCTTAAAAACTTAAAAAAAAAAAAACAGAAATCCTCTTAGCCATTTATTTAATTTTGGTGAAGGGGATTATTGGCCAATAACTCTAGAAATCCCCTTAACCATTTATTTTGTTTTTGCGGTACTCATGTGATGAATAACCTGTGATAATATTATAGAACTTATAAATTAGGATATGGCTTGCTCCAGAACTCCCCTTAGACAATCCCCTGCGAAGGGGATTTCTGGATTTTTTGTTCATTAATCCCCTTAGAATCAAAAATGCACATTGTGCACCTTGATAACCGAGCTCCTTCCTAGACACTGACATCTATAATGTATAGTATAGCATTATCAGTGTTCCTAGACCACATCACTGACATCTGATAACATCAGGCAGAATGTGATTCTGAATTTAAAACACCCCTTTAAAAAGCCGCTTTCGTGTTTTACCTAGTCTGAAAAACAAGTAAAGTATCTCTTGCGCTTGATATCTTTTGTATTTATTTTCGTGTGCGTTCCCCAGGTGAAGCGTCCCGAGAAGTACGGGTGGGAGCCGCGGCGGCTACTCTCGCAGCTGGTCGACATCTACCTACATCTCGACTCGCCGCCATTCCATGCTGCGCTCGCCGCCGACGAGGTAACGACCCTTAATTTACTCTATCCTTACTGTTCGCCCACTCTATACTCTGTTTCACATTCTATATGGTGAACCATATAGTTAGGATTCGTTCGGAGTAGATTACTCTTTGAACGCTTTGCCCACTCTAATCGTCTTCCAATATCCGAACTACGTATATGTGGCTTAAGTTAATCCTGTGTGTAGAACGCAGATTGTTGTTTTTTGTGTTAAAAAACAGTTTTACTCACTGATGGTTTTGCTCGATGGATCATAAACGAATAGACTAATAAGTTATTAGTTCCACTTTTAGGTGTAGGAAGTTATCTAGAATGCACTTTACATCTTTCTATAGCCATTTCGTTTTTGCAGAGGTCGTTCCGAAAAGAGTTGTTCGAGGAAGCGGCGGTGCGGCTCGCGAAGGCTTGCATCAAGACGCCTTCGGAGATCGACCGGTTCAAGGCGCTCGCCGATAACGCATATCAAATCGTCGGTAGGTTAAAAAAAAATAAAAAAAATGTTGACGTAATTTGAGAAAAGCGCTGATCGCAGAGACTGTGACCAAGCGTTCTCATTGGCTAAATCAAGGTTATGCTTACTCGCGCCTAGCAATGAACCAATGATAATGTTTTTTATAGGTGTATTTAGATCGATGCGTGGCGCGCTTCGCTCGTTCTGTGTACGGAATCTAGTGTGATGTGTGTTTCTGAACGACCGTTAATGTAAACGATATTGTTTCAGTGTCGAACCAGCAGAAGAGCGACGAGTACGCGGACGCGCCCGAGGAGTTCCGCGACCCGCTCATGGACACGCTCATGACTGACCCCGTGTTCTTACCCTCGGGAAAGGTAACCCACTACTCTGTTTTAGATCTACCTGCATTGTTTCCGACTTTCATGACTTGTTGCCATGTTTCTTACCAATCCTCTTACAGTCGAAGTTTACTGACAGATAATCGAATTAATTCTGTCAAGCAAAGGTTTATTCACATTTTCGCTTTTGCAAGTTCTTTTTGTATTTAAAAAACACGTGATCTGATGCTGATTTAAGAAAATTGCAATTTTGTGGGGTTTAATCAATTTACGCCACTCATCTATTATGACTACATGCTAATTTTAAATTATGGATAAATGCAACTGAGGAATTCGCAGACAGAAAACTTTTGTCCAGAGCTATTTTGTTCATAAAATGTTTCAATTATTACAATTTCCAGATAATGGACCGGTCCGTGATCTTACGCCACCTACTGAACAGTTCAACAGATCCGTTCAACCGGCAACCGCTCACAGAAGATCAGCTGCGTCCAGGTAATTTGTTACCAGCTTTTTCCTATGTGAGAACAGTAAATCGTTAGTCAAATTATTGAATTTGAATTTTGTCATTTCCAGCATCTGAGCTCAAAGAGAAGATCATCCAATGGCAGCGCGAAAAGAAAGGATCGACATCATCGTCATAAGTTCCAAAGCCAATTACTAAGTCTGATGTATATAGGCGACATTATATAAAGACTAACCGGCTGGACGTTTCCGCCTCTACCTGTAGATGGGGACTATTGTCCGCAGCGTGAATGTGAGATTATTCCATGTGTGTAGTCTGTGAGAATGTTCCAATGAGTTCTATATTACGACTAGCTTTAGAATGTTTCACAAATGAAGCATGTATTTTAAAGACGATTTTAGTAGACAATATGATATTCACAACTTTCTATTTCGTGACGTCAGAGGTCACTTGTGCTGAATGCCCCAGGACCCCACCTTTTTGCATGAACGGCAAGAGACGCGATAGTGTTTTGTTTTACACGAATCATAAAAACAGTAATATCTCATTTATCGCCTAGTTTTTATAAAACAAAGTGATCTGAAACATGCATTTATGTTTCTTTATAACATCACGTAACTTGTGTAGGCCTAAATAGTGAAATCGACACATTTCCTTACAAGGTGCTTGTTTGGTCTTATATTTATATGAATGAATTATAAATCGGCAAGCACAGGCACGTATTTGAGTAATTTAGTGTGGCATATATATTATCTTCATGCATTTTATTAGATCATATTTTCTAAATTCGCATGCAAATACGATTTTAGCATTATTGGTAGTCACACATTAGTCTAACTAATGAATACTTTAGGCATAGAATATATTTAAAGCTATAGGTTGTATTGATAATTTTAAATGTTATTTTTTGTGGAAAAAATAATAATTAATTAGCAAAATGTATTTGATTATTATACAAAATTAATTAACTATTTGCATATTAGTGATATTACGTTTAGTTATTTTGTTAGAAAACATTATTTTATGATGATGTATCTCTGTCAATGTGATTTTGTTCCTTAATGGCTAGATAACATTTTGAAATGGATTTCATATCATCTACACATTATTAGACAGTATAAAAAACTCAATGTATGTAAGTAGTATGAAGTAACAAGTCATTTCTATCACTGCCAAAACTAACTAATAAACCAGTATCATGTAGAGCAGCCATTCCCAAAATAAAATCCATTTCTATAAAATTAACGTTGGTCTCACTTGTATGATAATTTGACGTGTAATTTATCTTTATATTGGAATATTATATGCTAGAGGTCATTTATGTTGATGTCAATAAAGTAAATAATTAAACTTGTTGTTTTGCGTTCATGTTATAATTATATTCGTATTGTGAAAGGTTTAACCTAAATACATGATTTATAATCATAGTAGCTTTGCATGAATCTTAAGATTTTCAAATCAAGAATAGTTCATCCCAATTCCTATAATTTTTTTTAAAACTAATTTTAAAAAAATAAGGCGCAACAGCGTAGCGGAGCGGGAGAGCAGCGCTTCCGAATGGCCTTTTCTAAACTCTAGAAAATGAGGTTCCATTGAGATCCTACGGTAAACCAGCAGGCCTAGCATGTGCGAGGGGATTTAAAAAATCCACTCGTTTTATCTTCACGTAAATGTGTCAAAGCTAGAATGTGGATATTCTCATGAGTTAAAAAAGTGGATAAAGTTTTATCACCATGTCCTTGCTACATAGTCCTGCAGGATGGTGACAGAAGTGGCATAGAAAAGATACTTCGGTGATGTGGCGTCTGCCATTGGATGAAGTAGGCACTGGATCCAAAATAACAATATAAGTACAGACTGTTATACTAGAAACCTAAGCCAGGGATTAGATATTATAACAAACGCTCACAAGGCGCGCGTCAATGAAAATAATATTATGTCAGCGCGCTGGAGCTAAAGAGAATGCATCCCGCACACATCCCTTTGCATCTGACGCCATACAAGCATCACAGCTTCAGCCATTGAAATATCAAAAGAGCAAGTGCCCAAAGGGCAGAAGCACTTGATATAACTACTCCTTTTTAATGATCCTCTTATTTTTAAAGCATAGACAATGATGCTTAAATATCTTCATTATTCATAATATTTACAGAAACATAAAACTTATCAGTACAAAGAGGTAGTCAAGTACATTACTATTAAAATATTCGATATATATATGCATCTTCTTTGTAATACAAAAGTAACACAAATATACTTGACAATAACTGTAAATATAAGCAATACAGGAAGTACTTAGCATTTGTATGGATAGAGATACTATCAGATAACATACTGTTCGTATCCCAGCTGAAAATACATGTATAGAAAAACAGTCTTCTACTTAATAATCTTTGGGCATTATGTTAATAAGTAATGGTCTCAAATGCAGTACTTATCATAGAAATTTTTACTACAACTTATTATTAAGTAATTGTGAATTCTTAGAAAATCTATTTTTGTAAAATAAAGTAGCATTAAGGCCACCTCTCATAAGATTAATAACTACAACAATAAATTCTAATAATAAATAAATTAAAAAATCCAATTGTCTAAAACTCAACTAGTATTATCGAAGTAAAAAAGGTAGGCGGTATCCAAATAAACATGATATCATGTACAACATTCCAAAATAAAAGTTAAGCCTGGCTGTTTGCCGAGGCACATATCTCATTGTGTCAGGACTTCTAAATCTTCGTTCTATTTCAAATGCCCTCGGAAGAGTCAACATTGGTAGCAAAAACCAAAATGAACACCTTACCGATGCAACAACAAACATGATATATGGAATAAATAGTAAAGATGCATACAACAAATAGGAAGCAGTCCTCCCTACCAAGATAGCCAATGTGACTATTTCCGCCTTACTATCTGTTTCCAAGTCTCTAGTGTTGTTGCTGTGTAGAATAGCCTCTGTATTCAAAGCTAGTGGAATGGCATAGTAAATAATCGGCCAATCTACTCTACCTGTCTGTGCTAGGAAAGCAAACACTACAGACACAGGGCCAAATATAACTAACACTAGAATATCACCAAGAGCAATATACTTCAAACCGATTCCACCGGTGTATAAAAATGATGATGATAGTCCTCCAAAGTAAACCAATGCCAAATGTTCCATTCGCGCAGGTGACAGTATAACTAATGGAACAAAAAATGCACAACCAGCCAAATAAAGAATAGCACCGAGGGAAACAACTTCATCAACACTAAGAATGTGGTCCACGAGAGTTCTATCGTCAGATTTACGGTTGTCGATGCCTTTGACGAAATCGAAGTATGTGTTCACAACATTACCAGCGCCGTGTACTGGTATGACGGTGCACAGTGTTAGGAGTAGTATCCACCAGCTGAATCCGCTATCACCTGGCAGTCGGTAAGCCAGCGCGGCGCCGAGCAATGTCGGTAGGAGGCTTGCACTCAAGGACCATGGCCGCAGCGCCACCACGTAAGTCCGAACTTTCATCAACGGGCTTCGCGTCGATATAAGTCTCTCTTTCGGCTGCTCGAGGAGGTTTCCTTCGTCGGCGGGTACATCTACGTCGGTCGACTTTTTAGCGCTTTCCATTCTATTGAAAATAAAATTTTGAAACGAGTAATGAGTGAAGTGAACTTTTTCCAGCCGGGTAGAGAAGGCACGTATTACAAGTTCTCGAATAAGTTGGTCGTCGTACCGTAAGCACGATTTGTTTGAACGTTTGTTGAAGTTGATCTTGCGGTACAATTTTCGTTTCTCTTCTTCTCTTAAATGTTGGCTTCACACATTGTGTATTTAGCTAGTGTCAAGTTTTGTAATATTTCAAGTTAAGTAAAAGTATTTCACAATTAAAAGTCAGTCATAGTCTAAGTCAAGTGTAGTAAGTCACGGTCAAGTCCAAGTCATACCCCAGTAAAGTGGTAGAGACTTTACTAAGGGTTTCAATGGAATTTTGGAAACAACACGAAAATTCAGGTTTCACGACATTATACCATTCACCAACACTCGTGCGTGTTCACGAACACTTAACGGGTAAAAATTCACCGTTTTTACACATTAACACTGAAAATAACACAAGTTTTGGAAAATAATAAAATGATGCGACATGATTTCTTCACGTTCCCGCCAAAACTCTTCATTTTTTATTTTTTTATTTTTCCTCTAAGAGGATTTTGGTGTCGCACGTCTTATGCATTTGCCAGTGTCAAGTATACATATATATTCTCAATTTTTGCTAGATATTATCAAAGTCATAGTCACGATCAAAGTCAAGCAAAGCAAGTCACGGTCAAGTCCAAGTCATGCCCCAGTAAAGTGGTGAAAACTTTACTAGAGCCTTCTATGGAGTTTTGGAAACAACACGAAAATTTACGATTCACGAAATTATACCATTCACCAACACTCGTGCATGTACACGAACACTTAACGGGTAAAAATTCACCGTTTTTACACATTAACACTCGAAATAACACAAGTTTTGGAAAATAATAAAATGACGCGACATTAATTCTTCACGTTCCCGCCAAAACTCTCAAAACTCTTCATTTCTCTTTTCGCGCACGCCCACTCCAATGATAATAATGGGAGACAATAATATACGACCCGATAATATACAGCATGAAAATTGGTGTACCAGTACAATGAATATCAGGCTCGCATTATCGGGTCGTGAAATACCGGCCATATATTATCGACACGGGCCGATAATGTACAGCCTAATAATTGGTGTACCGGTACATGGAATATCAGGCTGTGCATTATCGGGTCGTGAAATATCGGCTGTATCTTGGCTGTATAAATACCTTACTAATCATGTGTTAGCACTATTTTCGTTTTTTTATAAAACTTAACTAGAATGAATAGAGAAATTTGATATATCCTAACTAATATTATAAATGCGAAAGTAACCCTTGTCTTTCTGTCTGGGTGTTTGTCGCGTTATCACGACTAAACGGATCGAGTTGAATTTTTCCATAGATATAGCTTATGGGTCGGAGACGGATATATGCTACTTTTTTTTTATGTCCACGCGAACGAAGTCGCGGTTAATACCTAAGTAGTAATATAATATATTTAACAAAATTATATATTCTTCCAAAAAAGCGTTTGTTCACTAGTATTCTTTAGCGTTAGTCTCATTATTGTTAATGTTTCTGTTTATTTGAATACTCTTTTGTTAGCTACTTTAAAACTAATTAGAACCATTTTGTTGTCGATAGCATAGCTATGATCTGCTATGATATGTTAGATCCTACTCTATGTAATATTATATTACACACCCGACATGGGTCCACTGTTGGAACAATTCAAGGAACATCTTTGTACACAGTATTGCAATAAACTAATTTTCATTTTTATAGGCACTGCGTGCTACTGCAATAGAAACGCAAGACAAAGGTAGAATAATGTTCTGTGACAAAGGCGTCATTTTATTCATTCGGATTGAACCCATTTTCGAAGTTTGAATAATATTTGTGAAAAAAGGCGCTGCCTCTCTTTAAAGTATACCGGAAATGATAAATCTGTGGGCTTATCCCGTAACTCTGAAAGCGATAGCGAGAGTTGCGCGAGCGGGACCGTGCATAGTGCGACTAAGTTGGTACGAGCGAGATGGCATGCTCTCGCAATCAGAATCACGAACGTTTCAAAGTTAGAGGATAAGCCCGCTGTATTCTTGTATTGTTTAAATTTAAGGTGCAACGTTTCGGTCAGCGCGCGAAATTCAAATTTTCTTGCGTTTTATGTCAATTACAGCTTAATTATTCATAGTAGGTTCATGAAAACTAATTTTGCGATAATAAATAGATTGTTTCAAGAAATTACATCAACCAAAAATTCAAGTTGAAAGCTAGTATAAGTACATTTCCCACTAAACCAAAAACCAAGATGAAAATCAGCTTATTGAAATTTGTAGCTAAACCAATGTTATCTAGGTAATCATTTTACCCGTAATTACTTAAAACAACTTATTTATTGGCGCAAAATTGGTTTCAATAAATCCACGACGAGTAATTCAGCTGTAATTGACAAAAAACGCAAGCAAATTTGAATTTCGCGCGATGAGTGAAACGATGCACCTTAAAAATAAAAAAATCGAAGTTTAATTTTTTTTTGCTCGTGGACGGTATCTGAAATTTTATTCTAGCCACTGCATGCAGAAAAACTGAAAATGCAAGTAGTATAAAATCCTTTAAAAACAACTGCAATAGACATACAATAAAGTAAATGTGGTATAATCATAATTTTAATTTCTTATACATTATTTACGAAACTAACGGTACAATTTAAAAATGTGAGTGCCGCAAGATAATATCTCAAATATCGTCAAGTTTTCTTTTTATTTGATCTGAAATTATCTTCAAATAACTTAACCCAGTTTTCATATTGCTTATTATCTTCCTCTTCTAATTCTTCACAAAACTTGTCGATGTCTTCATCTTTAACTTCAGCTTCTTCGTCATTGAAAAGCTTCTTTTTTTTAGCATTTTTGTTTTTTTTCTGTATTTCCCCTAAGTCTTCGTTATCAAATTTGATTTTCTTATTTGAATCGAGTACAGTATCTTCCGACCCTTTACTCATTTTTGATTTCTTGGTATTCCTTGTTTGTAAATCTGCATTAATTTCTTCAATAGTTTCCTCAGGTTTCGCTATGTTCAGTTCTTTGGAAGTTGGTAACAAGGGAGTCTCATCTTTATCATGCCTTGTTTGTTTTCGTTTTTTACGTCTTGCAGTTTCTGTCTCGACCGACGCTTCTTTGGCCTTTACATTTCTATCCATCTCTGCAAAAAAAAAATATTATTTTACAAATTTAGTAACTGAAATCTCGCAACCAAGTTGGTTTAATTTTGGAGATTTATCTCTGGTAACTGCAAAAAAACATTGTCCTAAAATTGTAAAATAAACTATTCAAAACTAGATGACCCAATGAATTTCGTACCAACTAAATCGATTTAAAAAAAAATTGAATTTTCCTAATTTTCCTTTTTTTCAAACTACCCAAGTATTGAGATGAGAAAAATTTTATATTTATTTATTTCAGAATATTCGTAGGAAAATATAGTTAATGGTTTTCAGATTTAATGCGAATTCAGTTTGTTTCAGTAATTAATAAATATATTTTTTTCTCTTGAAATACGGTATAGCTAAAATATTTGTTTCATCTATGGTTAAAATTAGTTTTATAAAATATTTTAAATAATAGAAACAAATTATTGGATTATTGATCCATTATTGTATTAAGACGTGATGATGCAGCAGTAAAACATGTATTGTACATGTATTGTTGTATTGTTAAATATAGTACGTATGTGTATGTAATACATATTACAATTTTAGTTATAGGTACATTTTTCTTGGAAATGTTATCTGCGATTCTCAGAAGATTCTGCATTTTCCACGATAAGAAATATCCTACGTCCAACCTCATGATTCACATTTTTTCTCCAAATTTCATCAATGTCAGTTCAGCCTTTAACCACAGAATTCTCCCTATTATACAGGGTTTTATGTCTTTGCCTTTAAGTTAGAAATATTAAATGTCAGACAGACTTATGTATATTAGAAAGATTGGTATGCACATACCAGGCACTGAAATTGCTTGAAATATCATGAGCAGTTTCAGCATAGTTCATATCTATTAATAACTAGTAATATCTCATGCTATGACAACGGAGAGCGTCGGCGACGCTGCGCTCGCAAACAATTTTTTTGACAGAACCCGGTTCATTCATTCGCCGCAATGCGGTGCTTTTCCTAATTATAATGTGGGCGTACCAATAACAATAACTATTGAATTTTTAAGCTGCCTGCCCGTGTGTCTTGTAAATATAAGAACTTCGCCAGTCTCGTGGTTTCTATAAAAAAATTGTATGCTCGATTGTAAATTGTGCAGCTGTTTTTGAATACGGTTCAATACGAAAAACTGTATAAACAAAAACCCACATTTTTTGCCTTTCACTTCAATTAAAATGTTGTTTTTTACCTTCCAACTGATATCAACAGAAGTTATTTATTAGTTGTAAGTCAGTAAGTAAGTGAAGTGCAAGATAAACACATCGAACGTTATACGATGAGATAAACAATACAAACACGAACGTAGTCGGTAATATACCTTTACGTAATATGTGATTCGAGGCCGGCGTGAGTTTAGGTACCTACAGCTAGACTGCTAACCAGTCGCCGGAACGACGCAGACTCGAAACCTACTCAATCGGCTCGCCAACGTGAATCGCGCCAATTTGTTAATTTAAAACAGAGGAGTACGTGACAACTAGCTCGTGTTTTATGCGCTAAATTTACAACATCCTAAAGAAAAGCAAGAAAATGACTGACAAGCAGTACATTTTGGGAATGGACATTGGGACTACTTCAGTAAAGTTGTGTGTTTATGATCCTGATAGTAAAGAACTGGTGGCCAAGCAGAGCAAAGATACCGCTGCTAATATTCCTAGTGATCAAGGAATCGAGGGGAACAAGCAGGATGTACCAAAAATAGTTTCAGCAGTGCATTATTGCGTTTCTCGCCTTCCTAGAGATGTTTTGCGGCATGTCACAAAAATTGGAGTCTGCGGACAAATGCACGGAGTAGTTTTGTGGAAAAATAAGTAAGCGATAAATATAAATTATTTTTCATTTTATTTACCTATAAATGTTTTTGAAATTTTATTCTTTGTATACGTGTGGATATCTGTGTATGGATATTGGATATGAATGATATTGGTTATATCATTAAAAATGGTACACATAATAAACACCACTTGAATCATGTTGGTTTAAATGATTGTCATGACAAATTGATGTGGAAATAAAATCACATATCTAGAAGAAATGCAAAAGTAACTGTTGTCAATCTATCTGTTACCTAATTTTTACAAAATGACTAAACCAAACTTTATAATAAAATGCGACAAGAAACATCATGAGAGATATCATAAGACAATTATTTTAAATCCTGAAATATTTAACACTATATTAACTCCTATAACAATTAAAAATAGCAAGCATTAAATTACCATTTAATAATAGAAAATAAAAACTGCAAATAATCATCATCGTTGTTAATTATTTGTTGTTATTTGTACTAACGTTAATGTTAACGTACAGACTACAGGCATACTTACTATACTTTTTTTTGGTACTATTTTTAAAAAAGCTTGCCATGTTATTATACATGAAACTATTTATTTTTCAGGGCCTGGGATAAAGTTGAAAAAGATGGAGTTGTTATACGTTTCGAAGCACTACGAGAGAACATGTCGGCTTTATATACGTGGCAAGATACCAGATGTAAGCCTGAATTTTTAGAGTCATTGCCAAAACCAGATTCACATCTTCAATGCTATTCAGGTTATGGCTGCGCAACACTTTTATGGATGTTAAAACATAAACCAGAAAAACTAAAGAACTTCGATTATTCTGGAACAGTTCAAGATTTTATAGTAGCAATGCTTTGTGATTTAGAGACACCTATTATGTCAGATCAAAACGCTACTAGCTGGGGATACTTCAACACCGAAAAAAATGAATGGAACTATGATATATTGAAAACTGTCGACTTTCCGGTTAGTTTATTGCCAAATATCATGAAAAGTGGTAATTTCGCCGGAAAATTAAATTCAGCTTGGAATGGAATACCTGCCGGAACACCAGTCAGTGTAGCAATGGGTGATCTTCAGTGTTCTATAATAGCTACACTAGAAAGTAAACAAGACGCTGTTCTTAACATTTCAACATCCGCACAGCTTGCGTTTGTCGTCAATAGCATTACAGATTTAGGGTGTAGTACCGTGGAACACCTGCCCTATTTCAACAATTCATATTTGGCCGTAGCCGCATCTCTCAATGGCGGCAACGTACTAGCTACTTTTGTTAAGATGCTGCAACAGTGGATGCTTGAATTCGGGTTTCCTATACCTCAGTCAAAAGTTTGGGAAAAACTTATCGCGCTCGGTTTGGATGCGAAAGAATCATCGACTATGAAAATTTGTCCTCAGTTACTGGGGGAAAGACTTGCTCCGTTGGGAAAGGCGTCTGTGGAAAATATTGACCTTTCTAATATTCATTTAGGTAAAGTATTTAGATCTCTTTGTGATAGTTTGATTGATAACTTGCACTCTATGATGCCAAAAGAGATATTGCGCAATGCAAATATAAAAAGAATTGTTGGTAATGGTTCCGGTTTATCAAGGAACGCCGTATTGCAAAGGGCTGTGGAGCATTACTACAATCTTCCATTGGAATTTACATGTGGAGGTGATGCCGCAAAGGGTGCAGCTATAGCAATCATGCAGATTTAAATATTTATTTTATACATTAACATTTTTGTTGATTATCAAGTTCATTCAATTAGAATGCGTTAATTTGAATTTCTCGGTAACAACACTGTGGCCTATCTATTTTAAAAGTCATTGGATCTTTATTATTGTTTGTTTTAAAAGCAATTCGTTGCTATATCGAATACTTTAGAAACACAGATGATCGGATGGATGAATTGTCATTGTAGCGGATCATATTTTGAAAACGTTACACCTGATAATCATGTACAGAATCTTACTATCATTTTCAAAGACTTATTCAAAGATACCCAACCGAGCACAAGGAGGTGCAATCAGAATTAATTGATTTTTCATCAGCCATTTTGTGACGTCACCTTCTCAGGGCCACTAGCTGATTTTAGAGGGATCTCTCGACGCCACATTTATTAAAATCGGCTTTTTTGCGCTTCACTGTTGGGTAAAAATAAAAGTTAAATATGAATAGTCAGAAACAGTATATTAAATATAAGTTAATATAATACAAATAACAATATAATACATAATTATATTATGTAAGCTTGAATTATATTACTTATAAGTTTAAATATAATTTTAATATTTTCTGATCAGTAATTAACATTATAAAATACTTTTTATTATGCATTTGAATGTTTTACTATTGCAAATAAGGTAATCATAATAAGTCGTATTTTTTAATACTCTAAATAGCTTGACTTGGTCTCATCATCATTGTTAACACCATCTAAACCACTGGAGCAGCTATGCCAGCGGCCTAGAGCCTCGCTCCGTTATTTCAAGGAGCTGGGTTGGCTCGGGTAGACGCTGGCAGGGGGGAATGCACAATACACCCCATGCGGGACGTCAGTGCAGGACTCATCGCCCCCATCTCGAATAAGAATAAGAATAAGAATACTCTAAATATTACTAATCTAACAATACTACAATATAATTATTTTCACTACAATTTACGAGTACCTAAGAGATGGAACCATGCTTGGATTAGAAAATGGAACAACAGAGTATATAATTGTCAGTGTGGTAATATATTTTTCCATATTTTTCTCGAATATTGTAGTGATTTTCACTATATTATATTAGTTATATTTTATATTTTAGTGCTGTTAGATTAGTAATGTTTAGAGAATTTTAACAAAACGATGTCGTTATTATTAAGAAAAGTATCATTAAATTAAAAACCGAAAAACACAACTGCATTTGAAAAGTCTGAAATATTTAAAATGGCCAGTTAAACCGTTGAGCTTCGCATATAGTTGGTGTTCGGTGCTCAAATTTCCCAATTTTCAACTTAAAAAAGTGATTAATAAAACGATTTTTTTGAGTGCACTTTATTTTTTATGCCCATCAAATATAGGCAACGCTCTCCTAAAATTAAGACGAATCTAACTATCCCTCAGACTTTAAAATCAGTGAAGGCGTTTTGGCTACAGGAGAAAATGTTTGTATTAGATAAGCTCCAGAACTACCGATCGGATTCTTCGACAGTTATTCTACATAACCTTTACTCACTAGCTTTTGCCTGCCGCTTCATTTGCATTGCCTATACAAATGAAACCGTAGTCAATAGCTATTACTTTTACAACAATGGGCAGCAGAACAGGGTCAAAGCTACCAGTGGTTAGGATTGCATAATTATACACTTCCAAGCAATGTCAGATAGTATGTCGAGAGTTATGGCAACTGGGTTACTGATGCTGTTCAGATAACGATGGAGAAAAGCAAGCATTATTTTTACCTATTTTAAACAAAATATTTATCACTATCTCTATTAAATGAAGACGTAGAAAGATAGGCAGTTATAGCTTGTAGCCCTACTTCTTTTCCTCAAAGAGAGGAGAGATGGCAATAAATATGTATTGATTCAACAATTGGTTTTCTCAACCTTTACCTAGCTTCGATGTGGGCTGCAAGCTGCAATGAATTGCATCCCAACTTAGATTTGTTGTTGTTCGATGGGCGAGCCTCTTAACTTCATGATAAAACGTCCTTTTATTGGTGTCAATCAAAGACATTAATAATAGGGAGAATTCTGTGGTGTCAATAAATAAACTGTTATTGTGTTGTAAGTATGTAACATAATGCCAGCTCACATAAGCTAGGTCCTGAGAAAGCGTAGTTATTTTCTGCGCAATGGGTGATTTATCACATTTTAATTCAATTTTCTAAGGCTTTTTTTTTTTTAATTTTATCACTAAAACTAACCTAGAATGTTTTATTAATAATTATGGATGTATATAAGAATTTCAATGATTTATTCTGACTTACTATATTTATACACCTTAAAGCCTACGCAGTCATCAATATTTTGTATTCTTGGTAGAATTGCGAATCAATTTCAATTTGTTTACATTATTTCACACCTTTCACTCACAAACACATGTTCAGGGTTTCCAGCTAACATTTTAGAAAATCCCACACAGGGACCCTATTCGGAGAAATGACATTTTATCTCGGTCACTCTCACTCCCATTAAATTCTAAATTAGAGAGACAGTGACCGAGATAAAATGTAATTTCTCCGAATAGGGTCCCAGAAATCCAAAATACAGGCAAAAAAAATCCCCGAAAAAATACGTGTGGCGACGGCGGCGTTACACAGCTGTAGGTTTTTGTTTTTCTAGCAGGGACCCTATTCGGAGAAATGACATTTTATCTCGGTCACTCTCACTCCCATTAAATTCTAAATTAGAGAGACAATGACCGAGATAAAATGTCATTTCTCCGAATAGGGTCCCAGGGACCCTATTCCTGTGCGCTCGAGATAATCTCGGTGACTGTCTCTCTAATATAAAATTTAATGGGAGTGAGTGAGAGAGAGATAAAAATGTCATTTCTCCGAATAGGGGCCCAGGGACCCTATTCCTGTGCGCTCGAGATTATCTCGGTCACTGTCTCTCTAATTTAGAATTTAATGGGAGTGAGAGTGACCGAGACGGACTGAAGTTTGATAAAGTGAATTAAATAGAAGATTGCAAAATACTGCGGTGTCGTTTCTAGCCTTTGTTTATCTTTTCTGAGCTTTGATTATATAGTTGATTATATAAGTGTATTATTGATTATAAATATTTTAACTATATTTTAAAACGGAACATCCTGAGCTCTCAGTTTAGGGCGAACTACTAGTACGTACGTATTATGTTCCTTGACTAGTACGAAGATGGAAGCCTAGTACATATCTATCGGGTCGCTAATTATTGCATTTATCGCTACCTTGGAGGAATGAAAGATTGCTATACTCAAGAAGCTTGTAGGTAAAACGTGGTAGTTAAGTAGTTAAAACTTGTAGGTTTTACCTACAATCTTCTTGGCTATACTATACTCGGACTCGGAATCCGACAGCTCTTTGCCAACAGGTGCCCTATTCGGAGAAATGACATTTTATCTCGGTCACTCTCACTCCCATTAAATTCTAAATTAGAGAGACAGTGACCGAGACAATCTCGAGCGCACAGGAATAGGGTCCCAGCTGACAAGACAACCACTCAGTTTTTGGCGGGAACGTGAAGAAGTCATGTCGCGTCATTATATTATTTTCCAAAACTTGTGTTATTTCGAGTGTTAATGTGCAAAAATTGTGGATTTTTATTCATTAAGTGTTCGTGACCGCGCATGAGTGTTGGTGAATAGTATAATGTCGTGAAACGTGAATTTTCGTGTTGTTTCCAAAACTCCATAGAAACCCTTAGTAAAGTCTCCACTTCTTTACTGGGGTGTGACTTGGACTTGACCGAGACTTACTTTACTTGACTTAGACTATGACTGAGACTTGTTTTAATTGTGAAATACTTTACTTCACTGCAAATATTACAAAACTTGACACTGGCTAAATACACAACGTGTGAAGCCAAAATTTAAGAGAAAAAAAAAAAGACAACCACGTGAATGGTTCAAAGCAGAGTGGATTGGAGTGGATACGATTTAAATTGTTTTTTTAAATGTTATATTAAGATTATTTGCCGTGTTTAACTATTTGCTGTAGTAAGGTTAGCCATTTACTATGACGAGGTTTGCTAGAGCCAAAGGTTCCAAATCATCAAATGAGAAGGCCCCAGAAGACGGCACACCATGGGAAGTGATGAAAGAGCAGCTTCTGCAGGCGAAGAAACAAACTGAAGAAGCCAAGAACAGAGAAAAGGTTAGTCTTGATGTGCCCTTTAACGTATGACTAGGTCGATTCTAATAGATATCTTAAATTTAGCAAATTGGTATGTTTATTATTAAAATTTAGGTTAATGTAATTGTTTCAGGCAGAAAAACAGCGTATTGAGAACTATGAGAATTTCCTAAAAGAACACAAATCTCAGAAAAGGAAAGCTACATGGTGTGATTTCCCTGAAGCAGAAAATTCAAAACCAAAAGAATCTAAAGTTGAACCACCATCAAAGAAGAAGAAAAAAAACAAGCAAAAGAAACAAAATGGAACTGTACCACTAACACAATCAACTGAAAACTTGGCGGAAACCAAAGTCACAAATACTCCTAGCAAGAAATCTAAAAAGAAAACAAAGAAGGAACAAAAATCTGATGAATCAAGCATTCAGGAACAGGAAAATAACACAGGACCAACAGACTCAACTAATGATACAGTTTCCGAAAATGCAATGGCAAGTTCTCCAAATAATAAAAAAAAACAGAAGCAGAAACACAAGAAGCAAATCTCAGTGGAATCATTACAGACAAACCAACAACAAAATGGTGATCATACTGATCTATCCCAAGTACCCACTAAAAAGAACAAGACTAAAAACAAGAAGAATAAAAAACAAAAAAAAGTTTCAGAAGAAAATGGACCTCAAGATAATGAAAATCATAACAATGTTGAGCAAAACGATAAACAAAAACAAAGCAATAACCAACAAAAGAAAATTAAAAAAGACAAAAAATTTGTTGACGGAGCACCAGTGCGTAGAAAACCAATCAATGATAACAGTTTCCAGCTGATCATCAATGGGAAAGAAGTAGAACTTGTCAGATTTGATGGTTTTCCAATTATGAAGAAAGACGCTGAAAGACTACAAGAATTAAAAAACAACATGATAAAGAAAGGCATACCGAAAAGTGAAGTAAACAGAACCTTGAAATTAGAACGTAGAAGGGCTGAAAAATCTTTGGCGAGGTTAAAGAGAGATGTGTGCTATAACTGTAGAAAAGGCGGACATAATTTATCAGACTGCCCAGAGTTGAAGACGAAGATACCAGGAGTGGGGGCTCCGGATGGGGTCTGCTTTAAATGTGGATCAACAGAGCACAGGCAGTTTGAATGTAAAGTACAGAAGGACAAGGAGTTCCGATTTGCTACTTGCTTTATTTGTAAAGAACCTGTGAGTATGATACTACAGATGTAAGTTAAAAGTTAATGTTAATTTCAATTTCAGTTAATTCGCCAGAGGACAGGCAGCCGTGTCATCTTAGTAAACAGTGAACATTATGCAATCTCCAATTGCCCAGTCCAGTTATGTCAAATTACGAATAATTGGTTTCTGTATGATAGGGCATGAAACTGCAGTGCGCAGCTAATTGTTTATACTTATATACGGGTGTTTATTTATCTCTATCAAAATAGAAAACCAATTTTTAAATAAAAGGTTCTATTTGGAACATCCGCCTATCAAAAATTTGATTTAATCTTTGACTAAGGTTTTGATCGAGGTTCAATGTGAATCTTAAAATATGGTACTTAAATATTCAGATTTAGCAATATATCTGTACCTTGCCATATTTCATAACTAGCTGCGCCCCGTGGTTTCGCCCGCTTTTCTACAGGAACAGTAAATTTTTTCAGGATAAAAAGTATCCTATGTGTTAATCCAGGGAATAATCTACCTCCTTACCAAATTTCATCCAAATCCGTTCAGCCATTACAGAGTTGAACGGGAACTTACCTACTTACACACAAACTTTTACTAGGATAAGTTACACATAGCGCATGTGTTCAGGTATGTCGAAATCAACGCATGCAATCTTCGCTCAACCCAAGAAACTTAAAATATGCTTAAAGATGACATTTTTCAAAATATATTCTGGCCATCGTACTACTTATTCACTTATACACCCATTTAGATACTGCATAAAATAACAAGTATTTATTGTATTTTTTTTTTTTTCAAAAATGTAATTGTGTATTTTCAGGGCCACATAGCCAGGCAGTGTCCAGATAATCCCAAAGGCCTGTATCCTAATGGCGGAGGCTGCAAGCTGTGTGGTGATGTCACTCACTTGAGGAAAGACTGTCCGACTGTAAGTTTATATTCCGTCTGTGTCTTTGATCAATTTGTCCACAAAAGGCAAAGCGAGCTTATTGCACCTTACCCCGTCCCTTACCTCTTCCTTGTAAATAGTCTCCATGCTAAGGTTGCCTGGAAGAGATCGCTTTAAGCCATAAGGCCGCCAATTGTTTCACTAGTTTTTAAGTAGATTTTTGTATTATGCATGTATTTTCTGGAGTGAACAATAAAGAGTTATCTATCTATCTACACTTCGGGAAACTACATCTAATTATTGAAAAAATGTAGAATAAATTGTGGTTATTCATTTAGTGAGACCTCGGTAAGTTCTAAAACTGCGACAAGAACCAATGATGGACTGGTAGCATCATTTTTCGCTTTCGTTTTAAGGGGCAGAGTGACGATGATGTTTTATCATACTAATATTATAAATGTGTTTGTTCCCGTTCAACTCTGTAACGGCTGAACGGATTTCAATGAAATTTGGTATGGTAGCTTATACACTGGATTAACACATCTAAGGCTACCTTTTATCACAGAAAATATTCAGTTCCTGTAGAGTAGCGGGTGAAACCGCGCGGCGTTGCTAGTTAATTATAATTTCTAGCTACTGTAAATTTCTAACGAATCAAAAAAGATTTTTTTCAGTTTTTTCTATTCAGATTAGGTTTAAAATTGCAACTATATGCAGTAAACGCATCTGAGTCGTTGGGTCGTTAATCATTCAATCTGTCTATCTGGCTCGCACTTTCAGGCACTTATGTGACGTTTATTGCTCGACAGCTCAGATGATAATGCGTTTCATAATATTGCTTGTTATAATAAACACTCTGTAATTACACCAGTTGATCTTAAATTCTGTTTCTGTTTACAGATGATGGGTAAGAAAGAAGAAACATCAATCAAACTGCAAACCCTGGATTCCACCGACACTCTAGAAGGTATGGAACAGAAAACAAATACAACACCCCAGGAAACAACAAAGAAACCGAAGAAAATTACATTCTAATAGGTACAAATGAAATTTAATGTTGTAAGTATATTTTAAAATAAAACAATATGTTCTATGTTAAACGTGTATTTGAAAACCAGTTAAAGTTAAAAGGAATAATAGGAGATCAACTTTCAAAACTGTCTTTTAAAGTCACCTACAATTAAACAACAAAACAAAATGACGTTTACACAAAAGTTATCTAAACATTATTTTTGTACAAACATTTGCAACCTACTTCAATAAAGTCAAAAATTGCAACCTACTTCAATAAAGTCTGGTGATAAGGGGTTTGACTTTATTCGCCCTAAGTTTTGTTAGCTGCCCTCGACTTCTCCAGGATCCCATAATCAGATCCTGACCAGCGGGCTTATCCTCTAACTTGAAACGTTCGTGATTCTGATTGCGAGAGCATGCCATCTCGCTCGTACCAACTTAGTCGCACTATGCGCGGTCCCGCTCGCGCCACTCTCGTTATCGCTTTCAGAGTTAAGGGATGAGCCCACTGATCATGATGGGACCATCTGGGAAATACACCCTTTCAAACAAAAAAAAAAACCAAAACAGTCCAGCCGTCTACAAGTAATCGAGGAACATACATAAATGTTTTTTTCAAAAAGCACTGCATCAATTTCTATAAAATTTAATAGGGACCACCTCTGAAGTATGTATGACCTACCTTTATCTGTGGACCCACATAACAAAAACCTCATCAAAATTGATTCATAATAATTGGCGGAGTAATCGCGTCACAATCGTACAAAAAAATCAGTTGAATTGAGAACCTTCTCCTTTTTGAAGTCAGTTAATAAAATGACACCAAATTCGCTTCTAGCACATTTGTTTTTGTGCAGAACTGCAATAGTGCGTGTACTGTACGGTTGTTTTTTTTATATCTCTGTCTTTATCGATATTGCTTTGCTGAACAGAGATAAAGCGCATATCATACTAATGCATACCATGCTGATATTTTGCTGTTGATAAAATTATGTAGGGTACCTATACGAGGAGCTGTACGAGGTGTTACCAGGGTTAGAAAGGATAATTATCATGATAAAAAACAGTTTGATAATTATCAATTATTGAAAATAAAAATAAAATATCTCAGGGCCGGAAACTTATAACGCATAACTTTCATCTTGTGTATTGTGGTACATTTATAAATAAATAATAATTTATAACTGTTAATATTTATTGTAGATGTTATATTTAAAAAAATATAAGCTAGCTATTACCCGCGACTTCGTTCACGTGAACATTCAAAAAAAAAGTAGCCCACGTCCGTCTCTAAACCTATGCAAAAATTAAGCTCGATCCGTTTAGCCATGAAAACGCGAAAAAAACCCGGACAGGGAGACAGAGCTACTTTCGCATTTATAATATTAGTTAGGATAATACGACCCGATCTGGTGATAATTATCAAGTATAATTAACTTGATAATTTCGAACCCTGGTTAATACTCATCTGACATGGTAATTATCATTTCAATGTACAATAATTATTATTTTACGTCTACAAAGCATCAATACTAGCTTTCAATTGCTCCACAGATTGGTTTGCAATAAGCCCAGTAATGCCTTCTGGACTCTGCGGGTCCTCCCTCGTTAGTATCCTCGCTGCTTCCTCTAGAAACCGGATTGGCTCTTGAAGTCTTTCTTTCAACTTCTCATTGTCGATGAGGCCGAGCGAATACTCGTTGCGGGCTAGGAACATTACCGGTGCGTGTAATTCGTAAAGCATCATACCTGAAAAGTGTAAACGTATTAGTTAAAATATTTCAAAAATTTGATCAATTCGGAAAATATTCATATTCTTTTTGAACATATTTTCTTCAAAAGCTAAGAAGGACTGAACTGAATGAAACCTGCTTTAAAAATGACCGCATTCAAATCTGTCCAGTTGTTTGAGAGCTACGATGCCACAGATTTTTTTTTTTTTTTTTTTTTTCTGTCGGGGGTTAACAGAATAACCAACTTCGTTGTTGATTTGGACGTTGTGAAAAAAGTACGACATATCTGTCGAAAAGCGTGCATTTGGAAGCATAGACCATAAGCCCAGCTTGAAACGCCTATGTCCCGGGTATATCCTAAAATTGCGGCCAGAACCAACAGAGGACGGGTAGCACCGTCCTCTTAGTAAACGAAGATTGTTCTGCAATCTCCAAGCTACCTCCACCACCACCCCCCAACATGGGGGCATTCTTCCAGCTGTGGACGCCTGATATGAAGATTCCAAGAAGTGGGAATTGCAAAAATTGTAAATAGTCCCATTGCTCTATACCTGTTATTGAGGATAGCGGGAATGGAATAAGCATTAATAAGTTATGGCAAACCTCTCATGCGGCTTTCCCCCGGCATTATGAGGTCGAGGGTAGATAGCACGAGGCGGCAGAACTGTGCCTTCCGCTCCAGCATGAGGTCGGGCAGCTCGTCGATACTGTATCCCTCCACGCGTCCATACAGTTGACCTAGTGAGTACTTTATGCCGAGTAGCAAAGCGTGACGAGGGTGAAACACTGACTTGTACTGGAAACACGATAAAAAAAATTTGTTGTGGAATTGTGAAATCTTAGTAGCTAGTAGTAGTCATGGAGCTGTAAAAAGCTTGGCAGGATTAGCGGAAGCGCGAACATGAGGGAAACATATCACAACTAATGGCATTTAGAAAGAATCTCCATAAGTAGAAAAATTGTCAAACTACCTACCACTTCCAAGTCAAATGATTGTTGCGCGTCTGTGCTTTTGACAGCGTTACTTGAGACTGCTTGAGACGCTGCTCACAATTCTGACAACGCTTGCTCAGGCGAGCTGTGGTCAAATGTCTATCAAGTCGAAATCAACCACCATAAAAGTAATACCCTATCCTTGATCACATTCTCGCTACCATGGTGAGTTGCAGACATCTGTAGCAAATTCCCGATTTTATAAAATACGTTAGTTGTACCTTCTTGAGCGCGGCCTCCCGTTGCTCGATGGCCTGCGGGCCGGGCTCCAGCGCGTCCAGGTGTTCGAGCTCCGCCTGCACCACGGCTAGCAGCTTGCACATCGCCGCGCTCGAGGTCGAGAACCCACAGCTCTTCTCCGAACACTTCCATTGGGCCTCGTTGTCTATATAACGATGACCAAAGAAATGGTACATTCGCCACTTATTGTTAAAGCTAGCACATTGAGAGATTAAAAAATACTTTAATTGATATTTTTTTATGAAACTGCCTGACGCGACGAGCAGGTCGCTTGCCTGATGCTAAGCGTCACGCTTCCCCATAAAAATTCAGTCTGTTGTATTATATACAGTTCTAAACACTGCTGGCACCGTCTTGCGCTCGTCACTTTGAGATATGAGATGTTAAATCTCTTTATGTTCAGTAATTGCGCTGGAAACATTGCCTTTGGATCCGGAACACTGTTTTCAGACTACTGCTTGGTGGTTGAATAACCGGTGAATGTATGGTACTACCATAGGCGGACTCTGCAAAATAATCCTATCATTACAATGAAACCTGCCTAGGGGATTCGTAGATAGTAGGACTCCATTATCGCACTTGCTGCATTTAAGCGTGCTAAGATGCGTGCCGAGCTCCGCGGGGTCGGCGCAGCGCGCGCATTCGCAGCTGAAGAACTTGGACTCCAGGAGGAACTTGCGCCGCAGGATGGTCGGGGAGAGGACGTGCGTGTAGCACAGGTGCAGGGGCTCGCCGGACTTGAGGGGCACTGCTGCGCGGACTTGCACTCTGACATTAGGAGATATCGCACATTAGTTACGACCACTTATTAAATTGGCATATATATTATTAATTTTATTTATAATATTGGTATATGTATGCATTTACAAAAAAAAAAGTATTTATACATTCTATCAGTTATCTGGTTCCCATAGTACAAACTTGCTTATTTTAGGGCTAAATGGCGCTGTGTGTGAAAAAAGTTCACCAATATTTTATTTTATTAATTATAATTTATTACTAGCTATTACCCGCGACTTCGATCGCGTGGACCTACAAAAAAAAGTAGCCTATGTCCGCCTCCGACCTTTAAGCTATATCTATACAAGAATTCAGCTTGAGCCGTTCAGCCGTTTAGCCAGGATAACGCGACAAACACCCAGACAGAGAGCTGGAGTTACATTCGAATTTATAAAATATATTAGAAAATTATCGTGGCTTGAACACCGGTGTAATGGTTCGCTATGGATTAATTTGTGTGTGGTGTGGTGAAAACTTACTGGTAATCATTCTGAAGGATAGAGTGCACGATGTTTGGGACACAGCTGTGAGCCGCGATGGCTAGTCGAGGATAAATCGCGCGGATGCTGAAGCCAGCACGCGATGGAACTTCTACAGAGTTTACCTGTGAAGATGAAGATTTGATAGCTAGGCTAGGAGCACTCCTGAGGACGTACCATACTTTTTAATAAAAGATAAATTTAATTACCCTGGCGATTGCAATCGAGCGATGCGTTTTGCTTTGTCGAAAATCTAGTTGGGATTTCATAACAGAAATGTTGAAAATTAATAAAATCGCAATATAAAAATGATGAATGATCAGGCCTTCCCCAAGAGTTATGATCTGTCTACTGATGAAATAATGACAGATAGGCCAAAATTTAAAGATTAAAAAAAAAGTTTATTGCCTTTTTGTCAATTTCAACATTACATATAAGAAATTCCTACTAGATTTTTTGGACCAGTAGGCAGATCATACATCTTCTCCAAGAGGATAATTTTCTGGATGCGCAATCCACTGAGTATATTATATTCTGATGTTATAGTAGTTACAGGTGAGTACCTCTAGAATCCCGCAGACCCTCTGCACCAGTTCCTTGTCGAACCTGTCTCCCAGTCTGCAGTGGTCGACGAGGAAGTCTGCGATGTTGACTTGGTCCGCCGCCCACGAGGGCCGCTGTTTGCGCGCGTCGGTGTGCGTCTCCATCGGCTCCAGCTCGCGGTTCCAACGGGCAGGGTCAGTCTCCTTGGCTAGGAGTAACCTAACGAAAAACCTCGAATTGAAATCAATTAAATTACCTATGTACTCCTTGTCGATTAAAATTTATTGATCGTAGGATGTTACTGACAATTTCGCGAAGGAGTGAAGTTGGAGTTTTATTTAGTGTAACTTTCAAGTGACTCCAAAGGGGATTATTAAAAATATTTTTTCAGTCACTGTTAGCGAGAGTGTTATTTTTGATCACTATACATTATTAGGTGAGATCATGATAACCTGGTGCACTAAGGCGGTCCTCATACTGCACCTCGCAATGCGACGGGGCGCGGGATTCATAAACAAATGAGACGCACACAGTCAGTCTGTGGTACAGCGGTTGTTTTCTATACAAACAGAAAAAAATAAGTGCTCTGCGCATAGGCCGTGTCGTAGGGCGCGGTGCGGTGTGTGAATCGCCTAACGGCTTCACCTACTTAAGGTGAGGTAATATTATCGACACTAGGTAGGCTACTTAAGTATCTAAATCGTGGTTTCTAATTGACCTATACAATACCGTTGAATTGAATAATTTTAAAATTAAAACACATATTATACCTGATAAAAAATAAGATCTCTAATCTATTATAAGTAATTATACTGATTTAGTTGTGTCAAGTTTTTAGACGAAGCTACATAACGCGTTTCTTAACGCTCAAGTCAACCTCAAATGGACTTGCCTCAGGGGCGTGATGCAGTCGAGTTGCGGCGTGCTGGCGGTCCAGTCGTCCACCGGCTGGAAGCGAACCCTTGCTGCGGCAAACACTGCGCACTCCCCCGCGTGCTGGGGCGAAGTCTCGCACTCCGCGCCGCAGACCGGCCAGCCGCACCGGGAGCATAGCGTGCTTTCCACTGGGCAGTAGCACCCGAGGCAGAGTGGGGGAGTATCTGAACACGAACTAGGATGATTGAGTACGTATACTCAGTGAATTAAGTATTTAGTACATCATAAGATGTACTAGGCGACACCGCTGTTTTTACCGAACTTCAGTTAGGTACTTCAGACGAGTATAAACAGTAATCTTTGCTTCAGACTACTTCAGAGATACTCGCTAGAAAAAAATCATCAATCTGATAAATATGCCAATATATATTATAGATAATTATGTAATATGCCAAAGTATTATATTTATGCAAATAGTAAGTACAACATAGCGCGTACAAAGACCACGAAGCGAGCTCTAACGGGTGACCGAGTAAAGTTATATTGTTCAAAGTGATTACAATTTAAAAAAATGGGACAGCACTATGTAATGCGTTGTCACCGCTAAGAAGAAAAATATATAGAAAGTACATATATAATAACTGAATGTACGTACCTATATTATATCTATAGCATTAGTCAGAATTGATTGTATATATTTATACATATGTAGTTAAATTACGGTCGATTTACATAAAGCAGTGGCAGATTCACACATTTTCCAAATACATAATATAATGAATAATTGATATTATTTATTTGCCGGTCATTACATGTAATGTTTTTTTTTCCCGATGTATTATCTAATGTAAGCTCAATGTAGATACGACTTTAAAACACAGCGTAATTAATGTATGCACACATGGTCTTGGAAGATATCCGAAAACTGTCTTACAGAAATCTTTGAGGTCCATGCCATTTGAGCAGAAAAAAAAATATTGTGCCGTCGTAGGCTCAAGCCTACTCAGCCTGGTGGTAAATCCGCAACTCTACCAGGTCGCTCGCCTGATAGTAAGCATCTCGCTTGTTCAAGACGATGCCACTCAAAATTTGAACTTTAGCAGTTCAAAACCATGCCACGGGGTGCTCTCGTCATCCTGAGATATTAGATGTTAAATCTTTTTTGCTCATGTTTCACTGAAAACTTTTCCCTTCAATCCGGAATACAGCAATGTTTGTACACTACTGCTTGACTGGCGCTTGAATAACTGACCAAGGTATGGTACTTCCGTAGGATTCTGCAAAAGAGTCCCCGTGAACCGTGGCGCTCACTGTCAGCCGAGCGACTAAAGTATGCATTGTTACGTCACAGTTGTTTGGGGAAAAACGGATTTCGCTTTAAATTTTTTTTTTCTTTTTTCATACCAACAATGACAGTACAATGATTTCCCGTAAACAGCAACCTAAATGCTATTTTTTATTTGTAGATATTTTAGATTTAATTTATTTATGGATTTATTTTAATTTTGTTTGTAGTTTTAGTTTGTATATTTAAGTTTAGATTATAATATAGTTTACTTTAGAGAAAATTTTGTAAAATTTGTTAATAAAATCTATAACAATAGTAATAGTTGATTTACAAGTTTTGCACTTACATAAGCTTACATAAAAACAAGAGCAAGCACAAAAAAATTCTAGTTAGGACCTATAGTCTAAACTTGCCTGGTTTAGGTCCAACAGCGAACGGAGTGTCGGTAAATATCAACTCGCCCCCGGACAAATCCTTGTTGGCCACCAAGTACCGGCCGTATTTATCATTTTGAAGCACGTCGTAAAAAAGGAAATCGTTTGCCATTATAACAAATTACTCACGCAATATTTCAATTCAATCAAGCAAGTACATTTGCGCTGAATATTTTTTTTTAAATCGGCCGTGTTGAGAGAGTTATCGGGCGCGTGTCTCTAATAGCATCACGTTTAAAATAACCCACAGGCGTCCGATTTTCCGATACATAATGTATTATAAGATCAACGGAGACGTCGAGAGTCGAGAAGACCATTCGAGAATTAGAATTGGGCCGATCATCGGGCGCCCGAAACAGTGGCGGCGCTAGGCGCTAGACCAAACGGGGGTGTCAGCGACATCTGCTTTACAATGCCTCTTTTATTTCCCAGTAATAACGAAAACGTATGAGCTGAATTATACACTAATGTATGAGTGCACGGGCATTATTGCTAATTGAGATTAGAGATTAGTGAGATTGAATCATTTTCGTATAACCTACCTCGATGTGCGTCGAAAGTATATCGAAATTACCTGCTTTACAAAATAATCCATTCTGCTATTGACTCTCCTCATCTATTATGTCCTTCCGCCGTTATTCGAGGCCTTTTAAACAATATTGAGATGACATCTTCCGGTTTAGGCCGTATTTTAGTCGTTGTAGTTCCATTTAACGTCGGAATTATGGTAACTTCCGGCCACCATGTTCACCAGGTGACGCCTATTGGAGCTCTCTTCATTGGCGTCTTGAGTTTCGAGCCGTAACGTGTATTTTAACGCTGTTAGCGTTCGTAAAATTATTATTTTTAGAAATATTTCTTTGAATTATTGTAAACATGTTAAAACTAAAAATGTTTTGTATTAATGTTGTAGTTTCAGATTTTTAAAATAGTTTCGTGAAAAAGTAGAAAAGTTTTCTTTAGCTACCCACATAAAATCATAAAAATTGTAAATCTTTACGAATAATGTCGGAAAGTGAGGATAATGTGCGCGAGTGTGTTTCGTCGTCGTCCTCATCCACCAGCGGTGATGAGGACCCGCGGAAGCATCGTAAGCGGAAACGCTCACGCAAGGAGGACGGGGGGCAGAAAAAGAGTAAGGTATTAGAACACCTTGCCGAACAAGTAAGTCAAATTCAAAACTATTTGGCGAGTAATACCTACCCTCCTCCGGGCTGGTACCCTGTTGGTCCGGAGTAACACCCCCCAGTAGCAATAAATGTGAATAATTCGGCACCAAGCCAGCAGGATGTGAATACAACAGAGGTGCCCGCCGAGTCGGCTCTTAAATTTGATTTCGATTTGACGACAAATCTAAAAGAACCCGCAATTTCAAGGGCTTCTTCCGACCATTTGCAACTGTTAAATTCATTGCAACATTTTAAATCTGAGAATTGGACGAACGTTCGTTATTCTGAAATTCAAAAGTCGTACAATGCTCGGCCGGGGTTCGTTGAACTGGAGGTGAACGATGAGATTAAGCAGTTCGAAAAGGCTAACAATTTGATTGCAACTGATAAGTCCTTAGGTGCGATTACACACGCGGTAATTATGCAAAGTGACGCTTTAAAAACGGGGGTATCTGAATTAATGCAGTGGGTTCATGATAGTGATAATGTTGATAGAGACTCGTTGGTTATAAAAATTACAGAAATTTTTTCGGGTGATTTTCAAAAAATCTCTCGCGATTGTTTGCAATTGCTTTGTGGTCGCCGGGCAGACATTATAGAACAAAGACGAGATGCTTTTCTAAATTTAGTGAAAGATAAATTCCTAAAAACAACTTTGAAAAAGATACCACCTTCTTACGAATATTTATTCGATAAGGACGAATTCTCTGAATTTATAAAAAATAATGGAGGTACTAATAAAGTGTTTTTAAGACCCTCCTTCTCTGCGCAAGAGAAGAGAGTTACACCTGGATCTCAGGCTGCGCAACCTGGACCCAGTAGCTACAACCAAGCCGGTCGCCACACGGCACCGTTTGCGTTGCGATATCAGTCTCCTCAAGGGGTAAGACAACATGTTCCGGTACAATCGTATGCTCCTATGCAATCGTATGCATTTAATTATGATTTCCCAGCCTATGCTGGAAATCAACGGTTTTTTCGACCTCAATTTAAGCCACAGTCGTTTACCGCGGGTCAACAGGCCCCGGCCAATCCGAGAAAACCATTCATTCATCAGGGACCATCCAGTCAAGCCACACGCGGCAGGGGAAGAGGTGGTAGAAAGTACTGACATAGCGAAACCGTTTCAGGGGGGCAGGTTAGGGATGTTCGCGGACACATGGCGGGAGTTTGGGGCGCCGACACCTTTACTCTATATAATAACGGGGTACAAAATTCCTTTTCAAGCACCGCCTCCACTTGTTTTATCGCGCCTTAGCAGCAGCCGCTATCAAACTGCTCCATCTCTCGAAATGGATCAGACCATAAACAACTTAATGATGGAAAACATATTAGAGCATGCCCCCGAAACGCCCAGTTTTTTATCTACCCTGTTTTTAACCCCGAAAAGCGATGGTTCCATGCGCCCTATTTTCAATCTAAAGAGACTAAATCAGTACTTAAAGGTAACCAAATTCAGACTTATCTCAGTTCACCGGATCCCAGACTTTTTACAGCCCAACGATTGGATGGTAAAAATCGATCTTACGCAGGCATATTACCATGTGCCAATAGCACCATCCCATCGGTGCTTTCTAAGGCTGCTATACAAGGGCCAACTCCTACAAATGACCTCTTTGCCGTTTGGACTTGCAACCGCTCCCAAAGCATTCGCGGCTCTCTCGAATTGGACAGCGGAAATACTAAGAGAACAGGGGATTCGTATCGCAGTTTTTCTCGACGATTATTTGATTGCGTGTCAGGACAGAGCGAAGTTGGTGGAGCAGATGCAGACAGTTCTCGGGACCCTGCGAGATTTAGGGTGGATTGTCAACCCATCCAAGTCGATTCTAGTCCCCCAGAAGTCGCTGGAATACCTAGGTCTAATATGGGATACGTGGAAAAACAGGAAAAGCTTGCCCGAGAAGAAAATCCAGGGCCTACGGGCCGCTATAACAAAGTTGCTCAAACAACAAAAGGCAGCGCTTCGCGAAGTCCAAAGCATAGTGGGGAGCTTGAATTTTGCCCGGCTGGCTGTTCCACAGGGTCGATTAAACTTCCGTTGTCTCTTGACCCATTGCAACTACCTACTTCGGAGCAATTTCGAAAAGAAGACTCCTCTTCCTATACAGACAATCGAAGAACTCGAGTGGTGGATGCAGAACTGCGACAAGTCGAGTCGACTTCATCCTCCGTTATTGACTCATTTTCTCACGACAGACGCAGCCGACTCGGGATGGGGAGCAGAGTTGAACGGCGTGCAGGTATGGGGCGAATGGCTGAGCGGAGAAGAGTCAGTTCATTCGAATCAAAAAGAAATGTTGACCATTCTGAAATGCTTGCACCAATTCGGGCCTTTTCTGAGTCATTCGTCGGTTCTGCTTCAATGCGACAACAAATCGGTCGTGGCATATCTAAGAAACGAGGGAGGAAGTCGATCGGAACAGCTGATGAGCCTGACTTACCAGATTTTCAAAATCGTAGATCGTTTCGATATTCACATAGTAGCACATCACATTCCAGGAAAATTCAACGGTGTCGCCGATCGCCTTTCTCGGAAGTCGATACTTCCCGAGTGGCACCTACTTCCTGCGCTGACAGAGGTCGTCTTTCAAAAATGGGGTATTCCAGAAATAGATTTATTTGCGTCGGATCGTGCCCACGTGGTACCAAAATACGTCACCCTAGATCAGACAGACCAAGCAGCGTGGAGACACAACGCGTTTGCCTGGGAGTGGAAGTTCAAACTAGCGTGGATATTCCCCCCTCCGAATCTAATACCGAGAGTTCTCATGCATCTCAATCGGGCGACAGGCACATATTTAATAGTAGCGCCGAGGTGGCCCCAGGCCTTTTGGAGAGCGGATCTAAAGTCTCGGGCTGTAGCACCTCCATTCACAGTCCGCCAGTTACAGTCCAAACTAATAGATCTGTCGACAGGCCATGCCCCACCAAAAATACAGGAATTGACGCTGGAAATTTGGAAATGTGGGGGTGGTCTGAAGCGGTAGGTTCGTGGTCTTCACAACAGAAAGCCTTATTGCGGGCAGGATGGCGAGAATCCACTCTCAATACTTACAAACCTGCACGGCCGCGATGGTTAAAATGGTGTCTAAATTATGATGTTAATCCTATAAACCCGTCAGGCTCAGAATTGGCACAATTTTTGGCTGATCTCCACATTAAAGAAAAGTTAGCATATAGAACCATTTTAGTCCATAAATCTGTTGTTTCTACTCTGTGCACTACTAATGACAGTTGTCAGCTTAGCTCTAATGTTTTAGTTAAACAAATATTGAAATCTATCGCAACAAGTAATGCTAAGACTAGAACTGAAACAAACATCTGGGATACAAATATTTTGATAAATTGGTTATCAAGTAGAGCGCTATCTGTTACAAATTTGTGGGAAGTCTCGCGACAATGTGCTATTTTGTTGTTACTTTGCTCGGGACGTAGAGTACACGATCTCACACTTTTAAGTGTATCCAGCGGTAACTTTGTAGACGATACTAAAGCGAACTGTGTAGCTTTCTGGCCTATATACGGATCTAAAACTGATTCTGCATCATTTACTCAATCAGGTTGGAAATTGTACTCTAATAACGAGAATCCTAATATAGATCCCGTGCTATGGGTAAGAAAGTTGATACAGATCGGCAGGGATAGACGTAGAGAAGGTGAAGTGAGTAACCTGTTTGTAACAGCCCGTGGACCCGCCAAAGCTGCTTCTAGAACAGTAATCGCGGGCTGGGTGAAATCTGTTTTGTCGGATGCTGGTATTGATGCAACTCCTGGAAGCGTGAGGTCAGCTGTAGCATCTAGGGGTTGGATCGATAGAGAACCTTTAGATAAAATCTTAGCTAGGGCTAATTGGAAATCAGAAAATACATTTACAAAATTCTATAAAAAAGAAATAAGATCATTACCTATTGCTAGTTCTAATAGTCTTTCATTAGGACATTTATTTGAACCTGTAAAATAGTAAATAATAAATAGATTTCTGTAAATTACCTGACAATGATTGTACATATTATAGCATTAAAGTATAAATTGTGTATAAAATCTTAGCTGATAATAATCGTTGGATAATGGAATTTTATTGTTTATTATATTGTAAATACTTTTAAGTTATTTTTGTAATCACATTGGCGTCTTGTTCACCAGGCGAAAACAAACAATGTCTCAATATTGTTTAAAAGGCCTCGAATAACGGCGGAAGGACATAATAGCAGAGTTTTACCTACCATTAAAACTCATATTATGTCCGGAGCCTTATTCGAGGCCTTACAGTAAGTTCTGCCTGGTGTTAGTTAAGTTAGAAATAATTAGGTTATTGAGACCACAATGAAGAGAGCTCCAATAGGCGTCACCTGGTGAACATGGTGGCCGAAAGTTACCATAATTCCGACGTTAAATGGAACTACAACGACTAAAATACGGCCTAAACCGGAAGATGTCATCTCAATATTGTTTAAAAGGCCTCGAATAAGGCTCCGGACATAATATGAGTTTTAATGGTAGGTAAAACTCTGCTATTATCTCTCTTAAATTTCAATACTAGATTTAGAACTCGCAATCTCAATTCTAAGTTGTACAGTACTCAGATCCTCAAAAACAATACATCATATTACAAACCTATAGCCAGAATTTGTCGTCAATACAAAGAAATTCTTGATTCAACAGAGAGCAAAGACATTGACAAGACATAATTATCTTTGAATAGAAATTGTATCGGTTCAAAAAACAACTGAAAACTATTTTGTTTTAAATTTTAATGCCGCTATATGATTTAGAAAATAAAATAGTTTATCTTCTACAATTTTGTTATATTGTATGAACGATATACCCTTTTATGTTAATATTTTAATACCGTCTTGCGTATGTTTATCTATTTCGCTAAATTAATAGGATCATATTAGGCACATATTACTTTTGGAAAGTAGCCTAGTATGTAAGCAAATTTGTGCTTTCTCTTTAACCATGTCTTTGTTTCTTTCTGTTATTATTTCTGTTATGCTATGAAATGAAATAAATAAATCAAATGATGAAAATTATTACATAAACAAAATTAAATAAAATCGAAGAAATTTACGTCTTTTAGCCCAGTGCTTTTTTCAAGATTATTTCATAGTTAACACCAGCCGCTTTTCGCTTTGGTAGAAGTTGAACCTTTAATAACTAGTAAATCTTTTTTTTTTTGTGTGTGCCCTATAGGCGCCGACGCCTACGCCGGCACTGTACCGAAACGTCTGCTGTATGACACAGTTTTTATGCACATAAATCTTCTCACTAACTCCGGATTGTTTCAAAATGTTTATTTTGACTTTCGGTTGAAAACTAATGTCGTCGATTCTGTTCTACCATTTTCTTAACTCATATTATTCTAAAAACAGCTCCAAAACTGGTGTCATCCTTTTCGTACGTTGTTAGTACATACGATTTTTTTATCTCCTAAAAATTAAAACGAAAATAGTATGTTTTCATTCAGCTTTTTTTAATTTAGGTAAGTAGGTATTACAGCTATCAGTATCGTGATCGTACGATAAGAAACGGACATTAGATATGGTCTCACTTAATTAGGAGTTATTTAGGCTTTTACCTATAAGTTAGCTAATAGAACCTCAATACCTAAAACTCAGGAACACGAAATGGGAAGCCACATAGATTTATTTATTTGAAATTCCAACAAATCTAATCCCCTCTGAATGTCACGTAATTTTCTTGCAACTTAACTTTAATGATTTTTTATTAATTATGTTAATTTTTGATTATTTATACGACATTGGTGACAAGAAAACTTGGGTGGAACTTTGGGAGAAGTTATTGAAATTACCTTTAGTTTATGCTGAAATTACGAAAGAGACAGTACCATGTCTCCGACCAGTAAGTATCAGATTTATCGTAAAAAAAAAGAACTTAGGGTTCCTGCATGCTTAAATATTAACGCATGATCTTACCTAGCCGGTTGTTTGAAAAGAACAAGCCACGTCGTAAGTATCTTTATAAAATCTAAAGAGTGACATCCTAAACCGATGTGTCTAATAGAATGAAATTTTGCGTAGGAGTTTCATAGATACCTAAGTAGGTAAAGTAGGTCAGCACGAGAAATATTTAGAACTTTACTTTTTTAGAGTTTTTTTTTAAACGAATGTGTTTCATTCTATATTTCATTCTTTTCATTTGGGACAACGAGGCTCGTTCCCGAACCTAAACCTGCTAGGCCGAAAACCGATCGTCATCGCATCCGAAGTTGCGGGCTTCAGCTTAGTTTGTGTAAATTGGATGACTAGGCCTTTGGGTCACGACAGCTGCTTGCTGTCCGGGGAGGAGCTGAAGCGTGGTGCTGAAGGCTTCGGTGCGTTCCCTCGGCGATCCCAGAGTCCTCAGTCCAGCACCAAGGCATGCCACCGAGGGGGTTTTAGTGGGTATAATCCCACATAACCCGGCTGTACCCCAAAGCTGTCGGCTATCTTGTGAAGATTTCCCCCTCGCAAAAAAAATCGTTTGTTTGCCGTCCTATCCTGATGCCAGAAAGTATAATCTGCATATCATGATACTTTTAGCTAAATCGCGGGCAAATCTATGCTAAGCTTAATCTACCTGCATACAGGATGGCTCCCTGGATGTAATGACGATATGCAAAGACGAGACCGGTCAAATTGTCTGTCCGTCGTATGTCGACTACGATGATGATGATGAAGGCCAAGGGAGCAGATTCTCTATTCTCAAGTGGTTCGATAACAGTGATGTAAGTAAAACACATACTAAATTCCTCTGTTATTTCATATTAAATATACGGTTTATGAACCAAACTATAAATAAGTATTTAAGTACTTATAGTAATGCACGTACTTATAGTAGCGCAACGACGCAAAATAGGGCTTGGCCGTACTAGGCGTACTAGGCTAGGCGGATCAGATACTGAAAGGCAAAAGGAAAGTATTATCGTACAAAAATTAAAACGTTTGTTTTTTTCTTATTTCGTTCATTCCAGATAAATTATACATTATAATTAAATTGTTTTATGCTAGTAACAATCTTTTTTAAATCTACAAGTGTAATTTAGTGTACAAACAGCGCAAACTCACAAAGTATGTCGCATTGCTGTCGCAGATTTGTTCAAATCTTTCGCGCCAAAAGTGGAAGTCACATATGAGATACTTAATAATAGATAAATTATTGCTTGCAAAGGCAATTAAACAATTATCTTAGATTAATTAGACTTAAAAAAGTTGTTTCGAATTTTGTTGTCATTGTAAATAAATTATAGTTGAATCTTTTGATTTGTATATTACGAACAGCATTCGTTTTGACCTAAAAATCTTTTGCCTGTTTACGTCATCATGCGTCAACTGTCATCTACGCAATCATATACAGTATTTTTAATTTAATAACAATTATTGTCGTAGTAATGGTTATAATTATATCAAAATTAAAATATATTATTAAAATCAATATATTTCTGATAATAGTTTTGGATTTACTTTGTTCTTAATCTATTTTTGTATTAATAAGTATTAAATCAATATGGCCAGTTCCGATCTCAGTTGCGCCCTCTTGCGGTGTGCAGAGAAAAATAAAATTGTCTTGTGGTGTGGTGCAGGAGGATTCCTGCTCGGAAAATAGCCTGGATTCACAGTGAAATAGTTATATTTTGTGATTTAAATTAAACCGCTGTGAGTATTTATTGCATAAACTTCACAGACATGTTATTTTTAGGGCCAAACCTTCTGGAAAAGTATTGCTTTTAGGTTACATTTTGATGGTTTGAGCCGGTTATAACGGGGCTTTTCCAAGTCATACATTATAATTTATCATTTCTCAGTCACTATTTTGGATCATTTTACTAACAACGCATTACAATAAGTTGTGATCTACGATTTTCTAGGTAGAATCTCTATTTTGGTGTTCACTGAAGTGAAACGTCATCGGGGGACCCTTAGCGATTCCCGCATGTGTACTTTGCCTTTGAATTTATCAAAGCTCCGATACATTGATGTGAAGGTCAAGTTTATGGGCAACAGATTACAAATAAAGAAATATTCCTTCGTGTGACGTATTCGTTGCAAGACTGCATGATATTCATGTAAACTGAATGTTATGTAATACCTGTAATACCTTGACTGAAAGTGTCTAGTAAATTGGTACTTAGTAGTAAATCCTGACCCTGACATAGCTGGCAATGAATATTAAACGCCTCGCCACTGCAAATGTGTCACTAGATTTTATTATGTCTAGGTCATGTGATAATACTTTCTTTTTCTTTATAAAATTCTTGGAACAAGCGCGGAAACTATTGGACACTAGTAGCGCCCCGCGGTTTCACCCGCTGTTCTACAGAAACCGAATATTTTTCCGGGATAACAAGTAGCTTCATCCTAATCCATTCAGCAGTTACAGAGTTGAACAGGAACAAACATACTGACATGCTTAAATATGTACATACTTACACACGCACAAACTTTCGCATTTATAATATTAGTGTGGTATGAACAAGCATCCTAATCCAAATGCATGTTTTTTTGTAGGGAATGGCTCCCCCATACTATGCCGATCTCGGAAAGAAGGCCAATGATGTCTTCGCCAAGGGCTACCACTTTGGTGTGTTCAAACTTGACCTGAAGACCAAGAGCGAAGCTGGTGTTGAATTCACCAGTGGGATCACTTCCAACCAGGAGAGTGGAAAGGTAAAATTCCCGTTATATATTCATTAAAAAACATTACAATCTTGACTCAATAGTCTGGTATTCCTTTACACCAAAGAAAATGTACACAAGACAAGAAGAACAATCTCATACAAAAAAGTGTACCCTTTAAAATCTGCTTAAAACTACATGGCGCTCACATATTTAGTCAGCGAATGCCTAAACCACTATAAAAACCAAGGAATAGAGGTGATATAGTAACATACTATTAGTATATGTCTGCTATTTAAGGTTTAGTTCAAATTAGATTGCAACATGCGACTTAAAAAATGTTTTAATGCCATCTCTTGAGAAATTAGAAAGTTTTGTAAATAAAATTAATAATTTTACTGTTATTATTAATGCAATATTCAACAAGTTGCATTTTTTCTCCGTACCATTATGAATGAGTTAGCTTGGGTTTTTATTTCAAATTGTGATGATCATGTCGCAGATTAAAGCACTAGCGACATCTTACGTCCTTATACGTCCATATCATCAGTATTACAATTGAGTTGGACATTAGGACTCTTAGTATAATACCTCTATTATACTAAGAGTATGTATTAGTATATTGCATAAATGCAATTTTGTACAACATTACTGCTGTGAGTGCAGTTTTTTAGGTACATTTATAATTCGAGATGGTAGATATGTAAACCTGTCCAAGTTATTTTTCCTAAAGGCATTCAATAATATGGCTTATATTTAATAAGGACTTATTCTTGATTACTTAATTTTTAAGTCTTTTTAAGTATGTAAACTGGAAGTAATATTATTATATCTACAGATTTTATTGACAAATAAAAAAAAAATTATAAGGAAAAAATAAGGTGTCATATTCTTGATATTTATTTTACTCACAGATTATCCTCTATTGATACCATTGAGTTTTTTGTACCGACCAAAACTAACTTCAGGGAAGAGCTGACTGTGGGGCTTAGACAAAGATATTCCAATGACTATCTCAAGGATACGCCTAGCTGGGCCTAGCAATGAACCAATAAAAGTAAATTTTATAGGGGTATTTGTTTTGACCGTAGCATGGTGTGATTCTATTGTCTTGAATACGGAATCCATATAGGATAATTTGTGACCATACTCTATTAAATCTTTGCTGTTATGCTGTACCACTCACACTAAAATTGTTTTTAGGTTTTCGGCAGCCTGTCCTCGAAATATGCGGTGAAAGACTATGGTCTCACATTCACAGAAAAATGGAACACAGACAACACATTGGCGACAGACATCACTGTCCAGGATAAAATCGCCGCTGGTCTTAAGGTCACACTTGAAGGCACCTTCGCCCCACAGACTGGGTAATAACATACTATCATCCTAATAAATGTGCTGTTTTAATCCCAATTTTAATCTCCATGAGACATTCTTTATAACAGAATGGGCTAGTGTTTTACAACGTCTCTCCTGTTGGAAAGTGACGATGTGGCCTAACATGCAGTACACTTGCCCAAAAACCAAGTTCAACATCATTCCGAAAAAAATTTTTCGATAAAAATTATTAATATTTATGTTTTACTTAATTAAATTCAACAATGGTGTTGTAATTTCATTTAATTCTGAAGGTACAATTTAATTAGCATTTTAATGACTTCCCACCGGGCTGAACTGAGTAGATTTAGTAACAATATTCATTGTTAAAAAGTAATTGAATCATTTAAGTTCATAGACAATTTCACTACCTATTCTGAAACGAAATTAAAAATGTCTCTCGGGAGAAGTATGTTCTCGCCTGATTACATTGATAAACAATACCTAGATGTATCTGATACTATCTATCAGAATTAGAGGGGTAATTCAGTGAATAATCGGGGTTGCCGCCTGGTGAGGAAAATTTGTCTGGTACTGTCAATCTGTGAGATAGTTCCTCCAATACAAACCGTATTATCTTTGACCAAAATCCCACAACGTTTGAGAAAAACGGATTTCGGAGACTTAAGTCAAAGCATTCTCATTAGCATTTTCGGTTATGCCTAGCCATGCCTAGGAATGAACTAATTAAACTGAATTTACAGTTACTTATACAGGATGTGTCGTAAGTAATAAATAACCATTTGTTACAACACAACCTGTTTATTTGTACAGAATCTATATGGGATAGACAGTGTGTCAACTAGTAAGAATACCTTGATTTATGTGAACTGGTGTTAAAATAATGTTTGTTATTGCAGAGCGAAGTCTGGCAAGCTAAAGACATCGTTCACGAACAGCACGGTAGCTGTGAACACAAACCTGGACCTTGACTTGGCCGGCCCGGTGGTGGATGTGGCCGTAGTGCTTAGCCAGAAGGGCTGGCTGGCTGGCTTCCACACACAGTTTGACTCGCAGAAGACCAAGTTCAACAAGAACAACTTTGCGCTCGGCTACCAGGCTAACAACTTCGACCTCCACACTAACATGTAAGTTATTTATAATTTGCTTAAAGAATGTTTGTACATGCTCGCTTACTTTGATTACAATTCATCCAAACTGTAATTGGCTAATAAGTACCTCAATTGCAAGTTAAGGGATTCATTCCTTAGACTTAAAAAGAATAGGTTTTTTTCTTTTGCATATTAATCCTAACTAATGTTATAAATTTGAAAGTAACTCTGTCTCTCTGGGTGATTGACGTGTTATCACGGCTAAGTGGTTGAACTGATCGAGCTGAATTTTTGCATATACAGCTTAAGGGTCGGACATACGCTGTATACGCATACGCAATATCGTCTCTATTTGCGCTGTGTTAGAGTCTATTTCAGATGACGATCGTAAGCACGGCAGTGAGTCGTCGGCGACGATAATATATTATGGCTCAAGCATAAATGCTTTTTCTATGTTCCGTAACTCCACGACTGTTTAATTTAATATTGATTCTTCGACAGAAAATTATACCAAACCCAATTTTGTATTTATGTTATGTTATGAAAATGTCTGGGTCCTCGATACTAAGTCCCGTTACTTGACTGGGCTATAAAAGAATACTGAAAAAAGACTGCGGCGGTGACAGGTTATCGCTACTATCTGCAGTATGATTCATCAGGCAGGTCTATTGATTTATGTGATTGCATAACATGTGGCCCAGTTACCATATGGATCTAATGTACGTCTAGAAGAGAAGTGGCCAAGTCTGGTTAAGACTGGTGAACTCAGTTGTCATTTCGCGTCATCCATTTGAATATCACGATGTACTAGCTGCGCCTCGCGGATTTGCTTGTGTTATTGCAGTTTGACAACAAAAACACACTACAGTGGGTAGTGATAGCTGATAGGTACAACTTATCGCCGTTTCTACAAAAGAAATTACTGAAGGCGTGCCATATTCTTACGACAGCAGTAAAAAGTTTTTTTTTTTATGGCTATAAAATCTGATAAGGGTCCTATTTACAAGTAAAATTGTTTAGGTATATGTTACTTGTTGACCGAGCGATCGAAGGGTGCAACTAGTGGAAAAAAAAAAACTTTTATCTGTATGGATGGATGTATGGATGTTGGCTCGCGTACAGGGCCCGTACCGTGAGGTGCTTATTGGATGACTATTAGGCTCAGCCGACAACTCTGCACGACCATACACCTTATCGCGCGGTGATACGGTTCGTGGTCCGCAACGTCGTCGACTGAACTAACAATCATCGCAATAAGGACCTCACGGTATGGACCCAGGACGTACTTCTCAACTAATTTTGACAGGTTCTATAATTTCTTAGATTTTTTTTCGTCATCGACGCCAATATACATTATAACTGTATTGTACAACAAACTTAATCTAAATAATAAAATATCCGGTAGTATAAAGGGCGGCCTTTCGCCTAAAGCGATTTCTTCCAGACGACCGACGGATGGACAGAATTCATCTCAATTATCTAGATTAGTTATTATTATGTCAAGCCAAGTTTTTAATATGTAGGTGTAAAGTTTTATATTTTTGATAGAGTAAATTCGTCTGGCTGCCTACTAAGTATTCTAAATATGGAAATGTTCTAAATATAGCTTTCCTTTGTTCGTAAATCTTTGTCAACTAGCTCGCTCGCACGCATAGGCAATTTAACCTGGGTAGCGCGCGACGCACCACCAAATTGTAATAAAAAAATAGGCCCCAAGCGTGAGAGTCAAACAGGTGGTGTACTAACTTTGGCTTCTATTGGTTTCATTATTTTGGGCTCTATTGACCAATGTCATCCACTCGATTTTGAAGGACTTTAAACATCGTATTTCAGCTCTTTATGGGTCGATTTTCGAAAAAATAGTATGAAAAAATATTCTTGTGTTTATATAAACTTTGGGGTTCAGTTTTACCCCTGCAGAGGTGGAATTTAGCATAGTCCGTACTTAGTGTAGACCATTTGAGGAACATTGGTTCCAAATTTTTCGTTTCTATCATAAATGGTTTGATCTGTGCGTTGATTCCTAGAAAAGGCTTGTTCTTTTATTTATATTTATTGATGGATTACAATGTCATTTTGTAGTGAAAATAGTGCGAAGACGTGTGCAGCCGATTGACCATTGACCTTTGATAACCCTGTTTATAGAGATTGCATAAATCTTTTTATGTATACAAAATGCTAGTGACACATTATCGTTATTTGTTCAACTTGCTTCGATGTAATCAGTCAATCTAATGACCGAAGACTCGTTTTTTGCAAATTCCTTTAAATACGCGAAGCCATTCTAATTCGAAAAAAAATACGTTGCTGATTCCAAAACCATTTCGAAATAATATTACATTCTTGTACATTTTTTTTACGTTTAAAACTTTTTAAACTATGAGATGGGGCTTATTTTAACTATACATAAAGTAAAGTTGACTTCCATTTGACCTCTAACGACGTCACATATTATGAAAAAAACGGCTACTTTCAGTGCCTAAAAAAAAGCAATGGCAAACCAAAACAAAATCTGTCAATGACAAGTCAACGGCGATAGTAACCTCTATAATAAGTCCATGAAATGTGTCAAAATAGCTAATTTGTCCCCAACAGCAAAATGTAGCATATAACACTGAACGAAGTGGAATCAAACTACACCTCACTCGTCATAATCGGTCAACCTGTTTAGCCATTATGTCCACAATAATATACATAAATACATACTTACAAACACCACAAAATCATTAACCTCCTTCCCAACTGGGTAAAAGGGTTCAGTCTATACAGCATAGTTTTACCTCTAGCATGGTCGATACTAAATAAGTACTTGACTCAATACTATAAGTGGTACTCTTTGCTGTACAGCGATAACGGCAAAGACTTCGGCGGCGCCATCTACCAGAAGGTGTCCGACAAGCTGGAGTGCGGCATCAGCATGAAGTGGACGGCGGGCTCGGCCGACACGCTGTTCGGCGTCGGCGTGAAGCAGGCGCTCGACGCGGACGCAAGCCTGCACGCCAAGATCAACAACAAGTCGCTCATCGGGCTCGGATACCAGCAGAAACTGCGCCCTGGTAAGATTGGACACTAACAACAACGCGCTGTTCGCCGTCATTACATCAATCGTCATCAGCTTACATCATTCCACTGCAGCACAGAAGGCACTTGGTCATATCCTTGACTAGCCACTACAAATTGCTTTCCGTATTTGATCATTTGATTTCTGTAGCGACACTCCATCGAGTCGTTGACTCGTATCGTGATTACAATAAAATCATCAACCACAGCCTTCCTTATTCCTCTGCTGGGTATAGGCCTCTCTCTTGCTATGCCATCTGCCTCGGTCCTGTGCCAATCTAGTCCAGGTTCGACCCGCGATGGAGACAATATCGTCGACCCATCCCGCAGCTGGACGACCAACGTTACCACTAAACCTGCCCATATAATGCTAACATTGCCAGTATCGCCATCATTATTAAAATGCACATAATAGGAGTAGGTACGCTTCTTGGAGCGCCTCACTGTGACCATAGGAAGCGCCATTGCAAATCATTTAAAGAGTGACACGAGTAAAGTACAGACGCGGCACGCGCTGCTTACAGTACTATATCCACTCGTGTTAACAGGTTTATATGGCTTAAATCCGCATGCACGCCACTTCCGATTATGATGAAGGTATTGCAATCTGACGCCTGTTTGTTGTAACATTTACGGCGTAGTTCAAAGTCCGCCGATTGTGATTAGTAAAAAGTCGATGATAAATGAATAAATTCTATACGAAATATCACATTGGAATTACTAATATTTTTTGCATACATTTGACGATAAGTATACATAAATAACATTTCAAATCTTATCACGCTCACATGAGTGATAACATAGACAGCCTAAAGCTACAATGGTCGTCGTCATGTCGAACGATATTGTCATCTCTACGATCTTTTTAACGCACGATGTTCGTTATCTTATCTTGCGAAATACTTGGAGAATTCTGATTTCCATCTTACGGGTATGCACGCTTATGCAAGCTAATTCGAGAAAAAAGATACCGCTATAAACTTTCACGTGCGGTTCAAAAGAGATGGCTTTATCGCGCTAGTCAAAAATAAGATATTTGCTAATTATAACTAAACCAGGAAATCAATAAACATTCTGTGCTATGCTATCCTAGACATTATTATTACCTTACTATTATAGTAATGGCCACTTGAATATACACTTGGGTTCGCAGATCTAGCGGAAAATGTGTGTAAATTGAGGTCTTTTCAATGTTTTTTTTTAAAAGTGAAATTGCCATGTAATCATGTTTTCACTCTATTGCTATATTTGACGATTGATGCAAAAACTAAAATGAGAGAAAAAATAAATGTTTATTTCAGTCTCTAATGTGAAATTTCTGAGCATACAGAGATTTAATAACATGTAATATCTGAGGAAGGCGAGCGCATTGCTTTCCGCGTGTGCGTACTCCCAGCGAAAAAGTGTCGAATTTCACGATTTAAGATAGTGATGATTTTAGTAGAAATTTAGAGCATGACGTCGTGTATAGGTGCGAAACAAGGGTCTCCGCTCAATGTAACTCTGTCTGGGTGTTTGTCGCGTTGCGGCTAAACGTCTGAACGGATCGACCTGAATTTTTGCATACATACCGCAAGGGTAGGAGACGGACATAGGCAATCTTTTTTTTTTCATAGCTAGTATCTAATAAACTCGAATCATGCAATGAAATTCGCCACTACTTTCCGCTAGGAGTACGCAAATCTTTTCCATTTTTCGCAGTGTGACCAACCCTTTAGCCATAAAACAGTATTTGGTGCCTATTACTGTAACCACCTTTTGTGTCCTGTAATGTCTCATTGAGGTTTCAAGTAAGAAGATTCCAGATTACCCATAAAGTGTTATTGAAGTGATGCGGTTTCCGATAACTGTGCATTGTCGTTGCAGGCGTGACCTTGACTCTATCTGCCGCCATCGACGGGCAGAACTTCAACGCGGGCGGCCACAAGGTGGGCATCGCACTCGAGCTGGAGCCCTAAGCAGCCCGAGAGCTCCCGGCTTTTAGTCTTGTAGATAATACATGCCACATCAACTGTTATATAATGGCAGAGAGGAAGCGATACCAATATCAATCTAATAACAGTATCTTTGTCGGTATAATTGTAGTGTATTCTGCGTTCAGAACGCGTTAAATTTACATATTTCTCTACTGTTACGATTTGTCCCCTGTCGATGTTATCACGGCGGGAGCGCTTTCTCCGTACTTGTTACGTATTATGTAGCGTTATGATGTATTATGTATTTAAGCACGCGGCGTTAAGTTTCCCCCTCGCTGAATTACATTGAATCCCAATAACATCGCCCAGTTGTCTTGTAAATAAGCACCTACGGTGTATATCCTATTGATTGAATGAAAAATAAAATGAATAGTCCGTTGGAATCAACATGTAACTTGTTTTATTAGAACTCCTTGCCTTTCGAATCCTGTTTCCTCTCCCTGTCCTATGTCCGCTGTAAAGTCTAATATTTTGGAAATATTAGTTGTTTTGCGCTGTTCCTTAGTGGCCATATCATAAGTTCAATTTAACAGAGTTTATTAAAATATGGTGTATTTTGTAATGTTATGTTACTTTGTTGTACTTTATTTTATTGTTTTAATAAAGTAGTGTAATTTTTTTTGTTCTACAATTTCTTTTAATTTCAATTTTTTATTGAACGCAGAGTAGGCAGGCCTCCTACTAGGTGGACCGATGACATTGTGAAAGGCGCGGGCAACCGAGGTTCGGTTTAGGTTGTACGTGAACAAGAAACTACGCAAATATAAATACTAGAATTTGTGTGTGACTACTGCGTCAAAATAGAAATCATAGGCAAACACGTTTAGGCACAACCCTAATGGGCTAAAAACTCTTAGGCAGCTGCCCTCCTTCACAGACAACTTTAGATTAGTTTTTTATTCTTCCATACCATGACAAAAATATTTCGTAAATTAGTTTTCTAAATGGCAACACAATAATTCACTGTTTCAAACTGGAGTTGGAAAGCGTAGTGTATTGCAGAGTCCACACCTGTGGAAGTACCAAACATTTGCTTGTCATTCAACTGCCAAGTAGTAGTGTGCAAACATTACGCTGTTCCGGATCGAGAGGCAATGTTTCCAGTGTAATTACTGAGCATAAAGAGATATAACGTCTAATCAGCGACGAGCGCAGGACAGTGCCACGCTGTGTTAGAACTGCTACAGTTCAAAATTTTGGGTGGCAGTGAGCCATATAATTCAAAGTATATGCATTGAACTGTTATGGGTAAGCCTGACGCTTACCATCAGCAAGCGACTAGCTCGTCTCCTCACAAGTTCAATAAAAAAAAGACTGGGCCCGGACGAAGCTTAGGAGTTTGGTACTTCCCGCTCGGCAACACTCTTTCGTCAAGTGTTGACGATCGGGAAAAGTTCCGATCGTTGTGTTGATGAACGCTACATAAGAGGTAACCGCCACGGTCGTCTATTCCATGCAAACGTATTCCAGTTTCCTTATGACACAACAGAAAATACTGTTTCATACTTTCGTCGTTTACTACATTTCTATGAACTCAACAAGAATTAAAATCGTGGTAAATATCCCGTGAGTACTAACAGTAATGTATAACAGTTTTTGTTTTGCCTAAAATTTATTCTGTCACTGCCAATGTTTTATTCATGGACGTAGTACCCAAATATGTAATATGTAGTATCTACTTACATATATATATATATATATATATATATATATAATATATGTAAGTATGTATGTATAGTTTAGATTTTTTCGGATTCAATTATCAGATGGTGGTTTAAAATATATATAATTATATAGTTTAGACATATGTAGCAGTGGCTACACATACCTATTTGTATTTGTACCTAGATTAATTTTTATTTATTTTGGTTATATCTAATCTAAGCCACAAACAAAACAACAGCTTGCGTACAAACAGTTGAATATTTTATTAACTACAAAGATTTGAAACAAGATAATATTTGAGATCACTGTATGAGCTCCTCCTCCATGAGCTTGGCCATCCACTCCGGTTCAGCCGCGGCTATCTTCTCGATCAGGCTGTTCACCTGATAGCACAGACTCTGGATCTGCTTGTCCCACTGCGGTAGTATCTCGCGAGCTGGAAACAGAACATATTTTTACATTATCTAACACTAGCAGCGCCCCGCGGTTTCACCCGCCATTCTACAGAAACGGAAAAGTGGCCTATGTGTTAATCCACGGTATAAGTTACCTCCATACCAAATTTCATTCAAATCGATTCAGCCGTTACAGAGTTTAACGGGAACAAACACACTTACACACAAACTTTCGCATTTATAATATTAGTGTGATGCGGCATTTTATAGCTTTGTCAGAGAGGATCTTCTATTTCACAAATACAAAAAAAAAAAAAAAAAACTGGAGGTCTTTATTTATACTATAGTTGTGCAATAAACGTTTAAAACTTTGGAAGCTATAAGGCTGTAAAGGATTCAAACAGACAGACAGTAGTACAGTCACACAGTAGTGTAGTCACAGATCGCACCTAGATTCTGCATTCAGGACGTTGGATGCGCACCACGCATCAGCCAAAATATACTTATAATGATTGGTTGATTGTTAGACGCGAGTAGGCGTAACCTTGAGATAGCCAATGCGAACGCTCGGTCGCGCTTCCTCAAACTCTGGTGACTTTTTGTAGGAACAACGAATCTCGTAATGCGGTATCTAGTGTGATCTGTGGTTGTAGTACTACGTAACCCTAAAAACTCCCTAAAGTCGACTACCGTCCCCGCTCCTTCGTAGCTAAAAACGAACTTACTCTCAAAATGTACGACGGAGCTGATCTGGTCGATGTATCCGTTCATGCGTCCCTCGCTGATCATGTGGCTGGCGATGCGCTCGGCCTTGGCGGGCGGAGTCTCCAGCAGCGCGCCGAGCTCTTCGAACGTTATGTTGTTGTACAGCTTGCTGGCCGACAGCAGGTTGTGCTCGAACACGGCGCGGTCGAGGATCGCGGTGCCGTCCGACGTCTTCGCCTGGGACGAAACAAGAAACAACACGTCGAATTACTTTTACACACCATCCAGTCTTATTTTATAATAATACTAAGTCATTTGACTGCCCCGGTGGCTCAGTTGGTAATGAACCTACCTTCTGTGTTTGGGGGCGTGGGTTCGATTCCCATCTAGGACAAACATTTATGTGATGAATATTTGTGTTTGTTCTATGTGTTAATATCTATGTTTCTATGTGTTCTGGGTGTTAATATCTATATAAGTATGTATTTAAAAATATCTATGTACGTATATCAGTCTCTGGCAGCCATATTACAAGCTTTGCTTCTTTTGGGGTCAGATGACCGTGTGTGCAAAAATGTCCCAGATATTTATTTATTTATTATTTATTTATTGGTGACATAAATTTCTGTTTGTTGCCCGTGTTACTACCAGTATAACTACCAGGGGTAAAAAAGTTCCCGTAGAACTACCAAGCGATCCAGTAGTATCATATCATTTACACAAAGATAAATAATTACTTTTACCCGACTGCCCAAGAAGGAGAGTAATGCTCATGGGGTGTACGTTAGTATGTATGTGTGTTCCTATATTACTTTTTGTAGTCTAAACGATTAAACCGATTTCGACGTTTGATTTTGAGTGAGGTGTCGTCCGACTATTTACGTCCGGAGTGTCGGCTACATTTTGCAGTCGGGTATTTTCTATTTGTTTTAATATTATTACTTGTAAACTGAGTACCTATTTGTTGGGTCTAGAAAGATATTACTAAGATCTTTGAAACTTTTTTTTTAAATTCTTAGTAATATGCAATGAAGTGGTCTAGGATGGAGCACACTTACCTAGACGATTACTCTCAAGTCAAACGTCCGGTACCATTTGAAATTTTCACTAGCCCTTTCATGTCAATGACGTCAATATTTTTAAAGTGCAATTCAATTAAATTATTTATTTATCCTTCGATAATATTACAAGACACGAGATATTCGGCTATCAATTGCAGCGTTCGATATTTTGTCAATTTTATAACTAACCTTTTGGTGGGTCTGCATTAGAGCTTCGAACTCGTGCAGCTCCGACCTCCTGATGATACGGTCGAGGTACATCTTCTCCAGGATGGAGTATGCGGGCAGCTGCTGGCATCGCTCGTCTTTGAACAGTGTTGCTAGCATTCTCGACCTTTGTTGACCTGTCCAAAAGTTCACCGACTCTCAACAAAATGTATGGAAAATCAGTGTCAGTCCTTTAGTAAAAGTTGTTCGTAATGATTAGTATAATGGCCTGAGTTATATACCTAACAAGGTTTTTAAAACACCCGTATAGTCGTGTAACAGCTTTCTCACTCGCTGATTTGCTAGACTTTGCAGATAGTGTTATTTACGAGAAAAATGTTGTTATTATCGAATAAAAAAAACAAAACAAAAAAAACGTTATTATAATAATATCCCTTAATTTAATCTAACGTCTAAATCATTTTTTACTTATTGTTTCGATTGCTCTGTATAAAAAAAAATGAAATTAAAGTTACTTTAAAATCTTTGTTATCCTAACTAATATTATAAATTCGAAAGTAACTCTGTCTCTCTCTGTCTGAGTGTTTGTCACATTATCACGGCGAAACGGCTGCACGGATCGACCTGAATTTTTGCATAGATATATCTTAAGGATCGAAGACGGACATAATATGTACTACTTTTTTTTTGTATTGTACATACATACAGCTAGTCTTAACGTAAATAGAGACAACATAAGAGTATGTGGAAAATCACAGTTTGTGATTTTATATCTTTGGTAACGTGAAAATGCGCGCGAAAGATAACGTCCGTAACTCCTTACCAGCGGACGCGAGCACCGTGCATATGAGCGCATTCCTGAGGCACGTCATCCTCTCGTCCTCGTGTATAATGTTCCGGTAGGAGAGCTCGTTGTACCTTTGGGCAGCTTCTATGAACTTTCTGAAAACAATATTATTCATTACTTTAGCTCAGCAGTAAAACCACATAATGAACTTGTAGTTCGCGCTCACAGATCACACCCTAGATTCTGCATTCAGGGCGCTCGAAGCGCACCACGCATTAATCTAAGTTCACTTAGAAAGAAATTACTCTGATTGGTTGAAACAAGCCGCGAGTAGGCGTAACCTTGGGCTAGCCAATGAGAATGCTTGGTCGCACTCCCCGCGACCCGCGCCGCGCCATAATAATAATGCCATAATCTCGTAATGCGGTATCTAGTGTGATCTGTGTTCGCGCTGTACAGTGCGGTCTATGTCTACCATGAATTAAAATACTTATAATTTCTTTATTTATTAAAAATATTTTTTTTATGTTGATCCTTTCTATTTATGGATAGCTTTTTTACGAAGCGAATACAAAATATCAGTCATCATGGCTGATTCGAGGCTTGCTTCCTCCTACCTTCTGTAATCCAGCACCCTAGCATAGCACACTTTGTAGTAGATCTGCAGCTGTTCGTTGGTGGTCTCCGCCTGCAGCAGCGAGGCTCGGTTCACGAACGCCTCCGCTTGCACGGGGTCGTCCACCTCCAGGTACAGACGGGCTATCTTTAGGTACGTCTCTAGCTTGTAGTCCACTGAGTACTGTCTGAAAATTAAACATATTTTTTTATATCAAATTGTTTATTTCTTCATAATTACAACAACATAACAATATTGTTTGTAGTATGGAACTAAAGGCTGCGTTTAGCGCATTTTAAAATTACGCCCTATTCACTCACGCCACTCCGCACGAACTTCGGCTTTTCGCTCCGGTCCTCTGCCTACATAATTATATCGTCATTCCATCAAGTTTCGGGGCGAATCGAAAAAGTAAGCGTCGTAAGCTGTTTGCCGATTCGCAGTGTCCCTAGTAATGTCTACCCCAGCGGTTATAAGTTCAAATATACAAGATTATAAAATATATAGCAACAGCAATTAGAAGACAATATTGGGAAGAATTGAACTGGATAGCTCTCCTAATTGCTCCACTATTCCCAGCGACTGGTGCCATATTTTTGCATGAATTTAATCTAAAACAAAAGCACCTCAGTCCCAAGTAAGCCAACAGTGCCATCGACTCCAACACCTCTAATGAGAACCAAAGAGAAAGGAAGGTTCTCATTAGCAGCATTGGCTTCATTTGCCCTGTTGGCATATTTCGGACAGCGGCTTAGTTTGTAATATTAGCTTACTGCTTGCTTAACATATACCTTAATATCATACACTATGCATGGAAGGCATTATTGTTAGCTTGACTCTTTATATAAATAGTACAAGATTAAAATGTAACAAATATTGTACATACTTCTGTCCAGTTTCAAGTGGTATGCCAACAAGGACATTTGCAGCTTCCTTCCAATTCTGGTTCCGTTCGTAAATATCAGCCAAATGCTGTCTGATACTTGCTACCTAGAATAAAAAACAACATTTTGTAGCTATTTAAAGTTTATTTCAGCCCGTACTAATCATTCTATATAGCAGTTGAAAACCAAAATGGTATTTATTATTTTACTATTTTTCATCCAAATCCCAATTATCGATCATAAATTCTGCTCACTCTTTCTGGTATTTCTAGTGTAAAATTATAGTTGGTAGCTAATATACTATCTATTCAAAAATACATATAAAAGAAAACACAAGACCTTTTCTAGGAATCAACATACAGACCAAACCGGTCTGATAGACGTGAAATTTAACCCCAATACTTCTTAAATGCTCTAGTGAACAATAAGAACTGACTTTGCAAAAATTATTTTCTAAAGGGCTAAGATGGATCCCCAAAATTTGTATGGAAATAATTATTATTTTCGTGCTAAGCCAATGAAACTCGGTTTGTGTAATAAGCATAAAAAATAATGAAAGGCATATCTTAAGATTTTTCGAAAATCAACCCCCAAAGGGGTGAAATGTGGTGTTTCTTAACTGTAGCCTAGCCAAGCCATGTGAGTAAAAAAATATACTAATAATAGTAATAGCTGTCATACTCAATTTTATTTTAGTATTAAATAAATATAATTATAATAATAATAATATACTACTATTAATTTAGTATTTTATTATTATTTATGTAATAAATAATAATAATATAAATTTGAGAAATTTCATTCCATGAAATTTATCAAATTATTAGATTTCATTAGTGTGCATAGTTTCTTAACAGTCTATTATGATTTACCTGTTCCTCAAAAGATATAACTCTGGGCTGGATGACATCCAAGGCAAAGTGTGAGACCTCCTGTGAGATGGGATCCGGCAGCAGCGCAAGGTGGGTACTGCAATCTGTCAGCAGCTGTCGTGAGATCACCAGGCTCACATTCTCATTTACAACTGAAAGGATGATATACAATGAGTTTCATTGTAATTGATATTAAAACAATGTTAAATTTACATATTTACACACATTCATTTCAGGTTCACCTTAAAATGTCCGAACCAAAAGTGTACTTAAGGTTGCTTTTGCATAATATGCACTATCAGTTTCGATTTTAAGTAATAGACTATAGTTGGAAAGTTTTATTTTGTTCATCAAATTATTTATTATTATTATTATTTTGTTCTGTTAAAAGGCCTTGTCTGAACAATATCCAGATTATACTTAGATAGTCAAATAATGTGTTTTTTTTAGGATAATTAATAAGACTTACTTGCTTCTACAAAAGCTTTTAAGGATTCAGCTAACTCTCCATCTGTATTCTTCAGAATCTCCATAAGGACATTGCGATATCTGTAAGTTCTTGTGTGTTTTAAAAGGTTGGTCAAACAAAATTCATTTCTGAGCAATGGGGTCGTAGAGACTGTGCTTATATCTGGAAACACTGGTAGGATGCAGCTATTCCCGAATAATTATGTTATTACAGTCTAATTTGGTTTGGATTAGTCGGTTTGCAAAAATCAAACTTATATAAATACTAGCTACGCCCTGCGGTTTTACCCGCTATTTTACAGGAACGGTTAAATTTTTCATGATAAAAAGTAGCCTGTGTTACTCCAGGGAATGAGCTACCTGCATACCAAATTTCATCCAAGTTGAACGGGAATAACCACACTTAAATACTTACACACAATATCAAAATTATAATAAGAAATATTATAGTATATTAGTGTGGAGACAGGGGAATTATGAAAGTATTGAAAAGAAGGAAAACAAAGAAAATGTTAGAAGTACTTCTCTGCTTGGTCTTTGTGAAGTCCTCCAGAATTCCTCAATTCACTGAGATACTGACGCACGCCTTGCAAATTAAGTGGCATTGCTGCAGGTTTGATAAACAAGAACTTTTGAGCGAAGTTGCAGAATTAGTAAAAAAATCTGAAACTAGACAACACCTAGTATTTTTATCTACGAACTACGAACACACAACCAAAACACAACGAACCAAGCAACGAACACAACAAATTGCTTGGAGGACGAAAAAACTAAAATATTGCCAGTGCCCTTTAGTAAAAAAAAAACGATTACAAAATCGAAAGTAAGTTTTGTATAAATATAATTTTACCAGTTTTTTCCTTACGCCCTCCACGGACCATCAAATAACCCTAGTATAGGTACTTAGTAATGGTTAAGTCAACAAGATTTATATAAAAAGATGTTGTGTTGGGGGTGTTGTTATGGATAAAAGGCTATTAAAAAGTAAAGACTACAAAAATCAGAATCAAATTTTTTTATTGACCCAATGAGGCGTTTTCCAAAAAAAAAAAAAACCTGGTTATAAAAATACCCAATAGATGGCGTTAGATGTACCTTGAGTTTTTTCTGTCACTGTCAAGACATGAAACACAAAAAAAAATTACGTGTGCCTTTTTTTTTCTCGTATTTTTTGGCTCGACTAGTGTATTTAGACAATTTCAAGTAACGTAACTATGTATTTGACTTCATTTGAAATATTACAATAGTTGACACTGGCTAAATATACGTGTGGAGCCAAAATTTACGATTTAAAAAATAAACATAAAATATTTCGACAGAAATGATAATGTCAGGTAAAACGATAGGTCTGTTACGCCATCTAGTAAGTATTTTAGAACTACTTTTTTTTTTTTGGAAAACGCCTCATTAGGTATAATCATTATTGCATCAAAATACTCAATACCATTCACAATATGTCTCGTCACATACAAAAAATAATGATTACGTACAAGGGGTCGAAAGTAACATTTTCTTTTAAAAATGAAAGTTTTGGCAACATTTCGCATGCCTATATAGTGACAGCTGACAGCTGACAGTGACAAAAGCCTTTTTCGTATATTTTGGTTCCACACATTTTGTATCCAGTGTCCTTCTATACTAAAAAAAATGTCAGTCATGGTCTAAGATGTTTAAGTGATGTAAAGTAAGTCACAGGCATTCAGACTATGAGATTTTTTAATCTGAGTACGGGCAGGTCCCAGTCATGCCCTACAAAGTAAAGTGTTGAAGACTTTACACGCTTTGGAAATAACATGAAAGTCACCATTCACGACTTTATACTATTAACTAACACTCGTGCACTCGAACACTTACTAGGTAAAAATCCACCGATTTCACTCGAAATAACATATGCAAATTACAAAAAAGGTATGAGGTTTTCACTTTCCCGCCAAAACTCCAGTTTTTGGTTTAAATTTTATCTGTACAATTTTTTTGTATTCTGAAGATTGGCAGCACTGAAACGATTATCGACTAATGTTGTGAACGATTTTCGATTTCAAGATCTACTCATTTCTAGTAAAGGCTTTGAAAGGGCTCCACACAGGGACCCTATTCGGAGAAATGACATTTTATCTCGGTCACTCTCACTGTAATTTAAATTTTAATGGGAGTGAGAGTGACCGAGATAAAATGTCATTTCTCCGAATAGGGGCCTTGGGCGTGTGAAGAGGATAGCCACAAACAAACAACTACCAAGTGCTTAGTGCGAGTTTTTCCGATTACGTTTACCTATTCGATCGCGTCTACGTTAACTATGATTTGTATGTCTTATAACGCGATTGAATAGGTAAACGCAATCGGAAAAATTCGCAATAAGCACAAGGTTCTAGGTTACCTCTACAAACGCATTTATTCTGCTCTAATTGACCGAGCGAAGCGAAGGTCTCAGAGTTTACTGGGACAAATTGGCATTTGTATGTATGTTTGTATGTTTGTGTGTATATTTGTCCGATGATAACTTGCGAACAGTTGATCCGATCTTCATGAAATTTTGTAGGCCAATACTTACTTAGTTCATTTCAATATTATTTTTAAGTTCAAATATGAGCTGAATCGGTCCAGGGGTTGTGAAGATATAGGGTCGTGAGGTCTCAGTTCTAGGTCTCTCCGCGAACTACTAGTATTAGTTTTCATTTTGATCTAGTACAAGTGGCGCATTGGTGATGGTTTCACCACCTAGGCCAGTTGCGTAGGGCAAATGTCTTAAGCTCTTTGTAAATATAGGTATTTCATATTTAATTTAGGTAGAAACTAAGTAAGTTTTACTTTATTATACATTGTTATACACATATTAATTTTTCATGTAAATATTTGTTGAATTAAGCTATCCCTTTCGCATGTAATCAAATCACGTTCAATCAATTTAGTTGTTGTTATTTTATTTAGTCGATTTATTTATAGCTATTCATTCAGTCTACTTCAATTTGAATGTTTGGGTTTTTAATGTTGGCTCTATGTGACGTAAAAAAATTGAAAGAAGCGCCATAGAAATTTTGTGCTCTTTTCGTGATTATTTACTCATAATAGCTTTTGTTGGTCCTAAACTCATTACAAACTGTGCTTTATTTTATCTTCCTTCGTGTGAAATCATTTTTGTTCAACAGATTTCATTACACCGCTTCTTAGCCCAGTTTTATTAGTTGCGTAGATTTGTTTTCAACCGTGGCTGTGATGAACATTTTTTGACAATCTAAAATGGCGGCGTCATTTGAACTTGTTAGAGCTTTTTCATTTCAAAAGTCCTTATTCGGAATCCGCTAAGTTACGTGATATGAACTCTATAAATTTATATTGACTAGTGTATGCAAAATAGTGTGCTGGTGTATTTTATTGAACTTACGAAAAATATTAATTTATCATGGACCACAATTTGGAGGATTCCCTGACCATGGAGAGCATTGAAACTGTAAATATTATTGTCGAATGCTTGATGTCTATTCTATTTACACAAATATATTGTTAGATCATTAATTATAAAAACTTTTATTAAGTTATCTTTAAATCTTTATATATCTTTAATAGTCCTCTATCTGTACCTGTAATTATTTTTATATATTTTTTTATTTGCAATACATAAATTATACATACATACATACATATTATACAATACATAATTAAATGCAATATATAAATTATTTGTAATTCTGCTAGCGTTTATTTTTTGATCATAGACTCCTTTATTAAAAATATGTTGTATTACACACAGATGGATTTTGAACATGCTGGAGTGGAGGTATCGCAGGAAGACATTTCTATAGAGGACTCCGCTCAGGAAGACAATATTCACATGGACATGGATACTATTCAGGAACAACCTACCCTCTTAGAAGGAGGAAATGAAGAAGTTATCGGTAAAAACTACCAAAAATTTTACTCCATCCTTTTAAAAGTTGCCTGGAACAATTGCCTTTTACCTATCCACCTCACTCAATATTCTCTACTGGTAACATCTCTGCGGATGTGTTGTGGGGGTGCGGGTCGAAAGCTCGGTGTGCAAAGTGTCATTCAAAATTATTAAAAGCTGACCTAAAGAATTTTATACATGGGATTATTTGCGAAAAGGACAGCAAAAACAAACATACAAACTAGTACTGTCATAGGTTATTTCTTTTACTTCTGCGCAAGTCATGTCTAGATATACAATAAAAAATCAGCACTTTAAATCACAATCACTTTAATCATAATCACTTTAAAATCTTTTTCTTGAACGAGGCAAATGCTGCCGCAGTTTCTGTGGCCACTTACTGGGCAGCTCATAATAAAATTAGAAATCCTGCCAAAAAAGAAGAAGAATTCCTGCATTGAATATATACAGGATGTGGTGTAATGAAAGGGTAACCTTGTACATACAGATATGGGACAACATGATGGTTAAGAAAATCAAAAATGGTATTCATTAAAAGTGTCAATTTTAGAGTTTTGCCATTTTTTAAAGATTTAAGAACCCATAGGTGCAAGATTATCGATTCATTACACCACATGCTGTATATGTAGATGTCGATCGTAATATGTGATACTTTGCAGTTTCTGATTTCATTGGCGATCAGTTTGGATTTGAAGAGTATTCCGTGCAGACTGAAAACTCATCTGGTGCTAACATTACCATTGAAGCAAATGTAAGTATTGTAATTTTAATTACTTAAAATAAGTAATTCGGGAAAGGATGGCAGGAGTTATAATACGGAAAACCAGTATTTGTGAAGTGTAATAGAAGCCCTAACTTTGTTCAGCTGTGGGCAGTATTGACAATAAATCTGTATCTATACTGAATCATAGTGATTTTTCGCGGCATTATTGCATCTAGTCCCAGGACGAGGCCTATGCCGGGAGGGAAGCTGACAAAACTAAACAAACTACAAAATAAATGTCAACTTAGAAATCTAATACACATATTCATAAACATACATAGTTTAATTATAAACATGACAACGTCCGGTTGTTGAGCGATGGGAGCGTACTGAGACGTTGTTGTGCGCGCTCACGGAGCCGCGAGCAGGCGCTGCCAGTGCGGCCGCCGGGCCCGCTCCGGTATGACAAACGCGAGACGCGACAGAGGCCGGGTTGTCTATCCTGTTGTGGAGCAACAGGTAAAAGTGCACCATTATAACACACTTGCGCCTGAACTCCAAGGAGTTGATATCCACCATTGCCGCTACGAAAAGGGACTATACTATGTTTAAATTATGAACAGTTGCAGTATGTACCTATGTCATAATAAGCTATAACTCATTTACAGCAACTGGTGCAAGGTGACCTGATGGCACAAAATGAACAGATCATAGACATGCAGTATGCAGAGAGTTCCAAACCAACCACTTCCCAGCCAGGTGTTATTACTATAAAGGTAAAAAAAGTTATGCATTTCATAATTATTAAAGAATTGTATTGATGACTCGTAAGAGAGTACAGAGAGTTTGTTATCAAATAACATCAGCAAGTCTTGTATGAGCGTTCCTTATTAGCCTAATTCTCCACACTTGTATGTATAGTTGATTTTTTAAATTCATTATTGATACTCTAATCGAATGACTCAAATTGCAAATTAAGATGCAACATTTCTCTCAGCACCCCAAATTCAATTTTTCTTGCGTTTTTTCTCAGTTACAGGTCAGTTACTCATTGTGGATTTATGAAAACTAATTTGCAAAATAACATAGCTTTGTCCTTTTCCTTCATGAGTAATACTTCAATATTCCTTTTTTGTGGAAGACTACTGAGTGCAGCTTTCTAATGTTTTTCTGTCTTTGTTATCGTCTGCTTATTAATTGAATCTTGTTTTCAGGCCATTCCTCAACATCGAGGCATTAAAAAGTCCACATCAGCTGCTCCATACCCTCGCCAAGTGGCAATAGCTCCAAAGCCAATCAAGGGTGCACCCAATGTCCAATATGCCATTGCTCCGAAGCCAGTAGCCATCATGATGAATAATAAAAACACTGGAACACCCAAGACAATCCCTATGAAAAGTGTTATGCAGAGTATTAAAGGCAACACCGTTTTAGGTATGTGGAATTATGCATAAACATAAAAAAAAAAAAAAAAAAAGAAAATTACTCTCAGTCTGGGATCTAACAAAAAATATTTTTTCTATACGCTAATCACAGATCTCACCCTAGATTCTTCATTCAGTACGCTCGAAGCCCACCACACATCAGTCTAAATACACTTATAAGAAATGATTCTGATTGGTAGATTGTTAGGCGCGAGTAGGCGTAACCTTGAGATAGCTAATGAGAACGCTTGGTCGCACTCCCCGCGACCCGCGCCTTCCTCGAACTTTGGTGACATTTTGTAGCAACAAAGAATCTCGTAATAAGGTATCTAGTGTGATCTGTGACGCTACTCAAGCCATAAATGCAGCTTTTATTGTTATAACCTTCCAATTTGTATTTTTACGCATTCCTCTATTATTTATAAAAGAGTATGTTACATGTGAACGAAAGTAAATCAATTCATTAAGGTGCATCGTTTCATTCATCGCGCGAAATTCATATTTTCTTGCGTTTTTTGTCAATTACAGCTTAATTACTCATCGTGGATTTGAAACCAATTTTGCGCCAATAAATAAGTTGTTTTAAGAAATTACGGGTAAAATGATCACCTAGATAACATTGGTTTAGCTACAAATTTCAATAAGCTGATTTTGATTTTTGGTTTAGTGGGAAATGTACTTATACTAGCTTTCAACTTGAATTTTTGGTTGGTGTAATTTCTTGAAACAATCTATTTATTATCGCAAAATTTGTTTTCATGAACCTACGATGAGTAATTAAGCTGTAATTGACATAAAACGCAAGAAAATTTGAATTTCGCGCCCTGAGCGAAACGTTGCACCTTAATAATAATAAAAAAATATACGCAGTAATAAGATCAAAATAAAAACTTACGATATTTAATTATACAAATAATGTCTATATTATAACCTACTAAACTAATTATAGCAAATAATCTTAATTTGGGTCGTATGGTCGAACTAGTAAAATGCCATTTTATAAATTTATTTTTGTATGATTACCTACTCTACTATGTGATGGCCCACAATGAAACATCACTATTGTTATTTCCCAGCTCAAATCGGCAAGCAGCTAGTGATGGTGCCCGCGGGCGCGGCCGGACAGAAGCTGAAGCTCGCCAGCATCATCCCCGGGGGCTCCGGGGACGCCAACAACATACAGCTCGTGCGCTGCAACCCCGACTCGGTGAGTTTACATTACCGAAAAAAAACGGTGAACTATGTAAGTGGCAACCTACAAAAAAGTGTACTTTACCCTCCAATATGGCTTTAACAGTGTAATAAGATGACTGCAGAGATTTTATCCTCTATAGATTCCGTACTCATAGTGAAGCCCACCACACATGTGCATTGCCAGGCTTTGTCTCAGTCCTCGGAATCTGAGATTCCCTCAAACTGGTGATTTTGGGCCGGAACAAAGAACAAAGAGAAGAGATATGGGGCAAACTTTTGGATGAAAAACAATTTTTGCAAAAATCGTAATTAATATTTATTTGAGATGTTCCACAATTTTGGTTTTATAAAATTTTGTATTATCTTACAGGCACAGTTGATTGCAAACAAAGGAAACAAACCTGTACGAACGAAATTCATAGTCCAAGGTAAGAAATTAGGGCATAAATATTTTATGCTTCACTCACATAGCATTGTTGGGATTTGAACTCACGCTCTGCGGCTTGTGATCTGAACGCGAATACCACTGGGCTATTATCATTTGCTGTATTCAATTTGATTGTCACAGGTCAATCCAACTCGGACCCGGCGAACCAGCCCGCCGTGATAACTAAGATAATGCCGGTGACGTCGACCGCCCCCGCGCAGACGAGGTACATCATGCAGCAGAAGACCGTGCCCATATCTATTGGAGGGAGTAAGGTGAGCATTTTTTTTTTCATGGTCATCATTAGCCTGAAGAATTTCACAAAATTCGTTTTTATTGTTCACCCAGGTCCAGGTCCAGGTCAGGGATTCCCAAACTATTTTGGGCAAGGGCCCCTTTTCCAAAATAAACTGATGCCTCAGATCCCCATAGGAGTTCTCCAGTGTTTTCCTATTTATACAAAATACTTACCAATTTAAAAACTTTGCGGTTGGCTAAATGAGTAAACTTGACACCATTTTCTCATCAAAATTTGACAAAATAAATAGACATAAAATTCAGTAAATATCAAATTAATACAAATCATGTAAAAATACTTAAAAGTAGGTAATTATTTTTTGAAAAAAACATTAAATAAATAGGGGTCGATTTTTAGACCTCGTCGATCCCCGAAATCAGTTTTCGTTTATGAGGACAGGGATTCCCTGACCTAGTCCATTCGGGGTGGATTGGGTCCAAATTTCATGTCTATCATAAGCGGTTTGGTATGTGCGTTGATTCTCAGAATAATCCTTGTGCTTATTATATATACATAAATAATAGGAATGTAATGTTTGCAGGTTGTTCTTACAACTCCAACGAAGCAAGGGGGTGTGAAAGTTGCGCCTAAGAAGCAAATAATATCATTCAAAACCGAAAGTCCAAAAGTGGTCACATCTCAAGGTAAACGATTTATTAACGTTTTTTTTGCGGTTTACATTGCCAACTTAAGAAGGAAATTCAAAATTTTTATGCAAAGCTCGAAGCGAAAATTTTTCAATGTTGGTCATGTTATTAGGACCTTACAAAACCCACAACGAACATACCGGGGCTTAAAAGTGCTTCGAGACAAGATGGTATAGTTTTACACAACTAATAAATGTACCGATGTACCTGCGCGGTAGACAAATTTTACGAACGCGGGAAACTTCGATCTACCAATGGCAAATTAGAGTAATACGTGCGCTAAAAATCTTGCGCTGTTATTGGTCGATCGATTCATCACAACAATTTTCATTCAGAAATTATCATTTGGTGAAGTGGAACTGATGAAGAAGACCACAAATGGCCTCGATTATGATATTTAAGCGACTATGACGAAGCAAATTAATATAAAAGGTTCTGATGAAGTCGTTTTTTTTTTTTAAATTACGTAGTTGGGTTTTTTGATGTATTTTAATAATATTGATTGTTGCTCAAGGTGTTTGCCGGCCATTATCAATTCTTGGTATTATTTTCAGCGAACGTGCAAACAAAGAAGGTTGTCATAACAGCTAATCCAGCTTCATCCCAGGCTAAAGCAGCCGGGACCAAGACTGGCACACAAGTAAATATGTTACCGCTGTATTGGTTACTATTATCACACTAATATTATAAAAGCGAATATTTTTCCGGGATAAAAAGTAGCCTAATTGTTAATCCAGAGTGTAAGCTACCTCCATACCAAATTTCATTCAAATCGGTTCAACCGTTACAGAGATGAACGGGAACAAACACACTTACATACTCTCATACTCACACACTACTCACAAACTTTCGCATTTATAATATTTGTGTGACTTAGGCTACATTTTGCAATCGTTTTTCTGTTTGTTTTTGTTCTTTGAATAATCACTATTATCAGAATAAAGATGTTAAATAAAACAAAAAACGTAATAAGTACTTCTTCTTTACAGATACAAGGACAACGGACACAACTACATCCCATTAACGTACCAGGAAAAGGCGTAAGTATTTTTGTTATAGAACCCATATGCTTCAAAACGCATCTTTTTTACTAACGAATTCTCCTAAGCAGTTTCCCAATTTTATCAAGTTTCTGCTACATTTAGTTTTTTGATTTCCTTTTAGGTACATTTAATCTATATTCATTCCTGCATCAGCCTTTAAACACCCCACTGCTGGGATATAGACTACCCTTGAAGGGTGATTGTGCCATATCCACCAGTGCGTGTTGGCGGATTCACATATTCGTATTCATACATTCGATAGATCGAATTTCTTCTCTGGAAATAGGCAATATTATGGAAATATGCGCTCAACTCACATTCAATGAGCTACCTCGACTTATCGATATCCATAGTTTACCTGTTATTACGATGGCAGACGCCAATCGTTCTGTAATACAGTGAACAGTAGCTAGGAGCTAATGGGTGTACATTTTAATTCTGTGCAATTTTGTTTGTCACATAACACAGATCACACCCTAGATTCTGCATTCAGGACGCTCGAAGCGCACCACGCATCAGTCTATAAGAAATGACTCTGATTGGTTGATGGTTAGGCGCGAGTAGGCGTAAACTTGAGATAGCCAATGAGAACGCTTGGTGGTCCCCGCGCCTTCCTCAAACTTTGGTGACGTTTTGTAGGAACAACTAATCTCGTAATGCGGTATCTAGTGTGATCTGTGTCACATAAATATATTTGTTTATTTACAGATCCAGTACATAAAGTTGGTGACGAACCAGCCGGCAGTACAGAAGGCTGCGCCTAAATCACAACCGCTCTCTATATCCGGGAAGAACTTTGTGTTGACTGACAGCAAAGGTAACATAGAAACCGCAGATTATCACATACCATAGACCACATGGACCATAGAACAGACTAACCTACCTGTTTGCTTGCCCGCGCGGCTTCGTTTACATAGGCTACATGAATCACCCCATTTCACCTCTTGGGACCCTATTCCTGTTCGCTCGAGATTATCTCGGTCATTGTCTCTCTAATTTAGAATTTAATGGGAGTGAGAGTGACCGAGCGCACAGGAATAAGGTCCATGATGGGTTGATTTTCGAAAAATTCAGAGACATGCCTTTCTTTATTTTTAATGCTTAATCATTGGCTTACCATGAAAAATATTTTGATTCCATACCAACTTTGGGGTCTTTTTTACTTTTTTCACAGATCATTTGAGAAGTATTATTGGGTCCAAATTTCACGTCTATCATAATTTGTTTGATCTGTGCGTTGATTCCTAGAAACGGGCTTGTTCTTTTATATATACAGATAACTTTTTACCAAAAAACATCAAAAGTATAGAAATTCAGATACTAACTGTATCTACTAGCGACTAGGCTTCTTAGATCAAAGCCAAAAAAGATATAAAAAAAGTACTACAAGTAAAAGTTAGATTCCCAAAAGTAAGTTTTTTTTGTTTTTTTTTTTTCAGGTAACATTTTACAGATGTCCTCTGATAAAGTGCTGAGCACTCAACCGCCACCTTTACTCGTGACTGCGACTACAACTTCCGCTAGCCAAGGTATATTTTTGTAATAATATTTTAATATTAATAATTTGTAGCTGGTATTCATTATCTTACTATTACAGAAAGGATATATATGTTATGAAATTCTTTTTGATATAGAGCAGGGGTTACCAAACTTATACAGGTGTCACGAACACCGAAAAAAAAATAAAAAAATTGCGCCCCTTGCTCAGAAAATTTAAAACTTAGACAAAAAAAAATGCGCCGACAGCATAAATTTACGTTTAGAAAATGTTAAAAATATATCGATAAAAAAAAACCATTTTCATTTATTGCTTTTTGTAGTTACACAATAATTATACAAAGTCTTCTCGCTGTAGTTAGTGCGTACGTTTCGTAGGCCCTTGGGGAGGTTCTCAATTCTACTGTATTTGTTTCTTCATATACGTTTTAATATAATTAAAACGGTACACAACACCAATTACGTTAATTAATGTATGAATTGATTTTGGTGAATTATTTTTTTGGTTTGGTGGTCCCATATTATCGAAATCGGTTAAGTGTTTTATGAAAAAAACAACAAAAATTTACACAGTTTGGTTTTTTGTAGTAACCTTCATCAAAAGTTTTGATCATTTTCTACTTATTTAAGTTTGAGCACGTAAGTCTTTTTTGTATTATTTTTTTTCAAAAAATTATGATGATAAATTATGTGATGATTATATTATTACGAAGATGAAGAAAAAACAATATATAGGATTGTTTTTCCTTCTTCGCCAAAATAAAAAATAATAACATGAAAATTGCTTATTTAATATTGGAAATGGTATGCTAAATATGTATAACTGCCTGTTTTTAAAAAAATCCTCTAATGAATTGTATATTATCGAAGTGGAAAAAGTGCGACCTTGTTAGCACTTTTCTAATATTTTTTGCTAAATTATGGGAATGACTTCTTAATCTGATAATAAGGTCCACCTACAGAGGTGGCCCGCGCCCCTACTTTGAGAACCCCTGTTATAGAGGGAACGAAGGAAACCAATGTAAGGTTAAAATAAGAAATAACGGCTGCCATAAAGTCAAAGAAAAATCAGCCGTAAAATATAATCTCAAAAGCATTGAAAAACAGTTTCATTGTCCCAAAAGAACGCAAAATATTTTAGAAAATGGAAAACTCATATTCAAATTCAAATAAATCGATGACAACAGACAAGGCTCCAATTTGGAAATATATTTTGGAACAAATTCAAAGTCCTGAAAAGTCAGTTGTCAATATATTCTGATGGGAGATTGAATGAAACGATATTGTATTTATTTTTGTAGTGGCTTCGAAAGGAAGGAAGCTAGTGAGGATAGCACCTATATCGGCCAAAAGCGACACATCGTCATCGGTAAGTTTTATACATTTATTCTTTTTCAGTAGTGTCTTCAGAAATTGGTCAATATTTCACCGATTTAAATTAGCACTCACGGAATATTTGCCGTTTTGAATTGATTTAAAATGATGTGATGAAGGCTGATTATTCTAATAAATAAAAGCTTAATATTACACCTCGATCTGTGATGATTATACAGGGCTATAAATATAAGGAAAGGGTTTGCTAAGCCGAAAAGGGCTCATAGTACTCATCATTACCAAGCATAAAATCGAAGAAAAAACAACAGTTGTTCCATAGATTCTCTGTTTTCTTATTGGATGGCACTGGATTCCACGACAGAGGATTCATCCTAGTGTGGGGCACAGAGCTCGTCTGTTCAAAAAGAAAAATTATTTTGTTACGTGTCAATAAAAAAAGAATTGTTAAATGTCAATGACACTCGACAAAATTTATGGAACAGCAGTTTTTTTAGCAATGTCATTATTGGTCCTGTTAGTATCCTTTTCAGCTTAGCATACCCTTTCGTTATAGCCCTTATCGGTGATAACTCCATTCACAAATACGTCCACTATCACCTGTGAGCTGTCAAACGCCCCAAATCCAAATTCAAAATATTTATTTAAAATACAACCATACTCTACCACCTAGGATTTAATATCAAAATACGTCAATAACCGGTCAATCATAAGAATGATCGCAACGATCGCTGAAATAGGATTATCTCTGTTCTCAGAGAATATTCAACCCTGAGAGAGCATTCAATTCTCAGAAAGTCCGCGAAGTGACCAAAATGGCTTACTGCGTGGAGCCGAAGGCCCCGCGAGCCTCGCAGAGCCTGCTCATGCCGCGCGACAAGTCCGTGCTCAGCGGCACTTCCGTCTCGCTCGAGGAGTTCAACGAGATGGTGGACCAGAGCAACCTGAACAACTTGACTCTGAGCGAGGATGCTGTCGGGGAGGCGCAGGGGCACGGTATCCTCGAGGAGGATGCTGACCCGGAACAAACGGACCGAGACAAAGTTGATGTTAAGGTTAGTGGATAGATAACTCGTTATTAAAAACCAGGAAAATGTTGGTGTTAAGGTTAGTGGATAGATAATATCTCTCTGTCTGTCTGTATATCCGTTAGCTCCTCCTAAACCACGCAACGGATTTTGACGCGGCTTTCACCATCAGTTGGATATTTTTTCACGGAATATTTATATAATTACTAGCTGATGCCCGCGAAGCTCGGCCTTCGGCCTTGCTAATCTCTTCATACAAACCTTCTCCAAACCTGTTTTTGTTGTGTTAACCAACAAAAAAGAAATCATCAAAATCGGTCCAGCCTTTCTCAAGTTATAGCGTGACAAGGAAAAATAGGGGTTCATTTATATATATATATATATATATATATATATATATATATATATATATATATGTATAGATATCATCATATACATATAGTTTTTCTAAATTCCACCCGTGCGAAGCCGGGGCGGGTCGCTAGTTTATATTTATTTATTTATTTGGTGATGGTTCCAGCCGACGCTGGCGTCGCTGATATCGGACGCGGTGTCGGGAGAGGAGACAGTGCACGACATGTCGGACATGGCCGAGATTGAGATCGAATATGACAGCACAGCAAGGAAACATGAGGTATGCGATTACTAATCAAATCACTTTAAAGCGCACCACACACCAAAATATACATTTCTGTGCAGTAAGACATTTGTGTTAAGTGGCACACTTTTTGTGAAGAAATGTGGTGTGTTGTGTATTATCGCACTCATATTAAAATGTAGGTCTACGATAAATGTTTTGTTGCTTTGTTTTGTACACATTTCTAGTTTTGGTTTGTGTTGCGCCTTAGTCTATTCGACACAAAAGGCGCGTCGTTTTGATATGAAATTTTTATGTTATCATATTAGTATTATCAAGACGAGAGCACAAACAGTATGGAGCACGAGTCGAGCAACGAGAGGAACAACGAAAACCTCATCGTAGTGCCGTCCCTCACCCACACCTCCAGGGATGATGACCACGAGTATCGAGACGACTCTAATGCTTCAATGGTAAGTTATGGTTTATGTTTAAGAGCGGCCAACCTCTCGTTCTCGCTATCTCGTTCGCACTCTGCGAATGAGAAGGAATTAAAAAAAATATGTGTTATTTTTCTTCTTTTCATTAGCCAAATTCAAAAATAATAACATGAAAATTGTTATAAAACATTGCCAATAGTATTCAAAAGATATTACAAGACTTTTTTTTTGTTTTTCTTAATTCTAATTCCTTATTTTTACATACAAAAAGTTGTTAAAGTGCGAACGAAATAGCAGAAATAACCAGGGTCAGCCCGCTCTTCATTGATCACAAGAAAAAAAAACTAAAATTTTATGTCAAAAAAAAATCCACAATGCCAAAAATCGTAAAAAAAATATTAAAATAAATTATAACGTAAAATTTTTTTACGTTATAACTAAATATGTAACATCTTGTATTAAATAAATGACTATACTAATCATTGTTAACTCAAAAATAGTAAATGACCACCAAAAAAACGCTCAGCTCGCGCGTCGTTTCTCGCAGTTCAAACAAAACCTGACTTAGTGTTTGGGGCTACTTTATTATGATGCAGTTACTTTTTAGCCCTTCGTTTACGTTGTCATTATACATTATTTGGTTATACTTATAGGCGTTCATTTTATAGCAATATAGTGTTTTATTATGTAGTATTTGCTCTCTAAGATTTGGTGATGTTTGGTCGTCGATTACAATTTGAAGAATGTTTGTATACTTTTTTGGTGAGAGAACTTAGGCTCAAGACATTTTTTGGTGGTCATTACACATATTTAATCCCGTAAGTTATTTCTAATACCAAATATATATTTTACTCGATGGGCCCTGTGACTTAATATTTCACGAATTTGTCCCCGATAATTGATATCTTATTTTACTATGAAAACTGACGTGCTTTTGATAAATTTTGTTTTAATAAAACGGGAATACTCACGTTAAATTGAGTCGGTTATTCCGACTATAGTTTATATCATTCCTTGATAAAGGTCACCGAATGTGATCGAAACTATAGTCGGAATAACCGACTCAATTTAACGTGAGTATTCCCGTTTTATTAAAACAAAATTGATATCTTAATTAAGAATTTTCGTTATACTTCTAACCCCCGAATACTGAAACGCTTGTTAACTTTGACAACATATTAATTCTAATACTGCCTTTGTCTGGCACTAAGCAAATGACAAAGACAGCAATAGACTTAATCTGTCGTCAAAGTTACAAACGTTTCAGTATTCGGGGGTAAGGGTTGTTGATAACTAACCAACGAACACTGACAGCAAGCTTCCTAGCATCTTACTTAATAAATGTTGTTTTATGAAATTTTTACAAAAATAAATTAATTATTATAATTATTATTTAATTCGCCAAAAAAAGTATTTAAAGTATGTATGTTTTTTTTTTAAATCCTTGTATTGTTTTAGTGCAAATTTCAACTTCTAAGCTTCCCTCGGGCTCCAGCGTAATATTATTGTCATTTGGAGCCCTAATAAAACGTTTTGGTTTTTATTTGGGGAGAAAAAAATTACGAAAGTTATGGAACAAAAGTTTTTGGGTCTGATCCGGGGTAGCTGCCTGCGAGAGGTAAATTGTTGGGTTAGAGAGATATGGACGGAACGCACTGGCAATATTTTTCTTCAAAATTCATATTTCCAGACTGACGGCAGTATGATGCAAACAGTGGTGAGCGTGGAGCCAGATGTGATGACGTACATGTCGCCTGAAATGGACCAAGATTCGAGTAAGTGATTTATGAACCGACTGTATTGCTTTTCAATACATAACCACTTTCTCAATTAACCACCTTTTTTGTTCCCAGCCGGGAAATAACCACATTAAGGTGCAAAGTTTCGCTCAGCGCGCGAAATTCAAATTTTCTTGCGTTTTTTGTCAATTACAGCTTAATTACTCATCGTGGATTTATTGAAACCAATTTTGCGACAATAAATAAGTTGTTTTAAGAAATTACGGGTAAAATGATCACCTAGATAACATTGGCTTAGCTGCAAATCTCAATAAGCTGATTTTCATCTTGGTTTTTGGTTTAGTGAGAAATATACTTATACCAGCTTTCAACTTGAATTTTTGGTTGGTGTAATTTCTTGAAACAATCTATATATTATCGCAAAATTAGTTTTCACGAACCTACGATTAGTAATTAAGCTGTAATTGACAAAAAACGCAAGAAAATTTGAATTTCGCGCGCTGAGCGAAACTTTGCACCTTAACCGGCTGCTTTTCGATATTAAACGGCGACTTTGGCTAACCGTTTTTACGGCTACTTTACAACTACCTGTATATCAGTTTAAATGTATGTATGTAAAACACGAGTACAAGCAACCACATGTAATTCCACGAGTATTGAGTGTGCCGATGTTTATGTCCAGTGTTGACGCTGGAGGGCGCCGCCGGCGCGGCCATGCGTCCCCGCAAGGCGTGCAACTGCACCAAGTCGCAGTGTCTCAAGCTCTACTGCGACTGCTTCGCGAACGGAGAGTTCTGCAACCAGTGCAACTGCAACAACTGCTTCAACAACCTGGATCATGAAGACACGAGACAGAAGGCGATAAGAGCCTGTCTAGAACGGAACCCTAACGCGTTCAGGTAAACTGACCTTAGACGTCATCATCATCAGCTCTTAGACGTCCACTACTGGACGAAGCCTTCCCCCTTATCACAAATCGCCATCTAGCCCCAAACTAAGCAAGCTGTGGGAATCAGATAACTGATTGAATGAGTTTTAGCGGCAACGTAAAGAATTCATGTCGCGTCATTCTATTATTTTCCAAAACTTGTGTTATTTCGTGTGCTAATATGTAAAAACGGTGAATTTTTACCCGTTAAGTGCTTGTTGGCTTGTTGCTGGTGCGAGTGTTGGTGAATGGTATAATGTCGTGAAACGTAAATTTTCGTGTTGTTTCCAAAACTCCATAGAAGGCTCTAGTAAAGTTTTCACCACTTTACTGGGGCATGACTTGGACTTGACCGTGACTTGCTTTGCTCGCCTTTGACTGTGACTATGACTTGTTTGATAATATACTTGACACTGGCAAATGCATAAGATGTGCGACGCCAAAATATTCATAGGAGGAAAAAAAAAACTGATTGAGTACATAAATACACATATTTTTGTAAATACATCCATAGAATATCTATAAACACCCAGACAAAGAACAAACATCCAAGTTCATCACACAAATGTTTGTCCTGGGTGGGAATCGAACCCACAACCTACAACTCAGAAGGCTGACATTTTTTGTTGCCATAATCCTCCCATACTTGGTACTACCAAGCATGGGAGGATTATGGTAGTACTACCAAGTACCAAGTTGGTAATTAGCTTGGTGATCGCAGAACGTTGCTGTTTACTAAAAGGACGCTGATTGTCTGACCTCCGGTGATTCTGGTCGCAGTTTTAGGACATACTAATATGGGTCACTCGATGGCATCGCACTGTCCGAAATACACTATCAGCGCCCACTAAAAGCAAACAACGCTAATGAGAACCAACATTGCACACTACTAGTTTAGTGTGAAGCATAATTTATTTGGCACAGTACCGGAAAAATAATGTTTGCACACTACTGCTTGGCGGTTGAATAACTGGCAAAGTTGTGGTAAATCCTCAGGCGGATTGTGCAAAACGCCTATCACTACTGTACCATTATTTATAAGATAACAACAGAAAGATAAAGTTACGCTCGCAATTATAATATTAGTGCGAGAGGGACACAAGACACAACACAGTATTTGATCGTTGATTTTGTTCGCAGACCTAAAATCGGTAAATCGAAAAGTGGAGGACCAGAAATAGTGAGAAGGCACAACAAGGGATGCAACTGCAAACGAAGCGGATGCCTGAAAAACTACTGCGAATGCTATGAGGTAGTTTACCTCAATTTATGACGACTGACTAAAGTCGAACTTTTAATCAGACCGAATTAAATGACATTACGAGTGCTGCCACTTTTTCGTAAAATAAAAATAGTGTTGTGGTAAAAATATTTAGTTCAATCTCATCAGTTCAGTGAACTATTTCATTAATTAATATTCTAAAGTCTTCTTTAAAGTCGTAATTTAAATAATAAAAATGATAATGAATAAATTATAGCAGTTCATGCTTATTCGTTAATATCTAAATCAAATCATAACTTTTAAGGCCGGGTTGCACCTCTAGGTTAACTTTAAACTTCAGTTATAACTGCAGTTAAAACTCACGCTAAGCACAAAAATGTGTTGCACCATTTTAACTATGGTCAAAATGACAGACTGGCTAAACTTCATGGTTACTGTTATAGTTAATTTAACACACACATTTTTCGATGGACGTGTACGCTGGTGTATATTCAAGTGATTATTTAAAGAATAATGTGGTTATAATAATATCTAGGTTTGCGTGGAAAATTATTTCGATTGATTTCCTGTTGAAGTTGTAGTTAATTTAACTATAATAGTAACTTTAACACTTTAACTGGAATTAGGGTGCAACACAGTCTAATTAATGTGATTTTCATTTAATTTTAAGTTCTATTCCATTGAACGAAAAAATTTGAACTAGATCATCACTAAGACTTGAAAGTTGGCAACATTATTTTGACAAATGACATTTCGATCTGTCAGTTTACTCCGTCTGACTAAGAATTCGACTGTAGTTACCTCGACTGTTCGACCTAGTCTTGCATTGCACTGAATAGGTCACCGAATGTGATCGAAACTATAGTCGGAATAACCGACTCAATTTAACGCGAGTATTCCCGTTTTATTAAAACAAAATTGATATCTTAATTAAGAATTTTCGTTATACTTCTAACCCCCGAATACTGAAACGCTTGTTAACTTTGACAACATATTAATTCTAATACTGCCTTTGTCTGGCACTAAGCAAATGACAAAGACAGCAATAGACTTAATCTGTCGTCAAAGTTAACAAACGTTTCAGTATTCGGGGGTAAGGGTTGTTGATTACTAACCAACAAACACTGACAGCAAGCTTCCTAGCATCTTACTTAATAAATGTTTAATGTGTGAAAACTACTTCAGTTTTCATAGCAGGGTTCGCCGATATATATCAGCGGATATATATCAATTGATTTTTATTTTCACTTTCTTGGGAAAATTTGCTTCTTTATCTTTATATCGGATATATATATAAAAAACGGATTTTTGATATTTATTATAAAAATCGGATTTTTTCTAACCCTGTTTCATAGTATAATATAGTTGTTGTGACACACTGCAGGCTAAGATAGCGTGCACGCTGATGTGCAAGTGCGTGGGATGCCGCAACATCGAGGAGACGCTGGAGCGGCGCCGCGACGTCATACGGCTGCGGGACAAGATCTACGACCCCGCCTACCGCGCGCCGCTACCCATGGGACAAGTCAAGTCAGTGCCATTACACGACACGCGCGAAAACTGTTTACGGCCTTTTTACTTTGATAAAAAAAAATACCCTTTTTTTATTACCTCGTAAAATAAACTTATATGATATGAAGTTAAGTTATATAGTAACTTAAGTATAACTAGTATAGTAGTTATATATATATAAAAAAAACGGATTTTTGATATTTATTATAAAAATCGGATGTTTTTCTAACCCTGGTTCTCTGCGTGCAGGCACCCGTGCAACTTCATGACGTGCGAGGTGATCGAGGCGGTGGCGCAGTGCATGCTGGCGGCCGCGGGCGAGGACGCGCCGCGCGAGGACGCGGACCCCGTCGAGGACGTGCTCATCGAGTTCTCGCGCTGCATGGCCGACATCATCAGCGCCTCGCAACACTCGCTCTGAACGTAACGTAACGTCTTTAAAAGCTTTTATTTAACTTGTTGTTCTATGTAAGTATGTATGTTCAGGTCGTATCTTGCAACTGAATTTCAGACCAGTACCACTTGTTCAATTGTGATGATGGAGACGGAAGGTGGAAAGTTGAACTCCTCAGCAACTATCAGTATATTGATGGAATTGGACTCATTTTGATCGGCTTACAGTAGCAATAACGGATTTTATAAAAGCTTATCTAGAAATATATTTTTTTCTACTAAAACTTATTATTAGCCAGCTAATTTAAGAACAGCTCTGGTTTTTTGTATTCCTTTGAATATATTACGTGATAAAACCAGCATTAGATTTATCAAAGTCCTCTGGCCTAATAAACTTAGGTTAGGTTACTTACAAGAGATATCCAATCCCTCCCAATAGAAGAAAATTAAACCAAAGTAAAGAATAACCAAACAAGCTCCAAACCTTTTCGTTTCAGGTCGATCGTGGTATCAAGAGGATAGTAAAACGAGGCAACATTCGTGAACTCAACGTTTTAAACGAGCGATAGAGAAAGATGCAGCTCGTGAGTCAGAGCTAGCTTTTGGGGGAGGGAACTCGTTCCACCCAACTAAATCGTAAATAAATTTTATGTTTTTTGGTGTCACTCGGCATAAATAGATAATCTAGACTTACAGTTTTATTTTTATCTAAATAAGTCTGTATCTGTACTGTAAAGACTTTACTTCGTCATAGTTTCGGCACAATAATAAACAATTGTTAAGGTTACAAGGGCCGGACTAATTTATTCGAAAATAATTTCATGGGAGTAAAAGAAACAAAATATAACCGTAGTGGTTTTGTTTCATTTACTGTAATGAAATATATCTCTTCTCAAAAAACAGATCACTTTGAGACACCTTGAGATCTCCAAAACAGTGAAGTTAGAACGAAATCTAGAAGAAAAAAAACTACATGCCGTATTGTTTCTTGGAGTCGATAACAAGAAAAATATCGGGATTTTGTAGTTCGATTTAGGGTTGGTAATGGAAAAAGTGCCCGTGAGACTGTTCTCTTAAAACCTTCTGAAATGTATATAATTATAGTCAATCCAAGTCTGCCAAATCTAGACTAAGGTCATATGTATGAAATCTCCAATAACTGTAAAAATTATTATGATATAATATTATGGTAACTAACTCTGCTTTGAAAATTTTTGCTCTAATTAAGAATTATTGGAACTTAGACTAAGCACAGTAAAATTATGATATTGTTCATCACACGAGTTGTAAAAAAATTACTGTCAAAATAAAATTAACGATGTATTGTAGAAAAAAAAGTCAAGCAAAAGATTATATGCAATGTTTTTATCAATGTAAATAATGTTATTGTATAAAAAATGTTTACAAGTGCGTAGCGGTATATTTTATTCCATTTCTATGGTAAGAACTAGAATAAGCTACACTACGTGTACCGCGGTAAGGTAGATAAGTTGTAAATACTGACAATAAATGCAGATTTTTATTACTATGAAACTGCAGTTTCATTTACAAATATTTTCCCGGGTTTTCTGGGTCTCCTCTGAAATCAATATCCATAAATCCATACATTTTTTTGTTGTGCAAGTGCCTTTATTAACTGTACAAAGTATAAACTACAACTACCTAAACTACTTAGCCTACTACATAAAAATAACAGTTGGATTATCAATTAAAATAAATATTACAAATATTATAATTCAGAGTTTTCTTCTCTCAGATCATAAAACAAACTATAATCTGATTTTCTACTCCAAGTACAACAGTCCAAAAAAACAGCCTTTACAGTGTCGGATTAACACATTTTCCAACTATAGGCATTACATTTTTGTCATGGTAAGGGCTTATCTCATTTAGTTTATTCTTCTATTTCAGCAATTTAGTTGATATTTTTTTAGTACATGAGCGAATGAAAGCTCAGTATTCTACTTTAAAACACAGGGTACATACTTATGGACTTAGGGTACTGCAGGATATCCGAAATCCCTCTTACAAAAAACCTTTGATGTTCGTGCTATATGAGTTGGTACAGGTAATAAAAAAAGTCCCGAAATTTGCCGCCCCTTAATTCTGCCGCCCTAGGTATAATAGTAAATGGAGTGAAGTCTTCGGTTTCCGCGGCATGTTTGATTGGTTTACGTCGGCCACCAGTGTTTGCTAAAAATACATCAAATAGGTGAACTAAATTTAGTCGACGCAGTATCGTCTCACATGCCATGGTGCACACTACGGATTCCTGTCTATGATTTGTATTGTACGATCGTGTAGAACTGAAATTTGAATAAGATATAGGAAAATGCAGCATTTAAAAGGCACGCCACTGAAATATGAGGTGCAAACTAGTGAAAAGTTGGGCAGGTGAGTTTTACCCAATATTTTATATTTAATCGATCAAACGAAAAAGGTTATCTTTTTCGTAAATGTATGATAAACTTTTAGGGTCAATTCGAAGTGAGGTTTTGAATAATATTTTCATTAATAATGAAAATATAATATCACCAAGTGTGAATTTATACAAATGATGTCAAAACGAAAACTTCTGTTTATCTAATTATGCTAAATTATATGTATTAATTAGACAGATAAAATAAACAGTTTTAGGAAAATCTACAAAAACTTGCGAATGAGCGAGTTAGCATAGCTTTATGAGACGACTATGTACGGACCATTTCATAGAATATCGTGACAAGCCAATAGCAATTCTTTGTATATGTTTAGAGTAAAGAGATGAATTAAAAGTAATAGTCTTCTACTGTTTTTTTATGTATTTGTATTTAATGTAGGTCAAAGAGCATATAATCACTAATTTAGGTGGTATGTTTTTTCATTTTTATGTACACATCCGACCGTATTTCAGTTTTTTAATTTTTTTCATCCAAATATTTCCTAGAAGAAATCGCATTAGGCGATAAGGCTTCCCACTATACTACCGGATTTCTGCTAAGATAGATTAAACATATATAGATTATTACAATTTTCTTATGTCAAAACAGTCAATATAATGTAATAGATACGGAGTAGCTGCAAAAGACTTGAGATCCGGTGAGAAGATCCTGTCAGACGAGCCATTCATCCTCGGGCCCAACAGCGACGGCTCGCTCGTGTGCTTCAACTGCTACCTGCCGCTCGTCAGCAAGTTCGTGGTCTGCAAGAACTGTGCAGTCGCGCCGGTCTGTCCGGGGGAGGGCTGCCCGCAGCCCATGCACAAAAGTAAGCCTATACAGGTTCCTAATGAAAGGGTATGCTAAGACGAAAAGGGATCATAGTACTCATCATTATTAACAATTTTTAGTATGGGGCCAACCTTAAAATTGAGGCATAAAATCTGCTGTTCCATAGACTTCGTTGAATGTCATTGTCATTTTTCTACGAATAGTTGTTTTTTTTCTCTCTCAATTTGAGGGTTGGCCGCATACTAATGGTTGTTCATAACTTAAGTATATGAGGCTCTTTCGGCTTAGTATACACTTTCCTTAGAACCCTGTAGATATAGTAACGTTTGAGTGTTTGTTTAGTCTTGGAATACGAAATACAGTAGAATCGACACGCACGTTGTATAAATCGGCTTCATGGCCATTTGAAGTCGGCCAATTACCCCCAGACTAGCGTACCGGTATTATAGACGTTAGTGGAACTAACGATCAATCGTCACGACGCACCCTCAAGTTAGATTTTCAAAGTACTTATTTCTCCTATTATGAAATGACGAAGTTATCATGGACGTCCGTCCGTAGGTTTTTATATCAATATTTATGCAATGGACAACATTCCCTGTATTGTTTACATATTATTTCTATGAATAATTTGACTTGCCCAATTTCAATCATCTTCAATCACGTTGTCTACATCCTAACTAATATTATAAATGTGAAAGTAACTCTGTCTATCTGTCGCTCTGTCTGTGTGTTTGTCGCGTTTTCACGGCTAAACTGATCAAGCTGATTTTTTGCATAGATATAGCTTAAGTGTCGGAGACAGACATAGGCTACTTTTTTTTTTGTAGGTCCACGCGAACGAAGTTGCGGGTAACAGCTAGTACTAATATGTATAAAATGAAATGTTTTTGAAATGTAATTCTGTCCACCCTTAGGTTGTCTGGAAGAAATCGCTTGAGGCGATAAGGCCGCCCATTATACTACCGTTTTTTAAATATTATTGTTATTTTTTTAAGTTTGTCTGTTTTGGTGTATAATAAAGTTATATTGTATTGTATATATTATTCACAGAATGGCACTCAGAAGCAGAGTGCGATTTCTTCAGAACCCTTAAATTAACTACTGGCCTCCACCCAATGACGATGGTTCAGAACGTTGGGTCGCTCTTGGTGCTACGAGCAATACTGAAGAGGAAGACTGACCCTGAGCAATGGGAGGAGTTCTTAAAACTAGAAGCACATATGGACAAAAGAATCGGAACTAGTATTTGGGAATTTTATGAGAATACTGTTACGGTAAGAAAGCTCTATAGAATGGCTAATTATATTTTTATGTCTGTTAGCAAATTGCTTCCAGCAGCAGTTTTACTTTACAGCAACATAAAGCTAAATAACGTTCTTCAAAAGCGGTGTCAGGTTCCAAAAGGCCTGCAACTATTCGGTTGGTACCTCGGCCAGTGTCAGACTGGGTCACAGATGAATAGGCTTTGTTGGCTTTGAAGATGAACATATTCAACAGCAGATTTCTAGGGTTGTTCCCATAGTTAAAGCTGTTTATAATTATGAGTACTACAATATCCTAGAGTATGTCCGCGATAAACTTAATATAGTTTGCAGTCCATTAGTATGAAACTACGTTGTCTTGTAACGAATAAACAATAAAAACTTTACTGTCCGTGGTCTAACCGAACACTCAGAATAAAATTTGTTCGACGGCATATTGTCGTGCTTATTTCATAAAAAAAATACCTAATTTTATTTTAGAACCTATCAGATTTCAATGTAGCTTTTAATTGCAGTTTATCGACTCGTTAGGATTGATCGAAGAATCCATAGACTCCAACCTTGTCCAAAAGATATGCGGAATCATAGATGTGAACAGCTTCGAAGTCCGCGGCCCTTTGATCCCGGGCATCGGCGTAGCGGAGGTGTTACGCGGGGTGTACCTCAAGGCAGCGCTACTGGCCCACGACTGTACAGCCAATACGCACATATCGATCAACGATAACAACCTACTGGTGTGTCATGCGAGTGTCGATATAAAGAAAGGAGATCCTATTTACTATAATTATACAGACCCTTTGAAGGTAAGATACAAATTAAGGTATAAAAAAGACAAACACTTAAACAGGAGCGAAGACCATGCAAAAGCTTCTTTGCTCAATTTACCTACACACCGAAATATTTTTTCTAAACAGAATACCTATAACACGAATAGCTCGTTTCTGGTAACAATAAAAACTAAGAATAGGAATCTGGAGAAACAGTTCTGCCCTTGTGTCGTCTGAGGTGCCATGTGTACTGGAGCCCCCAGGTTTGTCGCGTTCCGACGGCAAGAGGCCGGTCTTACACTGTTACTGGTACCCAGCAGTCTGTTGGGGAGGCCGCCGCTAGAGGTAAACACACCTATACCTACATGGGCGTAACCACGGTGGGAAAAGCCCCAATTGTTGCCCCAAAATTAATTATTATTTTGGTAAAATTCAAAATTACTTACTTAATGTATAATGAATGAACGTCGTGTCAGTGAACGACGTTCATTGCATAGGAAGATATTTCTAGAAGCACAAAATAAAGAAAATGAAATTTTAGCTAGATTCAGCGAGAACGCTCGCAGATTATAATTGAAATAAGATCAGTAAAAAAAAGCATTTTTGAAATTCCTACTACTTATCGCGTTTATTTACTTCTGCCCCCCATAAAAAAAATGCTGGGTACGCCCATGTATACCTACCTGCTTGAACCTGCTGGAGTCGGCGTATGACTTCGTTCCGTTTGCCATCGAACCAACGGGTCCTTGGTGCTCCAAAGCAAGGGAGTTAGCGTTGGACCTGGGACGTCGCCTAAGAGAGAAAGGGCCCACCGGCTTTTTTTGTTTTTAGGGCACATCCATACGTCAACAGCACCTGCGAATCGGCAAATATTTCCAATGTTCCTGCAACCGTTGCTCTGACGTCACTGAACTGGGCACCTTCATTAGCTCTGCTTTATGTCCCGGCTGCAAGACTGGATACGTGACCGAGATTAGCGAGGAGTGGACATGTCACAGTTGTGAGAAGAAATTTGAACCTTTGGGTTTTAGGAAAAAGGTTCAAATGTGTATTGAGAAGTTTGGAGTTATTAGTAAGTTCCTGCACACCTACCATAGGATTCTTCTGTCTCATAATTTATCACAGCTACGACTTAAATCAGCGCTTCTCAAATTGTGGGTCACAACGTGTTTTTTTTTATTATCATACGTTTTACAACTGCGGGCTTATCCTCTAACTTTGAAGCGTTCGTGATTCTGATTGCGAGAGCATGCCATCTCGCTCGTTCCAACTTAGTCGCACTATGCGCGGTCCCGCTCGCGCAACTCTCGCTATCGCTTTCAGAGTTACGGGATAAGCCCACTGGTTGCATTTGGGATGACTTTTACATAACTATGATACTTAAACGAGAACATGCTAAAGCAGTGTCAAAGGTTTTGAAAGCACGAAACCTCATACATTGAAAACTATTCGTGTCAGCTTTTAGATGCCCACTGTTGGACGAAGCTTCCCTGCTATTGGAGGGGAGGGGTTACCATAATCCCCAAAAGTCCTAAAACTACGATCAGAACCACCGGAGGACGGGCAGCTCCGATCCCCAAGCCGCCTGCCAACCGTTGGGATTATGGCAACCCACTCTTTTTCTAAGAGGGAGGAATTTGTTAGCCGTGTACGTCTTCTGGTTGATGATGATAGTGGTAAATCTTTTGCAGAGTGTTCCTTTGGAACTACCACACATTTTATGCCATTATTTAATCTATCGAATGGAAAGGTTTCCAGTAAAATTAATAAATGGGCATAAAGATTTAACATCTTACAGAACTTGTTTTTTTAGTGACAAATTGAAACTTAATAAAAAAGTTTAAAAATGAATTAAAAGTGCTAAAGTAAATGAAGTTATAAATTCTGGGTGGAACTGAATTGTTATAGAAAAGCGTAACGCTTACTATCAGGCGAGCGGCTTGCTCATCACGTTACATAGATTAATAAAAAAAAAACATTTTTACATTGAAATTAATAGGTACTCGAGGTTTACCACATTTTTGCTTTTTCAATTCAACATTTTTTACAAATCGTTGTAAGTACTTAATTGTTTAATTCTTTTTCAATTTCTAAATTGCTTCCTTCGTTAACAGACAAAAAAGACGAGAGAGAGCTAGAAGAGTTCATAAGGAATGTGTCGCTTATCCTCGCTCCGAGCCACTTCATCCTCCTCGACGCGAAGCAGCGGCTCGCGGGCGTGCTGCGGGACACCATCACCCGGGAGCCCCGACCCACCAAGAAACTCATGAGGCGCAAGATGGACCTTTGTAAGGAAATACTGCCCGTGCTCGACAAGCTGTGCCCCGGTATATCTAGGACCAAAGGTACTTAAATGCATGCAGTGTCTACGCCAATCCTTAGGACAGCTCCAAATCCTATGCCCTGCCCACATTAGCGCAATAGCCAATACGCAACAATTGTGTAAATTCTGTTAAGCTCAATCATCATCATTTCATCCTTTATCGAACCGTTTTGAAGCGGTAGCTACATTTATATGTATGTAGGTAAGTATGTAACCTAGGTAAGACAATATACAAATGTAGTTTAAACACCTATAGAACCTTATAAAAATAATGTCCTTCAAGTCAGAATCCTCATCTCTGCAAACTTCATGAAAATTTTATAAATAAATCTCAAATATTCACAATTCCGTTATATTTTTCCAGCGATCACTCTCTATGAGCTCCATGTAGCGATGGTGCAACTCGCAAAGAAACTGTACGACGGTCGCGAACTCACTGGACCTGCATATTTGGTAAATATTTCTATAACTAAGACGGTGGATTTTCGTTGTCCTCATTATTCATCCCCACTGATGGGGACGAGACAAATACATTAGTTTTTGAAAGCATAACATTGCAACCAAAAAATGTTTTCTGTGTTCTAACCAAATCGTTGTACAAAATTAACAATAAAACAGCTAGTTCTTCATTTATCCATTCAAGTTTTCATAGATTTCCCCAGCCCAGCACGCTTCCATTGCGCCAAAATGCTTTCTCATAATTATATTACAATCCCATCCATCCCATAGGACCATCCCTATCAAATTTACGAGCTCAAAGTTCTTGTTCTGTTTCAGGAAGAGCTTCTAGCATCGGAGAAGTACTTAAAAAGCGCTCTGGAAATGTTGTTCTTCGAGCCGGGAAACTCTCCCGAAGGCGAACTCTGTGCGAAGGCTTTAGAGGAGTACAGAGCGTTGAAAGCTACGATCGGGAGCGTGCTCGATGGCATACATGCCGACGGCCGTGTCTATATCACTGAGGTCACAGAAGCAGAAGAAATAAGTGTTAATTAAAAATATCCACAGAATCTGTTAGTCATTCAATTTCGTCGGTTAACTTTATCTACCCCTCCCTCTTTGGTTACAAATACATACATATAAACATACACAAGCTATCCATACAAATGAAGTCTATATACATTATACACTAGTTTGTTACACGCGACTTCGTTCGCGGGGACAAAAAGTATCCTATCCTAGTCCGTCTTTGTGATATACAGTAACTCTTTATCAAATTTTATTAAGATCTGTTCAGCCGTTTAGTCGTGATAATGCGACAAACATCTAGATAGAGAGACAAAGCTACTTTCTATAGTTCGCTAGATGGCGTTGATTCATTTTTGTGCATTTTTGACTTTTTGTATATGGACTGACAGTTATAATGTAGTGAGTTCTGAATCGCGCAAGCGAAGTTTATTCCCCGAGACCATTGAGCAACTCGGTACCGACCAGGGACCCTATTCCTGTGCGCTCGAGATTATCTCGGTCACTCTCACTCCCATTAAATTCTTAATTAGAGAGACAGTGATTGAGATAATCTCGAGCGCTCAGGAATAGGGTCCCAGCCCGAATGGCCCAGTGTTGCTCTAAGCTCGAGACGAATGTATTAATTTGTATACCTCGAAGACCTTCTTTGTTATTTTTTTTTGGTCCTTGGGCCCCTATTCGGAGAAATGACATTTTTTTCTCTGTCTCTCACTCACTCCCATTAAATTTTAAATTAGAGAGACAGTCACCGAGATAATCTCGAGCGCACAGGAATAGGGTCCCAGATATGACTGCGGCTATATTCCTCTGTATTATAATATTAGTTAAGAAGGATTAGGATTAGTTACAGGTCGTGTTTCTTTGATTTTTCTGAGCCGCATTTTGTCTTGGGCATTGAGCGATTATTATACGTAGTAATAATAGCTTTGTAACTCTGTAACGGCGAAACGGATTTGAATGAAATTTGGTATGGACGTAGCTTATACCCTGGATTAGCACATTTGCTACTTTTTATCCCAGAAAAATATTTGGTTACTGTAGAATAGCGGATGAAGCCGCGGGGCGCAGCTAGTTGATTCATAAAAGATTCTACTGTAATAATGCTGTACGGTAGGTCACATAGTGACACTTAAATTAAGTCCTTATTAACGAGCGTTATTATTATACACTGTACGGATAAGTTGAGCAAGGAACATAGTACATAGCGTACCAATAAGTGCCATCCACTTGCACCCTTGAAAAAACTGAAAATACGCTACAGGACACATATATTATAACTCTGTCCTTTTTCTTCATGACTAATACCTAATTTTCCATCCTTTTTTTTTGTGGGAAGAGTTATGTATCCGTCTCTTGCGTTCTGTGTCAACGACGTGATGTTTCTAAAACACCGTAGATCACTATTTAAGTCTCCACCACTATACTGGGGCTTTACTTGGACTCGACAGTGATTTACTTTGCTTGACTTAAGTCTGTTAATGGGACTTACTTCACAACTTACTTAGTACCTGTGAAATGTTTTACCCATGGGTTTTACCTTACAGGAAATATTATAAAATTTGACATTGGCTAAATACATTTGTGTGTGGAGTCAAAATGTAACTTATGAAAAAAAAACTGACATCTACAATGACATCTTTATCTACGGGTACAAGCATGGATCTTGTATGCATAGTATTACATACTCTTTGCTTGTATGGTACAAGCGGTACTAGCTTGGATTTAGCATCATTCGTCCATTCGCTTGGACGGATGCTAAATCCATGGGTACTAGCCTTTTTTTCACTCCAAACAAGCGTGTGTCTACCAAGAAAATTCAATCTTCTTGGTGTCTACAGCCCAATAATGTACGACCCGATAATGTACAGCCTGAAAAGCACGGCCGCTAATTGGTGTACTGGGCATCCAATTATCAGGTCGTAGGGCTGTCAATTATCACCACATGTCAATAGGGCGTGAGGGCCCCTATTCGGAGATATGACAAATTGATTTCGATTTAGAGATTCCAATCTCGATCATATCTTGTCTCGATTGCCTCCGACCACTCGATTTATCTCGAACGCTAGCCATCGTGAATATCTTGAAAGATAGCGTTGGGAATAAGAAATCTCGAAGTTTGACATATTTTTCGAGATGAGATTGAATCTCAGCTTTTGAGAATAGGGGTCCAGGGATGTACAGGGAGAATGAGAGTGAGAAAATTACACGTTTTATCGGGTCGTACAATATTGGACTGTATTGTTCGGGTCGCGATATACTGGCTGTGCTTTAATGGAAAGATGGCCGATAATGTATAGCATGATAAAAGACGACCTAGCCCGTATTGGTTAAAAGACTCTGCTTCTATTGGACTATGTGTCTATGATCTCTTTTGATTCAATGCTTCGCTTGGACGCGATAGTGTAACAGCTCAGATAAAAAATACAAAATACAACCTTAATAACCTACTGTCATGTGACAAGGCTTAACAGAAGGTTTCCGGGCTCTTATAAAAATAAACATAACCTACTTAATCAGTTTTGACACCAGCGCGGCTATTCCCATTGCTTTTCGGATCGAATACGGAAACGTTTCCGTTTCGAATTGCTTTACAGCGATTCACAAGCCCGAATTCGAAATCGTTTGACGGCTCAAATCGACACATCAGCTGATTTTCATTCGAAAAGTTTCCGACAGCTATTTGCTCTCGGAACCAATCCGTCTAGAGAGCCAGAGACGATTTCTTACAACAATTTACTGTGTTTTGGACTTTTTATTTATTTCAAGGTAAATAATTAACAAGTAAGTAATAAAACAACCCTAGTAAAGTAATACGTAGGTATATGGAAGGACTTTATGACTTAAAGTGCAGAATAATAAATAATTCTGGGTGCTGTTATGGGCAAGCGTGACGCTTACCATCAGGCGAGGGATTTTCTCGCCTTGCCATTTGCCACAACAAATATTAAAAATCTTTTCTACATGTATATTTCAAAACCTACGTTTATTTTTAGATGGAGCATATACTCGCATTTCGCGAAATGAATCGCCAGCGTGGGCGATCGCAGAGGCAACATACCCTCCTTCTTCACCGTTCCATACAAGACCTTACCGATCCTTTTCATGACCGATTTTGGCGTCGCACGTCTTATCCATTGGCCAGTGTCAAGTATACATGGATACCGATAAGCAATAACACGTCAACAATCAAAAAAAAATATTTTTTTTTAATGTTACAGAACGCTTCTTTGTCAGCCAAAGGCTTCGCTACACGGCCTGACCTGACATCGTGCGAAAGAGATGGCTATATATAACTTTCTGAGGGAGCGAAAGGGAGAAGCTATCGCCTTGATAGTTTGTTTCTTTTACTCCCGTGAAATTCAAGTCTAGCTGTCCCTTTCACGCGGTGTAAGGTCAGGCCATGTGTAGGCGCCCCAAGGAAGCGATCTGTATCATTAACAATATTTTTTTTTTTGTGGTTTGACATATTATTGGTTATCAGTATCCACATATATATTCTCAAGTTTTGTTAGATGTTATCAAACAAGTCATAGTCACGGTCAAAGGCGAGCAAAACAAGTCAAAGTCATGCCCCAGTAAAGTGGTGAAAACTTTACCTTCTATGTTCTAAATTTCTACACTTCTAAACAACACGAAAATTTACGTTTCACGACTTTATACCATTCACCAACACTCGTGCATGTTCACGAACACTTATCAGGTAAAAATTCACAGTTTTTACACATTAACACTCGAAATAACACAAGTTTTGGAAAATAATAAAATGACGCGACATGAATTCACGTCCCCGCCAAAACTAAGTTTGACATTATTAGATTTCTGTTTACGAAGTATGCTATTTCAGAATTAAGTCTCATATTTTTAAATCTAAAATGCAATTTGCAGGATTGCAGTTTGCACTATGTAATTTTATTAATTTCATTGGTAAAACAACGTACATTACATTACGTTTTTGCTAATTGGTGGTTAGAATAAACTAAGATTTCGAACAGTTAAATTTCTACCATGGATTCAGTTTTCTACCAATATGAAACAATCTCTGCAAACGCTGCAACATATAGATAGGTATGATTGTCTATGACTACTCGATCGGAAAAAGCCGACGAATACCGAAGTTGGATCCGCTCGGATTTCGGAATCAGGTTTTTGCTCTCATTCGAAAGCCGATCCGTATTCGAAGGAGATTTTCAATGTCGATTCGAAACTTTCCGTGTAGCTTGGGAATAAGCGTGCAGAAAGATTTCCAAAATGTCAAAATTACCTTGAATTAATAACTTTAATACTTATATTTTTAATATGTGTCTTATTTTTAATATCGCGTTCAAGCGAAGCACGAAATTGATAGAAGTAGTAGACACGAGGATCTCAGCTAATGAGGCAGGATTGTTTTATATCAGGTTGTAAATTATCGGGGTGTGCATTATCTGGCCGTGTCAATAATGTACAGCATGATATAATCCACAAATCCGCCTTATTATTGCACAACTTAATAATGTATGTACCGGTACATGAAATATTACGCTGTACATTACCAGGTGTGCATTATAGGCCCTTACCGACAATGTACGGTGGGCTTATCTTCTAACTTTGAAACGTTTGTGATTCTGACTGCGAGAGCATGCCATCTCGCTCGTCGCACTATGCGTGGTCCCGCTCGCGCAACTCTCGTCCATGACATTTCACGTCCTGATAATGCACAGCCAGCGGGCCTATCCCGTAACTCTGAAAGCGATAGTGATAGTGCGCGAGCAGGACTGCGCATAGTGCGATTATTTGTTACGAGCGGGATGGCATGCTCTCGCAATCAGAATCACGAACGTTTCAAAGTTAGAGGATAAGCCCGCTGTTGCCGTACCGGTATACCAATCATCTTGTCTTGGAGTACGGGCTGTACATTATCGGGTCGTCAATTATCAGGTGGTGCATTATTGCTTCCCTGTCCCCTGACCACAGAGTACCTTTTATATACGGAAACCCCTGACTGTTGATATTGCTGCTTTGAGTTGTAAGACTTTATTTATGTAATAAATTAATAAAACTAAGCTGCAGTGTTTTACAGTAAGAACCGGAAACTCACTTTTTCATCATACCGTGGCTATTGAATATACACGTAGACTTCTGGAGGTTTGAATAAAATTATTATTGTTTTTGTGCTTAGGCTTTGGATGTACCGGTATGACGGGTCTATCCATTGCTTATTTGAATTATTGAGCATTTATTCTGAATCACTAACAGCTGCAATATCTACGTACCTAAACCCTTTGGCAACAACTGATGATGATTGAGCAGTGAACATTTTAACTTCCAACCTTTCACTCAACAAAACAATGGAATGGAACAAGAAAAGTAACAGTAGATTCTCATACAATTTTGTTTGACAGGGTATCCGCAATGGCTGATCAGTCATCCATCCTCGCACTACTCATACTGGTTGTGGGAGTTACCATACACTTCTCTCTGCACAAAGTAGAAGAAGGACATGTGGGTGTGTACTATAGAGTGAGTATTCAATTATTTTATAATTTTCTGTGCTAGTCACATTCTTCTTTTTCGCTTCTTATCTTCCAATGAAGTCAGTTAATCATCATCCACAGATTCCACAGATTTCTTTATTCCACTGCCAGTTTTAGGCCTCCTTTGCTGTGTGAATGGATTCCAGGTTCGACCTGAAATTTTGACATCTTTCGTGTAAAATTAATTATTTTTATGATTAAAATAGTTTCTACCTATTTCTTATTAATTAAAGGCAGTTAATAGTATATTTTACAATTATAAACAGTTTACGTATAATTATTTACTTACAAAATAATCTTATCTTGATCAAACCGCTTATGATAGAGATTTGAAATTTGAACCTCATACTTAAAAAAACTAGGTGAAACAATAAAAACGGATTTTGCAAATACAAACCCTAAAGGGATATGATAGATCCACAAAGCACGAATAAAAATAAAAAAAAATTCTTAGCCATTGTAATCCGGTTCTAGTACTAAAAAAAATTTCAAAAATTTCGAAAATCAATCCTTAAAAAAGGTGAAATGGGGTGTTTAATTTACATTAGCAATGTGAGCGAAGCCATGTGGGCAAGCTAGTCCTGTACATAAACATCATTGTGTATTTGTGATAAGTTATTTTTATTTCATTTTAGGGAGGAGCACTATTACCAGTTACCAGTCAACCTGGGTTTCATATGATGGTTCCCCTTCTGACATCATATAAATCAATACAGGTAAACAAATAACATTATTTTTAAAAAAACAAGAAACTTCTTAACTAACATATATGTGGTTCCTGAAGACTACAAAGTTGCATGAAGAACTTAAAATGAACAGTCAACGATGAAATAAAACTGTTTTCAGCTGTATATGAAAAGCGACTGACCATGCATCCGAACCCTCTACCGACACAGCTTACTGCCATCAGCTATCCAAATCGGCCTACGCAGACAACACATCATAGAATTTAATTGAAATCATGCATAAAGAAATAGAGATATGATCATGGCACCTCCCACACGACTAAAAGCATACAACAAAAATACTCATAGTCTGAAGACTGATCGTAGCTGATCACAAAATACAAAAAAAAGCAACTAGCCTATGTTGCCCCGGGCATTAGGAGTAATCCAACAACACGTCACTTGTCAAAATCAGACAAGCCATTTAGGCTACAGGGGGCTAATAAAGGAACATACAAACTTATGTACATACTAGTTGCAATTAGAATTCCATAAATTGTACCGAGATAAAAAGTAGCCTATGTCCTATCTCCGACCCTTAGCTATATCTTTGCAAAAATTCAGGTCGATCCGTTTAGCCATGACAACTTGGCAAAAATTCAGACAGACAGAGGTACTTTTACTTTTATATTATTAGTTAAGTAGTATTTACATACACAAACATTACTCTCATTCTTGGGCAGATGGGTAAAAAATAAATGCGCTATACATTTGCAATTCTGTCAACTGCGTGTTGTTGCACAGTCCAGTTCCTTAACCATTTTGGACATAAATAAAATAATCTTAATAATTATATCATAAAATTATGTTTGCAGTTTTCAGGAACAATTTGTTTGGTTTCTCAAACACTATATCTTATTATTATGCACTACAAATATTTTTTAAATAATTGAATTTTTACAATATTTTATTTTTCTGTCTGTGGGCTAGTTTTTTTTTATTGTGATTGTCCTGAAAAAAGCAGAATTCGAAGATTGCTATTCGAATATTTAAATAAACTTGTCAATAGCAGGTCGAGCTTTAATAAGAAACGAATTATACTAAAACTAACAAAATTGCTCAAGAAAACATAAACATCTCAGTTCTCTTCCCCCTTTCTTACTCCTATGACTTGTTTGAACAATGAAACACAATTGAAGAAAAACAAAACAAACCAATCATCAATTTTACGACACCTTTTACATTTTTTACATTCTTGTGTTGTTTTTAAGAGGATAGTCCTTCCGCGGGGTTTTGGAGCATCGATATTTGAAACTGTATAGCTGTCGCTGTTTCTCGTGCGTGCAATAGAGAGAGTTAGTAAATTTTCCTAACTTTTGATGATATTAGCGTTTCGGGGGCTACTCTGTTATCACCCCCTAAATCATAACAAAATCTCGTTTTTGGTGTCATGGATAAACTATAATCTTTGACTCGCAAGTTTTTTGTTTTTTTAAATGGTATTCTAACAAAAACTACTTTTCTTCGTCGTATTTTCGAAGCAAAAAAACAAATATAAAAGCATAGTTTTTCACGGTGTATTCGTATTTATCAATTTGTTTTATTAAAAGTGTATGTTATACCTCCGCCTGTATTTAACGTGAATTTCTTTCCATGCTAAGGTTGCCTGAAAGAGATCGCTTTTAGAGATAACGCCGCCACTTGTGACACTAGTTTATAAGATAGTTCTGTACGTGTTCCATTATTATTTTGGTGTATAAAATAAAGAGTTTCTATCTATCTATCTATAACATAGAAATAATCATCAAAATCGGATAACATTTAGGGGTGGATATCAGACTACGCTTTTGTTATGGACGATACGGCATTATACTCTATGTTTAATATTTGTGTTCCAGACTACCCTTCAGACAGATGAGGTGAAGAATGTTCCATGCGGCACTAGTGGTGGCGTAATGATTTATTTCGAACGGATCGAAGTTGTTAATAAACTGGAGCCCGTTAGCGGTAAGAAATGAAATGCTTTTTCTCCTCTATTACATCAATAGGTATTATTGTGCAAGTGGCACATTGTCGGTCGGTGTGGCGGTCTAAGGGGGAGGCCTATGTTCAGCAGTGGACTTCTTCTGGCTGATAATGTAATGTATATAATGTATTATTGTTGTTGTTATTATTGTTCTGTGCCGATAGGCTATGTCAGAGGCCTTCAGGCCTAAAACACCAGGGCCCAATCAATCAAAATCGGCCGGCCCCAGCAAATTTCCCCCCTTTTTGGGGGGAAATACCCCACCAATCATAAATCGCCGACTGCAAAGCTATGTCATCGCGGTGTTAAAAAGCGAGTAACACAATGGATAGACCACAGACTGTTCTCACTGAACCTATGATTCCCCGTTTCAGTACTGGACATGGTGCGTAACTTCACAGCTGAGTACGACAAGACGCTGATATTCAACAAGGTACACCACGAGTTGAACCAGTTCTGCAGTGCGCATACGTTACACGAAGTTTACATAGATCTGTTTGATCAGATAGATGAGAACCTACGGACGGTAAGTAGGTAAATCATGAATTTTGGATACATTTAAACAAAGATATGACCATTAAAATGATATCTACTGAGAAGCTTAGAACTAGCTTAATTAACTGACTTTGAACAGGTGGATCTCATGATTGACCTTGCGCGAAGGGTATCAACGGGACCTATTATAAAGTCTACGCCGTCTGTCTGTTTGTCTGTCTGTCCTACCTTTAAAATGCTCTATCTGTTAAAATCTTATTTTCTTTTCTTATTTTTTTTTTCTCAATAGGTCTATCCGGTTATTCCGACAAATAATAAAAAGTACAAAATTGATTGAGAAACGTTTTTTCGACATATTATTTTTTGGTCTATTGTAAAAAATGATACATACAAGTGTATAGTATAGTATGACTGTAACCACAAATATTAAAAATTGGTAAAGTTTGAACAGGTGGGGAAGAAAGGTTCTTGAGGCTATGTTGAGGAACTAACTAGAATAGGAAGAAAAAACCTACAACGCAGGCCTGTAGTAGTTGAGCTAATTAGCAAAAAGATGTTAAGATACCTACTTCAGAATGGTCGGTGTTTTAAAAATACAGGTTTGTCCATATCGGAATATCTCGATGACACAGCCCTACAACACAGAAAAAAACCTACAAGTACATCTTCGTGCAGCACGGCTTGACGGTCGACATGCCGTCATTAGAAATAATAAACTAATTATAGACGGCAAAACAGCCCACACATACCTGCAAAACCAGCCAACATCATCACCATCATTGACGCGGCCATCACAAAATACGTCGCCTGTACCACACGCCTCCAGATATAGTTACCCGGCTTCCATCCCAACAAATACACAAAATACACAACCACGTGCACAAGATATGCCACTAAATCATAATTTTCGCCACTAAACGCACAGATTTCAACATTATAGTCCAAAACATGCAGAGTATCTACGGAAAACGTCACATAGTAAGAGATTTTTTACAAGAAAACCACCACACTATACATGCACTCTGCGCGACCGAAACGTGGCTATCAAAAGCCAAGCTTCAACTGTTCGACTGCACCGGATATAACATTGTTGCCGCATTCTGTAGGCAAAATCGCAAGGGAGGAGGGACCATGATATTATTACGCAACGACTACCAACATACAGAGTTAACGGAGATAGCAGATCTGTCTATTGAATATTGTATAGAAATTAGTGCCATAATAATTAATAAAATTAATGTTATGTTGATAATTATATATTGGAATAACAAGCGGAGCGATCTATTCTATAGTCAGCTAAATAAATTATTCGAACTGCTATCAAAAAAGTACAACAAAATAGACATAATCATTGGTGGAGATTTTAACACAGACTTGATGGACGTATGTACAGAATCGACTACACTACTAAATTTAATGCGAGAATACAATTTCAACCAATTTGTAAAGGAACCAACTCGCATCACTAACAGTACAGCCACTTGTTTGGACCTAGTGTTCTCTAACTGCGATAAGAACAAAATAAATGTCTCTGTCCAAGATTACGGATTTTCTGATCACCTAAGTACTAATATCAATATCAAAAATGCTCTAAATTCAAATAATATACCTATAATATGGAAAACAAAAAAAAGATTATTTAACAAACAAAATATGAATATTTTTAAAAATGAACTAAAAAATATTAAATGGACTGAGCTATTGAGCCCTAATACAAATAAAACTGTAAATGACAACTATGAAATATTTAATAATACACTATCAGAAATCTTAGACCGCTGTATACCTAAAAAAGAAATAAAACTAAATACAAACAAAAAATATAAATGGTTGTCACGAGGCATAAAAACATCCTGTAGGAATAAGCGCCTGCTAAAACCCCTTGTTACATACTGTAATCACCCAACATTAACTAACCACTATAAATCATACGTAAAATTATTAAAAAAAACAGTAAATAAATCAAAAAGAATTGAATACATACGAGAAATGAAAAGTTCAGAAAATAAAACTAAAACAATGTGGAAAATAATAAAAGAACGCACAAATAAAAACGTAAAAAAGTGTAAAAATAACATAAAACTAAAAATTAATAATGATATTATTTCCGATCCGCAACAGGTCGCAAATACCTTCAACCAATACTTTGCTTCGGTAGGAAGCGCGGGCGGCGGAGGACCGGCTCGTGGCCGTCCCGTGATCCAGCGCACTGGTAACTCGATGTTCTTAAGCCCGGTCGAACCACGTGAAATGTACTTAGTAATTAAAAATTTGAAAGGAAAATATAGTTACGGTATTGATGAACTACCCCCTATTTTAATTAAACACTGCGCCGAAGAACTCACTTTACCGTATTATCTGTTAACTAACCAATCTTTTATCGAAGGCACGTTTCCAGAACTTTTGAAGAAGGCGCTTGTTAAACCAATACACAAAAAATCATCCAAAATAGAACCCAGTAACTACAGACCAATAGCACTCCTACCTACCTCCTCAAAAATTTTTGAAAAGGTTATGCAAACGCGTCTCAATTCTTTTTGTGAAAAATATGATATTTTGGACGACTGTCAAAACGGTTTTCGGCGAAACCGCTCAACAGTTTTAGCTGTATACAAAATAATACACGACATTTTGCAATCAATAAATAACAAAGAATATGCAATTGGAATACTACTCGATATGACAAAAGCTTACGATAAAGTACAATATGACATACTATTAGACAAAATATATGGCATTGGAGTACGCGGCAATGCCCATAAATGGCTTTGCTCCTTCTTAAAAAACCGCGAACAGTATGTAGAAATTGAAAATTTTGACCATAGTTCCGGTATGATAAACATTACTAGATCTGACCCAATACCAATGAATCATTCAATTCCCCAAGGAAGTGTCGTTGCATGCATCTTTTTTTTAATATATATTAATGACCTTCCTAAAACAATTAACGAATCCTGTGTAATTTTCGCGGATGATATCTCTATTTTGACCTCTTGTAAAAATAATATAAATCTTAATGAAAAACTCACTGACATTTTTAATAATATAATGAATTGGATGACCGACCACAATCTTGACTTAAATCTGACAAAGACTGCAATAATGCAATTTAGACCCCACCAAAAAGCCCCTCTTGACATACAATTCTCATATAATAATAATAAACTAGAATGTGTTGACTCAGCCACTTTACTGGGCATAGAAATTGACACGCATGTAAACTGGAAAAGGCACATTCAAAAAATAAAGGCAAAACTGTCAAGTTTCACATACGCACTTAGGGAACTTAGACGAGCAACAGACCTTGATACAGCTTTAACAGCCTATTACGCTTATGCATTCTCGTGGCTCAGCTACGGCGTCATACTCTGGGGAAACAGCGTGGATGCCAAAGATCTTTTTGTTGTCCAGAAAAAATGCATCCGAATACTGGCAAACATAAAACTTCCCGACATCAAAATACCAAATTTTCACAGATCTTATTTCATAAAATTTAAAATCTTAACGACTACATCCATATATATTTTAGAAAACTGCAAATTTGTGAAAAAACATCCTCAACTCTTTACAAAATTATCAGACAAGCGAGATTACCGAATAAGGTCTAATTACAAAAACAAATTAATAGTACCACCGTCTAAACTAGAAATGCATAGCTCCGGACCAAACCCAATGGCTGCTAAAATATATAACAAACTACCAGTACAGATAAAAGAGATAGAAGAAGAGTTCAAATTTACTAAAGCCCTAAAAAGTGTATTACTCGCGAAATCCTACTATACCCTAGACGAATTTTTGAGAGACAAAATAATTATGGAATAGATTGACCCGCTCCGCACGATATTGCCATACCCAATCAGGGTCATTATGATTTACCTATTTAAAATATGCTAGTTAAGATCTGCATGTATTCCACATAATGTTTGCAATAAATTAATTGAGTATTGAGTATTGTATTGAGTGGCGATCACGAACCGGAAGACGCAGCGTAGGTAGGCCTCCCACTAGGTGGACCGACGACATCGTGAAAGTCGCGGGCAACCGGTGGATGCAAGTGGCCCGTTGTCGGTCGGTGTGGCGCTCTAAGGGGGAGGTCTATGTTCAGCAGTGGACGTCTTATGGCTGATGATGATGATGACGATCATGAACAGGTGGCGTAAAAATTAACACCAGGGCTAGCTACACGAACAGATTCAAATTTTACATTTTGCAATTACGTCTGTATTTGCGCTATTTCAGATGAATATCGTAAGCACGGCAGTGAGTCGTCGGCGACGATAATGTATTATGGCTCAAGCATAAACATATTTCTATGTTCCGAACCTCGAGACTGTTTAATTTAATTTAATATTCATTCTACGTCAGCAAATTATACTAAACACAATTTTATATTTTCTTTTTGAATTATATCCGGCCCTCTTATCATGGATGTTCCTGATCGTGATAGCGATAGTGCATAGCGAGAGTATGTTGGTAGGAGCGGGATGGCATACTATCACAATCAGAATCACGAACGTTCATAAAAAGGACACTGCCTAAAACGAACTTAATAACTAGATAGCAGTAATTTATTTTTAAGAAAGTACGATAGTGGCTCCTTTGTGCAATTCTATCCAAAAGTTGGAAGTACTGTTTGTCTTTTCAAAGGCCGTTGTTGTAACAAAGTGTTTGTTATCAGGCGTTACAAAAGGATCTGAACGAGATGGCGCCCGGTCTGCGCGTGCAGGCGGTGCGCGTCACCAAGCCCAAGATCCCGGAGAGCATCCGCAAGAACTACGAGCTCATGGAGGCGGAGAAGTCCAAGCTGCTCATCGCGGCGCAGCATCAGAAGGTACGCTTAATTAGCCCAGTCAATTTAGCATTTGACCCGGAAGTAACTAATAACAGGTTTTTTTTTTTCTGTATATAATTGTAGAACCAATCTCTCATATTAATTATACAGTAATTAAACTAAATGCGAATCCGGAACAGACTCGAATTTTGCATTTTGCAATATCGTCTCTATATTTCTATATTTGTTAGAGTCTATTTCAGATGCGAGTTTTGTTTGTGATTTCTTTCGAAAGGCAGTCATTTTAGCGATTCAAAAATAGAGCGACAGATCTGCCTTAGATTCCGCTGTCAGGATGATCGAAACGCATTGGTTTATTGCTAAACGCTAGCAGGCGTAACCTTGAGATAGCCTATGAGAATGCTTGGTCACAGTCCCCGCCACCCGCGATTTCCTCCAATTGTAGTGAGTTTTTGTCGGAACACTCGAACAACAACTCGTTTAGCGGCATGCTATGTGACTGCGGTAAACTATTTTTTTTTAGATTTCTTAGCAAACTAGAAACAATTATAGTTTTGTCTTATCGGTCCGTCCCCAAGCCGCCTGCCAAGCGTGGGGATTATGGCAACATCCCAATGTTTTAAAGGCCTTTGTTTCTTATTGTACTTCTTCTAGCTGATGATGATGAGGATCCGTCCGTTTGTATATCACTGTCCTTTTATTCAGAGACTAACTACTGTAATTCTGAATTATATACAGGGTTATACGGAAAGGGTATGCTAAGCCGAAAGGGGCTGATAGTACTCTTGGTTGTGAACAACTTTTACTGTGGGATCAACCCTGAAATCGAGAAAATAAAACAGCTGTTCCATACATTTTGTCGAGTGTCATTGACATTTTTCTATGGAACTGCTGTTTTTTTTCTCGATTTCAGGGTTGGTTCCGTAATAAAAGTTGTTCATAATGATGAGTACTATAAGCACTTTTTGGCTTAGCATACCCTTTCCTTATAACCCTGTATGTTCAGCTCGTGACACGACACGCACTTGACATTATTTTTTTCGTCAGGTAGTAGAAAAAGAAGCGGAGACGGCGCGACGAAAAGCCATCATCGAAGCCGAAAAAGAGGCCCAAGTAGCGAAAATACATTACGAACAAAAAATCATGGAGAAAGAATCTCTTCAGAAGATGGAACTCATCGAGGACAGCATACATAAGGCGAAGCAGACGACCAAGGCCGAAGCGGACTTCTACCATCTAAAAAAACAAGCCGAAGCTAACAAAGTACTCCTGACTAAGGAGTATTTGGAATTAAAGAAATATGAAGCTCTCTCACTAAACAATAAGATTTACTTTGGCAGTGACATACCTAATATGTTCCTGCAGGCTACGATCGGAGACCCCGTCTCTACGATGAAGGAAACTAAGGCTGAATGATGTGGTCCGGGCTACTCTTACCGTCTAGTCATGTAATGCGCAGTTTGTGGCTTTTGATACATTGTAAGTTATATTAAACAAATAAATAAAATGTTGATTGTATACAGTCAACTGATCATTCAGTTTTGGCGGGAACGTGAAGAAGTCATGACGCGTCATTGTATTATTTTCCAAAACTTATGTCATTTCTGTAAAAACTGGATTTTTATTCATTAAGTGTTCATTAACGTTAGCGAGTGTTGTGAATGTGATGGTCGTCAAACGTGACTTTTCGTGTTTCCAAAACTCCATTGAAACCTTTTGTAAAGTCTCCACCACCATACTGGGGCATGACTCGGTCTTGACCGTGACTTACTTTGTTTGACTTAGACTGTAGCTAAGACTTCTTATTGTGAAATATTGTGGTTAACTTGAAATATTACTAAAATTGACAATGCCCAAATACACAACGTGTGGAGCCTAAATTTAAGAGAAATAAAATCTCATGGTTGTAGGCACAGACTAAAGTACAAATTGACGGCTCGTATGTATTTCCTTCTCACGAAAATATTAGTCATCCTCTCGTCAATAACATCGCCTACGGCTGATACGATGTTTTTTTTTGACCAATCATAGGCACAGATTGCATAATTTTGAGTCATCCAATTGTAAACGTGATTTCCTCGTCTCGCCCCTGGCGCGTTGAATTCTATCTACTGGTTTATTATCTTTGGTTGTAAGCCCAGATCACACCCTAGATTCTGTATTCAGGGCGCTCGAGCGCACCACACATCAGTCTAAATACACTTATAAGACATTACTCTGATTGGTTGATTGTCTGATAGATTCCGTAATCAGGATGATCAAAGCGCACCACGTATCATTCTAAAAACCCTATAAAATTTACTCTTATTGTTTCATTGCTAGGCGCGAGTAGGCGTAACCTTGAGATAGCTTATGAGAACGCTTTGTCGCCGTCACAACCCAAGCTTTCCTCAAACTATGGTGACTTTTTATTAGAACAACGATCTTGTTATGCAGTATCTAGTGTGATATGTCTTCTCAAGCTATTTGTAAAGGATTCCATTCGAAATCTACTCTCTACATCCGAGTTATCTACTGTCAATATGTCTGAGACAGAATGCTTAGATTTCGAATTAAAAGCTTTCCGGAAGGCTTGAAATTGTGTAGTATAATTTCTATGTACTTTTTTGTTGTATTTTTTACTGTAGTCAGAGATTATGTCTTCATAAGAAAGATCTCGTTAATGCAGTATTTATATACCTTACACTAGTCCCGCGGTTTCACCCGCTATCCTACAAGAATGGTTAAATTTTTCGGGGTAAAATGTAGCCTTTGTGTTAATCCAGGGAATAAGCTACGTCCATACCAATTTTCATCCAAATCCGTTCAGCCTTTACATAATTAAACGGGAACAAACACACTTTAAGTGTGTCAATATGTAATACATATTTACATACAAACTTTCGCATTTATAATATTAGTGTGATTGCGAGATCTTTTTTCTGACAAGAACGCACTAAAGTTTATGGAAAGTGTGAGTTGTGAGGACAGGGACCAAGCATTCTCATCGAGTATATGAAGGATATGCCTAAAAATAAACCAATGTAGCTGTTTGGCTTAAAGACACTACAGATTGGTTATCATTGAATCAGTTTTTTAATAGATCGATCAATGTTTGGTGTACTAACCATCCTAAGTGTGGAATCTTTGGGGTAATCTGTGGCAGGGGTCTATAGGACTGGCAACATTAAAACTGTTGAATAGTTATACTTATCTATTATAATCTTAGCTTATCCTTCACTTTTTTTTTATAGTTTTAAAAGGACTTGTTGAGTTTACCTCCATAATTAGGGTAATTGTGAGACTATTTCTTATTTGACTGACTGTAAATATTGGTGTTATTTATTGAGTCCATTTAAGTGGAAGTTTTATTACAATAAAAATAATGAATGTGGAAAAAGCGATTTTATTGAAGGGCTGACTTAAATTATAAATACAAATGGCTTCATAGTTTAGATTTTGTTGAAAGCCGCGATGTCAACAGACTGGACCAAGTCTTCGAAATCTGTAATCTTTTCTGTTAGAAGGTCAACTGAAACCTTGTCATCTTCAATAACTGACATGATCTGCAGCTTGTTGATACCATAGCCCACAGGGACCAGTTTGGAGGCACCCCACAAAAGACCATCCATTTCAATGGAGCGGACTAGCTTTTCCATTTCTTTCATGTCTGTCTCATCATCCCAAGGCTTGACATCAAGGATGACTGAGGACTTGGCAATGAGAGCAGGTTTCTTTGATTTTTTGTCTGCATAGGCCTTGAGGCGCTCCTCACGCACTCGCGCTGCTTCCGCGTCCTGAAAATATAATAATGAGAATGTTACATACATAGATATCATGATGACAAACATTAGTTTTTATAACAGCTGTGTAAGTAGTTAAAAATACGAACCTCTTCCTCATCACCAGAGCCAAAGAGGTCGACATCATCGTCGTCGTCATCGGCTGGCGCGGGGGCTGTGGTGGGTTTGCCTCCAGCGGTCAGAGGGCTCACGCCCGCGGCCCACGCTTTGCGTTCTGCCGGGGTGTATGACGCGATCTGGTTGTACCAACGAAGTGCGTTTGGCAGGCTGGCGGCCGGCGCTTTGCCTACTTGCTCGAACACCTGAACATCGGCTTGAGAAGGCGTGTAGCTGAAAAATGAGAGCAAATCTCTGATCAGCTGGAAGTTCAAGGACGAAGCCGAAATTACAGAAGTCTATACGTGATATCAAGAGAATACATAGAAAAGTATAACTGGCGAGTAAAGGATGATTAATCTATATTGAAAATGATGATAATTTGGAGAAATTTAAGGTTATGAATAAAGGACGAGATTGACGTGGTTTCCTCTAGATGTAGTTTTCTGAAAGAAAAATGACTTACCCAGATATATAACTCTTCTCAGCCAAATATTGGTTCAGATCGTTGAGACCCTGCGCGGTTTTTACGTTACCAATGGCCATTTCGCTCGAATATTAATTTTAATTTTAGCAAAATCACACCACCCGGCTGTCAGACACAAGAAAAAGAAAGCGAAATTGAAAAGAAAGAGAAAACAAATGAGGAAACATTTGTAGTCTGTGGTGCTAGTTTTTGTCGGCCACTATCGGCCAATAATCGACTATTCTATAGCGAATTCGATATAATAGTACGAATCCAAAATCCAAATCCAATCCTAAAGTTCAATCAGAAAATGGCAATACTCTCAACATTTTTGACGTCTCATATTTGACATTTCTTGTTATTGAAACTGTCATTGTCATCTGTTCAATTGTTAAAGAAAAACAATTTTAGGTGCGATTTTTACGAAAATACTACGTAAATTCGATCGAGTAATGATTTTCTTACTAAATTTATCATATTGAAATACAGTACTCGTAGGTGGCCTGTCTGAATCACAAAAAAAATAATTAGGTTAGGGTTGTAACTTATGTAACAACAACAGAGGGATTACACGTATTTCCCGTGTTTTGGCGTTGGTTTTTAGACAATTAGTGTCGTATCACTTACTCTGCCTTAAGCTAGTAAAATTTTTAGTGTCGAAAAGTTCGTGAAAAGTTATTAAAACACGGTTTGATTAGGTGTGTAAGTGCGTCGATTTTGCCGCAGAATGCTGCGCCAGCCGTTGACCCGGGCGCTAGCGCTGAGCTCGCCGTCGCGCGCAGCTCCCCTGGCGGCGCGCCGCTACGCTGAAGTCGCTCCGCAGCCCGAGAAGATAGAAGTTTTCATAGACGACAAACCCGTGCATGTCCTGCCTGGCACAACTATTCTCCAGGTTGATTGTTTTTTTAAATAGTTATTGCGGTTACGAAGTATTAAAAGCAACCTGTACGAGACCGTACTGTCCATCTGTGTACCTGACCATCCCAGTATTCCACAGCAAAATACATAAAATTGTATACAGTGCTATCATAAATTTAGATCCCAGTTGTATAAGAATACCAAAAAGAAACATTTTAAGTGTCCATGCATGTAAATGAATTGGAAGGGATGTTTTTTCAGTGCTCCTACTCATTATTATGTGAATTGTTAAAAATAGGGTTATTAAAATGAAGGTAAATTAATGCTTAACCCCTCATAATATACGGCACAAATATAATCTTTGCGATCTCCTAAATCTGCTATTAGAACCACCCGATGGGCAGCAGGATCCTCCTAGTAAGTTGTCAACTTTCTTCGGTCTCCAAGCCGCCTGGTAAGGGGGGAGATAACACCCATAGGCCACAGCACATAGGCCCATAGGCCATAATGTTATAAATTCGAAAGTTTGTGTGTAAGTATGTAAGTGTTTGTTCCCGTTCAACTCTGTAATGGCTGAACAGATTTGGTATGGAGGTAGCTTATATTAACACATAGGCTCCTTTTTTTTTATCCCAGAAAAGTTTTCTATTCCTATGGTATAGTGGGTGAAACCGTGGGGCGCTGCTAGTTGTATCAAAAAGTCATAAGTTATATCATAAGTCTTGACACGCTCTTGACAACATTGTTGTGATGCATAATAGTAATATTGTTGCTACTATTTTAGGCAGCAGCCCAAGTCGGAGTAGAAATACCCCGTTTTTGCTATCATGAGCGTCTCGCTGTGGCAGGAAACTGTAGAATGTGTCTGGTTGAAGTTGAGAGGTCCCCAAAGCCTGCTGCAGCTTGTGCAATGCCCGTTATGAAAGGAATGAGGGTCAAAACAAACTCGGACCTGACAAGGAAAGCTCGTGAGGGAGTTATGGAATTCCTCCTCGTGAACCACCCATTGGATTGCCCTATTTGTGACCAAGGAGGGGAGTGTGACCTGCAGGACCAGTCCATGGCGTTTGGCTCAGATAAGAGCAGATTTACTGACATCCACTTCTCTGGAAAGAGGTTAGATCATTTATTGAAAGTTTAATAAACCTAACAGTCGGATGAATGCGTTTTAACAGTTTAAGAAGTGGTTTACTCTACTTTAAATGTTAAAATGTAAATCCTCAGACATGCGCTGACATGGTGCTTTTAAAATGCTTCATCAAAGGCATTGAATTAGTTCCGGCTGTTTTCTGTGAGACTTCTTTTATGAAAGACTAGATGAAATAATGCAAAAGAAGAAATTCGACGGTGTATGTGAAATCCGCCAATCCTCACTGGGCCAGCGTGGTGAATATGGCCTAATCACCCTTTGAGGGTAGGCCTATATCTCAGCAGAGGGATGTTTAAAGGCTGATTCAGGGCTTTTGCCTGTGACTTCGTCTGCCATCCGTAAACAAAACTTATCTATGTCACTTATAGCTTAGCTTTCTACTAGGTATATGAATTTTCTAAATTGGTTCAGTAGTTTCAGAGTTTACTTTCTACAAACAAAAAAGCAAACAAGATTACAAAACCTGATTAAAAATTATATTAGTACTTGTAGATTTATTCATACAATACAATAACACTTTTTTGACACCACAAAAGGACATAACAAGACACAAAACATTAGAGATACAATACAACTTTATTATACACCAAAAAAGGCAAACTTAAAAAATGAACAATAATATTTCTTTTAAACGGTAGTATAATGGGCGGCCTTATCGCCTAAAGCGAGATAGATACAACAAGGCGCTCTTATCGTTAAAAGTGATCTCTTCCAGACAACATTTGGATGAATAAACATATATTACATGATGGAGTAAAACAGTGGTGCAAATAAATCAATACTTAGATTTGTTAAATGAACAAAACATAATTAATTTACCATAATATACAGATGTACATTATATGTATAGATATGACTCAAAAAAATAGACTACTTAAAAATAATGCTCACATGAATACTAATAACAATATATTTAAAATGTTGACATAACTACACTATTGTATTAGGTGCTATGCTGTAAAAATAGTTGTAATGAAATAAATAAATAAAATAATTATGATACATAATTTTATAAAAATAAACATAATAATACAAAACAGATTTGAAAATCGAGAGTCAGAGAACTAGATTTAAGAGATAGTGCTGTTTGATCTGAGTCCTGAATGATTCGACGCTCTGCGCTCACTTGATGGCCACCTGAAGGGAATTCCTGAGAACAACGGCGAACCGTAGATTAGTATTGGGAGGCGGAGTAGACAGAAGAAGGTTATTGTAGAGCGAGAGGCAGGGTTGAGTGTACTTTAAAGAAGAGAAAGTGTATGAGTATGTAGATTTATTAATGTGTCATTTCCAGGGCTGTCGAGGACAAAGATGTGGGTCCTCTGATCAAGACTATAATGACTCGCTGCATCCACTGCACCCGATGCATCAGATTCGCGTCTGAGGTAGCCGGAGTCGATGATTTCGGCACCACTGGCCGAGGCACCGAGATGCAGGTATTTTCAATTAACAAATTACCCAACTGCCTAAAAAGGAAGATAATAAATAAATAAATATTGGCGGACGTTTTTCACACACAGCGCCATCTATTTTCCCCCTTTAATTCCCCCTGTAATGGTGGCACTTCACATCGCTATTTCTGTTCGTAAGACATATTCGCTGTGATTGATGCCGTGTTTGGTCAAATAATTATTATGTGTCGCCCAAATATAACGAACACGCTGTCGACACTAGGACGGAACACGCTGTCCACACTAGGACTCGAATAGCAACAAATAATATCTGAATCCCTTGACATGTGATATGTGTGTATGCGAATAGAGTAACTTACTTTCGTCGTATTTGGGCAAATAAGACGAATACGCGAACACGAATAGCGATGTGAAGTGCCACCATTAAAGGGTAAAATGGAAATCAAAAGTTTTTTCGTGCTACGCCCATTAAACTCGGTTGTTGTACTACATACAAATAAAAAATAAATAATGCATGTCTCAGGATTTTTTGAAAATCAACCAAGGGGTGTAATGGGGTTTTTATATTATAACTTAGCATGCACGGGCAAGCTAGATTATAATATCAGTGTAATAGTGATAAAAACAAATAGTATATATTGATTATAAAATTACAGGTGGGGACGTACGTGGAGAAGATGTTTTTATCGGAGTTGTCCGGAAACATCATCGACCTGTGTCCCGTCGGCGCGCTCACCTCCAAGCCTTACAGCTTCGCGGCCCGCCCCTGGGAAACTAGGAGGGTGAGACCTTTGACAAATAACGCGCTCTCTCGCTCGCACAATCAACAAATTAAAAAATAACTGTGGGTGAAAAATTAGGTAACTACATTTATCATTAGTACATTAAGTCGTTTTATATCTTTAAAAATGTCTAAAGGCGGGAGAGAGATAGACGACGCAAACAGCATGGATTTTAGAAGGCAATAGCATATAACCCAGGAACATTGAATATAGTGCAGTTTTTCTAATTTTATTTTTTACTAGTTTTTAACCGCGACTTCGTTCGCGTGGACATAAAAAGTATGCTATGTACTTCTTTGTGATATATAGTAACTCCTTATCAGATTGGATCAAGATCTGTTCAGTGGTTTACCCGTGATAACGCGACAAACATCCAGATAGAGAGTATATGGCGTTGATCCATGTACGTGTATTTTTTGACGTTTTGTATGGACTGACAGTTGTAATGTAGGGAGTTCTGAATCGCGCAAGTTTTTTCCTCGAGACGAACGTATTAATGTTTATACCTCGAAGCTTTATTGGGCCTGTTACGACTGCGGCTATATTCCTCTGAATTATAATATTAGTTAGGACTTGGACGCCAGATGTGAATATGAAGTTCGATTTGTCCCCACGATGGCCAATGGGACTTGGGACACAGATAGAACTTTTGATTTCTCTAAAAACAGGTTTTTTACAACAAACTGGTTGTTTTTAGTCACACCAGAAATCATTACTTCTATCTGGTATCAGGGGGCAGATGAAACTTCTTATTCCCGTTTGCCCTCTGAAGAAGAACAGACAGCAGCAGGGGACGAATAGAAAATAACTAGTTTCATTTGTCCATCCGTCGGTAAAAAGAGGACAAACGAAAATCTTATTTTTGTCTATCAGACATAACAAAGACATTAAGCATGACATTGAAAAACAATTACTCTGACATTTAGCAACTTTGACTTAGATTATCTTTAAATTAAAATTATAACTAATGAAGAGATTTCATAAAAAAAAAAAAACTTGCTTCTCTTCTGGTTTTGCTGTACCCGACGGGGTGCACATGTAACTTTGTAATAAAATGTAGATTTTTTTAAACATCTTGTATTACTATATTGAAGCAATAAACTATCTCAATCTGATAATTCTGACATTTATTAGACCGAGCAGAGCGCCAAATGAGAATAACCCGCTTAGCTTCGTCAAGGCGGAAGCACTCTTTACAATATATTTGTCAATATTTTTATTTGCAAACAGATCGACTCCGTGGACGTCCTCGACCCTCTCGGCAGCAACATCGTGGTCGCGACGAGGACTAACGAAGTGTTACGTATTCTCCCCAGGACCAATGAGGTATTTTTTTTATCACAGATCACACCTTAGATTCTGCATTCAGGACGCTTGACGCACTACGCATCAGACTAAAAACACTTATAAAAAATTACTCTGATTATTTGATTGCTAGGCGCGAGTAGGCGTAACCTTGAGATAGCCAATGAGAACGCTCGGTCGCACTCCCCGCGCCCTGCGCCGCGCCTCAAACTTTGGTGACTTTTTGTAGGAACAACGAAGCTCGTAATGCGGTGTCTAGTGTGATCTGTGTTTTTTATCTACAGGAGGTCCTTGCAATTTCACCTTATATCACACTAATATTATAAATACGAAAGTTCGCGTGTAAGTGTGTAAGTAGGTAAGTTTGTTCCCGTTCAACTCTGTAACGCCTGATCAGATTTGGGTGAAATTTGGTATGAAGGTAGCTTATTCTCTGGATGAACTTATACATATTAACATATTCTGGCAACTGGCTTCAGGGTGCCCAAGACAGAGGCTCTGCCTAGTTTGGGACCCGCTGCAAATTGTGTAAAGATTCTTTTATAACTAAGGGTCTCCGTTACTTGAAACGAAAATGATTATCTGGCAATAAAATAAAATGTTGTTGTGATCAGGAGATCAACGAAGAATGGCTGTCGGACAAGTCTCGGTTCGCGTGCGACGGCCTGAAGCGGCAGCGGCTGGTGACGCCCATGTTGGTCGACAGCCGCGGCAACCTGGCGCCCTGCGAGTGGGAGGACGCCATGGTCGCCGCCGCGCGGGCGATCCGCGACTGCCCCCCTGATAAAGTACGCCATACTCTTCAACTTTTGTGATTTTGAAAGGAGAATTCGACTGTAACTTTCAATTGCAGCGTCCGCCTGTGGAAGTACCACACGTTTGCCAGTTATTCGCCCGTCAAGCAGTAGTGTGGTCCGGATTTAAGGGCAAAGTCGCCAGCGAAAGCTGAGCATGAAATTTAACATCTAATATCTCAGAGTAACGAGCGCACGACAATGCCGCGCAGTGTATTCAATTGCTATAGTTCAAAATTATTTGTGGCGTTGAACTTTTATAGGCAAGCGCGACGCTTACCATCAGACGAAAGAGTAACTTGTTTCGTCACTAGCTTCTCAAAAAAAAAACACTTATATTTAAACTGATTTCAAGCACTTGAATAACTTTTTTTGTTGTTTCACAAACATTGTTTAATGTTTCTATTATTTGAAGAACGTTGTTCGTGTAACGTTTCTTACTTTAAAAGTCCCATGTCTTTTACAAACTAAAAATAATATATTTCCATACAAACTTTCATCATTTATTTAATTTTTCCTACCCATTTAGTGCACGAATTTAAAAAAAGCGTTTTTAAGTGCAGACATACGTTATATATAAGGAATTCACATGTAATTTCATGCTTTCAGACCAGTTAGGTTGTGGATTGTCTGTATGTCAGTAAAATAGTTTAAGTAGATATGAAATTACACTAATAAAAACACACAACAAAACGTAGCTAAGGATTTTTTTTCTCTTAAATTTGGGCTTTACACTTTCTGTAGTTAGCCAGTTTTGTAATATTTCAAGTGAATTAAAATATTTCACAGTTAAAGCAAGTCTCAGTCATATTCTAATTCAAGCAAAGTAAGCCATAAATTCATGATCAAGTTCAAGTCATGCCCCAGTAAACTGGTGGACACTTTACTGGAGGCTTCTATCGAGTTCTGAAAACAACACGAACAGTCACGTTTCATGATATTATACTATTCACAAACACTCGTACAGATCCAAGAACGCTTAATGCATAAAAATTCATTATTGTTACAACATTCTGCGTCAGCCTTTAAACTTCCCACAGCCAACCCTTCGAAGGGTGATGGGGCCTTATCCTCCCCAGATAGCCCAGATAGATATATATAGCTGGCCCATTGCGGGTTGGCGGATTCACATACGCCATCGAATTTCTTCTCCGGAAATATGCAGGTTTCCTTAAGATGTTTTTCTGTCACCGAAAAGCCATTGGCCATCCGTACGTAAGTTCCAATAAACTCATTGGTACGGGCCCGCCCGGATTCGAACCCACGACTCGCGAATGTGAGGCGAGCGAGTTCCCACTGAGCTACCACGGCGTCTTTTACCACATTAACACTCGATATTACACAAGTTTTGGAAAACAATACAATGACGCGACATGACTTCTTCACGTTCCCGCCAAAACTCAGCTAAAACTCGGTTTTTTTAAAGATGTGTGAACTGCATATAAGTGGCACACGCTTTGTTCAGTTTCTGGCAGTTTCCGGAGGCCTCGCGGACGCAGAGTCCCTCGTGGCCCTGAAGGACCTTGCCAACAGGCTGGGCTCGGAGAACACCTGCACCGAGCACTACTTCCCCATGGAGGGCGCCGGCACTGATCTGCGGTCATCTTACTTACTCAACACTAAGATCGCCAGTGAGTACTATTCATAGATCACCCCCTATAGATACCGCATCACGAGATCGTTGCTTCTACAGAAACGCACCAAACTTGGAAACTGCGGGTTGAGCCGACTGAGACCGAGCGATCCCATTGGCTTATTCAAGATTCCAAATGGGAGTGCATTTTTATATGTGTATTTCGGTTTGATCAATGCGTGGTGGGCTTTGATCGTCCTTGGTGCAGAATCTGTACGTGGTAAATATTCGATTGAAGTTATCATGACAGTTATCCTCACCATCAAATATACAATATACAAAATTTATTTATTTCCAACATTCTTTATTTCCACCTTAAAAATATATGTGGGCTTCAGATCTCTGAACTAAGCTAAAGCTTGTATTTCAGAGATTCGTGCTCCCCCTGTTGTGATGACCAGAAATAAATGTGACAATGAATATAAATAAATTAAAATTTAAATAAAATTTTGGAAGCTTCTTGTGTGGGTGTGTAGTGATTTATGAATGGGTGTGAGAATGTATGTGTCATGCATCGTCAGCCTGTATCGGCATAGGCATAGGCATCACCTCCTTGTTCAGCTCCCTGTCTTGGGTTTTTCTTATCCACGTGTGACCTACGATTACAAATACATAATATATCCTCGTGTTTCGTAATTGGAAGTCTTTAATACAGTCAATTGTCATCGTCATCATTGACGCCTAAACGATCTCCAATTGCATTATGATTGCCCCCATTGCACCCCATTGGCATCAATTTTGGTGCCCTGCTTATTTATATTGGTGCAATTGTCCACTGTTATCAATAATGTCACCGCATTGTCTTCAATGTTGACGCTCCATTGTCATCACTGGTGTCGTTTCTTTGGCGTCCCATAATCATCTGTGACGATTCCTTACAATCAATATTGGCATAATTGGGCCCACATTACGATTAATATTGGCGTCCAATTGCTATCAATTTTGTTCACTTGTAACGTTCCTTTGTCAGCACTTATTGCATTATTGGCGCCCTATTGTCAATATTTTCATCTACGTTGGCGTTCTATTGTAACACAAAAATAAGCACAGAAATGTAAAAATGTGTGTGCGCTTTGGTTGTCAAAGCAATCTGGGGCCTAATTTTGTAAGTCTTGTGGCGATGCTAATCGTTTGCTATCCCGCTCGCTCGCATGGTGCGAGTAAGTTGGCGCGAGTGGGACGGCACGCGATGACCATCGCCACCAGAGTTGCATAATAAGGCTCTTGCATATATTTCTATTTTTTGACGCAAAAATGTCCTCCACAGACGTAGAGGAGGCAGACTACGTTCTTCTGATCGGCACAAACACGCGTTTCGAGGCGCCGTTGCTGAACGCGCGCATTCGCAAAGCATTCATTCACAAGGAGACAGATGTTGCGCTTATCGGTCCAAATGTCGACCTCACATACGAATACACGGTATGTAGCTCTTGAATTAATAAGCATCTCTTTTATTTATTTTGCGTCATGCCCGTTCGTGACATAATGACGCAAATTCCATTGTGCCATTTCCTACATTAAACTAAATATGACTGCTCTAAAATAATTGCCATCCTTTTCACACAAATTGAAATGAAAAGAGACGCAGATAATTTTAGTCCTCTCAGATTAGCTTAGTTTAGGAAGTGGTACATACAACCAATGATATTTTTCATGAGCTACAATTTTAGCGCTCTTTAAATGGTCCCATAATCTGTCTTTTAAGAGGGCGCTCAACTTGGTTCTCGCTATCTCGTTCGCAATTTATCAACATTTTTTAATATAAAACTAACAGAGAATAAATAAAAAAAAATTCGTTAATATCTTTAGAATACCAAAAAAAATAATGTCGAAGTTTTATAACAATTTCAATCTTATTATTTTTTAATTTGGCCACGGATAAAAGAAAAAGTTTTTTTTTTCCTTTTCCTAAGCAAAAAAAAAATCTTAAGCGCTAGTCTCGACTTTTCGCTACAGCACTTTGCGACCAATTTTGGTCGCTATGACGCAAAATTCGACAACGAACACGAATTGTTAACGAAAACCCCAAACATAACGTTGAATTTTGCGTTCAAAATTCAACGCTATGTTTTGCATTCAACATTCAAGGCTATGTTTGCGTTTTTGCGTTAACAATTCGTGTTCGTTGTCGAATTTTTGCGTCATAGCGACCGAATGCAGTCGCAAAGTGCTGTAGCGAAAAGTCGAGACTAGCGGCCCTGCGCCATTACAGAATCAACGTTTTTGGCGCGCTTTTGGAAATTTGAACTTTAACATTGATTTTTATTTAATACAGTACATCTCCCAGAAATATCAATGTGCTTATTATGCGATAATGAATAATTTTAAACAATTTTCAAAAATGAGTTAATTAGGCTAGTATGTACCTATGTTTAGATTTAGAAATTATTATTTTTTGGTTAGCTTTTTTGTTTTGTTTTCAAGAAAATATATTGTATTGATATGGAATGAAAAACACTGTATTTCGCGACACAGGTCCACATAGTGCGAAATCTAGGGTACTAGAATATGTTATAATTATTGTTCACTTGTTTAAATTTGTTTAAATTTAAAATATTTGTATAAATCACCTTTCCTGTTTCAACTTATAAATAAATAAATGTGTCTCAATTTCTGTATTAAGCGTCGTATGGTTCTGATTTGACCCTGATGCTGTAAGCAGTTGTTTTTAGGATCTTCATCATCTTGTTTAATACCCGCAGCACGTAGGCGACTCCGCGTCGATAGTGAAGGACTTCGCGACGGGCACGTCACCCCACGAGGCCCTGAAGCGCCTGCAGTCTGCCAAGCGGCCCGTGGTGATCCTCGGCGCCGACCAGCTCAAGGGCCCCGACGGCGCAGCCCTGCTCGCTTACACGCAGGAACTGGCGCTCAAACTGCAGGAGGGGTTGCAGGACAAGAGCTGGAAGGTAATAATATTAAACGTGTGATTGCTTACCACCGCCACCTCCATCGGAGGACGGGCAAAAGCGTCCTGTTAGTTAACAGAGCGTTCTGCGTTCCCCAAGCCGCCTGCCAAGCGAGGGTATTATGGAACCCCTTTGGTTCAGCAGTGGACGTTTTCTGACGACGTTTCGTTCGTTTTTGATGACGATGATATGTTACTATAATTTTCAGTACAGTTATATAATGCTGCTATTATTTTATACTAGCTGTTACCCGAGACTTTGTTCGCGTGGACCTACAAAAAAAAGTAGCCTATGTCCATCTCCGAACATTAAGCTATGTCTATGCAAAAATTTAGCTTTATTAGTTCAGCCGTTTAGCAGTGATAACGCGACAAAACATCCAGACAGAGAGACAGAGACAGTTGCATTCGAATTTATATTACTAGTTAGGATTAGGATGTTTGCTTTTTTGTTGTACCTATGGTCATTCAAACCAGCTTAGTGGGGACGTTGGACATTTAAAGTTCCATCGTCCCAACCTACAGCATCGGTAGGGACGCTGGGAATTTTAATTCCCAACGTCCCCACTAATAGAGATGGCGAAGACGTTGGGACTTTAAACGTCCCCACCATCTTTATTAGTGGGGACATAGAAAATGGATGCAAGTGGCCCGTTGTCGGTCGGTGTGGCGCTCTAAGAGGGAGGCCTATGTTCAGCAGTGGACGTCTTATGGCTGATGATGATGATGATGACGTAGATAATTTAATTTCCCAACGACCCCACTATGTTCTCCAGCCGTGGGGACGCTGGGAATTTAAATTCCCATAGTCCCTACTAATAGAGATGGCGAGGACGTTGGGACTTTAACACAGATAGTGTCCACAGATTAGTGTAATATTATATCATAATGATAATAATAATACGATTTGTTTCTACCTACTTAAGTAATATGTTTAGACCTTTTATTGGCTGTACTATATGTTTGTTTAAGATTATTTTTATATTATGATTTTGTGCTGTTTGTTTATTAATAAATAAATAAAATAAAATAAAAATCGGCAGGTGTTAAACGTCCTCCAACGCACGGCGTCCCAAGTGGCGGCGCTCGACCTCGGGTACAAGCCGGGCGTGGGCGCGGCGCTCCAGGCCGGGCCTCGAGTCGTCTTCCTGCTCGGCGCCGACAGCGGGGCCGTCACCCGGGAGACCCTGCCCAAGGACGCCTTCGTCATATACCAGGGTGTGTGCTCACGGATCACACTAGACACCGCATTGTACCAACAAAAACTCACCAAAGTTGAATGAAAGCGCGGATTGCGGAGACTGCGGCCGAGCGTTCTCATTTGGTATCTCGAGGTTACGCTTACAGTGAACCAATAAGTGATTTTTTGCACTGTCAGCGTGAAAAAATATAGTTTATGATGCGCATGACGTCATGAGTGACGTCATTTGAGCGGTGCTGATAAAAATGAGGAATGAATTCAAATTGACATCTGTTAATACCGTAATTCTGTGTTTTTTTATCGAAAAAAATGGAGTTAATGCAGGCCAGTCTTCTGTGAAGACAAATGAAACTGGCCATCAAATTATGAGACACTGAGATAGTAAACCTGAAACATGAGACCTACTACTAGCAATTTAAACTGATCGATATCACTGTTCGCGGTTTCTGCACTGTGAGCGTATGTTGAACCGTCCTGTATGTTTGTTTGTCGTGCAGGGCACCACGGGGACGCGGGCGCCGCGGCCGCGGACGTGGTGCTGCCCGGCGCCGCCTACACGGAGAAGCGCGCCACGTACGTGAACGCCGAGGGCCGCGCGCAGCAGACGCTGGCCGCCGTCACGCCGCCGGGGAAGGCGCGCGAGGACTGGAAGATCATACGGTGCCCGATACACACACACACCACACTAGACACCGCATTACGAGATTCCTTGTTCCTACAAAAAGTCACTAAAGTTACCGATATAACACAGACCACACTAGATACCGCATTACGAGATTCCTTGTTCCTACAAAAAGTCACTAAAGTTACCGATATAACACAGACCACACTAGACACCGCATTACGAGATTCCTTGTTCCTACAAAAAGTCACTAAAGTTACCGATATAACACAGACCACACTAGATACCGCATTACGAGATTCCTTGTTCCTACAAAAAGTCACTAAAGTTACCGATATAACACAGATCACATTAGATACCGCATTACGAGATTCCTTGTTCCTACAAAAAGTCACCAAAGTTTGAGGCGCGGCGCGGGTCGGGGGGAGTGCGACCAAGCGTTCAAAAGGTTACGCCTACTCGCGCCTAACAAGCAACCAATAGGAGTAATTTCGTATAAGTGCACTTAGACTGATGCGTGGTGCGCTTCGAGCATCCTGAATCCAGAATCTAGGGTGTGATCTGTGCGATATAAATACACATACCGGACTAATTTTAAGAAAAAAAAATTGCCTTTTTTACCCCACTGCCCAGTCAATTTAGCGTTTGACCCGGAACTAATTAATAACAGTATTTTTCTATACGTTATAATAAAACCAACCTCTCATATTACTAGTAGTTCGCGGCGAACTGAGACCTCGCAACCCCTATATCTTCACAACCCCTGGACCGATTCAGCTCATATTCGAACTTAAAAATTCTATTGAAATTAACTACTTGCCTACAAAATTTCATGAAGATCGGATCAACGGTTCGCAAGTTATCATTGGACAAATATACATACAAACATACATACAAATGCTGATTTGTTCCAGTAAACTCTGAGACCTTCGCTTCGCTCGGTCAAATATACAATAGTCAAACAAAATGCGTATCCGGAACAGACTCAAATTTTACATTTCGCAATATCTATTGCAACGTTAGTTATTAAGGTTTAGTTCAAATTAGATCGCAATATACGACGTAAAAATATGTTTCCTAAAGTAACGTTTTAAACGCCATCTCTTGAGAAGCTGGCGAGTTTTGCAATTTTTTTTTTTTTTTTTTTTTTTTTTAATATATTTTAATAACAAGTCGCGGTTATTTCTCCGTCCGTTAAGAATTAGTTAGCGTGGGTTTTTTTTTCAAGTCAAGCAGAAATTGTGGCGATCATGTCGCTGATTAAAGCACTAGCGACATCTTACGTCCTTATCAGTACTACGATCGAATTACGCATCTTTCTAGGGACATTAGCGCTCTTAGTATACTTTATCTATGCTAGAACCGAGATGTCCAGCCGGGAACATAAACTCAGGAGTTTTGGCGGGAGCGTGAAGAATTGATGTCGCGTCATTTTATTATTTTCCAAAACTTACGTCATTTCTGTAAAAACTGTGGATTTTTATTCAATAAGTGTTCATTAACGTTAGCGAGTGTTGTGAATGTGATGGTCGTCAAACGTGACGTTTCCTGTTTCCAAAACTCCATTGAAACCTTTTGTAAAGTCTCCACCACTATACTGGGGCATGACTCGGTCTTGACCGTGACTTACTTTGTTTGACTTAGACTGTAGCTAAGACTTCTTATTGTGAAATATTGTGGTTAACTTGAAATATTACTAAAATTGACTTACCAAAACTTGTGTTATTTCGAGTGTAAAACGGTGAATTTTTAACCGTTAAGTGTTCGTGAACATGCATGGGTGTTGATGAATGGTATAATGATTTATGGATATGGTGGTAAATTTTCGTGTTGTTTCCAAAACTCCATAGAAGGCTCTAGTGAAGTTTTCACCACTTTACTGGGGCACGACTTGGACTTGACCGTGACTTGCTTTGTCCCCCTTTGACTGTGACTATGACTTGTTTGATAATATTTAACAAAACTTGAAAATATATAAGTATACTCGACACTGGCAAATGCATAAGACCTGCTACGCCAAAATCCTCTTAGGAGGAAAGAGAAGAAAAAAAAACATAAGCTCACCAAATGTCCGTGTGTTCCGCAGCGCTCTATCGGAAGTAGTGGGCACTCCGCTGCCGTACGACAACCTGGACGAGGTGCGCGACCGCCTCGCTGAGATAAGCCCGGCGCTAGTGGCGTACGGAGACGTACAGAACAACAATTACTTCGCGCAGGCGCGCGCGCTCGCTAAGGTAACACCTTTTTTTTTCAGTCACATCTGCAAGCAGTCCCAGGACTTTGAGCAGATTTGATGAAGAACTACTTGTATACATTTTTTTTTTATATGCAATTTGTAACAAATTCCAACAACGCTACTGAGTCCTTGCTTATAATACAAACATAAAGTTATACTTTATGTACAACTTAAAGTACAATAAATTAATAAAAATAAATAAAAAAAAACACTTGATCACTTAACCTACTTGCTCAATCGCTATTATAGCTACTTTTTTAACCTCACCCACCCCCATACACATACACAAGCATTCCATCATACACCTACAAACACACCCCTTATCATTTACACTTTCACGCACACACACCCCCACATATTCCAATGTGAATAAATATACTTAGTACTAAGTTCTCGATAATAGTATTTTGTAATCGGTACCAGTCTCCCGCGATACAGCCTAGCCCTAGTGCGGGGACTACAAGTAAACATTATATTATTTTCTATCCGTGGATAAGCAGTAGTCTCCTAAAACGTGATGTTTTGGTGACAGCCCTCAGGCTTCGTTCTGCACACATTCCATCAAATAAGTTTGCATATCTTATGAAAAAAACGCCATCCCCAATTGCAATGTATGTGGCGTCATTGAAGACACTCTACACATTTTGATGGAATGTGTGCGGAACGAGGCCTTTAGGAGACTATGGTTTAATCGGAGCGATATTACTGACGTCGGATTTTGTAACTGCATTCTGGCCAGCCCCGAGTCTGACAAAGCCAAAGTTTTATATACGTTAGTGGAAATAGGCCTAAAAAGATAATTTTGTGTTTTTATTTTATTTAGTCAATGTGATGTGTTATGTACAGTGTGAATCACAGGGCGATGTGGTCGCTGAGCGACTAAGCCCTTTAAATAAATTAATAAAAAAAAAAGAATTCTTATTTTTAAGATAAATAAAGATATTTGTATTTGTACATATACTACTAGCTATACTAGCGGCAATTTGTTCCCCTAAACTCCGAGCCCGGCGCTTAGCTCAGTCAATAGATGACTCACGACCGCATTCAGAGACGTTTAATCACACTAATATTATAAATGCGAAAGTTTGTGTGTAAGTATGTAAGTGTGTTTGTTCCCGTTCAACTCTGTAACGGCTGAACGGATTCGGATGAAAGTAGATGATAGAAGATGAAAACTTTTTATCTTGAATAATTTAACCGTTCCGGTAGAATAGCGGGTGAAACCGCGGGTCGCAGCTAGTGATTTCTAAAACTGTCACTAGGTAAAGATTTTCTGCGAAAACTCAGAATGTACTTTTGTACCAATGGCGGATTTATTAGCAGGCTGAGTAGGCTATAGCCTAGCGCGGGAGATTGAAAGGGCGGCAAATTTAGGGAACGACTTTAAAAAATTATAAGCTCACGGTAAATATATACAAAAATCGGTCCCTAAATTTGAGTCCCTAAAATCTGCCGTCCTAGGTTCAAACCTATTATTTTGCGCTATTTTTTTTAATACAATTTCACCTAAATTACTGAATTACCAAAATCTAGTAGGTAGAGTTAAGAGCGGCAAAAATTTAAAGGCCTCCCTACATGGTCTGACCTGTCATCGTGCGAAAAGGACTGCTAAATTTGAATTTCACGGGAGTAAAAGAAACAAAGCTTCTCCCTTTCGCTTCCCAGAAACTTATATGTAGCCATCACTTTCACACAATGTCAGGTCAGGCCATGTATAGACACCCTAACAGCCTATACTTGGACAATGTATGAATCCGCCACTGATTTGTAAACTCATTATATGATCCCCCACAGACTCTTCAGAAGCCAGTATCGGGTACCCTGGACGTGGAGCTCAAGGAGCTGCAGGACTTCTTCATGACGGACGCGATCAGCCGCGCCTCGCCCACCATGGCCAAGTGCGTGCAGGCCGTGCTCAAGCAGAAGAACTCGCCCTACTAACTACGTACAGGCCGACACATGATAACATGGTAATCAAGTATTACTACCCGAACACAGATTACCTTAATAGATTCTGTACTCGAGAAGATCGAAACCACACGACGGTCGAAACACGTTAAAAATTACTTTAATTGCTAGGTGGCTAGCCGTGAGAGATAGCCAATGGAAACGCTTTGTATCGGTCCCCGCAACCCGCGCTTTCCCCCAACTTTGTTTTTTGGTCCGAACAAAGATCTCGTAGTGCGGTTTCTATGGAGCGTATTCTGTTTGCCTGTGTAAACGTTTGTAAGACGCTTATTGACGAAGAGTAGAAGCGATGGGGAATGAAAGGAACGTGATCCTTATATCGTGTTACGTGCAGCAGAATTTTCTCACTAGTCATTATCAGATAAAAGAGAAGGCAGATGTCATGTCGGACAGGGAGGTGAAATCGCTGGCAGAAGACCGCCAAGCATGGAAATCACTCCACCGACAATAGCTACGCTCTTAAATGATGAATGAAAAATATATTTTTTTGTATTGGAGATTGGAGGTAGATTTATTTTAAGGGATCAACTCGCCTGATGGTACAGTTATACATAACAAATAATTCTTCCCGATGTACTTGCGCAGTTGACAAATTTTAGTAGCGTGGTAACCCCGATCTACGAGAACCAATGGAGAATTAGAGTACTACGCTCGCTAAAATCTTGCGCTGTTATTGGTCGATCGATTACGCGGCAAAATTGCGCCGCCCGTGCGCCATGTTCGTCCGACAGCTTACGAATTGTGTAAGCGGGACAGCTAAAAATGCATAGCAAGCGATACTCTGCCATTTACGCTTACAAATAAAGTCTATATTTGTGTAAATAATCATTTACACGTTCGGCTACTGTCGGAAACCGGTATGCGCTTTTCTGCGGAAACGAAAACTGCCGATCGGAATTATTTGATGTGTAACTTGTAAGTTGAAATTCCCCATAAAGCGTTGAGTGGCGCCGTCGTTCGTTTGTTATTACAGATTCTGATGTACACATGTAACACGATAAATAGTTTACTTTATCAATGATTCTTTTCGTCGTTGTTTTTTTTTACTTCCCCTAGAAGATGACTAATACTTTGATAATATTCGTTCGCTTTTGAAACACTTGACAAAGTTGAACTTTTTGAGGCATGTATTGTGCCTTGTCAAATATTAAAAAAAAAAACAGTTTTTTTTTTGTTAGAATGTTTATCAGTGTGTCTGGTCTCATGTGTAGTATCTATTAAATCAATCTAAGGATATTCCTAACTTCTGTTGTTTGAGCACTATACGATCCGATCCCTTTCATAGTCAAAAATTACATAATTTTAAAATTTACATTAGAAAAAAAAATAATTAAATTTACATTAAAATCTGTAGTGCTCAAGCGTTTAAGTTATATTTAGGGTAATTATTATAATTTAGACTTTCTGCAATCATTTTTACGGAGAAAATACTACAGAAAGCATACCGTGCGGTCGGGTGTAGAAATAGTTACCCCTTCTACCTCAGTTGGCAATAGCGAAATAAAAAAATAAACACATGTTTTTCTGAATAATTAAAAACATTCGACCGTGCATGTACATTGTGATCTATAGCTATTTATTTTGTTAAATAATAGATAAGTGTAAACGTATCCATATTCTTCAAATAGTTACAAATCAATTTGAAAAAATAATCATGTACTTGCGTAGAACGGAACGCAACAGGTTGCTAAAAACGGACTTTTGGATGTAAGGACAGAATTTTTGTATATAATAATATGTTTGTAGCAATAAATGTAGTATAATGATTGTCGAAATTTGACTTTTATTTTGTAGAAGATAAGATTTAACATGCAAATGTTCGTTGTAAGAAGTCATCAATAGTTAGGAACAGGGACCCTATTCGGAGAAATGACATTTTATCTCGGTCACTCTCACTCCCATTAAATTCTAAATTAGAGAGACAGTGACCGAGATAAAATGTCATTTCTCCGAATAGGGTCCCAGGCAACGAAGCGGCATCCAGGCAGTTGAGTTCTCTATATTCCTGGAAAATAAATCAACATTTGCAACTAAAATACATAAAAGAATTCGATTGTCTAAGCTAAAAATTTTAGCTAAAGTTAGGAACCGAAACTTTTTTAGCCAAAATATGCTATCTACGTTTTTGAATAGTCTTAAATTAATTACTTATTTAATATTCGTGTATCTCTAAGACCGTAACAATAAAGATGTTTTTGCAACCTTCCAATACTAGCAACACGGTTACGTGGAACGGCGGTAGTAAACCTTTGAATAACGTTTCCTATGAGGCCGACCCTGAAATATGTCATAGAAAAATGTCTTTCATACTCAACGAAATGTATTGAACAGCTGATTTTCCCCGCGATTTAATGGTTATAGTCCCATAGTAAAAGTTGTTCATAATGATAAGTACAATGAGTTCCTGTCGGCTTAGCATCCCTGTTCCAAGTAATCTTAAGAATTCTTACATCAACAACTTTCCTTGCAAAGTAGTTATGCTTGATTTCCTTCAGAATACCGCCAGCTTGCTTCGCAAACTGCGCGTGGGCATCTTGAGCAGCGTTCAAGGAGACGGCTCTTTTTCACGTTTCCGCAACTCTTCCATAAGCTCGTTGCGAGGCGCGAGGAACGAGAGCTTTTCAGCTTCTGTAACACGATTACTTTGATGACGTGACGTGCTAGAATAGGATATAGAAAAATTTCGCTTGCAAGACAAACAATTTATCTACCGATTACCTAGGTAAATTATATTATGTTATTTAACAAGTCGGAGAAAGAAATGCGCCTTGTTAAACACCTGATACTTGCAGTTTTCAAATATTAAAATTCAAACTATGCCACTTACGTCTATCAGAAATCTTTTCGGGGGTTTTCTCCAAATGTTTCGTTGGCGAATCCTCGCTACTTTTTGTTTTAGATTGTTTTACGGGTTTTGCAGTAACTTTCATTATAACGCTTTGTCTATCACAAGTGCATTTATTTTCACACTTCCTTGCTAGCGTTATTTCTTGCCCAGCCATCTTGTTTCTTTGAGAAGTTAGGTATCTGTTGGAGCTCTTTTGTTTTTCTTTTAGTATGTCTGTTATTTCTTGTTTGGTGTTTCTAAAATGAAATATCTTTGTAACTAAGCCTTTAACTATTTTAGTAAAGAAATTTTGATCTTACCTTTGTTCATACGCTTTAACTCCTTTGTCTACAAAATCTTCATAGCGTTTATTTTCTTCGATTTTAATCTGTTTCACCTTTTCGTATAGATCTTCAGACCACTTAGTAGCGGGTCTACCTTGATGAACCTTCAAAATATGGTTTACAAATATTGTCAATATCTAATAAAAAATAGTTTTTAGCTTGATGTTATGGATAGTTATCCATAACATTATTAAAAAACGTGAATAGTTATTCACGTTTTTCAATACTGCTCGCGTCTTCAATTTAATCCTATCTTGTTCATTTTTGTGAGTTTCTATTAACGCATCAGTTAGTTTTTGGTCGTGTTCTTTTGTAATTATAAGTTTCTTCGTATCAGCGTAATATTCCTCTAAATTTTGTTTCTCACAAAGTTTAATATCTTCCTAAAATACATAAGCACCAAATTTATTTACGCAATTATTTGGGTACAAAGCGTAACGAGTAGACTAAATACCCCTTTCTTTTTTCCTTCTCTATCTCAACCACTTGTTTCATGAGTTTATCTTCTTCTTTAGCACATTGCTCTTCTATCAGCTTTTCTTGTAATTTTTTTTCTTTTTTCAGTAAAGCACTGAAAAGGTTAATTATTTATTGAATATCTCTGGAATGACAAAGTTATGTAATAAAATCTTACATTTCTCTGTTCGCTCTAATACATTCTAGAGTTTTAAGCTTCTCTAGTTTTTCTCTTTCTGCATTTTTGTCATGAAAATCAACGTCATCTTTTGTTGATACTTCTTCCTTTGCTAGCTCGGCGGCTTTCTTCTTTACTTCTTTATTGAACTTTATTTGGGCATCTCGCTCTATTGATCTCGATTCAAGAAGTGCACTGAAAATAACGATGAGTATGGGTAACGATATGTATAACGATAGGTATTTTAATATCGAACACGCACATTATGCACGTTACTTTAGGTACAAATAATTATATTATTATTAGGTATTTATAATATGGGATCGTGATGGCATATCTGTGGGCTTATCCCGTAACTCTGAAAGCGATAGTGATAGTGCGCGAGCGGGACCGCGCATAGTTCGACCAAGTTGGTACGAGCGGGATGGCATGCTCTCGCAATCAGAATCACGAACGTTTCAAAGTTAGAGGATACCCACTGATGTAAACATGTTGCCTGGAATAAATGTAAATAAACGAAAAAATCGCAAACAGTGCAACCACGAGCTGGAAGACGCAGCATAGGTAGGCTCACTAGGTGGACATTTTGAAAGTCGCGGGCAACCGCAAATGTCGTGGATGCAAATTGCAAACTGTCGTTCAGTGTGGTGGTATGGCGAAATTTTCAAATAAACCATTCTAAACTATAGAATCGAACACATATATATCGACAAAAAATACACATAGGAATACAAAAATAAAGGTTGGTTGGGTTGGTTTAGGAAAAAAAGCATGATAACGACATAAAAATAACGTAATTTGCAGCTAACTTTTACCTCAAAAGCTTTTGGCCGTAGTTAGTTCCTTCAAAGATCAACTGCCTGGCTTCTTTGATCGCCTCCGATGTTTTCTCCTCTTTCGTTTTACTGGCTGATGCTTTGTAAGCTTCGATGAACTCCATGTTTGTCTTTCGCTGCTTCTTCTTTTGTTTTTCGGTTTCGGCCAAGCGAACCTGAGAAAAGACGTATCAAATTGGTTTGCGCTTATCGTTGTCTAACAAACGAGAGAGAAATGTAGATATAGTATAGAAATGTATATACCTCTTATTTTCTCTCTCTCGTTGGACTGCGGTCCGTGATTTTCTAGGTGGTGTCTATGGTCTGTTAGCTGCCTTGCCCCCGAATACTTAACTTTGACGACAGATTAAGTCTATTGCTGTCTTTGTCATTTGCTTAGTGCCAGACAAAGGCAGTATTAGAATTAATCTGCTGTCAAAGTTAACAAACGTTTCAGTATTCGGGGCTTAGATAGTTAGATACCTGATTTTGTTTTTGTTATCACAGTTCGGAAGACCTTTTTATTGTTTACTGCTCTGTTAAAGCTTTTCATCTCTTTTTTTCTATGTCTTCCTCTGTTTTATTTTCTTTTATTCAAGATAGCAAAGTTAGGTATGATTCACATACAAATGCGCCACACTACACGACGTGGAGAGGCTTTGTTGTCAATGTATGGTACAACACACTGACATCAAAGCTTCTCTGCGTGTTTTATATAGATACAAACGGAGACATTTCAGTACAAAGTTAAGAAAGCGGTCCCGCGCAACGTCGCGGGGCGCGAAGCAGTGTGTGAATCGCCATAGCCATCTGTGACATAGCCTTACCACAATCGAAGAGCGCGCTTTTCGAGCCCTTGCATAAGCTTGCCGTAATGCTTGAATCGGCAGCGCAGGTATGCAGTTTATGCAAATAGGTATGCAGTGCTGATGCGGATGGGATATGACATCTAAGTACCTACATGAGGCAGTTGTCTAGATACTTACAGCGATCGAATCCGGCCAACTCTTCATCCATTCCTGAGATTGCTTCGTCAGCGCCTTCAAATACTGCCTTTTAATATTCGCAGGTTCTTCAGGAGGCGGTACACCTTGCCGCTGAAGCCTCTCCCATTGTGTTTTGTGAAGGATTAAAAAAGTTGGACAAGCCATTATTGTCAAATTTTCTAACAATAAACATTCGAGCCTAGATTTTCATTAAATTCATTTACCTACCTTATTCTATAGAGCTATGAAAAACGCAATTTTCTGGTTCAGTCGGTAACAAAATGTCAAAAAATGCAAAGTCATAAAATTATCCGTGATCGACTAACCTTGACACTGCTCTATCAGATAGTAGTCTTTCTGAACTAATCGGCTGAACGGATCCTTGATAAAATTGGGAAAGGAAAAGTGTTCGAGTGTACATAAACCTAGTATGACCCGAGCCATGCCCGCGCTCGGTCCCGGCGATTCATCACTGTCAGACCGACTTTGTTTGCTGTATGTATTTGCATAAAAATAACTACGAAGATTTCATCTTTTTTTACGGAAACACTGCGGTTATGTTATAATTAATAGGTCGTATAAATAAGTGATAACAATGGTTTTATCTGTGCATTTTGTTTCGTAATTTCAGGAATTAATGTAAGGGGTATCTACAAATATTTACATAGGTACAGGTAGGTAGATACGTAATTACCTAGACCAACAGGTCTCATATTTTTTATTTATATTTTGTCGTGTAAAAACAGACACTTCGAACATAGATACGGTTACGATGACGTCTATAGGTAATACTATAGCTATAGAGAAGTCAGTGATACATATAACTTTTGCCTAATTTTAGCATAACATAACGAGTGCGCTCTTATTCCTAGTAGTTCGCCCCGAACTGAGACCTCGCGGTGTTCCGTTTACGAAAATATGTAATTAACTATGTTGTTCTTCCAAATCGAAACATAGACTAATTTTTTGTGGCGTTAATGCTGTCTCGTCATCTTGTCTTCCGTCACCGGTTAGCTCAAGCTCATTGTTGGGATTTGAACCCACGCCCTGCTTGTGCGATCCGACAAAGCTAATCACCATGCTATGGTAGCTATGATTGACGATTGCCATCTGTTTATAAGGGAATTGAAAACAAGAGTTACACTCGGCGCACAGTGGCCACTGGCTGGACAAAAACAGATTGCAGACAAATAGACTTCCCAACACACACATGTGGCGAGCAACGTGGCGCCTGCTAATTTGTTACTGTCCCGACGTGTTTACGTTGGAACTTGGTATTTTTTGTGCAGTGTTAAATGAATAGACGATCACTGCACCGTAATCTAAAATACCTATACTTGTCTTACAGTTTCACCAGTTCTAGAATCTGTATATAATCTATAGGAATATATACCACCAGGTACCATACCATTTCCGGAGAAGAAATTCGTTGGCGTACGTGAATCTGCCAACCAGCACTGGGCCAGCGTGGTGGATATATCACCCTTCGAGGGTAGGATATCTCAGCAGTGGAATGTTTAAAGGCTGAAGCAGATATATACCACAAGGTAGGTAGGTAGGTAGGCGTATAGGTATGTAATATATTATTTACCCATAAAAATAATTATGACAAAAAGTTAAATAAATGAATTCCGCCAAACGCGAGTAAAATTAGGTAAATAGTCGATGGTTTCGTACGTATTTAAAATAATAAAAAGACAAATCACTCGAATTGATTACCTCCTTCTTTTTTTGGGAAGTCGATTTAAAAAAAACATTAAATTATAGCATTACATATGTTTCACAACTTCACTAATTTTATTTCTAACTAGTTGTTACACGCGACATCGTTCGCGTGGACCTTAAAAAAGTTGCCTAAGTATGTCTATGCAAAATTCTTTCTCGTTCGATCCGTTCAGCCGTTTAGCCGTGATAACGCGAAGTCAAACACTCAGACAGAGAGACAGCGAGACAGATCTACGAAATGTACATACAAGCATATTTTTTGGCGGGAACGTGAAGAAGTCATGTTGCGTCATTTTATTATTTTCCAAAACTTGTGTTATTTCGAGTTAATGTGTAAAAACGGTGAATTTTTACGCGTTAAGTGTTCGTGAACATGCATGAGGTAATGTCGTGAAACGTGAATTTTCGTGTTATTTCCAAAACTCCATAGAAGGCTCTAGTAAAGTTTTCACTACTTTACTGGGGGATGACTTGGACTTGACTGTGACTTGCTTTGCTCGTCTTTGACTGTGATTATGACTCGTTTGATAATATTTAATAATAATAATAAAACTTGAAAATATATATGTATACTTGACACTGGCAAATGCATAAGACGTGCGACGCCAAAATTCTCTTAGGAATAAAGAGAAAAAAAAACCTCTCTAAGTAAGTCTAGTTAAGTAAAGTAGGTGTCCAGTTTTTGGCGGGAACGTGTCGCGTCATTATATTATTTTCCAAAACTTGTGTTATTTTGAGTGTTAATGTGTAAAAATGGTGGATTTTCATTCATTAAGTGTTCGTGACCGTGCACGAGTGTTGGTGAATAGTATATTGTCGTGAAACGTGACTTTTCGTGTTATTTCCAAAACTCCACAGAAACCTTTAGTAAAGTCTCCACCACTTTACTGGGGTATGACTTGGACATGACCGTGACTTACTTTACTTGACTTAGACTATGACAGACTTGTTTTATTTGTGAAATACTTTACTTCACTACAAAACTAATAATACAAAACTTGACACTGGCTAAATACACAACGTGTGAAGCCAAAATTTAAGAGAGAAAAAAAAAAAAGAGTAGGTGTCAAACGGATACAAAAATCTCGATCAAGCCGCTTAGGTCATACTTATCCGAAGCGAAACACATTATCTTTCTGGCGCTAGGAGTAGGTTACTGTGTCTAACTAATATTATAAATCCGAAAGTAACTTTATCTCTCTGTCTATAAGAAATAGACACACGCAAACTTCCATGCATTTCTGTCTAGAGGAGTTTCTACCCAGAGTGATCGAAAAGCCGGAATAGATATTTACGAGTTACGAGGTGCCCTCCCATCCATCTCTCAGAGTGGAACTAAATTTATTCATGAAAATGAATTCCTATGCATTATCGCTAGATCCAGCAATAAAACTGGTAAAGTAACTTGCGTTAGTGGTAAGATTATTTTGCAGAGTCCTTCTAGACCACACTTTTGTCAGTTACTCCACCGCCAAGCAGTAGTGTGCAAACGTTACTCCGGATTGAAGGGCAATGTTTCCAGCGAAATAACTGGGCACAAAGAGATGCTTCTTATATTTCTGGGTGACGAATACCGCGCGTGGTTTTGTATTGTTGAAGTTCAAAATTTTGGTTATCACTGAACTGTTATGGGTAAGCGTGTCGCTTAACATGCGAGTGACTTCTCGGGATTCTGAAATGTTTGTTAACTTTGACAACAGATTAATTCTAATGCTGCCTTTGTCTGGCACTAAGCAAATGACAAAGACAGCAATAGACTTAATCTGTCGTCAAAGTTAACAAACGTTTCAGAATCCCGGTGACTCGCTCGTCTAGCCAAACAGAACAGTAAAAAAAAAAAAACAGTAACGTTATTGCACATTATAGGGTCATTTTATAGTGGTAAACCAGGTAGCAACAAATTATTCACTTACCTACACTAAAGGCCTCGCTACATGGCCTGACCTGACATCACTTGAAAAAGATGGCTATAGGTATATAAGTTTCTTGGGGAGCGAACGGGAGAAGCTATAACCTTAATACTTTGTTTCTTTTGCTCTCGTGAAATTCAAATCTAGCTCTCCCTTTCACACGATGTCAGGTCAGGCCATGTAGCGTGGCCTTAACACTTCAGTCTTGGCGGGAACGTGAAGATGTCATATCGCGTCATTGTATTATTTTCCAAAACTTTTGTTTTGTTTTTATTTCGAGTGTTAATGTGTAAGAATGCTGACTGAAGCGCTGGCTTATCGAACAAACATTTTATGACTTTATTGAGTTCATGAATAAATAAATGTAAATTGTAATTTGAGGGAAAAAAATTATGTTAACTTTTTTTGTTGAATTTCATGTTCTGACGTAATATCTATTATAATTGAATGTTATTAACATTGTTTAACGCATTTAAATAATCATTGTATTCATTGAATAGCCTCTACTTAATTTGCATACTATTGTATACAAAAGGTTATTATTTTTGATTTGTAGATGAATATTTACCAATAAATAACTTTGACTTTGACTTTGGTAGATTTTTATCCATTAAGTGTTCGTGAACGTGCACGAGTGTTGGTGTTGGTTAATAGTATGTTATGAAAGGTGACTCTTCGTGTTGTGTTCAAAACTCCAAAGAAACCTTTAGTAGTCTCCACAACTTTACTGAGGCATGAGCATGAAGTGGCCTTGACTATGACTTACTTTGCTTGACTTAAAATAAAAATAAATATCCGGGACATTTTTGCACACACGGTCATCTGACCCCAAACTAAGCAAAGCTTGTAATATGGCTGCCAGAAACTGATATACGTACATAGATATTTTTAAATACATACTTATATAGATATTAACACCCAGACATAGAACAAACACAAATATTCATCACATTAATGTTTGTCCTAGATGGGATTCGAACCCACGCCCCCAAACACAGAAGGTAGGTTCACTACCAACTGAGCCACCGGGGCAGTCTAACTACTAACCGGGGCACTTAGACTAATTATTAAATGAAGGGGAGTTTTATTCATTTTGTTTTTTTCGAGGTACATAAAAAAGGATACACGAAACTATTGTACCAAGCTGAAAAGGCCTTACATCATTATGATAAACCTTTACTATGACACCGAAAGTGAAATTGCGAAAAAAAAAACCGCAATCCCATATAAAAATGTTTTAAAAAGTTTATGCTTGAAAAACAAGTGTTTTTTTTCTCGCCATTACAGGGCTGGCGTTACCTTCCTTGAGCAATGAGATAAAAAATAGCAGTTTCTCCATGTAAAAAAAAAAAACCGTCTTTACAATATTGTTATCTATAATTCTATATATGGTTATCCTAGATGTAAAGTTGTTGAATTATTATATACTCGTATATACCTATAGAGGGGTTGGAATGATGTAACGTCAAAACTCCAGCACAACGTACAGTTGAATATTTCTCAAGTGTTCTAACAAACTGACAAACCACATTTGTAGATAAGTAATTGAGGAGGAGCGAGCAGGCGCCTCTCGAGTGTTTCTTAAGTGGTCTGTTTTGTCCCGCGTCCTGCAGTCAGGTAGAACTAACGAGGCACATTGTTATTACTTTTATAATATGGAGAATGAAATCTAGCAAATTATTATTCTAGCTACAAAAGATGCATTTTCTAACGAGTTCATACAATACTAGGTGTTAGCCGGGACTTCGTTCGCATGGACATAAAAAAAGTATCATATGGCCTTCTTTGTGATAAACAGTAACTCCTTATCAAATTGGATCAAGATCCGTTTACCCGTGATAACGCGACAAGCATCCAGACCATGGATCTTGTATGTTTCGTCCAAGATCCACACAAAGAGACAAAGTTACTTCCTATAGTTCGCTAGGTGGCGTTCATCAATTTTTGTGCATTTTCTGACGTTTTGTATGGACAGACAGATTGTAATGTTGGGAGTTCTAAATCGCTTACTAATATTGTTGACGTTCAGAGTTATCTTACAACTTCAATAAATAATAATATGGTTTTAATATACTAAGGAATGTTTTAATATACTAGTTTATAAGTCGTAATTCTGTCCATCCAAAGGTTGTCTGGAAGAAATCGCTCTAGGCGATAAGGCCGCCCATTATACTACAGTTTTTTTAAAAATATTATTGTTTTTTAAGTTTGTCTGTTTTGGTGTATAATAAAGTTATATTGTATTGTATTGTAATGAATATACAAAATCTTACGCAATTTCGCTATAAGTTTTGAGAAATTTGAAATTTAAAGGTCACGCTAGTAGATACTATACCAGTTAGTAGTAGTACAGTTAGTAGTAGTCTACTATAGTAGATACCTACACTTATAACAGTGTGTTTTCTCCACTGACGTCTATATTATAGTAATAAAGGTTTTGCTTGGAGAGTTCCTAAAACAGGGAGCACAATTACAAAACTTAAATTAATAATAATACGGTTTTAACATACTAAGTATGTACATAATATTTATATGCTTTTAACAAAATCTTGGCAAGCTTACGCATGTTCGATATAAGTTTTGAGATATTCGAAATTTAAAAATGTCACGCATGTACCTACTTACCGTTTACCGATATTTATATGAACCGTAATCACAACCGTAATTAATCGGTATATTAATAACCGGTTTTTACATTTGACACATATTTTAATTTATTAACCAGTATGTGGCGACTGGTCATTGAGTAGCAATGCTTACTCTGTTCGAGGTAAGCACCATGCAGCCCTTTGGTAGTATGTTCCTTCTATCAGCCACTTTACGTTCTCTAAAGTATAAGACGTAAGTATTATGGTAATTTACTTGCTCCGTTTTTTGCTTCAGCTTGATCAGTGAGTTTTTTTTAGTAGTTTTTTTTTTCGAATTTCCTTTTTCTATCAAAGCAGAAGTTTATTTTTTTTCTGCAGATTCTGTGATTGGTTTTTAAACCCGAGACTTTAAAGCAGACGTGGGCAACCCTTTGAAAGTCGCGGCACAGAACATAGTCGCGGGCTATACTTTGGAAAGTTCATGAAGTCGCGGGCCGTATGGAGATGACATGAGTATTGTATTGTTTTTTATGATAGATGGCGTTGAATAATTTCAATAAAGAGGTTGTACAGTTTCTACTGTGGAAGTAATGACTACACGGTCAATGCATTTCATTAAAATGTAGTAGTTCTTCTACACAATTTAGTGCTACTGCTAAGTGTTACGCGGGCCATATCATGCCATGCCGTGGCGTGTCGCATAAGGCCCGCGGCCCGAGAGTTGGCTATACGTGCTTACAAACATTAAACTGGTAGAGTTTGCTTCGCAAGGCAAAGCTTCCTAGACTAAGTAGAGTTATTTGCAGAAATTGGATTTAAACTTGCTAATACTTTTATCTTCAGTTTTAATTGAACTCCAACTGGTAGCCTTACATTGAAAAATAAAAGAAGTAGGTACAACTACGTAGGGTGAATCACAGATCACACCCTAGATTCTACATTCAGGACGCTCGAAGCGCATCACGCATCGGTCTAAATAGACTTATAATAAATTACTAACGTAACCTTGAGATAGCCAATGAGACCGCTTGGTCGCACTCCCCGCGACCCGCGCCGTAGGAATCTTGTAATGCGGTATGTAGCTAGTGTGATCTGTGGGGTGAATGTACATTTCAAATGTTACCGACTCTATGGTGCTTAAAGGTATACTAAGCATCAAATGTAAATTTAGTCGAAGGTGACCTGCGCTAGCGAGCGGTCGTGACACATACAAATCACATACTCCGTACATCTCAAACGTAAATAGACACGATTCAATATGACGCCATGAGTAGAGATTCGAAAGGATAGTACGAATCTACAAGTAGGTACTGAACATAATGGTATGCAATATTCGGATCTCCATCTCTAGATATATACAGGGTAACTTCTTAAGTAGTGCGCAAATATGTATCCCGCAATCAGTATCGTTAATAGGTCATATTTAACCAATAATAAATATATATTTTTGCGTTTATTTGTTTATTGACCATAAAATGTTGGAAAATAATAATTACCTACCTACTTCTCGCTTTAGCGAGCGAGAAGAAGCGATGTAGGTACCTACACTATCGCTGGTGTCCGTAGTACAGTCACAAATATAGTGACCATGACTACTGCTCTTGCTGTCTGACAAGACGAGCATGTCGCTCACCTGTTATTGAGCGTCCCGCATGCCCATAACAGTTCAATGCCACCCAAAATTTTGAACTTCAGAATTCTACGCGGCACCGCACTGCGCTCCGCCTGAGATATTAGATGTTAAATCTCTGTATACCCAGTAAGTTATCTATATAAGTTCGCTGGAAATATTGCCCTTTCATCCGGAACACAGTAATGCTTGCACACTACTGTTTGGCGGTTGAATAACTGGCAAAGGTGTGGTACTTCCCCAGTCGGAATCTTGCAAAAGAGCCCTACCACTACAAAAACTATCTACTTTCAATTGACGTTATTTCGATAATTTTGTGTCAAGGTGGGTAAAACCAAAAAAATACGTATCCTTTATTTTTCAACAGTATTTAAGAACACAAAATTTGCGCACTACTTAAAAAGTTACCCTGTATATATCTCGACGGTACAGAAGAAAAAACTCTTTTGTTATTAGAGTCGGCCAAGGAATGAAACATTTTTTTCCACAGGCTTCAGGACGCACAGGAGCTTTGTTTAGATTACACGATGGTGGCTCCCTCAAGCTACTCTACAGGTAAGCTTGTGGCACTATACAGGGCTAAGCCAAAAAAGGCTCATAGTCTCATCATTACGAACAACTTTCATACGGGACCAACGCTGAAATCGGGTAAAAACAGCTGTTCCATACATTTTGTCGAGTGTCATTGACATTTTCTACACAACAGCGGTATTTTTTTTGCTTTTTCGGGATTGTTTCCATCATTCAATCAATTAATCAAATCATTTATTTGCAATAATACATGTTTATAATGGTGTTATAAATCTTTTTAGTATCACGGTGTATCTAGTCTGCAAGCAGACGTGCAAATATTTTACTATAAAATGATATATTATTTATTAGTAAAAGTTGTTCATAATGATGAGGACTATGAGCATTTTTCGTCTTAGGGTGCAACGTTTCGCTCATCGCGCGAAATTCAAATTTTCTTGCGTTTTTTGTCAATAGCAGCTTAATTACTCACCGTGGTTTATTGAAACCAATTTCGCGCTAATAAATAAGATGTTTTAAGAAATTACGGGCAAAATGATCACCTAGATAACATTGGTTTAGCTACAAATCGCAATAAGCTGATTTTCATGTTGGTTCTTGGTTTAGTGAGAAATGTACTTATACTAGCTTTCAACTTGAATTTTTGGTTGGTGTAATTTCTTGAAACAATCTATTTATTATCGCAAAATTAGTTTTCGTGAACCTACGATCAGTAATTAAGCTGTAATTGATAAAAAACGCAAGAAAATTTTAAATTCGCGCGCTGAGCGAAACGTTGCTCCGCATACCCTTTCTTTCCTCCGTAGCTGTGTTTGCGAAAAACTATAAATTTTACGTTGCTAGTAAGAGCCGAGCTAGGAAACTGCTTTAGGCCACGGCGAACTTTGGGAAATACTGAGCGTGACTGTGGAAACTGGAAGGCAGTATTTTCTAAAGTTCTCTGACGTATTTATTAGAACAAATGTTATTGGCGATTTAAAAAAAATCTAGCTGTGTTACAAAATCCTACGTACTTTTTATAAGAAGTAGATAAGATTAGGGCGTATACACAAAGTATTATTATTAAAATAAATAAAAACCTACTGCATAATCCACTCACTCACTCGCATAAAGAGGAATCCAACGACGCTTCATTCGTCAAAATCATTCAAGCAGTTCAGGCTACAGCCACTGTTTGTGGTTTTTTTCTTGTGTTTTTTGGTTGCAAATGTCAGCCCCTAAGCTTTTTTCGGGCTTTCGCGTTCTTTCTTATTTCGAACCGCGTATTGTTATTGTTATTTAATGTCCAGACTTCCCTGTTTTTGTTTTTTGTTTTGTGTGAAAAAAAATACCAATTATTAAAAGTCATGGAACAAAAGTTCTTAAATATGATGTAGGGATGCTGCTTGCAAAAGTTTTTGCCTTATTTCATAATCACGTAGTAAAAAATACGTTTTGAGAATTCAAAGTTGAAATAATATTTTCATCGGACACTCTAAAACGCGACATCGCTTCCATCTGTGCACTGTTTAAATTAAAAGTAATTTTCTTATGCAGAATTAATTAATGACTAACGAGCTCAATAGGGTTCATCAAGCGGAAGAGTGCGAGAGGGACCACTTGTCACCCAAACCTGCAAGGAGAAAAAGGAGGGAGGAGTCAGAGGCTGTAGTTGAATGAATTTGTGTCGGTCTATTTAGTAACGCGTGAATTTGGCGCGAGTAAGGTTGTGTTGTTGGATCGATTTAACGCTTCGAAAAAAGCGCGCGAAACATTTTATCCGTGTTTTGTGCGAGTGAAAAAAATAAAGCGAATTAAACATGGAATGCTTTAAAAAGGTAATATGTTTACATTTATTTAAAAGATTGAAACTATTGTACTATATAACAATACTCTTGGCAATATATTTTGATAAGAATGAATTTTACGGAACGGTACCTTGTGTTCATGTGTCACCTATTTATCAGAGTTGAAAATACGAACACAACTTCAACAGTTTTGCATGATTCACACAGTTTTATTGATAAATATTCGTTTCGATAGGTAATACATAATAAGGATCAAAATTCTTGGTTTTAGTTAGAAATTTTCTTTCTGTTTCATTTTCTCTAAAAACTTAGAATTTAATACGTCGCAATATTAAAAGATGCGAATCATTCTCATTTTGTTGCCATTATAAAGTCACTCGCCTAAGTGTCACGCTTGCCCGTAACAACTCAGCGCCACAAATAATTTTTAACTTCGTCACTTAAAATCCATGCGCGCCATATGCACCGCGCTCGTCACCCTGAGATATTAGATAATAATTCTCTTTATGCTTAGTTGTTGTACAGGAAACATAAACTTTCAATCCGAAACAGTAATATTTGCACACTACTGCCTGGCAGTTGAATAACTGCCAAAGTTGTGGCACTTCCCCAGACGGACTCTCCAAAAGACTACTACAAAAAATGTTACCTACTAGAAAGAAACATGCAAGACTTATAGCGGGTTGTTCCAATTTCGACTTTTTCATGAAAAACCGTCAATAGTATACCGAAAACTATATTGTTGTAAAAATTTTGACATAATAAGATATACTACCCGATAAGATGAAGCAAAAGCATCTCGTTGTATATAGATAAACCTAAATACAGGTTTTAGGATATTGTAATTTTCTTTTATATAAAAAAATATATAGAAAATTATTTTGTAGTAAACAATATTACTATCAGATATGATGAAGCAAGGTGAAAAAGGAAATATTAGGTTAGACACACATAATAAAGATAAAGACATGTCCGGGCTCGCTTTGAAGTGATATACGAGATGAATCGCCCAGAAATAACTATGTGCTTCAGCTTCACGTTAACTAGCGGGCGCGGGCGCGGGCGCGAAATGTTACAAATATGGCGTACTATGCAAGTGCTCAGGTACTTAACGCATGTGCGGGTGGAGTAGCGGCCAAGCTCGCAACTGTCACTCGGAGCAATACCAAACGTGTGCAGTCACAGAAAAGAGAAAGATAGTAAAAAAATAATCTCTTCTCTGTGTGCAGTCGTTTGTTTCTCTCGCGGTTTCATATAAATCACACGTTACACACACCCGCGCAAAAGCCTGGAGTTTGAGCATTTGTGAAGTAGGATGGCGCTAGTAGCGCTAAAGGTTTTTGTAGAATTCAAATTGTGCGTCTCATTTTCTGTGCTCTCACCCTGATTTTGGCGCTGATTAGGCAGTCACGCTAGTCACACTTTAGGAATCGCACTGCTGGCGGCCAACGTGAGCTCGATATCGCGCCCGCACCCGCTTGTTCAACTTGCGCAAACCCTAAGATTAGCATTGAAATACCAAAGCATGTGGCCGATAAAATGTCATATTGAGGATATTTTATCAAAACAAATAGTAATTTAATTTATATTGGCAATATTTTATAATTTCCGTCTCATTTTCTGTGCTCTCACCCTGATTTTGGCGCTGATTAGGCAGTCACGCTAGTCACACTTTAGGAATCGCACTGCTGGCGGCCAACGTGAGCTCGATATCGCGCCCGCACCCGCTTGTTCAACTTGCGCAAACCCTAAGATTAGCATTGAAATACCAAAGCATGTGGCCGATAAAATGTCATATTGAGGATATTTTATCAAAACAAATAGTAATTTAATTTATATTGGCAATATTTTATAATTTCTTGCATTATTATTCAGAACTTACAAGTACAAAAGTATATATGTATATGTAAAAATAGTAAAAATATAAAATTTAACAACCTACACATATGATTTTACACTAAACTAAACTAAACATAATGTTTTTAAATAGCCAATAGGCGAGTAACACGCGCTCATCAATCCGTTCCATTATAAATGGTGCTTTTTACTCGGCTAGGGAGCAGTTGTGAGGATGTTATATACAAGATAACCAACAAATTTTGTTCTAAGATTTTTGCAAATTCACTTTAAAACAAACAGTTCTTCTATATTCCGTTAAAAAGGGAAAGTATTATACCATCTCGCGTATTGGCTATTTTGTCTCCCGATGATACCCAGCTGTACAAGCCTGGTTGTGCTGGATTTTACCTCCTAAAACCCTCTCGGTAGCCTGTCTCTGTGCCTGACGATCGCACCGGAATCTCCATAAAAACACACAGCAAGTTGCCTAAGGAAAAAAACTCGTACGAAACGGTTTGATTCCAGTTACTTTATTCGAACTTCTGAACGTGGAATGTGCTGCCCGAGTGGGTCTTTCCTTATAATTATAATCTGGGTGTCTTCAAGTTGCGAGTGAATCGGTTTCTTCTAGGCAAGCGTGCTTCATCGTAGGCTGCATCCTCGTTTAACATCAGACGTGATGGCAGTCAAACGCAAGCCTACAAATAATAAAAAAAAAAAAGGTAACGCTGCCGGGAATTGAGAAGTAATTGAAAGCATTTCTATTCTCTCCTTCCCACAACAACGTCACGGGCCACACCACGCTGTTGTCTTCCCTGCAGGCTAGCACGGGCGCCGAGATAAAGACTGTTCACCCGTTTTGTCTTTGCGTCAACGTGACAAAGCTAGAATATGGATACATCCGTCTCGTTCTTGCGGGGTAAATATGGTGGACGAAATATTATCCCGGCGCCCGTGCTAGGCCTGCTGGGCACGTTTGAGTTTCAGGTCAGGTCCCCAAATGTTACTACCCATTAGTATGACCAGCGGTCCCATTTAAATCGATTCTTCCAATAGGAATGCCTAAGCCTTACCTCAATTATTTTAGTCTTATCTTATTTTTTTCGATGCAAGAGACATCTTCCTAAGCCATAATATAAATACACGTAGAATTATTTATTCGTTTTGCCGAATTTTAAATTACTTGGATTTAAGTTTCGCGTATTTGCTGTTGACCTTGTTATGTTTCGTAGCAAGGTCTACGAGTCGTAGATGTCGTAGAACTTAAGTGATATTTCCTGAAATTTTCAAAACTCCTAATTTTCATGAGGTCTATTCTCTAAACATATGATATTATTCTTGTGTTTGCTATTTACTAGCATCGAGTAAAATACTTGTTTTCATTAATACTACGCACATTTCAGTTTTTATTTGTGACTTAACTAAAAACCACTTAAAATATGGACAATAGTAAGGAGTTCTACGGACTAGGTTCCCAATTGGCAGCCTTATCGAATTTAGTGATTCATTCCAGGCGGTGTACCTCTGAAGTACTAGTATTTAGCTGTCATTTCGTACTTTTTTTTAATACTACTTTGAAATTTAATGGTAAAACAACTAGGCAATACTTTATGTACTGTACCTGTCATACTCTACATTTCTGTTTCGATTTAAAAAAAGTCAACCTGTGTATACCTTATTAAATTACCATCTCATCTAACGTTAAAGTTTTTAGTATCAGTAAAAGCTTCTTTAAAGTTCTTCGGAACAAGACTTTAAAACTTGTTTATGCATAAAATTATTGTGATAAAACTCTACTGTGTTCCAAGTTTAGCAAGAGTCCTTTTTAATCGGTATTTCTTTCTTTATATTAGTACTAGCTGCGCCCCGCGGTTTCACCCGATATTCTACAGAAACAGTTAACTTTTTCAGGATAAAAAGTAAGTCTATGTGTTATTCCAGCGAATAAGCTACCTCCACACCAAATTTTAACCAAATCCGTTCAGCCGTTACAGAGTTGAACGAAAAATACTTACATAGCTACCTACTTAGACACTTACACACAAACTTTCGCATTTATAATATTAGTGTGATCTTCGGTATTTACGGAGAAAAAGCTCTAGCGCCGACGCGACAGTTTTTTTATTTTTTCTATCTTTTTTCGATGACTGTTAGGTTCAGGCCACAAGCCGTATCGCCGCGCGATAAGATGTATGGTCTCGCAGCGTCGTTGGATGAACCTAACAATCGTCGTAATAAGCACCTCACGAATTTTGTTCTCTGTTCCGTTCGACCCCTATATCTTTATATTTGACTTCCCTTGAAATATTACAATACTTGATACTGGCTAAATACGCAACGTGTGGAGCCAAAACATAAGAGACAAAAAAGGTACTTATCTTCTTTATTAGGCAATTGGGGTTAAAAACTGAAAGCTAATTGTAGGTGGCGCCACTGTTGAGTGATCCTAATCGCCGCCATATTGAGTTTTTGTTTACCTTTGCTTGTAAGCGAATTTGCATAGAATACTACGAAAATGTATTCGATATGGAGTGTTATGCAGTTAAAAGAAATGATCCGCACATAACCTCGAATATTTTGTCGGTTCCCAAATGTTTTCTTCGTAAAACTTTTATCCATTGTTTTCTTCTTTTGATACCTTTAGGAAATACATGGATTCCCGTATTTTTGCAATCCAAACCTGAAAACAACGTCAAATTAATGAAATAAATTCAGTTATTTTTATTTGTTTACAAAATTACTATGGAGAATGACAGATATATCTCAGATTTATTATTTATGTAGTTATTATGTCGAATAAATTTTATTCTATTCTATTCTATTTTTGGAACACCCAACAGTGCTGCCATCTGAAGTGAGCAAAAGTCAGTTTTTAACCCTAATTATGAATCCAAGTAAATTGCCTATTATTTAAACTCTGTCCACCAAGAGCAGTTGAAAATAGTGCGTTTTCGTAAAATGGGCACTCTAATTAGGCGCGAGGCAATAAAACCGTTGTTATGTGTTAAATAACTAAATTAACGACTCTCCCTCGTCTCCCCTTTGATATCAGCAAGAACAAATGTTTTGAATCATCTTTACTAATTTAATTATCATAACACTATAACAGATGTTGAAACTTGTCTACAGTTTCAATTACATAACTGACTGCAATAAATGAATTTAATATAATAAATAGCATTAAATGAAAGCTTGTATGAGTCAACATGAGAATTAGTATAATCTAAGACATTTTAAATAAAGAAAATGAGGCAAAAAGATTTTTCGATGTCACTCTCGGCTTACATCATTTTTGCAGACTATTGAACCGAGCGGAGCGAAATCCGCTCAGTATACTGGAATAAGTCGGTATTTGTGTGTATTTTTGTCCGAAGATTACTTGCAAACCATTTAATTAATACGCGCTCTCTTGCTCGCACATTCGACTCCTAGAAATTTCGTAGGCAGGTAGTTAATTTTAATATAAGTTTTAACAAAAAAATTGGTTCTCTTAAATTCTTATTTCTTTTACAGATGTCCCCACAATAACATTTTATGATGGGTGAAAAAATTCTAAGCAGGAGTCAGAAAAAGCTTTGGCTGAAAACGAAGCTTTTCGTCACTGCACTCGCTTTGGCATACGGGAACTCGCAGGGTAAGTTGAAAACTGATAAATAAAATATAAACTAGTAGTTTTGCGAACAGTAAACCTCGTAAGCACAAACTTTTTTGCAGAATCTCAAGACTTCACGATCTATATCTTGATAAAATCTTGACTGATTTTGCTCATATTTGAAATCCTCGTTTAAAATTGAGTACCGAATGTTTCTGCGAATATTATCAATATCGGCTGGTAAATGACGCCGCACTTACCTTACCCTAACTTCCCCCCTTTGATTCTAATACCCCACCAATCAAAAATAGCCGACGACAAAAAACTATGACAATCATTGTAGTACCTATATACCAAGATTCGTCAAGATTGGTTGAAAAATACGACCAGCGGGCTTATCCTCTAACTTTGAAACGTTCGTGATTCTGATTGCGAGAGTATGCCATCTCGCTCGTACCAACATAGTCGCACTATGCGCGGTCCCGCTCGCGCAACTCTCGCTATCGCTTTCAGAGTTACGGGATAAGCCCACTGTACGCGACCAACATAAGTACCAACATAAGAGACGAAAGAAAATTTTGCCAGTTGCTGCAGAGAGTTCAATTAAGAAATTGTATAGAATTATTCGTGATTAATATGACATCATAATGCTGCAGATAGACACTGAAATAAGTGATTGGTGTTTCGTAAAAAAAAAAAACAATAAATCTAAATGTTTTCACATAATTATAGATATATATATACGAGAAAAAGGAACTTAACCCTTGCGAGCTACTATACATAAACAATACTCTGATTAGTGAAGCCACTAGTATACGCGTGACTTGGGCCTTGGGCGTGATAGTGGATACTAAACTTGACTTCGTGATCACACGGATTCCATTAGCAGTAAAGGTTGGCTGGTTTTGTAATTAGACAGACGAATTTAGACAGGGACCAGGAAATTCTAAGCATTCTGTTTAATTACTATCAAAGATCTTTGCTAGAGTCTTGCAGTACATAATTATAAACATTTTAAAAAAAAAGTAGAACCGATAACCGATGGGGAAGACAGATTCTTGAGTGGCGATCACGTAACGGAAGGCAAAGTGTAGGCACTAGTACGTCCGACGACATTGTGAAAGTCGCGGGCAACCGGTGGATTTAAATGCCAGCTTGTCGATCGGCTTGGCGCTCTAAGAGGGAGGTCTATGTTCAGCAGTGGACGTCTTCCGGCTGATGATGATGATACCTAATAGCTGGCAAGCTGCAGCAAATCTTAAATTATGAAGACATAAATTGCTCATAAAGCTGTAGGTGCCTGCCTGGTGTCTGCAAGCCGCGCCTCTAAAGGAGATTTTAATAACAAATTGCTTGCAAATGCTACTAACTTGCAAATAAGCCTCTGACACGGTTACATGGCGCCAGCGAAATACCAGCTATATGGCACTAGACTAGGAAATCACAATCATCTTTACCTCTTTTTCATTGACTTTTTTCAGAAACATCTATAATATAGAATTAGGTAGGTAGTTTGTTATATTTTATTGTAAATATGTATATATAATTTATAAAAATAGATATAAAAAATAAAATAAAAATATAGACAAAGATACAGTCTTAAGTACTTACTTTAAAATATATTAAGTAATAAAAAAATAATAAAAGAAATTGGCAATTTTGTTAAAATAATTTATATTATTCCAATTAATTAAGAATACAAGTTGCTAAGCTAGTTTCTTTGCGCGATAAAATCCGGAACGAGGATATTCGTCGAAGAACCAAAGTCACCGATATAGCTTTGTGTGCAAGGTGAAGTAGCAATGGGCAGGCCACATCACTCGAGGGACCGATAACCGGTGGGGAAGAAATGTTCTTGAGTGGCGACCACGAACCGGAAGACGCAGCGTAGGTAGGCCTCCCACTAGATGGACCGACGATATTGTGAAAGTCAGGGGCAACAGGTGGATGCAAGCAGCACGTTGTCGGTCGGTGTGGTGCTCTAAGGTGGAGGCCTATGTTTAGAAGTGGACGTCTTCTCGCTGATGATGATGATGAAGAAACTAGTTATAATGCTAGCCTATCTAGTCCATTTATTACGTAGCTTCAGTGACAGGGTAGGACTCAGGACCGTGATTACATCGCGTAATTATGTCATATACAGCAAAATATTAGCCGTAACCACCGCCATTATGAATTCTAGTAAGTGTCCCTCGATTGAAGTTTATTATGCAAAATAAATTAGTAAAGTGTTGCTGTTAACTTCCTTATCAGAGTTCTTAGAATGTAGATAGTGGCTGGCCTGGTTTTGTGGCTCGTGAAGTTATGATCTTGTTTGAGTTTACTCAAAACATAAGTCTTGGTAGCTCAGTGGGTTCAAGCTCGCCTCATATTCGTAGGGTCGCGGGGTCGAACCAAGGCGGGAACTTACGTACGCTTATAACATATAGGTACAATGATTGATTTGCGTATGTGAATCCGCCAACTCGCACTAGGACAACGTGGTGGATAATTATGGTCTAACCTTCGATTGCAGGCCGATATCCTAGCAGTGGTTTTGTTATAAGGTTGATGCAGAGAGGTGATGCAGTCAAGTTAAAATAACAGCGCTGAAAAAATAAATACTAAAAAGGTTTTTTTTTTGTCTTATATTTTGGCTTCACATTTATATATTTAGCCAGTGTCAAGTTTAAATTTAATTTAAGTTGGTAGTGGTGTTTGTTTTTTAAGACAAACACCACATTTTTTTGCTTTTCAATGGCCTACATAAGTATGCCAAAAAAATACTACAAACTCGACTAATAAGACGGGTTTTGGTCTGGTTAGTTTTCATCAGTTTTATCGGTGTTCATTGGTTTATGTTGCTGAAAGTACATTGGTTCTTGTACCGAGTCATTGACTCTAGAGCACATGTCGCGACGATATTATCAAACTAAATCGTTAGAATGATCAAAGCAACCGTCATGTCACTGAACCAGCTGCGGTATTCAGAGCTTACAAGTACATAATTACTTGTTCTAATATAATTACCGTAGACAGAAAAAGCAATAGGTGGCTGGATACATGTCTCTGTCTCACAATTTTTTTTTATAGAAAATGAATTATTTTACTCATGAAGAAAAAGGACAAAATTACAATATTTCTGTTCCGTAGCGTATTTTCAGTTTTTTCAAGGGCAGGCTATAACTGTATCATGATTGGTGGAAATTTGGTAATGGTAATCGTGATTGGTTGATATATTTGATATTTTGTCTCATGTGCTTCCACGCTATTACCGACGTTCTATACATATACTTTTTATAAGATAAATAAGTAGAAAGGAACGAAGTACGTTCAACTTTTCATAAATACTTAGGTTCCAAATTGTCATTTAAAATTAGACTTCTACTGCGCCTAAAGCTGGGTTGCACTATAATCTCAGTTAATGTTACTGTTACAGTTTCGATTAACTATAACTTTAACTTTAACCATGAAGTTTAGCCAGCATGTGTTGCCCTAACATATTTGTTGTTATAGTTACAGTTAACTGAGTAGGCTTTATTTGACATCTTTTAACTATAACGTTTACTTTAACCCGCCGAACTCGCTTAGTTAATGTCACCGTTAAGTAATGACGTCATTTTGACCATAGTTAAATAGTACAACACATTTCTGGTTAACGGGAGTTTTATGCAGTTATGACTGTAGTTTAAAGTTAATAACTGTAGATGGTGCAACCCAGCCTTAGGTCTTGGGGACTAGATTGTAAGTTGAACGGACTTTAGAATACATTTTTTTAATGCAGATATTTGTTTTCAAGGTTTTCTGTACTCACAATTATTTTATTTTCCATCATAGCATGCGAGGCTTTTTGGCGAAGATTTAAAATTTCTTGACATTTTTAACCTCCGATAGTCATAGGCTATAGAATTTTTCCACATACCTTTTTTTAATAGAAGTCGTGTAGATGATGGCTTTGTATAGATGTAGGTAAGTTTTTTTAATTTTTTTAATGTACTACTGATTATATCATTTATGCATTAACATTTACATTTACAAATTATAACGAAATTAATAAAATAAAAGTAATATTAATAAAATTAATAGTGTCAAGTTATATATTAATTATATTAAGCTGTCGAAATGATTATGTTGGAAACGTAATCATTTCGACAACTAGTCATGCTGACGTCCCGCAGTTGTCCCGATGTAAGTTGAATAAGAATTTTTCACGTACCTGCTGTAAGTAGAATAATAGATTATAATAATAATAAAATGATAGATTATTTGGTTAGCACATGTCGGAATATTTCTGCGTAGATTAGGTAACAGTTACAGCCTACTAACTAAGCCATTAGAGGAATAGATCAAAGTCGTACCTCGTCTGTTCTGTCACCGGCGCCAGCTGTTGCCAGACCGTTGTTACAGGCTGGCTCGCTTACTTGCTATGTAAATATGCTTTTAATTCGTCCCTAACAGGACTACATGCAAGACCAGTAGAGATATCTTTTAGAAACGTAATGACAACCTACTGTAACTACGCAATAACCAACTAACCTACAATTATAGTTATGAATGCGAAGTGTTTGTTGGTTTGTTTGTTTCTCGTTCACGTAGCGGATCGGCGCAGTGTTTGTTAGATAGATGGATAACTTTTTATTAAAAAGCTACAAAGTGTTTAAAAACAAATAGAGTAAATGGTACTATCGACTCGGCTTCTAATTGGCAGCTTTACCTCTCTTTTCCTGGCAACCCTGAAAAGTTGAAGGTTGAACGTGACATATTAAGCTACTGTTTATGGCAGAAACAAAATATACGGCTCTCTTATAAATAGGGCTTTTCCGCCGAGTGAAAGATCCAATGACTTTTCCATCTTAACCTGAATACTTTCCTAACTTGCTCTAATCTTATTGTATATTGTAGTACGTAGGTGGAACAGGAAGAACACGCCGAATATACGGGAACTGGAAGACGCAGTGTAGGTAGGCCTCCCTCTAGGTGAATTGCCGATATTTTGAAATTCGCGGGCAACCGATGGACGCAAATTGTCGTTCAGTGTGGCGGTCTAAAGAGGTCTTTGTTCGGTAGTGGACGTCTTCAGGCCTTTGAAGATGATGATGAGGAAGCAGGTTAAAATACAAACTACCATCACACGATGGTAGTTTGTTTGTTTGGTGGCGGACTCTAGAAGAGCCCTACCACTACACAGTGGTAGGGCTCTTCTGTTGTAGTACTTCCCCAAGCGGACTCTACAGAAGAGCCCTACCACTGTACCACTACACAGTGGTAGGGCTCTTCTGTAGAGTCCGCCTGGGGAAGTACCACACCTTTGCCAGTTATTCAACCGCCAAGCAGCCAACCATTACTATGTTCTGGAATGACAAGCAATGTTTCCATCGTAATTACTGGGCATAAAAAGATTTAATAATATCTAAAGGTGACGAGCGCAGTGAAAAAATGAAATGTGCAAATGTGAAAAAAAAATGAAAAAACAGTGCATTGCCACTCAGGGTTTTGAACTGTTGAAATTCATAATTCTGGATGGCACTGTTTTGTTATGGGCGTGAAGCTTACATCACATGAGCGACTTGCTCGTCTCGTCTCCATGGTCCAAAAAAAAGAAGTTAAAATGACGACAAAAACACGATCAATCCTGAAGCAAAACTTATCTTAAATTATTGTTCCAGATATATCACCATGCTGTCAAAAAGCTACGGGGTCGTGTTTGAGAGTCTGCGAAAAGGTAAGATGAGCACAATACAGGGTTATAAGGAAAGGGCATGCTAAGCTGAAAGGGGCTCATAGTACTCATGATTGTGAACAACTTTTACTGTGGGGCCTGCCATGAAATATTATTTATTATTTTATATTATTATTATTAAATATTAATATTTCAGAATCCCGAGGTTACATACTTACACCCTTACGCACATATTTCGCATTTATAATATTACTAGTTTTTACCAGCGACTTCGTTCGCGTGGACATAAAAAAGTACCCTATGTCCGTCTTTTTGATATACAGTAACTCCTTATCTTTAAAATAACAATATAGAACACTAGTTGTTATCTGCGACTTCGTTCGCGTGGATACTATGTCCGTCTTTGTGATATACACTAACTCTTTATCAAATTTTATCTAGATCAAGATTTTCTCAAGATAGTTAGGATTAGGATTAGGATAGTGTGATATGAAATAATCAATTAAACATCGATCAAGTCTAGATATATTTTTTGGTAATAACCAAAGACATAAAGGGGTAGACACCTAATCAGCAAATCAAACTATCTTGAAATAAAGTACACCAGATTGACGTACCTGTCAAATCAAATTAAGAGCTCCATACAGTTGTCATTCTCATCTCATACTGATAAAATCTCATAATAATGAGACAAAAAATGGTAAACTATACAAAAATATCATGCCAAAATTACAAGGATTCACAGGAATCAAAGAACACCACTGCCACATCCATCTTTAAGTCCTGAAATATACTTTAATAGGATATAAAATTATTGAATAATGTAAACAGAATAGTCGCTATGACAACGTTTAGGGATGTCAATCGAATTTCGGTTAGTCCAAAAATCGATTATTAAACGAAAAATATTTTTTTGATATATCATGATTGAGGATTGTTTCTTGTACTGTAAAGAAGACCGGCGACGGTCATTGACGCAGCCCTTTGATAATTTTATTCGTCGATTAGCAATTGACAATCACTGCAATCGGATTAAAACACGATTAATTGGCTGCATCATCATTATCAGCCAAATAAGACATCCCCTTAGAAAGGTACGATCAAACACGTAAATATTGAGAATGCTCCATCGCCTCTAGTTTTTTTTTTAAGAGTCTGAACGATAAGGGATTCACGTGGAATTTATTTGACTATATACTTGATCCAAAAATAATCAACGGTTTAATCGAAGTTCGTTTTTTTTTGTCCGATTGAAGAATCTAATACGAGATCGGTTCGAATCGGTTCGTATACGATTTTTTTCTGCAAGAATTGACATCCCTAAGACAAAATGAACTGTAGTATTGCCAGATATTTTTGTAATTTCCCAACTTTGTTTAGGTTTCCTAGAGACTCAGATATATGTAGCTGATCTTTTGATAAAAATAGTTCGGCAAAGTAGAGATAAATATTGGCGGGAACCTATTAAGGTTTCCACCAATATTAATTTGCTTATAATACATAATTTTCATAATTTTGCCTAAAAAACGTGTCGGAGCATAATTATCAACAACAAATAGAAATGTTTCACCAATCCCTATCCAACAACTTAACTTAAAACCCTACGGAAGCCTACAATGAGCGTGTCGCGATATGACACAATTGTATTGCAATTTTATTAGAAATAAAAATTTGTAGCTTCCTAAGAATGTAAGAATGTAAATTTGTCTAGTCTGGTTGTGGGTTTTTGGGTCTGCAAGTAATATGCACATTCTCTAAGGTTTTCATCATCACATGCGTGTTACTTGAGGTTGCAGAATAGTCAGGCAGTTTCAAATAAGATAAATCCGCTAATAAGCGAAAGTTGCGTATGCGTTTATTTGCAAATTTAGAGGATTCCATTGCCATCGTAATAAATTGAAAATAAAAACTTAACATTATTTAACTTAACAATAATGTAAATGATAAAAAAAAAAGTATAAGAGCCTATTTAAGAACCACTGTGATACAACCTAAATCACTCCAATCAAAATTTATTTACCCGACCAAATAGGGTAATCACTTTTTAATGGAAAGCCTCAAATGTCATGACAAAAAAGAGGAGTTTTGGCGGGATCACGAAGAAGTCATGTCGCGCTATTGTATTATTTTCCAATACTTGTGTTATATCAAGTGTTAATGCATAAAAATGGTGGATTTTTATCCATTAAGTGTTCGTGAAAGTGTACGAGTTGTTGGTGAATAGTATAATATCGTGAAACGTGACTTTTCGTGTTGTTTCCAAAACTCCATAGAAGCTTCTAGTAAAGTCTCTACCACTTTACTGAGGCAAAAACAAAATAGGGAAAAAAAAAATACGGAAGACAAGGCGGTATGGCCTTAATGGCTTTAGCCTGCCCAGAAATGGGCGAATAAATAAAAAAAAAAAAAAAAAAAAATTACAAAAAAGACTGTCAAAAATTATAAGCCATTTCAAAATCGTGTTTGTATGGAGACTATCCTTCTGGACCTTATTTATAAGGAGAATTCTGTGGTAATAACTAACTCGGATTTACGAAAATTTTCCGAACAATTCGTAGTAAACAAATTCGAAAACAAATGAATCTGAAATCAGATGTTCCTTATTTTAATAATTCTCATCCGCCGAATCTCTCAAGAATTTCCAATCAAACTTTTCAGTGGAAAGCTAAATTGACTAATTAAGAAGATTTATCGCTTCCCTTAAAAACTTTTTCTGTCTGAGTTATTTCTGTAGGCGAGGTCATTCAATATTTAGTTCGACATAATAGCGTTGTACAAACAATAAAAGATGTGACGCTCTTTGATTTCGTGTGTTTCTTTTGATGCTTTTTTGATGTGAAGTCTCTAAAACAAACACTGCTATAATAGTATCGTTATATTGCATAAAAAAGACGTTGTATGTCGTTATTTGGGCGTTATTATTCTGTCACAGAGTGCAATGGACAATTTTCAAATCTCTAAGAATAAAATAGAGTCACAATCACAGAATTATGCAGTAGTGGGTGGCACTAAAGACAATAAATCCAACCACGTTCCATCTTGCATTCGTAACCGATTCTTCGTTGAATATCTTCTTCAAATGTCTTCCTTCGTTATTGAAATATTATGCTAAGGAAATCGTCAACGGCGTCGCGTCCATCGTAATCAAGCGGCTGTTCTGAGAATAAGCGTCGAGTGAATAAAAGGTGAAATGATTGTAAGAGGAGACGAGTACAAATACGCCTGTATTTAATTCCGTCTGGTTAGGGAACGCCGTGACGTGCGCTTCCTCCCCGCGACACCGTTTGAATAAGTTACGCTGGAACATCGATACTTTGAAATTTTTATATCGCGATGGTAGGAGTTGATAAAAGCTTTATGGCCGGGTTATTAAAATTCCTTTGATTGTTATCCTTAGAACTTAAAAAGACGTGAGCGTAAGTTTGTATCTTATTTTTATTATCATAGGTATTCAAGGTATAACTAAGTATTAAGTATGAAAATAATTTAGCGTTAGACTGTGGTGCAGCTACCAGTGACCTTTCCTTTCCATAGTCATCTAAAGTAGGTCAGTACATATGACTGCGTTTGTACTTACATCGACAGTTCCACAAATAGTTCCAACATATGACATCCCTAATTCATCCGGTAATTTTTTAATGTCGCCGCTCGAAGGGAGCTTGTTCCAGACAATCTAAATAAAGTGGCACATCGTTAAACCCACCATTAGACATTCTTAACCCCTTGTAATAGCTCTGCTCAGAAATGATTGAATAAGTACTATCCATACCTACATACTTAGTACAAAACTATCAACCCGATAATTAATTTTGATAATAATTAAACTTAAAATGAACGGGTTACGAGCTTATTTTATGAAAGTATGTGTTTAAAAAACCCACATGATCTACACAGTACACACATCACACTATTATTAAACTTCTGAAAGTTTGTGTAAGTGTATTTATCCCACTCAACTCCGTAACGACTGAACGGATTCGGATGACATTTGTTATGGTACTTTACATCCCGGGTTAACTCATAGGCTACTTTGCCATGCTTTGCTATGCTTTTAGGATACCATGCGAAAAGGGGGAGGAGAGTCGAGTAACACATATAAGTACTTATCTACGTAGTTATACTTGAAGAAGGAGTACATTATTCAATCACCTACTTATTAGTATTTAGAATGTCTTCATCCCTTTCATTAATCCAATTAATTTCAATCGACTGAATAATGTGGAAAATAATTAAAGAACACACACCGAAAGAGACTGGCAATTACAACCATAGGGGGTTGACATTGTATACTACGTAGAAAAGGGTAATTGCGCCTAGATGAAAGAGCAACAGAGACGCCATGAAGGGGAAGGTAATATATGGCACGGTATTCCACGTAATGACATAATAGCAGACCGGTAGCAGACTAATAATGACGACTGAATGCACGTAATGACGCGTTCAGGAAACTTTTTCATGCGACTGTCCTGAAAATGTCCACTTGTGACAGTGTATCAGGTTAAAAAAATACTTGGAAAAATACAACTGGCAAAACAGTCGACGGTATAGTTCATTTCTTAGGTCTAGGACTCGGACCGAAGCAGATGGTATATGAAGGAGGAGCCCATATCTATGATAATCATGGAAAGGTTTACTTTACTAAGAAACAAGTATTATTAGTAATAGAAAAACAACATACTTGACTGCAAAATGTGGTCTATGACACTCCGGGCATAAAGAGTAATCCAACAACACCTCACTTGTCAAAATCGGTCAACCCGTTTAGGCTATAGGAGGTAATACAGGAACTCATATACACCCCAAATATATTACCCTCCTTCTTGGGCAGTTGGGTAAGAAAAACCACCGCCCAACTGGAGCCCACGACACAGGCCACCCTAGTGTGGGCTTCAGTGCACACCGATAGAAATCTTGTTATGTTTATTTTTTCCCATCTCATTTGTAACATCGGTGTTTATATCTTGTGTATAGTTTCTAAGTTTATCCTAGAAAAAAAAAAAATATGATTTCAAACAACAATACAGGGTTATAAGGAAAGGGTATGCTAACCCGAAAAGTGCTCATAGCACTCATCATTATGATCAGCTGTTCCATACACTCTGTCGAGTGTCATTGACATTTTTTTATGGAACAGTTGATTTTTTTTCGCGATTTCAGTGTTGGTCCCATATATACCATTTTCTTATAGCCCTGTATAGCAGAAAAATAATTTCTAGATATCATTATATATTTTAGTTATCATGATATTCCTGATGTGATCTGTAGATTCTGTATTTACTTGATGTAAATAGAATGACTAACACAATCAAACAAACTACCGATGGAGTTGTATCTAGTGCACAGCAGTAAATTGGTTAGGCATTTATAGAGTGGCAGTGATGGATGTATTTGGCCAAGTGGAGTGCGGCAGCCGATGGGCCGCGAAAAACATATATTATTGCTTACTATCGATCAGTGGCACTCAGTCTTCACTCGACTGCTCGTGAAGAATAATACTAATGCCTATGAAGATATGTATTTTTTAAATGAATTCATTAGCATTGACCATTTAATGTAATTGAAAAATGTAAGTTATTGAATATATTTTTTACGGGCCTTTATTAACTAAGTAAAATACATACAAACTACAACTACTTAGCCTATTACATAAAAATAACGGTTGGATTAACAAGAAGCCATTAAAGGTCTATAGATAATCCAAATGTTCAAGCCCACTACCAGTTGGCAGCGCACCCAGCATGCTGGCGGCATTACCACGCTGAATGGCAATGCTTATGCGTTGAGCCAAATAAACGTTAGCCAAATTTTTTCAGTTAATTTATTAGCCTTGACCATTTAATGTTTATTGATAAATATAAGTTACATATTGACAACTTTTTTTTTCTGTTACTGTTCGATGGATAGCCAGCAAAAATCTTGAACAATAAGCGGCTTAGTTAAAGTTATTGATACCTAAAAATCGGTTATTGACAAATGATGTAATTTTTCGAGATATTTGTCATTTTTTGTACGCAAGCTATCTATATATGTATGTAGTTATAACTTAAATAAATGAGCATGAATATGTCTAATAAGTTCTTATCTTTTTACTAAAATAAAATATCAGTTGTCGAAAATTAAAATATTTATACAATACAATTTTAAAAAACCGACCTGTTGATTAAGTAACGCCACAGTCTAGGATAGTCTCCAAGCTATTGTGCTCAGTCGGACCAAATAAATAAACCGGCAAGACACTATAACTCTTCTCTTCTTCTACACGTTTTGCATGAATGATTCAGTCAGAAAAAAAAGAAAGAAACGAGCTAATCGTTTCAGTTTTGTTATTCTCAGTCCAAAGTTCCAGTACCCCTGAAACAGTGTTGAGGTTGTAACATACGAAATGGACTGGTAGACACGTAAACATGCGTATTTATTACCAACAAGACGCGCAATCTTGTTCGCGTTATTTTGTACACTCTATAAATTAGACGTATAAATATTTTTATGCTAATATTCAGGCCGGCTTCAGACTTCAGAAACCTAGATCAAAGATAACGCCGACTTTGATGTCAGCGGCCGAATACAAGCGGCTGTCGCGATTATGACTTTATTTTTTGTGCTAGATGATGAATGTGAAATAATTAAGGCGAGCAAAAAATGCTCATTTTATTAATTCGTCTAATATTTTTTCTACCGTTTAACTATTTCGTCTGGGGTTTGTTTAATTTATTTCACTTCTCTCCTATATAATTTTTCATGAGACATTAGTGTCGTTTCTATTGTGCCACTCACTAAAATAAGAACGAAAACCTAAGAGCATCGCATCGCATTTCATATAAAAATGAGAGAAAGCGACACCAATAATTTTGGAGCTGTGAAACTTAGTTTAGTATAGAAAATGGTCGATGAAATAGACGCGGTGTCTTTAGGATTCTTTATGATTATTTTGTAAACTATGTTCGAGAGATTGATTAGTACTTTTTATTTTAATAAAACGGTGCTCATGTTAAATTAACTCGGCTATTCCGACTATAGTTTCGATCACATGATCTTTTTCAAGGATTTTGTATAAGATGCCGTACGCGCGATCTCGTCAAACGAAAACCACAAAACAAAACAAAAAAACAAAACCATGTCAGTTTTCATAGTGAAATGTTAGTGCTTTTTTCAGTTCGTATACATTTTTCAGCTTTCACTTTCCCTTGGTAAACCAAGTCATTTTACTTTTGTTGGAAACCACGACCGCGTGAAAGAGTGCTTTCTTTAATGTACCTAACTTGAAAGTTAATAAAGTCCCTAATCCTGGCTTCAAGATTCCACTAAAATCACGTAATATTAACACACGTTACAGCATTAAATATGCCGCGAGACATAGGATTGTTCGATGTGACAAGCACGGTGCAGCGTATCGGGAATTCGACGATCGTGATCAGGAATCAGGATGCCATTGTGCCTGCCGTCCTATCCTCTAGTATTCGAATCACGTAGGCAACTTTGGTCGCGGACCGCGGTTGGTCTGCGGGCCGCGTTGCGTGCGCTGCTGGTGATTGATTCAGTTTCGGTTTTTCTAAATGTAGAAGTTTTGATTGCGCACGTTGCGGCCCTAACTTCGTTGGAGTTCGGCGCAGCTGTCGAAGTAAGAAGATTCTGATTGAATTTTGACAGTATTCAGGGAGAAGTGCGTACTTAATTGAAAATTAAAAGCTAACTTAATTTGTGTGTTACTCAAATAAAAAAAAGCTCTTGAGTAGTAATACTTATTTTATTTTATGGATAAGCTATATAATGTGCCTACTCACACTGGGCCGGCGTGGTGGATATGGCCTAATCACCCATCAAGGGTAGGCTGATATCCCAGCAGTGGGATGTTTAAAGGCTGATACAGAAGATATAATGTGCTCTGTGCTAGGGCTCTTAATATTCTTGTTCATGTTATACATAACTAGCAGCGCCCCGCGGTTTCATGCTATGCTGCAGAAACCGAATATTTTTCCGGGATAAAAATTTGCCTATGTGTTAATCCAGAGTATAAGCTTTGCAAAAGTTTGTGTGTAAGTATCTAAGTAGGTAAGTATGTAGGTATGTTCAGTGTGTTTATTCCCGTTTTACTCTATAGCGGCTGAAAGGATTTGGATGAAATTTGGTGTGGAGGTATACCGTTGACCTACTTACACACAAACTTTTGCCTTTATAATATTAGTGTGATATCTACCTGTACTAAAGTAATAAAAAACAATAATGTCACTACATACAAAACTATTCTGGTTTTACTTTCGGAAACAATATAATAGTAGCTAATAAATAACAGCTAGGTTTCTCTTATTTTTAAGACCAACAAAAACTAGCTTCCGTAAAGTTTTCTTTGCTCCATCTCATCAGAGTTATCAATCATCTTTCTCGACTCAAGAAACAGCACCGAAATTAACTTCTTAATCTGATCTACTACGATACACTCCGGTTGAAAGTTGCAAAAACAAACAAGCAGTCTCGAGCCGGTTCAAAGGAGCTAAAATAGACACATCAGAAACCCTTTCAAGTCCGGCCCACGTCCGCGACACACCGACGATCAACAAAATAATTAACGTTTTCACAATTGGAATACCGCTGGGACAATAATTAAATTTGAGGAACCACTATTAACGACTTCACTTTCAGGTCGTAGGTAAAGCTTATTCTAATTTCCTGATCTACCGGTCTAATTTTCACGTCCTGCAGTGGACGAATATACTATTATTACAAATTACAAATGTCCGCTAAATTATTATAAAATTAAGTGACATGTCAAAAAAAAAAAGGCTGCTGATGATGATTATTGTTTTAATGCCAAAATAAAAATTGCTCAAGGTTAGCCAGTGTGATATAGTTTGTATTTTTTAATTCCATCTCTAGCGTGGTGGGGTCTCGGGGAAAAAATCCTCGTAGTCCCACCAGTGGGTCATAATAGCAGTTGGTACACGGAGAAACCCCCTAGTTTACTATCGACACTACGCGATGGACTGACCAGTCTGCCCATCTCTGACGCCATAAAGTGAATAGTCCAGAGAGTGATCAAAGACCAAACCGCACTTAACTAAGACACGACCTTCAGTAATAAAGAAAACTACTAAAAAGAAGAATTTACTGACGTCAATTTCGCACACACAGTGTTTGCAGCACTAAATGTTTTGAGTACTGTGATTTTTTAAAATAAATAGTGGACTTAATAGAGTACTCTGTATGGTTAGTTTTAGGGTTCCTTATCAAGGGGTGGCTACGCCTGTAAGTAATTAAGCCTAGCCTATGTGTCTGTTTTACTTATTTACGGCTGTATCTTTTGAATTTTACTATGAAAACTGACGTGGTTTTGATACATTTTGTTTTAATAAAACGGGAATACTCACGTTAAATTGAGTCGGTTATTCCGACTATAGTTTCGATCACATTCGGTGGTGTGTCTCGCTGAGCATTCCTTGATAAAGGTCACCGAATGTGATCGAAACTATAGTCGGAATAACCGACTCAATTTAACGTGAGTATTCCCGTTTTATTAAAACAAAATGTATCTTTTGAATCTTAATAGAAGTCAAGTTGAAAGTGTAATCTCACAGAATATTAATTATTATTTCCTAATAACCTTTTATCGTGAAAGCGTCAAACTTGGGTAATTTTAGTCCATACTCTAAACTAAAGTAAAACATCAAATAATAAGACAACCAAGTGCGAGTCAGGCTCGTGCAAGTGTTCAATGGTAAGTCATAGACATAAGCAAAGGTATATTTTCGTTTCTTGGCACTGTGAGCGCGAGGCACGCACTTGGTTTACTTATCTAATACAAACAAACACGAAACTTAACAACTTAATTGCTCTAGGAACGAGTCATCTTCATAAAGTGTTAAATTAGTGTCCAATTCCTGGGGGCGCCATTGCTAATACAAATGTCACAACTTTTACAGCTTCCTCGAACCATTCCGTGGTGATCATAAACGGGTGTCGGGAACAAGGGAGGGGATGGAGGGGCGGCGGGGTGTCATCACATCACGTCGTTAATCACGCTGTCACGGCAAAGTGACGTCTCCAGAGTTTTGGCCGTGTTCAAGGTGGCGACAGATGGGCGAGTAAACTCCCGAGCTTTAAAACGAGCTTGCTCGCTTCGTATGTAGTTTGGTTTTCATGCCAAACCGAGCAAGCAAACTTCACTTGCCCATAACAGCTCAATACCACTAACAATTTAAAATTTTAACACTTCAAAACTATGAGCGATCAGATATCAAATCTCTTTATGCTCAGTTATTTCACTGGAAACATTGTCTGCTATCAACTCAATCCGGAACACAGTTGTTTTAGGCGTAAACGAACATACATAATCAAATGTTTTCAAAAATGTGTGCCAAAAAATAATCACATAATTAACCAAACCAAACTAAAACAAAGTCATGCTATAGTTTTAGCTGATTGTTCCCAAGATAGCTAAACTTGACAAGCATTATTATTTAAAAAAATAACCTTACTGCAACTACACAGGGTTATAAGGAAAGGGTATGCTAAGCCGAAAAGGGATCATAGTGCTCATGATTGTGAACAACTTTTAGTATGGGACCAACCCTGAAACCGAGAAAATAATATCAGCTTTTCCATACATTTTGTCTAGTGTCACTGAAATTTCTCTATGGATCATCTGATTATTTTATCTTGATTTCAGGGTTGGTCCCATAGTAAAAGTTGTTCATATTGATGAGTACTATGAGCCCTTTTCGGCTTAGTATATCCTTTCCTTATAGCCCTGTATATAGCAGTTATCACTCCAGTCATAAAAAGGAATCCAACGACACGTCACTCGTCAATATTGATCAAGCCATTTAGGCTATAGGAGGTTATATATATCATGAACCCACAAACGTACACCCTTAAAAGTCCCCGCAAAATGAAAGTGACTTGAAGCTCTTTGTAGATTAACGTAGCGAGTTCGCGAGCCTTATGTTCGCATGTCTGTCACCAACTTTCTTGCGGCTTACAAGTAGTTTAGTGAAAAAGACATACGTTTGCATCGTAAATGTCTGTTCCGTTTTAAAATAATTGTTTTACAAATAACTGTTGCTTTGCGCCCTCTTCGGCTTATTAGGGTTTTTTTCTCAAAATAAAAAGGGGTTACTGAGTTTGTTGGGTGACAATCCGTTTCAACTACACTGTCATTAATTTATGCAGAGGGTGTCTGCTACCCGATATTAATTCGACGGAACTTACCTATTAAAATTGGCTACATCTGCAATCTGCATATCATTACGGAAGCGTGCAGAGCGGACACTTTTTATGACAGGTATATCTAGCTAGGTACAAGAGGTGATCTGTTTACCCGACTGTCCAAGGAGGAGGCTAATGTTTTTGGGGTGTAAATAAGTATTTGTGTGTTTCTATATTATCTCTTTTGTTGAGTAATGAGTCATTAAATTCGACCTGAATTTTGCATGGATATAGTTTAAGGGTCGGAGAGTGACAAGGCTTTTAAACCCGGGAAAATGAGGGATTTTTCACGCGGGTGAATCCACGGGGTGCAGCGAGTAATATAATACTTGTTTGACTTAGCGAAGCGAAGGTCTGATAGTCTACGTCTACGGGGAAAAAATCGGTGTTTGTGTGTTTACGGGGTTGTGTGGTTTTGGCGACGGTAACTTTAGAACCGTTGATCCGATCTTCATGAAGTTTTGTAAGCAAGTGGTTCATTTTAATACAATTTTGTAGATCGAATTTGAGCAATCGGTCTTGTCGCGAGGTCTCAGTTCGGCGCGAAGTACTAGTTAGTTAGTTAATTATGTGGAACAGAACAATGGTTTGGGATGGGAATTGAGACATTGGCAACCAAAGGCTAATTAAATGGCTACGATTTACGTAATCAGGCTAATCACACTATGTGTGTCGGTGTATGTATCTGTGTCGGTCCTATTCGATCACTAACGGCTGAACGGATTTAAATAAAATCTCGCGTGGAGGTAGCCTATACCATGATTTAGCACATATCAAAGAATATGCACATAGGTTACTTTTTGTTCCGGAAATATTTTATTCCGTTCCTGATGGATGGTGGGTGAAATTGCGGGGCACTGCTGTTCTTTTTAATGTTTCTTTGTCTTTGAAAGTCACCTAATTCTGAAAATGCGGGTGTTCAAGTAAATCAAGCGAGACATGAGACAAATTCAGTGGTGGGTTGTGGGCATCAAAGCTGTGGCGATGGCATTTTGATTCTTTCCTTTGATTGTCGAGAGACGCGCTGGCTGTCGCGCTCACTATTTTAAGCTGGAATGAAGGCGACACGCTGATTTATTATCGGATTTTGCAATAACGCTTTTAGAATTCAGATGTTATTTTTCATGTAAGCACGTTTATAAATTCTTAAAATGTATATATAGAGAAATAGCCGTTTTATCCACCTTTTTTGTCACTGATGGATGTGAACTATTGGGACTCTATTACTTAGTCTCCGCCGCATGATGTCTGTCCTTTAATGGCTATTTTTTTTTAACTGTACTATTCACAAAATATGTGTTATAATGGCAGAATTTCCATTAAAAAAAGTACAAAATCAAGAGAAGTCGTCCAGAACAACAAATAACAAAGATTTTGTGTTTCAACACAAAACTGATTATATGAAAACTTTATAGTATAACAACAAATCAAGCGTGTTTCGGGTTCGCGGTAAGGATTCCGAACTGAATGAACGAAAGTCAATATTTTTTGGTATATTTGATACGGGACCTTTGGAGTACGAATCCGACTCGCACTTAAACGGCTTAACGTTTTCTTGCATTTCACAGGATGTATATTTTTTAAACATAAAATACCCATCTAAGCTCCATTTTAAAATTTTCAGTACCTATATAATAACCACTAACATCATCATCATAATATTGTTAGAAATCAGTGCACATAATAGATATACGTGTGTATAGTGAGTCATCTACTCATAATTATGCACAATATCTCCCACCTTCATAGCCTAATTATCATCACAAAGCTTCATTAGTTGCTTAAAATGCGCGTACGGAAACTACTACGAGCTTCCGCGTTGTCATAATGACTGTCACATCTCTACCTACAGTCCTAGACACCTAAATATAATGCGACCTCTATTTTAGACTTCGAATGCTTTTAATACATTCGATAAATGACCTTTTGTCTTTTAAATTAGCAGCGAAATGGCACTTATTGATCTTTATTACATTACTAGCTGATGCTCGCCACTCCGTGCCCGATGAAGCTCGGCCTTCGGCCTCGCTAAGCTCTTTATACAATCCTTGTCCTAACAATTACGAACAGAACAAAAAAGAAATAATCAAAAACCGTCCAGTCGTTTTTGAGTTTCAGCGTAAAAATATATTTAATTAAAACTTTTAGGGATATCGCCACGAAATTAAATAATGGCAAGGAAATAGCGAATAAATTAATCTAATAAACCGTGCGCCACCAACAGGCATCGCGCTCAAAATGCTGGCCGAATTACCGCGTTGAGTTGCGATTGTAATCCTTTGAACAAGGTAGAGGCCAGCATTTTGATCACGATATGCTTCGATTACACGCTAGATCATTATACATTTTCTTTGCACCCGGTCTCTATAATAGCATCATCATAGGTTATGTTATTATGTTGATCCGATCTAATACCATCAAATCCCACACAACTTACTGTATGATGCTAAGCATGCTAATGGTATTTGTAGGAAAGTGAGATTGTAAGCTCAAGCTCAACTCAGTTAGAATCTGAAGCAAATAGCTTCCTAAATTACTTAATTTAGAACCAATGCAGATTTACTGACTTTGATCAGTTGAGCTATGCTGGAAAGCTTTGGGGCTATGGTAAAGCTGAATTTACGGACATCAACAGACTGTCGCTGATCGCTGCCGTGACATTTATTGGCGGCAGTGACTGGCGCCAAAAAGTTGATGTCCGTCTGTAATTTAAGCTTAAAGGTCTGAAACAAACAGTGACAATTATAAATAGTGGATAATAGTTAGGTTTTTTAATCCTACCTCTATTAACTAAACAAACATGTACAAAATAAAATCAACTTTTTAGCCTACTACATAAAACAAACAGTTGGGTTACCCATAGACCAACGTTGATACCTAAAAGAAACACAGAGACTTTGAAAACGTCACATGATCAGCTGTCATAATTATTTCACTTAATAATTTTAAAAAAATTGGCTTTATTTTGTTATGTTTTCTGGTAAGCCATGGAACTGTTAAATGACTGCCAGAGGTTTCGGTTAGTAAGAAAAATAATGTAATAAGAAAACCTTGATTTGCTTTTTTTATCTTATGCGTTATCACTTTTATAGCTTTTTCTACGAATACTTAGCGTATATAGTCGTACCATGTAATTTCTATTGCAGCCATCGGTCGCGGAATGGACGGTGCTGCACTGCGTCCACTGAATTCTAATACGAGTAGAGATGTTATTTACCAGGGGTCGGGGACCGACGTATCAGGGCTGTCTATCAGCAGATCATGCTACCGGACTTGCAATGATGGTCCGGGAACGCGGACTATGATGGAATTCGGAGCACTGCACACTGAGACCGGTAAGAGAGACGTTACTACGAGTGTTCGTACATTTCGAGGGATTTTCTCGTCCTCTATTTATTGTCGGCAAAGTAACTTCTAGGCTTGACGCTCTTCGTCCAACGTTTTCACTTCCCTCACCTGTGCGTCATGACATTTGCTTACTCTTTTATATTTGGTCTACGATTGCATTTCTTAGTTTCCTGGTCCTCTTCTTCTTTTATACTTATATATTCTGCCAGCTATCTAAGTAGAATAATAAATCTTTAAGAGATTTCTATTTGTACATATTATAGTTCTCCAATTAAACTTAAATTTTTCAAATGACGCAATTGTTTCTATAGTTCAATATTCATTCCTTTCATTCATATCGCGAAAAAGGTATTATAATACAGTGAACTTTTATTTAACGTGTGTTGATAATGTGATATGCATATTACACCACAATTTCATAGAAATGGGCATCACTGGTCCTCATCACATCCTATAAATGCCATTCACGTGCGATGCAGGATGTGTCACGCCATGGTGTGATGCCAAGAGATGATGTCACCTTTCGACTGCGGTAGTATGCTATGCTGTCACCAGCAGTGCCGGCGCCTTTATGGCTGGATACTCTATATATTTGCCAAAATCATCATAGCTTTTCCGCTCATGCTAATTGGCTAGATTGGCAATTTAGTGAGGAGACTCAATCTCATTCCATTTTATTGGGACGTATGGTCCAAAAATAAGTAGGAAAATTCCTACATAGTTTAATAACCTTTTTTAGCGCGTATGATTCGCTTGCGGCATGTGTTCGAAGATGAAGCACGCAGACTTAGAAGACACTGTTTCCTTTAAAAGTCCTAGATTGTATCTCTCTGGCAACAAGGAAGCTGGCAGTTTGTTCCACTCCTTGGCTGCACGGATTAAGAGCGTTGATTCGAAACGTTTTCAACGTATCCGAGGGAAATCAACCGTGTAAGGGTGGTAGCGGGAACTGCCAGTTCTATGCGATAGAAGGTTTAGTGTAGCTTGATTTTGGTTTAGAGCCATGGCGTATTAAACAAAAAATAACAGCTTTAAAATAATGTCCACCTTTACATATATTCAAATGAAATAAACTGGGGATAATTTACTTTGGTGTGCACATTTTGCAACACGACACATTTCATAATTTTTGCAGCGCCATTTGATTTTTGTTTAATATTTCTCATCACATCTACACCGATAACATAGATTAAGAAAACAAAACATTGGAGTAACATTCAGCAACAAGTAGAGAACGCATTTTGCAGGTCAAATTTTAACTAACTTCTTTAGAGAACTTACGTATTAAATGTATACAGTTTTTAAGAGTTGCGTAGCACTTAACATAACTTTTTGTTATCCATTGTTTGCAAACGCTGCTTAATAAAAAGTAACTTCGAAGTCGACTCACCGAATCAGAGTCTACTCTGATTCAGGGTTGGGTTTGTTGTTATTCCGACACCCACTTACGAGTCAAGCCTCTCGGCCTGAGACATACGAGAGCACTTTTTATTCAGTCACCATTGACAAATGTGTGTCGCGGATTGAATAATAAAAAGGTGTTTTTGAATGCCAAAGTGATGCATGGAAATGTGGCTTGCAACGTCTTTGGGCTTTCTAGAATCCAAAAGAGTAAAAAATATTTCAGAGCACGTAAAGGATATTGATTAGTAATTTATTAGGTGACTGAATAACTTTATTTGCAAGGAGTGATATTATATATGAATTAAATGTGAAAGTGTTAAAATTAGGGACCAGTTTTAGTAATTTTTAAATCAAATCGAATCAAATCAAATTATTTATTTGCAATAATACATGTTTATAATGTTCTTATAAATTGTATTAGTATCACGTTGTATCTAGTCGGCAAGCAGACGTGCAAGTATTTTGTTATAGAACTATACTACAAAATTATATATTATTATTGTTATATAACTTGAATTAACGATTATTAAATTCTTTGATGCTATAGACACAGTTGCTAAGAAGCCAGTGAGTCAAAGTAGTTTTAAATTTATTCCTTTCCAACATATTGCCTTTAAATAGTTTTGTCGTTCTGCGACCACATCGCCAAGTAACTTCCAACGGCAAAAAAAAATAAAAAATAATTGTACTCGGTGACTATAATCTACGGTGACGGTGACTATAAATAATATAAGGTAATAACTGTTATTTGTGTTTGAAAATTATAATTATGGACATAAATGATTAATAATAATAATCTTAGTAGTGGACGAAATTCAATACAGCAAGACGATCGCTATAGCTAAGTGAGCAAATTCACCATTTACCGGCCTCATGTGCGATGTCCCATGTACCGTGTCCCGTTTTCCGTTCGTGCATGATCTCTACATAACCAGGGGCAACCATAATATGGCATCAGACATGAATTACAGAGGATTAAAAAATACCAATGACCTTAGTAACCACCATGGTGACAGGTTGTTTATTTTACTCCTCTGTTTCATTTACTTCAATTAAATCTAGCTTACCTTTTTTGCAAAAATCCGTTCAGATGCCATATGTATATATCCCATATAAGATGCCTTAAAAGTTATAATCTCAATAAGACATGCTTAGTTTTCGTCAGTTCTGACAGAAAACAGAAAGGCAGTGAAGTGTCACTCGCATTAGGAAGTTATATTAACAGACTAGAGAGCGGTGCCAACATTCTGGTGCTGATGGGAGCTCTCAGACAAAGTTGAATCACACGGCCGACGGAATCATCATCATACGAAATATATAACTCGCTGTATGTAAAATTAATTCGAAGTTTTAAGATAGTAAATTGTTACATTAATTAATGTCTACTAATGTCACTAATTTGTTTGAATTGATGAGATAGGTGTATATTTAGGAAATGCAATGCAAAAGAAAAATATGTATAATATTTTCGACGTTGTGTTTTTGATCATTATTTCTGTCTTTATCAATTCACTGCTCTATGTAGACAGTTTTGTTTAGCACTCCGTTCTTTCCGTTTCTCATACCATTATTTCATATGGATCTTTCCGATAACATTCTATAGTACTATAGAAAAAAAAGTATGCTTTCGATAGCAAAATGCTATCGTCAACAGCGTCCTTAACAGTCGTCAAAAGAAATTTTTTTTTTTATTATATTTTTCATCGAATACAATCGATAGCAGTTATGCTAGAGGTACTGAACCCTGATGACATGCTCCATGCATGATCCACACTGCGAACGAATAGGACATTTAAGTAGCGTTCGTCAACACTGTGAAGTGTAAATGTACGGGACTTTTAAGTAGCTTTCGTCAACACTATGAACGACGGAGATATGTCAAATTGATGTCGATTTTGAGATTCCAATCTCGACTGTCTCTCGTCTTGATTGCCTCCGACCACTCGATGTAAAAGAACTGTTTTCTATTTGTGTTCTGTGTTTAAATAATTTTTCATGTAAGGATTTAAGCTTTTTGTTTCTTTTACACATTTGAAACATCCGTCATCAAAACTCTGACTAGGAAACTAATTATATGTTTCTAATATATTATACTTTCATCATATAACGTTGCTTATAATTATCCACGAAACACAAAATAGGAATCCTTACGTCCGGAGTGTCAAAAGCTACATTTTACAGACTGGTTTTTTGTTTTTAATTTAATTTAATTAATATTAAGGTATAAATTGTTAAATTATGGTATTATAGCTCATTTAATTACGCCACCCTTCATACTACATCAATTATCTCTACTTGCTCTTCTGAAGATTGTCTGGGACAGGTCGCTCTTAGCGACAAGACCGCGTTGTTGTGCCCATCCCTCATGTAATATTGTAAGTATACCACTGTAATATTATTATATTATTCTTGTAATGTCTTTTTAAGGTGTCATGAAATATTAGTCAGGGGCATAGCTACCGCCGTATCAGCCGTATCAATAATACGGGGCTCCCGGGCTACAGGGCGTTACAGGGGCGTTGTTTATTTGAAAACAGTGATCCTTAATTTGGGCCCCCCAACAAAATTTGATACGGGGCCCTTCTATGGCAAGCTACGCCACTGGTATTACTGTATTGTACACAGACAGAAGTGTTGTACGCTTCTTTTCTGTATCTGTATATTCAAGTGTTTCCACGGCCTCACTGGAATTTATTTACCTTATTATTTTATTATATCAATCATTTTATCACGCATAGGTACCACTGAATAAAATATGAGTTTATCGCAATTCGTCGCTACAGTGCATATTAAGTTGGCAACATCAAAGTGATTGTGAAACAATAAGACCGATTGGCGACCGTGATGCTTGTTCTTCTGATTTGTATACAATGGATATTGTTTCACACCTCGGGTTGGAATGGGTGTGCTCTTCGTGCTGGGAGGTTAATCGGCTTAAATAACATATCATTTTAATTTTTAAATGTTTATTATGTACAACTTAAAAAACAGACAATTAAAGAAAACTTTCCCCGCGGATTCACCTGTGTGGACCATCTTACTAGAACAGTAGTTATTCCGGGATATAAAAAGCATGCAATGAACCACGTCGTTCCATTGATCTCTTGCTGCGTAAAATAGGAACAAACAAACAAACCAATAAATCAACATTTGCATTTACAATAGATATCAGTAGAAACAGGATAAATAATAGCTGTGAATAGAGATAAATAACCAATAATGTAGGTCAACGGGAAGTACCTTTGCGAGTGTCAAAATATGCGGCATAGATCGGTGTTTTCTTTATTTTGTTTACTTGATTTTATCGTAGATATATTTAATACTAGCAGATGCCCACGAAGCTCGACTTTCGACCTCGCAAAACTCTTCACAACAACCTTGTCATCGCAACTACGAACAAAACAAAAAATAAATCATCAAAACCGGTCCAGCTTTTCTCAAATTATAGCGTGAATAGGATAATAGGGGTTCATTTTTATATATATAGATAAGTTTCAACCCTATTTAAATTAGTACTCGCATGATATTTATCCAGATTTTATAAGACTAAAGTATAATTGAAATTAGTAAACAACCGAAGTCTGAAAAGTTCGTTAACTTTGATAACAGATTAATTCTAATACTGCCTTTGTCTGGCACTAAGCAAACGAAAAAGGCAGCAATAGACTTAATCTGTCATCAAAGTTAACAAACGTTTCAGTATTCGGGGGTAAAGCTGTGTTAAATTTCAACTCGACGTCAGCACGCGTTCCTGAGGAAAAAGACCTTGACAGACAGACACACAACGAAGTGATCCTAATGGTTTCTTTTTCATTTTGAGGTACGGAACCCTAAAAACGATACTAAGTCAAGCTTTTTTTTAGACTACATGTCAACAATTTTGATATACTCGCGTTATCTTTTACTCCTCGCCAGTAATATATACTCGTATCTACAAGTGTGTCGTAGAGAAATGAACTGAGATAACCTTTGAACTGTTTGGTTTGGAAAAATGCACTTAATTTCGAAGAATTTTATAAACAGGTTGTTTTTGATTCCAATAGAATAAATCGAATGCGTAATTGTACATACAAAATGTTCAAACTGAAAACAAAACTCTTTACATATCTTGATCTTTTGCAGTTGCGTTAACCGTAATTAGCGTAATTATTTTAATTTTATATGTATTGTAGCAGTTGATTATCCCATTTTCACAGGATGGTGTTATTATAAATAGTAAAGTCTTTAATTTTGATTCCATAAACTATGCCACACATGTGATCAGTTACAGGAGTCGATGCCAGTAATTCCAATTGCCTCCTGTATAACATTGTTGGTTGTTATCTATATTTTGTTGTTATTTCATTAAAATGTTCATAGTGGGTGTTATATTATGTTTCGTAATTCCTATTTTTGGTTATCAGTACACATACAGAATTGAACCTTATATAACTATGGGATAACCTTGCACTTTTGCTGACAGGAAATGTATGTTAATAAGTGTTTATTTTTAGATGAAAATTACATACAAATATTTACAAATAACTAAAATAAAATAAAAAACTACTTTTTAGAACCATTAATTTATTTTAATTTGCTTCGTCATCCTAATCGAGATTATCTTGGCGCCACATATGTAACACGTATCACTGAGGAGTTCCGGGGACCATCTGTAGTCTTCTTCATCAGTTCTACTTCACCAAATGATAATTTCTGAAAGGAAACGCTTGACTTGCCGATGAAAATACCAAAATCGCTATATGTATGCCTATAATATTTAAGGAGTTCCCTAAATTCCTCATGGATCCCATTAAAAGAACTAGATCTTGATAAAAATGGGACCAATCTGGAAGCATCTCCTTTCAAATACAAAAATATTTTTCCAAATCGGCTAATAAATTACGAAGTTCTGAGGTAAAAAACAGAAAAAAACTGTCGAATTTAGAACCAAATTTTATACATTTTATGAAATGTAGAGAAAACAGATATTCCAAAATTTCAACCGACTTTGCAATCGTCAATTTATCCGATGAGTATTATTTTAGAAAAAAAAAACGTAACGTGGAACTTTGATTTCAAAAGCAATAGAATTAGATTTCACTACTGCGTGAACAATTTACCACGAGGACTGGCCGGAGTCTCATTTTGTGGCTGTTTTAAAAACTAGACTTTATGTCGTAGATGGTAACATGTAATTTGCAATGGTTAATGTGGGTTTTGTCAATTAATATAATTAAGAGACCGATGTAGATCAACAACGGGCCTAACATGTGCTTGCGCCCGATCTAAACATGTTCAAAGATCGTTGCATTCGTTGCGCAAGTTTTATTACAGCTTCAGGTCTGTGGTTCGTTTGAAAACTTGGATCTACGCTTTTATGATAGCGATTTGAGGTATCGCCTTTAGTACTGTTTAATATTTATTCTGTGGTATCGCTAATGATGCATTTAACATTTTGACTAGGCACACACGCTTGGAAATGTTTCACAGTTGCTTTTCTAATGCTGCGGCCACATATACGACGAGTCAGGAAGTAGGCAGAGACGTAGGGTGGCCACTGGCCACGTTACTCGTCCTGCCGCTCGTAAAGGCCGCCTGGCCTTGCCCGCCACTCCCGATTTTGTCGGTTTTTGGAGCGCGAGCCAAAGGACCGGCGAGATAGATAGAGAAATGGCAAGGCCAAAGACGTAAATTAAATGAATAGCACGAGGTGAGGCGCGAGTAAAGCAGAGTGTGGCCGTGAATATTCGCGACAACGCGAGATGCAGCGCGAGGAGCATTTCTTTTACATGTAAAAAAATCGATGTTTACTTGATTAGTCTTAGTAGTAAGCAAACTTAGGTGTTTTCTATAGGTGCAATAGGAATGAGGTTTTTTTCTGACACGTTTTTCGTTGATATTTACTTCTGAACTACGTAATTTATATGTATACTTGTAGCGTCGAAAAGTCTGTAATGTATTTGAAACTATTCTTTTCCTTGTTTCAGATGCACTTGATGGACTTGGTAACAACATCAAAAGAAACATTCATGGAGGAAAGAATACCTAACTTTTACAAGTTTTGCGGGCCAACTCAAGTAAGTTCTATGCATGAGAAAATCAATAAACAGAAAAATAGCATAATGAGGAAGCTTTACTCTCATAGCTTATTTTTACCAAGTCCCAAGTCTCGTCAGTATGATCCTGAATACAGTCTGGCAGTGGCCAATGAGTGAAAAACTATATAATTAAAAATTAAACTCAAAGGTAAAAAAAAAATTGTTGTGTCCACAAATAATGCAACATTATGTTGCATTATAGCTAGTATAATGACTAGCCTTGTGGGTGGATTTCCGCCTTTTGATCTATATTTTTTATAGGCTGTGGGTTCGATTCACATCCAGGACAAACATTTTTGTGATGAACATGGATATTTGTTCTTTGTCTGGGTGTTTTTATGTATTCTATGTATGTATTTACAAAAAAAAAGTATTTATGTATTCTATCAGTAAAGTTACCTAGTCCCCATAGTACAAGCTTGCTTAGTTTGGGGCTAGATGGCGCTGTGTGAAAAACGTCCACCAATATGCATTTTTTATGTATATAACAAAAAAGTATTCGTTAAGACAGATCTAATGTTAAACAAAAGTGTGTTTTGCTCAATACTTAATATTATACTGTTATCAAAAAATATCTACAATATTTCCTCTATGCTGTTACGATCGAATGAAGATAAAATAATCAAGTCGATAATTATCATCCTAAAAAGTACCTTACACAAGAACACGCTGTAAAACCTACCTCTGTGACAAACTAGTCAATTTATTAAGCATTTATTAAGTACTAGCTGCGCCCCGCGGTTTCACCCGCTATCCTACAGGAACCGTTAATTTTTTCGAGATAAAAAGTGTTTTAATTTAGTGTATAAGCTACTTCCACACCAAATTTCATTCAAATCCGTTCAACCGCTACCGAGTTGAACGTGAACAAACACACTTACATATTTACTGACTTAGATACTTACACACAAACTTTCGCATTTATAATATTAGAGTGATATTTGTCCTTCGTTTTCTACTTCTCAAAAGAAATTGACCCACACATGAGGGTAAAGTGATAGCGAAGAGCATCGAATTCCATTCACTCCCATCTATTGTCCGTTCTATAGACCCCAGAAAATAAATCGTCCGTCGAGTACCGTCAATAAACCGCCTATAATCATTGTATTGTAATTGGCGGAGGATTCGGTTTCCTGCTGTGATTCAAAGACTACTATCGTGTTACATACTAAGCTGAGCTTTTAATTTATTGATTGAGCTTTTATTGTCTTGCAGGAGGAGTTTTGGATTTGTATGAACCATACGATACAGGGTAAGTTTCGTTTAATATTACAGAGCTATGAGCACAGAAATAGAATAAGCTATGCCACAGAATAGGTAATACTGGTCTACTAGCTAAAAAGCCGGACTAGTTTAAAGCTGGAGGGAAAAAAAATAAGGCCTGACATTGCAGCAGCTGGGTACTTACCGCTCGGTAACACCCTTTCGTTCACACTGTTGAATGAATAAAATATATTTATTTATTATACTATAAAATTTTGCCTCGGAGAAAAAAATATATTCAACGATAAAATTTTATCAGATATGCTTTTTCTTTTCCAGAAGTGGTATCTGGTACTGGTTGGTGGGGCCACGCCTGCTGCGCCTTGGCCCGCTCCGTGCCTTGCCGGCAAGGGTGCGCGAGCGCAGCTAACGCGACCACCCTCACTGGGTGCCGACGGAGTGATGAAATAGAGTTCTTTGACTGCGTACAACGGCAACAAGAAGCGCAGTGGTGTTGCTGTGAGTGTTCAAACGCTATTTATCTTATATAGTGTCTTAGGTCAGTCAGGTCATGAGTCGGGTTGATAAGAGACGAGAACAGGTCGGCGCGATTATGCTTTTCTGTTCTCTCCACATCTGAATGAGTTACATATTGTATGACATGATTCTCAGATGTAAAATTGATTACAAATGGGTGGGATTTCATCAATCGCTATGTGATTGAACTTTGACGTGTTGTAGATGCGTTGCGGGCTTTCTATATACTCACTGATAACAAAAGTCAGGAGGTTCGACAACCATATCTGCTTCTCAGTCTGACTGAGTCTGTTTGTGATAAGAGGGTAGATATTGGCGAGTGCGTATAGTCACCTTCCAGGTTTTTAGTTAATCGAGAATCATTAATTAATTTAGCTTTAATATCTCATTATGTTCTTTCGTATTATGTTATGTTTTTGTTCTTTCTTGTCTTATTATGTAAGTATGTCTATTTTTTCTGTTTGTGCGTTACATATTCCTTTATAAGGGCACATCCCATCCCTTACCTCTTCCTTATAAATCCTCTCCATGCTAAGGTTGCCTGGAAGAGATCGCTTTAAGCGATAAGGCCGCCAATTGTTACACTAGTTTTAAGTAGATTTTTGTATTATGCATGTAATTTCTTGTTGTGTACAATAAAGAGTTATCTATCTATCTATCTTCCAGCTAACACCCAATCTCTGAAGTGCCACGACGCGTGCCGCAAGGAGCTGTGGCGAGTGAACAACACCATCGTCGAGAGTGAAGGGAGAGACAGAATTGCGCGCGTGTGTCACCAGTCACCTGACATCGTGCACTGCATGAACGAACTTGCTGGGCCCGCTGACCATATTGATACTTCCAAATGTAAGAGTCGTAAGAGTAACAAGTTTATTTTCTATAGCTAAGGAGAACTATCTACTTTTTCTTGGGCAAATAATTGCGTATATGAAATAAGTTAAAGTGTTAATTGCAATTTATGGACCTGAAAATGGTATTCATTGGAGCAACTGCATGCAGTTTTTTTTCACAGCTTCGGCACTCACATTTTACTTACGCAATAAAGCAGCTGGACCCGATTTGCTACTTTCAGACTTATCATGTTGCCAAGAGGTCGAAGACTCCAAATGCAGAAGCTCGTGTGAGTCGGCTCTAAAAGGCGTTGATGATACTCAGAGGATCGAACGCGAGCTCCAGAACGACTGCGGACCACCTGCTCTGGACAGCCCTCTCTGGCTGTGCTTCTTAAGGAATGATCAACATCCTGACCCTAAAGACTTGATACCATACGATGTTGCTAAGCTGCATTGCTGTGAAAAGGTAAGGTTTTGTTATAACCGCGAACCGGCAACAAAGAACTAATTATGACACGTAGTAGCAACTGCACGGTGCAGATTAGCACTTACTGAACAAAAAGCCTATAGGTACATATGGCAACATAAATATTTAACTCTCTCCCTGAGGAACTTAAACAAATGCCTACTAGGTTTAGGTTCAACTTGCACAAATGGCTATTAGACCGTTGCTACTATTATATTAACGAATATCGGAATGTGTACTTCGGAATTCCCATACAACAGATTAGATCCTGACTGATATATTTATTAATGTACCGATTTCTCCATCTAGCGCACTTTTTTATGCTACAGGTACTCTTTTCTAATTGTGATACTGAATTTAGGATGCTTCATTGAGGAAAAACTTACATGGATTTACATATTGCAATATGTTATTTTTCCACATGTATTTTGGCAAATTTAAACTGAATCTGAATCTTCTGTAGACATCACATAAAAACTCAATTCTGACAAGTTTCAGTTGCGCGGTTGGAGCACGGGTCCGTACCCGATCTCGACCTCTATTCTCAAAAGCTGAGATTAATCTCAGCTTTCTCGTCTCCAAAATAATATCAAGATATCTTATTCTGAACCCTAAATTTCGAGATATTTACAATGGATATAGCCATCGTCGAGTGGTCGAATCGATATCAATTTCTCAAATCTCCGAATCATCCAGGCGCGTAATATTTTGTGGGTGTCGTTAGAATACTTATATTATTTTACTAAAGTGCTCAATATTCATCCCATATTAAATGCCTATATGCAGAGTGGGTAGCCGATAGTATGAAACGACATAATACAAGATAAGGTGGCACTGACTTTTTGCATTGAGTTTTCCTTTTTTTCAGGCGTCAACTATAAACTGCAAGCGACTTTGTTTCCTAACGTTCAACAACGGTTGGCAAAGCAACTGGCAGCGGTTCCATTCAGAATGTTTGGGCGACCCTCAGGAAGTCTATTTGGCAGAATGTATTGAGGAAGGTACGGGTTGAAGCTTTAAAGCATCTCTTCACCACGTCAGTAGTTATTACGACGAGATCGTTATATTGATTCAGTAAAATTTAGTTCCAATTATACTTTGAGAAAAAATAAATCTCATCACATTCATGTTGGAGGACTTCGGGAGGCCTGATAATCCTGACACCAGGAATGGGCTATTCAGTTTATACATACTTACTTAATCTGCTTTAGCCGTGTATATTTTTGTATTTTTCCATTCATCTGACGAATACTCAATATTTGAGACCCAGCGAGTCTTAACCGTTAATCGGAGAGATCGTCTTAATATCCTGAAGAGAGAAGCTAGTATGGTTTTGGTGTTAACTTTACAGTGAATGCCCCGTGCACCCTGGGCTGCGCCGGCCTGCGTTACTGCACGCAGCTGAACAACCGCCCCGAGAGTCTGTTCCGCTCGTGTTCTGCGCAAGCAGACGACGGCGCCTATCTCGCATTTAAAGAGCAGAAGGATAGCGGGTGAGTGGCTTGTGACCTCTAAAGTGAAAAGTAAGTGAAGTTTTCTTTACTGAATTCTGGCTCTATTGTATTTAAAATTTGAATTTCAGGGTGGTGTCGGTGTTAGACCTCCAGTTGCCTTTAAAGAACTCCACCCACTGTCCAACAGAGGTGTGGAGAAGCGTCGCATGCGCATTGCACGTGAAACCGTGCACGTCTAAGGTAGGCCAGAAGTTTATCGTATTAACTTATTTGAATAAATATTAGTACATAACTGACACGTGCACGGCAAGCAGCAATGATGATGATCAAAAGCGCAGCGTAATGCAGGTCAAGGCCATCACGGCGTGGTTAGCATTGCGACCCTGGATGAACAAGCTGGAATAAAAGCCGAGACTGAAGATCGAGGCTTTTATAATGTGACAGCAAGGGCTGCAACCATGAGCAAGCTTGAAGGCCGAGAGCTTAGCTAAGCTTAGCTCGAGGCCGTCAAAGGCCATGGCCAGCAGTGCAGTCATTGCGGACCAAGGCTTATATAGCGCTTTATAATAAAAATGCTAGTAACTGAAATAAAACCAGCTTAACCCCGAATACTGAAACGTTTGTTAACTTTGACGACAGATTAAGTCGTCACTAACAAACAATAATAGCAATAGCTGCCTTTGTCATTTGCTTAGTGCCAGACAAAGGCAGTGTTAGAATTAATCTGTTGTCAAAGTTAACAAACGTTTTAGTATTCGGGGGTTAGTATACTAAGAATTTATTTAAAAAGTAATAATTTTATTGTTTAATTAACAATTATTTTTTTATCTTCTGATTATTTTCGAAACAAAACTCGACAATAAAGGAATTTCAAATGAAATTGAAAAAAAAAAAACAATGGAAATTGGTGGCTCACACTCACCAGCAATGAAATTCCAACCAACTTTGCTGGCTTTTATTCGAGTAGCGCGGAAATGTCGACTTTGCTGTAAGACGGTAGTCAAAATAATGACCACACTACAAGGATTTTTGAGTCAAAACCAAAACGTAAATGTTACAGGGTCACAGCACACTTCTCTGCAAGGAAGATTGCCTGCGCTTAGTCTCCTCCTGCGTGGAGTGGTCGCGGGCGCCGCAGAACCTCACCGCGCTGGCGCTGTGCGCGCGCCTCACGCCGCGTGACGCTAACGCGCCCTGCGTGCCGCTCCGACAGTATATGACGCCAAGCAAGTACCACCATTCGTGCACAGTATTTTGACGTGAATTCGATGAACGTCTTATTGGTCTGCCAAGGGCTCATTTCGAAACGAAATTAAGACAAAATCGATGTACTTTGGAAATGTTATAGCACGAAAGCTATGTGAGTTATGGAATTAATGCTTAGGTATAACGCCATACCGGGCATCTCGACACCAGTAAAAATATAATAGGTTGATGACCATGACAAGTGGTGGGAAGGAGGGGAGCGTGCAATGCAATACTGATATTCTTTGTCCAATATTGAGGTTGGAGTTTATTATTATAATTTAGGAATCACCTCAAAATCGAACGGTAGAAGCTCGACTTTTACCCACACCAATTTTTTATTTATTTAGTCAGTCAAAATTACTTTTAATGACTTAAAATTTGTGGTATACCCTGAGAAGAAAATTACCGTCGCTTAGCAGTCTTCTACAAGGAATTGTCGAAGTCACAGCTCGAAGGACCAATTTTAGCATCAAAATATTATCAGTCTTAAGCTGTTACCCGTGAATGTGATCACGTGGTAATCAAAAAAGGGTCTTAGGCTTTTCCTCATTATGCTCATTATTTTTCAAATACCATCCGGGGGCCTTATCCCGTAACTCTGGTGGCAATGGTCATTTCGTGCCGTCCCACTCGCGCCAACTTACTCGCACCATGCGAGCGATCAGGATAGCAAACGAAGACCATCGCCACCAGAATTACGGGATAAAGCCCCGGGTCGGTATAACTGTTTACTCACAATATAACAGGCAAGAGATAATAAAGTATATTAATATTAATGTGATACATAATTTCTTGTCACCACCAGGTACAGAACCAGCGCTGCTGTCTGCCAGAGAGGCAGTGACGTCACCGTGCGCGGGCGCACCATGCGGCGAGAATCAAGTCTGTGTCATTAACAGAGACTGCCTTCAGGGAGACTCCTGTCCGAGATATAGATGCGTTGACGGATGTAGACTTGGTAAGCATATAATAATGAAAATTTTATTTCAATTTGCCCAGTGTACTGTTGAATTTCGCTTTACACGGCACACTATAAGCTCTTGTTATTTGGTTTAATTTTAAAATTCTAGGCTAATTAAGTATTCTTCTCATGTAACACAAAAACGACCTTTGTTTTTTCGACCGCCATTTTATTTACTTTTAGAATATGCAATACTCTTTAAAATTTTAGGCTCGTTTGCGTTTGGGAATTATAGTCTAAGATAACTGTAAATCTTAAAATAACTGTCTCAATATTTTTTTTTTTTATTCGTAATGTCTTATAATAACGAATCTTATAATAGTAACTAGCTTTTATTTAACATGCGATGTACATACGAACATACATACATATGTATGTTCGGGTCAAATCTTGCAATTGAATTTCAGACCAGTTCCCCTTTTTCAAATGAGTTGAAATTTTGCAAAGTTCCGATAGACTTGATAGACGATACACAATACGATATTATGAGAACGAGCTGATCTGATGATGGAGACGGAAGGTGGAAAACGGATCTCAACTCGGAACAGTAGATTGATTCAGCTTACAATACCAATAACGGATGTTATAAAAGTTTGTCTGGATAAATATATTTGTCCAAAAAAACTTATTTTAACTTCAGGAGCGAACAGCCCGTACCTAGTGCCAGTAGGTTCCTGGGTTCGAATCCAGATGTCGCAACCCAGCCACAAGTCTTGCTTCAAGATCTGCAACTGTACCCGGAAGGGGCTTACCAACTGTCAGCCGTTACCATGCGTGGAAAAGGAGGACTGCGTACTGCATGACAAGGTTGTCAAGCAAGGTAGGCGTTACAATTTCAAACATGGCACTTCTAGCGACCACCTTTAATTTCACAAATCTGTCCCCAAGCGTTTAATGGTTGATAACAACGTTGATAATATTGTCCACGCTAGTGACGATCTTGTAATGTTTTTAGTTATCATTCTAATCTTAATAACGTCCTTGTCAAATGTTAGCAATTTTAATCCATAGAGCAACACTGGCTGATTGTCTGTTCGAGCCGGTACCGATTGTACCCACTGTCAATTCAATGATTAAACCTCGTCCTTTGTACCATTTTCTAAATTAAACAAAATCTGAAAGCCTAACAACAGCTGCCATCTTTTTCTCACAAATTAAAGCGAAAAGTGACGTTTTTTTTAGAGAGAGAGGTAAGACAGGATCGACATCAATGTTGATATCCATAATAAATATCCATATTCAATGTTGTTATCCATGATAATAGTTAATATCCTTATGGATCTTATTAATGTTGCTTTGGTGATGGTCTTGTTAACGTAAGACAAGTAAGTAGGAAGTGTTTGTTTAGGCGAGAAGTACTACATCGAGTGCAACGAGTGCGCGTGCGTGCTGGGCGAGCGCGTGTGCGCGCGGCGCGCGTGCGGTCGCGCGGCGCTGCTCACCGGCCTGCCGTGCAACTGTCCCGCGCACCATCTGCCCGTGCGCGCCATCAACAACCACTACCCCAACGCATGTCTCGCCAAGTATGTCCACAAGTGCCTCTTGTTACAAAGTTACGGAGAAATTCCATTATTCTGTTGGAGCCAATGCGACATGTGCCAATGCCAATGCCAATGTGAGGAGATAAGGCTGGCGAGGGCAATTACATGCTACCTTGAAAGGTACCATCTTTAAAGGTGGCACGGATTTGCTCTCGCTACCCTTCGGATAAATCAGTTTAGAGCGCAGGAATGTGTAAATGATAGCCCGTGTGAAGTCGCAAGTCACTTTTAGGGAAAAGCAATATGATGTATGTACATTGAGCATCTGCACAAGCGTTGCTGAGCATGTGTGAAGTTTCGATGACATAGATAATCCCCGCTAATATATATATCTATATACCGAATTACGAGTTCATTGTTCCGACAAAAACTAATCAAAGATGAAGAAAAGCGCGAGTCGCGGAGACTTAGACCAACCGTTCCCATTTGATACCTGAAGATTACGCATACTCGCGGCTAGCAATGAAAGAATGAGACTGATTTTTTATATAATTGCCTATTTTTGTATCGATGTGTAATTTTGTGCCCGATTAACACAGGCTGTCATTCACTCCCTCCGGGTCATAGATGCCCAGGTTGACAAAGCGTTATCATATTACATATGCTTCAATGGGCAACGACAATGGGAATGAATATCGACTGTGCTATGAGAATTCATTATATTATTGACAGGTGTTCCGGCGCTACGGACGCCGAGATTCAATTTCAACCGTCACATTCGTGCGGCGGTGCAGGCGAGGAGTGTACGGCGTGGCGCAAGTGCTTGCCCGTCGCCAACGTCTGCCTTTCCAAGTTGCAGTACCCCTGCCCGCAGTATATTTGCTGTAAGTACACCATTTCTCATACAATTTTTTGTATTTTTGTAGTTTTCATAGGATTTTAGGTATAACATTCCTTTAGTTTGCCATAGTTTAAAAATTACTGATTTGCTATATCTTATAAAGACATTTACATGATAGAGAGAGAGAGAGAGAAATAAAAAAAACAATTACATGATGTTATTATGTCATCGTCCTATTCACACGCCATTATAGCAATTGCACCCGTCGTTTCAGGGTTGTGTTTTGACATATCGGAAACCTGGTGTGGTTGAGTTGTGGTGGATGCTAATAGGACGAAATTGCACAATATAGCTGAAGAGAACACACTTTCGAGATACCAAGCAAATCGAATGAGATACGCAGAACCATCGGCATAGCTTTCTCTACAAGTGTACTTATTATTTAAATTTAAATGATTTCATTATTTCTAGTGAACACTTATGATGACTGTGAAAACTATCCATCAATGCCAATCTGCGATACTGATGGACGAACACACGCTAATCCATGCTACCTGATCAACAGTCCCGGAAAAAGGATGGCTTACTGGGGACCGTGCTTGAAAAGATGTTCCAACGTAAGTATATACAAATAGCGTATTCAGTAATTACTTTGAGGTATGTATTCTATGTAATGCGTCTCATTTCATAATTTTCTTATTTCTCTCAGAACGGCACAGTGTGCGGAGTTAATGGCATCACATATAACTCAGAATGCGCAGCTTGGGCGGAATTCGTTACTATCGATTACTATGGACCATGTTACGCAGTCGGGCCCATATCCAATGCGATGGAACCTAAATGTATTATAGATAGAATCCAGTGCCCACCTTTGAAGCAGCTAAATTGTGCAGGATTCACTGCTCCGGGAGCTTGCTGTCCCAAATGTGGTGGAGGAGTGCGGATTCTTTATTCGCAAAAGCAAATCGACAGAGCGTTATATGGAACTAACATATCAGCTTCAGTTATAAACCTCCAAAATATAATGAAGGCGCTAGACAGACAAGTCAAGATAGCGGAATGCGCTCTCAGAGGCTATTTGACCATAGAAATGGAAATCTTTATTTCAGTAGAAACTATTCTAGAAAGTCCAACGGACTTGCAGATGAAAGTCTGTGTTTTAGAAGCAGAGAAGATTGCTGATATGATAAACAGACAGAGTGTTTTGATTACTAGTGACCTGGGTCTCAGTGCGTTATCTTATGCACTTCCAGTGCATACACATGTGACGCAAGGAGCAGTTAGTGTAAATATGTCAGTATTTACATTTATAATGTCCTTACTTGTTTTTTCATTAAGGTAGTCTTGTAAATTGATGTTGTAAATATTTGTACAGAAGTATATGATACAATGATTTTGTAAATAAGGTTTAATTATATAAAGCTATAAACACCAAATAATTCGTGCCATGCTAAGGAGTAACTAGCACAGACCACTTAGAAGATATAATTAGTAGAATGCTTTGGTTTGCTTTAATAATGACAGGCACACTATTGTAGATTTTTGAATGACTTGTGAGTTCGTCGTGCCATTTAGTTTTAAAACAATAAGGTCGAATTAATTTGCATTAAACTAAGACTGCAAGCATTTTCTACCAACAAAAGACATTATGAAGTAGTCCATATACCAAATACTTCGTTAACTAGAACTTGTTAGAATTATTAGATGTTTGATTGTAATTTTGAGATTTTTACTCGCTTTAAGCAGAAAGATTATTAAAACAAATATTTGAATAGATAATGATTTTTATTTCGCACATAACACTGAACAATCGAGGAATATAATATTAGGTGAGTTTATATTATCACAATTAATTGATTACTTATAATTAAATTCAGATAAGTCTTTTTTATCGAAAAATATATTGATTCTTTCGAGTAGTTGTGGATCTGTCACAGTTTTAGCGAGCTGCACGAATCCACTTTGAAGCACCGGCTGTATCAGTTGGAACCTTTCTAAGGAAAATGTTAGGACCAGCTCAAGATATGCCATTAGAATATTTTGGAAGCAATTCCTTTGCACGTCGATATCCTGGAAATTAACATTTCATTAGGAAATAATGTTAACACAAATATAAATATATTTGAACCTGCCGATAATTTTTATCTTACCTTACTAATACTAAGTGCTCTCTGCTGTTCAATTTCGGGCGGCACTGGTTGAGGTGGAATCAACGGTTCAGTATTTTTCGCTTTGTCATACAGTTGTCCATCGCTTATACTAATGTTTACTTTTCGTGATTCCAAATGCTTATCTAGAATATCTGAGGCACTGACTCTTTTACCCTTTTCTGGAATTTCATTGACTCTATCTAATTGACGTACTTCTTCATCAGGACAGTCAAGTGTTTTCATTATTACTTCTTTTGGTTCATTTGCAGATTCAGCATCTTTTATAAGTGAAGTTTCATCACGATCCTCATAAACATCTTTGTTTTCTGCATGAACTTCAACACTAATAGAAGCTTGAGCGTTTGTTTTGAAATCAGCAAATGTAAATGGTTTTGGCTTCTCAACTGAATCGTCTATATTATCTTCCAGATGATCCTCTGCTTTAAAAATAATTTCTGGATCTTCGTTAACTTCTTTTTTTACTTCCGCATAATATTTTTCATAATGTTTTGATGAGGAGTCTGATTCAACAGAACTGTACGACAGTCTTTCCTTTACTATACCAGGGTCATCGAAATCAGAGAGATCTATTAGATGTTTTACATAGTTGTAGCATAACATTTCCCACGTGATCTTCAAGTCAAATATTTTGTTAACAAATCGATCGTACTCTAGAGTCAAATTTAGTGAAGTTGTATAGTTGTGTAAAATTATTGAAATATCTGCAGCTTCTAATTTAAATTTATAAACACCGCTAAATAATATCTCAGTTAGCGCGATAATTTTAATTAGCCAAGATGAAGTCGTTTGCTTGTATAGATTAGCAGCGTGATCCAAATTAGAGACTTTCTGTACCAGGAACTTTAAACCTGGCCGTGAGTCAAACTGCATTGCTCTTCTGAAGGATAAATCCAAGCTCTTTAGTAACAACTCAGTATTATCGTTGTTAAGGAAAAAATTGTAATTACAAATATTGGCACCCGTTTTCAAGCTTTCGAACAAAATGCTATTGATACCTTGGAATACATCTGAGGACGCTTGTATCAGAACTGTGGCTATTATTTGCACTAGAATTTGATGCGCCAAAAGCCCGACCACCAAACCCCTGTGTGGGATTCTAACGGTATACAACTCAGGGTTTAGAGAGTTGACAGATTCTTGTAAATAAATTAGAAAGATGTAACTTCTGTCATCAATAAGCATTAAATTTTGGGAAGAATTTTTCGGAGTCAATTTCACTGGCCCTTCACCTTTTAAGTGTTCTGTGAGAAATACTTGCTGTGCCATTGCATGTAGTCTTACATTATCGTTAACTGAACAATCCCTACGAGCAGCCACTTTTACAATGGCCAAGTCTCCGTAGAAACTATTAGAATTTTCTTTGAAAGCGTAAGTGAGTTGTTTTAATGGGGTCAAGCTCACGTTGCATGCTCTGTGTAGGCTTATGCAAACAATTTCCCACTGATTATCCGTTAGAAGGTGTCCTGACGTCAGAATGATGTGCCTTATACAAGATGCTCCTAATCTGGCGATTGGTTCTTGTGGTTGTGCGATACATTCGACTAGAATTAGCATAATTTGCTTAATAGCAAATGTGACTTCAGGGCTTTCGATAGGTTCAATTTCGATTTCCTCATTTTTATCATCCACACTTGATCTTTCAACATTGATTTGTTGCAAATGGTGCAGGTATATAACAATGGTGTCTGTGGTCAGTCCGCAACATTGTTTGAAATTTGGCATGATGCTGTCCCAGTGAGTATTGACGTTGGATATCTGACGAAGCCAATTTTGCACTGTTGGTAATAGAAGATGATTTATACAATGTAGACCAAAGTGCGTCCCCGGAACATCGACTGTATTCCTTAGCAGCTTAAATAAAGTTTCCATAGCAGCTGGTTGGTTTTTCTTTGAGCAAACAACTGTAGCTGATATTAATCCTTCGATAAGGACGTACCAAACTTTCAAAATGTTGCTAGGCTTATCTAACTTCAGCAAACAAGTATTTGTTGTGTTTGAAATAGGCAAAGTAGTTGATAGTTTCCTGTATGAAATAAGTTCTTCATCACAGTGTTCATTGTTGATGTACTTAGTTATGTCTAGAGATGAGCTTGGGATTATGGGGTCTACAACTGAAAGAGGCATATCGCCTTTGATTCTATTCCCTGTATTGAATATGGGGCATTTTGGCATGTTGTACATCATGGTCAAAATATCTGCGCAGTTTTCCAAATGATACAAAGCTTCTCTGCACATGTCAACGATTACCTTCTCAGATTTCTCTTCACTTAGAGGAATGAATTTACTATTCTTTGAGAATTTCAAGCTCAAGCTTGGTTTGGGCTGTGTCGGGGTCGTAAATTTCTTCGTTTTTGCTTCTGATGGTTGAGTTTCATCGTAATGCAGTCCTTTTATATGGCTCAGTAAGCACAGGATGCAGTCGAGTGCAGCGTTAGCGAAAACAAGCGTATTATCAGTACTAAGGAAGACTTTGAATATTTCCAATATTGCAGAATATTGGTTAGAGTTATTGGCCGCACGAAGAGTATTGAAGAGTGGTCGCCAACCTGACCTTATTTCCATTTTGTTTGTTTCAACAAACTCGCAGATGCAAGATATAATTTGCTCCTGAAAAAGATTTCATATTAGAAAATTTGACTTTTCAACAAATAAGTAAACAAATCTATTCAGGCTTACTCACTTGAATGTCATCATCACAAAGTTCTAAACATAGAAGATTTTCAAACGGCTTCAAAAGGGCTTCATTGAAATGGAAATGTGGCAGCTCTACTTGTTGATTAAGTAGGGCTGTGGCACAGTCATGAAGACATTGAATGCCCAGACTTGAGATTTGAATGTCCTTGTGACACGCCGCCTAGAAATGACAAATCGTGTATTATTGTTATCAAAACCTATGCTGATAAGCCCATATTTGCCTTTGTCAATAAATTCAAGTTGCTACAAATATTGTAGTAGTAACAAATGTATCTATAGATTACCGTTGTCTTTTAAATGCCTGTCGTCATACTTGTATCACCTGCTACTTCAGCTAATCTCCATTTGCAATTTATTAACGCTATTTAGTTTCTCGTTCGATATCATAAAACTTTAGGCCTTCCGTACTTATTTCAGAGCGTTGCTAAATTGCTACTACGTCAACATAAAAAAATAATCATCTGACCTGCATAAAATGTGGTCCCACCACGGTCCATATCGCCATACGATGAGCCAATGGCCTCGCAGCTCGCAGACACCGTAACGCCACGTCTCCAGCCCGGCACAGTGCTCTCGCTGCCTCCCCTCCACCACTATTACCTTTTGTTCCCCCTCTCCTCCACCACACAGTGTTGTTATTGACTACATCTGGATCCCATGACGTGAAGAGCTAAGGAATAATTAAACATATTATAGCTGTATATGTCTTATTTAGGACTGCTTTATAAACTAGACTGTGTTTAAACTATATTTATAAATGATAACAAACTATTCTTTACTTATTTAGAATTTTGGAACTTTTGGTGTTATTTATTGTAATCGTACAGGTCAATAAGTGTCATTGCTTGATAGAACATCTGCAATTTATAATAAACTTGCCAGTTTGTGCTGATGTCCAACCAATCTCTGTAGTGCTGCCTTCAGTGTAGGAAGCGTGGTTGTAGCCGCCAGTCGAGTGAACAGAGTGTCTGCTGCAGCTGACAGAGCGCAGCAAACTCGGGCCGCGCCAGCCCCCGATATTATGTTTCCACCCTGATTGACACAGCTAAAACTTAGTACATATTTCGCTCTAGGAATATGTGTATTAGTTATATTGGAACAAACATACATACAAACGCCGACTTGTTCCCGAAGACTTTTGCACCTTTGATTCATTCGGTACCTTTTTAGCGATTCTTGAAGAAATAGAATGTGTACTTATAGTACGTTCAAAACTTGAAAGCTTGTAGGACCAACTAAATCAAGAAGATTTTAAAGCGATTTTTTAAATGTTTTATAAATCCTAATTATACTTACCTCTTGGCGACAGGTTTCTACAATTTTGGAGACAGACATGTCGTGATTAAGATTCGTTTCCATCACTGGCTGCAGGAAGTTGAAGACATCCACACTGTCACAGAAACCACATACAAAAATATTAGGAAGTATGTTACTTTGCCCGGAGTACAGAATATACAGGATGGCCCATCGGCAAGTGACCGCCCAAAAAGGGCTTATAGTACTCATATTTATGAATAACGTTTACTATGGGAACAACCACAGAAGAGAGAAGTAATTTTTTTTTCTCTTCTGTGGGAACAACCCTGAAATCGTGAAAAAAAAAACTGCTGTTCCATCCATTTTGACGAGTGTCATTGACATGTTTCTATGGAACAGCAGATTATTTTCTCGATTTCAGGGTTGGTCCCATAGTAAAAGTTGTTCATAATGATGAGTACTATAAGCCCTTTTCGGGCGGTCACTTGCCGATGGGCCATCCTGTATATTTTGCACTCTATTATCATTTTAACTATCAATATAAACCTACTACGGAATATTAATATTAAAATCATACCAAGTTTCATCCTCTCTGCCGTCCAAACCAAGTTTAGCATCTGCTTGAAGTATGGAGACGGTTTTGTTCCTGCCAGTTTGCATAGTGACAATGGGAGTGGCGTTATTGCCTTGTTGACCGAACAATGCGTGTTCGAAGCTTGACACGTATTGGCAGGCGGAGAATATGTGCTCCCAACATTCTGGTGCTTTCGATCCTAGTTCTAGACCACCTACAATTTTGAAAATTTGAGTAATGTCCATTAATAAGGTTTCAAGAAAAAAACAGCTTGAAACGTCTGATGAGGTACTCGATCTGGTTTTGTAAATGATTTAAAACCGACCCAAGTATGTAAATAAACAAAAAAAAAACTAAGTACTTCATTTTGAAAATGAAGTCAAGCAATTTTTGAGGAAAATGACAAAAAAACAGATATAATTACACACGCGTAATTATTACCGTGTCCATTTGATCGTTACTTTTGTACGTTACTATAAAAAGCTATATGCATTTTTTTTGAATGAAAAAAATAATTTGCATTAAAATCTAGACATATAGTAAATAAAATAATGAATGCTTTAAAATTAAAAAAAATGTAAGACCTTAACTTACCTGTAATCAAGATGTCAAGAGATAAAGCATGTGTTGACAGAATCTTCCCATTGGGAGGCTGTGATATAGCCGAATTTGCTAGCAGTGCTAAAATGCTGCTGCAACGGTTTTGTAAACTCAACGTGTTGCTGACACGTGCTGCCTGCAGATAATAATTGTATTTGTATAACCATTGTTGTCAACAAAGTAAGCGAGTATGTAAAAAATAACTAGTTTCGTTTCTTGACACATCTATGCTATTACTTATTTCCTAAAAGTAGGTTACCGACTAGAAATTAATAGGACATAAGTAATTATTGGCAAATTTCATTTGACGCAGAAACATATATTCAACACTCAACTTGATTCCAATAACACTATTGGAACTATTGTATGAGTAAACACTCATGTTATACAGGATATTGGAATACTTTTTCATAAACTAGTAAAGCAGAAACCTTCGTGGAGGATTTTACCTTATGGAGTCCCTCAAGGCATTGGATAGTTAATCCCTCCCAAGCGATCCGATTTCGTTTACTGAACGTATTTATCTTCTTTGAAATCATTCCGTGTAATCTCTGCTTCTTGCTTTTATATCCTATCAGAGGCACACTTAGAACCGTCACCATTGAGTCCCATATGCAGGATAATATTCTACAAACAACAACAAAATATTTAGAGTGAATAAATATTTAACAACCTAAATTTAATTTGATGCAAGTTAAATATTTAAAGGGTTATATACCTTCTTGCCCATCGTAAGCTTGCCTGGAGCTGCGGAGAGTCTTCTGTGGTATGATATAACATCGATACTTCTTTCAACTTCTGCCAATCGGACATCACTGGACTCTGATCTAAGCCACCAAGATCTGAAAAAGTTTACCAGAATAGTGCCTCATTATTTTTTGGATTAAATGTCTTATTGAATATTATCATCTAGTAAAAACATCGGGATAGATATTTCACAGGTGTACTTTTTTCAAAACGATTTATACTAATTAAGATAAATGAGATATTTCTCTTCAATAAATCTTAGTGCCTATAGGTAAGACACGCTAAGGAGCATTCGGCGTCGGAGCTCCATGGGGACGTATAGAATTACACGGAGTTGGGCCATTTCCTGTCAGTGATAGTGGCTACAATTACTGGTTGTTATGGATTATTTCACAAAGTAAGACTAGTCACTAGTTTACTACATAAACTAGTAGATAAGAACTAATATGTTTTGCACATATTCTCACGTTATCTTGACCCCTGATATTGTTGACCGAGCGAAGCGAAGGTCTCAGAGTTTACTGCGACAAATCGGCTTTTGTATGTATGTTTGTATGTATATTTGTCCGATGATAACTTGCGAACCGTTGATCCGATCTTCATGAAATTTTGTAAGCAAGTAGTTTATTGCATTACAATTTTTAAGTTTGAATATGAGTAGAATCGGCCCAGGGGTTGTGAAGATATATGGGTCGCGAGGTCTCAGTTCGCCGCGAACTACTAGTTTAATTTTATGTTAGTAAAAACAAGAATACTCATAATTTGAAACCTTCAAATGATAATATGTAAATAATGAAATGAGTTCTTTAAAACGCATACCAGATAGCAAATGTATAAGCGGATGTTCAGACACGGGTGCATCTCTCATAAGATCATTGGCCAACACTTGCTGGTATAGTTCCCGCAGCCACGTCGCTGATAAATACACGAGCACCCCGCTCCCTTGAACTTCTTCTACAAACTCATCTTCGGTTAGCGAGACTTGGATTTTCTGGAAAATTACGATTATAGTGTACAACAAATTAATCGAGAAATACATTTATTTAGCTCCACGCAGTTAATAGAATCATCAGGATTAAACGTGTCTTGTACGAATCAATTTTTCATGTGAACCGTGAATGCCAATTTATGCAATCGAATCGTGAGGATGAAATTGGCAGAGGGTTCAGTACACGAATCATTAAATCATCCAAACCAACCAATTAATTGACAAGGGCATTTTATAATGTGATTGTATTTATTCCGATGAAAATTATGTATTACCGTCATCACCGGGTTCTTCTGCCTCTACCCTGTGGGGAAAGATAGGGAAATCGGCGGCGAGGTTATGCGTCATTGCCGAGGCCGAGCGCTGGGGACACTGCCAACAGGGTAAGTGGCGGGGCGAGCGTCTTACGGGTGCTGTCCGACCGGTGGCGTCCCTCCGTGGACCGGCCAATTATTTAACCTAGGGTCCGACTAAATTAATTGAATTGAATTGACTACAGCGAGATTCTGACAAACTCACAGCAGATTCATTGTAGAAATTGGTCCGCCTCTGCTTCAACGTCAACAGTAAAGCGGCGTAAGTAGCGAGGTAGACGCCGTCCGCGTTCATTATACACGCCGTGGTCGGCGGCTGGGCAGCGTTGTGCTGACAACACTTTGAGGCAAACTCTTGCATTGCTTCGTCTACCTGGATAGGTTTTGAAATAATATTCACTTCTTTTTGAACATAACTAGCCTTTGGTGAATTATATTACAAAGCCAATACAATCAAATCAAAATACAAATCATATCATAATACAAAGTGATTTTAGATGTAAATACAATACATGCAAGGACTTTAACTTTTTCTCGATTTTTGGAGTTGTTACGTAAATATACTTCAGTAGATAGTGTAGGAGTCACAGACCAAGTTAATAAATCATACCGAATTAAAATGAACATAAGAGCACTTACTTCAATACAAGTTCTGAGGTTAAGAAGCTTAGGGAGCAAGGAGTGCTGCAGGGTTTTCACAAATTGCCTTGCGTTGTGTCTCTCTAAATCCACATTACATTCAGTGATCGTGCATCTGAAAGTGCACAAGGAACAGATTTAACGAAAATAAAGAGTGAAATGATTCTGTAAGGTTTCAGATTTAGATTTTGTTTCACCTGCCGAGATTCAAAGTCTTCGGAATTGCTTTAGTTTTCCCACTGATTGAGTCCTTATCTGTATCGCTACTCGTAGGGTTGTTAGCTCTCGACGGTAGGAACACGTTGTCTGCATCAGAATCGGCCTCACCGTCACTGCCTGAAGTTACGTTTTCAGGACCGGATGTGTCTGTGAATTACATTTATATAAACATTTATAGCGTTAATTTTTATACTTCGTTTCTTCATCATCAGTCAGAAGACGTTCACTGCTGAACATAGTCCTCCCCCTTAGAGCGCCACGCCAACCGAAACGTGCCACTTCCATTCAGCGGTTGCCCGCAACTTTCACAATATCGTCGGTCCACCTATAGTGGGAGCCTTCCTACGCAGCGTCTTCCGGGTCGTGGTCGCCACTCGATAACCTTTCTTCCTCAGCGTCGTTCGTCGTTTCTTAGTTTTTACAAATTATCATAGCAATCTTTAGTGTAAGTGCTTACAATAGCTGGTTGCTTACCTGAAGAATCATGGTCTTTACTTTCAGTGCTTTGAAGAACTGCCACCACATCTCTGAAAACGTCAAAGGTTCGATTATTTGCTGTACTTATTTATTTTTAGTTTTCTCAAGGCTAGTATTATTTACTTTTCATTGATATCGTTTCCAATTGACTCACCGATAAGGACTAGGTAGTCGAGCTAACGTCTGATATGTCAGCGGCCCAGTATAATCCGCGTCGTGTAGCTTGGGCCAGTATGCCAGTATGAGTGATGCGACATCTGGCGAAATGTACTCCAAAGTGCCTGAACATAGCTTCTCAAGAGCGTCGAGTAGAGAAACCACGCATTCGACTGCTGCCGCTACCACTTCAGGACTACCGCTGCGTCCGCATTCTTCTATGCCGTCCATTATTCTGCAACAAAATGGGTTATGTCGTTTATATTTCAACAAAATATGTTTTAGTGAGTCTAATCATGGCCAGATCTTTTCACAGCCCTACCGTCAGAACCCTTTCTGTCATTCGTTTATCATAATCATAGTAACCCCAAGATCAAACTTTATTAATTATATGAGAAAGAATCAAATTAGTAGCCATACTCACAATCTGATGATGGCCATATCATCGCTATGCCTCTCTTGATGATCAGCTCGTTTCATCAGCACCAGTTGGCATAGCCTTTTGGGATTCTGGAGAAGTTCTCTCACGCTCCTTAAAGGTTCCACTCTGTGGGATACGGGAGGGTAGAGAAGCATCCTATGGTAGAGAGCCTCAAGTACTGGGCGAAGGTTGGAGGTGGAACCCACTAGGCGGACTAACTGGTTGGCTATGCTGTAAGAAAGAAAATATATTTTTTGTTACGGTATGTGAAGTGAGCAAGACATGGAAATCTAGATGGAAAATGAAACGAAATGTGGGGAAAGATTTATGTAGCACTGCCGTACGGAAGGCTCTTCGGTATCAGAATAAAACAGGAACACCAACAACAATAATAATGACAGACTTCTAAAATAAAATAGTGAATCCTTCTAGGTACCTGGAAATGGCCAACCATCAGCCAAGGCCTGGGGCGCTAGTCTCAACTTTTCACTACAGCACTTTGCAACCTAATGTGGTCGCTATGTTGGTGGTGTTTAAAAAGTTTGACAGGCATAAAGTCAGTTTACCTGTAGATAGCTTTAGCCTGCTTGCCGTTGAAACTTGGCGCCGAGTTCAGAGCTCCGGATCCTCGTCCTGAATCATCTACTAGATGACCTTCATGCTCCCTGAAAAATAAAAGATAGCAAAGCTAAGCTCGCTAATGCTCAAAAGATCAATATTGGTGGACAAAATTAATTCTTTCAAATTTCTCATATTTGCTCAATAATAGGCATATCCGAATAGATTACACAGAAGAGCTTTAACACGTACAAAAAGGCTTAAATATATTATAGGCTTACCTTGATTTAATATTCTTGTCGACTCGGGGCGTGCCTAGGAAGGAAATCAGAGAAGGACAGAACTTTTGCCAGAGGAAGGTTGTGAAATGCGAGTTGCCGCTTACTCGCTCCGAGAGACTTGACATCAGGGTCAGCAGACAGTCTAAGAAGAAAAGTGCTAGCGGGTTCTGTTTTGGAGTCCTGAAAAAAATAAAATAATTGTATATTGTGCTGTAAGCTAAAAAATAAAGAACTTCATTTGTCGTGTCATGATCGTCATTCTGTGAGTGCCTGAGAGCAACGCCAACTAGGAGCAGCAAACTCTGGCATAAGATTTTGGTTTTCAGTATGGATTGTTGGTATTTAGTGAAACACCGATATATCAAAAAGATGGGAGACACATTTTCCAAGCAGCGACCGTAGCTTTTTAAAACAAACTATCAAAGACAGACTTCGTACTTACAGCTGGGTTTCTGACAATCTTCCACAGAGGTACTGGATAACTGGAATTACTTCGCTGTAGCAACCCACTGCTACGATGTGGTTTCTGCCTAGCGGGGAACCTTCTGATAGTAGCTCTTGGCATTCTTCATCTGTAACCAAATGTTAGAAATTTATAGTTCGTTCGTTCGAAATTCAAATTCATATATCATTCATTCACACTGGAATCCATATATAAGTTTAAAAAAGTAAATCGGCCTCGTAAACTCCGTGGAATTCACATGGAATATTATGGTATACATAAACAATACCATTCCATGCGAGTTCCACGGAGCCGCGTTAAGTATTTGAACGAAGATACAGAATAACGGCGCTGGTTAGTTAGGTAAGTTGGGAAGAAAATTGAGCGTCATGTGGGAAAGAAGCTGATCGACTTTTCATTGAGGGTAGGTTCCTAGTCAAACTTTTTTTCTAGAATCTCGTCACTCACCCAGCTGAGCGCAGTAAGCACGCAGCGCTTGCGCGGCGGCGGCGCGTGCAGCTGCGGCCACGTGCGGCGCGCCGGCGGCAGCTTCTCCGCAGCGGCCGCATGCCCACACGCACAGCCGCCCGTTCAGCGTGCGTCGTGGGGACAGAGCCAGGGACAGGTACATGCGGAAGATTTGCACCTAGTTCGTGAAGAAAATTGATTGTTGATACATAAGATTTTCAAATTATTAGAAAACGGATTGAATAAGAAACAGAGTGGAAAAACAATTGTACTATTCTAACTAATTATTCATTTATCGAGTCATAAATATCCAAGCTAAAAGTATGGCAGACAGAATATTCATCATTCAAACGACTGCCCGGCCGGAAGTCGAACCATCTTGCGCATTAGGCAGACGCGCTACCAGCTAAATCAGGAGAGTCGTTATTTGACCAGACACGACGTTGCGGGCCGAACCAAGATTAACCAACGTATTTAACGTAACCAATATATAATTGAAAGAGGGAATGCTCAGGTGAGTTTTTCAGAATCCAATGAAGGTGAGAAAAAACAACAGTCAGGTTCTCGAAGCGATGTGCTGGCGTCCTGGATGCATCGCCATAGCACGAGGGAGAGGTGGACGGAAGTGCTAGGTATATATTACACGAATAAAAATGAAGGATTAACAGTTATTTATTTATACATATACTTAATTAATTTCTCCAGTGTTACCTGTGTATCCGGCAAATGGTACATAACAGAGGCAGTGGCACACAGCAGCTGCGAGGGCATCCATAACGAGTCGTCTTCCGGTTCGATTCCGCGGTGGAAGCGATCATCCCGAAGTAGTTTCTTAGAGAAACCAATAAAACATTTAATTACACTTTGTTGCCAAATAAGAGATTGTTTCGTCCAACACCATATTAAGTACGGATCTTTTACATTCGTACAAACTTCAGACAAAGTATGAATAAGTCGACGTGGAATCGAAAGGAATGGTGCGGAGATCGCTAAGAGCTGAAAATAGTATAAATACACCGTCACTTAGCATCAGGTAAGTTGTGGTCAAACGCGTTGCTTGTCAACCATAAAAAATGCAGTAGGTACAACATTACATATTAACATTAGTAGGTTGATCCGCCAGGTATGGCACCATATACCTACATAGGGTCACATGGGTTAAACCAGTCTGCATAATCAAGGGCGGAATACGTAATTGAAAAAAGTTTGACAAAGAAGAGAAAATTGCGGATAGTGACGTAAGCTGGTGTCACCACAATGCAATGTTTTGGATTGTGTTTACTGTATCATGATGCATAACTTATTTGCGCGATGATTGTATCTTTGATCACGTAAGTACATGAACTTACATGGAACCCTTGCAACGCGAAGCTGACCAGCCTGGTGCGCTTGGTCTCGAGTGCAATCTGCAGAGGCAGCAGGCACGCGCGCCGCAGCTCGTATGACGGACGACGCCCGTTGCTCTCTTGCACACAGAGCATCTCTGCAACGTACAAGGTTCATTGGTCGCCTCTGACTCCAAGGTTGGCGCATCAAGAAAAACCTCTTGATTAAATTAGGTATACATATGGTGACACATCTTTCAATTGCTCATCTGGCTAACTAGCATCCTCAATCTATCGCTAACGCCTTATCACTTTACACATCGCTACGCCCTTCACGACAATTTTGCAGTCTCATTCGAGAGCTAGCTCGCATTCCAAGCAAAACGTCTAGAAAAGAAGTACCTAGCCGTTAATCTATAAAAACTAACGACAGCATTCAGTTCAACTAGCTGCCTGTTGTTAATAGTTAATACTAGTTAATACTGCCAGCACAGTTAATACTGAAAGTGCAAAAAGTGCATTTGCAACAGTGCTTTGCCGCTTGGTGTTGCTAAACAAAATTAGTAGAAGTCTCGGAATAAATATGTGCCAATATTATACACAGTTTTTTTTTTAAATATTTATACTAGGTATTCAAATGTAGTAAATAAGTTAAATAACTGCGGAAGTATAAAACAATCTTCAATCCCACCTGAATACTAGAGCTGCTATGTTTTGGATGCATCTTTAAATATAGGTCTGTTTTAGTACAAATTTTCTGCTGTTAAATAATATACAAATGATAAAATAAGCTGATGTGTCATGCCATTAACATTGAAAATAAGTACCTATTCACGAAAGCTTTCCTGATGACTCATAAAGAAGAAAATGTAGCCTTTATGTGCGCAGATTGCCAATGATAACAATTTTATTATCAACTTTTAAAATGTAGGATTGCACTTTTCTAGATATAAAAGTAAATACGCGTATTATATACCATTATGCAGTTTTTTATTGCAGTAAAATTCTATACCTAGTAAGTACCAACTTACCCAATGCATCTTGACATGCTTTTCTCAATGTCGTTAACTTCGGCCCTGTCGCTTCCTTGAAAATATCTTGAAGGAGCTCTTCCATCTTCGCTGTCACTTTTACTTAGCTCATTTCAAAAGCAATTAAAAGTATGATAAATTTAAAAAGAATGCTTGGCTATTGTAGTTTTTGTTAACAAATTCGCACAGAGTGGGTGTCGATTGCGAGCCTTATCACTACTCCGTCGGAAGCACACTGGCCGTGGCCGAGCATGCTCACTGGGAAAATCAATAACTTCGAGTGATGCAGAGTTGTGTTGGAAGCTACAAAAACACCGCCAACAGGTGGTTTTCTGATTGTTTTGAAATTGTTTGTTAATGTATAGGTAAGTAAGTACATACTTCATTTTTTCCAAGCAGGTATTGGAAGGCACTATTTTATTTTATTTTACCTATTTTTTTAACAAAATGCACAGCCCTTACATAAAACAATAGGTACTTACAATCTTGACTAACAGCCACTTCCGGATTTACATTTTATTACTAAACTACTAAGTAACTACAGTATATTTATGTGTCGTTCGTGTGTGTGTGAAGTGTGTTAGAGTGTGTGAGAGGGAGAGAGTGGAATGTGACGTTGTATAAATGCAGGTACTATTCACGTTGCACAATTGTCATTAATAAATATTGGATAGACCTACGTATAATAATTATAATAATATTGACTCCTAAGAGTTTAATTTCTTATTTGTTTTCCATGTGTTTCTGTTTAAAACCATGTAACAATTATGTTAAGTGCTAAGTGCTGTCACGACATGCTCATATCAAGGGTTCCACAGCTAGTGCAGTTCCACGGCTCTGTTTTAAATAAATCGACATACTTAGGTTCCTAATATATCATATAGACTGAGGCAAAAAGAGGCGCAAAGTTATTTGTGCGGGTTTTCCAGAACATTAATTGTTTGACTCTACAAAACAACTTTGTAAAGTTTTGACTCTAGAAAGTCTTGATAATTTAAAATTTCAATCATCAAAAAAATACTCATTTCTAACTCAAATTTTAAAAAAATATAATGAAATGCAGGCTATGAAACCTCGGAATGACCCTGAATAATAATAATTATCCTTTTTGCCAATAACCCTCCCTAAGGTGTAGGTGTACTTTCTATTATTCGTCCCCATTTCTCATGTAAGGAAGGTATCTATCCTCAATTTTCTTTCTCAAAATGGTTTTTTCTTGTTATTATAGCGGGTAGGTATGCTCCTCTGATCCTGATATCAGAATCAAAGGTATAGTCAAAGTATAGTCCAAAGAGTACAAAACAAAATAATCCTCGCTTCGCTCGATCAAATATTTGAAAAAAAAAACAGTTGAAACAAGTCTCAGCCATAGTCTAACTCAAGCAAAGCCAGTCAAGATCAAGTCCAAGTCACGTCCCAGCAAAGTGGTGGAGACTTTACTAGAGGGTTCAATGTGCGACACGACTTCTTCACGATCCCGCCAAAACTCCTCTGTTAGTGCTTATCTATAATGTAGCGGCGGCACGAATTTAGGCGCCAACGTGAAATATCTAACTGCGATGTAACTGCTTTATATTATTTAAAAAAATACGTGAAATGACATTAGATCCTTCGTCATTAAATAATGGTGGATATTAAAAGTGCTTGTTATCGTGCATAAGTGTGGGCTCAATACCTTGATTTGCACTGAACCGTGATATTTAGAATTCCCAAAACATGTTATTTAGTGTGAATTAATAATTATACTTCACATCTAAGGAAATGCCAAAAAGAAGATAAAAAAACTGTCATTTTGGGAGTGTTGGCGCCTGCCAACACTCCCAAAACTTCACGTGCCCACGTGAAGAAGTCATGTCGAGTCATTGTATTATTTTCCAAAACTTGTGTTATTTCTAGTGTTAATGTTTGAAAATGGTGGATTTTTATCCATTAAGTGTTCGTGAACGTGCACGAGTGTTGGCAAACAGTAAAATGTTGTGAAACATGACTCTTCGTAATGTTTTCAAAACTCCATAGAAACCTTAGTAAAGTCTCCACTGCTTTACAGGGGCATGGCGTGGACTTGGCCGTGACTTATTTTGCTGGACTAAGACTTATTTTGATTGTGAAATATTTGACTTCACATGTAATATTACAATACTTGACACTGGCTAAATACACAAAGTGTGGAGTCAAAACATAAGAGAAAAAAATTGCTGTCATTTTCACATCTCTGTTTCAATTTTACTGTCAAAATAATCAAATTGGATTCAAAATAAAAATGGTTTCCTGGAGTGCTCTAGGCCGATCTTTCGGTATAAATCTCGTGAAAAATCATTTTAAAACACCAATTACGACGCAAAATGCAGCATTTTCCACGACCAATGCCTTAAAAAGTGACCACAAAACATTTGCTTTGCAACCATCAAGGTACGACTACAGACAGTGATTACCTAACCATTTTTCTTATATATTTAGTACAGGGTATACCAAATTTCAATAGATTTTTAAAAACCTTTCTCTCCTAGGTATATCTTCATAATTTCTTACAAATTATGTCGGCAGCTATTTAATTTTAGTCGAAATATAACCTCTTCAATTGTTTACCTTCACAGATGGCAATGGCACAAGTTCAAAGATATGGCGCATTACTATTTCATGGTGGGGCTGATTCCCGTCAGCGCTATCATATTCTACACCAACGTGTTCATCGGGCCCGCTCAACTACAGCCCATACCTGAGGACTATGTTCCTAAGCATTGGGAGTACCATCGCCACCCGATTAGTCGGTTCATAGCCCGTTATGTTCACAACAGCCCGCAGCAGGTAATTAAGATAATTTACTTTGTTAATGTCGTGTCAAGTCGTGGTAGCTCAGTCTCACTGAGCTACTCGTAGCGGGTTCGATCCCTGGCCCATACCAATGAGTTCTTTTGAACTTAAGTAAGGATATACCACTGGCTTTTCGGTGAAGGAAAACATTGTGAAGAAACCTGCATATTTCTGGAGAAGGAATTCGATGGTGTACTTTCCAAAACATGTGTAAAATCGAGTGTTTAAAAATGTTGGATTTATATCCATTATGTGCTCGTTATCGTGCATGGGAGTTGGTGAACAGTATAATATCGTGAAACGTGACTTTTTGTGTTGTTTCAAAAACTCCATTGAAACCTTAGTAAAGCCTCCACTACATTACTTGGGCATGACTTGCACTTGACTGTGGCTTACTTAGTGTGACTAAGATTATTACTGAGACTTGTTTTAACTGTGAAAAATTTGGAAGCCTAAATTTAAGAGAGAACATAAGCAGAGCAAGACGGTCAACTATCTGAATTGAAAAAAAACTTTAAATGCATGTGGACTAGTCTTAAGCCATTAGCAAATTATTGAAAAAACTTCTGGAGTATTGCTTATTTTTTTTTTGATGTGCGACATTTAATCTATTTATTCTCAATTCAGGAATATGAAAAATTCATGCACTGGCTGGATGAAGAGAAACAACGAATGAAGTTGAGGGAACTCGAGAAGCAGATCGTAAAGAAGATGGGTGAGCGCCAGGACTACCAGGCGTACTACTACAAACCTATGGTCAACAAATATCTCCGCATCAATAAGGAAACCGGTGAAGAGCTGTACGATCGCCTTGGTGACAACTACGAGGAATAAACTTAAAACCCATGTGTTAGTATAATATTTATTAGCAATCAAGTGAATGATTATCAATTCAGTGTAGATAAATAAAACCTCAGCTAAATATCTTGTTTCCAAGTTTTCGCACTTTGTAATTATCTAACCTTATTTATTTGCCGAGCTTTTCGATTTTGCCTCAATTGTTTTCTATTTGATTTTATGACATGTGATATTTACTGGGGTAAATAAAAGAATAACTATGGTAACATTGGTATTTATTTTACAGGAAATCTAACGATTGACAATAATAAATTCCGAGGTTTTTGGAACCCTAACAAAATTAATGTCAACATCTTATCTAGCGTAACTAAACATATTCTGATATGATCTACTTTAGAACTGCTAAGGAATTAAATTTTATCTATGGTTTATGTAGGTGATAGTGTTTAAAATCTAGAAATATTTATTAATAACTGTTTTAATCAGTATGGGTTATTTTAAATTTTAAAAAGACACATCTTTGAAATAATTTTGATTGATTCCTGCTAGTCATTGTTTAACGACTGACCATTTTGGCGGGCTACATTGCCTGTTCAAGAGCATTAGCATGCAGTGCTCGAAACTTGCGTTCATAGTAGTTGGTATACCTAACAGTCCGCCATCTCGTTTTTACTCCAAAATAGCGGCCACTCATAAAACCTATATGAAACGATAGCAAACACTAATACGAACAAGGTTTGTATAAGTCAAAATCTACTCCAGCGGCACGTTACTAAGATAAACGCCTTCAAAGTTATACTGGTGGCGCCGCCGGTAACTTGAGTTAGAACTAAATTAAAGGTATGAATTGGCTCTATAAATATTTTTTTACTGTAAAATGTTGTGTAACTTTGAAAGCGTATCTTGGAAACGTGACGCTGGAGTAGATTTTGTCTCAAACAAACCTTGTTCGTATTAGTGTCAGCTATCGATTCATATAGGTTTTATGAGTGGCCGATATTTTGAAGAAAAAACAAGATGGCGGACTGTTAGGTATGCCAAAATAATCAAATCCCTATTGTACCTTGGTGTGGTGATTGGGAACTTGTGTTTTTATAAAAATAATGAAAACTGCGACAGTTATCAATGAACACAATTTCTTACACAATTTTTAAAAATACCATTAATGCGTGTAAGTGTGTGCAGTATAAATCCAGTTTCAAATTATGTACCTATCACAGCGAAACTATCAAAAAATAAAAACAATGTATGCATAACTATTGACCAATTTATCAAGCTATTGCAAAATTGTACGACGTAAGTAGTTAAATAGTCAACCAATCTGACAGGACCAAAATAATCTGCATCTCTTTTCATTTTAATACGAGAGAAGAGGATGGCAATAATTTCAGAGCTGTCGAATTTAGTTTAGAAAATGGTACAACAGAATCGCCGTTATTAGCTAAATCTACAAGCATAGACTAAACTAATTACGAATAGACACGGCCTATGCATTAAACAAAAACGTTAGTAAAAAAATATGTATTTATGAGTTTCTATGAAAAATATTTAGAGCTTAAAGTACAGTTTTTTGTAAACAGCGAGTAGCAGCGAATCGTACTGTTAAATTATTGCGATCTATTGTATTCCGTTCGCAAACGTATGTGGTAGTCAAAGATATTTGAAGTTTAAATAATTGACCGAGCGAAGCGAAGGTCTCAGAGTTTACTGGGACAAATCTGGGCTTTTGTATGTATATTTGTCCGATGATAACTTGCGAACCGTTGATACGATCTTCATGAAATTTTGTAGGCAAGTAGTTCATTTCAATACAATTTTTAAGTTCGAATATGAGCTGAATCGGTCCACGGGTTGTGAAGATATAGGGATCGCGAGGTTTCAGTTCGCCGCGAACTACTAGTAATTTTTGGTGGTTTATTTAACTGTGTGCAGACTTTGCTCAATTCGCGCCGATATCAATTGACCGATTTTGGCCGCGCCCCCTTTTAACCAACAGCCCACGATAAAGGTTAATGTTTTTAGGGTGTATGTAAGTATGTTGGTGTGTTCTTAAATTAACTCCTGGAGCCTAAACGGCTTGATTGATTTTAACGAGTGAGGTTTCGTTGGATTCCTCTTAACGTCCGGAGTGACATAGGCTACATTTTGCAGTCGGGTATTTTGTTTTTCTTATAGTAAGATTATCCTATTTCATTAGTATTTTTATGTTCATTACGTAGGTTCGATTCGCGCTGCTTAGTGTGAAATGTCGTTTTAGCTCAGTCGGAGCACGCTCGTCTCACGTTCGTGGGGTCGCGGGTTCGAACGCAGACCTGCCCGTACTAATTAGTTCTCTGTATCTTACGTACTGATATACCACTGGCTTTTCGGTGAAGGAAAATATAGTGAGGAAACCTCCATATTTCCGGAGAAGAAATTCGATGGCGTATCTGAATCCGCCAAACCGCACTGGGTCAGCGTGGTGGGTATGGCCTATATTCAAATAGTGGGATGTTTAAAGTGTCTGATGGAGTGTGGAATCAGCCTAAGAGAGGTAAGTTTAAGAGTGTTACACTGGGCCAATAAATTTTGCCAAAGCTGGAATGCACGAAGTTCTTAACTACACTGTTACACAAGTAAAATTACAAAACGATATGATTTCATTAACCCATTCTTTCAGTCTTCGCAGTTTGTAGAGTTCCAACTATGATCCAAAAACTATGCACTTAGATTGCTTGTCTATAACATTTTGACTTTTAAAACTATTTACAACACCCCTAATAACAATTTCGAGTAAAAAACTGCAGCTACACAAAGTTATACAACACAATTTGTAAATGAGTATCAAAGCGTAAAATTAATGTACTATGTGGAATCGAAGTACATAAAAAAATAAAGTTTAAATTAATATTTATTTTACACTAAATGGACTACTTAGAATATTAAGTTTACGCTATTTAAAATTGTTAATCAATAATAACAATTTACAAATCTAATATTTAGTAAGACGGCTACGATTTTCTACTATTTAAATTTAGACATTGTGACGTTATTTGCTGTTCTCTTTTTCCGCTTGCGCCGCTAGTTTTGCTTCTTTTTTTGCCTTTTTCTTCTCTTCCTTCGCTAGTAATTTGGCTTGTCTTTCTTCTTCTTTGGCTAAAAGCTTCGCTTGTCTCTCTTCTTCTTTGGCGAGTTGCTTAGCCTCCTTTTTAGCTTCCTTTTCCGCCTTTAGCCTCAGCTTTTCTTCTTTCTTTTTCTCGGCTATTTCGTTCTTCCTGTTGTCATTGCTTTCATTTTTGTTTTTGTCTTCGGATTTTTCTTCGTCCTTTATCTTTTTATCTTCTTTTTTGGGTTTTGTTTTGGGGTTATCAGTTTTCCGTTCAGTCTCTATGCTCTGGTCTCTCGATTTCGGGTTGTCCTTGTTCGAAGATTTAAGTGGCCGGAAGAAGTGTTGTGTATTCTTTTGTGGCGAAGTCTCTAGCTGCGTCACTATTTTTTGTGCGCACCTACAAATGAAAAAAAAGATGTTAGATATAAACTATTGAGCACATCAGAAAAAACAATATCACAAACAGGATCAGTCAAAATCTGTTATTCTTATAAACTAGCGCCCAAGGTGTTTATGAATGATTAGGTAGATATCACAGATATTAATTGATATTTTTATGGTTATCGACTTTGTACTCCAGAAAAACTTTTATGTGAAATAGAAAAGAGACCTATAGACGTAGGTACGTCTATACCTACTTATATTATTTTTAGGGTTGGCTGGTAGAGTTGGCGTCAAGCCAAAACTTATGGCTGTTCCACACATTGCTCCTCGAAAGCCATTTTTTGGTGGCAGCCGGACGTTTGTACAGGGGTAAGAAGGCTTACCAGACAGACAGTTTGTTCAGACAGGTCATAAGCTTTTGGTGCATACGCCTTAAATAAAGGTTTCCACTTCGAAAGGCGCCAATCGTTACTTTATGAACTGATCTTGGTAGTACCACTAAACAATGATGTAATAGTGTATTACCGTATCCTAGTAGAAGCGGAAGCGGTGGCCGAGGTGCTTTCGCGGCGCCCCTCGCGGAACTCTCGCTGGAACTCCCTGATGGGCGGCAGCCGGCCCGAGGGCTCGCCTGCTGGACCCCCCGTGTAGCTCATCACTCGGTAATCTTGGAGACGTGCCTGGGATATGAATTAGAAGAAATTTTAGGACTGTAGAAATAGGTTGGTACGTCTGGAAATTGAATGTGGTCAATGTTTTGTTTTCCGCCAACCCGCACTGGGACAGCGTGGTGGATATGGCCCAATAACCCTTCGAGGCTAGTCCGACATCCCTGCAGTGGGATGTCAAAAGGCTGATGCAGATAATGTTTTGTGGAGATGAAGCATCATTTCGTTGTATTTTACAAGGTTGCTTAGCGCTACAGGTGAAGTATCTAAAGAACGCAGCATGGGTTCGCAAGTAGTTTTGCCTACTGACCTACAAACTGAAACATGAAAAAGGTACTCGATGATTACGAGTATGAAGGCGAGTATTTTTAATTCAGTTTGAAGAATCTCCTTGGAATATTTCTTTGCAATTTGTACCTATTGGATAACGACTTAAATCAACTTCAGAGAAATGTTTAATGCTAACTTCCTCTGAAGCTGCTAATAATCACCTTCATGCTGTGATGCTGTGAGCGGCGCAGCGAGTTGGAGGCGGGTTGGCGCGGCTGCGGCGGCAGCGACGCAGGCGCCGAGCGCGGCACCGCGCCTAGACAGGCGCCGCCGCACTTCGCGCCACCACAAAGCTTCGTTGAACAACTGCTGGGCACGTTTCCGCTGTTTGACGATACGGAAGAAACGCCTGGAAACGACATTTTTTGTTGTGTTACTTAGTTGATTGGCAGAAGCTGATGGACGAAAAACCCATGAAAAAAAAGGAGTCGAGAATGAATAATTTGAGAACCAAACAATGAAAACATTAAATTAGACGAAATAGCAACGCATGATAATTTTGTAAAAAAATACTTCCCGTGGTGCGCTTGGTATTTCTACGGGAAGTTTTTTACTCGTGGTACCTAAGTACTACTGATAGTAATACTGGCAGTACCACGGACAACAAGCGACTCTGTTGGCTCTAAAAAGAGATGACCCCACTTAAGAATAGAGAATACCGCGCCGTCTTGTCCATACGAAAGGCGTAGTCTGATCTGATACCCACCCCAAAATTTATCCGATTTTGATGCTTTATCTTCGCTTTGAAGGCACTTAAAATGTCATTTTTTTTGTGTCGAAAATACGACGGAAAATTAGTTATTATTAGAATACCATAAATATTTTTTGAAAAAACAAAACATAGCGGCATAAACTACTGGTTATTCAACTCATTGACACCAAAAACAAAAGATTTTTGTTAAGATGATAATTTCATCAAAAAGTTTGGACAATTCACTAACTCTCTCTATTGCATGCACAGGAAACAGAGCACAGCTATACAATTTCAAATATCGAATGCGCCAAAACCTCGCGGAAGGACTATAGGACAAGACGAAAATGGAGGAGTTGAGTAGCAGAGAAACGTTTTGCTAGTGTAAAATCATGTTTATCTATGGAATTGCAAATGATGAGAAGTTTACTTGATAAGTTTGGCTTTTGCTTTGATTTCATTTTGATAGGTAACAGAGGGTCGTCAAAGTAAAGCAGATCGATATAACGGTAGTCTAATTCTCACCAGAAAGAGAGGACTCGCCGCTGGTGACCGAGTAGAGCGAAGCAGAAGCGGGCACCGACCGAGCTCCTACCGAGTAACTTGACACGGACCCCGGCACGCCCCATGACTTGCCACTGCTGCTCGACACCTGGAACGTTTAATAGAATTTGTAAATTACGTAAAATAATAGATCTAGAAATAGAGCCTCTGATTATGCTGCAGACATATAATTGATTCATAAGCTGCAGCCAAAGATATTAAAACCATTTGATCGCGTGTGCTAATGTACCTCTTTGTATCTTTTTCTGTATTGTACGCTCGTAAAGGGCAAACTTTCGAATATGTACCTTCCGATTTATTATTCTGATTCTGATTTTATTAACATTTAACTCACCACTTCGGTCAGTTAGTTGTGGTCACGATTAGGAGGCTCAAAAACATTCAAGCAATTTGCGTCTATGAATGGCTAGCCAATCATATGAGATCTAATTGACAAGTGTGTTGCGCACTCGCATTTTCGTGAGAGGCAGGACCAATCAATAGGTAATATAATGGTCTCTGGCTGCAGCATATTTAAACAGTTCCGATGTGAAGTCTGCTCTAATCATAGACATACCAATTCTTAATAGAGACGATATAATTTCATAAAATACAATTTACGATATACCATAGTATTAGAGCAGCAAAGGCCTCCATCTGTGCTGTTCGGGCTGGTAACGAGTTGCTCAATTACCATAGCCATAGTGCTCAAACGCGGCAGATAGTGCGACGCTGTGACAGCAAACAGCAAAGGTTTGTTGACTGTTATTGGGACGATCTTGTCTATAGTTATCTGTGTCTCACCTGCCAGCTCTTGCTAGTGACGAGTCTCGGTGCCTGCCGCAGCCGCAGGATCTTGGCGCGGCAGATGACGCAGCGCAGCGGCAACAGCCGCTGGCTGACTGCCATTTGGATGGTCTTAACGAAGCACCGCCGGCAGACCACGCGGTGGCCGCACGGCGAAGTCTGCATGGTGGCTTTTGCGTTCACGCATATTACACACTGGAAAAAACGATGTGTTTCTGAAGAGCGTGGAATCGATTTTCGTGTTTTCTATGCACTATGGTGCTCAGTTATTATACTTATAGATAGGTATGTAATATGCTACCACCAAATTAATAGTTTATGAATAGTGCGGAAAAAAAAAATGATGAATAGTCCAGAAGAAATCGCTTTACGCGATAAGGCTATTTATACTGCCAGATATTTCATTATTATTTAGTTTTAAAAAAAAAATTTTTTTTTCGTTCTATTTTACTAAATAATATTATACTGATAGACTTAAGAACGTTTTATAATATTATATTATAAGTGGCTGTTAGTCGCGTTATCACGACTAAACGGCCGAACGGATCGATCTGATTTTTTCGGAATTTTTATGTATGAGGCAAAGACAATAAGGAGAATTCTGTGGTATGAGGGTATTTATAGAGAAAGATGGCCTAATTTCGCTCGCAGATGAAAAGAGATGGCTAAAGCGCGCTCGCTAGTCAATAAAGCAGATAATTGCTAATTACATCTAAACCAGGAAATCAATCGAAATTCTGTTTCATGCAAACCTAGATATTATTATTATCTCACTATTATTGTAATTATCACTTGAATTCCCTTGAATATAAACTGCCAATTGAATAAAAATTGAATATTCCAAAGTGGCCTTGTAAAATCGAGGTCTTTTCAATAAAACAAATTATCGAGAAAACGTCATGTTTTCACGTTTTCCCGCCATGCAATACTTACTAGATGATAGAACCTAAAAATCGAGTTTTGGCGGGAACTTGAAGAATTATTAATGTCTGGTAATTTTATTATTTTCTAAAACTTGTGTTATTTCGAGTGTTAATGTGTAAAAACCTAAAAATCATGTACCTATCCCACAATAAGATTTATAATCTACATAACTAATGAGGGGCACTAAATAGAAAAAATCACATTTTTATCAACATAGGCCGTCATGGGTCGGAGACGGACATGGCTACTTTTTTTTTAGGTCTTCGCGAACGAAGCCGTGCGTAACAGCTAGTAGAGTTATATTGTACTGTAGTTGTTTAACAAAAGCATGTTTACAATAATTGTGTGATCACTCACTCAGTGATTTTATATAACTAAGAATGTTGATTGTGTGAGCGAGAGAACGGTTATTATGTACTTACTTAAGAGCAGTTTGAAGGTGAAGATAGCGATTTATATCATGTATTTATGTAGGTACCTTAGCACTTATTCTAAATTTATTATGTATGGACTGTACCCCTACCTACATAATTTGCATTTTAACAAACAAAGTAATTAAATAAGTAAAAGTCGAAGAGTTTATAAGGTAGATAAGAATTTAAATTAAACAATATTTACCAACCAGGCAAGGAACTTATAATGCAAAGGATTTGCTTCGGGATCTTAAAATCGTATCGTATCTTCAGGGACCCTATTCCTGTGCGCTCGAGATTATCTCGATCACTGTGTCTCTAATTTAGAATTTGATGGGAGTGAGAGTGACCAAGATAATCTCGAGCTCACAGGAATAGGGTCCCAGGCCCGCTGGGGATCTACTAACAGGATATTTCACTCAAGTCTCAAAAGATTACTTTTACTTATGGACGGAAAAGTAACATTAGTATTAGTAATTATTTATTTTTATAAGTTTAAACGAGCTGGGACCCTATTCCTGTGCGCTCGAGATTATCTCGGTCACTGTCTCTTTAATTTAGAATTTAATGGGAGTGAGAGTGACCGAGATAAAATGTCATTTCTCCGAATAGGGTCCCAGGTCATTTTCATGTGTTTCTCTGTCACACGATGTCAGGTCAGGTCATGTGTAGCCACCTTAATCAAGAAGTTAGAGTACCCTTGAAAGTAATGAGGTCGAAATGCGAATTAAAACTAATTCGGTTATTGTCATTTTAAAAAATGCCATTAGGTAAGTATAAGTATTTCTAAGTTGGCGTCGAGAATGATGCAATTAGTTCCATGAATGTCAATTAACTACGGTATTGAATTGCAACTTGGCCTGGGTAGATGTTGTCAAATTATGTTTTGGCTTAAACCTAGGTAAGTGCCTATATTACATACCCAGGTAAGTAAGTGCCTATTAGGATAATCAATTAATGCACGTACCAAATCAAGTATGTATAGTCGTACTTACCACAGCCATATAAATCGTAGGTAGGTTTTTTTAATTTTCTCCTAAGAGTATTTTGGCGTCGCACGTCTTATGCATTTGCCAGTGTCAAGTATACATATATATTTTCAAGTTTTGTTATATATTATCAAACAAGTCATAGTCAAAGGCGAGCAAAGCAAGTCACGGTCAAGTCCAAGTCATGCCCCAATAAAGTGGTGAAAACTTTACTAGAGCCTTCTATGGAGTTTTGGAAATAACATGAAAATTCACGTTTCACGACATTATACCATTCACCAATACTCGTGGAATACTTAACGGGTAAAAATTAACCGTTTTTACACATTAACACTCTAAATAACACAAGTTTTGGAAAATAATAAAATGACGCGTCATGAATTCTTCACGTTCCCGCCAAAAAACCGTAGGTAGGTAGGTTGGTACTTACCAACTAATCGAACATATCTAAATCTAAAACTTTTGCAAGTTTTTGTAGACAGAGTGTGATTTTCCAAATACCATCAGAACCTACCCTTCTACCATACCATCAGAAACGTTTTAAAGAAATTTTCGTTTTGATATAATATTTTAATTTGATAGACGAGATCGTATAACATATTTTTTAACTAGTTTTTTTCGTTATTTTCGATCTCCTTCATATTATTATAATATATTGTATATATATATCGAATGTTCCTTAAGGTAAAACATTTGTACCGAATCACATCATAAACCGACATAACTTATTATATCTACTTTTGGAAATGTATACACGGTGATTTTTTATTTTTTATAATAATGTAAAAATGCGCGAGTGAGACAGTTGTGGCCGCGAATAAGGGCCAATAATAGTCGAGTACCAAGTTAGGTACATCAAAGGGGTGGGGATCAGTCTGATCCCCACCCCTAAATGTTATGGGTTTTCATTGATTTTTTTATATATTATCTACACCGTGGAAAAATATGCTTGTATATTTTTTTTTTTCATTTCGCAATATCTTCGTTGTTATATGCACTTAAAGTGGCAAAAAATGTTGCGTCGAAAATACGACGAAGACAAGCAATTGTTATTAGAATACTATAAACACTTTTTGAAAACACAAAACATAGCGGCATAGATAATGGTTTATCCAAGCCAGAAACAAAAGACTTAGGGGTAATAACAGACTACCCCCGAAACGCTAATATCATCAAAATGTTAGGAAAATTCACTCTCTCTATCGCACGCACGAGGAACAGAGCGACAGCTATACAATTTTAAATATCGAATGCGCCAAAACCTCGCGGACGGCTATCCTCGTAAGGTTACAATATAACCTCGATTGGTATAGAAACCTAGGCAATGGCTATCTAGATGACGGTGTCGTGTGTTACGAAGAAACTTACTTCTTCTTCTGGTGAACTGGCTAGTTCAGGCTCGTTTTCTTCCAGCTTATTGAGCAATTTGTCCTGCAACAAAAAAGAAAACATTTGTAAGATTCAGCACCTAATAAACATCATCATTAGGCTATTTATCTACGGATCGTCGGCCACTCGACGCTGGCGTTCCTCCCCATGCTCTTTTAGGCAGATGGCTAGAGCCCCACCTCTAACCACAGAGCACAGAGGTCCTTCCCCCCTCCTTTTAGTAGGCTCTTACTACAGGCAGAGGAATCCGATGCCGTATTCTAGTGCTCCAGCATCAGGGCAAACCAGTGTGGTTCCCGTATAATTACTCTGTGACGCAGTAGCACGCAGAGTTCGTTGGTAAGCGGTCGGTATTTTTTTTACAATTTTTTACTTAGGTACCCCAAGTCTTGTTTCATGTTGGACGAGGTCCACAATTGGATACTGATAAGCAATAGTATGTCGACCCACAAAAAAAAATGAACGCTCCTTTGTCAGCCGAAGAAGCGTTCTGTATCATTATAATTAGCGTTATCAGTATCCAATTGTGACTAAAATCTGAGATTGTAAGGACCAAAATGTAAAACTACCAACTAAGAACGAAAATGAAATATGATGCATAATTACTATCTATTTAGGTGGAAATTATATTCTAAAGTTGCTTATTTTTGTAAATAATGAATTGAATTGAATAGCAAATCACGCCAAGAGCAATTTTACGCTATAAATTTACAATACCGTTTAGTTTTACAATGAGGCGTTTTAAAAAAAAAAGAAATCCTGTTTATAAAAGTACCCAATAGATGGCGTTAGATGTACCTTGAGTTTTTCTGTCACTGTCAAGACATGAAAGACAAAAAAATGTACGTGTGCCTTTTTTTTCTCGTGTTTTTTGGCTCGACATGTGTATTTAGACAATTTCAAGTAACTTAACTATGTATTTGACTTCATTTGAAATATTACAATAGTTGACACTGGCTAAATACACAACGTGTGGAGCCAAAATTTACGATTTAAAAAATAAACAAAATATTTCGACAGAAATGACAATGACAGGTAAAACGATAGGTCTGTTTGTTACGCCATCTAGTAAGTATTTTAGAACTACTTTTTTTTTTTAGAAAACGCCTCGTTAAACTGCTACGTTTAGTCAAAAATTGTTACAAAAACACATACAGGGAGACACAGTTACTAAGTACTTTGCATCATTTGTAAATTTTGATTAGGTACGTAACATATTTTAACAAAGATTGAGTGTGTAGGCGATTTTTATCTACCGTAATTAGCTAACCAAAATAATGTTTTTGTTTTATCTCATTTCGACTGTGGGAACATTCGCTGTTACAGATAGCCGCATCCACAGGTGTCTCGCTCGCTCACATAATTTGAGACAAAAAAAACCACTACTGTGATTTTCGTTTTTTTTGTGTGTGGGTTCATAAAGACCAATTCCCAAAAAGTATGTTACCAATATGCCACACACGTAATAATTGCCAGTTTTCCAAAACGTCCGTTTTAAAATTGCCCGCTTCTCAAAATTTCATTTTCCAAATTGTACGTCTCTCAATTATAAGTAATTATAGTAAAGGATTACCTACAAATGTTTTAAATAAAGTTTCGTTTTTATAATTATCTTTTTATATAAGGGAGGAAATCAAAAAAAAAACTAGTGTTATTATTAAAAGAAAAAGAAAAAACGTGACTGCAAAATGTACCTAGCATATGACACTCCGGTCCGGACATAAAGCCGCTGTCCCACTGCTGCGCACGCTGCTGCACGCGACGCATTTTAGCTGCGTTGGCCTGTTTTTTAGACAGCGTGGTTCTACGCTACGTTTCCACTGCATCACACATTATACACAAATGCTAACCCCGGCTATGTACAATTGTACCGTAGCACAATTTAAGGTGCAACGTTTCGCTCAGCGCGGAAAATTCAAATTTTCTTGGGTTTTTTGTCAATTACAGCTTAATTACTCATCGTAGGTTCATAAAAACAAATTTTGCGACAATAAATAGGTCGTATCAAGAAATTACGGGTGAAATGATCACCTATATAATATTGGTTTAGCTACGAATCTCAATAAGCTGATTTTCATCTTGATTTTTGGTTTAGTGAGAAGTTTACTTATACTAGCTTTCAACTTGAATTTTTGGTTGGTGTAATTTCTTGAAACAATCTATTTACTATCGCAAAATTCATTTTCATGAACCTACGATGAGTAATTAAGCTGTAATTGACAAAAAACCCAAGAAAATTTGAATTTGCCGCGCTGACCGAAACGTTGCACCTTAAATTTATACGCCTTGTGAAAGGTTACTCTTCTGTACCGCGTGTATAGCGTGCGCAGCTGAGTGGGCGACATATCCGAGCAGACGACGCGTACAGCAATGGCGTCACCAACCTCGTATTCATACTTATATCGTCGAAGTATTAGCTTGTTCGTGGGTTGCAGTGGACGTTATCACAATACACTTTCATACAAATAAATAAATAAATATCTGGGACATTTTTGCACACACGGTTATCTGACCCCAAACTAAGCAAAGCTTGTAATATGGTTGCCAGAGACTGATATACGTACATAGATATTTTTAAATACATACTTATATATATATTAACACACAGACATAAAAAAACACAAATATTAATCGCATGAATGTTTGTTCTAGATGGGAATCGAACCCACGCCCCCAAACACAGAAGGTGGCCACCGAGCCACCCAACTGAGCCACCGGGGCAGTCAACAACAAAGTCAACATGCGTAGCCAGACCATGCGCCGCAGTGGTACAGCGCCTTAAAGTGGAATCTACGTCATCTCACTCATTATAAAATTGGTCTAGCCCATAGAAAAGAGAAAGATAAGTAAAAATGTTTTCTCTTCTGTGGTCTACCCGTGAAGGCTATAAGGAGATAATATAGGAATTAGGAACACAAACATGTGCACAGAATTCCTAGCCGTACATAGCTTTGTAATTATCCCAAAATTTTGAACAAAGGTCTCCCCCGTAAGAAAAGGGATAAGAGAACGCAGAAAGCTCACCGTTTACTAAGTAGACTTTCCTCTTGTAGTTCTTGTCGCAGTTATAGGACGTCCCTTTTACGTTCCGGGTTTTTTGACCGAGCGAAGCGAAGGTCTCAAAGTTTACTGGGACAAATCGGCTTTTGTATGTATATTTGTCCGATGATAAATTGCGAACCGTTGATCCGATCTTCATGAAATTTTGTAGGCAAGTAGTTCATTTCAAAACAATTTTTAAGTTCGAATATGAGCTGAATCGGTCCAGGGGTTGTGAAGATGTAGGGGTCGCGAGGTCTCAGTTCGACGCGAACTACTAGTTATATAAAGTGTTTACAAGTCAATCTTGTCAGTACGATTTGCAGATTAGAATCATAGAAATAATAGTGTCATTGCACAATTGGCAAATAGTTGCAGATAGGTGCTGCAATTTTATTTAATGCAGCAATTTTATAACAATAGAAATGTTTTTCTGCAAGCAGGTAGATAGGTGCGAGTGGACCGCCGTGCTTTCCAAGACTTTTAAAGGGCCTCGACTGCATTCAACTCGCGCGCTAAGTCTAATCCTAATTAATATTATAAATGCGAATGTAACTCTGTCTTTGTCTGGGTTGTTTGTTAATTTTGCATAGATATAGCTTAAGGGTAGGAGACGGACACAGGCTCCTTTTTTTAGGTCCACGCGATCGAAGTCGCGGGTTACAACTAGTAATGAGTAAACACTTCGGTAGGTAGTTCAAGGAATTTATATAAAATAAGAACATTGCACATAAGGCTACACGCAAATGCGTCTATACTTCTAGAGAATTACCCACAACTCAAACTTGCATATATTAGCTTGAACAGTTTCCATTCCGCAGTAGAACTCGCAGCAACATTGATATAATAATACGTCAATTGTATTACTTTCAATTTATTTATGTAAATAATAATTTCGTGAGATAGACTGGACGGAAAAAACTTAGTCAAGTTCAAAGTTTCGCAAGCGTCCGAGCCGGTCTCTAAATTAGCAATTTTATTTTGCCGTTGAAATCAATTCGATGGAGTGAAATAAGTTTAGTTTTTGTCTTACAGGGTTGCGTAACTGACCGCCATAGGTCGCTGTAACCTCAGTTACCGCGTAGCCCTCGAAGTGATAACAAAAATTCAGATTAGAATATTACAATTTAATATTCGCTACAGTGTATTAAAGTCGAAAGAGCAAATATTCCGCGGCGGTTTCAGCGCATGTTAATATTCCCTGTTCCGACGGTGTTTAAAAATTCCCGGAGAAAAAAAATGTTTTAACGAGTCGGAAGCAATGTATTTTCACAATTCGATGTAGCTGGAAAAATGCACAAAACGAAAATGAGATGAAGTTAAAGTATTATTAGTTTTTAAACGTTTAGAAACGGTTTCGAAAATATGGCGGTAAACGCTTCGTATTGTCAGATTGCATCGTTTTTCATTGGTGAGTAATTATTGTAAAAAGTCTTTATCATTTTAAAAATCTGAACTATCTGATTCCCGCGAGTGCGCGGTGCTGATCGGCCTTCGGCGTCGCAGGTTTAGGGCTCGGGACCGTGGCTCAGTCTTCGGGCTCTAATGCTAACTAATACGCAAGTATACATTTTTATCTATGAACTAATATTATAAATGCCAAAGTAACTCTCTCTCTGTCTGGGTGTTTGTTGCGTTATCACGGCTAAGCGGCTGGACGGAACGATCTGAATTTTTGCATGGATCGGAGACGGATGTCCCACCGGCTTAGATCGGTGGATCTAGAAGCATCACATTTTGAACAGGACTTCTTTAAATATGTAGATATATAAATAATATATATATTAGGTCAGAATATATAAAGTAAGAGTACTTATATGAACACTAAGAAGATTATGACAGTTTGTATGGGAGTAAGTCATTTTTATTTTATTTTATAGTAGCGTTAACCAGCGACTTCGTTCGCGTGGACTTACAAAAAAAAGTAGTCAATATGTAGACTACCTTAAAAAAAAAAATGACTTACTTCCATACAAACTGTCATTCCTTTACTAAAGGGATGAATTTTCAAAAATCCTTTTTAGTGTATAGTCCTTTTTAGTGTTTAGTGTTTATTATAGTGTGTCCTCTTTATAAGTACTCTTTCTTTATATATTCTGACATAATATATATATGATTTATATATCTACATACTTAAAAAAGTCCTGTTCAAAATTTGATGCTTCTAGATCCACCGATCTAAGCCGGTGGGTCACTTAGAGAAATTCGCATAGCTCCGTCAATAAGTAAATTCGTATATATGCCATCGAAACGACATAAAGATGGGGCGCAACTTGCGTTGACACTGGCGGCGGGCGCCGTCACATCTTTCTGATCCGCGGAGAAGGGAGGCGCGGCGGCTAATTCAGCGGAGCAGCACACGAGCGGCTTGGTTATATATTTGAGGTTTTTTAGGTAGACATAATAGGTCTCTGGGGGTGAGAGCTCATCTCACAAAAATCTATCAGAGCTCTTGTTGAAGCGATGACCAAAATGTTGGCGTTTATTTGGTCCAACGTAATTAAGCTTTGCCATTCAACATGGTATAGTAATGCAGCCAGCATGTTGAGTACGGTGCCAGAACTAGTAGCCGGCTTGAATGTATTATCTTTATTTATTTATTTTATAGAATATGGATCCCCAACAGAAGTTACACATTACATTCACATTATGAAACATAGGCATCAAGCTGGGTGCACCCCCAATTACAGGAGACCACGTCGTGCTCTTGGAGGTTCGACTAGACTAAACTAAAATGAAAATATTTTTTGCTGCCTGCAGAGTACAAAATAGTTTAAATTTAATTTAGATTACATTGGAAGTGGAAAAAATTACTAGCGAGTCTTAATTATACAATGAGAAAATGTAGCAATATATGAAGCGAGTTAAAACTAGGAAACATCAAAATAATTATATTTAAATTTGGCAAATATTAAGCTGTGTAATACAACTGTTCGTATCATGTAGTACGCTATGAAGTTAATGTAGTGTTAGTTTGTTTAGTTAACAAAAGGTTAAAAAATATAATTAATTAAAAAAGTATATGTAGAGATGACTAGCCCTGATGCCAGAGTAAGTTCTAAGCTGGTAACGTTAGTTAAATAATTCATTACTTGGCATGGGTTTAATATATTTTTTACCTATTATAGTCTTAGATATTTTTTACCTCTACTTCTAAGGCTCTAGTTAAACATAAGTAATGCAATGTGCATCTTATGAACTCACTAAGACCTTGATTTATTATTATGGCATGGTAAACTAATCATGTATGTAATTTATAATAATTATGTCTAGATCAGAATCGGAACAAAGACCAGTTGCGAGTCGTACTCGCGCACCTAGGATTCCGTACCAAAGTTATCATAAAAAATGTATTTTCCTTTATTTATTTCGGGATCGTTAGTGTAATCCCAACTCACACTCGATTGATTGTTAATATTTTTTGTTATACTATAGAGTTCCACTAAAATAACATCGAGTTTGACGTTTATATGAATAGCCGTTTTTACGATAAAGCAAAAACAAGAAATGTCACAAAAAAAAAGTAGTTTCTTTTAATGGACAACCCCCTTATTTTTGTACTCTTTCATTATTTTTCAGGACATTCGCAGTAATTTTTACAATTTACACAATACGTGTTGTATTGTATTACTTGTTACCAAGTTCTTTTGCGTTGGTTCTTAATTTAGAAATTGTTTTGTACCAATAAATATATTTGATTTGATTGTGTAATTTTTTTTTGCGTCTACCTAAGTACTAGAGACTTTTTAGGATGGACGGACAGATGGTCGAGCAGACGGCGCGGCGTAGGCTTATCAATAGACCCTTTGTGTACGGAACCTTAAATACTTGTCTGTTGATCTTTCAAAGAAATATTTATCTAGTAATGTGTCACTGAAGTGACACTTTAATATCCTTTTAAGTATACTATACATACGTGGGGATATAAATACACCCACGTATTTATAAATAATGTAGGTGTAGGTAATGCAATTAACTTCCGTGATTGCAACTTGCAATTAACATGCGGTCAATTGCAGACATGCTAGGTTATGAATAAATATATATATATCATGACTCTCTGATTATGCAGATTCCCCTCCGCTTTGGCTGACAAGTGTGTGAACCTTTTGGATAGATGCACCTGTTCCATAGTTAGTTCCATGGTGGAGGCCAATGGCCACCACGCGTTGAGTTGTCGTTGATGCACGGGAAAGTTTTCGCGTCACCATGCCCTCAACGATATAGTCCTTAGAGCTTTAGATATAGCCGTCGTCTCGGCTAAGCACACAAGTGCTAGAGGCAACGGCAAGAGATCGAATGGCTTGACCTTAGTACCTTGGAAATGCGGTAAGTGCTCGGTGTGGGACGCCACTTGCGTCAGGACTGTCACCGCTAGCTACCTTGGCAAGATGCCGCGTGCAAAAAGCGTCTGAAATACGCAGCGATGGAGCCTCACTATTATTTTGTGCCCATCGTATAGTTGGAGAGCTGAAGCGAAGAGTATGGTGGCCGAAATAAGGCGTAGGCTGATAGAAAAGTCAGGGGACTCGCGCTTCAGTTCGTTCCTAGTGCAAAGGTTGGCAATTGCCATCCAGCGTGGCAATGCGGCGAGCATTATGGTCACCTTTGCACCAGGAATGAGCCGGGTAAATAACTGAACTGAATCTATGGGTGTTGTTGTCTATGTCTTTGTATATCACATGCTATCCGTGGCGTCCCCGACACTGAGTACTAATGGGGAAGCTATGAGTGTGAACGTTATTTATTATTGTTTTTTTTTTTCACAGGTGTCGCCAAACTATGTTATATGGCGGCGCCAGTAGGGCAATGTGACCACTGCTGCCCGCACGACGATGCTGTTGACATTCAATACAAGCTCTTCACAAGGTATGTAAGCTTTTACTCGCCATAATGCATTATTATTATAATGATCTATAGCATCGATTTAGCAATAGACAAGTGACTCCTGTAGTAGAGTAGTAGAGTAGTAGACTCCTCCTCAAGTGACTTAGTCCTATTGTACCTCCTAACTGACTTTAGTCCCGAAGAATCCAACTCAGATAGACAGCGTTCGGAAAATTGCGTGATATCTTCTCGTTCAAAATCTGTGTGTGTGCTACCAGCTTTGACATAATAATATGTCAACTGAGACGTATCCATGATTCGAGGGATGCGGCCTGCCCATTGCCACTTCAGCTTGCAAACCTTGAAAGATATGCCATTGACTTTGGTTCAGCGACGAATATCCTCGTTCCGGTTTTTATTGCGCAAAGAAACTCCGAGCATAGCTCTCTCCGTTGCCTGCTGTGTCACTCTGAGTTTAAAAATAATATAATTAGAACTAATATACTTATTATACAGTATATTAATATTAAAAATTTCTGTGACTAGTTCTACGATTTTTTATTATCCTGTGAAGTTAGTGAAAGTAGTAAATTTTTTCAGATTCAATCCTGACGACTTCCAATTATTGCCGTTGGGAGATATTAACACACTAAGAAACACTGCATTCGACGCTTCAAGACCCACTGTCATTTACGTGATGGGATTCTCCGAAGCAACAGATGGTCCGAGCACTACCTTGCTTAAAAATAGTAAGTTTCTCGGCAAAATAGTGATTTCTTAGTTTCGTCGCATTTTCCTAGAATATAGAGAGTAGATGTTCTATATCCGTGTTTACTAGGTATACCTTCCTATACATGAAAGTCCTTTAAGTCGTTTATATAAAAAATAATATTATTTAAAGTAAAACAAAATACCCGACAGCAAAATGTAGTCTGTCACTCCGGTCGTAAAGAGGAATCAAACGACACCTCTGTCGACAAAATTGGTCAAGCCGTTCAAGCTATAGGACGGTATATAGGAACATACAAACATACTTACATACACCCCAAGGACATACATACCCCTTCTTCTTCATCAGTCAAGTAAAAAGGTATCTAACAGATACGGTATTTGGATTATCTTTATATGTTCAATAGTCTCAGGATAATCCAACTATTTGTTTTGTGTAGTAGGCTAAGCTGCTAAGGTGGTTTGTTTTAGTTAATATGTATCTTGAAATTAAAAAAAAAAATACAGAGGGGTAAAGACAGTTATCTTGGTACTTTTGAATTTACTATACTGTATTAGTGTGATCTATATATCTATATATGGCACTTTACTTGAAATGCCTTAATCAAATGTAAAAAAAAACTCTTTACACTCTCACTAAGATTCCCTGCGTCAGGGATCCCAGGAACAAAAACAAAGACATGGATTTGTCATGGGCTAATCGTTGAACTGGGCCTATCGAGATTTGCCTGGGAGAATGCCGGCGTATCGTGATCTGCCCAGTTCAACGATTAGTCCACGGCAGATAAAAGACCGCCGAGGACCGCCTACTTATAAGGCAGATGCGTTAGACGGCCATCAAGTAAAATGGCCTCAAAATTCATAAAATTTCGTGCTCAAAAGTAATTTAAAAAAATCTCGTTTCTAGCTTATCTGACGACGTTGGACTACAATTTCGTAGCAGTAGATTGGTCCAGGCTAATTGCATTTCCTTGGTAAGTAAGCAGAAAAATAAAAAAAATAAGTAATCATTGAGGTTATCATTGACTATTATAGTTTATTAGGTTACTACCCGACCTGACATCGTGTGAAAGAGATGGCTATAAGCGAAAGGGAGAAGATATAACCTTAGTAGTTTGTTTCTTTTGCTCTCGTGAAATTCAAGTCTAGCTGTCCCTTTCGCACGATGTCAGGTCAGGTAATGTAGGGAAGCCCTTAGTAGGCCGCGCGCATTTTCGGGATAAGTGTTTGTTATAAGCTACCTCCGTTCAATTTAGCTGAAATCTGTTCGGCCACAGATCAGAAAACAATTATATCGTTCGTGTTTGAATGTCTCCACCTTAAAAACAATTAATTTTTAGTACTTACGTGTGAAATAAGGCGCCATCTTTCAAGTGATTTTCATCACAGCTGGTATTTTTTCCAACAATCACCGAAAAACGAGGAATTTCGTCAGAAATCGAAAGAAGCGAATCTGTGCCCAAGGTGAATTCGAATAAAACAATGGCAACTCCTGGTTGTTTTTGGCCTGATGTTTTCTTCATTATTTTCTGACCTGAGGTTCAGCCGTAATGGTGTTCAGTTAAAACAAATATTTAGATACTCGTAATTTTTCGTATTTATTACATTACTATGATTTACTGACCGATATCATCAATGTACCGGAAGACGCAGCGTAGGTAGGCCTCCCACTACATGGACCGAAGACATTGTGAAAGTCGCGGGCAACCGGTGGACGCAAGTAGCCCGTTGTCGATCTGTGTGGCGCTCTAAGGAGGAGGCCTATGTGCAGCAGTGGACGTCTTATGGCTGATAATGATGATGATCTATGTTTTACTATGAAAACTGACGTGGTTTTGATACATTTAGTTTTAATAAAACGGGAATACTCACGTTAAATTGAATCGGCTATTCCGACTATAGTTTCGATCACACCGACTAACCGACCCAATTTAACGTGAGCATTCCCGTTTTATTAAAACAAAAATCATCTATGTTCCTAATTTATCGTCTATTTTCGGTTTTTCCTCATGCTATGCTTCTCACACGTAAGTTTGCAGTGGAATAGTAGGTACCTAGTTACGAAATAAACGCCGAAATCCGGTCTCTCAGTCTGATTATAAAACCAAAACGAATAGCATTTTCAGGCGCGATGCTTTCAGGCTTATATTTACGACCCTGTGGCTGGCAGCCAACTACTGCACTCGATTTATGTCAGTGCTATGCTCGAAACTTATTCGATGCCACCACTAAATGTAATTAAAATTCTCGTCTCCATCACAAACAATGACAACGTATATTTTTATAGACTGACAACTTATTTTTTTGTTTTTTTTTTCTCTGTTATAAAACTTAATACATAGATTATACTATTGAACGATATCTATGTATCTTCTTCTCATATAGAAACACTAGCCTCCGGCTGTCTGGGCCGTTCGGGGCGGTTCCTCAATGCTTCTTCTATTATGAATAAAAATTGAAGCATAAACATTAAAAATCGTTGGTAAGCGCATTACTGGAAAACGGCTGGACCGAGTTGACTATGTTTTGTTTATATAGGTTTTCATGAAAAGATTCGAAAAGTTTGCGAGGCCGAAGGCCGAGCTTCGCTCCCGAATCCTAAACCTGAAAGAACGAAAGCCGAGCTATATTGCGTACGAAGTCACGAGCACCAGCTAGTAACATTTACATTTTTAAGGTACATAACAGCAGTGCGCAACACAGTCTACATGGGGAATCGGCTAGCCTTATTTGTGGAGTTCCTAGAAACAGCTGGGGTGCCGGTGTCTTCCCTTCATATCATTGGATTCTCACTGGGTGCCGAAGCTGCTGGATTCGCTGGGAAATACCTAAAGGCGAGGGGTCGTATGATTGGAAGAATAACCGGTAAGTAGATAGGATTGCTTCCGTTTTCGAAGACTGTCAGATTTGGTCGAGTTCGTTGTTGATAAATCAATTATACTTGTATAGCATTCATAGAATTTATTTTGTACGCATGAAGTATATATAGCCAAACACAAAAAGTTTGCTTCAATTAAGCCATTTGCATCTACCGGTTGCCCGCGACTTTCAGAATGTCTTCGATCCACCAAGTGGGAGACCTACCTACGCTATGTCTTCGGGTTCGTGGTTGCGACCCAAGAACCTTTCTTCCCTATCGGCTATCGGTTCTTCGACAGATTTGGCCAGCCAGTGGACACTGCAGCTTGCAAACCATGAAACCTATGTCGGAGACTTCGGTTCTTCGGAGAAAATCATCGCTACAAATTTTATTGCACACAGAAACTCCGAGCATAGCTTTCTCCGTTGCCCGCTGTGTGACTTTGAGTTTCTCAAAGAGCTAGCAGTTAAGGACCACGTTTCAATTCCATATGTTATCACTGGTCACACGTACTGTTGAAGACACTTGTCTTCAGGCACTACGGGATTTTGGACGAGAAGCTATCACGTAATTTCCCGAACACTGCTCACCGGAGTTGTTCATTAGCAAGTCACAAAACTCTCACAACGTTTTTCTTTCTCCTGGGCCCCTATTCGGAGAAATGACATTTTATCTCGGTCACTCTCACTCCCATTAAATTCTAACTTAGAGAGACAGTGACCGAGATAATCTCGAGCGCACAGGAATTCGTCTATCGGCCAAAGCCAAATGACGAAGCTGAAGACCGAGAACGGCAGTATCATTACGTCGAAAACGGAGATTCTGAGAGAGCTCGAGAGGTTTTACGGACAGTTGTACACCTCGACACGAAAACCCATTGTCAGAAGTGCTCAGGACTCCAGAGCCGAACTGACCCGACACTACACCGAGGACATCCCAGACATCAGCCTGCACGAGATTAGAATAGCTCTCGAGCAGCTTAAAAACAACAAGGCGCCGGGTGATGACGGAATAACCACTGAGCTTCTGAGAGCGGGTGGAAAACCGGTACTTTTAGTCCTCCAGAAGTTATTTAATTCCGTCATACTCGAGGGAACTACGCCAGAAGCATGGCACAGGAGTGTGGTGGTGCTGTTCTTCAAAAAAGGTGATAACACCTTACTGAAGAATTATAGGCCCATCTCGCTCCTGAGCCATGTTTACAAGCTGTTTTCGAGAGTTATTACGAACCGTCTCGAACGCAGGTTTGATGACTTCCAGCCTCCCGAACAAGCCGGGTTCCGTAAAGGTTTTAGCACCATGGACCACATACACACGCTCCGCCAGATTATACAGAAGACCGAAGAGTATAATCGGCCATTATGCCTGGCGTTTGTGGACTATGAAAAAGCCTTCGATTCCATCGAGACCTGGGCGGTATTGCAGTCCCTTCAGCGATGTCATATTGACTATAGGTATATCGAGGTGATGAAGTGTTTGTATAGAAACGCCACCATGTCAATCCGATTGCAGGACGAAAGCACGAAGCCAATCCAATTGCAGAAAGGCGTGAGACAGGGAGATGTTATATCTCCAAAACTGTTCACGACCGCATTGGAGGACGTTTTCAAGCTCTTGGACTGGAACGGATTCGGCATCAACATTAATGGCGAATACATCACTCACCTTCGTTTTGCCGATGATATAGTAATCATGGCAGAGTCGCTAGAGGACCTCAATATTATGCTCAACGACCTCAGTAGCGTTTCCCAACAGGTGGGTCTTAAAATGAACATGGACAAGACGAAAATCATGTCGAATGCCCATGTTGCACCCGTACCGGTAGTTGTTGGGAACGATGCGCTCGAAGTAGTTGACCATTATAACTACCTTGGACAGACTGTCCAGTTAGGTAAGTCCAACTTCGACAAAGAGGTCGCCCGAAGAATCCAACTCGGATGGGCAGCGTTCGGAAAATTACGTGATATCTTCTCGTCCAAAATCCCGCAGTGCCTGAAGACGAAGGTCTTCAATCAATGTGTGTTGCCAGTGATGACATATGGAACTGAAACGTGGTCCTTGACTACTGGCCTTTTGGAAAAACTCAGAGTCGCACAGCGGGCAATGGAGAGAGCTATGCTCGGAGTTTCTTTGCGCGATAAAATCCGGAACGAGGATATTCGTCGAAGAACCAAAGTTGCCGACATAGCTTTCAGAGTTTGCAAGCTGAAGTGGCAATGGGCGGGCCATATCACTCGAGGAACCGATAACCGGTGGGGAAGAAAGGTTCTTGAGTGGCGACCACGAACCGGAAGACGCAGCGTAGGTAGGCCTCCCACTAGGTGGACCGACGACATTGTGAAAGTCGCGGGCAACCGGTGGATGCAAGTGGGCCGTTGTCGGTCGGTGTGGCGCTCTAAGGGGGAGGCCTATGTTCAGCAGTGGACGTCTTATGGCTGATGATGATGATGATGATGATGCACAGGAATAGGGTCCCTGAGAGGAAATCTTGTGCATTTGCTTGCGTCAAGTGCGTAAAGTGTGTGCGCGATGTTTCAAAGTTTTATTGCAAATGTCTTTGTCGCAAGTCATAGTCACAAGTCAAGCAAAGCAAGTCACGATTAAGGCCAATTCATGCCCCAATAAAATGCTGTGGATGTTAATAGAGCTTCTGTGAAGATTTGCAGTAACGAGAAAAATATAAGTTTTTTACTAATATGTCACGTTGGCGTCAAAACTCGCTTATTAAACGTTTTCAGGTCTGGATCCAGCATACCCAGGGTACAGTTTTACGAACAGTGACGGTCACTTGGCCAAAGGTGACGCTATATTCGTGGACGTACTGCACACAAACCCTGGCATCTTCGGCTTCCCACAAGCGATAGGTGATGTGGACTTTTACCCTAATGCTGGCAGCTACGTACAACCAGGCTGTTGGGTTGACCAGCTGATAAAGAACAGGGAATTTAGATTTATCTGTGAGTATCTATATATTGATTATTTCAATCAAAATGGATAGAGTGAATGGGAGGCTTTTGCCTTGCAGTCTGACAAACATGGCTAAAATAAAAATAAAAAATCTCTCAAGTGTGTTACAACTGAACTCTCTTTTAGGAGTTTTTTTTTAGAGTTTTATATTTTAAAGAATAAAGTTCTCAAGAATCCTTTATGTCGAAGACGTAACACACTTGCCTTAAAAATTTGTTTTTTCCTCACGATCATCCTCAACCTGTACTCTCATTTGGTTTAAAGTTTTATTATTTTGCACAAATTTCTATCTTATACCATTATTAAGAATTTTTATACACCTCTGAATGATGTATTACATTACGGACGTTTTTCCAAGGACATTTGCTCTAACTACCACCAGATCCGTATCGGACTAAACGAGGTTGTAGTTACAGATGAGGTTTTTTTACTATGTTACTCTTTTCTGTGGTTGTCATTTCATTGAGTATTTATAAAGTTTTCCTTTGTCCTGATTCCTAACCAAACTAATAAACGAATATACTTCCTTACGCATTGCGTAATTATAACAGCCCAGGGCGGCGCCATAAACCTACATTTCTGAAGAAATTATCGCTATTTAAAAGGTGCTAAACTTTTAAATAACTGATAAGGACTTTCGCCGTCGTTGTGTTCGAGGATGGTAAAAGCACCTAACCTTTTTTAAACAAGTAACCTTAGAATCACAACTGTCTATCAAGCCGTATACTTATCAAAATACTATTATAGTCATAGAAAAGATGATGACTTGTTGATGTGACAAATCATATCAAAGCTCTATGTCACTGCCCATCGAAGGTCCGTAGTCCAACTGGTTGGTCAGAGTACTTGGAAAACGAGCCCTTCACGCTTTATTATGGTTCTTTACAGATGGTTGTAGTCACGTCCGTGCGTGGCGCTTATATGCGGAGTCTATAGAGAATCCTAGAGGGTTCCCTGCGACCCTCTGTCAAAATTGGAAATCTGCTTCTAGCCGCTGTTCGTTCCAGACTCATGGGTACATGGGCTTTTCAGCAGGGCCTCCGTAAGTAATTCGAAAGATTTCTAAGGGCCGACACATAGCAAAACGTAGCGTTATTACCCAAAATATTATTGCATGCTTATGATATACGTCGGACTACGATACCACAAGTGATCCTTGTACGATACGGGATACGATACTGATGATAGATACAGAATGTGGACTCCGCCCAAAATTTTTCTTACCGCCTAAGAGGCACGTGTGATGGCTTATGTAATGGGGTCAAAAATGAGATTTAAACCCATAATTATTTATATAGTGACATAGTTTTTGAAAGCGTACTTTTTTAAGTGGTGCATGATCCTATCTACAGCGGTCGTTGCAATGTACATACCTAACTTGTGTGGTATGTACACTTCACTATCAGTCTTCAAGGGTAGGCCGATATCCCAGCAGTGGGGTGTTTAAAGGCTGAAGCAAAACCCACTTCAGCATATTATAACAATGTCCATCCTCAAAGACCAATATTTTGTTTGCAGAATGGCTGGCAAAATGTATCTAGAAACGAACGAAAGATCACCATTCGCAAAAAACGGGCCCTAACCTTACTAAGTATAAATATGTAAGAAACCTAAACCAAATATTAGTGTCATTTTACAAAGTTATTAAAAAGAAGAAAAATAAATTATAATGAAAATAGTTTTATTAAGTACAAAAAAACCCAAACATTTCATTTATATGATATTATTTTTAAATTTTATATTTAAAAAAAAACGACATTACGCTACCGACGTGATTTTATCTATTTTGTAATGTGTAACTTGTGCGTTATTCTTTAGTAGGTAGTAGTAGGGGTAGAAAATCCTTTTAACCCGAAGGAGGGTAATGTTTTTGGGGTGTATATAAGTACCTACATATGTTTGTGTGTTTCTGTTGTGAGTTTGTAACTCATGCAGCCTTCCTAAACGGCTTGACATAATTATGACGAGTGGAGTGTCGTTGGATCTTCTGTTGGAGTGTCATTATCGTCTACATTTTGCAGTCGGGATTTTTGATTCTTTTCATAACAATACTCGTTACCTAAATACAATAAACTCTCTCCGCAGTCTTAGCAAATGACCTCGGGATTCTGAAACGTTTGTTAACTTTTTTTGATTAATTCTAATGCTGCCTTTGTCTGGCACTAAGCAAATGACAAAGGCAGCATTAAATTCAAAATCAAGCAAATGACTTGTTGTCAAAGTTAACAAATGTTTTTCGAGGTTCGCTACACGTTTTACACAAATCCGTTCAACTATTACGGAGTTAGGTAAATATATAATACACAAACTCGAACATAATCTTTGAACTTTTTGTATTAGTGTGAAAATAAACACGGTTCCATTCATACGGTGACTGTTATCAGATGTTCCGTTTACAAAGCCATATGTGATTTCCATGTAAACCACCCCGATCGTAATTATTTACCCAACTAAATCGGATAGTCACCTTTCTTAAAATAAAATGAAAATAAATTAGTTCTGTGGTACGTATTTAAAAATTTGTACGAATCATCATCATCATCAGCCAGAAGACGTCCTTCGCTGAACACAGGCCTCCCTCTTAGAGCGCTACACCGACCGACAACGTGCACTTGCATCCACCGCCCGCAACTTTCACAATGTAGTCAGTCCACATAGTGGGAGGCCTGCCTTTGCTGTGTCTTCCGGTTTGTGGTCCCTTAACGAATGCAGCGGAGAAAAAGAAAATGTTCCCCAAAAATCGACGAAATTAATTTTGGTCTTTGCCAGACGGTCGTTTGGTAAACACGAACGCTAGTAATAGCTAGTAATAGCTTTTTCAGAGGCAAATAATCAGGGCTGGCGTAGCCGTAGTACCTCCCTTGCGCCTTTGTTCCCCCTAACTATTGTAACCAGGCGTAGGGTTGAAAAACTAAGGATTACTTGGGAACGGGGCTAGGGCATATAATAACACTAGTTACTCGCGACTTTGTTCGCGTGTACTTAAAAAAAAAAAAGGATATGTCCGTCTTTGTGAAATACAGTAACTCTTCATCAAATTTTATTAAGATCCGTTCAGTCGTTTATCCGTGATAACGCGAAAAACGTCCAGACAGAGAGACAAGTTACTTCCTATAGTGCGCTAGATGGCGTTGATCCATTTTTGTGGATTTTTTGAAGTTTTGTATGGACTGAAAGTTGTAATGTAGGAAGTTCTGAATCGCGCAAGCGAAGTTTTTTGAATTAGTAAGATTACGCGCACAGTGCACGCACGTAAGAATGCCTTTCACACCATTGTAACCTATGTTAACAGGTGGTCTGCTCTTTAGTTCATCGCATTTTGTGTCAAGTTTGCGCCTTCGTTCATTTTCAAATGCGTATATACTACGCTTTAGTAACCACGCCATTCGGGCCGGTTCCCTGGTAGGGGCTCGCAACGAGAGTGCTAGATCTTGAATTTCTTCATAATTATGTCTTTAAAGTCCTTGTGTATTAAGAACTGGCTACCGCACTTTCGCTTCCCGTTCTAGAGCTCAGAAAAGAAAAGGCGCATCGCTTCACTCTGGTCGGGTATCCAAGACAGATGGCCACACCACCGAAGCTGGCGACGCATAAGATAGGCTTCCATACCGCAAACATTATCTCGCCGAATTACATCAGTGTTCCTAACGCAGTCTGACCACTTAATGTTCATTATGTCGCGGAGACATCTTAGTTGGAACCTAACAAGCGAGCGTATATGTGTTGGCGGCACCAACACCATCTCTCAAATTGTCTACAAAATGTTTGGCAGCTCCACTGCAATTTACACTTTGATTTGAGTGTTAAGTTTGATGTTATGCGAGCGAATATGTCGCGCAGTTTTTCAAAAGCAGCCCATGAAACGCCGACTCTGCAGTTACATTTAAGTACTTGATTTTACATAAACTCAGTAATTTATACAACAACAAAGTAGCTCTTCCAATACTTCAATGACTATAGCGAAAATTTGTTATGGTGCTTTTTTTGGTAGCTACATCCTGTAATTTTAAGATTTGGATGAAAAAATATTTATAAATTATGCATAAATGTTTTTAAACATGTATTATGGGAAAAGCTGTTTTTTTTTTCTGGGAGACCGTGGTTGGTGGCGTATTTAAAGCTGTAATTATTGAGCTCTACAGCAGCCACTGATTCACCTCTGTGTTATATTTTTATATCGCCTGCTAAGACATGGCGATCGCTAGTGGAGTTGACCCCTAAAATAAAGTATAATATTAAAAGATTGGCAGAGTAGGTTCAGGAAAGCAAGTAGGTTCACAGCTGTGGAAATTCCAAAAACAAAGGTTACATTGAAAATCCTTAAAAGACCTGCAGGGTTAGCATACGCACCGCGACAAAATCTTTTTGTTAAGCAAGAACAGGACGCGGCTACGATTATGTATACGTTTGTCTCATTTTTCATGACATGAAGGGTAGAGAAGATTTTGTCGCGGTGCGCATGCTAGCCCTGCTGGCCAAGATAAACTCAGAACAAGGGCAAAGTGTTACAAGAAAAAGAAGGCAGTCCCGCGGTGGGCGATTGAGGTGAGGTGATTTCTTTTGTTCATGTAACCTATCTGGGACTATCCGCACAAATATAAAAGTCTGGTGACCCCGCGGTCGCCCGTGACGTCAGAGCATCGATCGCACTCCCGCCTAAACGCGGTTGTCAGCTTTGCTGGTATCGGGTAAAGGGTATAATGCGTCGAATAATTAGCTCAGCCGGAGCAAACTCGTTCACCAGCCCGGACGGAACAGTATGCTATGCTTATGGCAATTTTGGGGCAATGCTGATGCTCTTTCTAGCTGCTGTCAGTCAGTTCAGAATTTCTTCTGCTTCGCTCGCACGACAGCTTTGAAGATGTGCTATTATACTGAGGGTGATATTGAAAAATATTTTTGAAACATTTTCTTTATTATTACACTAGTAGCGCCCTGGGTTTCACCCGCTGTACCATGGGAATTGTATAACTCTTTGCTTATTTGCAGGGTAAAATGTACCCCTATACCAAATTTCATTCATATCCGTTCAGCCGTTACGGAGTTAACTCGGAACAAACACACTTACATACTTACACATTTACGCAATAACGTTCGTATTTATAATATTAGTGTTATTTAAAATGTCTTGTTGACTCATGCAAGTTTTCATTTATTTGTGATTTCAGCGAACGGCAAGATGTTTTGCTCTATTGCTCAGTTTGACCACAATTGACCTGACATCACTAAAAAAATCATATCTATCTGGTATATTTCTTTTATTACACATTTTTTCTCGGTACAACAAAGGTGTGGTAAGTCTCCACAGTAAAATAAAAGGCGTGGAAAGACCCCAACAACCAGCTAAAAAAGCCTGTTCTAAGTTATCGGTTCTTCTACGGATAAAATTGACACGCGTCTGGTCAAGTTTTTGGCCAGTTATTTTTCCTTTCATATTCCCTTTGTATGTTATCAGAGACTTTACCAAAGTATCAAAATAGTAAAGTGTCCGGAATGTGTCGAATCCAAGGAAGTAGCGAATTAATCAAAGTAGCGAATTAGGAAAAGTGTCGACCCGTTACTGGACTCGGCCAGCTCATTGCCACATCAAATTGCTTATCCTATCAGCTATATCGGGTACTTTAGTTATTTGATACCTTTTGACCTTTCAAAGAGAAAAGATAGATTATAATAGCTTCAAGATAATATCTTCGGCGTAAATACGCGTAAATGTTATGCGTGTATACGCTATATGAGGTAAAAAGGGTCTGAGGTGTGTTGTGGCATTCTTGCCGAGTCAGGTACAATTTGCGGATGAAGGTTCGACAGTTGACTGGATCGTGTCCGTTTAAAATAAGCTGACATAAATAGAGTAGTAGAAGGTTTGGTCTAATGGTAGAATAAGGTTGTTCAGAACATTAAATTCCGCAAAATAAAATCAAATGCAATCTATTACTTATCTACGACTAGCTGCGCCGCTGCGCCCCTGCTTTTTTTCACCTGCGTGGAAGATCTCTCGGAACATAGATAAGAATGTATACTCCTCGGAAGTCGAAAAAAAACCGGGATAAAACTATGGCTCTAGAACATACAAATTACGCGATGCGTTGCTCTGTGGCTGCGTGAAAGAGGAACAAACAAACACATAATAAATTACAGATATTGTTTTACTGCACTTTTAGTTTCTTTTTTGTTTTTTTTTAAATTCATTTTTCGTTCTTAAATTCAATTGATTAACAAAAAAACAAAAACTAATTAAATTATACTTTTCAAGTTCTTGCAGGTCAAAGTAACATGAAAATTAAGCGCTGAGCCGAGGTACCTCCAAGGTACTTGAGGTCAAGCATCATGGCAGGTCACCGAGGGCGTTTTATCGGGTATAATCCCACATAGCCCTTGTATCTAGTGAAGTCTTTCCCCTAGTCAACAATAAAAGGTAATTCCTTAGTGCGTTTGCCTAACACGGTGTTGCGATTTGCACCTTGTCTACGAACACTTATTTTTCTATACTTACTTATTTATCTGATACGTACGACGCTATTCCAACAAACACTGTCTTCCAGCCCCTTTTTTTTTGTACTTGGGGAAAATAAAATGCACTTACGTATACCCGTCCGCTGGGTGGACGGACGGGCTATGTCGGACTAGATCAACCGCTATCACTCTACATAGATTCCAGTGGCCATAATTAAAAAAAACATTAAGGTATAAAATAAACTATAAGGAATATATAAAATTATATTATTTAACATATATAACTTTATTGTTACATTTTTTTTCACAGCAGCAAACACAAAGTACGTATTTTAATAAAAATATTTTTTTCAAATTAAATCACTTGTTTAACTTTTTTTTTTACCATGTAAAAATCGTTTAAGTATTCTTTTAAATCGTAATCAACGGGTATGAAGTAAATTATGATGGCATCGATTCTATTGTACTGTGTTACCCAATGCTTAAGATTCATGTGAGCACGAAGTAAGTGATTCACAAACTTCTTCTGGGGCTGCTATATTAGTTATTGTGCATACAATCTCAAATTATCTATTTCTAAACACATCTCAACGATCATTATATAAAACTATACAAGTGGCTTTGAAACGTTTATAGCGATTATATACCGCAGCTTTAGAGGTCGCAACCTGCCCAACATTATGGTGCTACAAACATACCGCGTCTTTTCAGAACAGGACTAGTTCACAGCTATGTTGTACCTGAACTGGTTGAAAACTGCTCCCAAGAGCTCCGAGACAAGATCATGTCAACATCTGGACAGTACAGTCAGCCAAGCGGTCATAGTACCGGTTATTGCCAAAGAACACCTGTGCAGCGGCAGTACACCGACTACACTCCTGCTGCATGGCAGCTACGTGCCACGAGTGGGCCAAAGACACGTTGTACACGAGCTGGTCGAAGGCTGCGTCCAGGAACTGAAGCTCAACGCGGCTCAACTGGCCTGGTATATCGAACTTCTTGCAAATACCTTTATTGTTTAGAAGTAATTCGACTGCGAGGTATCTAAGGGGAGAAGGAGAAACAAATAAATAATGCCCATGCTTTTACGATTAACAAATATGCATTTTAATTAAACACAATCTGATGGAAAACCGTGATGGAGCCGTTGATGCTTGCCTAACGAATACTTTTCGCAAGATGAATTCCCGGAAGATTTTTTCGCTCCCTGCCCGTATACATAGTTCACCTGGCTGTACCAGGGGCATTTTTTTTCACCTCAAAATAAATGGGTGTAGGGATTTTTATTTTTTCAGTCGTCCAGTTTGGTTCACCTGGCTGAACCAGGGGTAGTTCTTTCTTCCCATGGTCCTCCTGTATTATGGATAAGGACGCAAACTATTTATTTTCTTTCTATACTGTTGTCCTTCTTTACGTAACAACTATGGTCCTTTTATGGTCCATCTTCTCGAAGGAATGTAAATGAAACTTCACGATGAATTTCTAACTTTATTAAACAGCACAAATATTTTTTTCACCTATACACGTGGATACTGTACCAAAAACAATGGACCTACCAAATATCAACACAACAGAAACAAATTCACAAATCAATCACGCACAGTTTTTTATGTTGAGTTTCACATCAATCTCACATCGTAAAGGCGCAGTTGTCGAATCTGCCGTACGGCCTCGGAGAGAAGAAATTAGTGGAACATCTATCCACTATGCAAGACGAACACCTGTACTTGACGTACCAGTCGTGCATCATTCGTAGCTTCGCATTCAGCTCATTAACAGCATTGTCTACAAGTATAGTTTCTTGGTGGTTCATCCTCTCCAAGCCGAAGTATTTGTTGACTCCATGCCCATTTAGCTCCAGAGTGCTTGCGATGAATCTGCAGCAAGAAGATCTTTTTGTAGCTTTCGTTTAATATCTCTTGCTAAGTCTTTGAAGAGTAGAGTGTAAGAGAGCGATGACATTGGTCACGCTAGCTCACAGCTACTTTCGAACATGTTTGTTGCAGTAAAGTTTGATAAACCTGAACTCCGAAATCACGATGCTCGTGGATTCAATGCGCAGTAAAGTAACATGAACACTGAACGGGGGTAATATTTGGGATTTGATAACGTCGTAAAAATTTAGTGACCGTAATGCGGTATCCACTCGGGGTTGTACGTTTTTACGAGGATTGACAAAGGGAATTTTAATCAATTACAATCAATTATGGATAGTTGCAAAATTGCAAATCAATAACTGATATACTTACAACGGTTTTAGTTTTAACTCTAATCGACATAGAGTTTAGGAAAAGACTCAGAGACAGAAAGCCAGTTCCACACGAGTGATTAGCACGTGCACGCACGCCTATGTGATAAGCACGTAGTAGTCTATACTACTATGGTACGGGCCCTGTTATCGCTTTACCTATTCATAGGGTCAATGGCCTCTAGATTCTGTTATGTCAATATTACGAATCAAATCTAACTGGACTAAAATTATTCTTTTTTCATTTCAATATATAAAAATAGGAAGGAAACATTTTTAGTGCCGTCAAATTTAGTTTAGTTAAGAAAATGGTACTACAGAATCGACACCAATAATTATTTTAACAAGATTAGGTACTAGAAGAAATTGACCGTAAAACGAACACGTTTCTTATGGGTTTTAGTTAGTAAGATAAGGCTTCATCACTACCTATCTACGAGTACTTTAGACATAAACCCTGTCATTAACATAGTAAGATATTGACAAATTCTACATATCTACCAAAGGTCAAGCTTAAAATTCATAGTAAGAGTAAGACAATCACCTGGCAGGAGATATAACATGTGCCCCATCCGTTTCAACGAAACCCGTCAGTTTTGGCACATCGTGGCATAGAAGAGCGTGCGCCACCTTGATCACCAGGCCGGCTAAAGCGTGGGCCTCGCTCAGATCTGCCGCCCTGAGGCAAGGCCCGTCTGATCTCGCAACGGCCATAGGAGCATGTCGCACGGCGTCCGTCATAAGTAATGCATTGTGCTGGGGAGTGCGAAGATTTTGTGTGTAATAGGACATGGAAGGGCGACCGAAGAAGATGCGAGTGGAATGAGTGAAAGAGCGCGAGAGGGGAATTAATGTAGAGATAACGACCGCTAAGGTAATGTAAAGAAAAGAAACGTGCTATGCCAACGTCACCAAGATGACGTCGATTCTTATTTACGGTGACTGAGAATCTAATAGAGTAGAGCTATTTGTAAATTTCTGTCATCTACACCAATTCACAATAAATTCACCATAACGCAAGTAAAACTCGCTCCGTTTGTTTAATTAATTGATTATTAACTTTTTAAAATTTCTAAAATAATATTGTAAAAAGGTTTAAAAAAATTACCGTTTAAAACCTAATAAATATCTCAAAATAATAAACACCAATAAATATCATATTTTTGTAATTGGTTTTTGTGTACAATTTGTTTTTTTCCATGAATAAAAATTTGTCTATTGTCTATTGCCAGGGTGACGAGCGCAGTGCATTGCCGCGCATGGGTTTTAACTGTCAAAGTTCTAAATTCTGGGTGGTACTGAACTGATGGGCAAGTATAGTCACTCTGTAATCTTTGCCTACCTATATACTTCTTTAAGATAGATAGATAGATTGATAATTTTATTCAATGGTTGAATTACAAACATCATATAATTAAATATAGGAGCTGTGCATCACACCGTATTTCGTCATTAATACAATTTCAATAATCAATTTCAAATAACCTAATAAATTTAATATAATACAATTAATTCAATTTAATTTATTTTAAATATAATAAATTTTCGTTGTAATCGTAACAACATTCAAATATTAAGCGTTCATATTATTAATATAAAAATTGCTGTAAAGAGGCATCATTCGTTCATTATTTAATTAATAGGTAAGCATAAAAGCGGTAGGTATTTCTATTAATTGTAGTTATTGTTCAGATATTCTTTGATTGTATAAATTGTCTTATCCAGCAGAAGGAGTCTTACTTTATTATTAAAAACTTTGTTAAAAAAAAGTTAATGGGTTGTTCCTCGTTGTCCCACTACTATAATTATATGCCACACTGGTGGGACCATGAGGAAATGTAGTTCCTCAGCACTCAACTTAGCAATGGGCCCACAGATATTACTTACCAAAACAGGCTAAATAATAATGAATTCAGGTCAAGTCTACTAGAAAAATAAAAACAAAAATAGATTTCAATTTCTTAAATTGAAACCTTTCGTATGATGCCCTACTTAGACCACGTAAACTTAAATGTATGTCAGCCTCTTCAGAATTAATTTACCAAAAGACCAAAAAAACTGTTTTGATTTTCAGATTTTATATTTTAAGTAATAAAACATTATAAAGTGCTCGTTGACAGGACTTAACCACACTAAATACTATTTTCTACCCACTTAAATCTTTCCTATTGTAAGTTTTTTACTGTGCAAACTGTCCTGCTCTAGAACGAGCTGCCTGTGTGTATCAGGCAGGCTAAATCTCTTTATACATTTAAAAACCTCGTTTATAAACATTATCTTTCTGTGTTAATTGGTACGTATGTATAATTATGTATTATTAGTTTTATAGTATATATTTTGCATATAATTATATAGTTTGTATTAATTGTGTGTATTTTATGTAGGTAGTAGGTTTATGATATATATATTTTTTCTCTTCATGTTATTATTATTTTTATGTATCTACACCACCGACCGTAGTTTTTAACTCATAATTCTGTCCATCCAAAGGTTGTCTGGAAGAAATCGCATTAGGCGATAAGGCCGCCCATTATACTTCCGGTTTTTAAATATTATTGTTCATTAATTTTTAAGTTTGTCTTTTTGGTGTATAATAAAGCTATATTTTATTGTATTGTAAATATTTGTCGATTATTTTTAGAGTTGCTGATAAAATCGGCTGACACAAATATAGTTTTACCATAACGACTCTTTTCTGTTCTGATACGAAACCCTAAAAAGGTCGAGACAGGCTTCGGAGGAAATTACGTAGATCATTAGGCAAACCCAAGTCATATTGTACAAAAGAGAAAAAACCTTCAGTTCTCTTACGTCAACGTTCCAAAAATAGCCTGTCGGGAACAAATGAACTAGAAAATGCTCAAAAACGAAGAGTCGGGACTCTTAAAATTACAGTATACCGCCTGCTTGTCCATACAAAAGCGCAAAACTATTTCTCACCCCTAAATTTTATCCAATTTTGATGATTTTATTAATGTTACACCGTGAAAAACTGTTTTTTTTCGGAATATCGCAATATACTCGTATTTGTAGTTATAGGAAGTGACCCAATTTTGGCGTTGAAATTATGACGAATAAAAGTAATTTTATTAGCAATTTTTTTTTTGTAAAAACAAAACTTATCAGCGTAAGAGTTCATCAAAAAAATCTCTCCATCGCACGCATGGGAATTAGAGAGACAGCAATACAATATTCAAATACCTACTGCGCTAATCCTTGCGGCACGATGCCCCTTTTAAGTGGAGATGAAGGATTTGTTAAACATTAAATTTTAAACAAGGTAGGTAAACGAAACGAGGCAAGGTAGGCGGAGCGTTGGCCGTCCAGCTGCGAGATGGGTCGACGATATCGTCACCATCGCGGGTCGAACCTGGACTAGATTGGCACAGGACCGAGGCAGATGGCACAGCAAGAGAGAGGCCCATACCCAGCAGTGGGATAAGGAAGGCTGTGGATGATGATGATGATGATGAAATTTTAAACAAATTCAAAAAGTTTTAAACAGCAAAGCCTATCTGAAGATCTATTGAACAACTTTATCTGACGTCTCTGAAGCCCTGGCAATCATCAACAACGTGTTGTCGTGAGGATACAACTAGGTAAACGGATTTGTGAGGATTTGAAAAGGATAATCTAAGCGGATTTGTGCGTATTCGATTTAGACTGATTGATATTGGCACTGTGGGGTTTCGTTACGGCGAACAGGAGAAGCTGTTTGGCTTATGAGGTTTTGTAAAATAACAAAAAAGAAAACATGAAAAATATCGTCTCGTATTTGTAGATATGTCATAATGAGACATCACAATGACATAATTATCACTAGTAGTTCGCGGCGTACTGAGACCTCGCGGTGCCTATATCCTCACAGCCCCTGGACCGATTCAGCTCATATCCGAACTTAAAAATTGTATTGAAATGAACTACTTGCCTACAAAGTTTCATGAAGATCGGATCAACGGTTCGTAAGTTATCGTCGGACAAATATACACACAAACATACAATGGACATTATTGACCGAGCGAAGCGAAGGTCTCAGAGTTTACTGGGACAAATCGGCTTTTGTACATCCACTTAGCAAAAGGTGGGCGTTCTACGATCCTCAAGCCGCCTGCCAAGCTTGTGGACTACGCAACCGCTATCCTCCTTTAGGGGGAGCCAGAAGAAACCCACTGCTGAACAAAGGCCTCCCCCTAAAGGAGGATAGCGGTTGCGTAGTCCACAAGCTTGGCAGGCGGCTTGAGGATCGTAGAACGCCCACCTTTTGCTAAGTGGATGTTGCTGCCCTTCCTCCGGTGCTTCTGGTCGCAGCCAAATTGTCATAGAAAAATAACTCCATTTTACAGACAAGCATTTCTTGAGTGTTGTATTTAGTTCGCCATGATCTTAAAGGATCAATTCACATCAAATTGATAGTTGTCTGGCGATTGGCACGATTTACGTCAATCAAGATTCATTAGCAGTATGTGACGCTCACGTGACAGCCAACTGATTGGAGCGTTTTATAGGGGAGAGAAAGGTTAGAAGTTCTATTAAGCCACATTTTTTTTACCCGACTACGAAAAAAAAGGGGTTATCAGTTTGACAGTCTATGTATGTATATATGTAAGTATGATCATATGTTCTATCTAATCTCCTTAACCGCTTATCAGATTTTGACAAGATAGGTGTCTATCGATGCGTCTTTGCACTCCGCGTGTCAGGCTATACGGAATTATACTATAATATAAATCCAATATGGCTGAATCTATAACAAAATTAAAAAACAAAAAAACATTTTGTTTGGAGTAGAAATATTTTGTTTGGTATCAAAATGAAGGGATTCATAAGTACATTCCAAATACGTAAAAAAAAATATGTATCAATTTATACATGAGCAGCTTATGTGTGTTTGTAGGTGCCTATTTTTTGGACCATGCCATTTTGAATTTCGCATATTTTCTTGTTTCATACTTTTACGTAGGCGAGTTTTAGTTTTTGAACTTATATTTTATTAATGACACTGATTGACGATTCATGCAAGTCGCTCGCCTGATAGTAACCGTCACGTTTGCCCATAATAGTTCAATGCCCCAAGAAATAGCTATAGAACTATAGCAGTTCAAAACAGAGCGTGGCAATGTCCTGAAAAATATTAGATGTTAAATTCTGTTTTAGATTTTCAATTTGACTAAAGAAAAATAATAAAATTAATCAATTTTCGACTCATCGCGTGGGTTCAGTTTTAGGAGGGTCCAGTTAACGTAAGAGCCTCCTTTGCTCAGTAATGACGCTGGAAACTAGGTACTTGCTACGCATGTCAGAGCTATAATGCGATAAAAAGTCGGACCACTACTTAGCACTATATCCCTCATACATAAAATCAAAATTTACTCACCGAGCTCTAACATATTCTTACATTTTAATAGATCTCTCAAATAGATAATTAAAAAAATTAAATCTCTCCTCAAATTATAAATTGAAAACGTAGTGAAAATCGACAGTACCCCTGCAAAGTCGAAGTACTCGACCGCCTTGGAGAACAATGGCACCAGTGAGTCCCCTTCAGTTCCACCGACACACGGGACCCTGGTATATCGAGGTTCAAGGCACAGGGCCCGAGCTGCCAGAGTGCTGGAGCGCATTTCAGGTACCGCCAGTGATCCAAATATCTTCCTCGGGTTGTACCAGCCGGTTTCTTTCATCGTCTGAGATAAAAGATGATTTTTCAATAACAATATTTTAGGCCTATTACCTAGACTAGATGGTTAAAATAATACAGCGTCAGGACATTCTCGCAAAACTTGCGTCTGTGACTAACTAAACTCATGCTGACAAGTAAGTTTCTGATAGTTATTGGTTGGCGGATTTTTAGATCTATCATGGCGATGAACGCTTATTGGATCGCCGCTTGGCGAGTTGTTGGTCAAACGAGGACTACGCATACAAATAACCTTCAACTAAGCAATTTCCTGGATCTTAAAAGGTCCTATGCAGAGAATATCCTGCTTATTTCATATCAAATTAGAAATTAGAATAAGAAAGAAGAGAATAGAAGAAACAATAGAATTAGAATATTCCTTATCCTGATCCATAGCTAAGGTCAGTAGCTTCATTGCTAATTGTAGAGCTATCGGAATTATTCCCGTGCCTGCATTTCCTATTTCAAAATATCGCTCAAAAAGAGCTGGCTTTGTGTGATATAGGATATAGTTTCTATAGTATGAGTATCTTTTCAACATCATGGAAACTGCTGTAAACGATGACAAAATTGCTCGAGTTGTTACTTGAATAATTAAGAAGATGAAAGTGGATGAAGCGAGTCTGCAAGGGTAATGGAGATTAAGTGGATATAGAGTAGATCTTAAGTGCACACTTTTAGATATAGGTATTTACTTCTACTGTGGAAACCTTCCAGTTTCCACTTGGAACATGGTCTGCATTTTAATTTTAGAAATATTAGTTGATGAGCAAGAACATCTTATTCTACCCAGTAGGTATTTACAACAACTTCTACAAAAACAGACTTGTGGTTTTCTGAAATCACAATTAGTTTTTAACTTAATACGCAACCTAAGTTACTTATTTAAATATTAGCTAACAAAATTGGGAAACAATCCATCATTCTGGATCATTGCGAGAATTGTAAATACACAATTGAGCCTGCAGCGGTCGTGATCCATTATCGAAATAGGGTAGATAAGCCAAGTTATAATATAATTCGAAATAGTTGCGTGACGAAAACAATGCGCGTTTCAGCAACCTTTCGTTGCCCTATTTGTGTTCCTTCTCATAAATATTTAAGTGATACGATACAGAAAAGTGATAAGACGGGGCCGTAGACATAATAAAAAACACTCCAATATCGGAAAGTTCATCTCGGAATTCGCAACAAAGGGCCGAGCCAAGATTACAAAACGTCTCTCTTTGCCGCGGGTCTCGTTGCGTAAGAGGATGGATAGGGACAAAAACAACGCTTAAGTTTCTTGGAACTTGGCCCACGCTACACATTTTGTTTTGAACACAGTTCAAAACTGGATTGAAAACAATTTTCTTCAGTTGTGATTGGTGGAAAAGTCAGAATAAGTGCAGAGAGGAAATCTAGACACAAAAACAAGAAAAAGATTACGCCAGTACGTAACGATTATTTGCAAAACATTAAGAACTGCATAAAATAATACCTAAGCTACATGAGAACATGACAAAATCGATAACGAAATTACTAATCCGTATAACAGTACACCGGAAATTACAAAAACCTAATTTTTCCTAACTCTGCAATGAATTTTCCAATTTTAGTATGCCAAAACAAAATGGCTCTAGGATTTCACTAAGCCAAAGATTATTCACGAGTCACCGGAGCTAACTGAATTCGTGATGACCTTGACCCTCAAAGTGGCTGTCCGACAGTTTATTTCTTACTCAATCATTCCACTCATTTCCAACTCGAATTGGACTTTCGCAGCGCGTTGATAAGGCTAATGACTAAACTGACTGAAATGAGCCACGATTTCAGTTTCTAAATGGGACTGGGAAATAATTGTACGAGAAATAATAAAGGATTTTTATTTGCAAACACTGATTTCCAAGTCTAAGTCGTTATAATCATCAGCTCCAGTCTTAGCTATGTCTTTCTTAAAGGTTTTTTTTAATGTCACTCATCATTGACCGTTCTAATACTTTTATGCCTCCTACTTAAATGACCCACAATTCCGACAGTTGTGACTTCTTTTCTGTCGAAGATCTGCTCCACCTGCCATAGACCGATGATCATGCTAAAGGACATGTTTATCAATTATGCTACCAAATGTATGATCGTCGATTTTGATGACAGGACCCATAAAGACCCATAAAACTGTCTGTCGAATAACACATAATTTCCTGCATTTTATAGAGCATACGGTCACTGCTATCAGAGTATGTATACCTAGGCTATTTTTTGACTATACATTGACAAACCAAATTTAACTTGTATACATACATAAACATACTTTCGCAACGGTTAGAGTTATTGATAATTGTATTAATTTTGTGGCGTTCACGGAAATTTTTTCATTATAGAAATAAATACAGAATTCAGCATAAAGGGACACAGGTATAGTGAAGCGAGATTCGTTGAAGCAATCATGCTATTTAAGGAATAATGATAGTAAAGACTGCTCGGAAAATCGTGGCCAAATTGCTGTACGAGATTCCACAAAAGTGGTGTGGTAATAACAAATACTTTACCTAATGTAAATGTTGTGATATAATAGAAGATAGAGAAGATCGTGATGAAGTTGATGGTGACAAAGATAGACGACGGCAAAAGATTAAGAAGCCGCAGCACGATAATTTTGGTCACTCTCGACACAATCTATGATGTGCTTTATGTTGCTGAGAACAGGAAATGATGTCGGACGGTCCTCAGATAGGTACACATCGAACATGTGAACACATTACAGGAGAGCGACGCAAGGAGGCGGGGTGACAAAAACATTGCACATTGAGTATCTGTTTAATGAATTATGAGCAATTTTTCCGATTCGGTCTTATAATTTCACCAGAAAACTCGTAAAAAAACCTTACAGTTTTCCAGTTATTAAATAATAATTAACTTGAATTATCTTTTGTACCTTTTCCATAGCATCATATTTAGTGAACACAGAGCAGTCGTTCTATGTGTTCAGAGAAATTCTGTTGTGATACAGAGAAATACTATAATTCTCAGTTTTCATATTGTCTCCGCTGCTTTTATGAAGGTGTGGTTAAATTCGTGACGTGTTTGCCGTAATATTTTCTAGCCAAATATTGACCGACCAAATTACTTTCTTAGACAAAGAGACGGGAGAGTTTTGCCATGTAATACGTATGGTTATTATTATGTTTATTATGATTGGCTTTCGGTGCTGTTCCTTGTTTGTGAATAAGATATTCCAAGATATTATGTCAGGTGAAGTACCTATTGGGTATATCGCACTGAGTAAATTTAATTATTTAATTTAATTGTTTAATTTAATTTAATTATTTAATTTAATTTATTTTTTGCATTATTTAAGAAAAACTATACAACCTGGAACTGAGACCTCACGACCTTTATATATTTTTGGAGGAAATACTTCTCCAATAAAAAATCGAAGATGAAAAAAAAAATTATAAAATTGTAGAACCTGCATAAGTTTCATAAAGATTAGTTGAAAAATATGACCTGTGTCTACGCGAGTACCAACATACGGAAAGACGAAAGCAAATTTTGCCAGATAAAGCAGAGACTTCGTTCACTTCGCTCACTCATAGTAAACTGATTCATGGTTTCAATCTTGGGACTTTAACGAACTTGCATTTATGCTTTTTACCACATAGTCGTGCCGCAGTGATCACACTCACACATTTAAAATCTTTTGAAGATGGAATAGGTATGAATTTCCAAACACTCTATCTATCAGAAATATTCTCAAGCACGAAAGAGATAGAAAAAAAAAAATGTTTTAGTCGTCAAATCAAAGAATATAAAAATGAAAATTTCTTTAAAACATCTTTAGTCTTATTATAAACAGACACAACATGATTAAGACATTTTATGTAAATTCACATTTAATGTTTTTCATTAATGTGGAATTGCCGAATCAAATTAAATTGGACGTGAACAAGGGCTTCAACTCGTTAAATCATTATACCCTCCCATTTTACCCTCTTTCCCTCTTTTCCTGTTCTTTTACACATCATTCTTAGCACATTAAGCACTCTCTTTAACACGCCATTTTATTCATAAGTATATACATATATATTACACCTACAAAAAACGTATTGCTACCCACTTAAGTAGTAATTTACGTATCTACATCAGCAGATACAAATACCATACAAATAAACAGGTAAACGCATTTATTTATTTCATGCCCAGAAAGCGAAACCGTAATCGTCAAAATGTCTCTCGCCAGCGAAATCATAACAAATGGCATCGCTAAGGGACCACGCCAATTTACTCAGATTGGAGGTAATTTTATTCAAATGGTGAAACGCGAAATCGTTCACCACGATGACATACATTCACAAAATAGCTAAAATTGCATTATTATATATAAGTAGATGATGATATAAGTAGGCAGTATGATGATCGAGTTAAAGGGCTAATTCGGTAAAAGATAGCGGTATACACTTTCGCTTGCAGACGAATAGAGATAGATGGCTTTAGAGCGCTGGTCAAAAAAACCCAGATAATTAAGAATTAATCAAAATTCTGTGCTATCCTAGAAATTATTATTACCTCACTATTAAAGTAATAATCACTTGAATATACACAAGGGGTTAGGAGATCTAGCGAAAAACGTGCGTAAAACACGACAAAACACTGCAAAATATAGTTTATATCACAATGGACTTAATCAAAAATCGGTCAAACCGTTTACGTTAAAGATGGTAATATAGGAACATACAAACATACATACATGGTACATATTTACATACACGCCCCTAACACATTACTTTCCTTCTTGGCCAGTTGGGTAAATAAAATTACAATGTTCTATTTTTCCTGCCGTTTTCCATTTCGTTCCATCGGATTTCCTCTGCCCCTGCATCAAAGTGTAACGAGTCTGAACATAATCAGACGAGACGGATTTCGGCTTCTCATATCGCGTAGGGACAAAACAATTATTAATTTGATGTACGTAAAACATATTCATCGTAATGTATAACAATATTTAATCTCTGCTGAAATGGATTTCTTCATTCTGAATACTGTGCTGAAGAAAATTAGCTATGAAATTTTATAAAAAAATAAATGATGATAGGTATATTCTGTTCAGTTAAATTAACCTCAACTTTTCCCCAAGTCCCGCGCTATTACGTTGCTCAATATAATTTTAGGTATTTTTTTTGTGGACTGGCTGAGTTTCCACGGAATTTGTGAAAATTTTACAAGAATATTTAATAAAGCAATATTATTTTCCTTTTATGATGTTATAGCAGCTTATAATTTACAAAAAAGAATCAACTAAAAAATAATAGATCGATTTTCACAACAGAAAAACAGAATTTGGTTGAATATGTCAGCATTGCTGTGCAGCGTTGCTATTCAGCGAGGTAACGTCACCAGCCTTTTGGGTGCCTTGTCTGAGGATAGTGACCTGAGCTTTATTTTTTATCTGTAAATAATTTGTAATAATTTCATTTTGTTTTCTTTTGGTTTTTAATAAGTTTCAATTTGTATTTTCAGTGTATTCAGAACTATAAATAAAACTATGTCAGCAATAATTCAATTAACTTGTATTATGCTATTGATCGAGTGAGCGAAGCGCACAAAGCTCTGTTTTAAGGTGCAACGTTTCGCTTAGCGCGGCAAATTTAAATTTCTTGCGATTTTTGTCAATTACAACTTAATTACTCGTCTTGGGTTCATGAAAACTAATTTTGCGATAGTAAATAGATTGTTTCAAGAAATTACACCAACCAAAAATTCAAGTTGAAAGCTAGTATAAGTACACTTCTCACTAAACCAAAAACCAAGATAAAAATCAGCTTATTGAGATTCGTAGCTAAACCAATATTATCTAGGTGATCATTTGTGATCAATTTGAATTTGCCGCGCTGAGTGAAACGTTGCACCTTAACTGGCAAAACTTGCTTGCATCTGTCCGTATGTTGTTACAGTACAGGTGGTATTTTTCAACCAATCTATCTTGGTATACAGGTTCTACGGTTTTTTTAGTTTTTTTTTGTCGTCGGCGATTTTTGTTTGGTGGGGTATTTCCCTCAAAAAGGGGAAATTTGCTGAGGTGACATATACCGGTCGATTTTGATAATATTTGGTGTAAGCTTTCGGTACTCAATTCTAAACATGATATTTGAAGAATTTCAAGTGTTCAGTTCAGAACATCGACCTGAGAACTTATATCTTGAAAACTTCTTGACCGATTTTGCTCATATTCACAATTATTGGTTAGAATTGAGTCTGTATCAGCCCACTGTTGGGATATCAGCCTACCCTCGAAGGGTGATTAGGCCATATCCACCATGCTGGCCCAGTGCGGGTGGGCGGATTCACATACTCCATCGAATATCTTCTCTGGAAATATGCAGGTTTCTTCACGATGTTTGCCTTCACTAAAGCTAGTGATATATATCCGTACGTAAGTTCCAAAGAACCCATTGCTACGGGCCCCCGCCCGGGTTCGACCCCGCTAACCTCACGAATGTAAGGCGAGCGTTCTCCCACTGAGCTACCACGACTTAGAATTGAGTACCGGAAACTTATACCAAATCTTATCGAAATCGGCCGGGGTAATACCCCACCAATCAAAAATCGCCGACGACAAAAAAAAAACTATGAAATTGTAGAACTGAGGCTGTGCAAAAAAGTTTGTGCTCGCGAGGTCTAATGTTCGCAGAACTATTAGATTAGTAAAGTTATATTCAGACTTAGTTTCTCAAATGATATGCAAACAAGCTTCAATCGTGTTATTCTTCATCTACATGATAGACATGGGCATATGAAACAGTAGCGGTTATTAAATTAGCCAGTAGAGTATTCGCATAAAGTTCATATCTCGGCATTTAACGATCCCATAAATGTTTGGTATTCGACATTACCAGATCGTAAAGTCTTTAATGTCAGTGCAATGTATTGCTGTACAATTTTTAGGTTTTACAGATAATGAGATTGTAAGGTTAGGTCCCTATTTATTATCTACGCTTTCTGTTCGTTTTCAAACGTGGGCAGCTTAGACATACACTGCGGTCACATGCTCGACGAGTGGCGAGTAAAGTGAGGGAAGCAGGCAGAGACGTAGTATGGCCACGTTACTCATTCTGTCGCCCGCCGCACCGATTTTGTCGGTTTTTTTGTGCGCGAGTCAAAGGACTTATTACTACTACTATTACTACTACTACTATAATTATACTATCTATAAAACTATATACAACTATCTTAAGAGTATACAGCTATACATACGATACGAGTTAATCAAATAACGCTTGTAGCATCGTCTTCTTTTATACGCGAAAATCCTAACTAGTATAAATTGGAAAGTAACTGTCTCTCTGTCTTGCTGTCTAATTGTCTCTCTCTCTCTCTTTATCTGTCTTATTGTCTCTTTATCTGTCTTATTGTCTCTCTATCTGTCTTATTGTCTCTCTGTCCTGTCACTCTAGCTAGGTGTTTGTCGCATTATCACGGCTGTAAGCCGTTAATAAACGGCTGTAAAGATCGAGTTGAATTTTTGCATAGATATAGCTTAAGAGGCGGAGACGGACACAGTCTATTTTTTTTTGTATGTTAACGCGTCGTAAACGAAGTCGCGGGTAACAGCTTGTAAGTAATATTGAAGGCTAAACTTTTAAAACAAACGTAACAAAAGATTAATAAGGACATCACCTCAGCAACCAAAGGAACCATGCAGTCTATGGGCGAGGCGCACACTATGACAAACGCTTTAGGGCACTCAGTGGCGATACAATCTGCGTAATGTTTCACGATAGGCGCTTGGTAGCAGAACCTTTTCTCGAAAGGCATATCCACGTTTAGATACCCGCTTTCCAGCATTAGGACTATGTCTGTGTTCTGGAAAGAAAATGTTAGGGTTAAAGTTACAGGCTTTTGTTCACTAACATAAGTCGAAGACGTCGTCGAAGTTCTCGTTCTTTGTTACATACAATACGTGTTTATATTTATTGGGACTAATGTAGGAAAAAAAAACACAGTTTTTCGGAAATTATCGTATTCTTTTTTTTTTAATGTTGGGAGAATGTACATCATTACGGTTTTTTGGTCACAAGGTTTGTAATAATACCAATAGACAAAAAGTTTTATTATCAAGTCCGCAAAATGACATGCACTAGCCGCGCGAGCGGATTGCTTACCTTTGATTTATTTACATATCTGAATGTTCAATTTGTTTTTTCTTTTATTTCCTTCGTACAAGTGTACAGTTTAAAGAATTATGTAACTCGAAAGAAAGTGCAATTCTTAGCTCAAACTACACCGTCTTTGGTATAATCGGTCACATTATCCCCTCGGTGAATAATGATTGTTCTTGTCATTTAAAAAGTATTCTAACCGATGCGATGACGTAAAGGTATTTTAGTACTAGAATAAGTAAAAAAAAAAAAAAAAAGTATGCTAAATACTTTTATTCAGATAGACATGTTCAATAATTTTGATCTCTATTTTATTATTTAAATTGTATTCATTTTCTTTAGGAATTGTGACGTGGTTCGGATATCATATAAAGTTGTAGGTCTCGGTTATTTGTCTTATAGTAACAACCGCTGAGCCACTATTTATTCTTTAAATTGTTTTCTTTTTCGTTAGGAATTGTGACGTGGTTCGGATATCACATAAAATTGTAGGTCCCGGTTGTTTTGTGCTACAACCGCTGAGCCTTGTCAATAAAAACCTAATATCGTGTAACTTTGACAAACAGAATTTGAAATGTCAAACTTCGAAATAAGGATCTTTGGTAATTTGTCACATACGACATAGTTCATTTGAAACATACATATACACACGTACATCATAATGTACGTAGCACGATGTAAGGTTCATATTCAAAGTAGTAGCGATTTAGCTGCTATGGTTTCGCGGCGAAGGTGTGCTGCTGCCCTGAATTACGTATTTCGCTTGCACGCTGACTTAGATTGGTGTCACCTACGTGATCTATCGGACCATACCTGATGTACGGTATGTTATTAAACCCCCTAGGGTTAACGTACCCGTATATACCCGCGCATGTTCTAAAACTGCGACCTTACCTCAAACACAATATCGATATGCTGCACAATATCGTTCCTGTACCAGCCCCGACAGTCCCAATAACAACCACGAATAAAAACAAAACAGTAAATCTGGTACAGTAAAAAACGACACTGAAAAAAAATCAATCAACGTTCACAACAGCTGGGTCTATTGTACTAGCACATTGGAATTCTTTCTTTAGCCATGTATGGTATTCGCAAGTCGGGTGTTGACCTCAGATGGTGCCAATCAATAACAATTGCCCTAGAACAAACGCTTACAGCTCACGTTACTTAAACATGAATATAATAGCAAAGCAAAGCGAATATTTTGGTTCGATCATCTGAACTAGTTTGAAGCAAGGCTGAGTTACCGCCATAGATAGTGTACCAACCACATGTTCACATGGATTTTCTTGTCGATACAAATCAAAGATTTCTACAAACAAAAGAACCTTCGTACATATGATTTGAACTATAGATTTTTTATTTTTATTGGTGTCTTTATGTGATTTTTAAAATTATGATCATATATTCGTGTTTAGATATACTCAATAGTATTAACAGGGGAAATCTACCATAACTACCAACCTACCACTACCTATAGTTACCAGGTAGCTGGTTTTTACCTATAAGTAAAAATGTCATAAATCCTATTAATACATATATATACATTTTATTTAGATGAGGTATTTAAGAGAGAAAAGAAATCTGTAATCACCATTCTAATAATCTTTTATCATAGCAAATAGTACTTCAGCGTAGACTAATATTTAAGTATTTTAAAGATCCATGCTCAGGACCGATATAGTTATGTGCCAATATAGTTTGGGTACCAATGCACTCCGTGTACCTACACCAAGACTATAAGCAAATATAATTTCTGTACAATATTTATTAAGACGTTTGTTGATAATAAATTTCATTTAACTTCAATATAACCCTCCTAACTCTCGAGTTTTAATACTTCCCTTATGGATCTTAAGATATTTCTCTTTTATCTTTTTGTGGCAAAAAAGCTACGTTTAATTTAGTCTAAAGTAAATTTGTTATTCTAGATTCAAAGTGCGAAAGCTAATAAATGGTGTTTAGAAATAATTTAATTAATAAGCTAGCTAAGATAATACTGTTTGTTTTCCGAAAATAAATAAGTTAAGCCCGAACAAAAAAAAAAAACGTGTCAAAGATTGCATCAGATTCCATTACACTATCCAACTTTCCTTGAAAGCATAATGATGTTTCTCATATCAACGTCAGATGTGGCGATTTTCGCTCACATTCTCTTCATTTTTCCATCGAAGGGCATTTTCTCAGCTTTGAGTCGGCGGATAACAGGTAAAAGGGTTGAACACGTCGGTATTTCTAAATAACTACGTTTAGTACATGCTATAGATTAATAACGATTGATATCAAGAATAAGGCCGGTAATCCACCAAAGTGGAGTTAGGGTGGGTTGAAATGTGACAATTTTTCCAAATAATTTAGGCTTCATTGTTTCCTTGGACAATACAAACCTTTCGACTGAATATAGCTTTACACATCTTCGGTAGATACAGACTATAAGGGTTGAAAACAGGTTTGTACAGGATAAAATTATGGAAGTAGTAATCATATTATTATTTCATACTCTTGGCAGTGGCAGATAAAAGAGCTGGTTTAGGGGTCTGAAGCCATAAGTTATTTTTGGACAAATGTATACGCGAAGAGTAGCGATGTCCTTTGAAAAATAAAATTTTACCCGTAAAGTGACGCGACGTGATAGCATTAATCTTGTTTGTCCAGAATTTGGACTATTATTTATAAGTGCTATTTACTTAAATAGCTCGACGAAACCGACTTCACCCCACCAAAATAAATTCTGGATCCACCACTGCTCGGGGTATACTCGAAAGCTCAAAATCTGAAATTCCCACAGTAAATTCAGTAAGCTTTTATTTACACAGTTGCGTTTCGGCGCCACCCTGTCTCGAGTCCATGCATAGATTTCGCTCCATTCCATTTCGATATCCAGTTGCGATATAACCAACAATACAATAGTTCTTTTGTAGAGAAAAATGCCAATGTTCGACGTTAGCATGGTTAGTTTTTCCTCAATAACCTTTTATACATACTATCCTATAGAAATCTATGTTTCTGGGATAAAAAATATGTGTGTTAATCCAGGTTTTCAGCTACCTCCATACCAAATTCCGCCCGAGTCCGTCCAGCCGTAACGGATTTGAGTTAGAACAAATATACTTTCACACAAACTTTCGCATTTATATTATTATTAGTATGATATTATTCCTTAGTATAGACAGCCTTTAGGTAGGTAGGGCATCGTTCTCGAAGTACTCTTTTTTTTATGTTCTAGGTGGCAAACATGCAGACGGGTAAGTAATCGCCTGATGGTAAGCGATCACCGTCGCCTATGGATACCTGTAACACCAGGGGCATCACAGATACGTTGCCGACCTTTTAAGACCCTATTAACAGCCCTTTTGTAGAACCACATGTTGTAGTTACTCGGAAATACCGCAGGTAAAAGCTCAAACCCTAAACTTTGCAAGTATTAGAAACCAACAACCTCTTAGTATCATTAAGATGTCGAGAAGTTGGAAACGCTCAAAATTTGCATATCTATACGCCTGCAGTCTCTCAAACTAGACCCGAACTGAAGTTGAAGCTGCTTTGGGAGTTTACAGTCTGTATTGCGATTATAAAGGCCTTTGATGTCATAATCAAGAACATTTTGTACCTACAGCTACTAAAATTCTGTAGCAGTTGAGTTGAAACCTTTAAAAACAGATAATAAAGTAAATTGATTTTTACTTTATTATCTTTGACGACAACGTCACTAAAATATATAAATGTATATGGCAATGTATACTTAAATAAATAAAGTAAACAAAAAAAAAAAAAATTACTACAAACGTTCGCTGGTGACCACAAGTGGAAATATTTTGTGACAATAATTGTAAACGATTACCGAACATTTCTAGTTTTTACCCGACTACTAAAAAGGAAGTTTATGAGTTTAGCAGTCTATGTATATATTTAATTAAGTATGTTCATAAAACGTTTCCTCTAATCTCCTAAACAATAAGATAAATAATATGACAATAATTATTGTCGCAACTGAGGGTTTTTCCTCTTCACAACAAAGGAAAAATCTCAGATGTACCAGGCTAAAACGACTTTTGTTCTCAATACTGACGCGTAGTTACAAAGCTCGGTCCCCACGAGCTTTATTCCTGCTACCTACGACGGGGAGTAACGACTCGTAAATATGAGCCACAGAGTCTCTATTAATCTGTGGCCACAGAGCACCTAAGATTCTAAGATCCTCTATTTATACTGGTTGTTCGAGGAGACGACGGACATATTATAGTATACACACTACGCTGTCATCACTGTATTCGTCATTATGGACGACTTTTAGTTTGTGGGTACAACCCAGAAATCGTGTTTTTTTTTTTTACTTTTTCGTAGGCCAATGTCATTCACATTAAAATTTGTACTCACGTCACCGACAACAGAAATAGGATATCATAGCATTTGACCAACATTAACTTTAAAAAAAAAACAGCCGGTCTAATTTCGTCGAACATACACAATCCGTCATATATAAAACGATTTGGTATTTTTATATGAAAGGATATACTTCAAGATTGGTCTCATTTATATCAAAATCCAGTTCTGATAATGGAATCCATTAGTAATTGAGGGAACTCCTCAAATATTAGAGGCATACATTACAAATCAAGCATTTGCAGTATCATTTGGTGAAGTGAAACTGATAAAAGACCAAAGATGGCCACCGGCACTTCACAACGATAGGTAAATATGTCACGGGTGGTGCCAAGAACATTTCGGTAGTGCTTTTTTCAGAGTATTTTGTTGAAGTCGTTTTTTTTTTGTTAAATATGAAGGCGCGCCGACGCCAATTTTAAATTTGTGAACGTCAAGAGTGGCCTGTCACTGTCAGAGTCACTCTAGCGAAGGGTCGCGTCTATGGGAGCGGGGCGGCCATCTTAAGAAACACACTTTTGATCGAGGAGTCGCCAGCGCACCGTGTCTGTAACGAATCGCTATTCATCGCGCCAGTTACAGTGATTTTACAACAAATAAGACTTGAATTTGGAACAGAAGACAATTAAACAACTGATAGACCATTTATTTTATGTTACGAAGAATTATAATAATTTGAGAGTACAAAACAGAGTGTTGTTCGTTTTGTTTCATCGCATCACGTCCACGCCCAAGGATGAATATTCTGATGAACGGCCCGCCATCTACTACCCACATGCGCCTTCAAATATTATATTTCGGCACAGAAACAAACGGGTAGACAAACAAAAACAAATGAAAAACGTGGTAATCGAGGTACTAATTTAAATTGTAGTAAACAATCGCGAAGGTCTAACCTCAGGTTTCTGAAACGTTTACTTTGACAACAGATTAAGTATTATATATTGCTGTCTTTGTCATTTGTTTAGTGTCTGACAAAGGCAGCATTGCAGTTAATCTGTTGTAAACGTTGTTTGTTCAGTAACAAACGTTTCGGAAACCCGAGGTAAATGTAATTTATTCACGTATACATTCAAAAGTAGGAATTCATTGTTGTTCATTATTGTGTATGTTCGACTAAATTAAAACACCTCATTTTTTTTAAAGATAAAGCTGATCATAAATATTGAGTACATTTTCTATGTCTGTAGTCTAACCGACCATAACGTAGAATCTATGTTATTGTCTGATGAAAGTGGTGTTCACCTGTAAACATCTCTCCAACTCACAGCAGGCGCAACTGAAAGCCTGCACTCGACAGTTGGTGTCTATATGGTGCAGGTCATGTACCACGTTGCCCAGGCTCCGGTTAAAGCCAGAACTTTGAGAGTCTTTCGCTTCGTACAATCGCAATCTGGAATCAAATCGGGATAAAAAAGGCGAATAACAAACAGTATTTTATTTAGTTAAAAATTTGTTGTTTCAGATAATGTAAAGCAATTGTTAGGTTAATAACTTTTTTATTCAGGTTACTTAATTTTTTGATTAAAGTTAATTATTTAATCGTTTCAGATAAAGATTATTTAACTTAACTGGAACGAATAAATAACTAACAAATAAATTAAACTAGATAATACAACAAGTGAAAAAATAAGAGAATTTAATTCGAGGGCCTAAGTTGAACCCCGAGAGCAGCGAATAATTATAGAGTAGAATCCTGAGCGGAGCGGGGGATACAAGGTCCGAGTTTTTTCCATGAGTTTTGTACTATACTTTTTACTATTGACTGCGAGAAAATAAGTATAGTATTTAATAACACCACCGTGATAGAAAATAACCTAATTAAAATTGTCGGGATGTTTGTCTTAATTTAAATATAGCCCCATTCAGCCAGCTATAGTAGTAGTAATGCGAGGCATAAGAAATGGGAGTGAAGGGTGGCGCGTTATCCGTTATTGAATCCCTTATCTGAGTTACTTTTTATGGGGTGGTTAAACTACGTCTCGCCAAATAAACACGTCGCTTGGGGTTTCGTCGAATCGAAGAAACTGGGGCAACTGGCAATGAGACGACGATTGGGAGTAATTTTAAATTTCAAACAGTCTGAACTGAATGAAAACCAAAATATTAGATGGATTGAACTAAGCTATGTTCCTGAAAATGATGACAAATCTTATTTAGTTTTGCAATTCTGTCTTTGCTTTGTTATAAATTGCTATTTGTAACAATAGGTGCACAATATAACCAAGAGCAAGGGTTGAATCTAGTTGTAGCCAGCATGATATCAGCTAGACCTAGTATCAGCCATTAGGGTTTGGTTGCATGGACCTAGTTCTAGCCGGAATGATTCCGGCTAGACCTAGTTTTACCCGAAAACAATCGGCTTATACTAGATTTACCCAAGAGTAAGTGGCTACACCTAGTTCTAATCGGCTAAAACTAGGTGTAGCCGCACTTCGGGTTCTAGCTGTAACATATATATAAGCTTCGCCCCACACTAAATTTAATTCAAATCCGTTCAGTCGTTACAGAATTGAAGGGGAACAAACACACTTACATACCTACCTACAAACTTTCGCGTTTATAATATTAGTGTGACATATTTAAAAAGAGTTACTTGACGATACGTGGTATAGTCAAAGTCCGGTTATAGCTGTAGAGACCGTAGTAACAGCTTAGACTATTAAAAAAAAATGTCTTTGACGATACTTAGTATAGATAGTAAACTCAGAGGTCAGTGAGGTTACTCAGTTTTCTAGTAAAATAAAAAATCTCGTGATGAACATTTGCAGCAGGCGCGACAGTCACGGCCCGCTCGTAAAATCTTGCCTCCTTTTATTGCGTAGGCGAATGATTCATGTAATAGCATGTCTAAGGGGCATTAGGAGCACAGTAAAAAACAAACAGTATAGCGAATCAGAATACCTACATGTCAAATGTCAAAATTAGAACATTACTACCACCACAGAATAAGTTCGTAAGTACATAGTACAGGTGCAAAAGACACACTCCGAGATGACAAAAAAGTTAATTTTAGCATGCACAGCGAAGCATAACTACTCTTGATAAATACCTAAAGGCGCGGAACGCGTGAGAGCAGGGCGAAAGGGGTCGCTCTCTCACTTTCGCACTCGTTGGGTTACATGTAAAATCGGCCCCAACTGCAGGCTTTAAGAGGATAGTCCTTCCGAGAGGTTATGGCGCATTCGATATTTGAAATTGTATAGCTGTCGCTCTGTTTCTCGTGCGAGCAATAGAGAAATTTTCTTAACTTTATGGTGAAATTATAGTCTGCTATCACCCCCTAAATCTTTACAAAATCTTTTGTTTTTGGTGTCAATGGCTTGGATAAACCATAATTTATGCCGCTATGTTTTGTTTTTTCAAAAAATGTTGATGGTATTCTAATAACAATTATTTTTCATCGTCGTATTTTCGACACAAAAAAATGTCCCCTAAGTGCGAAGATATAGCGAATTAAAAAAAAACATACATACAAAAATACTTTTCACGGTGTAGATAACATACAAAAAATCATCGAAAACGGAAACATTTAGGGGTGGTCATCAAACTACGCTTTTTGTATGGAAAAGACGGCGGTATACTCTTAAGGCTAAACGCTTAGGCTAAAGCCCTCGCACTTATTATTTCAATGAATATAATAAATCCCTACAACTGGAAAAATGTCACTCGCATTTTTACCCAACGGCCAAAACGGCACTGAAGCAAAAGTTAAACAGCTCAAGAATCCTCATTAAGATACCAAGTAAAGTGAAATTTAAAGTCCAGCACTTCAAACGCAAGTGAAGTTTAGATAGTCTACAAAACTACTCGTCTTTTTCTCTCTCTGCTAGTGGACTCAGCTCGAGTCTTTCGTTTCCTTTGAACAAGTCTTGGTATTATAGACTGTTTTTAATTAGCAAGATTCTCTACTGCCTACACTGCAATAAAAGTTTCACGAGTAGGTCATAGTCTATCGTGGTTGTGTGAATGGCCGACGACGATAACATGCGGTAGCCTGAGCTAATATTGACCGAGCAACTAGACTATAATAATATGGGAGATATAATGTGGGACCGAATCAGCGGGTGGCGCTCAGAGAATAGAATGTTTGATGAGGCGACGAGTCTTGGGATGATCGTGTAGGATTTTCTCGAGCATTTGAGGAATCTTGAAGTTAAAATGTCCGTATAGAAAATGATGTTGATACTCGTATACAGATCGTATTTAAGTATTTATCAACAAACCTTGACGACACTATACTTGGTACAGGTTCTACAATTTCATAGTTTTATTTGTCGTTGGCGATTTTTGACTGATGGTATAATTCCCCCAAAAGGGGGGAAGTTTGTTACGGCGCCATTTACTAGCTGATTTTAATAACAGAAAAAATTTGGTACTCAATTTGAAACAAGAATTGCGAATACGAGCAAAATCGGCTAAGAGATGGTCAAGATATAAGGTTGTGATGTAAGGTCTCAGGTCGGAAACGTCGTTCCGAGAGAAACATAAAAAAGTAAAAGCATACGAAAAAGTTTATACTCGGGAGGTCTACTATTCGCAGAACTACTACTGTTAATAATTATCATACTACTCATAATATTATCAATGCGAGAATATATAAAATATATATGATGACAGTAACGCCGTTATTTGTCTCTGTATATGTTACTTTTCAAAACTAAACGGCAGAATCAAATTTAAATTTTAGTACAAACGTAGTGATCATCATGAGAATAGAAATTGAATCTTTTTTTCAAGCAACTTCGAATTTCTACAAAGTACGACTTTTAAGCAAGTGTTTTGAACTGAATTTGCTTCAAAAATAGAGCGAAGAGCCCATTCATAATGCCTGCACGTAAAACTATAAATATTTTGCATTCAACTTGTTTACTTTCCCAGCCGTATTTCCAAGCCCCGTTTCAAGAGGTTGCGCATAAATACCCCGAGCCTAAGCTACCGTATCTATTTTGGTAATAAAATAGCTTCAGCTACCAGTGTACAGACTCCATTGGGAGTTGGGAGCCCGTCCTCAATTCACGGGCCCTAGTTATACGACAGCTCTTCTATCTTCCCAGTTTTATGACCCAAGTATGCCATTAAAGACTAGCCCAACGGTAAAACGTAAGATACAATAGGCAGAAACATCCGGAGAAAAGATTTATACGTACACTACTTACTATACTAATCTCTCAAGACTATTCATGAGTAACAATGAGACGAGAGCTCGGTTTTCGAACACTTAAGTATGTTAAAGGAGAATCTGTAAGCTCATTCTCCTGGAAAGTGACTCGCATCGTCTCTCGAATGAAAGCCGCATCAAATGTTTCGACTGAAAGTGGAAGCGGAAGCCCTTTGTTAGTAAAACGGGATTCACTTTTAACTTTTGATCATAATGAACAAAGCTTCGTCAAAGCAATCACCCGGGAAATGAACGCGTAAACTGTACGAACGAACAATCAACGCTCCAGCGAGCGACAACAAAGAGCAGCAATAAAAACGTCCAAAACCGCCCTAATCTGTACTTTGACATTTAGCTAAATGCCAAAGCGTACACACGATAAATTTGGACGTGCGAATAAACCGAGGCTGTGACAGGGTAGCGACGAACGGTCCCTGAGGGCGGCTCCATGAGCCATGAGGGTCGTGTCGTGTGACGTTGCAGACGGCTGACTCGCCGCCCGAACGCCGTTACGGCATCAAAAACGTTACGTATAAGAATTGATTTATGTAACGGCTAAGGCTAAGAAGAAGGCCAAGAACGGCTAAGGGCCGTTCTTGCTCAACCTTTTTACAGGTAATTAACATTTTGGTACTACATTTTGGTTTTACGTAGGCCCTATATCGTAGAATACTATATAGAATTCTGTGTTTAAGTGCTTATTTGGCATTACATAATTTATTCTTTATTTTACATTGTAGGGTTCTAATACAGTAGCAAACGTATACCTTTTATAGCCGGTATGTAAAACTGAACCACCCCAAAGCAGGGTTAACGAGAAAAGCGACCTTATAAAACTTAATTAGGTATGCCGTTTAATTACACATAACGAGGATGAAACAGGAAGGCTACCCGCCTGGAGGCCTATTCGGATATATTTAATTACATGGAATTGGGAGAATGGGTAAATATCATGATAAATTGAATCAAGCAAAGGTTAAAAATTTGTCATCTTCTCATCATCATCATCTTAAAAAACCACTAACCTTATTCTATTTTATTTTGCAATTTTTTCAGTTTAGTTCTTTTTAATGACTCGAAGTTACGACCGAAGTATTTGTATACTTTACAACAATATCATTATCGATCCCGACGACAAATGCACAAAATAACATACTTAGTCTAGAACAAAACTCAATGAACTCCCAAGCATGCAGTGATGTCAGAATTTCGGTTGTGCCGATCCGACTTGTACGCCTCGACCCCCAGTTCAGATACAATCTGCTTTACTTACTAAGATCTACATTGTGTCTGCCATAAAAAATTAGAACCCACAACTTAATGCAGAGACACTGTTTTAGCTGTTTTAGTGCCAAGTGTGTCACCGCAAAGCTGCTCACAAGTTCTCACAACATTCAAGACTCTGGGAATAAAGCTAAGGTGTCCAGAAAGTTGTAAGTTAAACCAAAGGTACAAAACAATTAGTGGTTGTCCGCCTGGGATAGTAACACACCTTGAACAGTTATTCTACCGTCAAGCAGTAGTGAACAAATTTTTCTGTGTTCCGAATTGAACGGCAATGTTGCCAGTGACATTATTGGAAAAACAGTTTCAGGGTGAAAAGCGTAGCGCAATGCTTCGCTAGGTTTTGAACTGTTAGGTTCAAAATTCTGAGCGGCACTAAGCTGTTAAGGGAAACAGTAACGCTTAACACTAGGCGAGCGACTTCTAAGGTTGTATAAAAATCAGAAAACGACCATTGCGCAAACAACCAATGTGGTGTAGACATGAAATACATATAACGTGCCTGTCACATACATCTCCACCAAAGCGGAGATGAGACGAGAGGAGAGGAAATGTCTTAGAAGCAACCAATAGGATTGTGTTATTTACTTCACTCAGCTTCTGTGGAGACGGTTGAACGTGAACAAAGCTGAGATGTGAACTGTGCTTAGCAAGCTGGCGATAGCGCTAAGCGGACACGAGAGTTTAGTTTAGTTAGTTCCTCGGAGTCGCACAACCCATCCGCCGTGCCCACACCACTCAACTCTCGCTACTACAGCGCTGCTCGCAGCTCAGCTCCACTCTAGCCATTACACATCTCCGCTCAGGTCTAGCCAGTACGCATCTTCGAACAGCTTGTTAAGCATCTCTTCTCGTGTCCGCTTCGCTTTTCTCCGCTTCGGTGGAGTCTGGGCGTAATAGAAGTCGACGTTGTCAAAACCAAAATAAAACTCACTTCTTTATGCAAGGGCACTGTTTGAGCAGCAGAGCCACGTACTGGCCTATGGCTGTGTCAGCGCCAAGCACCGATACTTGCACGCCGTCCCGAGGTTCCGGGACCGGAGGCACCTTCCGTTTCGGAGGAGGCAGCGCTTTCGGCTCAGGCACCTTCTCCTTGGACACTGTCGTCTCTTTGCATTCAACGTTGCGAAATGGGGCTGAAATTTGGTGGAAAATGTGCAAGCTAATGCCACGCTAAAACGAGAAAAAGGCCTTTTAATCAACTTTAACTTTTTTTTTGTCAGCATTTTTTTAAATAAGTTCATTATTAACAGTTCAGTGTTACTCAAAATTTTGAACTTTACCGGTTGAAAACCGTGTGCGGCAATGCACTGCGCTCGTCACACTGAGTTAAATCTCTTTATACTCAGTAATCTCACTGGAAATAATGCCTTTCAATTCGGAACACAGTAATGTTTGCACACAACTGCTTGGTGGTTGAATAGCGAGTGAGAGTGTGGTACTTCCCCAGGCGGCCTCTTCAAGTGAGTTATCACTCAAACACAATTATTTTCAATTGATCGAAGAAGTAGAAACCTTAGCCTTTATTGGTAAGGTGACAGAATAGACAGTCAAGCATTAATTTTTTAAGAAAAAAGTATTTTTTTAGATGATTTTTCGTTTAGTAAAAAGTACTTACTGCCAAAGTTAGTGCCTCCTTCTATCATCCTCATTTTGATTCTATGCAGTATCCCGGGTTTCTTTGGCTTCCTTCTTTCACAAGGTTTTGGACATATTGGATCTACCTTCGGAGGGATGTCCACTAGAGCCCTCCTGCAGCCTTCTGAGCCTTCACACTTCTTGCTATAAGAACGGTTCGAAGCCACATCACTCCGCAGGCTCACAATTTTTGGCAACTCTATTAAATTTGACCAAAAATTTCTGGTTTTAGACACCAAACTAGTGGAATACATTGCCATTTTACAAGAATTTAGAATTTAAAATAATTTCATTAAAAATATTGTGTTGCTGCTGTGATTTTTTATCCTTATTTGACGTAAATGTGAAGGCCTTTTTTCTTTTTAATAATAGAAGAAGAAGAAAAGTTTAATTAAGACCAGTGTTTTTGTCAGGAGTTAATATTCCAGAAAAAAGGTTATAACGACGACCAGTCGACGTGAAATAAAAAGTTTATTTTTATTTTTATGTTACTCGGTGTCGAGACGAGCAAGTCACTTACCTGATGTTAAGCGTCACGCTTGCCCATGACAGTTCAGTGCCACCCAGAATTTTGAACTTCAACAGTTCAAAACTATGCGCGGCAATGCACTGCGCTCGTCACCCTGAGATGTTAGATGTTAAATCTCTGTATGCCCAGTCATTACACTGGAAACATTGCCCTTCAACGCGGAACACAGTAATCCTTGCACACTACTGCTTGGCGGTTGAATAACCGGCAAAGGTGTGGTACTTCCCCAGGCGGACTCTGAAAGAGAGCCCTACAATTACAACTACCACTACAATTAAAACGAAGGTAAGTATAGGCACAGAAAAATTATACGACAACAATAATTACAATCCTATCCTACAAGGGGGAGGCCTATGTTCAGCAGTGTACGTCTTATGGCTGATGATGATGATGAATAATTACAATCACATACAAAAAAGTGTACCCCAAAAAAACAGCATAAAACTAGAAGGCGCTTACGTAGCTAATGTTGAAAAGCCGATGGAAATATTATGGTATCAGTAATTTAAGGTTTAGTTCAAATTTGTTTCCAAATAAGACGTAAAAAATATGTTTACCAAAATAAGACAAAGCGTTTAATATCACGACCAAAAAATAAAAAAAATATTTAATTAAAAATTATTGGGCAAAAACTCAGCATTGCCATCCAGCGTGGCAATGCTGCCAGTATTCTGGCCACACTCCCCTCGACCAAGGGGCTTGTAGATTAGGTTTTTTGTATTTATTTATTTTTGTTTATAATTTGTTTTAATTCTAAGTAGGTAGGTTATTTTTTATTGTAAATATGTATATATTTTTTGTTAATACTTGTCAATAAATGATATAACATAAAAAAAAAATAAAAATAATAATTAAACATTTTATAAATAAATTTGGTTATTTTATTCTAATGACCGATAAAGGTAGGTTTTTACGCTGGTATTTACAAGGTTGCATTAATTTGCAGCACATTTTCAATACAGTCAATGTCCTATTGTCTGGAATATCACTAGCACGAGTATTTATAGACCGTAGAGAGCGAAAGCAGGTGTCAAAGCTGCCTTGACACTGCAGTATAAATAGCCTACTCTCGCCGGTATTGGCCCATTTCCTCTTTCGACTTTTCTGAAATTAGTTGCCTGGCTCTATGTTAGGGTGTGCATAAGATGAATGGAGGGAAACTGGGTTAAGACTAAAGCGTCCAAAAATCCTGACCCAATTATTTCACACGTTTATTAAACAATTAGCTGTTACCCGCGACTTCGTTCGCGTAGACCTACAAAAAAGTAGCCTGTCTTTCTCCAACTCTTAAACTATATCTATGCAAAAATTCAAGTCGATGCGTCTAGCCACTTAGCCGTGATAACGCGACAAACACCCAGACAGAGAGACAGAGTTACTTTCGCATTTATAATAGTTAGGATTAGGATATAACTAAATATACTATCCTAGTATATGTATATAGTTCGAATCGAACTGAGACTTCGCAACTTCTAAAACTTCACAATCCTTAGATTTGGCTTTGAACTTAAAAATTGCACTGAAACGAACTACTTACTAGCAAAATATCATTAGGGTCATATTAATGGCTTGCAAGTTATCGTCGGAGAAATATACACTCAGACATACAAACTGAGTCTATAAACAAAAAACAATAATACATACAAACGCCGACTTGTTCCGTAGACTATGAGCCTTCGCATCTCTCTGTCAAAATCGAATATAAATCTGTTTGTTTCTATATTAGATCCTGTAGCCTAAACGGCTTATATTTATTGTAAGTTCTTGCAGACTATTATTTTGGTGACGTATTAACGTCAGCGTCGATACCTCGATACGTAGTAGGCAAAGACATTTTATAAGGAGAATTCTGTGGTCGTAGCATGGACGTAATACCCAAAGGGACCGCACAGTGCCTACCGTAACAATGAGCAGAGCAAGAGGCACCACTTTTTTTTTATGTTACTAGGTGACGATACGAGCAAGTCACTCACTTGATGTTAAGCGTCACGCTTGCCCATAATAGTTTATTTCAATGCATTGCGCTCGTCATCCTGAGATGTTAAATCTCTGTATGCCCAGTAATTACGCTGGAAACATTGCCCTTCAATCCGGAACACAGTAATGCTTGCACACTACTGCTTGGCGGTTGAATAACTGCAAAGGTGTGGTACTTCCCCAGGCGAACTCTGCAAGAGAGCCCTACCACTACAAAATACTGAACTATCCTTTGGGTCGTAGGCATAAAGAGTCCACCTTCGCTTGTCAACTATAAACGACTGTGGCGGTCATTGGGTAAAAGAAAATTATAAAATAAATGTATTTGTCAAATTATCCCGCGGATCCAGTTTGGGGCGGGTCCAATTGACGAACGAGCCAAGATTTCCTTGCAAGATCCATTCTGTAAAATCATGACTTCGAACAAAAGTAGAGCGTTTTACATCTGTAATTTAATTTAACTCAGCTCAGGTAACGTGCATCTAAGAAACATTTTATATCTATAATAAATAATAATAATAATAATTTATTTCATAAAGAATGCACAATATAACATTAATAATTAGTGGCTAGTTAGGTGATACATAAAAACAGGTAAACTGCTGCCGAACTAGGCTCTAGGCCTGTGATTCAGCGTACAGCGCCCTTCCCACGAGAATTATGCTTATTACTTGCCCTAGACAAATTAATGGCATAATATTAGAAAATATTAGACTTGCTATAAAAAAATGCATTTCTTATTTTAAATTATTTGCATGCATAAAAAAAATCCTAAAAAACATAAATCCTAAAAAAATTAAGTGGAAGTAGATAATAAATAATTATAGTATAAATATTTGACACCAAACATACAGGTATAATGTAATTGTGTTTTGTTCCTCTCTGTGTTTAAGGTGTTAATGAAAGGGTGTGTCAGTGTGTGTCAGTGTGTCTATAGGAATATTTTTCAATAGGTTTAAAAAAATAATAATTTATAATATTTTATTTTTGTTTTAATAAAACGGGAATATCACGTTAAATTGAGTCGGTTATTCCGTCTTTAGTTTCGATCACATTTGGTGAAGGAATGCTAAGCGAGACACGTGCGCGACCTCATCTTGCCTTGCACTGCGGGCGGCGGCGCATCGCGCGCGTTACTTCAACGGAATCGGAATAACCGACTCAATTTAACGTGAGTATTCCCGTTTTATTAAATCAAAATGCATCAAAATCACGTCAGTTTTCATAGTCATAATACTTTATTTCATCATCACCATATTTATTTCAGCCCATATCGATCTTATCGATCCACTGCTGGTTATATATGCACACCAGTCTGTCCGGTCCTGCGCCGTTCTCATCCACGTCTCGTCCAGTGCCCTGACGATAACGTCCTTCCATCTGGTTGGTGGTCTTCCTACTGGTCTTATCGCTCCTCTAGGCCGATATTTCATTTTAAGACAGGGTATTCGATTAGCTTTTACCTTGTTGAATTTTTACCTTTAAAAAATGTGAGCACAATATATTTCCCAGGCGCGTTTGGTATCAGCGGTAAAAAAGGTCAATATTTTAATTGAATGAAAATATTCGTGTTGACCTCTCGAAGTGAGTGGAACGGATTTTCAGTTGACGTTAAGGGCGATCCAATTACGGAGGTTAGTGTACGGTTGGTTAATGGTGATCTTCCACGCCTTTAAACGACGTCAAGGGAGTCATTTTGTGCGTAGTTGTTCTGGTAAAATTTACGAGTAGCTTTGATAAATGGGTTGTTCCGTCTTCATTCTATGACGTTTCATTCTACAAAGTTTGAAATATTCAACCTAAAATTTGTTTAAATGTACTCTTTGCTCAATAAATGACTACATTTTTTGGAACTTATTTCAGCCGAAATAAGTTCTTGACTACTCTTATAGCCATTTTCTTTATACCTCTAGTTAGACATATATTATTTATATGGTAGCTACTTATTAAATTTTAAATATCTTGGATGAGAAACAAAATATTCTGTACATGTAAAAGTATTTCATATGTTATAAAACGTTATGTACTATGTATTACATTACTTTAATAATTAAATTATTAAAGTAATGTATTTTTGTTTGATTTACCTTAAGCTTATGTTTATATTAATAAATGCATTTTTATTTACGGATAGTTTTTTCCAATATCTGATATTTGCATCGAATAACTAAACATACACAAACATAAAAATTTACAACTTATTCAATATGATGTAGAAAAGCAGTCTGGAAGATGATTTTGATGAATTAAAAATAAACCTGTATAGTTAAAATACATATTCGAACTCTGTTAATTTTGCTTTAGTCAAAGAGAAATTAGTCAAGACTAGAAAATGGACTACGAGAAAACGTTCGAAAGGTTTCAAAGGTGATCCATCACTATGTCTAGAGCCAGGAAATTGCGTGACTGAATCGTAAAAACATTATGTTGCGGCCACTTACTCGAGACTCGGCGGAATGTCGGAATGCGGTATCTATGGGAAGCAATCTGTGGAAAAATGGAGAATACTGGACCGAAGGTTGCTGCTAGTAAAATGGGTATAGGGGGCAGTTGCTGCCCCAATTTAGACCCCATTTTTGACGAGGGGAAAATCTTCACATGATACCCGATTGCTTTGGGTTGCAAGTTGCAACCGGTTTATGACGTGTTATACCCACCAATATCACCCGGGGGTCTGCCTTGGTGCTTGACAGCAGCGTCCGAGATTTCCAAGGGAACGCACCCAAGCCCTTAGCACCGCGCTTCTCCCGGGACAGCTACGCCCCTCCGCGTACGATAACGTGTTACCGCTAACACGAAAAGCCACTCGACATTTTCGTACTCCCCTCGTTTAGGTAGATGGCTAGTACCACATCTCAAGCCACCCCCGAGCCCAGAAGTCCCCTTTTAAAAGGCTCTTATTAAAAGCAGGGTATACCTACAGTTGCCGTATTGTAGTTCACCGGCATTCAGGACCCCTAGGCCTTGTTCAAAGAGAATATCATCACTACGTTTAAGTTACATAGAAAAAATGAAAAAAGGCGATTTTATGAAACATGTACTTCAATGAATACCGATAGAGTCATTCATCAATAGAGCTTGACAGCGATAGCCACCATTATTTTTAGTACACGTTTCATACATGTTCAAGTCTCTTTTTTTACTAGGCGCTTGCGCCAGACTGGGCCTTGTGCATTTGTGATTTGAAGCTTTGGCAATAATCTTCCCGGTTTCCAAACTCAGACTGACGTAATATAATACTGGGGCCGGAACAAGGTTCCCACAGATCCCTAGTGATCGGATTATTGAACCGAATAACGCCACCGGTAATTTCTAAATTTTACATTAGAAAATGGTAGTCAACACTGAATCGACACCATGATCACCGTTAAAGGCGTTATTATTATGGATAGCAACAATTTTAGAGCTGTTAACATATATTTTTCGTGTCGTACGTTCACCTATAATAAGAAAAACAAATTAAACCTATATTCAAATAGCTTGTTAAGAGCATGTCGAGTCACGTTTAGTAGGGTTCCGTAGGCGAGTAGGACGTTTGAAATATATGGGTTGTTAGATGTACAGCATGTTAATTGAATAATTATGTCAAATCAATAAACATGTGGGGGACAGGCGAAAAAAGTTTTTTATCCCCACTTTACTGCATCATGTGGGGTAAAGTGAAACAGGTCCTTTAAATTTAACAATTTTGATAGAATAAAATAATCATAATTTGATTGTAATGGGTGTGTTACTTGTACCATTAATATAATTTTTTTTTTCATTTATTCAAAATTGTTAACTTTAAAAGACCTGTTCAATGAGACCCCACATGATGGGGTACAGCGAGCGTTTTTTTTTCATCCCCTTTTTTCATGAATGGAAGCTATTTTTATTACACAAATTAAAAAAAAACTTATTTATTTTTTATTGGAGGTCTATACTTAGCCTATCGTTGTGCACAATTTCATGCATCTACGTTTATTAATTTGGAAGCTATAAGGCTTAAGCATATAAAGGATTCAGACAAAAGGACAGACAGACAGACGGTCATGACGAACTTATAGATAAAGGCTCTTTGTAGTACTACGGAACCCTAAAAACTCCTTACGTTTTAACTGACTATATGACTTTAAACGTATCTTAACTTCGTAATTTCTTGACGATTTACAAAAATCCGATAAAGTATAAACTACAAAGCTTTGACTCGACTTGACATAGATAGATAGATAGGAAAATAGAAACTCTTTATCGTGTACACCAAAATAATAATGACACACGTACAGAACTATCTTATAAGCTAGTATCACAAGTGGCGGCCTTATCGCTAAAAGCGATCTCTTCCAGGCAACCATTATACACTCGTGCACCACACGCGGACAACAATAAAAATGCACAACTGACCCTATTATATTAACTTCTTCATCACAAGACAAGTTCTATAACTCAAAATTCAAGAGTTCTTGTGAAGCGACTGAGTCATGATAAGCTCGGCCACATCGCGTGTGGCACTGGCTCGCCTAGTCCTGCTTACGTGGAACGGATGACTGATTTTCAACTAAGTCTAAATAACACTTTTCACGTTTATAAAATTTGAAGGATAACTTAAAATAATGATTATTTTACTATATAGAGTTGTTTCCATAGAGTTAAAAGAGCCACACAAATGTAAAGTGACCCCTTAGAACTATAGATAAAGTCATGTGGGGCAAGTGTGCGCAGCGGGTACGTGTGCGCATGCACACTTACCCACTGCCGGCATTTAGCCTCCTCGGTGCCCCGCGTAACGTCGTACAAAGCGTACATTTGTCGCCATTTTGTTTTGAGAGGTAAGTGAAGTTTTTTGGTTAAATTATTACGATATTTTAACACTAAGTAGCATATAATCTATATCCTTTTTGAAAATTAGCTACATATCAACTGGTGCTACGTGATTTTCAAGTTTGAGTAGTGACAATATTTAAATTGTTGTGATGACACAATCATGAACGATTTTGATCTATTCCCGCTTTGATGGTTTATGTTAAGTGTGCGCACATGCTTGTAGTGTCAGGTATTTCATGTAGTTGTAAGGTGTACGATATTTTTATTTTACCTACATCTAGTCATGTATGACTGATGAAAAATTCATCTTGTTTTGTAGGGAAATGTTTGTGGCAGAAGTAGGTGCATAACCTTATTAGCAATGTATCGCGTGTCGAGCCGACACGCTCCGTCCACCACGAACGACCGTGATTTTCGCCACCTCAATATGTCCTCGATCAAATGCTGCCACTGATTCTAGTGTTGCCGTTTGGCGGCCTACACCGTCGCGCCATTCTCATGCAGAGGTCAAACCGCGCTTTGTTCGTAGTTGATAAGATTCGAACACCACGCGCCAACTGCGATCAAAGCACTCTTCGAACTCTGCAACAGAATAGAGCAACTATGCCAGCGGCCCAGAGCCACGCTCCGTTATTTCAAGGATCTGGGTTGGCTCGGATAGTTGCTAGCACAATACACCCCATATGTCAGTGCAGGACTTATTGCCCCCACAGAAGAGGAAAAAATATTACTGTGATCGCCCCCATCTCGAATAAGGCCATCTTGATCAGCATTCGGAAATGCATGCCGCCCAATGGTCTCCGCTTATGGTCCTTAGTTGCGTCCACAGTTGTATTGCTAGCGCATTTTATATATAAAATGCCGAAAGGTACATTTCGAAAAAAATCGCCTGTGAGATTATATGTGTGCGCGACATTACCTAATAACATTTTAAAGAAACTTAAATTTGGCGAAGGAAATCGATGGATGAGACATTACTGAAATCACCAAAAAATATTAATTTTCTAATAGCTGATATTTTCGTCCATAGTAAATGTTGTTCATAATGCTGAATACACTGAGCTGCGTTGATAAAAACATAACTAAGGTGTACTGTGTGAAGTCTAGTTAGGCCAGTCCGGTTAGTTCTAAAGATTAAGCGAAACATGACTGCGAAAGCCCCTCTAATACGTGTGGAGCCCTTGAATAATGCTTCCTCTGCAAGATTGATGGCTTCGCTTCCGCTGCGACCTACCGAAGGTAACCAGTTCGCTAAATTCTTGGTAATTCCTCCAAAATGTTCACTATTTCGCGGAAGGCCCCAACAGGTAATTGCTAATCACTCGAAAACTATTGATCGTGCGCACTCCGCAAAGTATCATCACAGCCGATAGCTAAATGAAGAAGTTACTTAAAAGCACAGAATTCAAAGTTAATATCGTTAAAATAAATTTATAAAACAATCACGTGGGGTCACCCACGACCCCATGTTCTGATTCTAGGGTTAAAAGCTTTATTTTAATCGGATAAAAGGGGTGTATGCACTTACAATTTTGGTGTTAAGGTGCAGAAGCTCCCGCTCGGTGACTCGCCGGCGCGCCGTCTCCATTTGCTGCTGGCGGTACTGGTTGTACTTATACAGCAGGTACATCCCGGGTAGCGCTAGCACCACAAACGGTCGCATCAAAGTCGATGATCCGCTGCGCGCAGGCATCTTAACGGCATTCCCCGCTCGTGGCCATCACACACTTCACTGCTGATGCTGATCGATGTAAGCGTTACGAGGCATTCGTATGTCCACGACTTTATTTGAGATCATTATACACCGTCTTTTGTTTTTAACCTATTAAAAGAGATATTTTTACGTTTCGCTTCACTGTTGTACGATACGCGACTCGGCGATGCAAGCTCGTCTGTCCACGGCTTTATTTCTCACGAGCGAGAGATATTGAACATTATTGTTGTTACACTGAGAGATCATTTTTGATGGTCTTTAAAATCTTTAAATTAGATTTTTATTTTACTGAAGTTCACATAAGATATTCCAGTCACTTAACTGTATGGAAGAATTATAACAATCTAATATTAATAAGCACTTTGTATAGCGTCACTACGGGGTTTCTACGTTTTATTTATTGCTTTAATAATAGACCTATTTACACAATACTTCAAGGCTTCAGCGCTTTCATCCCGGACCTGTAACAAGAAAAAGCTTGCGTTAAACATGGCAAGCAAAAAATCAAGATTCATTGATTCTTTTAGATATAATTTTTTATCACACATTTTAGATTACATCGGGTGCCTATGTTTACCACAATGGAAAATTTATAATAAGACAGCTACATGGACTAAATACCAAATTATAATTCGTTGCTTGACAATGTTACTATGTAGATTTTTCAGCGTTCAAAACCCTCTGTTGTGTATGGATACCACAAATTGTATGTGATCACCACAAATTAGTCTATTCTCATCACAGTAAATGTAGCTGTCTCACCCTAAATGTAGCATTATTACATATAGTATTATTATGATATGTTATGATATGCCTAAATGTTACGTTACTGTATTTAAAAAGGCCACCCGGTATTATGACGAGAATATACTAAACTCAACTCAATGCAACCTCCTTGCTTGCTCCTTAGAGCAACAAGAGTAGACCGTACACCGTTTCGAACGTGGGTCGTTCGGGCCAGTGTACCCGCGTTGCTCTAAGTGCAAACCACACAGCCGATTTCATTTTGGACTCTAGGCATTTCAAAAATGATGACCAAGAATTCGGATGAAACTCTTTTATTTATGCTTAGCTAACTTGTAATTGTGTTAGGATTGGCCTTAGAGCAACTCAAGCCTCCGGCCGACGAGCCGGTACCGAGTTGCTCAATGGGATTGGCTGTTGTTCATATATGTAGGGATCACAGAATTCTCCTTATAAATATAAGGGATATATTATTATATTTCTTTTTAATATTGAGTTATCATTTATCCAACTACTTTGTTATAGTTAGGTAAGTTAAACGAGAAAACCCGTCCGTTATCAGATTCAGTCGCCAAGTTCCCAAGGGGAAGCCATCAATCACGCAGCCTGTTGGCTCCATCCCTGCAGTATTGGCGCTGCCATCGGCTAATTTATGAAGGTAATTGCCGCGTGGAAGCTAATTGTTGTTCGGAAATTGGCGTTAGAGCGTACTTACCTGGTTCATGCGATCTTTCGCAAAAGTGCTTTTAAGGTCCTTAATTGTCTCCACATTTGTCTAACTCGCGCATTATGCTTGTATCTGGTATCTTATCATATATTATCTAAACAGACACAACATAAACATTTCTGGAAATTCATACTTAGTGATTTTATTATGAAAACTGACGAGTTTTGGGTTATGCATGTCCACTTTTTGAAATCGTTATGGTTATCGTACGTTATCATTAATATTTTGAGAACGGGCCAGTTGTCTCTACTTGTAAAAATCATAAAATTTCAAATTTCAAATGTTAAATCTCAAAATTCACACTCAACTGAAATTTGAGTTTAAGATTTGAAATTTCAAATTTGAGTTTTGAGACTAGAAATTCGAGATTTGTGATTTCAAATTTAGCATCTCAAAAATTAAAACTGACCACTGAAATCTCAAATTTTCAAAAATGATACAATTTTATCAAATCTCGAAACTCCAATTTCAAGATAAATTTATTTTTTTATCTTTGCCTATGAGAAGCGGGAGGCATCCATTACTGCATGGGAGTTGATGGGAGGCGTTCACATGTGTGCGTTCGTATAATAAAATCCAGTACAGTACTATTGCCTGGCTCAACATAAGAGCGTAAATACTTAGATACTTTAGATGAGGTTTCCATGACACATAATTGTCCATTTTCGAGCAGGTGGTGTATAAAGATTATTATTACTTAGCTTAGGTTCAGATTGAAACAGATTGTGCAAAAAACTTGATCTATCTCTAAAATCTTTTGGCAAACATACTGAATGCTCTTCAAACATTTCTCGACCCCAACTATTGTTTCGGAAGCATTCATCAGTTATGTAAACACGTACAGTGACAAAGCTTTCAGCAACATTATTTTGTTGAAGCTAACCTATCATTTCCGGGCCTGGATGCGCCTGATACGAAACTGTATGAATAAGCTCTCACAAAATGAACGCAAATAATTTTCGCGAGTAGGTATTATTGACCGAGTGAGCGAATCGAACGAAAGTCTAAGTTTTAACTGGCAAAATTTGCTTTCGTTTGTCCGTATGTTGGTACTAGCGTACAGGTCGTATTTTTTAACCAATCTTGACTAAACTTGGTACACATATTTCATTTTGTCGTTGGTGATTTTTTGTCTTAACTTACACTAGTGATGAAAAGTAGATTATTTACACACGCGAGTAGAGTAGGTTATCTTTTACACCCTCAAACTATTATCGACTAAATATCTCGAGTGTAAAAGATCAATTCAAATCATCATCAATCAATCGAGTCAATTGCATTACAACTCAATTAAATAGTCGCGGATTTATGAAAACTGATTTTGCTCTAATAAATATAGAGTTACGGTTAAAGCTATCACCTATAGACCACATACATTGGATTAGCTACAAATGTCCATAGGCTGACTTTACTCATCTCTATGCACGAGTTTACGTACTGTTTCACTGAGATTACATCACCCAAGGAAATCGAACATCGGAGTTAAGATTCAATATGCCTACATTGGCTGGTATAAGCCCGTACCAGCCCGCTGACGGTATTGACGATTCGATCGACACGACAACGCTATGATAAACATCTGAAGAATCGACCATAGGAATAATTTAGCGTAATAATTTTCAAAAAAAAAAAGACGTTACTGTGTCCGTTATAGTTTTGTTTTTTTTTTTGGTTGGACTGGGAATTTCATAGGAATGCTTTTTGTGTTGATTAATGAAAATACAAAGCAAGAGTGAATGTCAGTTTTCTATGGAGCAGCTGTTTTTTTTTCGCGATATCAGGGTTGGTCCCGTGATAAAATTTGTTCATAATTACGAGTACATTGATATCCTAAGGTGCGGCGTCTAACCCAACAGCTTGTATTATTATGTAGTTCTTCACGCATAGGACAGGATTTTATGATTTTAGCTAAGACACGTCGAATAAATGATATATATTATTTTTCAGAAACGTTACTTGAGAAACTTTTGTAGCACTGGAATACTGAGAATAGTCTGAACTTCTTTTAAGATATTCTGTTGTATTGTTTTCATGAACCCTCGTTTTTCTTTGATCGAAAATGAAGCAGGAAAATATTTACATTGCCTAAATTTTTTATATTTCATCGGTGATTGAACTTAGAGCAACGCGGCTACTGCCGGAGGCCATGATGCTAGGTGATTGGACAAGGAAACTGTTTCCAAAAAAAAACTTTTTTACAAGACACCTATTTTATCTATGTACATATAACTAAGCGTATCTAGCTAGCGTATGTAAACGTTTTCTTTTTGTTACGAAAATGTTGGCCTTTACCATGCTCGAAGGATTAGTATTGCAATTCAACGCGGTAATTCGGCCAGCATTTTGGGCACGATAAATGCTGGTAGCGGTTTATTAGATTAGTGTTAGTTTTAATTTGTTTTCTGTTCCCTTGTACATGTAATATTTACCCTGGTTAGTAAAAAACATACAAGTTACGAACGAAATAGTAATTTCATGTTATCAGCCAGGCTCACACGGTAGTTGCGTAATTCTGTACATCTTGTAAACTGAGAAACGGGGCCAAGGTTGAGAGGGGATCTTTTGTGAAATATTTAGGAAAGAGATTACAATTTCTTCGCTCCGCCATTGTTATTTTAGGGAAATATTCGGGCGTTCGGGAAAGTCAGGTTTCGGAAAAAAAAGTAAATTATATAAAACGTTTATTTTTGGATACTGTTTTTGAATTGATTTAAAATAGCAATCACCTAATAGTATAGTAATAGTGTAATTGTACAGACATTCGTTAACGCTCGCTGTGTAATCACGTTTTGTTTTTAACCGAGTTCCATAAATAAAAGAGAAGGTTCTCAAGTCGACAGTTTTTTTAAATATTTGTTACCTCAGAACTTTATTTATCTACATCCAGATTAGTTATTTTTTTTTGTTAAATCCACGTTTGATAATGCGATCCATGAGCAATTGAGGGAACTCCTCAAATATTATAGATATACTTATAGCAATTTTGGTATTTTCTTCAACAAGTCAAGCATTTGCATTCAGAACGTAACATTTGGTGAAGTGGAGTTGATGAAGAAGACCACAATTGGTCACCGGAACTATTTAGTATTTCACGGGTGGCACCAAGAACATCTCGATAGTCCATTTTTTCGGAGTATTTTGAGGAAGTCGGTATTTTTTGTTAATGTTATGTATTATTCACATAAATATAAAATTATTTCGGGCTGCTTATACTACCCACCTTAGAGCGCACGGTTTCAACTGCTAGTTTTTTTTTTTTTATGCCATTGGTGGCAAACAAGCAGACGGGCCGCCTGATGGTAAGCGATCACCGTCGCCTAGGGATACCTGTAACACCAGGGGCATCACAGATACGTTGCCGACCTTTAAAGACTATTAACAGCCCTTTTGAAGAACCCCATGTTGTAGTTACTCGGAAATACCGCAGGTGGAAGCTCATTCCACAATTTTCCACAATCTATATAAATACATGGTGAATGGTATTGGTAATAACAGCCACTTAGGTTTATTTTTCTTCATCCATAATCCATAATCCATAATGGATATTTTTCTGAAATAAATTATATAAATAAATAAATAAAATAAATAATCAGATCAACTCGCTCTCATAATATTGTAGTCTTCGGAACTTGACAGGCATGCAAAATTTCAATTCGATTGAGCAAGGGGAACTGGTCTAAAATTCAGATGCAAGATTTAGCCCGAACATACATACAAACACTGCAAGTTAAATAAAAGCATTTAGAGATGAGCAGGTCTAGCATGCGACCGCGACAAAATCTTCTCTACCTGTTTTAGGCCACAACACACAACACACAGTAGCAGTGTTGGTTAATTTAGTGCGAACCTCTAGTAAATAATGTTAAGAACCTACCAGGGTATGTTCTGAAACCGCCTGCCAAGCGTGGAGAATATGGCAGCCCCCTTCCCTAAAGGGGAGGGCTTTATTCAGCAGTGGACGTCTTCTGGCTGATGTTTGTTTGCTGTTTCACATATTAATAGCTCTAGTCTGTGTAGCCTGTTTCTTGGTTATAATTGTGTAAGGCTGCCCTTTTACTTGATTTACTAATTTTTAATAACTTTTTAGTAACTTTCCTTCCCTTGAAAAAAAAGCTGATATTTTGTAAGTATCATCAGAACATCCTATCAACATTTTCCGAGCTTAATTCCCCATCCGGCCGTTTCTTTTGAACTTCGTCTCGAGTTTCGCTAAGCCTGTTCGCGGAATAAATGGTGTTATGCAGGGTTCCCAATAGTGTTTTCTGTTAGTTGTAAGCATGAGTTTTTAAATACAATTTCATTGATATTTAAATTATTGTTAGATATGAGGTACCCACCTGCTTAAAACCAACTTGAAAACTATCACCGACTCTGTGTAAAATGAATTATGTAGAATATAAAACTAAAAAGCACACTAATAATTAAATTAAAAAAAAATATATATGAACTTGGTTGAAAAGATTCAATTATGGCGGCATTGAAGTTATGCAGACATTGTGCCCAAAATGCTGGCTGAATTGCCACGTTCAGTTGCGATTGTAATTCTTTGAGCGAGGTAGAGGCCAGCACTTTGGTCACGAGATGCTTCGATCTGATGCAATGATAAATCTTTTTTTTTTTTATCTTTTCTCCGCAAGGCCATAGGTCAAGGACGACGTTTACGTGTCTGACGTTTTATTTCTGGCAACCACAGAATTCTCCTTATAAATAACTGGCAACAAACATTGGAAAACGTAAAAGTAAAAATTTAAAAAGTTATGGATCTTTCTCGTTAGATCTAGTGCTACGATCCATAATGGAGATCCTTTATGGATCAATTCAAAATAAAAATAATAATGATGTAATAATTAATAATAATTTTCCAGTATGGATCGTAGCACTGGATCTCATTTTGAATATCTCATTTTGAAATTATGGATCTATCAGGAACTTTTTTTCTCAATATGTAGTAGGTGGTAGGATCCAATGGTAGTTTCTCGATGGATCTATTGTGAATTTTTCTACTACATCCTAATATTGTGTAAATGTGGGTTCGTCAGCGTAGGCCTCCCCGAGCTTTTTTAATTCTTCTCTTTCTCTCGGGGGTTGCCATAATCTCAGCGCTTGTCAGGAGGCTTAAGAATCGCAGAACTCTCATCGTTTACTAAAACCTGCCCTTCCTCAACCTTCCATAAGTTTATGAGCTAGTTTTTGTTTGTTAATGCGCTTTTTATTTTAGGGGCAACCCTATTCGAGTGACGACGTAAAATGGTTTCCACCCGATTGCTTCTGGATGGCTGGTAGGGCTGTACCGGGCTCGTTTCATGCATCGTTGCATGTTTTGCAGCTCTTAAGCCTTTTGGGTAAGCTACTAGCTAACCACCGAGTTCGATTGTAATTTCCATAGAGAAATGATGTAGTAAAGCGGAGAATATTATATGTATGTACTGTACTGATGTATGTAATTAATGTACTGATTTAAACTGAACTTGCTAGACTACGTGTTTGAATTCGCAGTAAATACAAAAGCATTAGTAAGCATGTATTAAAATGTATAAAGAAAGTTGAAAGACATATATTGATCATAGAAAAAATGTACAACAACCATATTATATAATACAAATGGAAGGAACTAACTACCAAGACACGGGTTTTTAACATCCAGTTTGGCGGTTAGGGACTGTAAAAACTGTAAACATTTCCTTGTATAAATTATTTTGTATTTTGTATTTGTATTATATGCCATGAAAACTGACGTGGTTTTGACACATTTTATTTTAATACAACGGGAATACTCACGTCAAATTGAGTCGGTTATTCCGACTATAGTTTCGATCATATCCCCATAATTTAATAAACGAATGGTTGATAGTATCATACTAATATTATAAATGTGTAAGTATATAAGTGTGTTTGTTCCCGTTCAACTCAGTAACAGTATTGAATTAAATTTGATATGATATGAGATAGCTTACACCCTGGATTAACACATAGACAGTTTTTATTCCGGAAAAATATTCGTTTTCTGTAGAATAGCGGGTGAAACCGCGGTGCGCAACAAGTATGTCACAACTGGCAGCCACATATAATATTTGTATAAATTATAGGGTTATCCTGTTTCTGATTTTTATTCTGCACAAAAAAATGTTTCTAAGTATCTCAATAAAAAAATCTGCATCAGCCTATTAGAGATCCCGCTGCTGGGATATGCCTACCCTCGAAGGGTGATTGGGCCATATCCACCACGCTGACCCAGCTAAATAAAAATAACAATGTCAAACAAACGCTAAATAAACACCAACCTTTATAAATCTTTTAAGCTGCTTATCCACCTACATGACAAATATAACACTTATCACGTATTTAGGGCAGTACTTATCTACATAGCTTCGTACTAATTAAGGACCTCACCTCACTTTTGTATTCGAAACTAGTTGTTACTCGTGGACATAAAAAAAGTATCCTATATGTCCGTCGTTGTAATGTACAGTAACTCTTTATCTAATTTTGTCAAGATCCGTTCAGTCATTTAGCCGTCATAATGCGACAAACATCCAGACAGAGAGACAAAGTTACTTGCTATAGTTCGCTAGATGGCGTTAATCTATTTTTGTGCATTGAGTATAGTAATGTAATTTTTGCGCATAGTAATGCTTGCATAATAATTATTATGCAAGCTTTGTCTCTTTGTCTGGATGTTTGTCGCATTATGATGCATAATAATTATTATGCAAGCATTACTGTGTCTAAGGAATTGTTAAGAAAGTGTTAAGAAAGTGTACTAGATGGCGCTGTCCTACGTTAAAACGCGCAGACGGTTTTGTCAAGCAAATTAGGTACCTAAAAATGGTGTGTTGGATTTTTGTCTTCGGGTTGGTACCCTAATAAACGAGTACAACAGCTGACCAATACTTTTATTTGTGCATTCGTGTACAAATTGGTCCTTCGTGAGTCGGATGTGCTGACTCAGTAGTCCGCGGTTTTCGGACTACGCTTCGCACCTATGGGCAGTGGATCGCTGTTCGGGGCGAATCGGTGGAGAGGTTCCACGTCAAGTGTGGAGCAGCTCCTCATCTGGTGCTGAAGAGGAAGGTTAGCAGACGGAGCAGGGAGCCAGCAAGGTGTCCAGGAACAACGGCGCGGGGGGAGCCCCGCAGACGCAACAGGATTGACGTCAGGAAAAACGGTCAAGTGTGAGTGGAAATTAAAAATAAGTAAATTCAAACTAATTTGGACTTTAAATATTAGAATAAAATAACTTAAGTATTTGAGATTAAGTTTAGGGACTTAGAAATAATTCTTGCATGCAAATCAGGGACTTAGAATATTTCGCCTAATTTGGTCGAGACGGGGAATCCATGCCCGATTTTCTCTAAGTAAAAAATAATTCAAACACTTGTAAAAATTTTGCGGCATTTTAGGACTTGTAAAATTTGGTTCGGAAACTAGCCAAATTAAAATAATATTAAACTTGTAAAATTTTGGTTCGGAAATTTGGTCAAAAATAATTGTTCTTAACTTGTACATCCTTTTCGAATAATAAATTCAAAATGCAGCGATTTATTAATTTGCAGAAGGACGTGCAAGAGAGAATTGTGAAGGCGCATTTAAACTTTAAAAAGTCGTCTAAAGAAAGGCTTGCGTCTGAAAATTATATACAAACGAGACTGCAGATATTAGATGACCTGTGGGCTCGCTTTACAAAAGTTCATGAGGAAATTATCGGTAGTGTAACTGAGTGGTCAGAATATGAAGCGAGCATTTATGTGAAAAATGAAATGTACGAGAGCACGGAAGACTCTTATATTAACTATAAAACGGATATATTAAAATTTAAGCCTAAGCCGGCTCCGCAATTACATGGCCAGGGCACCGGAAAAGGTAGTAGCGGCACGTCAAACATAAAGTTACCAAAAATAACTATTCCCACTTTTTCGGGAAAATATGAAGAATGGATCACTTTTCGGGACATGTTTGTCTCGTTGATCCATTCCAATACATCACTGGACGACGTGCAACGCCTTCACTACCTAAAAGGGTATTTAACCGGTGAGGCCGAGCAGTTGATACGGCAGTTGCCTATCATTGCTGAAAATTATCTGGAATGCTGGAGCCAGCTGGAAGCAAGGTACAATAATAAAAATTATCTTGCAAATTGCATTTTAAAGCGTTTAATGAACCTAAAGAGTGCAACCAAAGAGTCTTCAGCGCTGCTCAAAGATTTATCAGATACTACTTCAGATTGTTTACACGCTCTTAAAAACATCGGCATAGACATAGGGTCATGGGACATAATAATTATCTATATTGTGTCAAACAAATTGGACGCGGAAACCCGCAAGCAGTGGGAATTGAAGGTCGCTGATGGGAATGCGAATGAACTACCTAAATTTGCTCAGTTTCGGGAATTCTTGGAGAGCAGATTTAGGGCGCTCGAGTTCATAGAACCAGAAGTCAAATCCCGACCTTCAACTCTCACAAACAGTAAACCGCAACAGCATAAGGTTTTGCATGTAGCTAATGTCATGTGTGAATTTTGTACGGAAGACCATAAAATGTACTCATGTAAAAAATTCATGAACGAAGACGTCAATAAGCGACGTGAGTTTGTAATGACCAAACGATTATGTTATAACTGTTTGGGTAGTAACCACTCGGCTAGGTTCTGTCCAAGCAAAGTAACTTGTCGGATATGTAAAGGAAAGCATCACTCTGTACTCCATCCCAGCGGTTTGGGCGATGGTAAGTCATACCAAGCACACACTGGTACTTCGACATCCGAGGTAGGTTTGGTCGGTTCATCCGCTGGAAAGTCAGCGGCTCCCTCAGGATCGGTTGAAGCGGCGCCAGTGGTTTCGTGTTTTGGTCAGGTATCTGTGAAGAAGCAGGTATTCTTGGCAACGGCCGTCGTTTGGGCAGAATCTCAACGAGGACAAAGGTATTATATCAGGGCATTACTAGATCAGGGCTCTCAAGCCTCCTTTGTCTCAGAAGCGACGGTACAATACTTGGGTATTAAGAAACACCCAGTCAAAGGAATCATATCGGGGTTAGAAGGTAACAGCACTACTGTGTCCAAATATATGGTAGATTTGAGGATTCGGTCGAGGATAGATAGCAATGTTGTTATCAAAGTACAAGCGTATGTACTAAAATCGATTACTACGTCCCTTCCAAACTGCAAGGTGGAAGAACTGGAATGGCTGGACAAGGACATGTGTCTAGCAGATCCTCAATATCATATACCTAACAAAATTGACGTTTTGTTAGGGGCAGATATCTACGGACAGATAATACAAGAGGGAATAAGAAAAGGTCCGCAAGGATATCCTTTGGCTCAAGCGACTTCACTAGGATGGATTTTATCTGGCACATGCCAAACTTCTCAGACCTCGCCAGCAAAGGTAGTGGCAATGCATGTGTGCGTTGAAGACAATGAGATGTTGAAAAAATTTTGGGAAATTGAGGCTGAGCCAAAGTCTAGCAAGAAGATGTTGTCGGAAGAAGAAACTCGCTGTGAACAATTCTTCGCAGAAACAACTAAGCGGGATTCAGAGGGCAGGTACGTAGTCAGGCTCCCATTTAAAACTAAGCGGCCTGATTGTGTTGATGGTGACTCCAGAATGATAGCTGAAAAAAGACTAAATGGATTACAAAGACGGTTTGAGAAGAGCGAAGAGCTAAAGATCAAATATAAAAAGGTAATAGAAGAGTACTTACATTTAGGGTTTATGGAGAAGATTCCTGAAACACAAAAGAAAAATACTGGGGCTGTATACTTACCTCATCACGCCGTTGTAAGGAACGATAAAGATACCACAAAGGTCAGGGTTGTGTACGATGCATCCTGTAAATACACAAATGGGGTATCATTAAACGATGCATTAATGGTGGGACCCACATTACAACCGGAACTGAGACACTTGCTGATGCGTTGGAGACAACATCCCATATGCCTAGCGGCTGATGTGATTAAGATGTATTGCCAGGTCAGAGTAGCTGAAAGGGATACAGACTATCAGAGGTTGTTGTGGAAGGATAACGCAGACGCAAAGGCTGAGGACTATCGATTGCTGAGAGTAACATTCGGGACGGCGGCGGCTCCGTATTTGGCGGTGAAGAGCTTGCAGCAGACAGCACACGACGAAGGTGCCAAGTATCCCGCCGCAGTTGAAAGGGTAATAAATGATTATTACATGGACGATCTGCTTACTGGATGCAATTCTGTAAAAGAAGGGAAGATTATTTATCAGGAAATGAATGACTTGCTAAAAAAGGGTGGATTTGTGCTACAAAAATGGATGAGTAATAGCGATGAGTTATTGCAAGCAATCAAGGAGTCGACAGAAAGCGAGGTTGACAATTGCGAGGAATTAAAGCTAAAAACAGACGAAGTAGTTAAGCTCTTAGGACTTACCTGGAATCGAAGAACCGACGAATTCCGCTACTCGGTGACGCAAGCGCTGGAACCTGGACCTGTAACAAAAAGAAAAGTTATATCTCATATTGCACGGTTGTTTGACCCGCTAGGATGGGCGGCGCCTTGTGTGATAGTAGCTAAAATTCTCATTCAGAAGCTGTGGATATCTGGGATAGATTGGGATTGTGAAGTCACAGGCAAAGTACTGGAAGAGTGGAATACTTACCGTGAAAGATTGTCCGTTTTGACGCAAATAAACATACCTCGATGGCTTGGCACTAACACTGACGATTCCTTAATACAACTGCATGGATTCTGTGATGCGTCGAAGGTGGCGTATGCGGCAGCTGTATATTTGAGAAGAATCGATGTAGTTGGGAACGTCCATGTTACTTTAGTTACGGCTAAAACCAAGGTAGCACCCATCAAACAAGTCTCCATCCCTCGGTTAGAGTTGTGTGGAGCAGTCCTAGTCACTAGACTGCTAGTGGAAGTAGCAGAGACATTGAAAATAGAAAAGTCACATATTCGGGCATGGATAAGGACAAGTAAAGGTAGAGGCCATCATGCGTACAAGGGCTACATTTGCTTGTTCGTATGCATGGTTACACGGGCTGTGCATATTGAGGCAGTTAGTGACCTAACTTCGCAGGGATTTCTATCTGCCTTCAAACGGTTTGTCGCTCGTCGAGGCCATTGCACAGATCTTTGGAGTGACAATGGGACAAACTTTGTCGGGGCATCTCGAGAGATACAAACATTGTTTTCTTCAGAAAAATCGGGCATTTTGAAGGAAATATCTGAAACTCTAGCCAACAATGGCACTGCTTGGAATTTCATACCCCCTTTTTCGCCAAATTTTGGCGGATTATGGGAAGCTGGCATCAAATCGACGAAATTTCATCTGAAAAGAGTAATCGGAGACACTACCTTAACATACGAGGAGTTATCTACGGTCTTGGTACAAATTGAGGCTTGTTTAAACTCGAGACCATTGGCGCGGCTCGATACGGAATCGGATGCAATAGAGGCTCTAACACCAGGGCACTTTCTGGTTGGTGAACCCCTTATAACTGCACCGGATCATAATTTTGAGATTTCAAACACGAGTTGCCTACGGAGATGGCAATTAACGCAAAAAATGTTGCAGAACTTTTGGAAAAGATGGTCGCAAGAGTATCTTTCAAAATTTCTTCATCGTTATAAATGGGCTTATCAAAACCCAGAACCTGGGATCGGAGACATAGTTTTAGTGAAGGAAGAAAACGTGCCGCCGTGCAGGTGGCTTCTTGGTCGAGTGGTTGCTAAGCATTCAGGGGCAGACAGCATTACTCGTGTTGTTTCCTTGAGAACTAAGAACAATTGTGAAATCAAACGGCCAACGTCTAAGCTGTGTATGTTGCCACTGGCCGATTGATCACGCAAATGGTCTTCAAAACTAAGTATAAGTTTTTCAATGCGGTTTGTTTGTTATATGTAATGTAGGATTTTGTTACTGGACCTACATATACATGTTTTATTTGTAACACCCTTTTAGAATTGTTACCTACTTTTAGTTTTTTTAATAGTTTCATGGTGGGCGGATGGCAATTTTGTAAAGGACAAATTGAATTCGTCCTTGGTGGGCGGTATGTCTAAGGAATTGTTAAGAAAGTGTTAAGAAAGTGTACTAGATGGCGCTGTCCTACGTTAAAACGCGCAGACGGTTTTGTCAAGCAAATTAGGTACCTAAAAATGGTGTGTTGGATTTTTGTCTTCGGGTTGGTACCCTAATAAACGAGTACAACAGCTGACCAATACTTTTATTTGTGCATTCGTGTACAACTGTGTTCCGTACTGAAGGGCAATATTTCCCGCGAAATTACTGAGCATAAAAGGATTCAAAATCTTATATCTCAGGCTGACGAGCGCATTGCGGTGCCGCGCAGAATTTGAAACTGTTGAAATTCAAAAAATTTGGGTGGCATTGAACTGTTATGGGCAATTGTGACGCTTAACATCAGGTGAGCGACGTCAGTCAGTACATTAAAAAAAAAGATACAAGCAGCGTGTATATAAAAAAAAAAACTTGTCCTTATGGAGACCTATGTTAGGTGAGAATTGAGCCTTATTTGTTCTATAGTATATATGAGTAGTTAAAAGCTGTCTCCGAGTGTTTTTAATAGTGGAATGGAAATGTAGGTTTTGTGCCCATTGTATTCTTAGCGGTTATTGACACTGTTTAACTAAAAGCACCAATTTATACACAAAGTATTTATGTGACTGCCTAACTATGCTTTCCACTACTCGTTCATTACGAGTAAGGGGGTCAGTGAACTTTCCTTACTTACAAGTTTAATTTTTGCGTCAATGCAGCTTCGAAAGTTATTACCAAAATAATTTGTTGAAAGCTGTTTTTTTTAACGCTATAGATTCAAGCCACGTACCAGGTGGCTTGTGTCTATAATTTTTCTATTCTTTGAAACACTTAGGTACATACCTAATTATGTGATACACTATATAAGGAATAGCTTTTTTCTGTATCTGTCGTCCACTAATCACACTAATATTAATTATAAATGCGAAAGTTTGTAAGTGTGTAAATATGTAAGTGTGTTTGTTCCCGTTCAACTCTGTAATGTCACACTAGTATTATAAATGCGAAAGTAAGTGTGTAAGTATGTAAGTAGTTAGGTTAGTATGTAAGTGTGTTAGTCAACTCTGTAACGGCTGAACGGATTTGAATGAAAAATGGTATGGATAGCTTATATCCTGGATTAAAACAGGATTTTTAAAAATAGCGGAATAACTTTATATTTCGGAAAAATATTCAGTTTCTGTAGAAGTGCGGGTGAAACCGCGGGGCGCTGCTAGTAAAAATATAAATACTTACTGATGAGGACGCTACGACCAGCACTCTTTATTCATTGTGTCGTAAAAAATCTACAAATAAAGAAACTCGAGGAAATATGCAAACATCCAGCAGCACAAACTCCAAGCTCGTATTTAAGGCGTATCGCGGTTTTTGAGTCTCAAAACTACAGTGAGACTCTTCAAAGGGCTAATCAGCGTAAAAGCATAAGCTTTGACTTGCTGCTGAATGAGAGCCAAATGACATTAGTCGGAATTACTGTAACTAATTTATTTATTTATTTTTATTTTTGTTTCCTTTGTTGTAAGTTTGTGTGTATACCCCAGAGCAATCACGCTCACTAAAAAGCTTCTTCTTGCGGCGGCGTTGTGTGGCGGGTCGCCCTCTTCCCTTCAATATGGTTGAGGAGAGCGATGGCTGGCACATGCGTCAACTCGTGAACGGGTGCTGCTTGCGGGAGCTGGACTGCTTGGAGTATATACGCAAATCTATAATAGCACTTAGCTCTTTATTAGCATATTCATTGGTATTTCCTTTTGTAAAGTCTTTAGTTTTTATATTCCGTTTTAGTTGATAAAATATTTGTAAAACTTGATAAATGGCACGGACCCCGGAGTCCGTGGAGCAATATTGTAAATTAAAAAAAAAAAAAAAAAAAAAAAAAAAAATACTGTACGTTGCTCGTTCCTGTGACTAGAGGTGACTGAATGATAGTGCGAGCAAGAAAAGGCTAATTTCGAGGCATTGCGTTAATGCTGTGAGAAAAAAACAGACTTTAGAATAGCATTGACATAATGTTTTGAAACAAATGTCATGGAATTTCTATTTCGGCAAAGAAGAAGTAGAAGAACGACGTTTTGGCGGGAACGTGAAGAAGTCATGTCGCGTCATTTTATTATTTTCTATAACTTGTGTTATTTCGAGTGTTAATGTGTAAAAACGGTGAATTTTTACCGTTAAGTGTTCGTGGACATGCACGAGTGTTGGTTAATAGTATAATGTCGTGAAACGTGAATTTTCGTTTTGTTTCCAAAACTCCATAGAAGGCTCTAGTAAAATTTTCATCATTTTACTGGGGCATGACTTGGGCTTGATCGTGACTTGCTTTGCTCGCCTTTGACCGTGACTATGACTTGTTTGATAATATCTAACAATACTTAAAAAATATAATTATATGTATAGTATACTTGACACTGGCAAATGCATAAGACGTGCGACGCCTAAATCCTATTAGGAGGAAAGAGAAAAAAAAAGAGTAGAAAGCTCCAAAAATTGTTGTTTTTATTTTGCATTGTTAAAAAAATTATCAACATTAAACTTGCTTCAAATCTTTGCCACTGTTATTGACCGAGTGAGGGAAGCGAACTTAACTGTCTCAGTTTTAACTGGCAAAATTTGCTTTCATCTGTCCATATGTTGGTACCCGCGTAAAGGTCGTATTTTTCAACCAATCTTGACGAAACTTGGTATACATGTTCTACATTTCATAGGATTTTTGATGGGTGGGTATTACCCCACCAAGGCGAGGTCGCGAAGTAGCGAGTACTAGTACGCAGAATTGCTAGTCCTAAAGATTACCGACTGCTTTTTTTTAAATTTCCAATAGGTATAACTATTAACAATATTTTCTAGTTGTGTCTATAAGTCTATGTATCATTGTCGTTCTGTTCTTCTGTCACATATTATGTTACCTCCAGACTAAATACGTGCAAGTTTAGTATGAAAATAGTGTGCATTACGAACTTTTTTTTAAAATGTAATTTGGTGACGAGACGAGCAAGTCGCTCACCTGATGTTAAGCTTCACGCTTGCTCATGACAGTTCAGTGCCACCCAGAATTTTGAACCTAACCATTCCAAAACCATGCGCGGCAATGCACTGCGCCCAGTAATTACGCTGGAAACATTGCCCTTAAATCCGGAACACAGTAATGTGTGGTGCACTACTGTTTGACGGTTGAATAACTGGCAAAGGTATGGTACTTCCCGAGGCGGACTCTGCAGAAGAGCCCAACCACTACCAAAATGGAAATAAAATGGGACTTTTTGTTTCGAGAAAACTCTAAAAGGAATAATAACATGGGACGTATTATCTGGCCGCGTCTTCACTGTGACGTGATATTAAAGTAGGAATAACAAAACATCATAGTTCCGTACTCCGTAAGTAGAGCAATTCCTTGTGGCATTCTCATGCAGAAAATTGCAGCCAGGAAGCAAGCCTCGCTTTTAATATCGCTGTCACTGTCAGAACGGGCGAATCGTAGGACTCGTGCAGAGTCCGTCTCGGGAAGTACCAAACCTTTGCCAGTTATTAAATTGCCAAGCAGTAGTGTGCAAACATTGCTGTTTTCCGGTTTGAAAGGCATTGTTTCGTGTAAAGACCTTAGGACATTTCCCTTTCGCAAGTGGCCTAGTGGTGAAACCTTCACCAATGCGCCACTTGTCCTAACCTCTTAACTTTAGTATTAATATCATACAATCGCCATTTTTTTTTTAATCTTAATAATACCTGTCACCTTCACACCTGTCAATGAAATCGCACTGGTACCACTAGAAACCGAAAAAAATAAAAGTACAGTCTGAGTACACACAAAATAATAAAAACAAAAAATATATTTATGTAATGTAAAAGTAATAAAAATAAAATTTACTATATATACTACTACTTACTACTACTTAACTAGTAGTTCGCGGCGAACTGAGACCTCGCGACCCCTATATCTTCACAATCCCTGAACCGATTCAGCTCATATTCGAACTTAAAAATTGTATTGAAATGAACTACTTGCCTACAAAATTTCACGAAGATCGGATCATCGGTTCGCAAGTTATCATCGGACAAATATACACACAAACATACAAATGCCGATTTGTCCCAGTAAACTCTGAGACCTTCGCTTCGCTCGGTCAATAATCTACTATGTACCTAAAAATGCCTCCTGAAGGTTTTACAATAACAAGCAACACTTTCGTCTCTTTCTTTTGAGCAGTGCAATTACGTTATCTTATCGATCGGTAAATTTGACATTTGCCCTCGAGAAAATCATTTTTGTCTATTCTAATCGCCATATTTGGCATTTTTCACCGACAAGAAACAATAACATTTTGTATATTTTATTTGTGTATTTTGGCCTTATACCAGCAGTCGGATGTCAAAAGGCTGATACAGAGAGAAACATGACATGATAATTATAATGGTCCCGAACATACTATTAGGTTAGGTTATGCGACAAACAGCGCGCAAGACCAGCTTTATTTTTTATTTTTTTGGTGGTAAAATTTTTGTAGTCATTTAATATTTTTGGGTTAACAATGATTCGTTTGGAGTCGTTTGCTTTTAATAGGATAGCAAGATGTATTATTTTTGGTTATAGTTTCACATTAAAACGGGGTTTTAATTTATTGATCATTTACAATTTTTCGCAATGTAAAGTATTTTTTGACGTTACATTCTACTGTCTGGTTATAAGTTAAACATACGCCATTAAATACAGAAAACGCATCAAACGGGACGGACTGCGTCATCTGTAGATTGTGTTGTTATAAAGTCACAAACACATGCAACGTCTTGCTCCGATCGCCGCCTGCGCATGATTTACGTCATAAGCATCGACCAATCACAGCATGCGGCCTGCATCGCACAATCAAAGTTTTCTCGGTTCTAGACCATGTGTACTAACAAGCGTCATACGTATCCTGGGCGATGCTCGACTCTCGAAAGAGTTAGGAAGGAGCGGAGTGGATGGACGCACCCACTCTCTGCACCTTCCCTAGAGGGACCCCTCGGGTGCGTCGCGAGCACTTAGGGGGACCCTCTGGTCCTGTAGAGTCGAGCGTTCCCACAAGTTTCCTTAGAATTCAATAAACGGTTTTGCACCTCTGGATATCTGCATCTGGATTTTGCAATCAGATGTTTTAATCCATTTGTCATACAAAGGATCGAATACAAAAACGAACAAATACACATTCAGCAAAATAGTCCATTTTAAAGATCAATATCAATATTTACCGTGAAACTTGCTTTTAGCTGAATAAGCTGTGTTATAATTAAGGAAGAATATTCTTATTTTTTTATTTAAAGAAAAAAACAGAATCATGCTTACCCAAATGCAAAGTCTAAAATGTCGTATCCTAAAGGTCACACGTCACTCATACTTAGAGGGAATCAAGTTTCCCACGCGGCTTAGCTTAAGCCTTGGTACCTGCTTTTCTTCTGAACATTCCTAAATGACGAATAAGTTAACCTTGTTCATTAATAAAAGGTTTTGATTGACGTCATTTTGGCTTTTTATGCAAGAAATTTCCAGTAAAAAGAAATTAAAAGAATTAATTGAATTGATAGAAAAGAATTTTACTAGCCTTGTGGCTCAGTGCGTGGATTTCTGATCTATAGAATAGAATAGAATCGTTTATTGGCCTTATAACATTGGTAGTTACACTGGTCAAGTCACATTTACAAAATATTTAGTTTATAACTACATAACTTTTTAGGTTGTGGGTTCGATTCCCATCCAGGACAAATATTAGTGTGATGAACATGTATGTTTGTTCTTTGTCTGGGTGTTAGTATGTACTCTATGTATGTATTTACAAAAAAAAGTAATTATGTATTCTATCAGTTATCTGGTTCCCACAGTACAAGCTTGCTTAGTTTGGGGCTAGATGGCGCTGTGTGAAAAACGTCACCCAATATTTATAAATTTATTTATTCCGCTCCGATAAAAAGATTTAAAAAAACAGTCGACTTGATAACCTTCTCCTTTTTTTTCGAAGTCAATTAAAAATATCTCGGAGCCTTCAAATTATGACCAATTTCATTTATTTTAGTTTAAATGATGAATTCAAGTACCTGTCTGGTCTGGATGTTACTTGTGTGTAGTCTTTGTATGTTTTTTTTATTGTTTTTTTTTTGTCTAGTACAGGAAATTCTAGTGGATTGATTGATAGTGATTCTAATGGATTATTAGACGATCAAGCTCACGCTGGTAACATTGCCCTTCAATTCGGAACATAGTAATGTTTGCACACTACTACTTCTCCATGCGGACTCTGCAAAAAAGTCCTACCACTACATACCTACCACTAAAACCAGGTTATAAATGGGTTGAAATAAATAATAACAAACAAAACAGAAAAAGTGTACAAGAACACAGATACTGACAGTTACAACTTTACTATGAACATAGTACACTGTGGCAGGCAGTGGGCAGTGCGGTGTTGACGTCATTCGCAATCCGCACTGTGGCGCGCCGCGGACACACCGACCGTCCGGCAAATTATGGCATAGGTCGGAACCTGCCGCAATGTGCTCTATGGTATTCTTTTTTATTTATTTTGTTCTTACATTAAATGACATTATCAGCCATAACATCCACTGCTGAACATGGGCCACTTGCATCCACCGGTTGCCCACGACTTCCACAATGTCGTCGGTCCATCTAGAGGGAGGCCTGCCTACGCTTTGTCTTCCGGTTCATGGTCGCCACTCAAGAACCGACCGACATACCGACCGTCCGGCAAATTATGGCATAGGTCGGAACCTGCCGCAATGTGCTCTATGGTATTCTTTTTTATTTATTTTGTTCTTACATTAAATGACATTATCAGCCATAACATCCACTGCTGAACATGGGCCACTTGCATCCACCGGTTGCCCACGACTTCCACAATGTCGTCGGTCCATCTAGAGGGAGGCCTGCCTACGCTTTGTCTTCCGGTTCATGGTTGCCACTCAAGAACCTTTCTTCCCCGTCGATTATCGGTTCTTCGTGTGATGTGGCCTGCCCGTTGCCACTTCAGCTTGCAAACTCTTTTTTTTTTTTATGTTGACCATATTATAATATGGTCCTCTTTAATATTACAATCTAGCCTTGAGACTAATAAGTAATTTAACTTTAAGGATAAACGACTTTCATACAAAACTGTCGACGCCTTTTTAGGCGTCCTACTACGATTTTGAACTGGGCATGACTTAACATAGGTCTAATTTGGCCTTTAAGTATCGCAAAGTCGATAATTTAAAATGTTCATGGCTTGGAAATACCATTTTTCAACCCAATAATTACGACAAATTTTACGATTGTAGTGGTGTGTTCTTTACATGCGAATCATGCGATCATGGTGTGCGTGAAATATTGATGTGTGCGTGCGTCTTGCAAAAATCGTGTACACTGGTTGTGCCGCGCGCGCGTCACGCGGTTTACGCGACGTTGCCAGCTTGTCGGAGCGTGTGTGAGCGAGACTAGGTATCCTTGCCTCGCGGCTTAGTCCGCGCGCGGCCTTCGATAATTGCGACGTTGCGAGATTCGGTATCGGTGTGCAGTGCAGTGTTTGATTTGGTTACCTAATCTATCTATACCAATATTATAAAGAGGAAAGATTTGATTGTTTATTTATTTCATTGTTTGTTTGTTTGCATTGAATAAGCTCCGAAACTACTGAACCGATTTGAAAAATTCTTTCGCTGTTGGGAAGCTTCACTATCCCCGGGTGACATAGGTTATACAATATTTTCAAAAAAATTAGGGATCCTTACTAAAACTCCAATAATGTAAACCAAGATGATGTATTTCGCGTGCACTGCGAAAACTATTGATGATGAAAGAATAGTCTATACCAATATAATAAAGAGGAAAAATTTGATTGTTTGTTTGTTTGCATTGAATAGGCTCCGAAACTACTGAACCGATTTGAAAAATTCTTTCACTGTTGGGAAGCTACACTGTCCCTATACTATATTATATTATATTTTTTTTAAATTTGGGATCCTTACTAAAACTCGAATAATGTAACCCAAGATGTAAAAAAAAATACCTAAAATATCCTTTACATCGCGTGCGTTGCGACAACTATTGATGATGATAGAATAATCTATCTATACCAATATTATAAAGAGGAAAGATTTGATTCTTTGTTTGTTTGTTTATTTGCATTGAACAGGCTCCGAAACTACTGAACGGATTTGAAAAATTATTTCGCTGTTGGGTAGCTTTTCAGCTTTCTTTATATTTTTTTTTTTTGTTACTTGACGCAAATAGAAGGGTTTTCGTGTGTGTATTATAATTTTTATTTTTTTGTTAAATACCCGTGCGAAGCCGGGACGGGCTGCTAGTAACCTAATAATAACGTACATAATTATAATAGAATGCAGCAGACATCATCGTTGCGCTATAGACGCCATCAATATTCTGGCCAAAAAAAGAGCACGAAACGTGTTCGTGCTCGGCTGAAATATTATCATGGCGAAGGTGTTTCGTAAGTGCCTACCTACCTAATTTATAAATAAAAAATATAATTCGAGACTTCTTGCCCATTTTCATGACGATGGGGGATTTCTACCCTTCCAACTGCGATTTTCATTTGCGGTCATAGATTTTAAGGATCATCATCATCATCATCATCAGCCTGTTCCCTATCGTACCGAGATTTCTTACCCATTTTTCATAGCAATGGGGGAATTTCTACCCGTCCAACTGCGATTTTCATTTGCGGTCATACATTTAAAATTCATCATCATCATGATCAGCACGTTTCCTAACGTATCGAGACTTCTTGCCCATTTTCATGGCGATGGGGGGATTTCTACCCGTCAAACTGCGACGTTCATTATCGGTCATAGATTTTAACCATAATCATCATCATCATTAGCCAAATTGCTACCGTATGGAGGTTTCTTACCCGTTTTCATCATGCTCCTCCTTTTTTTTTAACTTTACAAGTCGACCTAAACGATCCAGCCATACCCAACTGCAGGACCGCCCCGCGGGCCCGCACGCGGCCCGTGCAGCCTCGCGAAATACTAGTTTATATGTATAAAAATGAACCCCTATTCTTATATTTTGAGGACTTTGACATAGGTAACCATTTATAAATTTTTAGAGGGGTTCCGTAGTACTACAAGGAACCCTTATAAGTTTGTCTTGTCCGTCTGTCTGTCTGTCTGTCCGTCTGTCTGTTTGAATCCTTTACAGCCCGCACCGGCTTCGCACGGGTATATAACAAAAAAATAAAAATTATAATACACACACAAAACCCTTCTATTTGCGTCAAGTTACAAAAAAAATATATATATAAAGAAAGCTAAAAAGCTTCCCAACAGCGAAAGAATTTTTCAAATCGGTTCAGTAGTTTCGGAGCCTATTCAATGCAAACAAACAAACAATCAAATCTTTCCTCTTTATAATATTTATTTTTGGTGTGACTAACTAATAACCCCATATCTAAAATTTGTTGGAATTCGGCATTTCTGAGTATGGGGCTCGGTGCGCGCTCCATCAGTGCCAGGAAAAATAATGCAAAATTACGGGAAAATAAATTCACCTCAATAATGATGATGAATGTGGTTTTTGCATTTTTATGTATGATCTCGTTGCGCGCACGCTCACTGATCCCGGGAAAAATATTGAAAAAATTCTGAAAAACTTCCTTCTTAGTGAAATAATAGATTTTTTGTAAAAGGTGCCTATATAGGTATAGGTACCTATATAGGTAGGTGGTAAGGTGGTAGATAGAGGTATATGAAAATATTGGATATTTCGTGCTGCGCGATTGAAATATGTGCATAATACTAATAATACCTACCTACCTACCAACAAACCAACCAACCAACCAACCTACCTACCTACCTACCTACCTACCTATTAGTTAGTTAGTTTTGTGTGTGGTGTTTGTTGTGTTGTTTGATAGCTTATTTTGTAAAAAAATAGCACAAAAAGAACAAAAATCTACAAAAACAGTAATTTTCAAATGAGGATTGATCCTTCGTCTCATTGACACACTACAAAACGAAGCATAATGAAAATCCGTCCACTCGACCGCTCGGCCAGTCGATCTGATAGGTGGAACGCCGAAAATCGGGTACTCAATTTCGTATTTGCTTGTAACCGTTTTGAATTCGCATGTGATTCGGTCATAGATTTAAAATTCATCATCATCATCAGCCAAATTAATACTCTATTGAGATTTCTTTCCCGTTTTCGCAGCAATGGGGGGTTTTCTACCTGGCCGACTGCGATTTTCGATTTCGGTCATAGATTTAAAAAAAAACATCATCATCATCAGCCTTCTCCCTAACACATCGAGATTTCTTACCCATTTCCACAGCGATGGGGGGATTTCTACCGGTCAAACTGCGACGTTCATTATTATCGGTTATAGATTTAAACCATAATCATCATCATCATCAGCCAGATTACTACCGAATGGAGGTTTCTTACCCGGTTTCGTAGCAATGGGGGGTTTTCTACCCGGCCGACTGCGATGTTCGATTTCGGTCATAGATTTTCAAAATCATCATCATCATCATCAACCAAATTACTACCGTATGGAGGATTCTTTCCCGATTTCGCAGCAATGGGGGGTTTTCACCCGTCCGACTGCGATGTTCGATTTCGGTCATAGATTTAAAAAAAAACATCATCATCATCAGCCTTCTCCCTAACACATCGAGATTTCTTACCCATTTCCACAGCGATGGGGGGATTTCTACCGGTCAAACTGCGACGTTCATTATCGGTCATATATTTTCAAAATCATCATCATCATCATCAGCCAGATTACTACCGAATTGAGGTTTCTTACCCGGTTTCGTAGCAATGGGGGGTTTTCTACCCGGCCGACTGCGATGTTCGATTTCGGTCATAGATTTTCAAAATCATCATCATCATCATCAACCAAATTACTACCGTATGGAGGATTCTTTCCCGTTTTCGCAGCAATGGGGGGTTTTCACCCGTCCGACTGCGATGTTCGATTTCGGTCATAGATTTAAAAAAAAAACATCATCATCATCAGCCTTCTCCCTACCACATCGAGATTTCTTAGCCATTTCCACAGCGATGGGGGGATTTCTACCGGTCAAACTGCGACGTTCATTATCGGTCACAGATTTTACTCATAATCATCATCATCATCATCAGCCAGATTACTACCGTATGGAGGTTTCTTACCCGTTTTCGTAGCAATGGGGTGTTTTCTACCCGGCCGACTGCGATGTCAACTCTCGGTCATATATTTTCAAAATCATCATCATCATCATCAGTCAAATTACTACTCTATTGAGATTTCTTTCCTGTTTTCGCAGCAATGGGGGTTTTCTACCCGGCCGATTGCAATGTTCGATTTCGGTCATGGATTTAAAAAAATCCATCATCATCATCAGCCTTCTCCCTAACGTATCGAGATTTCTTACCCGTTTCCACAGCGATGGGGGGATTTCTACCCGTTCAACTGCAACCTTCATTTTCGGTCATGGATTTTAACCATAGTCATCATCATCATCAGCCAGATTACTTCCGTAAGGAGGTTTCTTACCCGTTTTCGTAGCAATTGGGGGTTTTCTACCCGGCCGACTGCGATGTCAACTCTCGGTCATATATTTTCAAAATCATCATCATCATCAGCCAAATTACAACTCTATTGAGATTTCTTTCCCGTTTTCGCAGCAATGGGGGTTTTCTACCCGGCCGACTGCAATGTTTGATTTCGGTCATGGATTTAAAAAAATCCATCATCATCATCAGCCTTCTCCCTAACGTATCGAGATTTCTTACCCGTTTCCACAGCGATGGGGGGATTTCTACCCGTTCAACTGCAACCTTCATTTTTGGTCATGGATTTTACTCATAGTCATCATCATCATCAGCCAGATTACTACCGTATGGAGGTTTCTCACCCGTTTTCATCATGCTCCTCCTGTTTTTTCAACTTTGTAAGTCGCACTCAGTGATCCAGCCACACCCAACGGCAGGACCGCCACGCGGGCCGCTCGCGGCCCGCGCAGCCACGCGAAATACTAGTTAGGTATGTAAAATTCGAAATTAATTTGAAAAAAACCGAAAAAAAGTGGAAAATTTGTTCGGAAGGTACCAGACTCGGTGCCTTTAGAACCCCCGATATGGGGTTATTCCAGGGACCCAGTTATTCAATCGTCAAGCAGTAGTGTGCAAAACATCACTGTGTTCCGGATTGAAGGGCAATGTTTCCAGCGTAATTATTGGGCACAGAGATTTAACATCTAATATCTCAGAGTAATGAGCGCAGTGCATTGCCGCGCATGGTTTTGAACTGTTGAGGTTCAAAATTCTGGGTGGCACTGAACTGTTATGAGCAAGCGTGAAGCTTAACATCAGCTGAGTAACTTGCTCGTCTCGTCACCAAATAACAAAAAAAAAAAACTTACATGCTTACACACTTACACACGAACTTTCGCATTTTAAATATTTGTGCGACAATATTAGGTTTATGTAGATATATACTTTTATAAGTTTCGTTACTAATTTTGAATAAGTTTGTCAAGAAACCCACAGCAAAAATTAAAATAAATAGTATTCTCGAAATTAAATTATAAAAAATAATACTACCTAATTTTAGGGGTTCGAACCCAGAACCTCACGAGCGCGACCGAATCAAACTGATGACTTCGGCCACCGAGACGATATACAGAGCAACGAAATTTCGTATTTGCTTGTAACCGTTTTGAATTCGCATGTGTGCGTAATGTTCATGCATGCATACAGACGTTGAACATTATTTGAATTTTCAGTCGAGTGCAGCTATTAATGGACTCTATTATTTTTGAGATGTGTTTATAACAATAGTAAGAGGTCGCAAAGTGAATTAAAACTGGGGCAGATTACCTCAATTGAGTTTTCAACGACAGCGCCATCTCTTGGCGCCTACCTACCTAGCGGACTCAAACGAAGCACCTTAAGGGGAAGACACTTTGTTCTTGCTATTTACACTATCACCAAGCTTTGTTTTAAGAATGGAATAAAACAATATAAAATATACTAGCTGCGCCTCGCGGTTTCACCCGCTTATCTACAGGAACCGAATATTTTTCCGGAATAACAGCCCATGGTGTAAACTACCTTTATACCAAATTTCATTCAAATTCATTCAGCCGTTACAGAGTTGAATGGGAACAAACATACTTACACACTTACTCACAAACTTTCGTATTTATAATATTAGTGTGATAAGGTATAAGAATATACTAAGTGCAAATCTGGACTAGAGTTCCGCACCAAACCTAAAAACTAGTAATTGTATTTTCCTTCATTGAGTTTCGGATACTAAGCGCGAGCCCGACTCACTTGACGATTTATAACATTTATTGTTATATTATAGATATATTTGCACTATAATCACACCAATACGCTAAACGATAAAGCAAAAACAAATGTCAAAAAAAATCACGTTTCTTGCACGACCCTTAATTTTGTACGTTTGATCGTGATTTGAAATGAGTATTGTCCCGCTCAAAGTTCTAGGGTTTAAAGTTGAAAATCGCATATCATACTTGATTTCTGAACGGTAAATTGTAGTTTTTCATTCCTTTTTTGCCGATTATCGGAAATATACAAATGAAATAAAAAAACTAACTGGTTTGCCATATAAACCACTAGCCAGGATACTTGATTTGTAAAAGAAAATTTGTAGTTACCGCTGAAAATTCAGAGCATTTGATTTCAGAAGGGTTTTTCAGGGGGTCATTTTGCGATTTTATATTTTGTAACTAAGACAGATTTTCGAAATTTTATTCGGCTAAACGTAATTTCAGTTTTATTTTCTACCTGCAGTATTTTTTGGTCCTGATAAAGTAATCTCGTCACTTAGAACAAAGCGCTGAAAAATGCTACTTTTTGTTGTTTTGCGATTGGACCTCGCCTTAAAAGGTAGGACAGAAAGACGGACGGTCACACGGCGGTGTAACCTTGGAACATGGTCCCGTTGACTTCTCTTCGACACCCCAACTGAGAGGCATTTACAAAATGCGTGCAAAACCATATTTTTTTGGTTATGTCCGGTGGTCGACTATCGATTTACTAGTAGTTCGCGGCGAACTGAGACCTCGCGACCCCTATATCTTCACAACCCCTGGACCGATTCAGCTCATATTTAAACTTAAAAATTGTATTGAAATGAACTACTTGCCTACAAAATTTCATGAAAATAGGATCAATGGTTCACAAGTTATTATCGGACAAATATACTCACAAACATACATACAAATGCCGATTTGTCCCAGCAAACTCTGAGACCTTCGCTTCGCTCGGTCAATTAGTATTTCCCGCATTTTTTAAAAGCACCTTTCCGTTTTGTAAGTTCAATCTACTATTCATCTTGCTTGGTAAGTGTTAAGGGGGGCTAAATATATAGGTACCAAAGACCAAAGAAACTTATACTACTTCTTAATTTTGCTCCCAGCTTCACTCGTGCCGTGAACAAATCACGCGAACACAGCCTGTGTCACTCGGGGATAGTGTAGCTTTCTACTAGTGCAGGAATTTTCAAAATCTGTACAGTAGTTCCAAAGATTCTAGCCCTACATACAAAATCACAATTTTGACCACTGTAATAAATACTACTCTTTTGTAACAAATAGTGAGTTTAAATAATCATCATCAGTTAGAAGACGTCCACTGCTGAACAAAATCTCATTCTCATAAAAGGGGTGGGTTGCCATAATCCTGAAGCTTGGCAGGCGGCTTGGGGTTCGTAGTATGCTCACCTCCTCCGTCCTCCGGTGGCTTTTAAATAATAATCGCAAGTAATTTATAATATCAATGAATACTATATTAATATTATTATCATATATCTCAGAACTGAACAGAACTTTGACTGCCCCGGTGGCTCAGTTGGTAGTGAACCTACCTACTGTGCTTGGGGGCGTGGGTTCGATTCCCATCTAGGACAAACATTCATGTGATGAATATTTGTGTTTGTTCTATGTCTGGGTGTTAATATCTATATAAGTATGTATTTAAAAAATATCTATGTACGTATATCAGTCTCTGGCAGCCATATTACAAGCTTTGCTTAGTTTGGGGTCAGGTGACGATGTGTGCAAAAATGTCCCAGATATTTATTATTATTTATTATTATTATTATTAACTTCAGTGCAAAAATGACGAATGGCAGATAAGCTGAAAACTGCGATAGAGTGAGACTGAGTGTGACCATAAAATTCATATGCGTTTTTGACATTGAAGTGATAATTTAGAAACGTCATTTCTGCAGTTACTCTCTATATACAGTCTAGCAAAGACATATATTTATAAGGAGAATTCTGTGCAGTCTAGTTTTAATGTAAGGATGGTCACGTATGGTCCATGAGTTTATTCATGCCGCAGCACGCTCACTAATTTCGTAGATGCTCGTAGCCGCTATATTAAATATTAGAAGTTTTTTTTTTAGTGTGCGAAAAAGAATTTCTAATCTAAAACTGCGACCAGAAGGCCAAGACCAAGAAGAACAAAATTACAATAAGTTGTTCACTATTGCCTTAAAACCTAGATCAGAGTTTCTAGGCCATCTGACCGCCTCTGCCTTAGCAGTAGAATTTAAAATGTCATCCAACACACGGTCCTGTAGCGCTCAGTTGTAAATACCATTTACAGACACCCATGGAGACGTCCGTTGCCATCGGTGATCTGTTAGTAATACCCAGCCGAGCTACGCTACGAGAGCTACTGCATATTTCATGCTGCACCTAGGGCTCCGCTTATTCTAGGCAGAACCTTTAGGTAGAATTTTAAAACCTATTAGTTAGAATTAGAATGCTTGCTAGTCATTGCTGCGTCTGAATATTTGATGTAAGCAAGCGGTTATTTCCCACGGCCAAGTGACACAGTTATACTGCCGCCTTTAGCCAAACTAGTCCTAAGTAATTCTTCCATTGATCGTTGTTTATTTGTAAGATTTATCGGCTCCATCGATAGGGTTATTACTATATGTATATTATTAGTTGTCACTTTAGAGCCAGTTCTTATCCAGGATCGTTGAGCTCAAAATCTTTGAGTTTTCATGAACCTACGATGAAGTAATAAAGCTGTAATTGACAAAAAATGAGAAAATTTGAATTTCACGCGCTGAGAAAAACGTCGCACCTTAAAAAAATACTTTTACTGGTCTTCGATGCAGTCTTTACTGAGTAAAAAGTTTATTAAAGCAGTTTTAGCAGTGTAAGCAGTGCTTTTCGTAGTAAGTAAGTTCGTAAAGGCGATCCTGATGCCAGAGTTTATGGGCCGTCTGAAGACCTCGGATAAGGCAGGGCGGTTTTTATAACAGGACAAACAACCGAAACATGTCAACCATAGTAACGCTCAGCTGTGAATGCAACTAATGTTATTCGTGGTAAGATGCCAAGAAGAGACGAGAACGACCTAGTTACACGTCCCATGAGTTAGTTCGTCTGGGTATAAATTATGACTAATTTAGGAAGCATTTAAGGAACTATAATTATACCCAGTGACTGCCTTTGTTGAAGATATTGCGTTTGAAGAGTGTTGTATGGGGAATATTGGTTTAGGAGTTGCCATTGTTTGTTTGATAGCTTTGGGGCCCTATATTCCTATTGTACATACGAAAGTGTGTCTGTTGGCTTGTTTTTCCACTTTCACGCAGCAATACATCAACGGATCGATCTGAAATTTTGTATGGATATGGTTTCAGGATGACAGGTTATTTTTTATTTTCGAAAAATGAATATGCGGTGCGCAGCTTGCGGGGTGTGTACTGTGTAGTGTATTGAAACACACAAACATTGATACCAGTTTCAAAAAAAAAAAAACAATTTTGCCTTTTTTTAGGGGACGCTTTATCCAATAGTGTACGTCTATAGAGCTGATAAGAACAGCAAAAGATCTTGAGGCTTTTGAAAGTCACAATTCGAGCTAACAACTTGTATTAGTAGTCTGTGGAAGTGATAAATTCGTATAAGGTAAGCTAAAATCCACCAAAAGCAAGACCTGCAAAATTCTAGGTAGGTATCAATTATTATAAAGCTATACGAAGCAAAGAGCTCTGCATCGCCGATGTCAGGTGTCTCATTTATCATGCCGTTTGGTAAATCCTTTCAGCCCCGAACCTTCATAACAGAGGTGGAGGATAAGCGGCTTACTGGCGCTGCTGAGAAACGGCTCGCTCTACGTAAATACAGGGCGGCCCATTGGCAAGTGACCGCCCGAAAAGGGCTTATATTACTCATAATTATGAATAAATTTTACTATGGGACCAAACCAGAAATCGAGAAAAAATCTGCTGTTCCATACATTTCGTCGAGTGTCATTGAAATTTTTTCTATGGAACAGCAGATTTTTTTTCTCGATTTCAGGGTTGGTCCCATAGTAAAACTTGTTCATAATGATGAGTACTTAACAAAATCTTTTGTTTTACGTGTCAGTGATTTAGATAAACTATTTTTTTTTTTTTAAAAATTTTTATGGTTTTCTAATGGTTTGGTTTTTTTAGTTATCTTCGTCGTGTTTTCAAAGCAAAAAATTGTCACTTTAAATGCCAATAACAATGAAAATAAAGCGAAATAAAAAAAACCTACAAGCATAGTTTTTCACGGCGTAGATAACGTATAAAAAGTCATCGAAATTGTATAACATTTAGGGGTGGGAATCAGTGTAGCCTTTCTTCTTCTAAACAACGTTCCAAACAACAAACAACTTTTTAAAACATTTTCTGTAATAGTACGCCTTTATTCGTGGCATAACGCCTGTATAATAACATACATAATCACTGACATTACGCCCTGCGCCGAGGTGTGATCATTAACACAGTTTTTCAAAGGCTTTTGTGTGTCCTATCAGCATTTTAATGGTGGTTTTTTATTCTGTGATGTAAATAAGTTGCCTCCGAATGTATTTCGAAATATATTCATAATCTATAACCCGCCAATCCGCACTGGGCCAGCGTGGTCGATATGGCTTACGGCCTAGTCACCCTTCGAAGGGTAGACCGATATCTCAGCAGTGCGATGTTTAAGGTGCAACGTTTCGCTCATCGCGCGAAATTCAAATTTCCTTGCGTTTTTTGTCAATTACAGCTTCATTACTCATCGTAGGTTCCTGATCTTTATGAGAATAAATGTTTATTAAACCTAAGTTGAAAGCTAGTATAAGTACATTTCTCACTTAACCAAAAACTAAGATAAAAATCAGCTTATTGAGATTTATAGCTAAACCAATGTTATCTAGGTGATCATTTTACCCGTAATATCTTAAAACAACTTATTCATTGGCGCAAAATTGCTTTCCACAAATCCACGATGAGTAATTAAGCTGTAATTGACAAAAAACGAAAGAAATTTAAAATTTCGCGCGATGAACGAAACGTTGCACCTTAAAAGCTGATGCAGAATGTTCAAAATCTAAATAGTTATTATTAACTAGTAATTTTGCGAACCTATCTCTAATAGTTATAGCAATAAATGAAGTTATTAACATTCATACCCAAAACAGATGTGTAAACTAACTGATGTAGGTAACTAACGAACTGGGCTCGGGCAGGAATCGGACCCGGGACCTGCTCAATAAAGTAAAAAAAAAAACAAGCAACAGACCTATAAGTGTAAATTTCGCCTCACATGACTTTTAAACAAAAAAATATACCTTAAGGGTATAGTAGGGACGAGCGGAAAAAAAAAACTAGGTATCAAAAATCTGAATCCTTCCTGCTTCAGCCTTTAAACATCCCACTTCTGAGATATCAGCCTACCTTCGCCTTGATTGGGCCATTAATTTAGATTAATTTGGCCATTGGAGAATTCTAATTAATTCATATTCTATTTAATTCTACAGTCGGAATAACCGACTCAATTTAACGTGAGTATTCCCGTTTTATTAAAACAAAAATTCTAATTAAATCTTCTAATTAAATATCTATGTAGTATGTCCTAATTTCATTTTGTATTACAATAGTAGTAACTACTTAAACCACCTGAGTGTAGGGTGTCCATTATGAAGGGTGAATATAGGCAAGTCGCTCACCTGATGTTAGGCGTCAGGCTTGCCCATGTCTAGCAGTTCAGTTACACCCAGAATTTTGAACTTCAACAGTTCAAGAACAAGGCACTGCGCTCGTCACTCTGAATATGCTCAGTAATTACGCTGGAAAGGTGTCCTTCAACCGGAAAACAGTGAAGTTTGCACCTTACTGCTTGGCGGTTGAATAGCTAGCAAAGGTGTGGTACTTCCCTAGGCGGACTCTGCAGGAGAGCCCTACTCAAATCAGGCCTGATCAATAAGGTTTTTTTAAACCCGACATACCTAGGTAACTCGATTTAGTTTAATTTTATTGTCATTCAACACAAATGGTACATTTATAATCCGATAACGCATTGTTTCCACCAATTTCCACAAACTTTGACCGCCCTTCAATCACGACAAATCGCCGCAGAGGCTACGACATAAAACACAATACTGCACCAACACGACAGCTTAATGACTTAAATGCATGCACGCGACCAGGAACACTGGTCATGTGTGTTCAACTTGGCATTTATCAAGGGCAACCTTCGACCTTACTGCAACTCACCTCATAACAACGCTCCTGTATACTATCGGAAGACACTTCGGCAGCGTACAGCGTCGATGCTCACACGGCTCTCAATTGACACGACACGGCGACACAAACATTTCTTTCAGATTTGAGACATGGTTTTAGTGATGATCAGGCTCCGGCAGCGTGGCATCAGAGCGGCTGGCGAGCGCGCGAGCCGGCGCGCCGCCTGTCTTTGACTGAACGTTTGGACGTCTTTGCGCAAGCGTACTACAAAGCAGGATCGTCCGAAATTCACCCCCTACCTACCTTATACAAGAACCCATCGACCACTCCAAAAACCCGAAACTTTAGACCGTTTATCAATCACAATAGAACAGTTTTTTCTTTGATGGCTGAAAGGGTGGAAAGGCCTTTCAGTAAGGGTATTGCGTGTGCCGCACTGCACACGATGGTAATTAAATATGTGTTTGACAATGGTATTGAAGGTACAGTCGGTACGGATGCTGTGACGTCAATGAGGATGGAGAGCGTTCACGTGGAAACCGTTGCGAGTTCGAAATTTGAGCTTCAAAGCGTTTTTAAAAGCGAGCTTTTAAATTCGGATGGAATGTAGGTGGTTTCTCTTTTGCGCTTTTCGACGTAGGTTGGTATTTATTTGCGATTCTGTTTACCGTTTCAATACCCTTTTCAACGCGGGACATTGTGACAACGTTTCTTTGAACTGGTGTTGTATGTTAACTGTCGTTCTTGCAGCAGAGAAATAATAAATTAGGACTCGATTGACTCCATCGCAACGTTCTAGGACGTCTTATAAAGAGCTTTCTGCTATATTAATATCATTTTGTTCCTGTACTGCACGCAATTCTTTACTACCTATCAGTGATTTTATCTTATCGTGCCATTCAAGACATGATAATTGATTCTTTGGAAGTTTATTTTTTTGCTGCATCTATAACTATCATAAGTAGGTCATAAAGACGCTGACTTGACGGTTTCATCCACAAAATTCTGGGTATCCGGATAATTTATACATAAACACACTTACATGAGATTCTTAACCATTTAAAAAAAAATAAAAATGGAAAATAATCCGCTCTACAAATTAAGTGAATATAGGTCAATGAAATTCTCGGAATCTTCATTTTTGTGTAATGAACAAATTTGTATCTTTGCTTGTGAACGACATAGATACAAATTTACAAACCGTTCACAAAAATAGATAACAAACTGTTCAACTGTTTGTCGATGTTTGTGAACGACATCGAGTTCTCTTGGCTTCCACGTATAAAACACATAAAGCCATAAAGCCTCTCCATGATCTCGTTTCTGGTACAAGCCCAGAGAAATTCAGTATTCGGCAATGACCAATAAACGAAAGCCTATCTGTGCCTAAGCATCGCTAGGTTTTCTTCTAAGACTCTATATGAGCATTTTAGATACCATTAGATATGCAAAAAATATCAGCTAATGATAAATATAATTTCGAGACGATTCATACTTACCAACATTTTGAATCAACTCCTCAACCGAAGGCAAGGCAGGGCTTCCTAATTCCAGAGAAGGCTTTAAGATTCTAGATTCCTTTCCAGATTAGCTACGAAACCTATTGCAGCGTTGTATGTTTTGAATACGCGGTCAGTGCTCTTGAACCGACTATTTGGGCTAGAAATAGGCGAAGAGAGGTAGATTGGTCCAGCCAGATATAGCGCAGCCTCTGAAGCTCATTGATAGCATTCACTGAATTAGCTTGGGAGGTGGATTCTGCATTCAGGACGCTCGAAGCGCACCACGCATCAGTATAACTACACTTATATAAGAAATATAAGAAATTACTCTGATTTTTTTATTATTAGGCACGAGTAGGCGTAACCTTGAGATGAGCCAATGAGAACGCTTGGTCACAATCCCCGCGACCCGTAAAAATTAATCATCATGCATAAAAATTGTATCAGACGTATACAAATTAAACTCCTCATAAATTAAACCATGTTGTATTATTATTATTGAATAATAATACAACATGGTTGTCTTAGTTGTTGTTGTTATCCAGAATCTGAGACACCGCGCCTGTTACAGTTATTAAAACAAACATACTACTAAAATTACTGGTACTAAGCGTACCTACTTCATTAAGTACATTATTAAAAATAGGTGTTTGAAATAAAACAATATTATTATTACAAGACAGTAAAAAGATAATTATTTTAAATAGATCAACCAGAATGCGCCTTAGGTCATGTGTTTTTGTGTCGAAGCATCTTAAAAATGTGACGTAATCGTAACAAAATCATGACTGAGAAGTAATACTTAATTTCACATTCAATAATCACCCTTCGATAGCTCAGTTGGTAGAGCGGTGGACTGTAGAGGAATCGATGTTGTTATCCATAGGTCGCTGGTTCAAATCCGGCTCGAAGGAATTGTTTTGCACGAGCGATATTTTTTTCACGATTCGACCGACATACGCTATACGCTTTTACAGACAATTCAATTGTGGATATGGGCGAAGTCGATTATTATGGAGTTGCCTAAAATCAAGATGCTAAGAAGCAATTTACCTCGGGAATTGGAAAATGTCATGTCCTTTTATTATTTTGTGTTAGCGAGTGTTAATGTGTAAAAACGGTGAACTTGCACGAGTGTTGGTGAATAGATATATAATAGTAGTAGCTGTTACCCGCGACTTCGTTCACGTGAACTAATAAACAAAAATGTAGCCTATGACATAAAAGATAATAACACAAGACACAGTTACAGTAACACACACAAAAGTAATAGTTGACAGTAACACAGTTTGAAAATTAACTTCCGCAAATTTACTTCTGAATCAATCAACTAGCCTATGACCGACCTCTATCCATATGCTATATCTATGCAAAAACTCAGTGATTAGTGTGATTAATAATTATTTATATTCTATCCTAATCCTAACTAATATTATAAATGCGAATGTAACTCTCGTCTCTGTCTCTGTCGGGTGTTAGTCGCGTTATCACGGCTAAACGGCTGAACGGATCGACCTGAAATTTTGCATGGATATAGCTTAAGGGTAGGAGACGGACATAGGCACATAGGGCAGGGCATAGGCCCACGCGAACGAAGTCGCTGGTAGTAATAAATGCTTACGTTAAACATGTTTCGACATCGGATCATAAAAAAACATGCAAAAAAGACGCTGCGGACAGGATTCGAACCTGTGCGGGTAGAACCCAATGGATTTCAAGTCCATCTCCTTAACCACTCGGACACCGCAGCCCGTACTTAAACTGTCAAAAATGCTAGATTGTGTGCCAACAACATTTTATGCTGTAACGCTTGATCAAATGATCATGGTTGATGATAATGAATAAAGTAAACTGAACAAATTGCCTGAAAGAATATAAAGAATATAAGTTATAGAAATAACTACTAGAGCAAAGACGCCGAATCGAAAAGACAAATAATTAAATTGTAGGTATGTTGTTACAATTTATTTAACTATTCTTATGTCAGTGCTCATTACACAAACAATAAAATTCAGCACTATGCGCACAAAAGTAATAAGTACTTTGCGTGACTAAAAAGCCTGATTCACCAAGCGCCATCTATAATTGACTGCACTTACCGTTACAAGTGGTAATCCAGGTAAACAAATGATTGCGCGAGATATTAATTTTGCTAGTCGCCGCTAGATGTCACAATGAAGCGAAGTTTGTTTGACAGCTTCTGTTTGGTAGGTCATCTTCGTTGTGCTACTCGATTATAGATGTCGCTAGTAGTGAAATCAAAACCGATGTTCACATCTGTGTGCACAACACATTGAAAATATTTTGATCAACAAAACGGTCAATATTTAAATTTACCCGTTCTACGATAACTCTTTTATTTAAACCACCACACATTTTGGACTCACTAAATATAGTAATTAGTATAAGGTGGACTAGACCGGTATACCAACGCGAGCTGCATATTCGTCTGATAGTAAGCACTAGATACGAGTTTGTGAACAGGTCGTCCACCTGGAAGTAGGTCTAGTGAGCAGGTGGCGCGCCTGATAGTAAGCGCTAGATGTAACCACGCGAACAGGTCATCTGCCTAATACTGAGCGCCCCATAGTTGTAATTAGTGTTAACGAAAATATGAACTCATTTCAGATTAAAAGTTTATAACTCTTTTCTTTTAAAATTTGCCCGACTGCAACATAGCCTAGGTATAATAGCCAGTGTTGCCACCTAAGCCCTTTTCAGGCTAGACCTAACCCATTTCGACTCTTGATAAAATTATTTACAACAACAGGAAACAGGATTATTACTACATTGTATGGTCAAAAATTGGTAACGGTTATCGTGAGTGGTTGATGTTGTATGAATATGATTCTGTTGAATGATGTATGAAATTGTATGAGTAGGTATGAGAGTATCATCTCTTGTCTCATGTGAGTAAACGCTAACCGACGTCTGTCTCTCAAAACCAGCGGGCTTATCCTCTTGAAACGTTCGTGATTTTGATTGCGACAGCATGCCATCTCGTTCGTACCAACTTAGTCGCACTATGCTCGGTCCCGCTCGCGGATCTCTCCCTTTCGCTCTCAGAGTTACGGGATAAGCCCACTGCAAGTGGTTATTTATGGTTTTGTTTTAGAAATGAAAGGAAAGGTCACAAATAATGTATGTTTCCATCCGTTACTAGCGACACTATTCTTAAGCTACCTTCTAACCTCTGTCTAACGCTTCTATAGTGCCTATGATAATGTTTAGATGAATTAATGAATATTATTAATTTTTTAGCCACTTTTACCAAACAGATAGCAATTCTAGCCCTTTTAAGGTTCGTATATAGCCCCTCTTCAAACGTAAGTACACTGATAACAGGTAGCGCGCTGTGTAAATGGCAAATGCTCCCTGTGAGGGAGAACCTCGAAGAATAAACTACCTGCCTTTTATCTTTAGATGAGCATTGGCGTTTTAACACCATATAGGTTTGTAATAAAACTGAGGTTTACTGCTTCTCTAAGGACATACACTTAGAGGATAGGTACTGACATCGTAAAAACTGTATTAGACGCATTGAGCTATTTTTAACACGCATGTACCAGGTTTAGGAGTTTGTTTCGTTTACTCCAGTGAAAATGTCTAGATATCCTGTTTGTAAAAGAAGGAGAAGAAATAAAAGCAAAGAGCGACGAGCGGAGCGTATAGCGGGGTCATCATCATCATTGGCAGCTTATTCAGCCCACTGAAGAGCAGAAGCCTCCTACCTCTTTCGTTTATCTACACTGTTTTGTGCCAATCTCGTACAGTTGTTGTCATAAAATTTTGGGATCTCTTAACGCTATCGCTGAATTGGTCTACCAGCAGGCGTAGCACGAGCGCCGGGATAAGATTTTGTCCACCATATTTATCCCGCGAGAACGAGACGGATGTATCCATATTCTAGCTTTGTCACGTTGCGCGAAGACAAAGCGGGTGGACATAACTTTATCCCGGCGCCCGTGCTAGCCCATCAGGGGCGATAGTCAGGGGTTGAATTTCAACGCTATGTTTGCGTTTTTTTGTTAACAATTCGTGTTTGTTGTCGAATTTTTGCGTCATAGCGATCGAATTCGGTCGCAAAGTGCTGTAGCGAAAAGTCGAGACTAGCGCCCCTGCTGGGCTACGCTTAACATCACGTGGTCACCGTTCGATGAGAGACCTACTCCACATAACATCACCACATCTCGCCAAGTGTCGTGCCTGCAATTTTTTTTTTATCCCTTGTAAGTCTGCGTTTGACCACCAACTCGCCTGTTGGTAAGCGACGATGTGGCCGATGTGGACGATGTGGTTTAGTTTTATTATACGGGATCCAATATATCTTCCACGTTGGTCCTTCTTTGGATCTCCGTATTTCGAGCTCGGTCGTGTAACGGCTGCTTAACATGGTACGCTGCATGGCCCGTTGTGTGACTCGCATTTTGTGCACAGTCTCCTAGATGAGCGTCCATGTTTTGGCACCATACGTCATTGTGGGCAGGACACGTTGGTCATAAAGTCGGCATTTTTCGGTCTCTGAGCACGTCATCTAACTTACCAAACACAGCCTTTCACAGCTGAATGCGATTGTTGAGGCCTACTCTTATAGAAGCCCAAACAAATATCATTTAAAAATTAATATAAAATACCCGACTGGAAAATGTAGTCTATGTCACTCCGGACGTTAAGACGAAACCACTCGTCAAAATCAGTCAAGCCGTTTAGGCTACAGATGGTAATATAGGAACACACAAAGATGTCTACTTACTTACACCCCAAAAACAGTACTCTCCTTGGGCAGTCGGGTAAAAAGATTTAAATTTGCTCACTGCCATCCATTGTCTGCTCTAGAACTTTCCAAAAACAACAAACTTCATGTGACTCAGCTCCAAAGTAGGTACTTGAGTTAGATATGGTCATTGAGAAATTATTACTACGTAATACCTAATAGCTCAATGGTTATGAGGAAAATAGTCACATTATGAATGTTATTTGTTCATAAAACTACTTACCATGTGTTTTAACATTGTTTTTATAGGTATACTGTTTGTATGTCACAAATACCGCAATAGGTAGGTAGGTACAATTTATGCATGGGTTAAGATATTAATTACCGATACAAGAGAAAAATCCAAGTATCTTTTCAACTTAAAAAAAACAAGTTCTTCAAAAACTACATTTTTTTTTCTAAACGGATACTTTAATATTTTTCATGATAAGTAATTTAATTGTGTAATTTAAATAAGTGCTGCAAGTGCTGCTTTTAAAGAACACGTGAACATAGTGCCTTCGCTCTAATAGAGACAATAATAAAAGTGTTATTGGACATATTCTTAGTTATTAAGTACCTTACTTATTAGCCTGCCTGAGGCTAGATTGTAATTATATTAAGGAATGCTTTTCAGTGGATCCTTAACAAAAAGATAAAAAAAGAAAAAAATTAACACCTGCATATTATATAAATCCTCACACTACTATTCTCCTTCACACATACCCAGACATGCACGCACACACCCTCCCACACATTCACGCACACACACATAACACATAGTCTGTAGTTAGCAGTTTAGTAATAAAATGTAAATCCGTAATTGTCTGTTAGCTAAGCTTCTAACCCCCGAATACTGAAACGTTTGTTAACTTTGACGACAGATTAAGTCTATTGCTGCCTTTGTCATCTGTTTAGTGCCAGACAAAGGCAGTAATAGAATTCATCTGTTGTCAAAGATAATGAACGTTTCAGTATTCGGGGGTAAGTATTGTTTTGTTTTTTTCTAAGGGCTGTGGATTTTGTTAAATAAATAAATAAAATAACTGAAATATGTACTTAACGGCAAGTATTGCCAATCTAGTAAGAATACACACAGATTTCAGAGGTAATATAACTGTGAACGAACTGTAGTTGCTAGGTAGATGGTAGCTTTTAACTTTGCACGCAAATTGTTGTTGCCACGGTCATTCCTCCGCCATAGTTGAAATGCCGCGCGCCGGCGCGTGCGTCGCAGTGCAACAATCGCATGCGCACGCGGTTTCCACGAAGCGGCGCCGTTTAGTCTTCGGTGTCAGATGAATAATGATCAATCGTGCTGGTTACGTCAATGAATACCTATCTTCAGACTATCTATTGTGACGAAGATAATTTTAACAAAAAAAAAAACGACTTCAGCAATAGGTACAGTGAAAAAAATGAGATGTTCTTGGCGCCACCCGTGTAATACGTATCATTGAGGAGTTCCAGCGGCCATCCGTGGTCTTCTTCATCAGTTCTACTTTACCAAATGCTCTTTCTGAATGCAAATGCTTGACTTGTTGATGAAAATACCAAAATCGCTATTATGTACTTATGTCTATAATATTTGAGGATTTCCCTCAATTCCTCAGGCTCAGTTATCAGAACTTTATTTTGATAAAAATGAGACCAATCTGGAACTATATCCTCCCAAATCAAATAAATATAAATTCGAAATCGGTTTTATAAATAAGGGATTTATGAGCGAACAAACATGAACATTCGACTTGAGAGCCTCCTCCTTTTTTTAGAAGTCGGTTAAAAAGCAGTTTTCATTAGAATATCAAAAAAAAAAATTTTTTTAAACAAAAACTTAAAGCTTAAATTTAATCACAGATGTATTATTTATCCAAGCCATAGACACCAAAAACAAAAGATTTTGATGAGATTTAGGGGGACAAGAGATTCAGAGCGACTTGTCACTTTCGTCAATCAGTAAAAAAATACCGTAATTTCTGTAGTACGTGTTACCGAGCCTATCTCACTAACCTTCTGTCCATTCATGTATATAAGCCACAGGATATTCAGCTGGGAGCTAGCCTCATAGCGTGCTGCGGTTGACACTTTACCCTACTAAGTGGTGGGTAAGGCCACAGGCATCCGCAGTCAAGTCACAAGTGTGCAACGTGATAGTCAGGCATCATTTCATTGTTGTTTTTATGTTTGAAATTGGTCATCAGTTCATATAGTTACTTATTCCAGATTTTTGCTGCGACCACAAACACGACGATTAGCGAAGGAAGTAGACAGAGACGTGTGTGCCAATTTAAATTAACAATGTTTTTGGAAAATATAATATATATATATATATATATATATATTTTATTCATGCAAATTACATCTATCCTTAGAGGAAATTCCTAATTCAATAGTGTAAGACAACAACATTAAAAAATATAAATCTTAACTAGATCAATTACGTATAAAGTCATTACATAATTAAATTCATTACATAATAAATTTTCCCTATAACATAATTCAAATAACGTTAATAAACTAAAATCTTTAACTGAGCAAACGGACAGGTCACTATTTTCGGCAACTCGATTTAATCTGTGCAACATGCGTGTCAAAGGTGCCCTAGCTAGTAATTGAGTCCTCGCTCGAGGCACCGCGAACAGTTAAAACTTATTAAAAGTTGTTGTTACAATTATGCAACTATGACATGTAACAATGGTGTTATCATTAAATTATTTGTATCAGTATATGTATTCGTCCTGCCGCTCATCGCATTACCCGCCGCTCCTGCCTCCTGATTACCTATGTAATTTTTTTTTGCGGTGTCTCATATCAAATCATTTATTATTCTATTCTATAACATAAGGTTAAATATTTTACAAAATATTGTAGCTTGAAAGCGCATTTAATGTCGGATATCACCTACACCAAGAATTACTTATTGTGTCTACAATAAATACCTTCATAATTGTACATTATTCAAAGAGTATGTTTGTAAAGTTAATATGTAGATTATAATTAAATTATAATTGCTGTAGAATAATTTTTTTACGATTATTATAAATATATTATACAGGGAGTTAGTACTTATATGTGTGGTGTTTGAGAGTGTGTGATGTATGTATGGGTGCACGGGAAGCACAGATATAATTATCTGTGATGGGAAGGGAGAAGGGGTGTGTGTGTGTAAGGATGGGTCCGGGTGTATGAGGGTGAGAGTAAAAGTTTCACTATGACGGAACTGTCAAATCTATCAAATCCGTACAATTCAACTCGGACATCAAATCCTGCAATGTCAAATTCGCGACAAATCCTCGCGAATCGTGAGTTATATAACAACTCAGAGGGAACATTTTATCGGGTTTTTGAGCTCGAATCAAGGACGACAAGTTGAACAGCGAGATAGATAGAGATAGAGCGATGGCAAAGCTAAAGACGTAAGTATAAGGGGTGAATAACGCGAGAAGGAGGCGCTATTCATAATATAATATTTAGATATTTATGAGTGCTACTAAAATCAATTGCATCGAGGCCATCACTAAAAAGTTCCTACATCAAGATAGACAGATCTATTTCAAACGTGGACATGAAACGATAGTGAATAAATGAGAAATCAGTAAATGTACCTAAATGGGCACGGACTACGGACGGGAAGCGTAGCCGATGGACCGCGGCTTCCAAGGAAGTATTTACAACACTTTTACATTCTCGCACATGATCAGCTATGGATGAAATCGCCATGTTGCGGTTTGTAGTTACAACATTGAGTCGCTCAAATTACCTAGACATATCAACAAGGTACTTAGCTTAAAACTTAAGAAAAAGAAAAGTTTTGGTATCAATGGCTTGGATAAATATTAGTCTACGCTAGTTTTGGTATTCTAAGAAAAACTACTTTTCGTCGTGATAATTTCAACGCAAAAAGTTCGTCCCTTTAACTACGAAGATATTGCGATATTTCCAAATCAACCCTATGAATATACTTTTTCACTGTGTAGATAACACAAAAAACATCGAAATCGCATTATATTTAGGGGCGGGAAACAGTTTACGCTTTTCGTATGGACAAGTAGGCGGTATACTCTAACCTTACCGCGGCGGCGCGGGGATGGCCGCGGAGCAGTGCGGAGGCACCGACAAAGAACAATAGTTACACATTTCCAGAGCAAAAACTCCCACCGAAATAATGACAAGTATACTTTTACATCGGCAAAAAGGCCTTTGTTTCCACGCAACAAATTGACGCAAACATACCTAGTCAACGGTCTCAACAAAGCAATATTCTTTCATAACTTTTTGCAGCACCTGAATCACCACAGTCAAAATATTGTAAGCGGCAAAGCGGTGCATATACGCATGTGATAGCGATCGTCCATTGTTTTTAATTATACACAAAAACTTCATGAATCATTCAAAATATGTTAATTGAACGTTTCTTTGTTTATTTTGATGTAGATCGATTGCTTGCTACTTGTTGGAATTTAGATCTAGGCATTCTTCCATTTGTGCCTCGGCTTCTCATGTAATTTACTTGCTTATATAAATATTCCTTCCTTGATGAAAAGTGAAAAAATAGCAATTGCAGTATGTATGTAAGTTAGGTACTAAGATTTCCGCAAAAATATTGTGCTGAACTATCGACAGTCGACTTATCGATAGCTAAACTATCGATTTTTGAAATCGAAAATCAGTAATCAGTTATCGGTACGACACTGGTATCGATAGTATCATTAGGTAAGTGACTTCCTTCCTAACAGCTGTTAGACGGACGGTCAACTGCTGGACGAAGCCCCCCATCGTAAACAGAGAAAGCGAATTCTGTGCTCTCCATACTGAAGAAGTAGTTGCCATAATCCCCACACTTGGCAAGTGACTTGTAGATCGTGATCGTTTGGCTTGGAGAGGATAGTGAGTGCCTATCGAAGTTCGAATACTATCGATACTATTTCATCAATAAGCAGTTCACTATCGATCGGCAACGCTACGAGTTGAATCGCAATTTCCCTAAAAAATCGAGTTCTTCACGGAAACCACAGATAAGTCAAAATAATCTTATCATGTAAAAAATAATCAAAGACAATTGACTGACATGCTGATAGATAGGATAGAATATTAATCATTATGGCTTTTGTCTGCGAGTCTGTATGTCTATAAAGCCTTCATAATATCGGTGATGGAGGTCGGTTCTACACGTATATTGTTTAATTACCTTGAAAAACTACTTTTAATTAATTGCGTTCTTTACAAAAGCATCTACAACAAAGTATAAATTATCTAAATATACAGTCATTATCTTTAGAATAACATTCCAAATGTTATCTAAATCCATTTTCATATACGAAAAGGAGAAATACGCGATAAAATAGTTATGTTTCCTTCTACTTCGCAAATATTGAAAAAGCAATGTAAGTACTCGATAAAGGCAGCAGCGTTCTTATATACGGTGAGCATTCTGCGATCCCCAAACCAAGCGTGGGCATTAAACAACATAACCCGAAAGGGATAGGCCTTACAGGTGTCGAAATCTTCTTGCTGATGACCATGACGCGTAAATAACTGAATACAAATTGCCCAGCTTAGCAGTGTCTACAAGATAATATATTTTAAACTACGAGTACCAATATAAAAACCTTTTTATTATTATTGTTACGAAGCCCTTTTCTTAATAAAGTTAATTATCTATTATCTCATTCATTCAAGGGTCGTGTGTGAAGTACCCGTATCATAGTGTTGCACAAAAATTAATAGAACCAATGTCAGCTTGAAAAGTGCCGTGTCATTGACATTTTCCATTCACTCGATTATCTTAGACCGAGGGGAGATGGCATTTTAAATCACGTATTGTAAGTTACTTTAGATTTGATTGAAAGTTGAAGGAAAGCACTTTTTTTACATATTATTTTGCATACTTTTTTTTAAGTGATTGAATGATCGAGTGATTTGGTTGGTGGTTTTGATAGTTTGGTGCGTGATGGTTTTAATAGTTCTGTATATTGAAAGTTTTGAGTTGCAGTCATTTCGCAACAAAGTTCAATAGAGGTAATATATGCGGCCTTATGATATTTTTTTTTATGTGTACTGATGCTTATGTCTATGATGAGCTGAGATACCGTCGAAAAATTTTAACTTATTTTTGACTAGGTGAGTATTTTTAACTAGAAATATATATTTTTACTAACACAACAACTATAATCTATATATGCCTATAAGTTGTGTAAATTCTTTAGAAATTTGAGTAGTAAAAAAAATGAATACTCACAAATCTTTGCAGTAACTATTTATGTAAAAACGTGAGTTATTATTATAATTATTTTTATATATTATTATTTGACCGTTTCCTTACAAAATGAAATAAATTTCAAGTGATCATATCTGCCAGCAGCTCTGCGTCTATGAATAGAGATGCTATGATAAAACCTTTTAGCTTGATGAGCTGTTGCTATTATTTTATTTCATAAAGTAAGTACTGAAATTGATCGGATAAGAACGGTAATGCACGGTGATTAATTGAAAACTAAATTGCGACCCATACTAACCTTATTCCGAAGTGCCCAAGAAGGCGGGTAATGTTTTTGCAGAGAAATACTTGTGTTACTTGATAAAGATGATTTATAGTAACATTTTTGGGTCGTATTGCAATTCAGGCCACATAGTTATATACTCCTGATTACATATATAAACTTAAGAATCTTAAAATAAATACATTATAATTTTTTTTAAAGATCTCTGTCCACATATTACTCTCCAAACTAGTACTTAACTGTTGTTATATCAGGCCACGTGAATTGTCAAAGAAGTAACAACCAGGAAAAAGTCACATACTTACTGATTACTTTGATAGATTTTTGAATACTTTAGAAGATTTCTTGTCCTAAGACTTAATTCTAGTCATCAAGACCGTCATCACTCGTCATTCTCATCATAAGCACCGCCTTTATTCCGCTTATCATCTTTTCACAACGATTAATTAATACGAGCGCAACATAAATTGCTCAAGCGATGATTGATCATGTGCTTAGATGTTTTCTTGTTTATTTTTTGTTGCAAACGAAAGGCACGCTCCACCGGCCGTTACGTAGCCTTATGTTAATGATTCGACTTGATGAAGTAATTAATTAGGTCTTTGACCCTAGAATTTAAATCGACTGGAAAAACAAGATATTTAATGACGTTAAAGTTGCTGTAAGTCGTTTTTGGCCGATCTCTTTGAGCTGCCAAAGCTTATCCCCGTGGATATTTTAGCCCACGTGTTAACTTTATGGCAAAAACTTGTTGTTTGTTTATGTTTGATAGGCTAGGCATTTGACCACAAACTCATCTGGTGTTATATAACTGTGTGTCTCAAGTGAAGCTGCCACACACACCGTTAGGTGCTTGGCGACAGATTTCCAATTTTGAGGTGGTTTTTAGACAGCCGAGTACTAGACAGTCTCTGCTCCCATGCTAAGGTTTCCTTATGATATTTGGATTCACCAGTAGCTCAAGCTTAAGCCACACCATACGGCGTGCTATCGGAACGCGCTAACCACTGAGCTATCGTCGATGGAAAAAGAAGATTCTAGATCTTAGGCAGATGCTTCACCTTGATTGAAATCTTGTCTTACCGAGTCTCTTCGACTTTAATAACCCAGTACGCTTACACAAATATGTCTAAAATATCTTTGTCACGTATTTGGTAGAAAACGTAAAGAATAAATACAAGAATATAGTTTCCGTACCGCTCGATACGCCATCGTACAGTCCGTTTTGGACTAAGTGTACACTAGCACCCATTTGAACCGTATCGCGCCAAACAGTCTGACAGTCTGGCAGCCGTCCAGGCATTAATGTCGGGTATTGTACCAACTCTTCGTCGGAAGGTCGCTGAACTCGGATCTATAAAAGAAAACTCGTCTAATATAGTCAAATCCTAATGAGATTTCGGAAGATTGCTGTTTCTTTTACGTTTCTATAGAAGCGTTAATACAACTGAAAATCACGGGCAGCGAATCAACGAGAGGAAATGAGAGGAAAAATATATCTTTCTTTTTCTTTTTCGTTAGACGATAGCGGACCGTACGAAAATTTCCTCGGGCTTATTAGTTAAGGCTGTAAAAGAGGAGTATGTTGTGTTTAAGCGAAAGAAGTTAAGGTGCAACGTTTCACTCAGCGCGGCACATTCAAATTTTCTTGCGGTTTTTGTAAATTACAACTTAATTACTCATCGTGGGTTCATGAAAATGAATTTTGCGATATTAAATAGGTTGTATCAAGAAATTAAACCCACCAAAAAATCAAGGTGAAAGCTAGTATAAGTACACTTTTCACTTAACCAAAAATCAAGATGAAAATCAGCTTATTGAGATTCGTAGCTAAATCAATGTAATCTAGGTGATCATTTCAGCCGTGATTTCTTGATACGACCTATTTATTGTCGCAAAATTTGTTTTCATGAACCCACGATGAATAATTAAGCTGTAAATGGAAAAAACGCAAGAAAATTTGAACTTGCCGCGCTGAGCGAAACGTTGCACCTTAATACAGAGATAATGACTCCATGACATTCTTAAGTTTTGTGCCCACCCCATGTAAACAGAATAAAGGCAAGATCAAGAATTCATGACTCTTGAAAACAACTGCATTCTATTATCAAATAACTGATGCCTACGACTCCATTTACGGTGCTGCTTGTCCTTCTACTTCGCAGGTTTAGGGCTCGGGACCGAGATTCGGCCTTCGGCATCGCATTTTTTTTTCCTACCTGAAATTGTCACTGTGACCTATGTATGACCCATATATTATTGTTTAAAACAAACGGTGGTTCTAACTACTTCATAAAACTTGGCCATGCCTGTGCGGATAGCATCCTACTTGTTCTCCTATGATTTGGAAGGAAGCATAAATTGCTAACGTTTTACGTTCAATCGAAATATAAATTAAAAACAGTAAGGGCAATGCAAAAGATTCAAGAAACAATTTTTATTTTATTTTTCTCTTATGGGGATTTTTGGCGTCGCACGTCTTATGCATTTGCCAGTGTCAAGTATACATAAGTATAATTATATTTTCAAGTTTTGTTATATATTATCAAACAAGTCATTGTCAGAGTCAAAGGTGAGCAAAGCAAGTCACGGTCAAGTCCAAGCCATGCCCCAGTAAAGTGGTGAAAACTTTACTAGAGCCTTCTATGGAGTTTTGGAAACAACATGAAAATTCACGTTTCACGACATTATACCAGTCACCAACACTAGGGGATGTTCACTAACAGTTAACGGGTAAAAATTCACCATTTTTACACATTATCATTCGAAATATAACACAAGTTTTGGAAAATAATAAAATGACGCGACATGAATTCTTCACGTTCAAAACTCCAAGAAATAATTACCATTCAGCGCAACGCGTCACCATGGTTGATTTTTCTTAAATTTTGGCTCCACACAGTGCATTTTGCCAGTGTCAAGTTTTATAATATTTCAAATAATATTTGATTATATATGATTATATTAATATTTATATAATCTAAATATTTCACGGTAACATAAAAAATACCCACAGTCCTAGCCCTGTCCTAGAAATGTCAAATGTAGTAAAGTTAACCGTAAAATCTAACGGTCTTTGTTTTTATAAATTGGTAGGCAGTAACTTGATTAGAGTGTATGTACTAGTTATAGAAGTACATATTAGGTACGTATTATACAGAATGCGATAAGACGCAGATCAGATGCAGAAGAAATTTCGCCCCAATGTCGCTTCAAAACTTATTCATACAAAATGTAACAAAGCGACACGTTTTCAACTAGACAGAAGTGATGGGGCGGGGACGCGATCCAGATGATATCCCGAGATATTTCAGTATAAAGGGCGAGTTTTTGGCGATATACGATGTGTTCCTCTTCATAATATGTATAGAAAAAAAATGCATATAATGTAAAATATGTTATACGTACACGTTTATATCAATTTGATTATCTGTTTATGTTTGTATAGTTTCGATCCAACCGCCGAGGGGTTCCAACCGTTATGGGAATCAAATTGCAATTTGACAGTCCTGCATTGATTTTAAAGAATTGGGTCACAACACAAGTAATAATGCTGTTCCCATTCTATGTTCTCTAACAAAGTGGCAATATTTTTATTCAAGAGAATAAAGTGCTGAATTTGAAACCGGAAACGGAAGCTTAGAAGGGCAAAGGGTTCAATAGCACAATGTCAACGTTGGTACATCGATCACGCCTTACATAATTGCTTGCTCGTGTTATGATACTTAGTCAAACAGTTCACGACGCACGTTGCTTCATAGTCAAAGACAATTAAAAACTATTAAACCACTATTAACTATTAAATCACGTTTGTAGAAAGGAAGCGGGCTCGCGATATTTTAACCTTTGAACCTGAAAATCATTGAGTGGGCAAAAAAAGGTAGTTATCTTTAATAACAATGTCCCTGTTATGAAGCAGTTTTATTTGACGTAGAAGGCAAAATAAACAAATTTTTCGGAAAAAAACGTCTTGCAATAAAAATTAATATGAAACATTGACAATGGTTGATAATTATATTCCAAAATTGTAATATTTTTATTCCCTGTATTTTTTACTTATTAAAAATATTAAAAGTGTGAAAGAGATAGTTTGTGGCAGAGATAGCTCAGGCCGGAAGCTTGGCCTTAAAATACAATTTACAGTGCCACATAATAAACAGGCACGCTGCGCGCGGGATGGGCCAAAGAATTGCGATTGAGCGGCTTATTGATAAAAGCCATCATGAGATTTCCAAGAGACTAAAAGCTGGCCAATCATAAGCAATCCAATTGGCGAGAGCACGCTATTTGGCGTTGCATATTTTCGTTTAAACCTAACCGTATCTACGCGTACAGTCCCGTGGGAAGGGCGAAACGCTGCATCATAGGCCATTTTTTTTTTACGTGGAGAAACGCGCACGCGTACTGCTCTACCATGGGAAGACAGTGCGGTGATGTGGGACTCTAACCCATTAAAATTCCACGGTGTTCCTCCTCCGCCACTTTTGGCGGGAACACGGGAACGCTCTCGCACACAACCGCGGATCCGCCGCGGCCGTCCGTCTCCGGACCCGCACCGCCGCGGTCGGGTGTAACACTCGTCGCAACACACCAGGACACATGGCGGTCGCACCCAACCTTCCGCGGGGACCAAGCCAGCCGATGCGCGCCAGACGATCCCGAATCTGAACGCCAGAGGTCTCTGCGACGGATCTGATGAGTGGCCCCGCCGCCTGCCTGCCACGTCGGTCGCAAAGGACAGGGTCGGTATATATAAAAGTATTCTTTGGGACAGGGAGAGCGGGAGAGAGGGAGGCTCATTGCCATACCGATACTCCTTCTTTTTCTGCGACCCCCCCGCATCCGCCATCTAACAGTAGCAACTCCGTTGAGGCCACGGAAGGCAAGCAATTTTCTTGTTTTTTATGTTTCTCCTAACTAGCCACAGAAAGTAAAATGGTATAATTATAGTTCACTTTAAAGAAATAAATTAAAACTTAAATAAATACGTTACACAAAAATATTGTGATTCTGGCGATACGGAACCCTCGGTGCCCGCATCCAACTCGCACTTGGTCGTATTTTTATTTGATTTTATTTTGAACTATGAATAGGTACGTGAGTAATTTGTATATACCTACCAGGTTTTCGTTTTTTTTATACATATCAATTTATTCAAATCACGCCATTCACAGATCAATTGGTCGGTAGTTCTTTGATAAATATTTTTGCGTTGTTATTCTGATGATTCGACCTTGACAACAAAATCATGGCCATGATTTCCGCTCTTATCTTTACACCGGCGTCCAAAATATTTCAATTATTTTATCGTTAACTAAAACGATGTTTTTGTGTTTAGCTGTAGATAGAGTAGATGTTTGAGTGGGCTATTCGTTCATTATTTTTGCAAATGAATAGTTATATTTTGCTGTGGAAATACATGGGAAATACTGAGAAATGAAATGAAATGAGTTTTATTTGCCTGAACGCAGGTAAGTAGGGTGTTGGCAGCTTCATCTAAGCAAGTTAACTTCGAAATAATTATGTTTAACTAAGCCACATACTTGACCGAGCGAAGCGAAGGTCTCAGAGTTTACTGGGACAAATCGGCATTAGTATGTATGTTTGTGTGTATATTTGTCCGATGATAACTTGCGAACCGTTGATCCGATCTTCATGAAATTTTCTAGGCAAGTAGTTCATTTCAATACAATTTTTAAGTTCGAATATGACCTTAATCGGTCCAGGGGTTGTGAAGATATAGGGATCGCGAGGTCTCAGTTCGCCGCGAACTACTAGTAGATAATAGTAGGTACAAATTGCTTAGATATTGCTCTAAATAATAATACGGACTAAGGTACTTATGTATAAAAATTGTTACTCACAACAACTTATAGTTATAATTATTATGAGAAGAAAAACAAAATACCTGACTGCAAAATGTAACCTATGTCAGTCCGGACGTAAGAGGAATCCAACGACACTTCACTCATCAAAATCCGTCAAGCCGTTTAGGCAATAGGAGCTAATATAGGAACACACAAGCGTACAAACTTACATACACGCTAAAAACATTGCCCTCCTTCTTAGGCAGTCGGGTAAAAACAGTTCAAATTACTTTAGTTAAACTATTTCCTGGATAGAGTCAAACATATTTTAACTGAAACAAATTGCGGTGTTTTTACGACCATATTAAAATTTAAGTTTCGAAGTATCAATTTCAATTAAACACAGGCATCCATTTTGGGTAGTTTTTTAGTGTAGTTTGTGTATGTTAGTTAGGTGTACCTCAGGGCTTAGTTTTTGAGTTGGTTTGGCAAGTACTACTCCAAACAGGGCATGTATTTACTAGCCTTGTGGCTCAGTGAGCGGAATTCCACCTTCTGAGCTGTAGGTTGTGGGTACGATTTCCACCCAGGACAAGCATTTGTGTGATGAAAATGGTTGTTTGTTCTTTGTCTAGATGTTTGTATGTATTCTATGTAGGTATTTACAAAAAAAAAAAAAAATGTATTCTATCAGTCATCTGGTTCCCATAGTACAAGCTTGCTTAGTTTGGGACTAGATGGCGTTGTGTGAAAAACGTCCACCAATATTTATTATTTTATTTATTATTTTTAGAGCTTATTTCTATCCCTTTATACGTATAGATGTAGGTAGATATAGTACACTCTTTTGTAATCTAGAAGTAAGTATTTAGGCTTAAATACGCGAAGCTGGATATTCGCATACTCGCCATGAATATGCGAATGCCAGACATGTGCGGCTCAAAATAAACCATAAAGCACCATAATTAATTACTGCCTCTATTCCCTGCCTCCATACCCAGATGCGAGCCGTCCTGCCCACGTGGGATCAGCATGAGCACAAATGATGAATACAATTAGTGCCCCATTGTCGTCCCACGGGGGCAAAGACCCTGTACTTGGTTGGCAAGATGTTGATGGATTCGTTTTTAACATTTTGATCGTGCTACAGTAGGTGGTACCTATCCCTAGCACAAGCACTATGATACAATTTTTATTACGTCATCATCATCATTATCAGTCATAAGACGACTGCTGAACATAGGCCTCCCCCTTAGACCGCCACACCGACCGACAACGGGTCACTTGCATTCACCGGTTGCCCGCGACTTTCACAATGTCATCGGTCCACCTAGAAGGCTACTAGTACTAGGTAGGCCTCCCACTAGGTGGACCTTTACGTATTTGATAGTAAATATTAAAGCAATTAATTTCTCAGTTTATTACTCATATACAGGGTTTTATGGAAAGAGTGTGGTATTAAAAATGAATTTTCCGTTTTTATCCGCGTATAATTTCACGTTCGCAAAATGTCACCATGTCGAAGAAGATGTGGAATAATAAATACAGGGCTATAAGGAAACGGTATGCTAAGCCGAGAGGGGCTCATATTACTCATGATTGTGTTTTTTTTTACTATGGGACCAACCCTGCAATCGAGAAAAATAAATCAGCTGTTCCATACATTTTGTCGAGTGTTATTGACATTATTATATGGAATAACTTTTCCTCGATTTCAGGGTTGGTCCCGTAGTAAAAGTTGTTCATAATGATGAGTACTATAAGCCCCTTTCGGGCTTCACTTGCCGATGGGCGACATTGTATAGTATTAATTACGTACATTGACTCAACCTTCAAGTAAAACAAAACAAGTCACAAAGAACAAATACAAAGTAACTTGGCACACTTGTCTCGTGCAAATTCTCAAGGTTCCATGGTACCTGGGTACGATTTATTTTGTTGCTCTGGTGGCGTAATTTATCACAAGCGAGCTCTATTTAACGGAGCTTATTTTAGTATCACATAAGTTAAGGATGCTTTAACAAAGTACGCGCTCGCTCAACCGCACAATCAAACAATTTAATGACGTGTATAAAATTACTGAGAGTTGATATTCCGTTCAAGTTTCCGTCTTAGTTTAATGTTCAATTAAAAGGCATTTTACATAGTAAAATAAAAAAAGCAGTAGATAAAAAAGCTGCTTTAACAAAATACGCGTTTGATCACCTGCACGATCAAACATTTTAACTATGTGTAGGTATATAAAATTACTAAGAGTAAATTAAATAAAAAAGGACAATAAAAAGGCATTTTATACAGTAAAATAAAAAACAATAGAACAAAGCAATCTCTTTGATCATTTCAATAAATAAAAAATAAAATGGATCATCTGGAAATTAGTTTAGGATATCTGATCCCAGTAGGGTAATATTAGTAAATATTATAAATGCGAAAGTGGTTTGTTGGTTTGTTTGTTCCTCTTTTACGCAGCAACAGAGCAACAGATCGACCTTAATTTTTACCCGTTTATGAAAAAGAAAGGTTATGATTTTTACAGTCTATGTATTTATGTATGTACATGTTCCCTTTAATCTACAAAACCGCTTATCAGATTTTTGAATGGATATAGTTCAAATCAGCTCCATGTACCCACTCACTTAGAAGTATATTATAAGAATGTAAAAAATGTTCACTGTTGGTGTATCTCAATAAATAAATAAGGGTCGGAGAGTGACATGAATTTTTATCCCGGGAAAATGTAGGGTTCCTCAGGGATTTTTAATGCGTGTGAAACTGCAGGGCGCAGGTAGTATGATACAATAAAGAAAATATTACATAAGCCTTTTTTTGGTTTGACCGTCAGTAATTTTGTTTCAATAAAAACATTCAATGGGCGACCGAGGGAAAACGAAAATCGGTAAACTGCTCTTAGCGTGCAACGCGCTTCAACATAACAGTTTACTTGTATGTGTTTGTGCTTTTGAATGAAACATATAAATATCGAGCTTTACGAGAGCCCATTGCACTAGAATACGAGTGAAATGACTGGTAGAGTGGTACATTTCCTTTTTAGGCTTAAGTTGTTGCATAGCAGGTCCCATTTTGAGGGTGATGGAAGGTAATTTGCCAGTTTCAGTAAACTTTAAATAGCAAGTTGGTTTTGTTTTCGAGAAATACTGAAATACATTTAAATATTACTAACAACGTATCCATGACTGATCGAATGGGATGGCAATTGTAAATAAGAAAATTTATAACCAATAAAATATTTCGAGAGAATGATAGCACTTTCGCGCCAAAAATTGTTTTTTATTTTCGCGCTAAAAACCCAGATAATTGCTAATTACATCTAAACCAGGAAATCAATCGATAATAAAAAAACATAAATATACAAATACATAAATAATGGGGGGAAATATATAGAAAAATCACATTTTTATTAAAGTATACAGTTAAATAAACACAGGAGTGACTTAAATGGTTACTATCTTTTTTTTGATAATGAAAATAGCTGCTTTCGTACTACCTATCTTTTCGAAAATCGACACTAACTTTAAGAAGTAATTTCTTCAAAGTGTCAGCACACACAAAACACAAAACAACACAAAAGGAAGCTAGAGGAATAAATTAATTTTACGCAGAACATATTGAAAATCTTTCCGTTTTGAGTTATTGTCACCCTTGAGGTCTTATTGTCAAAGTCAAAGTTTAAGTAGCTTGGTTAAGGATAAACGACTTTCATACAAAACTGTTGATGACTGTTAAAGCGTCCTACTACGATTTTGAATTGAATTGATTGAAGATTATTTGACTTTTCAATCGAGTGCAGCTATTAATGGGCTCTATTATTTTTGAGATGTGTTTATAACAATAGTAAGAGGTCGCGAAGTGAATTAAAACTGGGGCAGATTACCTCAATTGAGTTTTCAACGACAGCGCCATCTCTTGGCGCCTACCTACCTAGCGGACTCAAACGATGCACCTTAATTAATTCTGAAATCATCTGGAAAGTTGTATGATTACAGGTCTAAATTGAAACAACAATTTTCTCATAATGATCCAATCATCGAAATTCGGACTTCCTCTTCTTGTGATGGTCCCCAGTCATGCCACTAGAATTTGGAACAATTGCCGCTATTATTTTTTTTAATCTAGCCGAATGACAATAGGTGGTCACATTGGTGTGGTCGGCGAGTACAGGCGTACAAAGGAAAGGATGTAACTGTAAACGAAGCAAAATATTTATATTTGAGCGGTTCCCTTCCGCAGTTACTAGAGACTGAGCTAATTGATATAGTAACTGATACAGAGTCTGTAATATTGTTTGCGAATAAAGTCATTGTGCTCGTGTGAGAACCGAAAAGTTTGTTAGTCAACCATAGTGCCTGTTTTGTGTTCATGAAATATACAAGCAGCGGTGAGAATATTGCGTTCAATTAAATTTTCATATCTTTTCCAAACTCATTTTTCATTGACAAAAAACACTTTTTTTTCGCTTTGGCAAAATACTCATTTGGACAATAGAACTTTTAAACAATTTAAAATTACTGAGAATGATAAATGAAAATTTGAATAGATCAACATGAGAACGAGTTAAATACATCTTAAATATTGTAAAATATTTTTTTAATATTAGCTCTCAATAATTGTATACAATCAAAAAAAAAAAAAATATAAAACAAAAAAAAAAAAAAAAAATTGTGCATGAGAGAGTACCTAATGTATCTATATGAAAATCAGATTTCTTGTTTATATTATTTAACTTATAGAAAAATGTGAATAGTTATTCAATATCAAAGTCTAATCTATTTCAATCTATTAAGTATAATAAAACTTTCTTGTAAACTCTGGATTCCATTAAAAATCACCTTTCGAATCTAAAGCAAATTAGCGAATTAGATGTAAAAAATTGAGGTTTCACAGAGGAAATGACGAATAACAGAATCGAGGACAGAGATTGACCGGCCGCAAATTGTTTCGTACCAAAAAGTGGCGTCGACCTTTACAACCACGTAAATATCACACTAAAATTACTGCTTTCTTTGCGAATCGGTAGCGAATATATAATTTTGCTTCATTTAGTCGAAGAGCGGAAAAATTTGACGCAATTATCAGGAAATAATTCAAATTGACCCGTGTGTTCTAATTTCATGTTTGTGACACATCATCAATTGGCACGAACAGTTGTAAGATTAATTATTTGAGGAATCTCGCGAAAAATGCACTTCTATACGTGATATTTCGTCATAAATCGTTATGTGTGGCTTATATACATATGAATATATTAAGTACTAGCTGATGCCCTCGAAGCTCGGCCTTCGGCCTCGCTAAAAAGCCTTGTCCTCACAATTATGAACACAACAAAAAATAAATCATCAAAATCGGTCCAGCCTTTCTCAAGTTACAGCGTGACCAGGAAAAATAGGAGTTCATTTTTATATAGATGTATGCCAAAGCTATAAGCTAGCAGTCACTTTTTTTTTTATCTTACTCTGTGACGAGCCGAGCAAGTCGCTCACCTAATGCTAAGCGTCACGCTTGCCCATAATAGTTCAGTGCCACCCAGAATTTTGAACTTAAACAGTTCAAAACTATGCGCGGCAATGCCCTGCGCTCGTCACCTTGAGATGTTAGATGCTAAATCTCTGTATGCCCAGTAATTACGCTGGAAACATTGCCCTTCAATCCGGAACACAGTAATGCTTGCACACTACTGCTTGGCGGTTGAATAACTGGCAAAGGTGTGGTACTTCCACAGGCAGACACTGCAAGAAGCCCTACCACTACAAGAGAGCCCTACCACTACAAAACATTCTACAGCGTTAGCGTTCTACATTTGCATGTTATATAATATATAGAGATAAACAAACAATCATTCTTGTAAGTAATTATTTTTTTCTTCGACAAATTAAGATTTTTGTAATATTAATTACAGAAACGAGATCAGCAAACAGTTTTTAAATGCACCCCTAAATGATTTTATAATTATGTATATTCAATAATGTAAAAATGCGCGAGCGAGACTGTGGATGCGATGGGCTTTTACTTAGCACGAAAAGTTGAAATATTCATTGTTCGAGGAATCTCGGGAAGGAATGCTATACAGACATACAGGGTGACTGGTTAGACAATGAAAATATTTTAAAATATAATATGTACTCGTCATTAAATACTTTTAGTTTTACTATGGGGCCAAACCTGAAATCACGCAAAAAAGAAACATCTGTCCCAATAAAAAAAATTCATACACCCCGCCAAAATGTATGGAACAGCTGATTTACTTCCGCACGATTTCTGATTTGGTCCCATTTGGTTCCAAAAATTGTTCATAATGAATAAAATAAACAAATAAATATCGGTGGACGTTTTTCACACACAGCGTCATCTAGCCCCAAACTAAGCAAGCTTGTATTATGGGAACAAGATAACTGATAATAAAATACATAAATACTAATTTTTTTTGTAAATACTTTCATAGCATACATAGAAACACTCAGAACAAACATCTATGTTCATCACACAAAATGTTTGTCCTGGGTGGGAATCTACAGTTCAGAAAGCAGAAATCCACCCACTGAGCCACAAGTCTAGGCAAAGTGACGACAATAATGACGATAAGTGACGACAATTATATCAAGTTTTTCATCGAAATGACAACTACCATACCTACTTATAAGGTTTGCAGTCTCTATCTAACCAGTCACCCTGAATACGATTAGGACACTATCACTTGGAAACATGATATTGTTGTCGTAAATCGTTAAATTGACAGATCGTACGTCGTTACGAGCAGTCGAAAGACAAATAAGTTTAAGCACCCAAAGGTCAGTCGGTGCCATATTCTGAGAAATCTTGCCCTTTGTTCTAAGTTGGCCATATGTTTGTTTCGGCGTTTTTTAAACTTAAGACCAATGAGACGTACTATTGGGACAAAATAAACAACCATGTGTGGTCACTGGTCACCCATTTGTTATTCAAGCGTTTAATTGACTAGTCTGTCTGTAATGAGAGGCAACGTTGAATAGCTTTTACTGGCTTATTAGGCGCAAGCCACACAGGGTCTGGCGCCGGCGCGGGCATGGCGCGGGCGTCTTTGCATTCCATTCAGATTTCGTACAAAACGCACGGAGATAAAAGCCGGCCAAGCGTAGGGATTATGGCAAACCACCCAATAACTATTGGGAGACGTTTTTCACACTCAGTGCCATCTAACCCCAAACTAAGCAAGTTTTTTCTTTATAAATCGGATAACTGATAGAATGACTTTACTGAAATATATAACCTTATTTTTTTTTTAAGTACTTATATAGAGTACATAGAAACACTCAGATACAAAATGTACAAAATTCATCACACAAATGTTTATCCTGGGTGGGAATCGACCCCCCAACCTACAGCTCAGAAGGCGGAAATCCTCCCACTGAGCCACAAGGCTGGTCAATATCGGGGAGGCTTCGTCCAGCAGTGGACATCTAAAAGTTGATAGGATAATATCCAAGCCGAGTAAGTACGCACTACGTTATGTTGATGGCGGCATATCAAAGTCTTTTCATATTATGTAGAGCTATTCCTGAATTGTGAACAGTCATGATACTTGATGAGAGTACGAGAATGGACGTGTCAATTTCGATATTATATCGATTTTTTGTACATCGAATTAAGTAAGTCGATCGATTGATACACGATCTAAAAATAATTGCTAGAAATTAAAGTCATTGGGGCATGCTTTTATAAATTTACCAATAAGTAACCTGGGTCTTACTAAAAAGTAAATCAGAAGATTAGGCGACTGACCGTAGATACCTTGACAAAAATATGTAGAGAGTTAGATAAATAAGTACTTTATACGTTGACTTAGCAGGAAAATTACTTATTAATAAAAAAGAAAAAAAAATTAACTTAAAAGAAATCCACAAAATCCGACTAGCTACTAAATGTAGTCCATGAGTGACACTCCGGAAATAAAGAGGAATCAAATGACACCTCAAACGTCGTATCACACATAGATATGTATAATTGTACATAGTTACATACATCCTATAAACATTCACCCTCTTTGGGCACTCGGGTAAAAAAGCATAACACCAAAGTTAATGCAAAGCCAGTCAAGTAATTTTTGTCTGCTGTATTGTCGCCAACTTCCTACTTTGTTTTTTTAAAAGTACAAGCAGACGGACAGCAAGAAGAACAGTCTATTGTTTCCAGCCAGTCATCCGATATTTCCCTGGCCTCAAAACCTCAACAATCCTAGGTTTCTGAACCCGCACAAAAACTACTATCAAATACTAAAGCACGATACCCACTATAGGTGATCATGTAAATGTATTTGATAAGTAGGTACACTGGTACAGTATATAAGGTTATCAAACAAAATAACAAGTATCAAGTGAGCAGTTTGGTTTTTCGCGCCAACTTCAAAAAAACTTATCACCGCTATGTAACGTTTTCCAAAACTAGTGTTCTAAAGCTTCTACGGAGTTTTGGAAACAACACGAAAAGTCACGTTTCACGACATTATACTATTCACCCTTTGATTATATAGACAGGTATATTAATCAAAGTATTCACCAACACTCTTGCACGATCACGACCGCACTCGAAATACCACAACTTTTGGAAAATAATACAATGTCGCGACATGATTTCTTCACGTTCCCGCCAAAAGCCCATAAATATTTATTGTTTCTTTGGTGGCGCATGTCTTGTGTATTTGTTAATATCGTCAGACAAGTCAAAGTCAAGCAGAGTAAAATGATTTCCGCATCGTTCATACGTGCTGTTTGGCATGCAAAGCTACAAAATCTAAGTATGTAAATATATATAATAAAAACAAAGAACAAGCCCTTTTCTGGAAATCAACACACAGACCCAACCGCTTATGATGGAGACTAGAAATTTGAACCCAATGCTCCTCAAATAGTCTAGGTGAACTATGATAACGGATGAACAATAAGAACGGATTTTGCAAAATTCCATCCCTAAAAGGGTAAAATGGACCCCCAAAGTTGCTATGGAATTAAATCTTTTTTCATGCCAAGCCAATGAAACTCGGTTTGTGTACTAAGCACACAGATAAAATTCATCTGTGCCAACCCATGCGAGCGAAGCCATGCAAAATAAAAAAAGAAATTATAAAATCGGTACCTATACAATGAAATCACACCTAAAAGTAGATTTTTTTCTCTTAGCTTGATTATTATTACACATATACATGCTATATGAATGCCAAGCTTAACAATAAACAGGCATAACTTAATTATAGTTAACACATTCATCGGGTAACGACCGAAGCGGGAAGTGGCAGAGATTAGCGCTTACCATCCATGAAGGACGGAGATAAACGGTTCCTACCCACGTGCCGCGAGCCCGTGACCGATACTGCTATGGGAAAACATTCATACAACACAATATAACTTTATTAAACACCGAAAACATTTCATTTCATTTGTTGTGTTAGCAAAGATCTCGAATGTAAAGTATTATATAACGAAGAAATTTGTATATTTTACTAGCGACCCGCCCCGGTCTCGCACAAGTGTAATTAAAAAAAAGAGATGAAATATGTGCAATTAATGCCGTTTTATTATTTATAACCTTAGCCTTAACCTAACCTTCAGTGAAAAATTATTTAAGTGATGGTAAAAACCGCATCAAAATCCGTGGTTAAGGAGGAGTTAGCGGATATACAGACAGAAAGACGTTGTAAACGACTTTATTACCCGACTACGAAAAAGGAGGGCTATGCTATACTACGTAGAGATTACTATATTATTTATAGAGAAACGCGTGGAAACCGGGTATGGGGTCGTCCAGGGTATTTCGAGAGGTAAACTAAGCGAAATTATTTAATTAATTTGTAAAATGAAATCAGAAATCAGAAATATTTATTGGCTATAAATAACATTGAATTGTACAGGCAAGTCACTTTTACTAATTAAACTATGTTTAGAGTTAAATTGCGGGCAATGGAGAGAGCTATGCTCGGAGTTTCTTTGCGCGATAAGATCCGAAACGAGGATATTCGCCGAAGAACCAAAGTCACCGATATAGCTCTCAGAGTTTGCAAGCTGAAGTGGCAATGGGCAGGCCACATCACTCGAAGAACCGATAACCGATGGGGAAGAAAGGTTCTTGAGTGGCGACCACGAACCGGAAGACGAAGCGTAGGCAGGCCTCCCACTAGGTGGACCGACGACATGGTGAAAGTCGCGGGCAACCATTGGATGCAAGTGGCACATTGTCGGTCGGTGTGGCGGTCTAAGGGGGAGGGCTATGTTCAGCAGTGGACGTCTTCTGGCTGATAATGTAGAGTTAAATTAGGCAAAATAATCAATAATTTAAACAATTTAATAATATTATGACAGGTAGGTATTTATTATACTTTACACCGTTACACAATGCACAAAATGTTTGTCAAACGAATTACATAAAACTCAAATCAAACTGTTCATAAATCAGGCTTAGGCAATGACCGGTTATATATAAATCTAGTATGCGGGCCGGGGTGTAGAGCATGTTTTACAAACTATACAAGTCATCATCATCAGCCAGAAGACGTCCTCTGCTGAACATAGGCCACCCCCTTGGAGCGCCAACTTTACAAGAGTATGAAGATTACCCGAATATGCATTTGTATTATCTTAAGATCTTCATTTGCATCAGGGTAATCAATTTTTTTATTGTTTTAGAGAAACCAATGGCCTTAAAAAACAATGAGAAGTACACAAGGAAACCATTTAGAAGTTACTTATAGAAACAAAGTAGGTACATTATATAAACGAATAAATAAAATTAATTATGCTTACAGATTTTAATATAGGAGTAGAATATTGATAGAATAAAAAAAAGCAAAGGACTCTAAATAAACTAAGAAAATAAGATAATCCAAGATCTGCACTCAACAAATTACAAAAAAGTTTGACTTAGACTTTGACTAAGACTTGTTTTCATATATATTCATTCATTCAATGACATACTTCACTTGATATATTACACAACTTGACACTAGCTATAGCTAAAATGTTTTGATTTTTAACCATGAACAGTTCCAAGTTTGAGACTTGTGAATTTTCTGAACTGCTTAAAAATGCTGACGTTACAAAAAGAATACAGATATAGATATACAGATATAGATTGATCAATGTAAAAGGAAGAACATGTGGATTTCGTCGAACAGGTCCTAGGTGTTATCAGTACTTTCACTGCGAAACACTGCAGTTGCGACAGTTTCGACATTGTCATGTTTTGCAACGAGCGATACTGATTGACACTTTGTAACTACAGATTATCACTATAGAATCCGCACACCGAGGTTCGAATCACACCAAGCAAGTCAAAATGCTCATATAAAATTCAATCATATTGCTTCATTGCTATGGGTGCGAGTACCAGTGGAACTATCCTAACCTTTAGATAGCCAATGGATTCTTGGTCTCAGTCCCCGCTACCCACGCTTTCCTCCAACTTTGGTGGGTTTGTCGGAACAACGATTTCGTAATACCATGCCATGCGAAAACATAAATGTAAAGAAAGTCAAAGTTGCAAATTGTGGAATGAGCTTCCCTGCGGTATTTCCGAGTAACTACAACATGGGGATCTTCAAAAGGGCTGATAATAGAGTTGGCTTAAAAGGTCGGCAACGTATCTGTGATGCCCCTGGTGTTCCAGGTATCCATAGGCGACGGTGATCGCTTACCGTCAGGCAGCCCGTCTGCTTGTTTGCCTACTAAGGCATTAAAGGATTTTGTTATTATAAAAGGGGAATACTCACGTTAAATTGAGTCGGTTATTCCGACTATAGTTTCGATCACATTCGGTGACCTTTATCAAGGAATGCTAAGCGAGACACGCGAGACACGCGCGACCTCGTTTTTTCTTGCACTCGTCTTTTTTTGTCTTAGTCGAGAGATGAATAATTGGAATAACCAACTTAATTTAACGCGAGTATTCCCGTTTTATTAAGGTGCAATGTTACGCTCAGCGCGCGAAATTCAAATTTTCTTGCGTTTTATGTCAATTACTGCTTAATTACTCATCGTAGGTTCATGAAAACTAATTTTGCGATAATAAATAGATTGTTTCAAGAAATTACACCAACCAAAAATTCAAGTTGAAAGCTAGTATAAATACATTTCCCACTAAACCAGAAACCAAGATGAAAATCAGCTTATTGAAATTTGTAGCTAAACCAATGTTATTTAGGTCATCATTTTACCCGTAATTACTTAAAACAACTTATTTGTTGAGTAATTAAGCTGTAATTGACAAAAAACGCAAGAAAATTTGATTTTCGCGCGATGAGTGAAACGCAACGCACCTTAAAACAAAATGTGTCAAAACCACGTTAGTTAACACAGCAAAAAAAATATATTTGTAATCTTATTGTGAGTCAAGTATTGTAGATATACATAGGAACAAAGCCGTGCTTTTACCTATAGAATTTATACATTATTGAGTATGAATTTTGGGATTTTAGATGATGTCCGAGACGTTACTAGACACACTAAATCGAAAGTCTATAAAGCTTAACTAAATTCCGAGGTAAGTCTTATTCATATTAATATTTATTTCAGCATTACACAATGTACATACTTTGTTGGTAGGTCGAAATTGGTTTGATAAGGTTCCTGTAAATACTTTCAACTATTTAAACAAATACTTTTAAGTACGCGTTCAACCAGTTGAACAGTTTAGTCCAATTATATCAACTTTTAAAGTAGCTGAAAAGTTTGAAAAGAAAATGTTTGATTCGTTCAAAACTGCATTCCGTCGCTTCACTGTACTTTGCCATTTTTTTTTACTTTGGGGAAATCTTCACAAGATGCCCGACTGCTTTGGGGTACAGCCGGGTTATGTGGGAGCCTGCCTTGGTGCTTCACCGAGTGGATCTCCAAGATAATGCAACGGAGCCCTCAAGCACCGCGCTTCAGCTCCTCCCGGTAGTGCTACGAGCTGTCCTGAGACGCGTCCGCCAACGACAACGGTGACGCTTGACGCTGCTGTGCTCCCTGGGCCCATTTAGTTAGATCTAGAGGTCCCTTTTAGTAGATTCTTACTACAGGCAGGGGCCACCTATGCCCGTATTCTAGTGCCTCGGCATCAGGGCACACTTAGCCTGAGAGATTGCCTCATGTCTAGATACGCAATCTATAACTTTTTATCCTTTTGTCGCTGTGTGATGTCAGTCTTCGGCGGTTTTATTTCTTGCATTAATTTGATCAGTTCAAGTTTACTTTTATTTTTGTCTACGAAAACCTGTTTCTTAAACTTGCCTGTCTAATGTGCAAGTGCCCAAGTTACCTAAGCAGATTTCGATATTTACTTACATTTATATTTCATTACACAAGTAATTAAACGTTGCACATACTTTTTATTTATGTTGCTTAATACGTAACTTCCCGTTCATATGTGGTGTCGTTTTGTTATGTGCAGAAGTTTGGAAATAAGGTTATTAGTCATTTTATCAGGCTATTAGTGTAGTAACTGACATTATCTTTATCCATCCATCCATCCATTTCCAAGCAATTTATAATTCAGAGTCTGCCACAATCCTAACAGAACTAACCAATAAAAGCTTCGAGGTATAAAAATGATTACGTTCGTCTCGAGCAAAAAACTTCGTTTGCGCGATTCAGACCTCCCCACATTAGAACTGTCAGTCCATACATACAAAACGTCAAAAAATGCACAAAAAACCGCCACCTACCGAACTATAAGAAGTAACTCTGTTTCTTTCCTACCTTTTTATGACTGCGGAGATTTTGATAAAAATTTAGATGGCCGTATATAGTCTGACTCTTGAGGACAGACTACGGCCATCTAAATTTTTTACTTTAAATGCGCGGGTAAAAGCTGGTTCGTAATAATCATGCGTACAAGTAAATAGATAACAAAAAAAAACCAATCAGTCGACTTAAGAAGCTCCTTTTTTTGGAAGTCGGTTAATTAAAAGTGACACTAATCTAATAACACCAGCAAGATGTGTGCCAAAACTGCTGGCCGAATCGCCGCGTTGAATTGCGATTGTAATCCTTTGACAAGGTGTCCAGCATTACGATCAAGAGATATTATAATCAACAGAAGGAGAAAGTATTTCGTTTGCTTATGGTCCGGGCCACCAACTCGAATCAGTATCAAATTTTATGCTCGATAGCTAAAAACTCAAGCTTCAGATAACCTTGCAATACATAGTAATTAGTAATAAAAATATCATTTTACCTTCCCCTCCACCAAGGGGCTTGTAGGTTTTTGTATTTATTTATTTTGGTTTTGTAATTTAAGTTGATTTTATTTTAAGTAAGTAGGTAATTGTTATATTTTATTGTAAATATGTATATATTTACTGGTCTCCACGATTCAGGGAATCCTAGTGTGGAGACCAGGGCTTAACTAGCTAAATTAAATTTTTAATTTCATCGATAAAAGGTTGAGATAAGCTCGTAAATAACAAGTGTAATATATATATACTTTTTTTTTCGACATTGGTACACTTGTCGTCACTACATACTACATAGGTACACTTGTTGTTGTTGTCACATATATATATATATCGATGTAAGTTAATTCTCCCGTTACAGCCTCGCAGTTGGGACATATTCGTGCAATATGGGATGCGTTCTATTCACGGACGCAGCCATTCATTGCCGTAACAGCGAAGCTTGAAAACGGCTCCAATAGTACTTCCTAGTAGATATGTAACTATTATTGGTATGAAAAAAACAAACTAAGCAAAGCTGGAAAAAAAGGAATGCAAAATGAAAAACTATAGGTAGGCTGGGACCAGCAGTGACTATGTTGCGCTCAACTGCAAAACTAGATGGGTAAATATTAAATTACTATGTGACTAACTGTACTAAGAAATAAATTCTGAACTATAAACAGTATTTTAAGTGAAACTTACCTCCATGTTATTGGGATCGTTTTATTTTTTTATTTTAGCCAGATATCGTCTATAAATGATTGGTAATCCGGAAATCCGCTTCTCCCAAAGAATGACACAGATGTATTAAAGTAGATCGGTCAGTTGCCCCTTTCACCTGCGGTCAAATCAACCGTACCATGTCTAAGTAGCGTTGTGCTAAATACGCATTTTGCTTCCAACGTTAATTAGCGCTAGCATACTTTCTCAGGGCTTTCCCATAGATTGATAAAAAAGCGATAAGTAACGTCCACTGTAACTTGAAACTTTATTTATTTAAATGGTCAATACAAAAGCTTCGTTTAAATCGAGCTTAATTGGTCACTATAATATAAGCAATTATTATTTAAGGTATTGAATTTTTATAATGAGGTTCTTATACTAGTAGTTCTGCGAACAGTAGACCTCGCGAGCACAAACTTTTTTGCACGATCTCAATTCTACAATTTCATAGTTTTTTTTTTTGCTATCGGCAATTTTCACGTTCGATGTCCCGAACTGTCCCGAGCTGTGACATCACGACCTTTATCTTGACAATCTCATGGCCGATTTTGATCATATTCGAAATTCTTGTTTAGAAGTAAGTACCGAATGTTTCTGCAAAATTTTATCAAAATCGGCGGGCAAATGGCACCGCGGCAAACTTCTCCCCTCTTTGGCGGAATACCCCTTCAATCAAAAATCCCCGAAGACAAAAAAAACTATAAAATTTGTGAACCCATGTACCAAGTTTCATCAAGATTGGTTGAAAAATACAACCTGTACGAAAGTACCAAAATACGGAAAGATGAAAGCAAATTTTGCCAGTTGAAGAAGATAATTTCACTCGCTACTCTCATTCGTTCAATTATATTATTTACGGAAAAAGAATCTCGTTCATAACAAGTCTATTTAAAAAAAATATCTTACGTATCTATTTCATTACTTTGCTCTCAGAACATTTCCTTTACCTTGATACTGAGAGTATTTAATAAAATAACTAGTATCTAGTAATGATTTGTTTATATTTTCACTCAGATTTATTTTGCGGATCTTTAGCAAGAATTTAATGAATACTAGCTAACTTTATTCACAAACCTTGTTTTCTACTATTTGCTTGATGTTTACTAACTTTTTTTTAGTTTTTCTGCGGTCACAGGAACTGGAAGCATCATCATCATCATCATCCACAGCCTTCCTTATCCCACTGCTGGGTATAGGCCTCTCTCTTGCTGTGCCATCTGCCTTGGTCCTGTGCCTGGAAGCATCCACATAATTATATAATTTCTTTGCTTCTTAAAATAACATATAAACTATCGACAACTGATCACTTTGAATAATGATAACGATAACTTTGTGCTTGCTTTTCTTTTCCCATTATTCTTTTTGTAGTGGTCTCCCACAAAGTACCACACCTTTGCCCGTTATTCAACCGCCAAGCAGTAGTGTGCAAGCATTACTTTGTTCCGGATTGAAGGGCAATGTTTCCAGCGTAATTAGTGGGCATACAGAGATCTAACACCTCAGGGTGACGAGCGCAGTGCATTGCCGCGCATAGTTTTGAACTGTTAAAGTTCAAAATTCTGGGTGGCACTGAACTGTTATGGGCAAGCGTGACGCTTAACATCAGGTGAGCGACTTGCTCTTCTCGTCACCGAGTAACGTAAAAAAAAATTCGAAAATCTTTTGTAAGTAAAGAACGAAAGGCCTAAAATATAACAAAAAAAAAAACAACTATAAAACGCATCTCAAAGTAGACGCAGCATACATTAGCAGGTCCATTTGAATTTTAAATATATTCATTACATGTCTGTACGTAATATCATACAAATTATTCTAACTTATGAATCATCAATTATAACTAAATGTAATTAGAGTACTGACAGCCGCAGAATTGTTTGCAGCGATGGTAAATAATACGTCAATACTCTACGTTAAAAATAAAATATATTATTAATACCATTATCACAAAATTATTGAAAATTAATTATATTAAAGTAACTCTTTCACTGGGTTAGCCCAGCTATGCCACAGTCCTGCTATGCCACGGTCAATTTTTACCTACCGAAGTCCCGGTATGCCACGAACTCTTTAAACAATAGAGGGTACACTTGAAAATAAAAGTGTTTAGAAATTATAATGTAAATAAAGTACTCAGTGAGCTTTAAAGATTTTGCTTTTCTGAAAATACTCTGAATTTGTTTGTACCTTTTTACGACTAAACGGATGTACAAATCTAAATGAAATTGATGAATTGAAATAAGGATGGAGCGACTTACTTTCTAGACAGGAAAAACTGTAGAACACAATGTTTATCAAACTAATAGACCATGAAAATGCCAACACAAAAGCGGCTCAATTCACTTGTTCAGTGATGCCATAGGCCTAAATAAGTGTATATTTGCTAGAGTAGGTACTGTAGACTGTACTCAGAAGAGCAACAAGCACGCAAAATACATTACTAACATTAATATTATCTAACAGTTTTTTCAACAAACTTGTTATAAAAGTCGGCCAGAGTCCAGTTTTAAAATTACACTTGCTCAATTGGAAAATATGTAATAAGATCTATTATTGCATCGGCTTTCTAAAGGTGATAAAGATTATGTTTATTTATTAGCCTACATATAATAACACCGGGTTATGCCAAGAGAAGGAATAAAATATTGCAAGAACACTGCACTCATAAATTTGCTTCTTGTCCTTTTTGTCAGCCCTGCGATGGAAGTACAGAAGAATTAAAATAACTTATGTGAATGGATCTTTCATTACAGTGAACTGGTCTTCTTCTAGGCTTAGAAAAAAAAGAATAGGAGACAGATTAATTTTTTTTACTGTCTATACGCGTCTGTAACGTGATGAGTATTGCGCGTCCAAAAAATAATTATAATGAAAAAAAAATGAACTAAATAAAATCAATTATTTCTTGCCAGATTAGCCTTCAAATGTTTTGCGCTAACTTTCGTGGATCGTCCATTGTTAAAATCTTCCGACAGTCAATAGACAATTAGCGACTTGATAACAAAGCACATGGCACGTTTCTGTTTCTTTTTGAACGGAACGGAAGTTCTTTTGTTTGTAATAAAGGAACACTTTTAGTTAGCTAATTTTGAGTAGGTTCATCCGGTTTACCAAGTTACTTTTTTTTTTTGTTGTTTTGTTTGTGTAAAAAGCTTGTGCTAGCTAGTTATACATAGATATAGATGCGCGCATGGCTACGTCCGGCGCAGCGACCAGGCAAATCAAATACACCTCTTGGTTGCACACTGTTGTGTTGTTTTTTCCGACCCCTGCGAGCTATATAACAGTTTTCAAAAATTGTAGTAAACTACACTTGCTACACTTCATTAAAGCAAAGCTAGTTTTTCTATAACATAGTATTTCTTTTGTTTCTTGAATTTAATATCTAGAAAACTCATAAAGGTCATAGCTCATTTTGAGTGCGGTGCGATAACTTTGAGCTCACAATAATTTCTTCGAGCACTACTACATTCTAGATGTTACACAAGAAAGCATGCTCACATAAATTAAAAATTGCACCAATTTGTATGTTTGGATAAAAAATAAAAACAATCATGCATGCACATCAGCACATTGCGAAACTTTCAAGCTTCACTGAGCAGTAAATGGAACTTACTGTAATGCAGCGAAATGCGGAATAAGTACATTAGAAAGATTACATTGCTAGTTTTTGCGGTTATAACACGGGTTAGTAAGAAATCACATAATCAAAAACATCAGTCTGCTGCTTAGACTGACGTGGACTGACATACCCCCGAATACTGAAACGTTTGTTAACTTTGATGACCGATTAAGTCTATTGCTGTTTTTGTCATTTGCTCAGTGCCAGACAAAGGCAGTATTAGAATTAATCTGTTGTCAAAGTTAACAAACGTAACAGTATTTGGGGGATAGGCTCTTAGCCCGATTCTCGAATATTTTCTTGCATTTACATTTATTCATTCACCGTCACTTCATTGAGCAAGCAAGCGGAAAAAAATAATATCAATCACACTAAAATTATTAATGCCAAAGTATACCTATATTCCTCCAAAGTTCATCCCTTTTTCTTTGTCTGTGATCAAGCGATCTTTATCTACCGATGAAAATTTGTAAGAAGTATTCTTAAGGTTTTTTTTTGGCGGGAATGTGAAGAAATCATGTTGCGTCTTTTTATTATTTTCCTAAACTTGTGTTATTTCGAGTGTTAATGTGTAAAAACGGTGAATTTTTACCCGTTAAGTGTTCGTGAACATGCACGAGTGTTGGTGAATGGTATAATGTCGTGAAACGTGAATTTTCGTGTTGTTTCCAAAACTCCATAGAAGGCTCTAGTAAAGTTTTCACCACTTTACTGGGGCATGACTTGGACTTGACCGTGACTTTCTTTGCTTGACTTTGACCGTGACTATGACTTGTTTGATAATATCTAACAAAATTTGAGAATATATTATGTATACTTGACACTGGCAAATGCATAAGACGTGCGACGCCAAAATCCTCTTAGGAGGAAAGAGAAAAAAAAAAAGTATTCTTAACACTCAAAAAGTTTTATTCTGGAGAAGTGGAAAATGTCGTGAATACCTGCATATTTATTTGCTCGTAAGGCAGGACTTGCGGCTAGCCGAGCCCTATAGAGTCAAAAATCTCGACGGCTTCGGAAGTGATTGTTTTGATTACTTTAGGTGAGTTAGGTTAAACAAGGTAGCTATAATATAGCGCAAATTAAAAAAAAACAGTCTATGGCGACGATTCCTCTAAAACTCGCTAAACGGAACTTATAATTATTTTTTACTAATAGAAACACAAGTTTACCGATTTTAACCGCTAAGAAAAACGTACACTAAGGACACTTAAAAAATTTTTTTTGTCGGCACCCTCTCCTGTCTCTTCTCGGCTTGTATGGAGAACTAAGATGACTTATTTGATTGATAGCACTGAAATGTATGCTATCTCTTTCTTGGGTTTCTTAAGATAGCAATAGCGCTACGTTTAGTTTAGCGAGTTTACGGGGAATCGACGCCAATCGCTCATGAAAGTAAAACTCACTGCTTCAGGTGCGAGACGAGGTATTTAATCTCAGTGTCGATACGGCAGCTCAAAATTCATAAATGCAATTTTAGTGAAGGATTGACCACCCATCAATGCGGTCTATTTGGTGTGTTCGGGTATAATCCATTTTTTCTTGAGACGGGAATACGAACGAGCTGTTAACAAGTTATATGGTTTGTGGTATAGAGTTTATTTATTTATTGAGATACGCCAGCAGTGAACATATTTTACATTCTTATAACATATTTCTACGTAAGTACATGAAACTGATATGATCACCCTTTATAGGCATATACAGCATTCGCCATAAATAGTGATTAGACAGGGAAATAAAAAAAAGGAAACTATAATATAATCGGAGTAGAGTTTACATACTAACTATACAGATCTACGCGCATAATATATGTATTTTAAAATATTCACAAGCACTTGAGAAAACGAGGCAAGTGTCCTTTTAAATTGCTCAGTAAAACACGAAACTCTTTTTCAGTGGGAATAAAAAATATCATTCGGGATAAGTAATCTATTTGTTAACTAGAACACGTCTAGTATTCAATTTTATTGTACATCGTACAGAAAGGTATTAATTTATTTTATCAGAAAAAAATAACGCTGCAAAGTGCAGGCCGAGCCCATTAAAAAAAAAAACTTATAACGGCATGACATTGTAGTATGAGAGCTAAGTATAATTATATTCTTTAATCTAAGAGTTTTTAAAATCTGGTATCAAAATTAAACTCAAATGAACAAGATAACAAATTCTAGAAGAGTTTATTTTCCGTAGCCCCATAATAATACCGACTCTGAGTATACACCTACTTAAAAATAATATAAATAACTAAAATGATTGAAATTATGATGAACGGGGGCTAATGAGGCTTAACCTCTTAACTTTGAAAAGTTAGTGCTTCTGATAGCGAGAGCAAGCCATCTCGCTCGTACCAACTTAGTCGCACTATGCGCGGTCCCGCTCGCGCAACTCTCGCTATCGCTTTCAGAGATACGGGATAAGCCCACTGTATGTAACTAGTAGTTCGCCCCGAACTGAGACCTCGCGATTTTCAGTTTGACAAGCTTTTTATTTCACTAACTTCTTACTAATATACCTACTTATAACTACTTTAGAAAAAAATCCAATTAACGTCTGAAAAGCATAGAGAAAATAATTCACCAGAACTTACCTGCTCTGCTACAATGAGGCGTTTTCCAAAAAAAAAAGAAATCCTGGTAATAAAAGTACCCAATAGATGGCGTTAGATGTACCTTGAGGTTTTTCTGTCACTGTCAAGACATGAAGACAAAAAATGTACGTGTGCCTTTTTTTCTCGTGTTTTCTGGCTCCACATGTGTATTTAGACAATTTCAAGTAATGTAACTATGTATTCATCACTTCATTTGAAATATTACAATAGTTGACACTGGCTAAATACACAACGTGTGGAGCCAAAATTTACGATTTAAAAAATAAACATAAAATATTTCGACAGAAATGACAATGACAGGTAAAACGATAGGACTATTACGCCATCTAGTAAGTATTTTAGAACTATTTTTATTTTTTTGGAAAACGCCTCATTAAAGTTCAGTATATTTTTTGAAACGTATGTAGTTATAAAACGCGCCTAAATAGCTACATGATACAGATACTAGCTAGAGAGCTACAAATACTACTTGACAGTGTCAAGTAATATGCGAGAAAAACAAAAGCAAAAAAAACACGGTAATGATTACTCGCTCATCGTGACTAGTTTGTTTGTGTATTTGAAAACATTTTGGTGTTGTACCTAGCAAGTGTCTTTGCGAGAGTTTTGGCGGGAACGTGAAGTCATGTCGCATCATTATATTATTTTCCAAAACTTGTGTTATTTCTAGTGTTAATGTGTAGTAATGGTGGATTTTTATCCATTAAGTGTTCATAAATGTGCACAAGTGTTGGTGAATAGTATAATGTTGTGAAACGTGACTCTTCGTGTTATTTCCAAAACTCCATTGAAACCTCTAGTAAAGTCTCCACCGCTTTACTAGTGCATGACGCGGACCTGACCGTGACTTACTTTGCTTGATTGAGACTTATTTTTATTGTGAAATATTTGACTTCTCTTGAAATATTAAAATACTTGAACTGGCTAAGTACACAAAGTGTACTTTGTGTTTGTGAAAAAACATGTGTGTCTTTGCTTTCTCTTGTTACCATTGTTTGGCAATGACAATCTACCTGGAATTATAATATGAAAATATCAAAATAATGTAGGTACAAGCTCTTGTACTATAAGTAAAGTCGCCACAATATTTATGCATAAACCGACACGTGGAGAAGGACGCGAGTTTCGTACGAAAGAGGTAACAAATTCAAAGAAATAATTATGTGTGGGATCAATCTCTCTCCATATTTATGTTTTTTTTAGATAATACAATAAAACATCAACACATTACCGCTGAATACACATTGTAATTTAGTTATTAAGAGAAATATTTCTAATTTATGCCTTTTGGGATAGGAACATTATGGGTTCTTGGGACATCTGTCTAAGCGGCTGATAGAAAGAACAACCCAAAGGGCTGGTGCGATAGTGACATGAGCTCTGTTTTATCTGTAAATAGTTCATAATAATCAAGATAATAATCAGACTAATTCTAGTTGAGAGCTCCATCCACATCCTCACTGCCCGTAAAAAAAAAAAGAAATGAAAATGAGATCTTTTATTGAGTGACCAGCAATCCTAACTAATTCTAATTCTGAGGAACTTAGCCGCAGTCTTATCAGGATCAGGACCAATAAAGCTTCGAGGTCTGAAAAATGAACACGTTCGTCTCGAGGAAAAACTTCGCTTGCGTTATTCAGAACTCCCTACTTTACAACTGTCAGTCCATACAAAACGAAAAAAAGTGCATAATAATGGATCAATGCCATCTGGTGAACTATAACATTGTCTCTCTGTCAGGATGTTTGTCGCGTTATCACAGCTAACGGCTTATCGGATTTTTTTTAAAGAGTTAATACTGTATATCACAAGGCCGACCTAAGATACTTTTTTTATGTCCACGCGTATGAAGTCGAGGGTAAAAACTAGTATACTTTTTTTTTTTAATATCCAAGAATTCGAGTAGTGTGACTTTTGAGGCCAACTGCTGTATTGTTCGCCAATAATTTCAAGTAATTTAATATGACAACTGTTGCATTAAATATATTAATACCAGTTTACAGTTTGGGAATGTAGTTTTAACAATATAAATCATCTCAACCCAAGGCTGCATAAATTAATATTTATAAAATATGTCTATAATAATATACAACGTGGCTCAGATAGGTGCAACAATATTAAAGGTAAGTATATACTCAATACTCAATTATGAACAACTTTTACTAGAACCAGCCCTGAAATCGCAAAAATTTGTTGGTCCATAGAATTTGTCGAGTGTCAATTTCAATTAGTAATAATTATTAATGCAATGTATGACATTTGTGACTACTATTATTATTTTGTGATTTTGTATGAGTTTAAGTTACTTGAAATAAATGATTTTTTTATTATTATTATTGACATTTTTTATAGAGCAGCTGGTTTTTTTCGATCGATCGATTTCTGGGTTCGAATACTAGTCTTGTCTAGTCTAGTAAAGAACAAAAACATATAGATAATAGATATAAATATAAATAAAGATAATAATAAGATCAAATAATTAAGTAAGTTTGTACAACTTTAGTGTAAAAGAGGATAATTATATTTCTAGTTAAATTCATGAGTTTTTGTGTTTAAGATTCACATATACTTTGTCATAATACAGAAAGCTCGATTTATTTTGATTATTTTGAGACAATTTTGCAGTGATTGTAGAAGTCCAAATGTTATTTAGGTGACAATGATTTGATTTACCTTCTATAACATACGTGAATTTATTGTTATGAATTGCTACAATATAATTATTTACCTTAGAAATGTGACCGACCTGAATTGTCGTTACAAATCACACTAATATTATAAATGCGAAATGTGTGTAACGTTCAACTCTGTAACGGCTACACAGATTTGTATAAATGATGGTGTGGAGGTAGCTTACACTGGATTAACACATAGGCTACTTTATCCCGAAAAATTTAATGGTTCCTGTAGGATAGCGGGTGGAACCGCGGGGCGCAGCTATTATTATCTAAATCTACAATAAACGACTGCAAATTTAACTAAATGTAAATTATCTTTTCCAAAACGATATTTGATAAGTACTTAGGTATATTTATCACAAAAATATTCAACATAATAACTTTTTCATCGTTACGTAGGAGTAAAAAATACCTATTTATTGTCAGGACACGTCTCATTTGTCCTTGTATCCTGTATGTATAATTGTATATGTGTATGTGTACAGCAGCAACTTCTCATTCATCTGTGGAATTTACAATACTAACTTACTTATTCAAGATCACTTACAGTAGTCGCTATAATGTTATTTGTGTCACTTGTAATAGTTACTGTCTGTATTCTGTAACAATTACAAAATGACTCGTACTCATCCTGTGGCAGATTTCGTAGAAACTCCTGAATAATCTGTGTTGTACTACGTGATCCGAATTACGATGGACACCATCGAAGTTTTTTTTTTCAAAACCGTTGACAAAGGAATGCCGACAAAAAACGCAGCAAAACGGTCTACACGTGGTCTCGAGATGTCGTGAACATAATTCTCTATGTATTGTTTGTTTTTATGGGTCTTTTTTTTTCTCTTTCCTCCTAAGAGGATTTTGGCGTCGCATGTCTTATGTATTTGCCAGTGTCAAGTGTACATAATATATTATCAAGTTTTGTTAAATATTATCAAACAAGTCATAGTCACAGTCAAAGGCGAGCAAAACAAGTCACGGTCAAGTCCAAGTCATAGTCATGCCCCAGTAAAGTGGTGAAAACTTTACTAGAGCCTTCTATGGAGTTTTGGAAACAACACGAAAATTCACGTTTCACGACATTATACCATTCACCAACACTCGTGCATGTTAACGAACACTAAACGGGTAAAAATTCACCATTTTTACACATTAACACTCGAAATAACACAAGTTTTGGAAAATAATAAAATGACGCGACATTACTTCATGTTCCCGCCAAAACTCTATGTGTCTTTATCATATTTCATTTGGCCGATTCGTTAGAAAACAAAAATAAAATTTTGTTGGAGATCCTACGTAAAAAAGGATATTTGAAAATGTATCTCAAAAACGTGGACGTTCGGTCGTATACTATTAACTTTCACATCACAATTCATGCACTTTCGAGCTTTAAGTACATTTATTTAAATTCCAATTCAAGGTGAACTGTGGGTGCTTGGCGCTTAGGTGACGCAATGAACATTAGTAATAGGCAACTTATCTTCATAAAATTTAATTGACTACCATGAGATCACGTTCACGTTAAACTGTTGTACTTAATCGGATGTAAGTAGCTACTTACCTACTTAGCCAAACTATGTGGAGGCGGGTAGGAAAACGATTCCCGACTATCCCCAAGTATAGTGGGACTAGCCTTGTGGCTCAGTGGGAGGATTTCTACTTTCTGAGCTCTAGGTTGTGGGTTCGATTCCCACCCAGGACAAACATTTGTGTGATGAGCATGGATGTTTATTCTTTGTCTGGGTGTTTCTATGTATTCTATGCACGTATTTTAAAAAAAGTATTTAGTTTTAGTATGAATTCTATCAGTTATCTGGTTCCGATATTACAAGCTTGCTTAGTTTGGGGCTAGATGGCGCTGTGTGTGAAAATCGTCCACCAAAAACGATTTCGAAAATATGTATAGTACACAAGTTGTTACCCGAGACTTCGTCCTCGTGGCCCTAAAAAAAAATTACCTATGTCCTTCTCCTACCCCTAGCTATATCTAAGTAAAAATTCAGCTCGATCCGGCCCCGTAATTTATAACTTGCGACTCGCGATTGATTCGCAAATTGGACAGTTCTGTGATAGTGAAACTGTCAAATTTGGGACTAAATCGCAAGACGCAAGCTACATAGTAAGGGAGCCGTTCAGCCATTTAGAGACAGACAGACAGAGACACATAGTTACATTCGCATTTATAACATGTATTTACAAATATCTACTTCGGATCAAATGAAACACTTATCGAAGCCAATTCCGACACCCACAGAGTTAGGGCAATTACATACGCGACGGTCAGCAATAACACCATAATTACGTCATTAAAGCCCGTTACACACTGAAGTATTGGGACTCGGTATAATATTGCGGTTGGCAATCAATCGGAATATCGGTCGTTGTTCTCGTTGATTACTCACTGGGAACTATGGAATAGCTTACTTGGGTTTTCTTATGTATTTTACGTTCAAAGTCGCGTATTTTATTTTGATCCCATATATTTTTCATAGGTATAAAAGTGGAGAATATTTAAGTGTTTCATCATCATCAACAGGCTGAAGACGTTCACTGCTTAACAAATGCTTATCGCATAAAGCGCCACACTGAACGACAATATTTTTTTTTCACACAGCGCCATCTAGCCCCAAACTAAGCAAGCTTGTACTATGGGAACCAGATAACTGATTTAATACATAAATACTTTTTTTTTTGTAAATACATACATATAATACATAGTAACACCCAGACAAAGAACAAACATCCATGTTCATCACACACATTTTTGTCCTGGGCGGGAATCGAACCCACAGATTTACCTTTAGATCAGAAGGTGGAAATCCACTCACTGAGCCACAAGGCTGTCAAATTTGCAATTTGCATCCACTGTTGCCCGCGACATTCAATTAAGATCATCCTCCTCTAGATCCAGTGCTCAGATCCATATGGATCTGCTGAGAAAAAAGTTCTCGATTGAACCATGATAGCAAAATGGGATCTAAAAAGAAAAAAGCCTCTGTAGATCCCATATGGATCTGAGCACTGGAACCGAAGTCATATATAAGAAATAACTTAAATTAGTTAACCGGTTGGGAAGAAAGGTTCTAGAGTGGCGACCACGAACCGGAAGACGCAGCGTAGGTAGGCCTGCCACTAGGTGAACCGACAACATTGTGAAAGTCACGGGCGACTGGTGGATGCAAGTGGCACGTTGTCGGTCGGTGTGGCGCTCTAAGGGGTAGGCCTATGTTTAGCAGTGGACGTCTTCTGGCTGATGATGATGATGATCATGATCTTAAATTAGTATAACAATGTATTTAAGAAGTGGTATAGAGTTCAAGAATCTATTAAACGTATCGGATAAAATCCCTCCCAAGGCCCATCAGCAATTAATCAACAACCGAGCTCTATTTATTATGTCTGGTTTTGTTTGTCTGTCAAGCCAATTGTGCTGGGATCGCTACAGATAACTCTAACCCTGACACATGGGGCTCACTTACTATTTGGTTATTTTATTATTACTCAGCGACTGCAGATAGAGACGCTTAAAGACTTGGAGAATTGCTAAGGCTAATTTCACTGCTGTCCGTCAGTGTCCGAATGCGGGCGAGTATGGACGCTGATGGCTTGTAAGGAGGTTTTTCCGTATGGAGCAATCAGCGCCCTTGTAAAACGATATCCTAAGCGCTGGACGTTTAGGATATACCTCTGCTCTGGAACTCCGCGCGTACAGTACTCAGATAAATCCTCAGAGCTGTGATTCTGATTAGGCTATGTAATTAGGCTGTGATCAGCCTAATTATGTGTTTTCAACTCTATTGGCTGAAATAACTACAGATTCTATCTACATGAAAAAAATATCATATACGAGAAGCATTTTTTTTGCATTAAAATTGGGCAGAATTTTGCTCTATTGGCTACAATAATTATGTTTATATAAAAGCTTTACCAACTATTTCGTCTCTATATCTGTACTTTCCTTACCATTCCTTACTTACATTTAATTACGCGAGAGAAGATGACCATGTGCTTCATTATAATTATTTTGGTAATTTTACGTTTTCCTCATCCACCATAAATTAATTTATTAACTGTTACTGAGGCCGGGACAGTACAGAATGACTAACACGCGATAAATTGTCTAAAAATACGTCTACGCGTGGTGCTTCCCATATAGACCTCCCCAGGGCAGCTGGACTTTTAAACATGAAGTCATACGACAAAGCTTATAAATAGAACATACACTGCTGTTGTATGTGTTCTTCGCAAACCATCACTATATGACTTTTCAATGGTTACAAAAACTACAGCAGTTGTTTTCACAATGATTTCAGATGCAATATCCATTGATGCTTTACTTCAGGCTCTCTTCAATCTGGCTCAAAAGTAGCAGGTTGTGGACGTAAAAAGTAAGAAGAGCAATTTTGTGTTGTTTTGAATACTTGTTAGTATCGTTGGCCCAAATGTGTCACGTGGTGACTCAGGCGCCGGCTGTGGGATGCTCAGAATTGGATTTGCAATTGGAACATGATTATAAAAATTTTTGTTTTATGCAGTTTTGTTTCAGAATCTTCGTCCACTATTGTAGATGTTTGTCTGTGCGCTAAATACATAAATAAGACTTATGAATAATTACTACAACATTGATTATCGGTTTTCCTACATTTTAATCGGCTTCCAAAAAAAATGAGATTTCAATTCGATTTCTTTTTTTACCTCAGAACTCCGACATTTATAAGCCGTTTTGGAAAACTATTTTTATATTGAAAAAAGATAATTTAAGATTGGTTGAATTTTTATGACACCCTAGTTTTGATAATTGGATCCATGTGGAATTGAGGGCACTCCTCAAATATTACAGGCATGCATATATGTATAGCGATTTTAGTATTTTCATCAACAATCAAGCATTTGCATTCAGAAATTATCTTTTGGTGAAGTGGAAGTGATGAAAAAGACCACAGATGGCCGCTGGAACTCCTCAATGATACGTATTTCACGAGTGACGCCAAGATAATCTCGATTATGATAGTTAAGCGACTTTGACGAAGCAAATTTAAATAAATGGTTCTGATGAAGTCGGTTTATTTTGACGTGAATTCGATGAAAATCTAATCGGTCTGACAAAGGGTCTCATGTCAGAAATGAAATTAATACAAAATTGATGTACTTTGAAATGTTATAGCACGGAGGCTATATGAGTTACGGAAATATCGTTTTATCGGGCATCTCGGCGCCAGCATAAATACACTAGGTCGATGACCATGACAAGTGGTTGGGCGCAACGCAGTACTGATATTTTCTGTGCGAGATTGATGTTCGAGTTTCTTTTCTTTAAAATTCATTTCAAAAACTAGCGACAGAAGCCCGACTACTACCCATACCACTATTTTTTGTTTGTTAAAATGATTTTATATCTTTTAGTCCCTATCCAAAGCTATTTGTCAGCTTAGACCATTTTCGACCTCTTGTCACAAGTGACGCGTCTTGTGAGGAATGCATCCATTAATACATCCTGCCTCATATCTTATTGTTTTGTTAGGTGGCTATGGGGTATCTTTCGTTTAAGTCTCAATAGAGACATCAATGTTTTTGTCAACTATTTTTGTTGAGTCTGCAGTCTATTTTGATACGTTAATAGTAGTTATTTTTATTCAATCGCAATTTTAATTGTAATTAAGACCATGCTGAGAGAGAGGCTAGCATAATTTTACTGACGTACTTGGTATCTAGTACAGAGAGCTTTTTTAGGCCGTCTTGAAAGCTTTCGATAGTAATTCTAAATAGCGGGACCTAAAGATTAACGTGTATTCTTGCTTTCGGTAGCAATCGCTATGTACTATTAACGGTTGTATTTATTTCTAATTGTTTTAAGTTACCTATCTCTGATTGCCTTATACTGAAAATTCAATTAAATACAGCGTAAATCAATTAAGTTATTGAACATTGATTTCCTTAACAATTACTCACCATATCTTAATTACAATCAGCCTATTATCAAATTCGTGGATCCTTTGAACAAGTGTCCGTCGCAAAATAGAATCAACTTGGTGCTGCCAACTGCAACTGCCGCCAGCACGTGCAGCGATTGAAAGCAATTGGCCGCAGCTGCACGTATGGTTTGTATGTATGTATTTCTATGACATGCCTTCCGAGTGCCGCTGCAGCAGCACGTCATGCACATTATGTACATTTAATGTAATTAAATTAAATTAATTAATGTAATGTAATTAATGTACATTTACATGCAGTCGTTGTACGAGCTGTCGGCAGTTGCAGTTGGCAGCTCGGTTCGGAATAGAACCTTAAACAAACGGGCCGTGGTCGTTGATTTTAGGACTACCTATAGATATGAGAATGTCTCTAAATTCAACATCACCACACCTCAAGAGTGTAATTATTATTTGTAACGCTTCGTAAAACATATTTCTAGAATATAATTGATATATCATTTGTTTTCTTGCTATATTTTTAAGGTACCATCCTAAAAGTGTCTAGAAGTTTTAGTCAAGGACGTGCCATGGCAGCTGCGTTGTTTCTCTTATGCGCCCGACAATATTTTGAATTCCTAACAGTCAGCACCCACGCTTTAAATACAAGATTAATGTTTCTTAGATCTTAATCTATCTTAATTATAATCTTAGGATATTTTAAATTTAATCAACAAGACAAGGATTTTTATAAACAATGTTCCGGTACTGATCCGATAGATGGGATAGAAGATAAAAAAATATGTAAAATTATGGGGAGTTTTTTTTGATAATTCCGTTAGTAATATATCTCTCTCTATATTCTCATTATTGGATCAGAAGAAGATCGTGAGCACCTCGTTTTATGAATTTTGTGGAGTTTTTCATGAACTTTTCTAGCGAGGAGACCGTAGCGAGGAGACCGTATGTACATCTTCTTGTTTCAAAAGTTTTATTTTAAGGGTATTTAATAAACTTTAACTAGCTAGTACAAAGTCCACACAGACAGTATGCTTCACTATGGTAATACCCGAACCCCGCCCGGAACTGCCCGGCTTTTGTACGTCGACCGATTTTGGAAATCAAGGTCAGGCTACATTTTGCATTAGGGTATTGTTGTTTTTCTTTGACTATCGTCAACAATACTTGCCCATAAACGTGACCTAGGAGGCCTATTATTAGATACTCTACCCTAGTAGACTACGGTAGACTGTTTTTATTTTGCTTTGCTTCAACAATTTATTTTTAGGGGTTTTCCAGTCTTGTCAACTGGACCCGCGGGATGAGTTGACAAATTCATTAATTTCATTTTTTTTTTAAATCTATACGTCACGTTTTGCTGCATTATCCGTGCCAGCAAAACCAAATAACAGATTATCATAATAGTATCATCGACAATTTGATCAATAAATCGGCAGTAATACCTACTTACAATTTCGGCTGGCTAATTCAATAATTCACTGAGTGTATTCAGAACTTTGTCACAATGAGTAAAGCACATAATTTCTTGTAAAGTGAGAGACTTTTTGATGTGACACGGCTTAACGTTTTGTTATCGTGCTTTCGTGCTAGTATTGACTGCAGACGCACCCACCTGTGACCTTTCCAAAACTGTGTTACTGGAGCAAACTGTCGTAGTGCGATATTTTAGTGACTGATATAAGTGCATGACAAAAACTTAATGTGTAATAGTGAAAGTGATAGTTCAATGTGTAACACTTAGATTGCTTGTCTGGTGGTTTATAAGTGAAATCAAATGAGAGCTCCTTTACTTGAATTTGTAGGAATATTAAGGCCCTGGTTTTCTTCACTTTTAACAATATAGGACATGTTTGAAAAAAAATATTGAGAATATCCTGCCTCAGAAAATTAAA